>OZ007595.1:134389713-136889713 GCA_963931845.1 Maratus michaelseni
TATTATTCCCGTCTAGTCAAATTGCTATAAAGTCTTATTTAAATGCTAAAATATCATATCTCTCAAAATCATTCCATCTTTAAAAAACGATATTTCCGTAAATTTTTTCTTATATTAAAATATTAAATATTTCTTACTATGTTTCCATATTTAAATATTTCACGCTTTTAATCAGTGTCAATTATTAAATTTCTTCTCTAGTAAGCTAAAAAAATCGTCTGCAGTTAAAGAATATTTTATGCCTATTCTCGAAGCTAAAATATTACTTCATTTTTACCGCATTTTTAAAAGCTTTCAATAAAATACCAGTTCTAACCAGAAAGATTATTTGGCGCCAAATACATTCCCGAAGTTTAATCACTAGGATATCTCTACGCCGGAAATTGGAGTAAGTCCTTCAAATTCAGACTATGATTGGCTTAAACAGATCACATGTCGCGTTTGTAACCTTTCGCATAGCTCACCTTAAAATCGCTTGCAATGGAAGGAGAGACGGAGAATTTTGACGTTTAGCGTTGGCTAAAGAGCAGAGTAACAATTTAACTGTCTTTTAATCCGCAACATCGTCTTTTTATAAGTTAGTAAAGTAGAGACTTTTGATAAAGTTTTAGAAGGGTTTCGTGTCCAGTGGATCCAATCCATCGACCTAAATAAATGTCTTTAAAATTGGGAAAGACTCGTGGAAATTATTGACTGTCGCAACGGATTGTACCGACGCATAGATTTAACTACTGTCGGACGAGCATGCCTCCTGACTTGACGTTTTAAAATGGCAATAAAGTCTTTACTTCTACTGAAAATCGACTGATTTGTTGTTGGTGATACCTCACGGCCTCCTGGTGCGATCGAGAAGGGAAACCTTGCACAGAGTTAAACATGTTTATCAACGAGCTTCCGACTACCATTCAGACCGTATTCGAACTTGAATTCACGACATATAC
Source organism: Maratus michaelseni (assembly GCA_963931845.1). Lineage (NCBI taxonomy): Eukaryota > Metazoa > Arthropoda > Arachnida > Araneae > Salticidae > Maratus > Maratus michaelseni. The sequence continues at coordinate 134,390,655 of OZ007595.1, forward strand.
AGGGTTTATCTGAAATGCTTCAACAAACTTAGAGGGATGATAGTACTCATGAAGACGAACAAAAAATACAATGGAAAATGGGGTCGCAAATGACGTTTAAAGGAAGAAAATCGAAAAAATGCGTCTGGAAATGGACAAACTGAGACAAGAAAGAAACACTCCAGAAAATTAGTTATTGCACAGAATAGGTCCAACACAGCTCGTAATGTCCAAAGAAAACAAATATTTTACAACAATTGTTCAAAGTGTCGACCGCGGACATTATTACACAGAGTACATCTACGGAGGAACGACTGGCGGACACGTTCGAAGATTCCGAGAGTTTCCTGAATTTCTCCTGCAACAGTCACAATAGGCGGTGTTACTTCTTCTGGCGTTTCTACTGGCGTCTCATAAATGAGAGATTTCATCTGTCCCCAGAAGAAGAAATCCAAAGAGTTAAGGTCCAGCGAGCGTTAAGCCAAAGGGTTAAGGTCCAGGCCAAGCAACAGGGCCACCACGTTCAATCAATCTTGCCGGATAAACTCCATCAAGATGGTTACGCACGTCCACAGAAATGTTTTCGCAATGATACTACCTATCGTCGTTGGCGGTTCATGTACTTACGACTCATGCTTGCTGCAAAGTTACGTTTATTGGTCTGTTTCTAACAAGATAGAAAATTTGCATACGTGGATTCCTGATCACAGATTTGTTTGGTTTTTTCCACGTTTTTGTTATCTCTTTCTGACCAGATATGCACAAAGTGAACGGAAAACCAGCTTCGTGTTACTAGCCAGTTCAGCAGAAAAGCAACATGCGATATTTCGATATTTTTATTAGTTTTGCGATTTTCACCCTTTAAACGTCATTTGCGACCCCGTGTTCCATTGCATTTTTTGTTCGTCTTGATAAGTACTATTTTACCCCTAAGTCTGTTGAAGCATTTCAGATACACCCTGCATATATATATTTATATATATACAGTGGTGGCCAAAAGTGTGGACATTTTTTGAAAGTTTCATGTTTTTCAACTTTGTGTGCTTGTAGAATATATTAGCTTTCACTTAAATACAAACGTTTATATATCAAATGGAAGGTAATTTAATGTAGAATTTAATAATAAAAACAGTATTACAATATCCGTAATACAAAAAAAGTTATGCAACTAATAGTAAGATCTATCTTAGATTTGCATTTTTTTAAAGTGATACTTACACAATCGATACTTAGTAGGATAACCCTTATTTTTTAAGACAGCTTCACAGCGTCTTTTCATTGAGTGAACGTGTGTATGGAGTTCATCTTTCGTAATCACATGGTGCCAAGAATCAATTATAGCTTCAATAAGTTGTCTTTTATTGGATGGACGTTTTTTTCGTAGAAGAATTTTCAAACGTCGCCACAAATTTTCAATTGGATTGAGATCAGGGCTGTTTCCTGGCAATAATATCTATGCCTTTATTTTGAAACCATGCTTTGCATACTTTTGCTGTGTCGCATGGAGCTGAATCCTGCTGAAAAATAAATGCTGCGTTGTTGTGGAAGAGATCCCTGATGGAAGGTATCAATTTTGTTTCCAGAACAGTTTCGATGTATTTTTTGGCATTCAAGATGCCATCAATCACTTGAATTCGGCCCACACTATCTGCAGACATACATGCCCAAATCATGACATTTGTTGGGTTTTTTGTAGTTGCTTCAATGCAATCAGGATGAAGTGTTTCTCCTACTCTACGTCTCACGTATTTTCTACCATCACTACCAAAGAGCGATATTTTACTCTCATCGCTCCAGATTACTTGCTTCTATTGATTTTCTGACCATTTAATGTGTTCTTTTGCCCACTTAACTCGTTTTTCGTGTTGCTTTTGATTTAAATATGGTTTTTTTCCTTGGAATTCTAGCTTGTAGTCCAAATCCTGATAACCTTCTTCTTATTGTTCTTGAACTTACTGCAATACCCGCTGCATTCATTTCACATCTAATGGCATCTGAAGAAATTTTTCTATCTTGAAGGCATAACCATTTAAGTTTTCTATTGGTAGTAGCACTTGTGCATTTTTTCGGCCTGATTTGGCCTTATTTTCCACTGATTTCGTTTTTTCATAATGTAAACAACTTTCGTACACCAGAGCAAGTCACTGAACCACCAACTTGTCTTGCAATTTCAATATAAGAGAGGCCATTTTCTCTCAATATGACAATTTGGCTTCTTTTTGTAGATGTCCAATTAGTTCTTCTTGTTGATGACATTGTTTAAAATTAGTTTAATTACAAAAAATGACTTTAAATATTCAAAAACAGCAATACTCTATTTAATTGTACTAGTATGCATCATTCCGCAAAATATTTCCACAACAATAACTCTTTTACCATCCAAATAACATAAACTATAGTTACAGACATTTGATTGGTCCTCAGAACAGTGTTTGTGATTGGCTAGTACGCTTTTATTACAAAACACGTCCTTATTCAAAACGATTTGTGTTTGTTTGTTCTACTAAAATGAGCATAACTTTTTTTGTAATACAAATATTGTAATACTGTTTTTATTATTAAATTCTACATTAAATTACCTTCAATTTGATATATAAACGTTTGTATTTAAAAGAAAATTAATATATTCTACAAGCACACAAAGTTGAAAAACATGAAACTTTCAAAAAATGTCCAAACTTTTGGCCACCACTGTATGCATATATATCAGTACGCTTTTTCAGGTTTTAAAAGCATTTCTAAATTCGAATTAGCTCCTGATAAAACCTGATTCCGAAAAACGAACAAACTTTTCTTATAATATATTATATAACGAATATTTAAATATATTTATTATATAACGAATATTTAAAATGCAATATACATTGAACGAAGATTAAATAAACTTTTAGATGTTAGATGGTTTAGTATTTTGAAACTTGTAGCCAGAATGAATGGTTAAAAACGGTAAAAAATATTTTCCTAATTTATAAAATTAAAAAATTAAAAACTTGTATTTCAATACTGTGTGCATAAAATTTTTTGCATAAAATAATAATGATTTCCGAAATTTTGTAAAAAAATAGAAAAAACAAATTGTGTGTGAAAAACTGTAAAGTATTTATTTATCGTTACTGCACCTAACGAAGTATTTGAGAATTTAATAATGGATCTGCGATGTCATGAATAGCTGTATTGCGAAATTCTTTTTCTCTCATTGTCGATACTAAATGTATTATTTTTGTAGTAAGGCAAAGCTAGGATAGTCTGCGCACAATTCAAAAGAATAACAATAAAAAATCTAAATATTAATTTTTTGCTAAACTATCCATGAATAATTTTTACTTCGTTTGTTTTTTATGCATTTCCATTACTATTTTGTTGTTATGTTGCAATTTAATAGAACAGTTGTAATAAAACCAAGAAAGTTATTTTGCGCAATCTGTCCAGGGTAGGTGTGATTGCGCACATGGGTAGGAGAGATTGTTACTAATAATAACTACAGTTAAATTGTTAACAATAATAATTACACTTAAATGACATTGTCCTAAGGTTTTTGTGAACAAATATTATTGTATTAGGAGTGAATATTTCAACCTAATGATTAAAGAATCAGAAAAAGGAAATAATTTTGAAAACGATTAAAAAATTTTAATTAAAGAAAAAAAAATTAAAGAAGCAAAGCAATTAAAAAGCAAGTCCAGACAAGATTACAAAATAACATTAAGTTACTTGATAGCACGTTTAACTTAAAATTAGTCCATTTTCATTTTTCATTTTTTATGCAAATTTACTAATAAGCTGCATAATCTCTCCTATCATGGAAAATAATGGGAACAATGTGCCATCTCTCCTAAGTAGCAGATGCGCAATCTCTCCAATTTCGGTAGGAGAGATTTCGCGGCCTTTTATTTAAACATGGCCGCTACTAAAACGAACCTTTGATGTTCACATTGTTAGCCCAGATTAGTAGCTTATGAGAAATCATTTAAGTTTAAAATAGTTTGTACTACTGACATTGTATAAAAATTCTGATGAATAGCTATGAAAATTCAAGCACTTACTTTGGGAAAATAAAACAAATTATCAATGCTTTATCTTAGACGCGCAAAACAATCAACATGCACTTTCAAGTAGACACTCCACTACTGCTGTTGTACAACTACCTGGAGTCGCTTCACGATCACTGTACTCTTTCCCCCGAACGTCTATGCGCGCAATCTCTCCGACCGCGCCATCTCTCCTGGCTTTACCTTATAGTAATTTGCTAAATGCTGTGAAAAGTAAATCCTTCAGGATTCATGAATTTAAAAAAAAAGAATGTTTAAGTACACTTTAGTTGCACATTTGTAGTTACAATTATTTTCTATAAGTGAATGCGAAACGACAAGATATATTTATATATATTTGGAATTATGTAAATTTTAATTGGTGTTTCGATTAATTATTTAATGTTAAAGTACGAACTATCTTGCTTCAATTCAGTATCAAATTTTGAGCTGGTTCCTGACATGACATCTAATGCAGTTTGGTGAGGCCTTTACTGCATTGATAATACGGAAATATTTCATGAGTCTATTTAAATTAGCTTAGGCAGTTTCTTTGTTATTGAAGGCAAGTTGCTAGTGGATTTAATTATAGATTCTTTGAATTGTTATTTATAAAATTTAGTGAGCAAAATTAAGTTTAGTTTATTTTTCTTTTACTGTAATTTCCGGCGTATAATCGTCGGATCAAACAATAATGTTTCGACCCAGAAATTTTATTTAATAAAATGAAACTTACTAGATCTCTGTAAATATTATGCTTAAAATATTAAATAAAATTTTGAGGTCTAAACGTGATTGTTTCATCCGCGAATTATCAGTCGGAAAATACGATAATATAAAGTAGTGCCCTTTTTTATAAAGTCAAATTCAGTAATATGACTGTTAAAATTTTATGTTAGTTTTTAACCTCCATAGTTTTCAGCAAATTTACACATTATCTATATATTATCTAATACATATTATCTATAATTTTGAAGAAAACAAACTTTTGATTTTATCAGCGTATAATTTAAATGAATGATATTACCTACTTGTTATTCTCTTAAAAATACATTTTATAAAAAATAAATCTAGGTTAAATCATTAAAACTAAAGTTTTAATGCTGCCACATCCTAGTGAAGTAATCCTAGAGAGTTATCTCGGCTGATCTTGAAACACGTGGGTGAGCAGAGTCATGATATGAAACATACTTGAAGTTTCTTTCAAAATATTTTAGAGGTTTCTGCAATTAGGCAGTATTTTGTTAGTTATTGCACGGCGAGAATCTAGAATCGATGCACACGCGTAAGTGTGTGTCTACACACAATAATTCTTGTGTGGAATTTTACCTCACAAATAAATTTATGTAATATATTTTCAAATGTCTTCATGGTATACACAACTTTCTGCGAATTAACTTTACCACGTTACAGATAACAGAATAACAGATTTTTTTAATAGACTGTTATTAAAACAGATATTTTTACATTTCAAGATACATGATTATTGTACACACGTGAATTGCAAATAGAAAAAAAAAAACACGCTGTGGTCATTGATAGTAATTTACTTAATATTGCGGTTCTTATATATTGTTTTTCAATGCATTGGAAGGAAATTTATTCACATTTTATTGTTTTGTCTTTGAAGCATTTTTCTCGGCAGTTCTTCTGGTAACGTTAGAGGTAATATCCGTTTCTAAATGCTGAATGTTGCTCATGAGAACGAATTAAGAATCCCTGCTGCACAGATTTTACTTTATAACTTTCTCAAATTAAAAGTTATATATCTTGATAGAAAATTTAAGCGTAAAGAAGAATGATATTTACACACTTTAAATTATATTTTATATTTATGTTTCTGTTAGTTTTTTCTGGTTACAATATGTCAAATATATTTTCAGAACAAAATATACATATATACGTACATTCATTTATTGTACATTAATCAGCTCTTTAATTTCATGTGAGGAAAATCCCCATTTTGTACAAGGTGTAAGATTGGTGTAGTGAGTTTCGAAAAATATGGGTCTGCGATGTCGGTTGTATCTTCACATTTTGGTTTCAGTGCAGTTCAATGAACCATAAGATCAAAACCTCCTTATTATGAATGATCAAGAAACAATATTCAATCCAAGCTATTTAGAGGTATATGAAGCTATTTAATATGAAATTACACTAAATGACAAAAAATATCTGGATGTAATTTCTCATGGAAAAAAGCCTAATTTTATATATTTTTTAATTTTATGATTCGATTTTCGTTCTAGTTATTCATTAACGGCATATTCCGAAAAAAGAGCCCAAGTACACACAAGCGTTTTCCGGTTTCATAATACAATCATAACTTTGTTTTAGAAAGGATTTATGCACAATTCTTATCATTGGAGTCCATATTTCTTGCTTTGTAAAAATCACGACACATGTATGAACATATGATGTAAAGATAATTTAATTTTACACCCTAAAAATTCATTTGTAAACTTTTGCGTATATTCGTTTTTGTAAGTTACCGCCTATTTTCAATTTCACAAATGTGTCAGATGGAAACAACAACAATTCATAGCAGTAATTAAGGAAAATAACAATATACGTACATATATATACTGATAGTTTTAAGAAGAACATTCGAATGTTCAAATTTAATTATTCATTAACTGTAAATAAGGGAGAATAATTAAATAAAAACTCGCAATCTCTGACCATGATTTTAAAAAATATTAATAATAAGGAATTCATAAAATCATGTTTATAAAATATACATTTTAACGAGAAGTATAACTTAGAAAATTAAGTAACACTCTGTTATTGCGCAGTTTCTTTGTTTTAACCATTGTTGTAACTCTCATATAGTTAAAAATGTGTTGTTGATCCATTTTAGAAACCAAGTTGCATTTAAACGAACACTTTTTCAACGGTGTAAATATTTAAATTTTGTTTAAAAGTAATTAAATGTGATAAAAAATAAAAACGGATTGGTTAAAACCTTACCACACTCGTTATGACGTCAGCGTTTTTCACAAACATGTTTTTACTTTATAATACAGTTAATATACCAAAATAAGTACCCACGAAAATCGAAGTTCATTAAATATAACTATGCATTAAAAAATTATGAAACTTTAAATTAATGCAGCTGTTACTAGAGTTTAAAATATGTTTCCAATATCTCGCAATTAAGCAACATCTAACAGACACATGTTATTTTCTATTCTATTTTTAGTTAGAATAATTAAAAAAATATTTCAAAAATTTTTAAATGAATTGCGCTGCAATGTCTGGACCTGATTCATACTTCAGAATTATTTATATTTATCTTATAATTTATTATTATTATTGCCTTGACTTCATAATTTCAATATACAAACAGTTTATTTTCTATTACTTCAACAGTTAAACATGAAACCAAGTTATATATGATCCAGATTTACACACTGATGTAAGATATTTTATTGATTGAGACATCGATGCATAATGGATAGATTTTTTATTATTATTATTATTCGTATGCGTAGTACGTATGAGTTTAATTATATATATGTCAGTTATTTTACATATTTATAACCAAGGAAACACGATGCTCTACAAACCAATAAGGATTATGGCCTGCAATGCCCAACTCTGTTTTCTTGAACATGCATAAATTATGCTTCAAGGGTCTCTTACGTACTGAAATTCTATCAAAATTTAAAATTTAAAATACTAACATATCGGGATACAATATGGGAAGCAGTTAAGATATCAGTCAATAATTCGGTAACGTAGTTTAGGAATTATTCAATTTTAAAGTTTCGAACTCGTAATATTAATTAATTTGTAATTGTTGCTAAACAGATTGGAATGCAGATAGTTTTGTTAAACATAACTCAAAAATTACTTAACGGCTAATGGTAATGGGCTGTATTTTGTTTCCACATATTTAAAGCTACTAAAATTCGATTTGTTTTAAAATTTCGTGCGATAACAATTTCTTTTTTTCGCATATTAATTTCAAAAAATATATTATTTGAAATTAATATTCGAAAGAAATATGCACGATAAATGATTTTTTCTCATTCAACACTTTCATGGCTACATTTTACTATCTGAAAGGCCATAAAAAATAATGAAAAATTTATATTTTTAAAATCAGGGTTGAACAGTAATTAGAAATGGGATGAAACTACAAATTTTTTTAAAAGTTTGTATCAATTATAACAATTATTTTGCACACTTTTAAATTATAAAAATATTTTTAATTAAAATAAATATATAAATAAATAAAACGCACGTTCTATATTTCGATTTTCTGGAATGTCCTACACAATATACTATTGATGCAGTTACCTGATTTAAGCACCAATCATTACTATCTTATGCCGCATTCTGTGACCATTCTCTGGAGCTATGAGATGAAATAAGAAAGTATTCAATTGAATACTAATTAGTATTCCATTGAATACATTCTTATTTCATCTCATAGTCATCAACATAAATAGTACTTAAATGCCATTTATGAAATAATTAATCACCATAAGATATACGCACAAAAAATAATGTATAATTTATCCGCTGAACTTTTCAACCCCTTCAGGACCGGCTGCTTTTACACAAATTTTATTCGGGTGGCACCACTTCTTTTAAAAAAAGCTACCTTTACTTAAACTATCCCAAAAATGCTCTAGTTGGACAAAGCAGATATTACTTTTATTTTTTACTGGTGCCAAAAACAAATTCTGTATGCTCTTTTTGAGGGTGCATATATGCACCCATGGTCCCGAATGGGTTAATAAGGATTAATTTACTAAATCAAGAAAAAATCTAACGAATTCGTTAACAAATGTACATTATAACTATTGTTGTAAGAAGCCCCAGTCGACACGGACTGTGTCTAATGCGAAGAAAATTACCATTAGCCCGGAAGGCTGACCAGGGCCCACACATGCCTGTAATGCCTATGCAAAAGTCATTATTTATAGCTTCATACGGCATATCGTTAATTATTTCATTACAAAAAGTATAAACGTATTTTAATAACTGTCGGAAAACCCCTGGTTAGTGACTTCAGATTTTCATTAGTTTTTTTTTTCTTTTATGGTTACTTTACTTGCTTATTATGTTATGTCTGTTTAATATGTGCATAATTTTAGAAAATAAAATATTACCTTCTGTAATTTTTTCGCTGAAGGTTTTATTTGTTTTTCAATACAGGACACATGAATTTACCAAAATATTATTTGCCCATTGTTTAATTACTGGAATAATGTACTAAATCGATGTTCTAGGCAAAAGTCAAAGGTTTTTATAAGCATTTTTCTCCAAAATTTTATATCTTAGTCTATAATCTTAGACTATTCATAGCGACATAGTTCCGGGTCGTTAACAGGAAATACGATACCCTGTATAAGTTATACACTCTCAGAAAGAACTGTAAATTTATGAGCATTTGCCCTTCAATTTTCACGGGCAACAGCCTTATTTGATGAAAAACGGTCTGATCCATTAAATAAGCGGTCATATCCCTTAGATACTTAGAAAATTAAGAGCAATCCACATATTCTTACAGTTCTAGCCCATATGTTAGCAAAAATACGGTACGAACCCATACATTGTACTCCGCTAGGGTGTAACCCTTCATTTTACTCGTGTTTCGAAAATTTTAACCCGCCAAAATAGCGATTCTGTGATGATTATCTAACGTGCTACGTGCTACGTGCTACAGAACAGTAAGTAAAGTGTTATTGTGTTTTAAAGTGCATTATATCCTGTGCATTATAATGCTGTATTACTTTGCACCGTAAAATTACGGGCTGCACAAAATGATGGGCATGGATACCTTTTTTTTACGGGGTATGACTGGAATCTCTGCTGCCGGCCTCTGCCCGTAATTTTACTGCAATTTTTTTAACAGTGTAATTATTGATCTCCAAGAACATAAACCACTTTTAATACCCGTTTTTATTCCTCTGGATTGCATCACGTAACTTTGATACATGGTACAACTGTCCTCATTTACCCTCGTTCTAGCACCTGCCTTATCTAATGACTTGCAAGAACGGTAGAACCAAAATAACTACTCCAGGATACTATCTATTCTAATATATAAAATTAAAGGGTCTGTGCGATTAAAAAATAAAAAACACATATTTCGAAATTTATTCGACAACTTAGACGAAGTATATTCAAATGTAATATTTAAAAATATTTATTTGTATGTTTGTTTGTCTGGAATAGTCTCAGAAACGGTTGCATAAAAAAACGATAAACTCACTAGGCAAAAATATAGAAAGTCTCTGGCTGCAATAAGGTTTTTCGCATTCCGATACCTAAAATAGTTTTTGAAGGAACAAGCTAAAACCTTGAAAATTAATCAATGAACCTACCTTTAAATACTCAAAAGCTCGGTAAATATTTGATCGATTTTAAGCAATCTTACGGCGATTGAAAAACTAATTAAAATGTTTTTTTAAATAATAATAACTACATTTTTAGCTTGTGACATACATTTTAATTTAAAAGTTGGATTAGTAACTATTTGTCCCCAACAACTCAACAGAACATTTAAAATACAAATGGAACACTCTTCGTTGCTACGCAGATAGTACATAAATAAAATTGTCACTTTATCCTGCAGCTATTTTTTATACGATTGTGTCTATCTGGTGCGGATTTATGTAATCATGTCGATATGCGTAGTATTTTTTTTTATTAAGGTCCTACTTTAATGACGCGAACACATTCGTTAGCTAATCTTATACCGATGTCTTTCACTTTCGGAAATCCTGAAATTTAAAGTATTCTCACAAAAACCAACAATGAAAATCAAAAACGTACGCACATACCCAGTTAAAAATTGACCTCATATATCCTATGCAAAAAAATCCTTTAAAAACATTAAAATGTTACTAGCGTAAGCTCTTAGATGATTCTTGATCTAAATTTTGCAATTTAATTTTCGAAAAGTTTTCGTCAATTTATTACACAGACATTGAAACACATTTCGAAGAGTTGGAATACTTTAATATCATTTATGCTTGCGCTTAAAAGCACCAACTTTTAGTTCCTTTCGATAATAATTTATTTGGGTGTTTCAGTAATTTATTATTAGGCAGCTTTATGCCCTTATTTTAAGATAATTTACGGACACTTTACTTTTAAAAGAATTTACAAGATATTTATTATCCGGTTGACAAATTCCTGCAAAAAAAGTTTCAGACTTTATTTCTTTCAACAAAGTCGCATACAATCTGCCCATATTCACAAAAGCTTGTGAAAAACCGAATGCCGGAAATTTTCTCGAATCCATTATCACATCCTTATAATTATAGAAGAAAATTCTAAAACATTGTATTTATCAAAAATAATTTTAAATATTGATTTCGTTTTATAAGAAAGGACTAATTATCGAATAAGGATTTTATATTTTATTTATATTTCCGAAACATAAATCTTTTGGAATTCTTTGGGAATTATTTTAAATAGAAAATATAAATAAATTGAAGAAAATTTATTTTATTTTGAAATTCTCTCCTTTTAAATGGCAAATACCTATAACCTTTTAATAAAAATGCGGGCCATAATATATTTTCCTAAAATATAAAATCCTTATTTCATGCAAGATTAAGGAAAAACAAAACAATCTAACGTATATTCCTAAAAATAGTTCCATTTTTATCAAAATTCCGGAAAAGTAATTCATCTCTAAAGCAACCTTCGTTGAATCAAACTATAAGACTTCCATTATTTCCCTATTCAAATGCATATTACATCACAAACATTCGTATTTATTTTAAAACTTGAGATATACTTTAAATCAGATAAAATGAAATAAAGATTGCATGTTTAAAATGTTTTATTCATATCTCTAAAGATAGATTTATTGTTATAAAAGAATTTCGTTTAGAATGATATTTCTTATTGGAGATATTAATGTTGACACATTAAATATATAAATAAAGAAAAGTGCCCAGTTAATCTGATAGCATTAAGCTCACAGGCTATTCACACTATTTTTATATTATACTCTTATTTCAAAGAATAATTCCCCTCGAAGAATAAAAAAGTTGACAAAAAATTCTAGGGGAACTATCCCCCGTCCCCCCTTTATACTTAAACAATGAACCCCAAAAACTAATCAGGAAAGCGCCTTATAACAATGTACCTATATACAAAATTTGAAGCACATAGGATAAATCTGCTTGAAAAAGCAATTTATCTAAATTAAGGGAAGATTAGCCCCTCGTTATCCCTTTATATTTAACCAATGCACCCCCAAAATTAATCAGGGAAGCGCAATATCAGAAGGAACCTATACACAAAATTTTAAGCAAATCGGATAATTCTGCATGAAAAACCCATTTATCTGAATTAAGGGAGGATTAGCTCCTCGTTCCACTCCTTTATACTCAATCAATGAACCCCCTAAACTAATCTGGGAAGCGCCTTATCGAATAAACCTATGTGCAAAATTTAAAGCAAATCGGATAATTCTGCATGAAAAAAAAACATTTATATAAATTAAGGGGCTTAGTCCCCCGAGCCCTCCCCCTTTTATACTTAACCAATGAACCCTAAAAATCAATCAAGGAAGAGCCTTGTCAGAATGAACCTATATACAAAATTTGAAGCAAATCGGATATTTCTATCAAGAGTTATCGCGTTACATACATACGTATATACATACATATGTACGTACATACAGAACCTTCGGGCACATTAGCTCTCAGGCTTTGATAGCCTATGAGCTAAAAACATTTTTTGAAAATGTTCAACGCTTTTAAAACTATAAATAAGGCATGTCACACATATGGCCGCGGTCTACATCTGGCCAACCGACATGTATTCTGTGGTCCGACAAAATTTTGCCATTCTACAAATGTAAAATTATGTTTTTAAAATTCGTACAAAGTACACCATAAAAAAGAGAAATATTTCTTAATCTAGAAAAATATATAACTACATACAAAAATGTATAAAAAATTATTCCGACAAGCGTTCTTTACCTTTAGAAAACTAAGAAACAAATGTATTCTTGAAATTTTAGAAACATTTACAAAAACAAAGTTTTTTCCTGCCACTGATTTCCCGAAACGTTTCTGAGTAGATTTTATAATGTATTAACAGTTTTCTCAACTCGGAATTTAGGTATTTCGGTTGCTAGCCATTCTCAAGTGAACATTTTTATGTTCGACAAAAACGATTTACAGACAAGCATGTAAAATTATTAATATTAACATTAACGTTAAAATTTATATTATTTTGTTTTTAACTACGCAGCTGGAAATGTTTAACTGAACAATCATAGTACCCTAAAAACCGATATTCCTGTTTGAGAAAACTGATTATTCTATAAAAACTATTTGGAAACATTTCCGAAAATCAGTGGCATAAAATTGTGGCAGTGAAATAAACTTTGTGTTTATAAATGCTTTTTTAATTCTACAAAATATAGTCGTTTGTGAGGTTTGTAAATTTAAAGCACGATTTTTAGAATCATGAAAAACTCGGAAGAAGTTATGGTTTTCGTTCGTGGTTATATTATATTTTCTTAGATTAAGAAACTTTTGTCTTTTCTTACAGGGTACAGTTTGAGAGAACATGCTTGTATTGATAACTGTTGTATTTATATAAGAGGGGGTTAGAATGACAGTGAAGTAAGTCAAATATTTGAAAAATCTAGATAACCATATTTGCACTAAACGTATATTAATTTCAGTTCCGTTTGACAGTCAAATAAGTCATAGTTCACTATTGGAGTCGCTAGAAAGCAAAGCAAGTTGGATCCCTTAATGTAACGGCTATACAACAAGTTTCACGAAACCCTTTATTTCTCAAATTACTATATATTGACTTAATCTACTGTCATTGTAACCTCTCATATAAGGGATGTCAAAAAGTATATGTATATAGACAGGTATAGGTATATATAGGTATATATAGGTTTATCTAACAAGTCTTTAAATTTCTTTGGAGTAAAATTGGTTGTGAATGGGAAATCGAATTTCAATTATTTGTTTCACCTCTAATGACGGATGTCGAAATTTTCGTTGGGAATTTATTAATTAATTTGTGCATTTTGATTACATTTTAAAATTTTAAACAAGAACAAAAAATAATATGTCAAGCATAGATTATGAACCACTTTCCAGCATTTCAAGAATGTTTTAACACAATTTCGCCGTATAATAAAATGAAAGATGATTTCTAAATAAATAAATTGGAAAAAGCATAAGACATTTTAAAACCTGATTTCAGGAATTACCATTAATAGTCAGGAGAATATTCAAATTCTTTTGTGCAACCCTGTCTATAGATTTTTACTACATAAAATGCTAACATTTAGTTCAGTTAGTAAACGCATAGCATAGTTGAAAATTCCCTTTTAGCATTTTCTATCAATAAACAGAAATGCACAGGGGGTGTTTTGTGCGGCCTTGTATATTATCCTTAGAATTTATAGAAGTAATATTTAAAAAAATTGTGAAATTTAGAAACGCATACCGGAACTGAAAATTCACTTTCAGCAGTTACTATCCCTAGACAGTACTGTAACCCAATTATTTTGTATGTGTCCCTGTAAATGAACGATAAATGCTTTGAATACTGCATTCTACAGTTAGCATTTTGTACTTCAACTCAGTGATATCTCTAAATTTAAAGATATTTGGCATAGTATAATATCATTAAAATACACTGCAATTGTTTTATTGAAATAGACCGTAATGTATCCAAATTTTTTGAGCATCCCTGTAAATGAACGACAAACTATACGCACACTATATTCTATAGTACGCATCTTGCAGTACATCTCAGATATATGTATCAATTTCAACATGTTTAAAACAGTATAACAATATTAAAGTACACCGCAAATGATTTTCTACATAGAGTGTAATGTTGCGAAATTTTTTGGACTGTCCCTGTAAACGGACTATAAATGCTTCACACTTTATTTTCAATACTAAATATACTATAGTAAGCCAAAGTAACATATATCAATTTCATCGAAAACTGTGTATATTTACGCGAGTTAGAGCACGGACAGACAGACGGCAGACAGACATGCAAACTGAATTTATAAACACTTTTCAACTATGTTGGAAAGTGTTAAAAAAAGATGAATTAGAACTTCTAAATTTCTACAATTAATTTTTAATTGACCGATTTTCCAAAGTTTACATAAAATAGGGCGTATTGTAAATATATTTGATAGCGTACCTTTGTGTGATACAATGGCTTATTTTATTTTTTTCAAAGTAACAAACTGCGGAAAGAGGAAAGTTAAAAGTCCGGCATGTGCATTCAACTTTAAAAGTGCAATACAAAATCAATTAAATTTCCCATACTGGTTGCAAACTTGTCAACTCTCCGTGTTTTTGTATAACAGTATTTTCTTGCGGAAAATTTTGTCAAAAGAATTCTCCGCTTAAAGAAAACAAAATTTCTTGTAAAATACTGGTATTCATAAAGCAGACTTGACAGTTCTGCTGCTGAATGAAAATCGCTATACCATGTCTACATTTTAGATAAAATAAATTGTAAATAATAATTAGCAAAAGATTTGAAACCGAATCAAAACATCCACGACTATCTTCCATATACAATGGGGTTCAAATTGAAGTATCCTTGTTTGGGACGCCCTGGCAAGAGAAGCAGTGGACGTAACATCTTCATATTTGGAGGGTATATATATATCAGACTATGGGAAATTCATTGGTGCAAAAAATAGTTCAAACAAAGGCCGCTAGGGGAAAATGAGACGCTGCGATCGGTTTAATGTAAGGAAAATGGAACATGAGACAACCAATTAAGTACAAAATACGAGGTGTCGGTAATTAACCTTATTATTACATTTATCTGCACACAAACTGTCGATCATACATACATGTTAGTGAAAGCACAAACGAAAGAAACGGGCGTAGTATCACAACAGCACACAAAAGTTTCACAGGGGGGTTTCAATGTGTCCACGTTGCTTCAGGACCAACATGTGAAACCGTGTTACAGAATGATCCACAGCAGCATGTAACTGATTCGGACCGATGTTGCGTACGTGCAAGAAGATCTGGTTCTTCAAATCCACCAGATTTCCTACGTTTCCCCGATAAACTTTATCTTCGAGGTTACCCCAAAGCCAAAAATCACACGGGTTAAATCAGGTGAAGGTGTAGGCCATCTTGTAGGAAATGGATGACTGATAATGCGATTCTCCGTAAAATGACGTCGCAGCAATTTTTTAACCTCATGTCCAATGTGAGGGGGCGCACCTTGTTCTTGTAGCGAGGCAGCCACGCTACTGGAATTCTGGAATGACCACACCTTGCAGCACGTCCCGATAACGTGCTGCAGTTACAGAGATTTTCCGTACCTCAAACCGATCTCAGCTCCTCATTTTTACCTAGCAACCGTTTTTTGAACTATTTTTTTATCATTTTTTCCCATGGCTTGATATGTATACCCTCCAAATATGAAGACGTTACGTTCACTTCTTTTCTCGTCAGGGCGGGAAGAAAAGGGATACTTTAATTTAAACCACCCTTTATTTCAACTATCTGTCTGTTATATCAATACCGCGATTCTAGAATCTAATGTCTTCCGATTTTAAAACATTGGTTAAGCCCACATTTGATGCTTGATCATTGGCAAATCTGCCATTCCTCAAATGTTGAAACTGTTTTCTAGCGATTTGAAAAAAATGATGTTCAACGACGACATGTCCGGCATTTACGGCGGGTTCACGGAGTAATCGATCCTCATTTCATGAAATTTGGATTGAGTTCGGCAAGCAATAACTTGTTTTGAATTATCGGTTTGACTGGACGTCACCGATTGCAAGTAATATGACTGTCCTTTGTGGTAATTGTGCTTGATATGGAAGCTGTAAATACGACAGAGTGGATATTCATTAACATCGATATTTAGTCGCTAAATTCTGAATGTATCGACACATATTAACACTAAATGTGCCAACAGGATGTCATTTGACAGGTAATAGATGAAAATATGCCGATTTGAAACATAAATGTTTTTAGAAAATTAAATAAAATATAAATCTCATTGATATGAGTTAAATATAAAATTTAATAGTTCTAAATAAATATTCTGACGTGAAATACTTTATAAAACCTAATCAATATTCAAGGTAAGTTTAGTATTAATCATATTTTTCTGCATAAAAATCTTTGAAATAAAATGTTATTTATTTTAGACATGTTTTAACAAATGAATGGGGCATATTATTTTCATTATATGTCACAGATGATCTTAATATTCTCGGTCAATTACTTACAGCCATTATTAAAAAATACCTGTAAATTTACTTATACGGCAACAATAATGCGTATGTTAAGAAGACATTTTTATAATTTTGTATGGACAATAACATTTCAATCACTTTAAATAGCCCAGCAAAAGTACTTTAAACAGTGGGTAATTATAGATGTTTATGTAGTCAAATTATGTTGGGCTGTCCTGTGCAAGAACTAGTAATAAATATGTTTAATGTTGTGACTAGCTGGCTTCGGCCGCTAGCGGGCTCCTAATTTTCATCGGTACTTCGAATCTTGTAAAACCTCGAATAATATAAACCTCGAACCGAACGATCCTCCGACCCGGGTCACCGCTGCCTTCGGCACCGGATAATCCCGCAATTTGCACGTAGAATAGTATAAACATCTAACCGAACGAACCTCCGACCCTGGTAACCACTGTCTTCGGCACCGGATAATCCCTTAAGTTGCACATCGAATAGTATAAACCCTCACTGAATGAACCTCCGGCTCGGGTGACCGCTGCCTGCGGCACTGTATAGCAATTGTGCTGCGCACGCGCTGCAGTATACGTTAGTTCCACCTTCTACCACCAGATGGCGCAATCTATTTATACGATCATAACTGAAATCGTTAAGGCTATCAATGTCGAGTCGAATGAGACACACCCCGTCGTGATCTAGCCCATAGAATCAGAGATAGGAAAGCGCTCCCTGGTTGTGAAACTCCGAACTAAAATCGGTAAGCTCTATCGATGTCGAGTTGAATGAGCCAAATTGAGTCGTGATGGTACCCATAGAACCCTAGTTAGTTGCAAAATCCTTTGGTTACACGTTCCACCGCCAGGGGGCGCAATCTGTTCTATACGAACATAACTGAAATTGTTAAGGTTATCGATGTGGAGTCGAATTAGCCATACCCCGTCGTGATCTAGCCCATAGCTTAAGAGATAGAAAAGCGACAGAACCTGAATTAGTTGCAAAATCCTTTAGTTACACCTTCCACCGCCCGGGGGACGCAATTTGTTCTATACGAGCATAACTGAATTCTTTGAGGCTGTCGATGTCGAGACGAATGAGCCATACCTCGTCGTGATCGGCCCCATAGAACCAGAGATAGAAAACCACCCCCTAGTGGTGAAACTTGAACTAAAATCGATAAGTTCTATCGATGTCGAGTCGAATGAGCAAACCGCAGTCGCGATCGGACCTATACGACGGGAGATATTTTGAAAAGAAACAGCAAATTCCTTAGCTTTTTCTTTTTTTTCCTATACAAAAATCGGAATTTTGCTAAAATAAAAAACTATGGTCCGAATTCAAAAATTTTTTGAATGTCTGAAAAGTCAGCTCACTCTGAGCATTGAACAATAATGCATATTTTTTAAACTGTAAAATCCGATAATTTTTGGAAAATTTTATATAGCCTATAAAAAGTGCAATCATTTTCAAATGCATAATATTTTATCAATTTATCTCTTTTTTTCAGAAAGCGTCACGATGTCTGCTATTCTTCCACTGAAATCATCAAAACAGGTGCAGTGAAAGACAGCTGTTGTGTTGATATCCAAAAATTCATTTTCTTTTTGAAAATGAATGATTTTTTAATTGATATCTTCGGGAATTATTATCCGATTTTTACGAATATTAATATTTTGGACTCGGCATTCCATATTACGTAAGGATACATATTTTTCAAATCCTTAAATTCAATATTTTTAATAATTTTATACTGTCGAGCCCGTTTATAGCGAGCACGCATTTAACGAGATTCCGCATTTAGCGAGGAAAATGGAGTCTTTTGATTTGTATAATGTTAATAATGTATTGAAATATACTCTTTTAGCGAGCAAATTTTTGTACTTTGCTCGGATTTAACGAGGGAAATAATTATGGAATCATGAAATAAGTACAGAAATAATAATTTAAAAAAAGAAAAACATACTGTTTTTCTAGAATTTCCCGTCTCTTTGTAAAGAAAAAATAATTCTTTAAGCATTCTTTAAAGTTATCCAACAACAGGTGCAATCATCAGAGACAGACATAGATTCTTGGAAGGGAGGTGGTGTTAACTGAATACCAGTCCTATTGTCCTTTTCCTGGAAGGGTACGGGAGAGAATGAAAGAATCCTAACTCACAAAGAATGGAAATCGAAATCCCTTGGTGCTTTACAGTGGTTAAAGATAGCGGACGCAGGAGAGGTGGGGGGGGGGGGAGTTAAGGACGTTGTCAAGTGCCGTCGTTCATGACAACTCCTCCCTTCAATGGCTTGACCCACTCGAAATCAGGTGCAATTACCGGTTTCACAACTACGTGTAAGAAAAAAATATTTTCGGCTTGTGCCTTTTCTTGAGAGCGTGTTTTTTATTCTGCTGCTTAAAATGTCGAAAAGAAAAGTTCTATCCGTAAGGGAAAAAGTGGAAATTATAAAACTCGGATAAAGGTGAAAAAAAGTTACAATATGTAAGAAGTGTGGACTTTCTTCTTCAACTGTGCCAACTCTTTTAAAAAACAAGGAGTCCTTAATGAAAGCATATGAAGCGAATGTGACCGATTCCAAACGGTTGAAGAAATGTGAAAGAGGACTTGGATGAAGCGCTGTTAAAATGGTTTGTTCAGCAACGGAATTCTTGTTTACCGATAACTGGGCCCGTCATTAAAATCCAAGCGAAAAAATTTGCAGCTCAGCTAGATTACCCAGAGTTTTCTTGCTCTAATGGATTGCTACATCGTTTCAAGCAATGTCATAACATCTGTGCAGGAAAAATCATCGGCGAAGCCTCCAGTGTGAACGACAAGGATGTGAAAGACTGGTTAGATTGCACATGAAAAGATGTACGTGAAAATTATGCTGACGATAACATCTACAATGCTGATGAGGCCGGCGTCTTTTACAATCTAACTCCTCATCAAACGATGAAGTTTAAAGGTGAAAAATGTGTGGGCGGTAAGTTGCTAAAAATCGCTTAACTGTGTTAATGTGTTGCAACATGACAGGTAAAGACAAGTAAAAACATTTTATCGTCGGTAAATCTGCAAATCCAAGATGCTTTAAAGGGGTAAAAAGTCTCCCAGTGACTTACAAATCGAAAAAAAGGCATGGATGACTTCTGAATTATTTTTATCTTATTTGCACGAGTGGGATAAGGTGCTTCAAAAACAGAAAAGAAAGATTGCACATATCATTGATAATTGTTCTGCTCACCCGCAAGTCAGCAATTTAAAAAACATAAAACTTGTTTTCTTACCGCTTAACACAACCTCAGTGTTACAGACTCTCGATCAAGGAGTCAAATGCTATTATAGAAATCAATTGATTCTCATGATGTTAGAGAGAAATGAAAAAGATCAGGATCTTAAAATTTCTGTTCTTGACGCTATACACCTGATGACAGATGCTTGGGGAAGTGTGACTCAATCTTGTATCCAAAATTGTTACAGGAAAGCTGGATGGATTGACAGAAATGAAGGTGACTTCGAAGATGAAGATGACTTGCCACTCTCAGTCTGGTTGCAACAAAATAACATTGAGAAGTTTAACGATGTTTTAAACATCGATAACTACAATAACGTTGATGACGGTGTCGTAACGTCGGGCTTACTCTCCACTGAGGATATCGTCGTGGAAGTGGTAAAACCCCAAGAGCAGGAAGATGCAAGTGATAGTGACTCGGAAGAAGAAACTGTCCTTAAAACGCCGACACGTGATTGTGCTGAAGAATCATTACAAAATCTAGAACAGTTTTTTGAAGCAATGAAAAATACTGATGATGCAACATTTAATGCATTAAGTGTTTTAAGACGAAAATTGAAAGAAACAAAATTTTGTAAACTCAAACAATCAACTTTGGAGGAATATTTTTCCAATTCTCAATAAAGATTACCGAGCAGTAACTCACGTAAGTTGTTTTTTATGTATATACTATTATTTATTAACTAGGATTCGGATTTAGCGAGCGACCGGATTTAACGAGCATTTTTCTGTGTCCCGAGCTCCTCGTTATATGCGGGTCCTACTGTATAGCCTATAACAACTCCACTTAAACTGGTTTCATATCTTTCATCCGTCTAGACATCTAGACGTCCCAATGTCTGTCTCTGAAACAACACGTTAAAAGGAATAATTTGTCAGCAATCAAATTAATGAAATAATAATTAATATCTTTGGTTCTAATGGATGGATTTCCTTAATTTTTACAATATTTTAATGTAGAGAGAGAGATAATTCACGTGGTGTTATTTTCAAAAGTGTAGGTAAATTAGATCTTATAATTTGCACGCCCATTTTAAAACCCTATTTCCGTATTTTCAGCCACAGACACATGGAAATAATTTTTATCAAACGCGTGTAGCTGCAGATTGGAAAAATTTTTCTTTTCGCGCAATTTTAATGAGTTTTTAAAGTTTTAATTAATATCTTTTCTAATTACCTGCGAATTTTTTTAAAATCTGAAAGAACAGAATTCTCGAATTTTCCTGCGTATTTTGATACCTTTAGCGCCTCTCAACTCCGTCAATGAGAAAAATTTTAAGAGGTACAGACAGAAACAATAGGCAGAGAGAGGCGTCGTTTTCGAACATTAATAATTATAGACTAGCTAGCTTCGCCCGCTAGCGGGCCCCTAATTTACATCGGGGCCTCGAATCTTGTAAAACCTCGACTAACAAAAACCTCGACTAACAAAAACCTCGAATAAGATAAACCTCGAACCAAACGAACCTCCGACCCGGGTCCCCGCTGCCTTCGGCACCGGATACTCCCTTAAATTACACATTGAATAGTGCAAACCTCTAACCGAACGAACCTCCGACCCTGGTCCCCGCTGTCTTCGGCACCGGATAATCCCTTCAATTGAACATCGAATAGTATAAACTTCAAGCTGAACGAATCTCCGGCTCAGGTACCGGCTGCCTACGGCACCGTATAGCAGTCGTGCTGCGCACGCGCTGCAGCATACATTAGTTCCACCTTCCGCCTCCAGGTGGCGCAATCCGTTTATACGATCATAACTGAAATCGTTAAAGCTTTCGATGTCGAGTCGAATGAGCCATACCACGTCGTTTTCATGCCCGTAGAACCGGAGATATCAAAATGCCCCCTAGTGGTGAAAAAACGAAATAAAATCGGTTAGCTCTATCGATGTCGAGTCGAATGAGCCATACCCCGTCGTGATCTGGGCCATAGAAACATAAATAAGAAAACGCCCCCTGGTGGTGAAAAACGAACTAAAACCGATAAGCTTTATTATCCTCTATCTATGTCGAGTCGATTGAGCCAAACCGCGTCGTGATGTGACCCATAGAACCCGAGTTGGCTGATAAATCCGTTAATTACACCTTCCACCACCAGGGGGCGCAATCTGTTCTATACGAACATGACCGAAATCTGTAAAGCTGTCGAAATCCAGTCGAAAAAGCCAAACCCCGTCGTAATCGGGTCCATAGAACCCGATTTCCGGTAGCGAAACCTGGTGGTGCAACTTGGAACTAAAATATGTAAGCGCTATCAATATCGAGTTGAATGAGCCAAACCGCGTTGCGATTGAACTCGCAGAACTCGAGATATGAAATGAATATATAAATCTGATATTATTGTTCGAAAAGTGTGGTATAAACTCAGAAACTTGAAAAAATATTAAAGAGGGTCCTTATTACTGTAATTATGATGTTTGGAATCAGTTTGGTGGAAATCCGTAACATACTTTCTGAGTTAAGAGAAAAAAAAACGTGCCCCTGGCGGTAAAAAAAAAAGAATTAAAATCGCTAAGCTCTATCGATGTCGAGTCGCATGAGCCAAACCGCGTCGCGATGGGACTCATACCACAGGAGATATTTTGAAAAGAAATAGATAATTCCTTAGCTTCTTTTTTTTTTCCTATACAAAAATCGGGATTTTGCTAAAATAAAAAATTATGGTCCGAAATCGAAAATTTTTTGAATCCCTGAAATGTCAGCCCACTCAGAGCAAGGATGCATACATTTCAGGTTCGAAAATTCGATAATTTAAAAAATATATATATAGCGTACAAAAAGTACAATCATTTTAAATGCATCATTTTATCTCTTTCAGAAATGAATTATTCTCAGGCAATTTGTCTCCGTCGAATGTTGAAATAAAAAAGCACCTGTCTTTTTGGAGTAGGAATAAATTCATTTGCCGTTTCATTAATGAGTTTTAATTGATATCTTTAAAAGTTACTGGTCGAAAATGATGAATTATTTTTTGGTGAATTTGCGATTTTTTTACACATGTTTGCAAATTTTTGTGGGCGTAGAGTAATTATCAAAGACATTTAAGATACACAGACTGCCAATACCCATTCAAAAGCCATCAGCCATCTGAAGTAAATTGAAGCACCTCAACCGCGAGGTCTGTACGTCAGATTTGAGTTGTTTACTATTAATCGCTATGGCTAGAAGTTGCTTAAAAAAATTAATTTTTATTAATGTATACGAAGTTTATGTCATTTTTTTACATCAAGCTATTTTTTCATATATCTAAATAAGCATTAAAAATATTTAATTTCGTGAAATAAAATTAAATAAGGTAATTTATTAATAATTTTTTTGAATGGTATATTTGAGTACAGCATATAATTTTAATATGCAATGAAGGCGAAATGTACATTAAAACAACTTGGTGGAGGTTATAAGTTGAAGCGTCTGAAACCAAGAAAGAAAGAAAAGGTGGGAAGGGGGAGAAATCTATCTAAAGTTTAATTAATTGATCCTTCAAAATATTCATGCATGCGTGAATGAATGTTAAAATTCAAAGATGATTCCAAATGAGTTTTGTAATAAAGTATATTTTTAATAGTTAATAGAGCTTAACAATTTCAAATAAGTAAATAATGTAAGCATAATCAAATAATATATATCAATAAAATAAGCATACACATTTAAATATACATTCATCAATTTTAATTTTCTAAAATATTGATATAATTGTTATTTGTTTCAATACTTTAGATTTATGTTCGAAAATGTTATCTTGTAAGTTAAGCAAAAATAAAACTTGTTTAGAAATAATATTTTTGTTTAAAAGATAATATATACATATATTTATTATTTTAATTATTGAAATGGTATAAGAAGATCTTTTAGTTCTTATTGTTTAATCATTGCTTTTCTTTGAATCATAAACTAAACTGAAAAAAAAATCTGAAATTGATAATTTTGACTGTAGGATGAAACAAACACAACCCATGCACTATTCTAACTTCAAATGCTTCATGATTTTGAGCCAGATTACAACTAAATTTTATAATTTGTGGATTATAAGGCTCTTTGAAACACAGGTGTGTATGATAAATAATAAAGCCATTCCAATTTTATCAGTTTAAAGTAAACTAAATATATTTTTACGATAACTTAAAAAATATTTTTGCAATTCACTCATAATAAATTTGGGCTATGATGTCCTACACTCACGCACAGTTTTTTTTAATCGGTTATAAAAAGGAAAAAGTCGCCAAATTTAGGGGATTTTTTTCACTTTAATGGCAACCTAACCATTGTATTAAGTTATTCGTTTGGTGCGGTCTTGAAAATCGCGCCAACCAAAAAGTCACCAAACTTTTGCTTATATGTTTGCGTGAGTGTAAAGCATCTGTTCCTAAAATTTGTTTTTTGAAACATGAGTGTTTATGAACAAATACAGAGTAAGCAGAATAAATAAAGTATCTTGTGCTTGATTCTACATCTACCCAGGAGGTTATGCATATAGATGCCATTCTCCAAAGTTGTACAATTAAAATTGTACTGTGTGTGGTGTTCAGTTGTGAGAATCAGCAATTAACAAATAATTTATTATTCATCGGTAAATAAATTTTTATTTATGGGTTTACTTAAGAATGTCCTTTTTAATATATGTTGGTATCATTGTTTGTTTCATTTATTTAGTCAGTGTTCTTTAAAAGTGATGATAAAATAACATTCGAATCAATTTGATCTGGCCAGGAATTAATGCCACAAATGGGATTTATTTAAAAGTAGTTACTTACTTTATCAGTTGTTTAATTGAGATA
The DNA here is from genome assembly GCA_963931845.1 of Maratus michaelseni. Classification (NCBI taxonomy): domain Eukaryota; kingdom Metazoa; phylum Arthropoda; class Arachnida; order Araneae; family Salticidae; genus Maratus; species Maratus michaelseni. The sequence continues at coordinate 134,415,915 of OZ007595.1, forward strand.
TGTTTTCATTATCATATAAATTTGAACAGCAAAATTATATTTATTCATAATGTAGTTATTCATAACTTTTTTTAATCAATAAAAATATCACTTTCTTATGAATCGCTTCATTTTAATTTAGCTGTTAAAGTAGATAACTGTTTTGGAATTCCTAATGCATTTCTAATATATAATGTACCTTGCTGAGTGTGATATAAAATAAAAATATTTACTCAAACACTAAGAACTTTTTATTACCGTTGTTATCCAAAACTGTACAATTAGAATAATTTTTGCAAGTCCTAAATGAATATCAACATATATTAACTGATAATGACTGATAACAAGATATCTCGGGTCTGCCTACTTATGGAAGTCGAGGATCTGACTTAGAAAGCTGACTTTTGGAATTCGACGAACTGCGTTAAAGAAGGCTTCTGTTGGAATTTTTATGCCAGCTGGATACATTCAGTAGGCAGAAGTGTTTATTTCATATTTCTGTCTGTAAATGTAACTTGCTAGAGCTTGAGATGTCTTCCACGTCCAAGAAAACTCTTGCTGCAAATTTTCATTTATACAGTTTGTATATGGATAGATATGCTTGTTTCATTCACAGTAATTCAATATGTAGATATTAAGTTCATTTAAGATTTGGAAAAATTATTTTATTTGAACTTTTTTGCATAACAACAGTAATAAAAAGTTCTTTGTTTTTAAGTAAATATTTTTATTTTATATTTGTATCTGAAAGTGTTATATATTAGAAATGCCGGTACTTCTCGACTATCTTGGCGAGAGAAGGAAATTTCTCATGCATATTTTCTGGCAACCTATTCACTGTTTCTTATACAAAATGTTTTTTTTTTCAATTTTTATGCAATTTATTTAATATAAAGAAGATATTTATCTATTTTTATATACAAACAGAAGTCATTTGTATATATATATATATATAATACATGGTTCTTCTTCATTATCCCGTTGACCATTTTCCATTTTTAAAAAAACTGTCGCCAAACTATTATGCCAAAGCCAATAAATAAATAGAAGAATGTTGCCATTAGAATCTCATTTAAAAAAAAAAATCAGAGAAGCCCATCTGAATGAAACATCAACTATCAGTAACCTTAAGCAATAACATTTATAATATATTAATATAAACAGAAAAATATTTTTTGGATATTTAATTATTTTTCGTAATTATTCCTATGGCTGGTGGATAAATGTTTATGGTGTCAGTTGAAACTGATATATTTATCATATCGATGTATCACAATTTTTTTCAATTCTTTTACTCATTTAATATCATGACGTTGTTGTTTAATGACATAATTGTTATTTTACAAAATACTTAATAAATCAGCAAAACATCATTAAAAATACAGATAAACATCAAATTAAAAATCACGGTACTTTCCCATTATACAGACACCATTGTTGCCTACAGTGTTGAATTCAGACACTTTTCTCCGGGAGGGATTTCTGTGCCTCCGGAGGGGACATTTTTGTGTTCCGGGGGGAGGGGGGGAAGTCCTCTTTTTCACCATTAAAAGCATAAAAATCAAATCTTATTCCCCCCCCCCCTAGGCCCAATCCTTGAATTCAACACTGATCGCCAAGCATACATTTACATACATTATGCATTAGCATATATTTTGGCATGGTGTCCGTATAACGGAAAAGTATTAAAATCACTGGATAACATACCAAACTCATTCCAAGTAAAATAATTTTTCCATAACTCATTTGACATCAAGTGAATGTGGTGTCACAATCATGCATTTTTGGCGTTAAATTCTTTAGTTTGGTGATAATGTTTTTTTATGGAAAGTGGTTAATGCGATAATGAAGAAGTATCAAATACATTATATAAACAAGAATAAAAGTTCATCAGACTTGTTTTCAAAGCTGTTTGTATCAGTTGGCAAAAAATTTCATTTTCTAAAGCCTGAATTTCATCAAGCTTTTTAAAACAATGTCAAGATCTTATAGTGGAAAAGTACCGAAGTATGCATTAGGCAATCTAAAATTAATAAGGATTATCTGTAACAAGTAAATTAAAATAAATTTATGATTCATGAATTTAATACTTCAATTAGTAAAACATGGTGTGAATACAGTAGACTCCCCCAAATGCGCCACCCTAAAATCTACAAATTCCTAAAAGCCGCACATCATTCCCGATGTAAACAATGAAACTTACAGTAAAGATGTAGGTGTAAAATTGAACTTATTTTAAATATTTATATCATTCTGTACACATTTTAAAATGTAATTCTGGTTATGATTCAACTCCTGTTTTCTCATCAAGGAAGTATGAAGTTATTTCTGAAAAAAATCAAGATGGTGCTGATATCAGTGGTGATCATGATATTTTTACCAAATAATTTATCTAATAATCAATATATTTTATTAATTAAGTATGGCTAAACATGTAATAAAACTTTGTTATTTTAGGATTTTGTTGTGAATTATGAGTGTACATTTATAAGGCGAGTTTCAGTGAATAATTCAAGAAAAAATTATCTCATCATCATTATGCAATTATTTACTTGATCTTTATTTTATTTTAAATTTTCTTAATTTTTATTATTTTACTTTATTGTAAGCATTCGTTATTATTTTGAGTGCATTATTGAATTCAAATTAGTTTAAAAAATATAAACAAAACAGTAACCAGAAATCCACAAAATTCTAAAAGCTGCACAACCTCTGGTTTTAAGCTCGCAGATTTAAGGTAGTCTACTGTACTACAAGAAAATGTTTTAATTAATTTTATCTTTTTCTAATTCACTGACATATATATTGCTCATTTAATTTAATATACAAAGAAGAAAAAATACCACAAACCAAAACATTTTATTTCAACATCAAAGCATCGTTTATAGTTTACACATGCGTAAAATAAAAGCTGTTATTGGAGAAAAGAAAAATGCTATTGGCGAGATTTGATTAAATTATAATTTTCTGCTATAATTAATGACTAATAGAAAGAGTTTCTCTTGCTGTTCATTTTTTTTTCAAGCATTTAATAAGTAAGATAGTAGTGTTATTTATACCCTCTAAGCGTGTGGAACGTAATATTCCGTTCACTAAGGTCCAGGTTTCACTGCAATATATGCAATGTTTAACATAATTCTATAGATTTAATTACTTTTCAAAACATTGAAGAATGATTAATACAATCAAAGGGTTACATTCGTATGTGTAATTAAGTTTTATTTATAATGCTGAAAGAATCATATTTTTTTAGCATTTAAAACAAAATGCAGAGAAAACAACATTACAATTTTACCCTTTTTCAAAACGCTCAGAGGGTTAAATCTATTTTATCTTTTAAAGAAATTCTTTCACATAAACAGTCTACTACTAATATTGAATTAATATCAGTATGTCTGGAATGTTTAAATCAGTCGCAATAATAAAAAGATTTAACAAAAGTCTGTGTCTTTGAAAGTGTACTCTGTTTTTATAAGAAAAGAAACAATAAAACTAGAATGTAAATGTAGGAAAGTGTTTGTTAGAAATTTAACTGTCTTATTATGCAATTTAAAACTGTTAATCACTTTTTCAAACTCAAAATTACTTGGGAAAAAAAACATATATTAGAAACTGAAAGTAGAAAACAATGTGAAAAATAAGATACTTAGTGTACATAAAGGTAAAAAAATGCTTTTAAACAAAAAAATTCTGAAGTCAAAATAAAAATTGTAAAAGCATGAGGCGCTAATAAAAATACTCTAAATCCACTAGAAAAAGTTTGCAACATGGCAGCGCACACTGCAGATTAATATAATAACTTTAAAATAAAGGCTGTGTTTTAAAAAATTGTTAAATTTTACTTTGTTCCTAAATTATCGTATCTTCTAGGGATGCACCAAATATTCAGTATTCAGTCATACTACTGAGTGTTTGGTTAAGTTGAATGACAAACATCAAACTATTTGGTTAGGCTGAATATCAAACTATTTGATGTGCTGAATATTCGATTTGGCCAAATATCTTTATATTCAGCCAAACTGAATATTCAAAGAAAGTGTTTTTAAAAATATTTTTTTTGAAAACCTCTTAGATAACTTTTATTTTTAACTGTCAGTAAATAAAGATATTAAGAAATACAATCATATTTAAATAACAGAGATTGCTTTTGCTTTATTTATTTGCTGTTTGAAAAGTAACAATTAAGAAAAGTAACTGATAATGATGACATTCATAGAACTAATGATCTGTAAATTCAAGTTTTTGAATATTGTTAGCCTTTTTACAACTGGGTATTTCCAAACATAATGGAAGATAATATGCAGCTTTCAGGGGTTATAATAAGTAACAAGATAAACAGTTCTTGTATGGGAAACAAGAATTGCAATCCACTTTTTAAAAAATACAGTGTTTCTCACTCCATGTCAAACTTACATTTTCATTTAAATTAACAATAATGAAGATATTGTAACAATATATTCAAACATCAGACTTACTCTGCTTTCTGTGAAATGTGATAAGAAGTGTTAAAATGTGACACTAGTGCAGTGCAAACACTAAGCTGGACATTCCACTATTCAGAATGCAGCTGACAGTACATTATACTGTATCACTGATTAAAATTCATTCACTTCAATGATTCCAATACACTTTATACAAAACAAATTTAATATGATAAAAATCTCGCTAAATTATCTTCATTATTGTTAAAGTTGTGAACAAAAATTACGGTTCCACTTGTAGTGAAACACCTTGTATTTTTGATTGAATAAATGGATTGTGATGCTGGTTTTCTGTACAGAAAATGCTTGTCTTGGCCACATTATCTCCCTTGAAAGTTTGTTCTAAAATTTTGCAAACACCATGTAAATTTCCAAGCTCTGAAGATAATTGTTCACTTTATTTACTCTAGTACATTTCAAAAACTTTCTTGCTAAGTTGCCAACCATTTGAATGATTTTATTATTATTATTATTATTTACTCGCTTCTTGTCGAATAAATACTATATTCCTTCAAAATTTCTTTTTGATTTTAAAATATTTGTTTTAGAATATAAGTAAATTTTATTCATATAGTTTAGTTCACAGAACAAGTCATAAGTTATTTTTTGTATTAAGACTAATGCTTCTTAAATAATTTAAAGCATAGATTTTTTTTTATCATTATTGTAAAGTTTAATTGTGAAAAGGTATTTTTCATGAAAATTGTCTGTGTTAAATATTATGTAAAATTATTTTGATATTTAACTTTTAAAAACTTTCAAACCATGAAATATAGGAGTATTCAGTCAGTCAAATATTCGGTATTCGGCCAAAGTCACTATTCGGTGCATCCCTAGATCTTATTACATTTTCTTTGTAAATGTAAATTTTGCTTAATTTATGGTTTACTATTTTTTCTTATGGTCGCAGATAAATTTTGTTATGCTGCAGATTGACACAGAAAAATCTGCTACTGTGACTCAGTAAATTGGAATTTTAATCACATTCATAATATACTTTAATTTATCGTGAATTATAGCTTTTAATAATAACAGCTTTAATCATCAATAATAGTTTTCATTATATTGGCTTTAATGTGTCACATTTACTGTGGACATGTCACAAAACATAATTTTTCATTTTATGAGTAACGATGATTCCAAACTCCTCCCCAATGAGGGTCCTGGTTACACCACAGTAATACTTCATAAATATTATTATTACTTATATCACTGCAAATGATATTTTGCATTATTGTAATGAACAAATACTTACTGTTGAGTCATGTGGTAATAGATTAAAATACAAAACCATGCCTGAAAATTAGTTATAGAAAAATAAATGTTTTTTTCAATTTATAATCAATATAATCAAGCTGTGGAAAAGAGGGTTAAACCTGATAAGATGAATAAACAATGTATTTATTTATAAAAAAAGAACTGACAGCCAATAAAATTAGGATATAGCATGTCTTTATAATACGGATGCCTTCTTACATGCAAAATAAATTTATTGTTGACCGGTTTTACATGGGTTATAAAACCATTTTATTTATCACCAATAAAGATTTCAAAGAGTTCAGACAAAATGAACTTTTTATTTTAAAACTATGAAACGACCCTGGGTAAAAAAAAAAAAAAAAAAAAAAACAAGAAAATGAGTGCTTTTATCACTAAATATCAATATTTTTTTTGTGAATTTTTCATTTAAAAATATAATTTCATACAATATTGTGTTAAAGATATAAATTAATAAAAACTTTATTATTTTTTTTAAATATCATCACAGGACCAGGCAACGCCAGGTGGGGGGTCAGCTAATATATTATTTTTTTTATATACGAATTATTTATGTTTGTATATAAATAGATAAATATCTTCTTTATATTAAATAAATTGTATAAAAATTGAAAAAAAAATGTGTATAAGAAACAGTGAATAGGTTGCCAGAAAATATGCATGAGAAATTTTCTTCTCTCGCCAAGATAGTCGAGAAGTACCGGCATTTCTAATATATAACACTTTCAGATACAAATATAAAATAAAAATATTTACTGAAAAACAAAACTTTTTATTACTGTTGTTATGCAAAAAAGTTCAAATAAAATAATTTTTCCAAATCTTAAATGAACTTAATATCCACATATTGAATTACTGTGAATGAAACAAGCATATCTATCCATATACAAACTGTATAAATGAAGATTTGCAGCAAGAGTTTTCTTGGACGTGGAAGACATCGCAAGCTCTAGCAAGTTACATTTACAGACAGAAATATGAAATAAACACTTCTGCCTAGTGAATGTATCAAGCTGGCATAAGAATTCCAACAGAAGCCTTCTTTAACTCAGTTCCTCGAATTCCAAAAGTCAGCTTTCTAAGTCAGATCCTCGACTTCCATAAGTAGGCAGACCAGAGATATCTTGTTATCAGTCATTATCAGTTAATATATGTTGATATTCATTTAGGACTTGAAAAAATTATTCTAATTGTACAGTTTTGGATAACAACAGTAATAAAAAGTTCTTAGTGTTTGAGTAAATATTTTTATTTTATACCACACTCAGCAAGGTACATTATATATTAGAAATGCATTAGGAATTCCAAAACAGTTATCTATTTTAACAGCTAAATTAAAATAAAGCGATTCATAAGAAAGTGATATCTTTATTTATTAAAAAAAGTTATGAGTAACTACATTATGAATAAATATAATTTTTCTGTTCCAACTCAAAAAAAATAGTTTTATATAACATCGAGAGCTAATATCTCAGTTTTTATATGATAATGAAACATATCTCAATTAAACAACTGATAATCAAATAAGTAACTACTTTTAAATAAATCCCATTTGTGCCATAAATTCATGGCCAGATCAAATTGTTGAATTTTATTTTGTCCGTACTTTAAATAACACTGACTAAATAAATGGAACAATGATACCAAGATTTATTAAAAAGGACATTCTTAAGTATACTCATAAATAAAATTTGACTTACCGATGGAAAGATAAAGTTTTATTTATGCCTTGATTGCCAGTGCTATTGTATGCAACACACATATATAACAATTGCGATTTCGTCCTAATAACAAGCTAATACCACAATAAAGTGTTAAATTAGGCAATATACGTTTAAATTTAATAACTATTTAAAAAAAAATTAGAAAAAATCTCGAATAAAGAAATTATAGCGCAGCACAGATAACCACACATAATATACTACTATATGAAATGTCAATAATCTGACGTACGTCAGCTGTGATCAAAAATCCTCAGTTAAACTGACAGTTTTGCCAGTCTATGTATCTTAAATGTCTTTGGTAATTATTTCCAGTTGTTTAAAAAAGCGAGTGGGGCGATTTGGCCTGGTATGTGTCAACCCTGCAACGTTTACAGTAACCCTCTTTCCTGTCTGGGTCAATATTGGAAGTCTGGTCAGTTTTAGACCGAAATAAAGAAAAGTTGCGGTCCAAATTTCAAAAAAATTGAAATTTCGGAACGACAAAAATCGACTGCGTGTGTACCCCAATTTTTGGATCGATACCTCCGGTAGATTTTTTTTTTATTCGATGATGCGTTAAAAAGAGACAATTTGGATGTCTGCGATTATCAAAACGGAAATTTTCTTTTCGGGTTTCGATAAAACTGTTCCTTGTTTTGCTAATTTTGATGAGGTTTTTAATTAATAACGTTCTTAATTAGGGGCCGACTTCTTCCAAACTGTAATTCCTGACGCCCGGATTTTTCCGAATTTTTTTATACCAAAATCGCTTCGCTACTCGCTACGCTCGCAGAGTTTATCCGGGTACAGATGCACACACACACAGACAGACACACAGACGTTTCCGAACATTAATAATATAGAAGATAATATACATTAATATACTTTTTATAGCTTACGAATTAAAGTAGATAACTTGTTGTTTAAATATGTTTAAAGATCATACAGAAAAAATAAATGTACCGTATAGTGTATTAAACTATATGTATGATGCAAAATGTAAAACATAATACAAAACGCATTCCCAGATATAATTGACTGCAGACTGTAATAAACCCGAACTCATTTATGTGGTTCTATAAAAATTCTATAAATATATTACAGAGAAGTTTCTTATAACAAACATCCTATGGAAAATAATGGTATTAGATATCAATTTCGTATATGAAATAGACTAACACGCACCAGAAACTATTACTGTCATTAAACCATAATGTATCCAAATACAATTGTTTCTTCTTTTAAAATAGGGACAAATTCTACGCACGTTAACGTCAAAAAAGAAAAAGATGTATTGACTCTCAATGACGTTTATTATGGTTGTCTGTGTTTTATAAACTTTTGCGTTTTGCGACCATTTCTCAAACTTAAAAATTACGAAAGAACGCCTCCCCCTCCCCATCAGAACCATATGAATCGAAGGGGAAAATATCTAGTGTGTGACGTAGATCATATTATAATTCAAAAGTAGAGCATTTATTTTTTTTTTATTAAAATTAACAGCTTAATAATTTTGATTATTTAAGGAATTATTTTATTATGTCTATTATTTTTCTGTGCATATATAATCCAATTGCAACCGAAATATTGTTTCATCAAAACTATTTAGTTTATTATCACACAATCGTAATAAAATCTTTAAAAACATAACCCTGGCTTTGGAGTGTAATTATCGTAATTTAAGACGTATAAGCCGCGGCTCAATAACGCTGTTTTCTACCAGAAATATTTAAAATAAAAACTGCAGTTGTTTCTATTTTATTTGTTAAGTAAAATCTCTGGTTTAAAACATACTGTTATGAATTTTGTACATATTCCAATATTTTATAGTGAAATTGCAGCATTATTTAATGTATTTCCTGTCGAAAATTATGTAACTCAATGCAACAGGCCTCTGGTGCTTTGAAGGAAAAGCAACCTTACAGCATCGTCTTTACAATGGAGGTCTATGGGAAAATCGCCAAGGAATGGGTTTATCGCCAAGTTGGCAATGATTTTGGCGAGTTATTTTTGTCGCCAAATTTGGCGATATATCCCCAAATGTCGCCAAGTTGGCGACGGATTTGGGGACGTTTTGTGCACCCCCCCCTTATACCTGTGCATTAAGGTTCTTTCTCGCTTGAGGTCCTCTCTCGAAAGTTGACGTACTTTCTGGTAAGTTCTGAACATGCGAAAGCTCTCAAAAGTTCTAGAATGATCTCTAAAACCTATATAATGGCCAGCTGGGACCTCCACCAGTTCCGTTCACTATCAGCTGTGATTGCATTCACACGAGAAGCTTTTGCTTTGAGACTGTGTGGTCTATGAGCGATTTCGTATTGAATACGCTATATTGTTCTGTATGAAATTTTGGTGTATTGTTATTAGATTTGAAGATTACTGAATATCTGTGTTTTGAGAATATGTTTGTGTTCTTATTGAACTGTTTAGAGTAAATAAAGCTTGCTGATTGTTTTTATATATTGGCATCAATCCTTTCGAACCCCGAGCGCACAACAATACCTTTAGTTGCGGCTTATACTCCAGAGATTATGGTACAAAATATTTTAATCACTTTCTCACTCAAATCTTATAGGGATTTTGCAGGAAATCAATTTTTTCAGAAATGTTAGACAAGAAACTTACACACGTAAAATGTCTTTGTTAATTAGGAAATTTTACTATTGACAATTAAATAATACTTTCCAATGTGTCGCATATTTGCGAACAAATTAAGAAAAATTTTTTGTTGAATGATACTTGTTTTCCATGGAGATCAATAAAAATTTTAGAAATGTTTACAATTCCTAATATTTTGTATTGCCATTTATGTCCCAATAGAGTTTCATGAACAAATACGAATGTTTATTGAGTTAATTACATGTTGTTTGTTTAAAATAAAATCGAGAAACTCAAACATTTTTATAAGAATATATATAATCAATATCTATAGTGTAAAAGGCACCATTAAAGTGTAAATATTAAAACACTGAAAAATGCTGGAATATACTGATACTGGCAAAAAAAAATGTGCAAAAATGTTTAGAAATATTTCCCTATTGTGACAAAAAATCTATATAAAAAATTCTTCAATATTTTATGTTCCAAACTTGCTATAAACACACTAAAATAATATAACTATCATAAACGTAAATTATGAATATTCGTTGCCACAAAATATTCCTTGTCATTATAAAACGATAGAATTATTTTTATGAAGTTAATACTAGATAAACTAAATTTTACAAACAAACTATTTAATTGAAAATAGTATAATGCAAATACTTCTTCAAGGCATTCAAAGTAAACTTTCTTTGTCAAAGTCCATATCAATTTACTATTTCAAAATTATCTGACATTCAAACTGAGCTGTACTTTGTGCGTAGTGTTTAAAGTTTTTCCCTATAAATTTAATAGCCATTAAGACTGCTGCAGAGTGACTAAAAGCTATTGTTGAAAATCACTAATTTTATTATTGAGAGAATTTCAAAGCTTAGCAGCATTAGATAGATTGAAAAAAATATTATATATTGCAAAGCAGCTGGCGTAATAAAAAAAATCATGTTGATCATTCATTTTATTTATATCGACCATTTACTGGATAAGTGAGCATTATAGCGAAAACACTCTTTAACACTAGAATGGCCATAGCCCAATCATTTTGACCATTACCAAATAAATATACGTTTAGATTCAAATCAAGAATTTCTTCATAATTTAAATCACATCTATACCACACATAAATAGGTTAAATAAATAAGTTAGGTAGTTTTAAATTAAAATTATGGTGTAAAAAGTTTTATATAACCGTTCTAGTGTTAACTCTTTGAATACTGAAGTCTGAAAATTCAACAGCATTCAAAATACGGCAAACGCCCTAACGTGAAATACGCTGCGAGATTATTTTACCACTTTCTTCTATCTGTCTATTTGTCAGCATTACATTAAGAGATAAAAATGGAACTTCTCTAAAATAACTATCTACCAAAGGCTTCCGCACCGGTTGATTCCAATAATCCCCTGCAAAAACTAATAGATTTGTATATTTACGAGGAGGGGGTGGGGACGGAACAAGCGTTTGGGAGGTCAACCAGTAGTTTGTTTGGCCGGTTCTCTTGGGCGGTTTAGTAGCGAAAGGGTTCAACGTATCTTTTGAAAACCTTTTCTTGATGCTAACGAAAAATTAAAATATATAGTTGTATTCCATTACGCAATCCACGCTGTTAAGGTTGCAAAATTGTATACTTTATTTTTTGTGCAAAGTTTTAAAAACAACTCATCTAAGCACTTTCTCAAAAGTCTTTCAAATAAAGAAAAAAGTTTTATTTAAAAAGTAGGAGTTTTTAAATGCTTTTACAAAAGTATTTTTAATATTTCTTTTGTATAACATAATTATTGCATTTCAGAACTGCATTAGCTTGATTGTATTTTTTGAAGGAAATACTTTGAATTTAACAGACTGAATACGCTTTAAATTTTAACAAAGTACTTCTATTTGCAGAAGTTGGCATTATAGATTAATATTCATTGCGCAATTGCTGAAAATTCATTTAATTACATTTATTTTTACTGGTTTTTTACATATACGTTTCAGTTTACGTTTCAAACAACAACAAAAAAAATCTGAAAACATAAAATAAAACTAATGCATGTACTTTTTTTTATGAAATAGATACTCTTGAAATAAATTTTGTAAAATATATTTTTTATAATACTATTAATACTTAATAGGAATAAAAGATATATGAATAAGTACAGCTATTAGTATTGAATTTTTAAATACGTTGAAACACACAATTTTCATAAATACAATAGTAATAATAATAATAATAATTATGATAATAATAATAATAATAACAATGAATCTGGCAGCTTTCCATAAGTATTTCTAATGGAATTAAATAGCAAGCGATCACATAATTGTTTTACAGGAAATATTGCGATATATGAGATTATTTTTATGTGAACTTCACGGCTAAATCATGGAAAAACATTTTATAAAATGCAAAACAATGTATATATATATATATATATATATATAAGTAAATGTTTTTGATAATTAAATATAACACGTCTTGTTTTATATAAAATGGGCATTAAGACTTGTCTGAAGACAAAAAAGTACTTTTTTTACGGTAAATAATTAATAATTGAAGCAGAAGAACAAAAAAATCCCCTTTTGACTCGTTTAATCAAAATAAATAAATTGCCTAATAAAAATGAATCTTAAATGGAACTAATTTCTAGAAAGAAGGAACACCTGTTTAGATATTTTTACGCATAATCATGAAAGTGAAAGTGTTCTGAGTTTCTTTTGCAATAAGTAAAAAAAAAAAAAAAAAAACTAATTTATCGCAACATCAGGATGCATGCATATAATATAATTTAATATACTCTTTTAAAATATCTTAAATCGATCAAAAAATGTATGAAATTAAATATAGTGTTCAAAGAAGGTAATTGGATAGAGTTCAACTGATGTTCAATTTTCCAAGCGACTGAAGAACTAAGTCATTTAAAACATCGTCTTCCACAGAAGGCAAATTTAATAAATTATACTCTTTCTTCGGGGAATATTTTCGCTTTAGAAGTATCCCCTCTCAGAAGAGGTATTTAACAAATTGATAAACTCCTGCTAAATTTCTGGTTTATAATATTCCTCAAATATACAGGGAAAAATTGATAAAAACAGATAAAAAACTGTTATCTACATATCACTTTAAACAAATTACGAAATAGTTATTATTGTGTTAACTTTATTGAGTTATTAACCCATTGACGACGACTTATTTTATACTTCCTTTAATACTTCGATACCAGTTGACATCAGTTTTTCCATACTGTTATTATAACTGATTTAATTTCTGATAGTTTCATTTTAAATAATACCATTCTTTTCTTTTACTCAGATACTGGTGTTCAAATTTAAAAGTTTCGTATCATTTAAATGGTAAATTTTCGCACCAACCGGCATTAATGAGTTAAATAGGTACCAATACATTGTATTAAAAGTACAAAAAAAAATAGAAATAGTAGCAATAATAATAATAATAGTGACTATGGACTTCTGAGCTTGCCTTTATAAAAATAGTAACTGAGTTAAATTCGAGGTTGACAGTTTTATGATACAGTTTTGTGGAAGTAGATGTTTATATATTTATGTTTAACCAATAATTTATACATTTCTGTTTGAGATTTGACATTTCTTAAACTCTATGTCTGCCTTTTGCTGTTTTGTCTCTGTGTGTAGCGCGTGTATAATTCTATCCTGAATATAATGGTGTCATTCACTTTTAGGTATAGGTGGTATATGTCTAAAAAAATATCTGGTGGTTTAGGTGCTTAGGTAGGTGCTGTTAATTCGATAGTAGACATTAACATGTTCAACAAAAATGTTTTACAAGCAAAAATTATAAATTAAGAGCATTAATAATATCATTAAAATTAATACTATATTTTAACTTTCCATGAAAACATTGAATTACGCAGCTGAAAATGATTACTTGAGAATTGATTGCATTCTAAAAAATAATATTCCGGTTTCAGAAAACTGATTAATACAGTATAAAAACTATTTGAAAAAGCTTCCTAAAAGTCAGTGGCAGCAAAATAAACTTTGTTTTTATAAATCTTGAAAATATATTTTTTTATGAGGTTTAAAAAAATGCTTTTCGGAAACTCGAAAGATGATGGTCTACATTTTCGTCAGTAGGTACATTTTATTTTCGAAGATTAATATAAACATTTGTCATTTTTTTACATTTCACAGCATTCATTCAGTGCACTAAGCTGTATTTAATTAATTGAACTATCATATATACAAAACATGGTCACTAACGGGGCAAACTTCCACCAGTAAAAATTAATAGAAATTTTGTTTTTATTCAGGAAGTTAATTTTTTCTGAATACAGCGTTTAAATAAGGCAAACATAAACAAAACCAAAATTTACTGGTGGAAGTTTTCCCCGCTGATTATTAGACACTGTGTCTATAATAGTTCAATTAATTAAGTATAACTTAGTGTATTAAATGAATTAAAATATGCCACTTACATTATTACTAAAAAGATTTTTTTCACTTTGTGGTTTTATTATAAATGAATATATATAATAATGGTATTGTCTCTAATCGAACTATTTATATGCATATGCATATGCATGGTATTCTAATTGTAAAAATACGAATTTTGTGTACGTTTTATCAGAAATAATGTAATATACAAAACGCAAAAGTACCGCCCATGCGCAGAATTACAGATATCCAAAAGAAGTGAAGTGTTCGTGAAGTGTTAATGCTTTTGCATGTTGACACTTTTCCGTTAAGTGTTAATGCTTTTGCATGAACCACCCAGCGTAGAAAGTTGACACTCGCACCAAATGTACATCATTCCATGTAGTATTTGTGGTAAAAAAATTAAGGTAGTCACTGAAATATTTCGATATGTTCTTAACAGGGCTTAATTTCTAAGACAAAAAAGTACCGGAACCCTAATATTCTGCAGTACTAACACTAGTAGCCTGCCCCCCCCCCCTCCTGCATGTTTATATTTCATACATTATTTTCAAAATTTAAAACATTGATTTTTATTTAGCAAAATGAAAATTTTAAATACTTCTATCTGCGTACATACTTAGCTATCAACTATTCCACTTTTTAGTTATTACTATTTCCAAATAGAAACCTTTGCTAATCTTAATGTTAATTAATCGCAGAATTCTTCTTTTATATAAGCTCAGGATTATGATTCGGAAAGAGTGTTAATATAAAAAATGAATAGTTCGCAGCTATGCAGAATAGAAAAAGACTTTTTCTGTTTACTCTTTATTCTGATCAAAATAGCATTAAAATGATTTGAAATGGAAATAAATAAAATTTTGAATTTAAGACAGATTGAGCTCGACCATGCCCAAACCCAAAGACTGATATAAAAATTGAGCCCCTTTCATCTCCATTTCTTACGTGAGCGACACATTATGTCACTTATAAGTGTTTTGATACAAAAGATTGGAGATGGGAGGAAAAGGAAAGGATAATTTAGGATTCGCTTCGCGGAAGTGTTACTGCACTGGGCTCCGGAGCGTAGTGTTTATTAGCTAAGGTGAAATTTGGCCAATATTTAAATATTTACTAAAAACAGAGCAGTACCGGAGCTGCGCTCTGGTGGGCTCCGGCGCAAATCAAGCCCTGGTTCTTAACCCATTAACTGCCACGCGCATATATACATGCCTTCAGAAAACATATTCATATTTTACAGGTTTCACAAACCCGCGGGCAAATACGCCTTTCTTCATTACCAGTTCCGTAATTTGAACACGGTAACATCTGTATTTTGGTATAGCTATGCCAGAAAAGTTATCTTCGCCTTATTTATTAGCAGAATTCTCAGATAAAATAAGGTACTGTTGATCTTGTCAGATCTCGTTGACAGTTAAGGGGTTAATTAAAAAGTACAATTAAAAACATGGAAAATGTAATAAAACTGGTTCTTTTCCTGAAACAAAAATCTACTATTTGTATGTTAATTTTACACATCCCTGATTTTTTTCGGTGAAATTCGATCACTAGTTTCGTGACGATGCACTTTTTTCCAAAACGGACATTAAGGGTCATAACTGTTCATGGGCTTGAGATGTATGTTCGAAACTTGACAGATACGCATCTTAATTGAAGGGCTAACGATTCATGTAGGACTCGACCTGGTTAACTCAAGGGCATATTTTACTATGACACCCGGCTATATACCCTTTTCTTTTAAACAATAAAATTAAAAGTAGTTTTCGGAAAGCTTTTCCGCAATTCAAAATTTGTATTTTCAAAAGTATAAACGATTTTATAGATTACAACTAGAATTATTAATTTTCTCCAAAAGATCTTATCAGTGAATTAGATTACGTTATGGTAATTGGTGTTTACTTTCTAAAGTGTAGTACTGAAAATTAAAATAGTTTCGTTGGGATAAGGAACTTATACTTACGATTCATTATACATACAATATGAGATTTTTTTACTTCATTTCAATATATATTTTTTTCTTGCTTAAATTAAATTTCTGTTTTTTTTTTTTCTTTAAGAAATGATAAAAAGAGACAAATGGATTCATATATGTAGTAAATTATTTCAGTGCTACGTAAGTTTCGATAAATTGAAAAAAAATAATAATAAATGTTATCGTTGAATAATATGAAGTAGAGCAATTTATTAAATTTTCATAAATTTTCTTACTATTTTAATGATTAACAACTAACACATAACAAAAAGTTTTTCTGCAAATCTTTGTAAAATAAAAACGTTAAGTGAAGCCACTTTTTAAATAATGAAAACAAAACTAAACAAAATAAAATTCCAGGTACTTTCCTTAATTTCCGTCTCAGTATAACAAGAAACACGCCGTCTCACAAATGTTCTTATAAACAATATAAATTATTATTACTTTTCGGAAAACTTTTCCCGAATTCTGAATTTATATTCCCAAAAGTATAAAAGATCCACCTGGGGATCCTACTATTTTTCCGAAAGAATTTTATCATCCAGTTAAATAATTCTTAGCTATTGGTGTTTCCTTTCTACTGTATAATACTGGATAGAAATATGAAATTTATTTTAGTATTCGCTTAATAAATCTCCTTTTTCATTTCTTAAATTAATTAATTTCATTTAAGATAATTTTTAAAAAATCAACTAGATATTTATTGAAGGAATGTTATATTTTGAAGACATATATGTTTTAATAAGTTTTAAAGAATAAGTGAATACAATGTAAACCAATTGAGAAGAAATATTTTACTAATAAATTTAGAAAAACTTTTATTCTAAATTAAAAGATTACAAATGAAATATTTAAAAAGTAATGAAATCATACGTCAAGCATAGATTATGAAACACGTTCCAATCCCCCACCCCCTGAATATTGCAATAAACGTCACCTTAAAATAAGGTTGGTTGGGTGGTTATTTGTGACCGCCGATTATCTGCGCTAGGTATATAGGCCGGCCAGGCTAAGTATATGCCCTCCGTGTGGATCTTTTTAAGGGATCGTAAAGTTCGAAGAAAACCACAAAAAACTCTTTTAAATAAGGCGAATGAACAAATGTATGTAAGCAGTTTAGAAAACGCAAAACGCATTTAAAAAAACAATTTCGTAAATGTCCACCCATAGTCTGAGGATTAGACGATTTTTTTTTTTTTGCGCAGCTCTGAATATGATGTATAGATTTGTATATATTTGCACACAGTATGCTAAAATTCAGTTCTGTTAGAAAACGTAGAACACAGATAAAAATTCACCTTTAGAAATATCCGCCAATAGATGGAAATGTACTCGAATTCCTTTGTGCAACTCTGTATATTATTTAAAGATTTTTATACAATCTACATATTAAGCTAAAATTTATCTTATGTAAAATGCACATAATGCAACTAAAAATGCACTTTCAACAATCACCATCCAAAAACAACATAATATAGAGTTCTTTTTTCAGCCCTGTATATGAATTTATTTATTTGCTACAAGCATCTCTTTGTACACTAAACATAGTTCGGCTTAGAAATATGTAAAACGATTAACGACAACCCTTAAGAAATTGACGCAACGTTTGAGAAATATGTTGTGCAGTCCTTTATATGAACTATTCAATTTAACCACCACATATTATACAAGAATTTAATTCAATTTAAACATACATACCATAACTAACAAGAACGAAAAATCATGCGTCAAGCATGGGTTATGTAACACTTTTCAACATAGCAAAATAATTTTGCAAATATTTACCGTAAGGTGTAAGATGATATCTAACTAAACAATTTTGAAAACGCATAATATGTTTAAAAATCCAATTTCAGGAATTACCAACAATATTCGGAAAGATATCTGAGCTCTTTTGTGCAGCCCTGTATTTGATCTATAGATTTATATACATACTAAAGAGAATGCTAAATATTAGTTCAGTTAGGAAACACATAGCACAGTTTAAAATTCCCCTTCTTCAATTTCTGACAAATAAGCGGAAATGTACTCGTGAACTTTTGTGCTGCCCTGTATACAATCTAAACAATTTATACATAGCAAGTAATAGACAAAATTTTAGTTAAATTTAAAATGCGTTCAACAGCTGATAAAGCATTCCCAACAATTATTATTAATAAGCAGTACTTTAACCGAATTCTTTTGTGTGTCCCTGTAAATGAACGATGGAAATTATACACACAATATTCTATAGTAAGCCTATTGTAATCCACGTTACTGATACATATCAATTTTAATATGTTTGAAATTCTGTAACATCATTAAAATAAACAGCAAATGATTTTTCGCCATAGACCGCAATGTAACGGTATTCTTGTGAGTGTCCCTGTAAAAAAACTATAAGTGGTACACACTTCATTTTCAATACCGAACAAGCCAGAGTAAGCCTCAATAACAAATATCAATTGCATGACGATCCGAACATATATATACACGAGACAGAGCACGGATAGACAGACAGACAGACAGACAAACCGAATTTATAAACACTCTTCAACTGTGTTGGAAAGTGTTAAAAACACAATTCCGCAATTATCGCTCATAGATAGTAGAGTAACCTCTGTAAATTTTGCGTCTCTCAAAATTAACGATAAATGTAATGCACACGATATTTTTCAGTAAGCAACTTATTGTACACATCAGTAATGGATATAAATTTCATTATGTTTCAAATAGTGTAACATCATTAAAATGCACTGTACACATTTATTTTTCTCATATGCTGTAATGCAATGGTATTCTTTTCTGCGTCAACAATAAATGCTACATTAAGGTTTTCAGTAAAGACAATCTTGTGGTAAAACTCAATAATATATATCAATGGCATGTAATCAAAATAATTTGACGAAAGTTAAAGTGCGGAAAGACAGACAATCCAACAGACAAACCGAAATCATGCTAACTTTTAAACGTTCTTCGATAGTATTAAAAATGTCCTTCTGTAGAAATACATGAAATAAACACAGTTTCACTGTACTAGTAAATCTGCAGATCAGGAGCTTCAACGTCAGCTCTGAAAGCCTTTGTTTTTTAATCTCACTGTTCCTATTATTTAGCATCTTACAATTCGCAATTTATTTTTTTTTATGTTGCATACATATTTATAGGCATATGAAATACTTCGGAGGTTTCAGAAATTAGAAGCGTTAAATTAAACTCGATTTATGCAGTGATATTATGAAATTTTTATAAACTTCTTATTCTTGTAATTTTTTAGATTTTAAAAAGATGCATTTTTTATTTTGATATTCTTTGAAATATGGTTGTTAAGCAACTAATAAAATAAAGAGGGAAAAAAAGGAATGCATTTTAAAATTTGTAAAAAAATAGGAAAATAAAATACTTTATATTTCCCGAACAAATGCGAAATATTTTCCAATAATTTAAATAATTAATTTCAAAATTCTAATAGATGTATAGGCAGATTTCCAAAGCTATTGCATATATTTAAGACCTCCTTATCGAAAATTTTGTATCCGTAATTTTACGTTTAAATCCATTATACAAATATGAGATTTTCATTTCAGTTGAACATGAAATTTGAAAATCGTCTGTATTCCCATAGGAAAGCATTATGACCTGAAAAGAAATGTTCTATATTTTTCGAACAGATGAATCAAAAGTAACTAAAAACTATACAGCTAATTCCGGGTAGCTCAACAACATACTCACCAAAAATCAACTTAATAGGACAATTTTTACGGCAGTTATCGTGGAACAGACAGACAGACAAATAAACAGACGGAAAAAAAGAACTTTTCGCGTCTACACAGTGAGCCTTCACTGACGTTTCGGCAATAATGACTAGTAAATCTGCAGATCAGGAGCCTCGACGTCAGCTCAAGTCACTGTTTTTTAATATCACTTTTCATATTATTTAGCATCTTACAATCCGCAATTTAATTTTTTTCTATTGCATACATATTTACAGGCATATACAATTCTTCGGAGGTTTCAGAAATTAGAAACGTTAAATTAAACACGGTTTATGCAATGATATTCTGAAATTCTTATGAACTTCTTATTCTTGTAACTTTTTAGATTAAAAAAAAACTTGTATTAAAATAAATTCTTCATTTATGTCAATAGAATACAAAAATAATTTATTTTGCTAATAAATTATTGGAACAAAATAGTGCGTGTTGCTTTTATTATTTTTATCTTCTTTGAAATATCGTTGCTAGGCAACTGATAAATTAAAGAGGAAAGTAAAAAAAAATGCATTTTAAAATTTGTAAAAAACATGAAAATAAAAGTTTTATATTTCCGGAACAGATGCAAAAAAATTTCCAATCATTTAAACAATTAATATCTCAATTCTAATAAATGTATCGTCAATTTTTCAAAATTATTGGATATATTTAAAACCTCCATATCGAAAATCAACATCCATAATTTTACGTTGAAATCCATTATTCAAGTATGCGATTTCCATTTCAGTTAAAAAATGAACTTTGAAAATCGTCTGCAGTCCCATAGGAAAGCATTATGATTTAAAAAGAAATGTTCTCTATTTTCCGAACGAATGAACCAAATTTAACCAAAAACTATACAGCTAATTCCGGGTATCTCACCAACATACCCACCAAAAATCAACCTAATAGGATCATTTTTACGGCAGTTATCGCGGAACAGACAGACAGACAAACAGACAAACAGACAGACAGAAACCAAAAACTTTTCGTGTCTCAACAGTAAGCCTTCACTGACGTTTCGGCAATAAAACAAAAACTAAATAAAAATAAATGTCCAACATTTTTCTTAATTTACTAAATAACCTCATATCGCTATTACTGTCAAAATTTAACAAAAACACGCTGTAACACAAGTGTTGTTCTTAAGAAACAATACAAATCAAATGTATTATTTTAAACACCTTTCCCCAACTTAGGTTTTGTATTCGCAAAAGATACAAACATTTTATTTTTTTCTTCCAGCTGGATTTCTTAATTTTCATTCGAAAGAATTCTTATTAAGCAATTAAATTAGGCAACAGGAACGGATTTTTTCCTGATTATATTATTGATCATATTCCTGATTTTTTTCCTGATTATTCCTGAGGAACTGATTTTTTCCTATAATACTCAAAAGAAAAATATTTTTAGTTTGATACGTATACTGCTTTGAGTACAAAAAAGGCTTTTAAGTATTTAAGCCAATATATGAAACCATGCTGTTAGTCAGTGTTGAATTCAGGGGTGGCATATCCCCCCCCCACCAGAGCATTAAAATGTATTCCCCCAGAAGATTTGAGATTTTATGCATTTAATGGTTAAAAAGTGCAATCCCCCCTCCCCGGGCCGCAGAAATTCCTCCCAGAGAAAAGTGTCTGAATTAAACACTGCTTTTGGTTGAATACAAATATATTGCATTTCCGAAACTAGAAATGAGATAAAATCTAAACGGGAGCCAATAGTACTAAACCGCAAGTATAGTATCGCAACATACTATTAGTTATATATGAAATAAGACATTGCACAGATTATTCCCTAATCATTGTCTTTAAGTATTCCTTTTTAAAAATAAATTTTCCGTAATTTATATCCCATAACAAATGCAAGTGAATAAAGTCAATGATATATTTACTAAATTATGTTATTTATTTATTCCATGTATCTTATAATAGATTTTTTTTTTAATAAAGGGAAAAAATTTAATAGTATGTATTGAAAAGGAAGATTTAATTATCTGACAAATATACACCAGAAATATTTAACTATTAAATATTAAAATATATAATGGTCAAATAAAAATCGAGAAGTACGAGAAGTGTTCTGCAACAAACAGAAACCGAAAATCTAGGCAACTTTCAACGTAAGGGCAATCCGATCAATTTTTATTTGAAGCAACCCGTGATTCTTCAAATAAAAGTGACCCGAACACATTCGAATTTGGATTTCATGTGTTCATAACATTTTTCATGTTCTTGACGCTTTTCTTATAAATACGCTGTCTTTACCATACAGTGAATTACAAATCAAAAAAAGAAAAAAATCTGTAAATTTCTAAAATAAAAACAGTTTAATTAAATACATTTTTGTAATGATTTACCGGAGAAAGAAATGGATATTAATATGCAACCAGTTTCCTTAATTTTTTTAACATATTCATATCCATCGTAATATTCAATTTTAACAAATACTTATTTTAACGCAAATGTAAAAAATGCAAAATAAATGTAGTTTCCTTTAACATTTTTTTTCAAAAATAAAGTTTATATTGCGAAAAACTAAAACTGTTTGCGTCTAGTTTCATCTGGGTTTCTTAATTTTTATCAGAATAATTTGGTAAGTCACGCACATAATAGTATACTAATTGTCGTCTCCATTCACATGTATAATTCTGAAAAGATATATTTTCATTCGGCTACATACAATTCTTTATTTATGAAACATGCGATTACTTAGGTTAATCTCGAACAGCTAACGTTACCTGTTTCTTATTTAAATTAAATTTACTATACTTTAATTCTTTTAATATATGGGATAGAATAATAAATGCAATGAGATACGTATTAATGTAAATTTTCGATGTCACATATGTTTATAGATCATATATATATATATATATATATATATATATATTATTATTATTATTATTATTATTATTATTGTGTAGAAAGGTTTAATTTTTTTAATTACAAATACTTCGTTTTTAATCTTATGAATTACAACTAACAGGTAGAAAAAAAAGGTATTTTTATAAATCTCTATAAAATAAAAATCGTGTCACTAAATGCACTATCATAATGATTAAAAAAACTAAGTGCAAAAAGTTCTAAAAATATTACTTATTTTGATAAACATCTTCACATTTAAATCCCATTGAAAGTTTCACGAAAACTGATATATTGTAATAGAAATGCTGTTGTAAATAATGCAAATCCAAACTAGTTTGAAATTTCAAATTTTTATTATGAAAAATGTTTGAAAAAAAAAGAAAAAGAAAGATTCTATCTAGGATTCGTAATTTCCCTCTAAAAAATTATGATATTCATTTAAACAATGTTCCGGTAATTGCTGTTTCCTTTCTGATGTGCAATATTGAAAAGTATAAACGTATGTATGCCTAGCCGAAATGTGATTCGTCTTTTTTTTTTCTCTGGAAGATTTTATCACCCGCATAATTAATGCTTTGGTTGTTCGTGCTTCCTTTCTGATGTAAAGAACTCAAAAGATAAATTTAGTGTATTACAAAACTTATTCATACAATTTATTAGACAGAAAAAGAGAGTTTGATTAGATTTGTTATTTTCAAACAAGTTGTTCTGACTGAAATTTGGAAAAGGCTTATTCTGTATGTTCAGCAATCTAGTTCACTATAGAAAATTCCGTTGACTGTAAACGTATCTTTTTAAATATTTTGACTGAAAGAAAAGAACAAGTTGCTTGTCAAACAATTTTTTTCTCAGTTAAATTTTAAAAATATAGAGAAAATTCCATATAATATGAACGATAAATTCACCTTCCCAAACTTATAAAACACAATGCAAACACATTGATAATTTATTTGATACTAAATTAATGGCAGTTCTAAAACATATTCATATATAGGCATGACAACTCGTAAATTAAAGGAAAGGATTAAAGAACATACAGCTGACATAAAAAAGGGTAAATTAGCCACCGCTTTATCTGGATTAAATCAAGCTAAAGTAATTGATGTATTTTTCAGTAAGACAAAAATAATTTCACATGGTTCACAGTATAATAGTTGCATAATCAGAGAGTCCCTAGAAATTTTGAAAAGAGGTGATAATGCATGTAATGATGTATTGTTGATTTGTATATTTGATGTATTGATGTAACTGGGGGCGGGGGTGCGGGGGTTTGGTTTATGCTGATCCCCCCCCCAGCTTTTAGTGGTATCGTCCCATCTTCCTTCACTGCCTCCATTTCATAGTTTGTTGGTTTCGCCCGTTTTCCACCTGTCCAGTGCGCTTCTTTGAAACTGTCTTTCGACTGGTTTTTATCATCTGATTAAGGCTAATGTTTAGCCGAAAGCGCTTATGACATCTGATTTTACATCATAAATAGTTTTAATGTTTTAAAACTGTGTTTTTAATTATTGCAACTATTTAGTAAAAAAAATATATCAATGTGTTTGCATTGTGTTTTTACAACTTAGTAGTGTTTTATAAACAAAAACTTAAGTGACATACATAAACGTGTGTTCTGTTGAAATACTGTAGGTATTATATAATTTTCTTTATTACAAACAAAAAACAAAGGAAAAATTAATTTCCTATAGCAAGAGCAACTCCAAAAAAATATTTACAACTGTTGGTGTAACTTGACCATGTGGGATCCAGTTATCCCTGATACATGACTTCAGTTACCCCATTCTTGAAACATTTATAGGGTAATTGGAACACCAGCTTTAAAGTTGAAACATGAAGTAAATATATATAGATATCTATTAATGCATTTATGCATAATCTTTAAACTAAAATGATTGTTTAATAAAAGTACTTACTGTATTTTAATAAAAAGTCGAGCAAGTTCAATCAAATTGACGTTGTTTTAAAAAAAAAAATTACATTTTCGGAAAACTATCGCAGAAAATGGTAGAGTTATGATTGCGGTCCCACGCGTTGTTTTAAGGAGTACATGTGATGCTGTTATGTTGCCAACTGCTAAGACTTAAAAGACACAAGCGGTTACCTCATTATCCTAGTTACCACAACTACCCTTATATGACTTTATTATGTGATTTTAATGTGTTGTTTTATTTTTGTATTTTATTAAATTACATATATTGCATGTCTTATTAATTTTAAATAATTGGTTAGATTATTCTCTAACAACTCTCCTTCTCTTTTCGGCATGAAAAAAAAAAAAAAATCTGTAAATTAATTCCTTTAAAACATTTTAAGCAAAAGAATGCAATGTTTATTAAATTATGTTATCTTTGATACCATGCATGTTTTAATAGCATTTTAAAATGTTTTAAAACACTTTTTTCGAATGTATTCAAAATTAATATTTCACTATTAAATTTTCAAATACTTGATGATACATACATGAAATACATGATGAATACATGAAATGTATTGATGAAATAAATGAATGATGAATACATGAATATATGAAAATAGCCCAGATATGCAATGCTCTGTGAGAAAAAAAAAATAACTGCGCAAATCAGAACTTAGGACAATCCATGTTATTTTTATTTGGACCACTCCGGGGTTCATTAGAAAAACGTGTACAGGACTATCCAGAGGTTAAATGATGCGTATATTTATAGTTTTCAGGTTTAACAGATCTTTCATGTCCGGATGCATTTTTATATTTTTATAAACAAAACTAAAAGGAAAAAAAATCTAACCATTTTCTTTAATTTAATAGACACCCTCACATTCATGTTCCTGTCTTAGTTAACAAATGCATGTAACATTATTTTAAATAATAAAATGTAATAAAATGTTTTTAATGTTATCTTTTGACGTCATGTATGTTTAATAAATTACAAAAAAATATATAAAATTTAAAATTATCGACAAGGAATATCTAACTTACAAATTTGTTCTTGCTAATTAAATGGATTACCACTAAACACATAAAAAAAAAGTTTCTTTAAGTCTCGCTGAAATAAAAAAGAGTTTTACTGAATACACTTTTGTAATGAAAAAACAAAACAAAATGAAAATAAATTTCTAACCATTTTCCTTAAGTGACTGCATATTTATATTCCTGTCCAAGTTTAACAAAAAACTCGTTGTAACGCAAATATTAGTATAAACAATGCAAATTAAACGTAGTTTTGGAAAATTTCCCCAATTTCGGTTTTTATATTCTCAAAAGCCACGGAGATTTTCTGTTTAGCTGAAGTTGGTACTCTTAATTTCCATAGTTGTGTTTTCTTTAGTTTAGTTTTCTTTATGTTATTAGTTTTCTTAATTAATTTAGTCTAATAATCTTATGAACCACTTAAATAATGTCATGGTATTTGGTGTTTTCTTTATTAGTTATATATTTTTTTCCATTTTGATAATTAACTTCTACAAATGATTCATTACAAATATAACGTAATGTTAATTTGGATATTTCCTAACAACTCTGCTTTTCTATTATTCTTTAAATAATTTTTTCCATAATTTAATTATTTTAAAAGTTTGCAAAGTAAAGAAATTTAGAAATGTAATGATGTGTTTACTAAATTTCAAAATGTTATTTTTTGATGCCAGATATAATTTAATAATGCTTACAAATTAATTGAATAAAAGCTAAATAAATTAAAGTTATATTTTACAATTCCTTAAAAAAAAACTTCCTTTCTAATTTAATAGATTACGAATAACAAATAAAAAGTTTTTTCTATAAAAGCTGCTGATAAAAAGAAAACAGTTAATACTGAATGCACTTTTGTAATGATAATAATAAAAAGAAAAAGATTTTGTTTAATTTCCTGAATTTAAGTACATTTAGTTTCTTGATCAATTTAAAGAGAAACATGCTAAAGTACAAATGCGTTTTAAAAATCATAAAAGTAGTTTTTTTACAACTTTCTCCCCCTCTTAAAAAATTACAATCTTAAATTAGCATAAATGTATTCCTCACAACGTTTCAGCATGGGAATTAGGTTGCAAAATATATCAGCCTCTTAAATCATGCTACAGTAATTTGTATGTTCGTAGGAAAAATATTTTACTTTGGTATAAGTAATTAATACGCACTACTCATTAATTATAAAATCATCACTTATATTATTTCTTAGATAAGCTTTTTTTGGTGTAGTTTATTTAGTTAAAATTTCTATAATTGATTTAATTTGAAAGAATCTGTAAAATAAATTTTAAAAAAAGCAATGGTATAGCTATAAAATTCAATTTTCCGTTACATAACAGCTATATTAAAAAAAAAAAAACATTATGCTGCTGAATATTTGACCCTTTATATATCCTGCAACTACATTATTTCTAACTAAATACTGTGCAAGTAAAAAATAAAAAAGATAAACTATTTGTAAAACCTCACTGAAGTCAGTTTTACTTAGAGTATTTATAATGATACTCATAAAACTGAAAACTATATTTATATGCATATCATAGTCAACTGTTTTCAATCCACTGCTCGATGTATGTCTTCCCCAGATTTTCTTATTGTTTCCTGTCTAGTTCTTTGGTCATCCAATTAACTCCAATTAGTCAAATTTTCTGATTTCGTCGTCCACTCTTACCTCGGTCATCTTCATGGTGGTTTTGAAGCTGTGAGATACCACTAGGGTGTTTATAATCCAGCAATTGTATTTTCTTCATGCAATGTACCCTGCCCATTTCCATTTTGCAATAATGTCAAACACTTTCGTCTGAATTTTTATCCAGCTTATTCTGTTTATGTCTCTTCTAGTTATAGCTAGCGTACATCTTTCCATACTTCGCTTTGTTGTTTGTAATATCTGTACCTTCGTTTTGTTAGCGTTCATATTTGCGGTCTATAAGTTAGTGCAAGAAAAACACATTGCTTAAATACTTTTCTTTTCAAATAAATGTACACGTCACTTACTCTTCACAATTATACTGTTCTTCCCAAAAGCCCTCTATCCATTTATTATTCTTCTGTTGATTTCATTCATGATGCTTTTGTCCGATTTTTTTTCTTGTCCAATGTACGCATAATGATAGTGCTACTGAACACGAAAGGGGAGAAGAAAAATATTAAAATTTTCCATCCGATCAGCTGCTTGTGAGTTGTTTATAAAATGTTCACCAAAATTTTAAAGACAAAACGAATAAACTTTAACAGCAGTTCGAACAGCATTCCCTTAATTTGAGTGTTGGATAAGATCTTCTTGTTTGGTGCAAATAAATTGAACAACGGTTTGGTCTTTTTGAAATTAATTTGAATTGCACGTTAATGCTAGATTCTGCCAAATCCTTTAACATATCTTCCAAAATTTCAGGACTGTTACTGAAAATTAAAGTGTCGTCAGGATACAGGAGCTGACTTAGGTGTTTCTCAATTATTCTAATCCCTTTATTTTCGGAATCCAGCTTCTTAAAAATATTTTCTAAAACAACAGTAAATTTCTTAGAGGAAATGATTTCCCTTTGTATAACTCTTCTTCCCAGCTGGAACTTTGTTTTTCTTCTGGCCGAACAGATGGTTTCTGTTGCTTTGTTTTAAATCTTCTTTATGTTATTGATGTAAGGTTTGTTTATATGGATGTCCTCTCCAAACATTTATTTTACTATTACTGATGTTTACCCATAATCAAATGCTTTTCGTAATAAAAAAAGCGAGGCAAATAGGTAAATTATACTTTTTATGTTTATTTATGAAATCCTATTATGTATTAATATAATATACATTGTGAAAAATCCACTTCTGAATCCTGGTTGTTCTCTAAGTTGAGCTGAGCATAAAGGTTATTCGTTTTGTCATTAAAATTTTGGTGAAAAACTTATAAATAACTCGCAAGCAGCTGATAGGAGGGAAAATATTAATATTTGTCTTTTTCTATATACACACAGATCACACAGATATATATATATATATATATACGTATGTGTGCATATATGTATGTACATATGTTAATGACTGTACATATTCCAGTCTTGAAGACTTGTAAGTGGAAAACAGTCAAATGATATTCAAACAGTCAAGTTCTTAAGACATCATCAAGGTAGGGTTTAGTAATTAAACTTTATGCAAAAAATAAAAACTAAGTGTACTAATGAATATTTACAAATACGTGAGAAAAGGAATGGCTGTTGCTTTTATATTCTATTTGTCTGACAGAGATGCAGGAAACAAGAATTGTTTAGGTTTTAATGTTTGTTACTCCTTTTAAAATATTTTTTGTTCTTATTTAATTGCAAATTTCTGTCATTAAACTGTCTTAATCTCTTAATGTCTTAACATGTCTGTCTTAATTTCTGTAATTAAATCGGTGGAATAGTAAAAAATCTATTCACCGTTGTCCAGTCATCCAAGGCTGGTGACTTTCTCTCCAACATCGTTTATTAGTGAGAAATTGCAGACTCCGAATCTGCCGGAATGGTTCAGTGGTTAGAGCAACGGCCCGGAATGCTGTGAATCCAGGTTCGATTCCTGGCTCTGTCCAATTTTTCACTTCATGTTGGATTATTGTATTTAATGTATGTGAGTGAGAATGTCCTTTTCATTGTATTTTTCCTTTTTAATTATTGAATTTCAACCACCCTAAAATTTTGTCTTCCCCCTCCTAGCGGTGTATAAATTTTAAACCTTTATATGTTTTTCAATTTGTTAAGCAAAAATGCGTTATTTATTATTAATAAGTAAAAAAATACTTATTAATAATAAATAACGCATATACCCCCCCACCCCCCTCCAGTTAAAATATTTTTCTTCCCTTCAAAAAAATAAATAGATAAATAAAATTTATGCATTTTCGAAAACAAAAATGAATTCTAACGTAAAACTTTCTTAACAGAAATAGATTTCTAGAATTTTCAAATATGCAAACTCAAAATTAAAGCACATTCCGCCAATTAGTTTTTAAGTTATGCTTAAAAAGCACTTGTCTTGTAATCTGTTTTGCGATGATCGAACATTTATTTAACATTAGGAGGTGCAAAAGTAAATATTACTCTTCAAAAACAATGGTACAAATTTCTAAAATATGTGTTGTCAGGAAATAATGTTAATCGGAAAATGTAGGTGAAATTTCTTTCGAAATATTTTTTTCGATTATTAAAATGACGGTGTGGTAGTTGACATTTTCTTTCTTGTGTATAATGTTTTAAAAAAAATCATTTTCATTGCGAAGCTGGACTGCGTTCGCTTCATTATTTTAAATCCTTAAGGTTACTTAGATTATTTCATAAAAGCACTTCTTTGATATTCATTATTTTACTAAAATTTTCATATACTTCATTTGAAAAACAAAACGCGTAAAATAAATAAATGCACTGGTATATTTATATAATTTATGTTACATTTGTAAGCCATGCATAAATTTATAAAATATATAAAATATAGTTAATGGAGTTTAAAATTGCTTTCATTATTAAACTTGCAACTGCTTTCATTGTAATTCAACATACTGCAACTATATGAAAAAAAATACATATATGTAAAACTTTCTGAAGTAAAATAGTTTCACTGAAAGCTCTTTTATAACGATACAAATAAAACTGAAAGAAAGTAAATTTATAAACATTTTCTTAAATTTCATAAACATTTTCAATATCATTAAAAGAAACATATAAAGGGGCCAAAAACATGACTGTTACAGTATAAATATTAAAACATTAAATATAGCAAAAATATAAATTTTGCGCAATTTACAAAAAAAAAAAAAAATGAAAACTAATAACAAAAATGAAAAAAGTAATAGCAAAAATGAAAAAAAAAATCCGATTAAGAAAACGTCTTTAGTTTTTATATAGTACATCTTCCATAACGGCCATTTCTATTAGTAAATACTTTTTTGATCCGAAACACCTATCTATTTTTTTTCTTTTTTTTACATATTAATATCACACAGATTCCACGGTCCAGAGATGGCTGGTATTTAGATATTTAACTGTATATATTTTTAAAAAATTTGCAATACAGTTGAAAACTGTTTATGAATTTGGTTTATCTGTCTGTCTGTACGTGCTCCAACTCGCGTAAATATACTCGGATTGTCACACAATTGATATATGTTATTGATGGTCACTATGGCATGCTCGGTAATGAAAATGAAGTTGGTCGCGCTTATAGTTACTTTGTGCGGTTTATTTTAATATGCGGCTTATGTTATACTATTTCAAACATATTGAAATTGTTATATACCAATGAGCTGCACTACAAGAGACTTACTATAGAGCATGGCGTGCACAGCACTTATAGTTTCTTTATAGGGACACTCAAAAGAATTTTGTTACATTGCGGTCAATGGGAAACAATCGTTCGCGATTTATTTTAATAATGTTTCACTATTTCAAACATATTGAAATAGATTTACATCACTGAGTTTCATTACTTGGGGCTTACTAAAGAACACTCTGTGCATAGCATCCATCGTTCTTTTATAGGGACAATCGAAAAAATTCGGTTAAAGTGCTTTCTGTTAACAATAACTGCTGGAAGTGAGTTTTCAGTTGCGGTTCTCGTTTCCAAGGTTAACTAATTTTTTACCTATTATCTTAAGTGTAAAAATTCTATAAATCCTGGGAAGCAAAAAAAAAATCTCGAACATATTTCCGTTCATTGACGGAAATTCCAGAGGGGGGGATTTTAAACTGTGCTATGCGTTTCGTTACTGAACTAAATTTTATCTAACATATATACAAATGTATATATCATATACAGGTCTGCACAAACGATTAGAAGTGGTGGAAAGTGTTACATACTCTATGTTTGATGCATGATTTTTCGTTCTTGTTATGTTTAACATGAGGCAGGATTTTGTAAGAATCCTGATCGGAAGGATTCTCGAATTCCTGAATTGGAAAGGATTCTCGTTAGCGCAAAAATGTTCGGTATTACGTTCATGTGACGAAAATCTGTATGTATTGTGCGTATACATTTACAAAAAAAAAAAAGACAAATATTTTTCATTTTACTAAAATATAATATAACCGCAAATAAAAATATACCATAACTTCTTCAGAGTCGACAATGATTCCGAGAAGCGTTTTTATCTGCCGAAACCTCAGAAAACAATATAATTTATACACTTAAAGAAGCATTTATAAAAACAAAGTTTATTTTGCTGCCACAGATTTATTTATAAAAAAAACAAATTCATGCAAAAGATGACAAATCTACTTCTATGAAGAATACAAATAATGAAACAATTGCGATATTGCTAAATTGGGAAATTATTTTATTCACAATGCCTATTATTAATTCATCATAGTAAATTTCCGTTTATTTAATGACATTTTGTGATTAAATAAAGTGAAAATTACAAGACAGAAAAAGCGGTAAATATTTTTGATAAAAGAATTGTGGGTATTTATGCATGTTTTATGCTTATAAAATGTATAGTAGCTTCGTGGGAGCAAATGCGCCCACGGCGAGGCGTGTGGTTGATGACCCAGCTGTATCTAACATTACTACTTCAATTAAAACAACTAATTTGAATTTCTTGCTTAAATATAATTTTTAATTCACATTAAAACATTTTCTATAAATTATTTTTTAAATAATTAATTGCTAATATTCAGTCTAAATTTAACTCTTATGTTAAAAATATACAACTTGAAGGAATTATATTTT
Organism: Maratus michaelseni; assembly: GCA_963931845.1. Classification (NCBI taxonomy): domain Eukaryota; kingdom Metazoa; phylum Arthropoda; class Arachnida; order Araneae; family Salticidae; genus Maratus; species Maratus michaelseni. The sequence continues at coordinate 134,448,560 of OZ007595.1, forward strand.
GGAAAAATGTTGGGTTTCTTCTCAAAAAAATGGACGGGCAATTTTTGTTCCTAGGTAATTTCGGAGCAAAATTACAAATTATTATTATTAAGATATGTAAATAAAGTATGCAATTAAAAAAAACTTTTATTGTAGAAAAATTTGGTTTTGGATGCTATAAAAAGTTACATGGCATGAAATAGTTAGCTCAAAAATTCGGCAACAGAGTGCGCTGCTTCAAATAATTCCATGGATGTGTACACATAATTTAGCTTATGCAACACAAAACTCCATCACAAGGAAACTTTGCATATCCTATATGTACATCCCATCTTATGTTCACTGTCTTTCATGTAGAACATGCATATACACTTAAATTATATTTCCCATTTATTAAAAAGAGAAAGGTTTTCCGTAATGGTTATTAATTATTTTCTACATATGACTTAAAAATTAAATTTTGCCATTCCATTTTCATTTTATGTATTCATATACAGCCACTTTTTTAAATTATTTCATTTTTTATATGATAGTGCATAATCAAGAAGATTTTGGCATTGATTGATAGCAATACTTATTCTACTTCAATTTCAACGGGGAAAAAAGTAATAGCATTTTTATTTCTTTTAAAATAACTTTATAACCTTAGTCCACGACTAGCATTATTCTTTATTTAAACCTCCTCAAACACGAACGAAAATTCATTAATCTTGTATTAATATGCAGTTTTAGTGACATTGACAAATTATAACAGATTTTGAATGCATGCTTGGAAAGATTTGTGTTCAAAATGACTTTTTTTTTTTTTTTTTTTTTTTTTTTTTGGTTTAAGAATTTCTTTCGTTACTGAAATTTTGTTTTTGAAAACTTAACATTTTTGTCTTTACATAGTATTTTAAAAAAGTTAAGATATATATGAGTCTGTGTGTATTAAATTCGTATGGAATTTTCAATTAAATAAAGTTATTCGTGTTTTTGTAACCCTATAAAGAGAAAATAATTATGTTTTTGTAATATTGAATTCAAACCAGTATTTTCGAAATATTTTATTTTTTAAATAATAAAATACAATTTTGTAGTATTTTATCTCCAAGTTTATATAAGAAAATCTTATTAAAATTTCTTGTACAAATCTGTATTAAATTTAGGTGCTGCAAAGTATATACAACCACCTTTCATGCGATTAAAGTAAATAAATTAAGTCATTGAAATTAGTAGAAAAATTAATCTGTGTTATAAAAATGTTTCATCGTTCCTCTAAATGTGAAATTTTGAATTTTTGTCGTCTTTCTACTGGAATGGTTTAAAAATATCCTTTTCATAAATATTGTGCCTAACTAATTTACCATTATTTTAAGTAGCTGTTGTTAATGTACCATTTCATCATCCTTTAGAGTTTTTCAATTAGTAGAAAATATGGGTTTGCCGTTTGGCTATTTGTGAAAGTTTATCACTATAAAAGTAACAGTGAGTTCTTGATTGTAGTTGTTTAGTACATACTTAAAGATAATTACACCTAAATTTTCATTGATTGTTCCATCGCGCCGGTCGCTTGGGTCATGTGTAAGCGAAATAATAATGATAAAATTAAACATTTCTGCACGTGTACGTGGATGCATCTGTTGTTCTTTTTATCTATTTTTTTATACAGCTTTAGCAATATGTACGAATATACAAGGTATCCCGAAATAGTGTGTACAAAGTTCAGGAGGCGATAGAACACACCACAACAAATATATTTTGTACAGGAAAGTGGAATCGCAATTTTATTTTGCGCTGAAAAATGCAGAGTGTCACTCCACATTGAGCGTGAATTTGAATTTTTTAACTTGAAAACTGTAATAGTAATTTACCAAATATAGTTAGCAATATAACTGCCCTTTGTGTGAAATATGATGATATCACGGTTAGTATACTGTAATTAGCATCTGAATTATAATTCAGACCGAAACTCGAAAAATTCTATTTAAAACCTATCCTAATCCCGAACCGAATGCGAGAAAAAAAAATCATCATCAATCCAACATCAGACCCAAACAAGAAATACTGAAACTCAAACCCAAACCGAACCTGAAATGGAAGATAATAGATCCATATTTTAATTCAATTATGGAAAATAGTCAACATTTGTATCTATAATACCAATTTAAATTTTTAACATTGAAACATGAAAAAATATTTAATCATTGATGTTCAAATATATGCATATGTATTTTCCTCTAAAAAAAGTATATTCTTGACCATTTTGATACATCGGGTCATCCCGACCACGACCCGTAAAAGTCAAGTCACAACCGAAAACCGAAGTCTTAAAGTCATCCCGAACCTAACCTAACCCACGGCGGAAAAAAAATAATGTCAAACGACCTGAAACAAACCGCTCGTCCGGTCGGGTTCAAATAACATCAAAAATTAAAAAACCTCAATAAAAGAACTTCAAAATTCCAATTGTACTTTACAAATTATGAATCCATATTTTTTAAATCATGTGAATTTCCTTCTCAAAGATACTTGGTTTCTAATACAGAAGAATGCAAGAGGAATATTTTCCTTAAAATTGTAAAACGTTGACCATTTAAGGACTAAAATTATGTTATTAGAATGAAAATTGAACTGTGATATTTTTTGGACATTATGAATAATACTCTTTACAGTGTATCCGATATACATATTATGCTTTAATACACACGAAGAATCAAAAAGATATTTGAATTGAAAATGAGCTTGTTGTGCTTTTGTTAAATTGTAATTTGTCATGTTACAATTTCCAATTTTTACTAAACGCGATATTTTGAGTATGGCATAATAAATATTACTTCATTATACGGTGTGTCCTAAAAGTTCCCGTACTCCAACTTAAAAAACTCACTGTTCGTGATTTTTTTTAATATTAAATTTATTCTCTGCTTAACATTGCTTCAATTTTTGAGTTTTTATCGTTTGGTTCTTTTCGCACTCGAATGATGTGAGAATAAAGTTCTATGTTATTTTGTTCTTCACAGTGAAATGAGTTTATCATGCAACTCCGCTTGAAACTTATTTTGAATGTAAATTGTATGAAAGGTGCAAAGATGTTTGGCGAAATAAATATCCAAATGATGCAATACCGAGTAAGGATACGCTATATCGGATCGTTCGACGATTTCGCAATACGGGTTCGGTGGAAGATAACCACAGGAGTGGAAGGCCGAAAGTTGTTACACCAGCCTTTCTGCAAAACACTCAACGAAGGACATTTCAAACTCCTCAAAAATCCATGAGGAGTTTGGCACAAGAAATGGGCGCATCTCGTGAAACGACACATAAGGCTTTAAGAGCTTTGCATTTTCGTGGTTATCGGGTATTAATGGTACAGGAGGTAAAGCCACCGGACTTTGAGAAAAGGATTATTATTGCCAGTGGTTCGGATCATTATTACCGGAGATTTATTCGCAACATCATCAAGATTTTGAATTTTTACAAATATGCGCAAACGAGTTCAGCTTTGCCTCGTAGAAAGGGCTGTACATTTTGAACAATTATAAATGTAAGTTCAGTATTTTTTCCTACGTGACGTTAAAAGTGCTTTTTATCATTAGCATAAAAGTAATCGCTTTCAGGTTAGTTGTTTTTCGGATAATAAATACATATGTCGTCAGTACGGAAACTTTTAGGACAATCGGTATGTTTTAGTTTAATTTTGCACACTATATGCATACATATGCTATAAGGTGTCTCAATGGTTACTCGGTTTAAGTTTCTCATAGAAAATATTGAAAATAGCACTGAAATGTGTGACAAGAAGAGAAAGGGTGTCTCTGATTATAGCACCGAAATGTAACACAGAAAGCAAAATATCCGATATTTTGTAAATAAAATGAAATGGAATCAAAAATCATCCAGCAATAGATTTCATTTTGGTGTATGCAACAAAAAATATTAGATAGACCCAACTTTTCTTTAATATTGGATGCATTTTGTAAACGATTAATCTATTATTTAAAAGGGGTACAGAGTGCATATCGAAATAATTTTCTATTGATCTCTAATATTGAAATTTTGATTTTAGTGGGAAAATGCGAAACTACTTAACGCATTATTAGACTTTGATTTTCACATTGTTGACATGTCATGAGCTGCAATCACTAGGAAAAAAGTTTAGACGTTCTAGAAAATATTTATACATCACAAAGACAAAAGTTACAAGAACATACCAAAATTTCATAGCAGACGAAAGCGTGTTGGACGATTTGTAAATGACGTATGAAATAAAAACAGTTAAAAAAGAAATTCAATTACAGAAATAGCAATGGAACTATCAGAAACATCTTCATTTCCGTTAAGACAAAATTACCAGAAATAAAAAAATTAGTAAATAGACAGATTTTCAAATTGCTCTGTTTTCTTTACAAGATTAAAATTAATTATTTTTTTACAAAATAGTTGATGTCAAGACAATTCCTTTTGAGATTACTGTGAGTACAACGTTATTTTGTATCTGTATTGTTCAAACTAATGTTGGTGTAAAAATAAAATAATCAACTAATTTTACATGAACTTTGTCTTCTCTTATATATTTCATTCTCATTTATTTTCTTTTAAAATTTCCGGTGGAAGTCTGTTAGTTCGCTTCACCTTGAACTATGGCGAGTATATTGTGCAATTCTTATTGGTTGCTGTCGTCCTCCACCGAAGCGTCATTGACAGAAATGCATGGGCTGCAGTGCTGATGGTACTAGTTTGTCCTAATTCAAACTCCCACTTCATGAACATAATCACTGCATGAATTACTTAACTACGGAACAATTGGTAGCATAAAAGATATTTAAGAAAATATTAGGCATTCCCCATAAAAACAACCATTACAAGTGCGTATCAGAAATTAATTCAGACTGAAGTGTGTTGGACGATAATAAAATGGCGTCAACAAAATAAAACACTGCAAGATAGAATGAAGTTACCGAAAATGCTATGGGGCCTTTTAACATGCAGTTAGTGACCACTCTAAGTTTATATATATATATATATATATATATATAAGTAGGGGTAATCTTTCAATATAAAAAATATATATATATATATTCTATCTTTATTTAGTGATTAGTTGAAAATCATATAAATAGGTAAATTCTTCTTACCTTCTGTTTTCAGGATTCTGAAGCAGTGTATCCATTTGTATTTCCATTATTTATTTATCACAGCGGATTCGCGTTTTCACTTTTCTTTCTTTCTTCCACTTATCACTATATGACCGTGAAGGAAGAAAATTATTATTATAATATGTGTATTATAAAGTTGAATGGATTCATTACTTTTGAAAGTTAAGAAGATTTAATGCTATAATTTACACGTTATTATTTACATATTTAAAGATATAGAAATTTTTTACGCTTTAGGAGCGATCATGAAAGAACGACCACTTAGTTCAGTAAAGTCATGTTGCACTGAAGTTAAATCAGTCCTTTTGGTATATAGTGTCTATGATGGCATGAGGCCCATTTTAGGGTATTCACAGTTTAAGTGTTTACTGAAGTTCATGCACATGGCCTTGACGTCACGAGCCATATGGTTTCTTAAGTGCAGAATGTTTTTCGGTTTGATTATTTCTTTCTTTCTGATAGCTGGGATTACGCATATGGGAGAAGAAGGTTTACAATAGAACTGTGCCAAACAACTTAACAAATTTCGTTATGGTTAACGACAAGAAAACTAAAATTCAGTAAAACCAAAGTTTATGAAAATTGAAAAGTTGATTTTCTCTTTTCTCGAATAGGATTCAGTAAAATCAATTATTTTTTTTAATCGGAAATATTAAATATATTTAATTTGAAACTACAAATACTATTAAATGTTGCGAAATCCAATTTAACCAATTTGATTCAGTGGTGAGACGCATATTGACTGACGCAGTAGACGAATGTAAAATACAACAAATCAAATGTTATAAACGAATTTAATAATATATTTATCCCATACATTGATAACATTCTGCAAAATATGTTGACAAATGAAATATGAAATACTAAGTTTAGTTTGAAAATAAAAAAATTAGGAAATGGTACAGATCAGTCAATTTACCTTCGGGTACTCACATAATTCGTGCAAATTCTTTTTGTGCGAGAGTTTTAAAGTTAAATACACTCTTACATATTTCTTAATATCTGATGGCTGAACATTGCAATTTAACGTAAGTGTACACATATATATCAGAAAGGAATTGATAATTTTGAACCACTATTTATTTACATCATTTATTTAAACACAAGACTGTTATAGTGGTAGATCTTACTTACCTCTTATTTAAGTATAAATTTTCATAATTATTATACATTTTTGACGCAGTGATTATTATCCAATTATTTTCCAATGACGTCATATTCAAATAATGCCACATTCACCTCATATTTACTTAAAAGAGAAGAATGAACTCTATAAAAAATAACAAGTTAGAAGAATATACAGTAAATGTAAAATAAGTATTAATCTTATTTTATCCGCCTGTATGAAACGTTTTATGTTTTAAGAAAAATCTCAGCAAGATTTATGATAACTTTAATGAGATCCAATTTTTAAAATTTAAAATTTAAATATATTTAACCTTTTATAGGAGAATCTATGTATTTTTCATCTCATAAAATCAAATAGGAATATTTATATTTTTAGCATTCTTTTTTATTTGTATAGATATATTGTAAGGAAATGAAAGTTCTCTTTTATAAAATAAATATTTTCTAACAACGTGACATAAGAAAAACTAGAAACTTCTTCTGAAGACAATAATAAATGCAAAAGCCAATTCAATACGCTTGTTTATGTATCATACTTAATAGGTTACCCACTTATCTTTCAGGATCATTTCCAGAAACAAAATAAAACGCAACTAAAGAAATATAAAAGATAATTGGACCAACAGATACTTACAAAATGTATCTGTCTGTGTTGTTTATGTATATGATTTTTCATTGCAACTCTTTCTGAAATTACACACTTTTTCTTTTAAATAATCTTTCTTTCTAAAACATAGAGAATTGCATTATTTCCTTCGTTACCTAATGTTATAAAATATGGACTTTTGAGAGGGTAAGGTTTCTTTATATTTTTGTACTTGTGTATATGTTTTATGCAATGGATAGTAAACTTCGTGGAATGAATATAGAAAACCGAATAGTTCGTTTAAATATATATAATTATGCAAATGTTCTAGTTTTGAGGAATAATTGCTACATATTGTAAAGATTTTATGTACAGTGAAACTTCCATTTAACGAAGTCTCATCGTTACACTTAAAAACTTCGTTATGAAGAAAATTCGTTAAATAGAAATCAACTTAAATTCATGAAATTTTTCCTTCCGATATGACAAACAGGTATTGTATTCAGAAGCATTTGATTCAGTTATCAATTATGTAGCCGTCTTTTACAAAACAGTTGTGTACGATCGATGAAATCACGTCACATTCCCAAGCTTTAGATCAAGTTTTCATCAGCTCTGATACACAGGTTCTTAAACTAAAGTTTTCACTATATTGTCTTTTTCGATAATGTACTTCAAGATTTTTTATTATTCCTTAAACTAATCGCTGAAGTTTAGAAGTTGTATTGATAGGAACAAAAATAACTTTGTTGTTCTTCTATTTGAATTTCGAAGTACGTTCTTGTGGATGTACAAAGCAGTTATCTATCAGCAATGGAAGGTTGGAATGGTAACTGTCTGACTCTAATTGATATTTTTTGCTTCAATGTATCTGACGCCATTGCGTCACTGCATCTTCTATATCATTGAATGCAAAAAGGGGATTTTGACTTCCCCCAACTGTCAGCGCTGGAGTCTCGGTATGGGAGAGTAATGATAACAAGTGTTTTTCTTAGTCTAAAAAAAATTGTTTTATGTGACACCAAGCAGAATGGGAATTATTTAAATCTGTTCATTTTCATTTAATCCACTGAAATAAATTCGCATATCGATCGCAACAGCAACCTTATAGTTTGGATTCTGTACACGTACAAAAGTGGAATAAACTTCGTTATATAGAATATATTTTTCGTAATGTGGAGATTAATTTACATGCTAATGGTGTTTAAAGTCAAAGTTCTGTAGAAAATTTCGTTAAGTAGAAAACTTCGTTAAAGGGAAGTTCCACTGTATTTATAAAAATTAAAAATATTGAATAGTTATTATTTTCAAATTCTCAATATTTTTTAGGAGCGAGTTTTAATAAAACAATAGCCCAGATCGATCTGTTCTTTAAAACTGTTCCTGCTGGACAATATCATTCACTCAAATCTCACAGACGGTCATTTTAATTTAAAAGAAAGATAAGATTTTGAATTTTAAAAAAACGCATAAGTGATATATTATAAAAACGACCGTTCAAAAATATTATCTGTGTATACATTTTTTTGTTGGAAAATATTTTTCCCGTGATATTGAAATTTGAAAATCTTTCAGAGTCTCATCAATGTGATATAAACACACAAGATTGGTTCAAGTTTACCTTAGAAAGACTCCCACTGAGGGCACTCTTCTTTCGGGCCCACTTCTCTCATGTAGATAACCAGCCGTCATAAATTACCAACCAACCAATCGTTGAAGTTACTCATGAAAGTTATTCTCCATGGTATTTGAATCTCAGCAGTACGCACGCATACATATGGTAAAGATTTTATATATATTTATAAAAATTAAAAATAGGGAATAATTATTTTGTTTTTTGCTCAATATTTTTTTCAAGAGCAATTGTCTATAAAATAATAGTCCAGATCACTTTATTCCTTAAAACTGATCCGGGAGGACAATTTCCTTAGTTTTATCTCACAGACGGCCATTTTAATTTAAAAGCGAGATAGGATTTTGAATAAAAAAAACGCGTAAGTGATATATTTTAAGATAAACCGTTCATAAGTATTATTCGAGTGTACATATTGGTAGGGAAATGTTTTTCTCGATATATCTTTTAAAATCTTTCAGCGACATTTTCCAGAAGTTCATCAATGTGATATAAACTAGTGCTCCCTATTAAACGTTTATACGGTATACGTATAATACGTATTATACGGGGTGCAGATTTTGGATACGTATGATACGACCAAGGCGGTTATACGTATGATACGAAACAGTATATACGGTACATCGTATATACGGATCTTATATGAAATGTAATTTTCCAACTGGACGAAAAATGTCTTGGCCAGGATTCGAACCTGGGATCTTATGGCTGAAGCCGCCACGCTCTACCAACTGAGCTACCCCAGTCGAATCTGGAGGGCATAATTCATCCAGTTAACCTTATTGATCATAACATCTTGTCTGATATTTTAATCAGCTCAACAGAATAGATCGCAGGTATTGTAACTCCAGTAAACGCTGGATACGTGATTACACTAGATTAATTTTAACACAATTATTCAAATTGGTAAAGAAATCATATGAAATGTAATTTTCCAACTGGACGAAAAATGTCCGGAAAATGTTCGAATCCTGGCCCAGACATTTTTCGTCCAGTCGGAAAATTACATTTCATATGATTTCTTTACCAATTTGAATAATTGTGTTAAAATTAATCTAGTATACGGATCTTACCCCAGCAGTTATACGTATCATCATATATTCTAATACGAGCAAATCTTGTGTGTGTGTGTGTGGTTATGCAAATTTTATCTTAAAAACGGCTCTAACGATTTTGACGAAATTTTGCATCCTACCGTTTTGGGGCACCAGAAAACGATTGGGATAGGTCACATGTTCGAGAAAATTCGATTAGTGGGTTATTTTGGGTCATTTTTGGTCATGGTCAAGCTAATTGTATCTAAAAAACGGTTCAAACGATTTTGATGAAATTTTGTATCCGACCCTTTTCGGGCACGGGAAGACTATTGGGCTGGGTCACATGTTCGAGAACTTTCGATTAGTGGGTCATTTTGGGGTCAACGCGGATCAAATTAATTTTATCTAAAAAACTGCTCTAACGATTTTGATTAAATTTTGTGCCCTACCAGTTTCGAGCACGATAAAATCACTGGGCTAAGTCACATGTCCGAGAAAATTCGATTAGTGGGCCATTTCTGGGTCATTGTGGGTCAAGATCTAAAAAGCGGCTCAATTAACACTAAATTTTGCATACAATGGTTTTCGGGCACGAGAAGACTGTTGGGCTAGGTCACATGTTCGAGAAAATTTCATTAGTGGGTCATTTTGGGTCATTTTGGGTCATGGTGAAGCTAATTGTATCTAAAAAACGGTTCAGACTATTTACACGAAATTTTGCATCCTATGGTTTTCGAGCACGAGAAGACTGTTGGGCTAGGTCACAAGTTCGAGAAAATTCAATTAGTGGGTCATTTTGGTCATGAGTCATTAGGGGTCAAGCTATTTTATCTTAAAAACTGCTCAGACTATTTACACTAAATTTTGCATCCTAGGGTTTTTGGACACGAGAAGACTGTTGAGCTAGGTCACATGTTTGAGAAAATTCAATTAGTGGGTCATTTTGGTCATGGGTTGAACTCAAATTTGAACTCTAACGTTTAAACGGGTTTCGCTTCTTGCATTAAAAAATATGCTTTTCCTGCTGATCTGCGCATGAGAGACATTGACAAACACCCGTTGGAGTGCATTCTCGGGGATTATATGAGCCATCATGTTCCCTTCCTTGTTCAAACAAACACGATAGCCTCGAGTTTACCTGTCTTGTAGTTCCAGTGTAGGTAGCTGGTACTTGAAAAAAAAAGTAAAAATAAAATCGGAATATAAATTTAAATAGTTTAGTTTGTTCCCCTCAAAATTGAATTTTTAATTATTAAATGTTTTACTATAGCGTAGCAAGTGGCTTTGAAGCTACACTTCGCATGTCTGTAACACACGCACATAGTTTCTTTTGATTTTTGGCGTGGACATTTCGCGCGAAACATTTTTTTTTGCTGCTGCCGCAGAACACAGACATACGTTGATTTTATGTTATATACTGACAATGATCAATCCAATTCCAATTTCATAATCATACTTTTTTTTTTATCTAAGAATATTTTATTCTATATTAAAAATATTTTGAAAATACGATTTACAGCAAAATAGAAGAAACGTAGGCAAGTCATTTTAAGCTTGTGTGATTGTGCTCTAAAACCTGCACTGACGATTATTTATCAAGCTATAAGTAATTGAAATTTATAGGTACTTCCCACAAAAAAAATGAAATTTGTCAAGATCGAAAGAAAAAATCGTAAAACGTAAAATCTTGTAAAGCCCGTCACTTTGTATAAAAAATACCACGAGTGTCATGGTTAAAAAAAAAATGAACTCGCGTTTTATATTAACACAGAGTAGAAAACATTAGCACGATGGAAAGAAAAACATTTACGCCCGGACGCAATCTTGAGTATACGAGCACACAAATATGATGTATATATATATATATATATATTTAATTAAAAAGGAAAAAAAATATTTAATAAGGATTGACAATAAATCTGAAACGTATAAATATTATCCTCCTTTCCTCAAAAAGTGTTTACATTCGTTGTATACAACAATCGTTTATAAGAAAAAATAACAAGATTCTATGTATGAAATATGTATTATTCAGATTGCTAAAGTAATGCAAGCGGTTTCCAGCTTGTTCTCCGTTCTGTGATGTAAGATTTATGAGGTCTATTTGTATTAACCCTCTGACTGCTTATCCCGCGATTTCCACGGGCAAGACATTTGTAGAAAAATGTATATAATTTACAATTTTTGAAGCAATTTTGTATTAAAATTTTCACAATCAAAGGGTGAAAATGAAAATGATAAATTTACTACATATTTCATATACAGGATGATTTGAAATATGTAATAGTATAGGAGATAAAGGTCGATTAGATATTGGTTGAAATGATTTTTTTTTTTAAAATTGAGCAGTTAAAAGTAAACTAGATGGTACCCGTCAAAACTTGACGGAAAAAATTACAATAGCAATATTAGTAAAATAAGCTTTTTTATTACATAAGTAATACGATTGCTTATGAAACAATCTTTCAAATATTTTATTGAAAAAAATTCCCCCAGTGAATTACGTTATTATTTCCGATGCAAACTCCAAACAAACAATCCGTAAACAAAATGGAAATCAGTTTGACATTACCGCCCTATTCCCCACGGCAAGAAAGAAAATTTCCTGAACCTATGAAATATCATACAAATAGCATATCCCTACATTCATCTCATATTCAGTCAATAAAAGAACATATTAAATAAGGCACACATGCCCCCCCCCCTGTAATAATGCAACCAAATGAGCTCCTCTGCGCATGTGCATTGCTTCTCCCAAACGCACCGTCGAAATTCGACGTTAAAAAAAAGTTTTAAAATGTTTTGATCAAAATTTTTAAAATGTCTTCTTTAATCATTGTTCGTTTTAAATCCATATCTTCTGAAACGCATCTATTGTTTTAAGCTAATCAATTTTTATGTAAAGATGAAGAATTTTTTTTACAATAATAAATCAATCTGCAGATAAAGGAGATTTTTAATGTTTTCAAATGTAATTTATTTGTATGTTTTCTTCATTCCTTTACATAATCAGGATGATTATTCCTTTTCCATAGTTAAGAGAAATAATGTAAATAAATAAATATCCAAGATTATTTTTGATTCTGTTTTCATTAATATATTGTAAATTTTATTGTTAAAAGTTACTGATAAATAATACTTTAGTAAATGGGGCTTTTCTTAATTATTATTATTATTATTATTATTATTATTATTATTATTATTATTATTAGATTTAATGGCAACATTCTTCCGTTTGTTTATTGGGCGCTACAGTTTGGCGAATTATTTGAGGTACTTTTCGGTTAGCAGGGCGCCAATGAAGTATATATATATATATATATATATATATATATATATATATATATATATATATAGTATATACATACATATGTACAAATATATATAATGTATATAGTTTTGTTTTTCTAATATTGAATTTATGTGGTTTACAGATTTTGGTTGTCTTTTGTGATAATGATTCTGCAAGTAATTTTCCATTGGAGTTTGTTATTATATATATACTTTATTGGCGCCGGCTAACCGAAAAGTACCTAATTTTGTTTAGTTTTTTTTAATGAATATTTTTTATGGTACCAGAATATTTTTCTGTATTTTATAGTTATATTAATAAATACATATTTTTATGATTTGCTGAATCACTTAGTTGTTTACTTTTTCATGCATTATATTATTGAAGGTTGTTAGTTCTCTTATTCGTTTAAATATACCCTACTTATATAAAAATAGCGTGTGTTCTCTGTGGTGTTTCGCAAAAACGTTGTGAAATTCAGGTTATTAGATTTTATCCAATTTTGCTGTCATAACAGCTGATGAAGCAGCCATTTTCAGCGATTTTTTTGTTACCTGTAAAATGTTTGTTTTTGGTATAGCCCGAACTTAGAAAAAATTGAGTACTTTTCCATTATACGGACTTTATTGTCGCCAAGCATATATTTACATGTATGGCATGGTGTCAGTATAACGGAAAAGAACCAAAATTTGCGATCGATCAAATAATTGAATTTCGTTAAACATTAAATTTTCTGGTACTTTTCTATTATCCGGTCGACCACTTTTCATAACAAAAAATTATCGCCAAACTGTAAAATTAAACGCCAAAAATACAGTCCGATTTACTTGATGTCAGAAGCATTATACGTGTTTGTTACGTCATCAAGTGGTTTTTAATTCGAGATTTGCGTCTATTTTTCATTATGTTTTACTGATTTATTAGTTATTTCATTAATTAAAATAACAATTGTGTCCTTAAATTCATATATTTTATTTATTTATTTATTTTAATATTCCAATGGCAACGTTCTCCGGTTTATTTGGCGTTACAGTTTGGCGATAGTTTTTTGTTATGAAAAGTGGTCGACGGGATAATAGAGAAGTACCAATTTTCTTATTTTTAATCTGAGAAAGAAACAATAATCATGGATTTAATTAATTTTACAATATGCGGTGCAACCAAAATAATTTTGATTAAATCAGTACAGATATCGCAGACGCACCTGGGTTATTTTTTGGCGCCTAAATGACGATTTTTGCTTTGTATGGCAACCTGGTGTTTTATAGTAAATTTGAATATGTGTGTAAATAAATAAAATAAAATAGGTACTTTTATGTTAGCTGGGCGTCAAGGATAACTCTCCAAATCTTGTTTCAATTGGAATCATTTAAATTGCAACATTTTACGTGAGATTTGTTATTCATATTGATATGTTTACGTTTAGATATTTTATTATGATTATATTCTAGCTAATTAAGTTTTTTTTTTTTTTTTTTTTTTTTTTTTTTTTAAAGATTTTATACTACAATGTTAAAATATTACCTAGTTGATATTAGTTAATGTCAAAAGATTGGCGAACCACAGAGTTCAGGGAAAAAACTCTATGCCCTCAAAAGTGGGAGTTGTCAACTTTATGACGTCATAAGCAGAAGTAAATGATTAATTGAAAATTACAGCTAATTAATTAAATTTTCGAACAAACGAATGCACGATAACAAATATGTGTCCTAATATCTTTCATTTAAAAAAAGAATGGTGTAATTTGATGCAGTAGTTTGTTCTAACGGATTGTCGAAAGAAATCGCTTAGCGTTTTAACCCTTTAACGTTCATTGGTTTCCCGGAAACCAATGAACGTCGCAAACTTTAATTACGAAATTGAACAATGACACCAGAATTTTAATAGAAATGTTTTCCATTTATTATGTATGTGGAATTTCGCTTTTTTATTATATAAAAATAAATTTGTTTATAATTTCCGGTGTCAATCATTTATTGCGACATTTTAGCAATTGAAGTGCTTCATCCGTTAAAGGGTTAAATATATAGATACGTTACTTGAAATATACGTATATTTGAATTATACGTATACTTGAATTGTACGTTTAACCGATATACGCTTATACGTATTCGGATACGTTTAAACGTATAATTTAAGGTATACGTATTTCTTAAATACGTATTAAACGTATATGCGTATATCGGTTAAACGTATAACAGAAATACGTATCGCATCGGGAGCACTAATATAAACAAACAAGGTTATTTCATGTTCACTCATGAATGTCATTTTCCATGGTATTTGAATCTCAGCAGTATGCACGCATACATATTGTAAACATTTTATACATTTAATAAAAATTATAAACAAAGAATAGTTATTTTATATTGCTAAATATTTTTTCAAGAAGTGATTGTTAATATAATAATACTTGAGACCAATCTGTCCTTATAAAACGAATCATGTTTAACAATTTCTTTCATTCTATCACTGGTGGTCATTTTAATTTAAAAGCAAAATACATTTTTGAAAAATAAAATACACATAAATGATATATTTTAACATAGGAAGTTCAAAAATATCATCTGGTTATACTACATATTGAATAGATAAATATTTTTCTGAACATATTGAAATTTAAAAATCTTTCAGCGTCATTTTTCGGCGTCTCAAGAATGAGATATAAACAACCACGATTCGTTCACAATTTACTCATGAGAGTTATTCTCTATGTAAGTATTTGAATCCAACCAGTATGCGCACGCAGCCCTTCAACATTGCACAAATTTCTAAGTCCACCAGCGTCACCCGCAGGCCATTAAATATATATATATATATTTACCGTTTTTTAACTCACAGGCTATCAAAGCCTGAGAGCTTATGTGCCTGCCGGTTCTGTATGTACGTACGTACGTATGTATGTATGTATGTATGTATGTATGTATGTACGTAACGCGATAACTCTTGATAGAACTAACCGTTTTACTTTAAATTTTGTTTATAGGTTCCTTGTGATAAGGCGCTTCCCTGATTAGTTTTGGAGGTTCATTGCTTAAGCATAAAGGGGGAAAACGGGGGGCTAACACCCCAAAATTTAGATAAATGGGTTTTTCATGCAGAATTATCCCATATACTTCAAATTTTGTATATAGGTTCATTTTGATAATGTGCTTCTGTCAATAGTTTTGGGGGTTCATTGGTTAAGTATAAAGGGGGAAAGGGGGGATAACCCCCCCTAATTTAGATAAATGAGTTTTTCATGCAGAATTATCCGATTTTCTTCAAATTTTGTATATAGGTTCATTTTGATAATGTGCTTCTGTCAATAGGTTTGGGGGTTCATTGGTTAAGTATAAAGGGGAAAAGGGGGGATACCCCCCCTAATTTAGATAAATGAATTTTTCATGCAGCATTATCCGATTTTCTTCAAATTTTGTATATAGGTTCATTGTGATAATGCGCTTCTCTGATTAGTTTTGGGGGTTCATTGGTTAAGTATAAAGGGGGAAAGGGGGGCTAATCCCCCCTTAATTTAGATAAATGGGTTTTTCATGCAGAAATTTCCGATTTTCTTCAAATTTTTTATATATATTCATTGTAATTAGAGACTTCCCTGATTAGTTTAAGGGGTTCATTAGTTAACTATGAGGGGGGTAACGGGGGGATGACCCCCCCCTTAATATATTGTTGATTTCTTTATTTTTCGAGGGGCATATTTCAAATTCTTTGAAATAAGAGTATAATTTTACAATTAGTGTGAATAGCCTGTGAGCTCAATGCCCTCAGTTTAACTGGGCAGTTTTCTTTTTATTTACCATTTTACCGTTGTCTGTCAGCCTAACGAAACACTTTAATGAAGCAAGCTGTGTGGCGGTTACAATCGTGATAGTGAAAATGTGGTACTTCTCTATTTTCCTGTCGACCACTTTTCATAACAAAAAACTATCGTCAAACTGTAACGCCAAATAAACGAGAGCACATTGCCATTGGAATATCAAAATAAATAAATAAATAAAATATAAGAATGTAAAGACACAATTGTTATTTTAATTAATGAAATAATTAATAAATCAGTAAAACATAATGAAAAATACACGCAAATGTCGAATTAAAAACCACTTGATGACGTAACAAACACGTATAATGCTTCTGACATCAAGGAAATGGGACTGCATTTGTGGCGCTTAATCTAACAGTTTGGCGATAGTTTTTGTTATGAAAAGTGATCGACGGGATAGAGAAGTACCGAAAATATATATTTTAATTAAAACTAAGCTCCTCCATGCTTCGTCGAAAAAGTCTTTGAATTTCTAAAATTCAAAAATTATTCGTTTAAATTTCTTATATAACTTTATGATTTTATTTTGCTAATCGTACGCTATCAATGTACTACAGAATTATTTTTAAACTTAGGATTTATGAATATATCGATCACCATATTAACAAACGTTTCCAACCGGATATATCATACCACATTTTATGCATCGTAAAGCTCTGGAAATTTCCGTTCCTTTATTTTTAAAATAAAATTTTATACAAAAGTTACTGTTTTAT
The DNA here is from genome assembly GCA_963931845.1 of Maratus michaelseni. NCBI lineage: Eukaryota > Metazoa > Arthropoda > Arachnida > Araneae > Salticidae > Maratus > Maratus michaelseni. Next base: position 134,465,889 of record OZ007595.1, read on the forward strand.
TTTTATTTTGTATTGGAATCGGTTTTTAAATATAATAAAATTTAAATTATTAGGAGATATTAAATTTCATTTGATAATTTTGATTAATTGGTCTGTGTTTGTAAGATTTACAAGTACTTTTTGAGGCAAAATAATGACTTCCGTAATTTTTTAATGCCCGAATATAATATTTAATCTATTTATATGAAATACTTGTGCATGAAAGTCCACTTCTAACGAAGATTATTATGTTGTTCGTCAATCATAATCAATTCAATGTAAAAAATTACCAACAACATGAGCAGCTATTGGTTTTATCTTGGCTAAATACATGGCATATTAAAATAGCTAATGATATAGAAAATTCCATGAAATAAAAGAGGATATTACGTATTTTTTGGCATCACTTTAAAATACTTAGTTAAACCAGATAATAAAAAGTCCTTCCGGCCCTCACCGGGAGGAAAATATAGCTTTCTTATATATTCGTTGTTAAAATTTTAGCTAATGTTACTCGAAACAACAAGCTAAAATACAAAGTACCCGATTACAGGAGATTTGTTAATACTGAATTTGAATAAGAAATTTGCCAAATTTCCCTCCGGTCTATACTATCCATCCATAATAAGAGAAACCATAGAGATACTAACGCGCAAAAATACAATATGCAACGATGCGGCCTCTTTTAATTTACCGAAGGTGTGGCTAGAGTTACTCCATGGTCAAAGATATGAAAATAAACAACCAAGTAAAAAATAATAGATAACGTGCGTAATTTTTGAAAATAGTACGTGAAAATAATAACTTCAAAGCCCATGCAGCTTTAGAATATTCTCATTTTGTTTTTGAAAATGACTCGGAAAGAGTCGAAACATGTAAAACAACTAATAAAAGTTATTTTAATTTATATTATGTTGTTAATTTTACACCTTTAGCATTTCAAAGTAATATAGAAAGAGAATAATTGGCGAGAAATCGCGTTCACTAAAACTCATAAATTAATCGCTGGTTTTTTTGTAATGTGCTGTCTTGTTTCAAAATGTCAGCCACCCTAAAATTTTAAACTGCTCTATCTCAGTCATTTTTTAAGATAGAGATAAAACGAAAAATGCTCCGGAATCCTTGTATCAAGGCCTAACACTCAAGCAAAAAATAATTTAAATTTTAAACTTTTTTGTATATTTGTTTTAATTTTAAATCTTTCAGTGGGCGCCATTTTGAAACAAGATGGCGGACCAAGTTGGCCAACGAACTCAATCGAGACATTGGTGAGCTTAATACACACAATTAGTTTCATCCAAATTGATTCTTATAAATACGAGTGTTATCGTATGACATAGATCAGATATTATATATATATATATATATATATATATATCAACATTTGAACAGAGGGAGGTTTTGGGGTCTGGGGGTCATGATCGGTGAAAATATATCGAAATTTTCCGGAATTGCTTTACTCCGGACGGCTGCAATAGGTAGCTCTATACTTTTTTATATTGAAAGCTACCTAATAGGTAGTTTTGTTTACCTGAAAAACACATCCATAGAAATTACCGGTGACTTTTTTGAAACTGTCATAGTGTGCTAGTTAGCCATATTAGAAATTTAAATATAAGACAAAGTTATCTACAGTAGATCTCAGTAGATCTTTTTGCAATAAGAAATGAAAAAAATAAGAAAGCAAAAATTTCTATTATTTTCACAAATTCAAGAACGTCAAAAGGACATGCTTGTATTATTTTTTCTATTGAGGTCACGATTATATTGAAACATTAAAATAAGTACTATTTTCCTAATTTAAAATATAACTAAATAGTATACAAGTCGGTAAAAGCATTAAAGATTTAATAAAAAACTTTAACGACAAAATATTGGAAATAAGTTATTGGAGATATATTAAATAGTGCACTTTAAAGTTTCCGACAAAAATATGCTACACATATAGTTTTGTTTTTAGGGTTTCGTTCATCTCACGAAACCCTATTACTCCCGCACCGTTATCTGTCCGTCACGGAGCCGTTCTCGAAACCTATAGAACTCACAGAGTTGAAACTTTGTGTATATATAACTGAATACCTGCTATGAAGCTCAAAATATTAAAATTTGAAAAAATCGTATTATTTTAATAAATAGAGATAAAAAACCAAAAATCTAAAACCTTTTCCTATTAAATTAAAAAAATTTTCGTTATAGCAGTTGCCAACAATTAGAAATCCACAATAAATTTCTTTCTACAATAATTAATTTTTTATTGAAAGATTTCCATGTGAAAAATGAAAATGAAATAAAAAGTTTCATCAGTTGAAAAAATGATTTATATGAAATAAAAATGATTGACGTCATAATGGCAATAAAAGGGAAAATTTCAATGATTTCTCAATAATACAAGGGATATGAGTATGTGTATGTACAGAAAGCAGATTAATATCACGTCATTAGAGAATTAAAAAGAAGATTAATCTGACGTCATATCGGAAGTTTTACGGATTTTTCAAATGTTTGAGAATAATACAAAGCTAGTATCAATATGAGTAATAGAGAATAGTAAATATATGAGTTTGAAAAAACATATTGAATCGTGATAAAAATCCGATTATGGAAATATTCGTATATTTTAACATTTTGAAGGTGTACAACATGTTTAATTTTGAAATTATTTGTTTAAATATCGCATTTAGTCCGCATGACAGATATTATTATGACAGACTATAATAGCAGGCTGGTTTAGATATTCGAAATAACGAAAAAATAGACCGGTAAATTTTTACATTATAAAAAACATAACTTTTTTTTTTTAAAGGAAATTTGTTTGGATTTATTAAAGAAAGGATAAAGTGTTTTGTAAGGAATATTAAACGAAATCCTTTGTAAGATCTTCGATCACACTTACCCATTTGTTTATATTTACTCCATAACTGCTTTTTATTTAATATAAATATCTCCATTATTTAAATTTACTCCTTACAATTAAAACAAGTTCAACTCATAAAAAAAGATTACATCTTCTGTAACGCAGTTTAATAGACAGGTTTATTTTAATACATATTTCTAGCAAAATTCAAACTAAATATTAAAGTTTAAACATAATTTATAATTTTTGCAACTTTCGTGCACTTATTTTCGTTTCGACATTCGAAGAAACGTATTCTAAAACAAACATCTTTTGAAGCAATAAATGAAGAGTTTTGTTTACGGAATTTTATCTTTAGAAATAATTTACCTCTTTCGGATTCAGAAGAAATTTCTTTGTAAGTGCATCAACGTGTGTGTAGATTTTTTTTGTTTATTTTTTTCTAAGAATATTAAGGAGATTTCGAAATCATGCTTAGGTAAATATTTTTTTTTTTCATAAATGTTTTTGAAAGGAAAACCATTTATTAAAAAAATGGGAATATAAATGTAACTCTCTAAGGTTGGGATTAACATAGTATCAGATATATTATTATATTTAATGATATAATCATACATTAATTTTCCGTATTTCGAAACCTATGTATATTTATTACAAATGTGTTTTTGTTGAGATATACAGTGTTATTCTAAATGATGGACACATTTTCAAAAAATTGTATTTATTAAAGTACAAATCCAAAATGAGCAATCTTTATACCAATGAAAAGAAACAGTTTCAAAGTTTTTTTAAGACATTATAAATGTTCAATGCTTCCACCGTTTGCTGAACGGCAAACATCTAAGCGATAATCCAAACTCGTTCCACACACGATCTCACACCATGTGACTACTTCTTCTGGAGTTATGTTAAGGAAGCTGTGTACGGCCCGCCGCTACCAACAACTCTGAACCATCTGCGGGCCCGTATCACTATTGCCGTGTACTCAGTAACAGCAGATACGCTTTCTCGTGTGTGGGACGAGTTTGGCTATCGTGTAGATGTTTGCCGCGCAGCAAACGGTGGAAACATTGAACATTTATAATGTCTTAAAGAAAACTTTCAAACTTCCTCTTTTCATTGGTATAAAGATTGTTCATTTTGGATTTGGACTTCATTAAATAATTTTTTTTGAAAATGGGTCCATCATTTAGAATAACCCTGTATTATGATTTAATAATCAGATTACATAGGACATTTTTTGTAATTAAATCACATTTTAGTTATAATCTTTATTAGAAATTACGCACGCAATATTATTAATTCAATGAAATTTCATGCATCGCCCTCACCCCCTCTCCAGAAGAAAAGCACTTTTATTTTAAAAATTACAAAAATAAGCAGTTTCAAAATAGGAATGCATAAAATAGTTTTAACATAAAATTTGGATCTTCTTATAATAGTTATTAGGTAGGTATTTTGTTTCAAGTATGACATTCTTCTGTAATTTTGTCTTAGAAAATTGCTTATGGATGTTGCTTGCGAAAAATATATTTTAAGTTATATTACACATTTTACAAAATATTAAGTTTTGCAACAGTTTGTATTTTTTTTTACAAACTAAATAGGACGAAAGTATAGAAATAATATGAGTTTAATGTGATACATGTACTGGTATACAGTCGGCCAAAAAAAGAGAGAGAGATAATCTATATTTAACAATTAATTTTCATGTCAAAAGTCAGAAAATATAATTTAATTATGATTTATGTATTTTTTAAAACTATATAAGCACAATTAGTTGCAGAGGTGGTTTGTATATTATAGTAGTAATCGCATTGATAAAATAAAGCGCGAATGGTAAATTAAAAGAGCCTAAAATAATTTTAAATCCCCAAAATAGCTGAAATAAGTATATATATATATATAATATTTAAGTATAATACGAAAGCAATTTAACATTTAAAATTGGGTTATCAATTAAATACTTCACTTATTGCATTTTCTGATATCGAATCAACTGCAATGTTTCAATGAACGGATATTTATTTATAACTTTATGCTTGGACGTTTCTGTTTACTCACTTTAATATATACTCATTTTCGATTTGCGGATTTTGAAATGAATTAGTATTTCAGGAGTGAAATGTAAACTTACTTAGCAGCAAAGCAAACTGAATTAGTAAAGTCTTAAAGTGTAAAGAATTTTTCTTGAAAACTAAATTAATTTTATTTTTAAAATAAATATCTATAACGTAAAATACTAAAAATGCTAAAAGTCATTACTACATATGTTCATATGTTTTGTAAAATAAAATTTAGCGATACAATTAAGCACTCAATAAGTATTAATGATCTGAAGTATAATATCATATGGTATACTTCGCTATAGAAAAAAAACTGTATTGTAAATGATTTTTAACGAGAATTAGGTGAACATAAAAAAAATTCCTTTTACACGTGCGAGAATTCATATATTTCTGGTAAGCTCAGATTAAAAACAAGAGACATCCATGATGATTATACATACAGTCGTAAAATATCTAGTTTGTTTCATCAAGAAATAAGACAATGGGTAAATAATCTAAGAAATATACGTAAGTATTTACCAATACGTGATTCTTTTGTGATACCTTATTACAGATAAAATAAAAATTATCGCCTAATGCATACGAAGTAATAACGCTACACTCTGCCAGCCCCTTGAAATGAAAGTTAGCTTCAAATATAATCTGTGATTTCATATGTACTGCTCAATGTTCTTTTACGTCAATAGAACGTTATTATTTTGTAAGCGGAAAATGACGTTGAGATATATATATATAGAAATTTTGCGAATAAGCATATCCTCCAGCACGAGATGAAAATAAATTTCATTGCGAAATTATGAGGAGTGGGAAAATACAGACGAGCGTTATAAAATAATTTAATGAAAAAAAAAAAAAAAAAAAAAAAAAAAAAAACAAGTTAGAAATTGTAAAAAAAAAAAAAAAAAAAAAAAAACAAGTTAGAAATTGTACGTCAAACGTTACAAACGAGGTGCGTTCGTACGCACGTTTTAGAATTAAATTCATGATATCCCGTGCGTAGAACGGGTTAAACAGCTAGTTAAGTATATATTTTATGACACTGTTCATACAAATATCTTAACTAGTTATATAAATATTCAGATATATATGTATCAGCTAGTTATATAAATATTCAGATCTTGATGATTTTTAATTCTGTGAAATGAATTATATCGTCTGCAGATTAATTTCTGTATTAAAATAAGTATCTCGGTCGCTTGACGATTTAACATCCATCGGAAGCTCTATAACAAAAAAGCACCGATTTTTAAAAAAAAATCAAATTTCTTAATAAATATTTTTATTAATATCTCCTAAAGTTTTGATTCGATTTTAATAAAATTTGAAATGTCTCGACAAAATTCTGCAAAGATAATATATTTTAAATTGCAAACCATTTGGTTGGGTAGTTTTTGCGTTGTTATATGCGGACAGACAGACAGACAGACGGACGGACAGACGGACGGAACAAACGACGACTATAGGTGCTACGTATTTATATAATTACGAACGCACCTAAAAAAAAAAAAACCTTAACCCGCGAGAACACTTATTACGTATAATTAGAATAGTTGATTTTATATAAAGATGCAGACACATTCAATCTTTAAGTAATTATTAGTAATTAGTAAATACTTTAAACGATTAGTGCCTTTGAGCCTCTCAGCAAATCAAAATTTAAGCAGTCCATTTTATTTCAATAATACAGTGTTTGAAAATCAGAGGCCTAGCAAACGTTTTTGTATTTTTTTTTAATAAAACAAAAACTGTGAAAAATATTAAAATTTGATTATTATTCCTGTTGTAAAGCTAAAATACATCATTCTGATTTGTTATTTGCAATTGTATCACTCAAGAAGTTTATTTATTTGGAAATATTGATTTCTATTTTACAAATAAAACTGACGCAAAAACAAACTATGGAAAACTAATTGTATCAAACGAAAATATCATAATAAATTCTTTACAAAAAATTTCGTTGTTCTACGTGCGCATAAAAGAGAATCTACGGACAGCACTGAGCAAACTACTATTTAAATAAGAGAATAGCGGATACTTCCTACGAACGCGAGAAAAAGGAAGAACTTCTAAATGTGCTGAAATTATGTGTACATCTAACCAGCATTCAACTATTGGAGGAATAAATTGTAAAATTAGAAACAGAACTAGTATACTAAAAGAGGCATAAATAAGATTATTAATAAATCAAAGTACTTAGTACCATGTGGAAATTAATCACCATAGCTAGAATCTTTGACGTACATCAACCTCAGATTTTATGTCTTAAAAGTTTAAATATCATTTGTTAAAAATGTTCTAAATTGCGTTGCAATGCATTATAAAACATGGTCTTTTTGAATATTTCTGAAATATATAGCTGCGAATGGTATCAGTAGAAATATACTTTTATAGACAATATTTTTTAGAAGAGTATAACTGAAATTCATTGATACCATATATGGAACACAGAAATGGAAATTAAGACGAGTAATTGAACATTGTACTATACACGACCATTAAACATATTTTCTCAGAATTGAAAAATACAATGTAAAATTTACCAGAAAAATCATAGCAGAAAATATAAAATTAAATTGATTTTTTTTAAAATTATAATACAGCTATTGCATCTGATAGATCGTATCAAGCTACCTAACAGTGCCTCTGTGCCAAGTCAGAGTTCTAGAAATAGTAGAGATAATGTCCACTTTTTCTTATTAAATTGCATCAAGGTTGGATATTAGTGGAACACGTTTTTACCTTAGCATTTCCATCATTATAAATTAGGTAGGTGATTCTGTTATGGCCATGTTCCTGATATGCCCATTCACGTATTATACATTAGCTAACAAAACAATTTGCTAAATGACACGAGCACACCGTGAAGGAGCCTCTTAGCGTATCATGTGATCACTTGCCATTCAGCTAGGTTGTGGAATTGGACGCCTATTTACTATTTTATGTGTTTGGTGTAATCACTTCTTATTTTTATTTGATAAGTCTCCTTTATAATACACGTTTTTAAAATATTTTGTCTATGAATATCATCATACTCTGTTCAGTATTTAATGCACTATCAAATGGTGCTCTCGCTGGTAGTGTATATTTTACGAATTGTTCAAAATCTAATGATTTGTGAAATTTGGCCTTCTCGTGATATCGCCATCCAGGTGGCCATATCAAGTGTACCATACAAACCTGGGATAAAGACATTTTTATTTGATCCAATTAAAATAATATTTTTTTTTTAACTCTAAAAGGATTCCACATTTTTTCTAAATAAAAACTTAAATTGTAATGTCAATTTTATAAACAACTGCAGTTTTGATGAAAAATCCTGTTTCAAATTTACTTTTGAATAACAAAAAGAATTATTGAGTATCATTTTATTTATTTTACACCCAGAGAAAAGTTTTGTTGAATCAACCAAAATTTGGTTGGCCCAACAAAATTTTCTGTTTAAATATGGGTCAATGAAATATTTTGTTTGAATCAACAAGAAAAATATTATTGATTTTTTATGTTACTTTAAGAGTTCTTTTCAGTTTCGGCAACAAAATTTTTTGTTTAAAGAACAATTGTCTTGTGTAATTTTAAGAATTTTCTTTGTTTTAACAACAAAAGATTTTTGTTACATAAACAACTATAATATTTACTTTAAAATTCTTTTTTTGTATTAGAACCAATCTAAACTTAACTATTTTTTTTTTGGTAATTTCTAATTCATTTTCAGCAGTAAATTACGCTTGTAATCCTTGAACAGTAACAAGTGAATTTTTATCCTGCTTCTTTCAAGCGTAAACCTATAGATTGAACAATGTCCCAAGCTGGGAATCGAAACCGGGTCCCCAGAATAACAATCTGTGACTCTAACCACGGAGCCAGAAGGAACGACATCCAAACACGAAATTTCTCCCTCTTATATATGTCGGACCGGCTGACACTGCAGCACATGATGTAAATGTCATAATGAGCACAGGGCCCGCTTAAGACATAAAAGTAGGGGAAGCCGGACGTTACTCTGGGGTCCCCCTCTACCAATTGCTTTGTTATTTACTAAATCAATTTTGGTATGCTGCAACAATTTGAAATTTTACCATCAAAATTTCGAGAAAAAACAATTTAGAAAGAGCGAGCTTCTTAGGTAAAAATTTCATAAGGAAAAAATGCATTTTTTACCCTGATTAATTTTTAATTAAATTTGAGGGAACCTTTGTATCTCTTTGGGTAAGCGCGGGCGTCCCGGGACTATTCGGTAAACAGGCCCTGTATGAGCATGCAAATTTCTGCGCTAAACATGAGACGAAAATACAAAGCCCAGCATACGGCAACATATAGTTAATTTTTAATTCATTTGTGAATTACGCTTGTAAAAAGCAGGATACAAATTCACTGGTTTCAAGGGAGATTCAAGGATTACAGGCGTAATTCACTGCAGAAAATTAATTAGAAATTAACTGTGTTGCCGTATGCTGGGGCCTCAGAGCGCTATTCTGAGGACCCGGGTACGATTCCCGGCTTGGGACATTTTTCAGTCTGTCGGTTTACGCTTGAAAAAAAGCAGGATAAAAATTCACTGGTTATTATTTAAGAATTACAGGCGTAAATTACTTCTGAAAATGATTTAAAAATTAATCCGTGCATTAGTTCTTGAGATTTAGTTATAGTGAAAATCATGAAAAAAATAACATAGCAGCGCCACCTGTCGGGCTATTTACACTAAAATGTAATCAGCTAATATTTATGTCAAGGTCTAATTCAATCTATATTTTGATGTAAATCAGTGCATTAGTTCTTAAGAATTCGCGAATTTCTTGCAGAAATCGCGAAAATTGCAACATAGCAGCGCCACCTGTTGCGAGATTTACGCCAAAAAGTAATCAGCACCAATTTATAACAGGAAGTTACTGAATATAAAGTTTTATTAAATTCCGTGCATTAGTTCTTGAAATAGAGCGCCCTCAAAATTTTTGTCACATACAGACAGACAGAGTCATAGACAGTCATTTTCTAAAAAGAGTCAAATCGTGTTCAGGGCCTTTTAAAATCCGTCTAAAACCAGAGGTTGAAAATTTTCATGACTCCAATAATTTCTTCTTGTAAAGATAGAAGGAAGTAATAAATGGGATAGGGGGATTTTTAAAACTACCTTGGTCCGTCCCAATTAAAAAAGTTTATATTATCCAAAAATTATGTTAATCCTTTTATTATACAGCTATATAAGTCAAATAAACCAAGTTACGTGAGAGATTTATGGCTACTACACAACAATTTAAATTTTGTAAAAGCAACTAAATTTGCTAGAATTAAAAATTACAAAATTATGGTAAAATAAAATAAAAAAACAGATTTTGTTAATTCAAGTAAAATTGATGAAATTTTGTTAAAATTTTGTAAGAGTGTTAACAATATTTTTTTTTCTCAATGCAACAAAACCAACTTTTTACTTCAACTAAATATTTTACTTGAAACAGCAAAATGTACTCAAGAAAACATGTTTTGTTGTGTTAATCAATTCCTTTTTCTGGGTGTACATTTAATTTATTTAATTTAGCAAAATATCATTTTTAAATTGAAGAAAATCTGTGAATCACTCGATGTCGTCTGTCGATTTTATCCACATTGTACAATGGTGGCCATATCATGTGGAAATGTTCCTGATATTGCCACTTGGTAAGCTTTTGAAATTCTGTTTTTTTTTTTTTTTTTTTTTTCGAATTAATGAAATTATTTTCAAGGTGAATGAAATATTATTTTAATGAAAATACATTAACCTAAAAACGTTAAAAAAACGGTTTTGATTATTTCAAAATGACGGCAGGGAAAATTCTTAAATTTTAGCATGGCCATATCAGGGACACTCAACTTATCTTTAATTTTTTGACGTTGTTGTTTAGCCACTTAACAGTTTTACCCATACGGCGCTCGGGCAAGAAGAGATAGCATGCTTCGTTACTAAAAGCTATTGGATACAGCTAATATTTAACTGCAATCTTCGCTTTATTAGGCAGACATTTTTTGATTATATAAGCCAAATTTATTAGCACAGAAAAGGTGGTGTACACTCACATTTTTAACTCTTTCCAACCTAGTAGAAAAGTGTTTATGACTTCGGTTTGTCTGTCCGTCTGTCCGCGCTCTAACTCCCGTAAATATGCTCGGATTGCTCTGCAATTTTTATATGTTATTGTCGTTATCTATAGCATTTTCCCTATTTCAACGGAAGTGTGTAGCACTTTTTTTAGTTTATTTACAGGGACACTCAAAAGAATTCCGTTACATTGCGGTCTATGGGGAAAAATCATTTGCTGTTTATTTAAATAATGTTTCACTATTTTAAACGCGTTGAAATTTATATATATATCACTAAGGTGCATTATAAGAAGCTTAATATGGAATAGGGTGTGCATAGCACTTATAGTTACTGTGCAGGGACAGTCCAACTAATTCCGTTACATTACGTCTATGGAGAAAAATCGTCTGCGGTTTATTTATTTATGTTTCACGATTTTAAACGCATTGAAATTTATATATATCACTAAGATGCATTACAAGAGGCTTACTACGGAATAGTGTGTGTATAGCAGTCATCGTTCATTTACAGGGACACACAAAAGAATTCTCTAGTGTCTGTTAACAATAATTCCTGGAAGTGCGTTTTAAGTTACTGAACGCGATTTTAAATTTAACTCCTTTTTGTCTATTACGTGGTGTGTATAAATTCTGTAGATCCTATACAGGGCAGCACAAAAGTTTGCGAACACATTTCCGTTTATTGACAGAAACTCCAGACGGATAATTTTAAACTGTGCTACGCGTTTCCAAACTGAACTAAAATTGTTTTTGATGAGATTATATTCACCAGAGTTCCAGTACAGAGAGACAGTAGACAATGCAAAGTAATAAACACTTTTAACCATGTTGAAAAGCAATAGAATAAAGTCATTCCGTCCTGTACTGGGCTTTCCTAATCCCTGTTTTTAAGAATTAAGCTAATTTAATTTAAAAACACAGAAGATAAATTGCATGGAACCCGATTGTAGAATATTTTCAGATTTCGTCCATAATGAATTTGAATGGGAATTTCAAAAAACTAGTCAGCTGTCGCCAAGTTGGCTTCATTATTAACAATATCTTTTTGTTGCCAAATTTGGCGATATTTCACCACATTGCCAAGCTTAGGGGATCAGGCTTGCTAAATTGGAGGATTTTCCACTCAAATTCTGTATTGACGAAAACTGGGAAACTTCAATAATTGTGTTTCACACATACTAACTTTCATTTTTTTTAGTAAAATCGGTTGAATTCTTAAAACCAAGGAATTGGGAAGTCGTCTTTTCCTCCCGATGTAGCCCTACAATACTTTTTAATCTGTTGTCTTGTTTTATAATATCAACCATCCTAGAATTTCAAACTGCATCACACAGACAGACATACAGCGCCCACCCTAGGGACCAGCTTTTGGCTAATGGCCAGGACGAACCCCTAAGCCTAGGGAGGGAAAAATATTACTATCCGGCGCTAGCTACAATAATTACAAGTTAAACTACAATTTTACAAAGTATAAACGTTACCCAATTTTGCCACAAGGCTGGACGAACGTTAAAATTATATAATAATTGATATTTTACATAAACTTTAATTTTAGATAAATAACTAAAATTAAAGTTTATGTAAAATATCAATTGCTATATAAATATATAGCATTTTGAGATTAACATTATAATTACAATTATTTATAGTCGTACATTTTGAATGCATTAATACGTATACAATAACCTTTAGAGGTATAATATATTTTTAAAAATGATTACAATATATAATTACAATATAAAATTCAAACAATTTTATTTACACACAATAACATTTTGAAATACACTATATAGAGTAACCCCTCACCCACACGCGACACACGGCAAACAAACCTTATCACCAGAAACTTTTAAAAAGGTAACACCCGTACACAAATGCAAAAATTAAAAACTTTTTACTTTCCCCCTCTATACTGTTTAAAACAGTGGTACGAAAAAGCAACCACCGAACATCGCGCATAAGTGACAGGTCACTGTATTTACAATTTGGTACTGATACAATACATGAAATATTTTTTTTTTTTTTTTTTAAGAGAGATAACTGACTATAAGAGGAATTTGTATTTAATAAATGAATATTTTTGATTTAAGATATTATAATTTTCATAAAGTTGAAATAGTTGCTTTTTATCAGACAGTATATCTAGAATATTGCCAAGAGTTGTTTTGGTTTCATTATATGTGAATTTATACTTCATAAATTTACATTTGCCAAGTAAATAATGTAGTGGGTCACCTCTCTGATCACACTGACACAAGTCATCACCTCTTTTGCCAATTCTATGTAAGGATGTAGGAAAACTTCCACATCCACTGAGGAAGTAGAGTGAGACTTTATCTTTACATATAAGTGAGCATTGAACCTTTGGAATAAAACTATGAGTAAACCTGCCGCACCCTGCGGAGTCCCAGTTGTGCTGCCACTTGTCCAGCAATTGCAATTTAATAAGCTTATTAAGTAAAGAGCATGGAAGATTAACTTCCTTGCTTACTGGCAAGTTGCAGTACTGTGCGGCCTGGTACGCCAGCTTGTCTGCCAGTTCGTTGCCCACAATGCCCACGTGTCCTTTTACCCACGTGATATAGACAATTTTATTTTTATTTTCTTTTAGTAATTTGTGAAGGTCAAATATTTGTTTATATTTAGGGAACAAATTGTTTAATGCTAATACTGTTGATTTGCTGTCTGAAAAATTTTGAGTTATTTTTTTATTTGTTGAGATAGCCCATTTTATGGAGTTAATAACTGCTGTAAGTTCAGTTTGAAAGACTGTGTTGTTATTTTGAATTTTGCAAGATTGTTCTTTAATTTTAATTTGAGCTTTAAAGGCCACATAAGCATATGCTGTTTTGTTATCTGTTTTAGAACCATCAGTATAGATCTGTGTTATGTTAGGTTTGTTTATGTTTACATCCGTCAAAATTAAATTCTTAATATATATTTCAGGATTTGTTTGAAATTTATAGACTTGTTCTTCAATTTAGTTATATTCTAATATTTGATTATTAAATAATAAGATGTCTTTATTATTTTTAATTTTCTATTTAAGAATTTTTGGCTTCTAATGTAAATAATAACGGTGGAATGCACAGGAGCACCTGAAGTGTGTGTGTCGATACATTTTTATAACATTTTGTTATTGATGTTAAGCAAATTCTTTGTATTGATTGTAAGTTTCTTTTATCAATTATTCTCAGATTATTGTACCAAACATCCGAGCCGTAATCGATAATTTTCTCGAGGACAGTAAGGTACCATTCTCGAAGAAAATCTAATCTAACCACCCATGTCGTTGAAAAAACTCTTTTAATGGATGATGTTAATGATAAAATTTTACTTTTGATATTTAATATATGTGTATGCCAAGTTAGATTACTATCATAGTGGATACCTAATAATTTAAGTGTTTCAACACGTTTAATTTTAATGTTATTCAGTTTAATTTGAGGTTCTCTGTTCCTTAAAATGTTTTTACCCAGCATTATATATACCGTTTTGTCTGTCGATATTTTAAGTTTTAGTTTTGTACAGATATTACTAAACAGCGATATCATTTTATTTGATTTATCTTCAAGTTCTCGCCGGTTATTTGCCGCTATGATCATATTAAAATCATCACAAAAAGCTTTTAAATTATGGAATTTTTCAGAATATGTGATTAATATAATGTTCGCTATAAGCAGCCGGCACAGGGGATCAAGACAGGAACACTGCGGGCAACCTTGGTATGTTTCTCTTTGTGTGTTAATATTCTGATAGTTTATTATAATTTTTCTATTTGTTAAAAATGTTAGTAATATATTTTTCAGGTATTGTGGAATGGGTAGTTTTTGTATTGCTTTTCCGAGGATAGTCCAATTTATATTGTCAAATGCACCCTGTATATCAACAGATACCAAGATGCAATATTTGTTATTCTGTAATTTTTTATGAATTTCATCGTTTACGGCTTGTAACAATTGAATAGTGTTTCGTCCCTCTCTGAAGCCAAATTGTTGTTCATGGAAGGGATTGTTAATTTCTAGGTAATGTATTATTCTGTGTTTAATTACTCTCTCCATTATCTTTCCCAGCATCGGGAGAAGGCAAATTGGACGATAGGATGAATAGAGCTTTGGGTCTTTATTGTTTTTTGCGAAGAAGATAACCTGGGCAATTTTCCAATTTGATGGGAAATAATTTAAATATAGACATTTATTAAAAAGATCGCGAATAAGACTTTTGTAGTTTTTCAATAAGTTTTTGATTAAAAATGCATCAATTTTATCATAGCCCGGAGATTTAAGATTATTCTGTTCTGATAGTGCATAATTTATTGCTTTAGTTGAGAAAAGTGGTGGCGTGGGAGAATTTTGTGTTTCCCTTACAAAGTCAGATAAAGCAGGGTCATGATTTTCTTGTGCGGGAAAATTGTGATTTAGCAAGTATGTAAATGTATCTGAAATTGTGGAATATATATTAGAGCCAGTAAGTGTCGTATGTAGAAAATATTGGTTTGTTGTATTTTTTGCTGTTACAATTTTGAATGTTTTTCCAAATTTATCAATAGTCTGTGTACAAAATTTTTGCCAAGATTTGGCCTTTTCTGATTTGATATGTTTTTTATATAGTGCTCTTTCTTTCATTAGTAGTATTTTCCATTTAGTATCACCTGTTGGTTTAAATCTCTTATTTAATGCGGCTATTTTGTTTCTGTGGAAGATACTGACGAAACAAAAACAGCTCCGGAATACTTGTACTAATGTCGAACACTTAAAGGTGAATTTTTAAATCGCCACCATTTTGAAACAAGATTGCGGATGAATCTGGATACCTAACTCATTTGACACCTTTGTATGTTCTGTACACATGCTTCGTCACATTTAAATCGGTTTACAAATACAAGTGTTATGTCATGACAAATAAATGATGATACATATATATATATATATATATATATATATATATATAATAATAATAAACATTTGTATAGGGGAAGTTTTGATGTCTGGGGGTCATGATTCGGAAAATGTACTGCGACTGACATAAAATATAATTTCGGATGATAAACAAATTTATACGGGAACAAATTGAGCCTTTGCTAAACAAAAGCGTTATCAAAATCCGAGCAACCTTTCAACAATTGTTCTTCGGCATATTTAATTTTTTTCAGTGGATTATATAACTACTTTTACTTAGAAACGTTAAAAATGCATTTGAGGCAGAAGAGATCTAGACACTGTATAGTAATGTGAGAAGCATTATTGGTTTGTGTGCTACAAAAAACACGAAAGTGAAACTCCTTCATTCACGTATTGCCTTATCTCATATTGCAGAATATGTGTGAAAGGACACATACTGCATTCCGTTAATGGTTGTGTGACTAGATTCACATTAATGAAAAGTTACTTTCAATAATTAATTTGGCACGGTGCAATGGACTTGTGATTAAGGAGTGAAATACTAACTACTGATTGCCTTCTGAAGAAGTTTGCAGCAAAATAAATTCAAGTATGGATACATTAAAGTTGCTGTATTTATTTATAAAAGTAATGATTTTCGACGATATTACGTTTAATAAATGGCAATAGAATATTTAAATTTTATAATGAATTTTGCTCATACATTTATTTTATCGTTAAAAATAGAAATGTATCTTTCAATTGAGTATCAATGCTTTCTTATTAAATATTATTACTAATAAAATTAATTAAAAAATAAATTAATCAATAAAGCTTAATAAAAAAGCATTATTAATTGTTATTAACTACACACAATTCACCGTATGTTTCTTTTACTCAATTTCTTTGATCTTAGTATCATGAGAAAAAATCAAAAATGTTCGTTATTTTACATTAAGTATATTGCTTTATTTTTTCAAACAAAAACAGATATACATACATAGCCAGATGCAATCTCGATGTATCGAATTAAAATGTTACGTTGTTTCTACATGAATTTCAAAAGTATTTTAAAGTACAATTATGATATAGCTAAAATAAATGTGTTTACAATCCGATTTTTAAAATAATATTATGCCGTAAACACAAAATGGAGTAACGCCCTGGAAGTGATAATTTTATTATTTAAAGGAATGCAATAATTCGAGAATAGTTATTAATATTTATGATGAGCAAAAAAATTGTGGCATTATTTTTTTAGTATTAGACTAGATTTATAGATAGAGTCTTAATGAAGAGAGTTTTAATGTCTAAAGATAATTTTGCTGTTTTTATTCATATACTAAAACTACTTAGAAAATAATAATGCTAGCAAAACTATTACCAATATGATGTTTTCTTCATACAGTTTTGTGAAGAATTTCATAAATGAGGTTGTTTCTTAAAGACAATTAATGCAAAATATTAAAATTACTTTATTGTATATCTGTCTTGCTTCTGTTTTTAAAACTTTAACTGACGTTTATTCATATAATTCGCATATTATTATTTTTTAAATTTTAATAGCGATTGTTAACACATTGTACTTATTAAACTGTTTAATTCCCCCCCCCCCCCATTAACGAGGATGTATTTCTCAGACGCTTGTTGATACAATGTTAAATGAGTTTTTTTTAATGTATTTATATAAGAATATGACTGTTAATAAGAGCTTTGATAAAATTTGCTTTTCCAATAATAAAAATACAATATCAACTGGAAGAGAGGATATTAGATAGACGAATGTGAAATGTGGTCGAATGTGGTCTTACATAGTGAAAGCATGATTATACCAATGAATTTTAAGTGTAAATATTGTACAATGGCTAGATATAAGATCAGATAGACTATAGAGCGTAAATTCTGATATTAGAATCTATGATCTGCGTACGCGACATCTCTATCCATACTAAACGGATGATGATCTATAGCGTTCGTATTGAACTTTTTAATTTTATATCCTGCAGTTTTCGTGATACGAACTCCATACTTGAATTTCACATAGTAATCCAGGCATTTTATGAATGAACATCGACAAAATTGTAATACAGATTTTTATACGTTTTTTTAATCAGTAACTACTTCTTAATAACATACTAAAAATGAGACGAAATCTGCGCACGGGCACACTCCTATATACGGATTTCAAGATGGCGGAGGAGGATTTCTGGAACCAAGTCAAAGAATATATCAATTATGGAAATATATCGCTTTATTTTCCCAACTTAATTATGAGGTACAGTCAAAAACATTAAACAGTACACAAAAGCCTACTATTCCTTACAAATTACTGCTTAAGTTCATTTTCAGAAATATTCCAGGGAAAAAAACTTCAATCAATAATTTTCAGCACTTTCATCATATTCATAGTTAGAAGTTAGGTAATTGTTGTTACATGCATTGACTTGGCACATCCCACAATCTGTAGAACAGGGTAATCCATTACGCTTGCATCCGCATCGTAAAGTAGCACAGTTTGTCTTGCAAGAACATCGAATCATATTAATTAGATAATCTGGAGCTGGTGGTAAGTCGCAAAGTATTGGGTAGTATGAGTTATTTTTTACATACCAACCCCATTCTTCTGGCTTGATTCTTTCTTCAGTAGCTTTTTCCAGATATTTATTTGTAAGCAAGTGCAATAGCTATGATATTTTATAGAAGAATCGGTCGGAGGCAAACGTTCCGGTGTAACAAATGATTTTGCTGTAGTTATCTTCTCTACCAACATCTGGTGACGTAATTTGTCTGTGGATTTGCAGTGTCTTGCAGTCATAAAACAGAAGCATTGCTTTTCTCCCAGCCTCAGCGGCATCTGAATGTAGAAATTGATTTGAACAAAATATTTTTGCAATAGAACGGAGCTGTGTCTCCTTCATCAGTTTGAGAAATGCTGAGGATTTCGTAATTGAAAAAATTCTGGATGTTGTATCGCAGCCCGTGAAAGCGTGCAGAAACAGAAGGAAGTTACAATTTTCACGACCAAACAGAGACTGCATGTTGAGGATATCATAGATTGGTTTGGAATATGATCCTCGTCTTATGTCACTGCGATAGAATAGCTTGAAACCATTATTCTTTGCGTTGTAAAGGAGGAGGATCAGCAAGTCGGTATCTTCACGTATTACAGTGGTATGTGCATCTTTTGAAGATGAGACTGCAGCACGAACAATATCTACATCGGCATCCCCGTCTGCGTTGTGAATAGTGCAGCCTTGTTTCTTAAGAAATTCACCTATGAGGGAAATCATCACTTGCTTGTTTTTCTCATTGGTCAGGAACTCTTCCTTTTTGCCAATAAACTTCATGCTTGGGCTGAAATTAATATCTCTACTGATTTTTTGTAGCGTTGTCTGCGAGCCACATCTTTAATCGTTGGGTACCCAATGTAACTATAAAAAAGAATGATAGATTTCCTCTATTGTTTAAGAACAAAATCAGCGTAAGACTTAGCGATGTTTTCATATGTCTCATTGTTACACCAGGACATGCGATGCAAGAGAGATCCGCCATCCAAAATATACCTTAATGTATTTCTCACGTTGTCAGTTTCTTCATTGTGAAAATTTTTTATGTGTTTGGCTAGTGCTTGCGCTAACTGAGATTTGTCTTATTTACTCATCATATTTGGTGATACAAATAATGCTGCCTGCCAGGTACGCAAACAGTTCATAGCGCATGACATCTCCGAGGTTCATTTCACCACAAGTGGCAACAGTCATCATTCTTTGGAAGAGAAGCGCTGGATGTATTTGTATGTCTAAGTCATCTTTATTACTGCAGATAGCGGCAGCAGATCCTAGAGTTTTCACTTTATCTGACCTCTTAGCCGAATACCAAAATATATCCTTCAGTATCATTTTGGAGATGATGTTCGTACCAAATAAGTGCAACTCTTCAACATTAATTCCCTTTTTAGTTGTTACGCCTGTAACAATACTGCGTAGAGTAGAATCAGAATGATTGCTACTACATTCAATGTCGAGTCGAAATCGAAATCGAAGATGATCAACTACATTGGTCACTTTTTAATGTCATCGCTGTCCCTCTTTTGTCTGCTATCCCTGATTTATTTATGTTGCTCACTACTTTGCATAAAAAACCCTGCATAGCTAAGTTGGAAATCGAACAAACAGGCATAGGAAACATCCATGTAGCCTTTTGATTTTCCGTAAGTCCACTCCTTCTCGTCCGACCTCCTCTGCTTTTCAGGGAACGCATAAGCATTTGTTCTATTACAAGATCTGATCCGAGTCCACCTCATAATCTGTCACTTCTTCTTATCACAAATTTAGTTTTCTACAAACATTCTGTACACCTTTGCGTTTTCAGATGGCAGATTAAACATTTTCTGTAAGTACAGGTATAGTGACTTGAGATAATTAACATGTCCTGCTGCTGCTATTATGGGGAGGATCCCCAGCATAGCACGCAAGTGCAATTCCCAAGAGCCAATCCTGTCAGCTGTTATTAAGTTTCTTACAACACTGATTATTCGCTGATATTCTAACCAGAGTTTACCTGTTCTAGTCGGATATGCCAATCCCAACACCTTCTATCTCACACAGGTTTCGCATACACTAAAAAGAATCAGCACCAATTTATATCAAGGTCTAACTGAATATAAAGTTTTTTTTTTAATTCCATGCATTAGTTCTGGAGATATAACTATTGCTAAAATCGTGTATATTCTGCCAAATGTGAAAAAATTGATCATGAAAAAAGTGGTATAGCAGCGCCACCTGTTTGGATGTCTACACTAAAACGTAATCAGCGTCTATTTATGTCAAGGTCTAAAAGAATCTGAAGTTTGATGAAAATAAATACAGTAGTTCTTGAGATAGAGCTATTGCGGAAATCGCGAAAAATGCGCCATAGCAGCGCCACCTATTGGGCAATTTTCACCAAAAACTAATCAGCACCAATTTATATCAGGGACTAACGGAATATAAGTTTTATTAAATTTCGTGCATTAGTTCTTGAGATAGAGTTCCCCCAAAATTTTTGTCACAGACAGACATTTTCTAAAAACAGTCAAATCGTGTACAGGACCTTTTAAAACGTATAAATCCGTCGAAAATTTTCATGATTACAATGTTTTCTTTTTGTAAAGATAGAAGTTCTAGTCCGTTTTGAAATCCGTTTTAATGTTGTTTCCTGTGATGCAGTCACATATTTTATTTCCATTTTCATTTTAAAATGTTTCAAAATTAATATTTCCCCATTTAAATTGTATTAAAAAAATAAACATTTATTTTTTATTTCTTTATTGAGTGCGTCTTCCTAAATTTGTAATAAATAAAACCTAATAATAAGACATAATTAATGTACTACTTTTAAATATCATTTTTTTCTATTTTTCTTTTTTTCTGTTACAGTTTGCTAAAGTGTTAAAAATAATTAAATTTTATACTTCCCCTTTGATATTCATTTTTATTTCGGTTGTCTGTTTTTATTAAAATAAAAACGTTAATTTAAGTAATAGCACAGTTATGTTGACAGACTAGGCGGCTCCACATAGGGTTGTCGTATTTGGCATGTTCGTTTCGCAAAAGGCGATGTTTGTTTTCACTTTCTGCGCACTCAATTTAAATTTTTCCTTTATTTTCTATCTAACGTCGTTTACCAGGGATATACTACATACCGGGCTTGCTCATTCATTATGATGATGTCACAAAAGGTGGCTGACTAGGAGGAAAGACATACAGCGATTGGCACAAAACGATGGGCGCGTTGCTTTGGACCAATCGCTGGTCGCGGTCAGCCACCATTTGTGACGTTTTGAGAGTGAATGAGCAAGCCCGGTATCTAGTGTTGCCTTGCTTTTACCCGTACGTTTAGTTGGGAATCTATTTTTTTCGCCAGTATCTGTGTTGGCGATATCGGTTAGATAAAAAATTAGTCAGTTATGTAAGTGTGATGGTAGCAAGAAGACTTGTGCTCCTGTTAAGGTGGATTGAAAGAAAAATACTTATGTCTGTTTTTAATCATTTTTGGATGGAAATGCTATACCTCTTCATTTGTCAGCGTCTTTGCTACTTAATATTGACTTGTAAATAAACGATTGGTCCTGTACGAAATTGAATTATTTAATCTTTGAGAGTCAACTTTTCTTCCAGTAAAAAAATGTTTTCGAACTTGAGATTCTATACTCCACTATACGAAAATGGCACACGTGATGGTCGAACGCCATCACCTTCCCGTGTTCGGATTTTGTCTGATTTTGGTTATATTTCTCAGTTATGGTTTCTCATTAAAAATCAGTTAACAGAACTTCTATTACAATTTTGTCGAGGTTAAAGGTGTATTTATCGTAATTTTCCTGGACTATAGGGGTCTCTGCTGGGTAACTTATAGTGTAAGGCGCAGACGTTATATTATACCTAGGCATGACATTTCTAGATGTAGCTTATTCGGGTTTTCAGTCATTTGTGAAGTATCGGAGCGAAGTATCCATTCTGCGTGAAATACAATACGTTTATTTATGGTTTTATTGATTTAATAAGAGCAAATACCCAGTGTAATTATACTGGGTTTTAAATTCTGCGAATTAAATAACAGACCTCTAGATTCACAAAAAAATTTAAAAAGAAAAAGAAAAAAAAGAAAAAGAAAAAAAAGAAAAAGGAAAAAAAGAAAAAGAAAAAAAAAAGAAAAAGAAAAAAAAGAAAAAGAAAATATAGAAAAAGAAATACATAAATACTGATACTGAAATTTTAATTCGTCTGTTAATGGTACAACTCTTTCATTAGTTTTCACAAAAGCACCTTCTTAAATTTTTATACCCCTCGCTTCCACCCTTAGGCAAAATGTGTCGATTTGATTTTTGTCCACTGACTAGATCATTATAAAAAATTGCATACCTGTATGTTTAAAATTGTGTTTCTTTTACTTAATATAAAATTGAGAATTGCGCATGGGGACCATATACCACGTTAGAAATGTAAATATGGACGACATTGCAAGATAATATACAGTCCCTGGCCAAATTATTAGACGCAGTTGTTTTTATTATAATTTGTTAAATATCTGGAAAGATACATAAGGTTTTATCTTGAAACTTTAGGAGTGTAAACAACTTGATAAACGTCATATATTTCCGAGAAGATTTATTCTTGAAACCCCATAAGCGGCCGTCAACAAATTGAAGGAAAACGAATACATTTTTGATAACCCTGTAAAAACCAATATCACAAAAGCGTTGAAACGGTATCACACGCTTAGGAGGCTTATTGTAATAATTTGGGTTCATTTTTATGAAGATAGCATGTATACTCGAAGAGAAATTCAGGTTTTTATAAAAACAGTCCCAAATTTTACTAAGTTTTTTGCTTATAATTTGCAGAATTTTTAATATAAAAACAAGTTATTTTCAGAAAATATGACAAAAAAAATTATACACAATACCCTGCAATCAGAATTAAAAAATAATAATAATTGCATGAAAAATGAGCAGGTTTACTAAATATTTTTTCACTGCGCATGCGCGAATTCAATCAAAATATACTGTGCATAA
Source organism: Maratus michaelseni (assembly GCA_963931845.1). Lineage (NCBI taxonomy): Eukaryota > Metazoa > Arthropoda > Arachnida > Araneae > Salticidae > Maratus > Maratus michaelseni. The sequence continues at coordinate 134,489,298 of OZ007595.1, forward strand.
TATATTAGCTAAATATATAGACCAACTTTTATGAAAGTCTCAAAAACACAGCTTGAAAATTCTGATAGTGATCGTCGATAGAATAATCTGGAAATTCGCTGTTCCCAAAAGGAAGCAAAAAAGATGAGGGGTTGTATCCAAATATACTAGCTTATGAAAGTTGACATAATAAGAATGAAGTGTTTCTCATTCTATATTTGATACAACCCCTCATCTTTTTGCTTCCTTTTGGGAACAGCGAATTTCGAGCTTATTCTATCGACGATCACTATCAGAATTTTCAAGCTATGTTTTTGAGACTTTCATAAAAGTTGGTCTATATATTTAGCTAATATATTATGCACAGTATATTTTGATTGAATTCGCGCATGTGCAGTGAAAAAATATTTAGTAAACCTGCTCATTTTTCATGCAATTTTTATTATATTTTAATTCTGATTGCAGGATATTGTGTATAATTTTGCTTGTCATATTTTCTGAAAATAATTTGTTTTTATATTAAAAATTCTGCAAATTGTAAGCAAAAAACTTAGTAAAATTTGGGACTGTTTTTATAAAAACCTGAATTTCTCTTCGAGTATACATGCTATCTTCATAAAAATGAACCCAAATTATTACAATAAGCCTCCTAAGCGTGTGATGCCGTTTCAAAGCTTTTGTGATATTGGTTTTTACAGGGTTATCAAAAACGTATTCGTTTTTCTTCAATTTGTTGACGGCCCCTTATGGGGTTTCAAGAAAAAATCTTCTCGGAAATATATGACGTTGATCATGTTGTTTACACTCCTAAAGTTTCAAGATAATTCCTCCGGTATCTTTCCAGATATTTAACAAATTATAGTAAAAACAACTGCGTCTAATAATTTGGCCAGGGACTGTATATGTATTTTATCTTACGCAAAATATAATAGATAAAGATTTAAAATAATATTTGATACCGCAAAATATTAAGAAAAGTATACTTTTTATAAATCTTTTAATAAAATGGAAATTATGTACCATTGACATTAGTTCTTTAGTTCGTGCAATAACCTGTCTTCAAAGACGGTTTGAAAAATAAAAAATAAGAAAGCACAAGTAGCTCGAACCAAGTAATGGGACAATAATTTATATTTTCAAAAAAGGAGGAATAAACGTTAAAATCTTCACGACTGATATTCGAATTGAATTAGTGAAGATTTTTCAGTTGTCCATTGAATAAAATATACAAATATTATACAAATATTTGTTTAAGTAAACTGTTTAACTGTGGAAATAAAATATTTATCAAATATTTTTCAAGAAAACTTGAACTTAATTATTTCTTTACGTGAAGGATAATTCTGAAAAAAATTCACAAACTTATCGCTCATCTCGATCAGTATCGAGATCGTATATTTCATTAGGTAGATTTCGTAAGAAATACTACCGATTACATTCTCACCTAAGTTGGAAATTTTGAAAATTTTTTGCAGATCTGCGCCGATCATGACTCCCAGAACCCCAAAACACCCCAGTTCAAAACTTTATCTATCTATCTATCTATCTATCTATGTCACTTTTTTATGACCACGATAACTGGAAAAATTCTGCATAAATCTCTTCCAAACTCATACATAAAATCAAGGGGCATAAAATCTCGGTCATGTTCGGTAATGGGCAAAATCGAACCAAGGGGGGGGGGATGGGGGGGCTTTTTGTGAAAACAGAAAAAAAACCCATAATTTCTTAATTATTATACGTATCGAATCCGTTTAAAGTTATTATTACTTCTAGGAAAAGGGCCGAAAATTTATGTATGGCAGATTTTTGATATCATTAAAAATATCCCCAAGGGAGGGGGGGAAAGGGGGGTTTTAGAAGAAACAAAATCATAGCTTCGTCAATTCCCAAGATATCAAATTCGCGTAAATTTATTATTAATCCTCTTATTATTATCTAAAACTTTTATATTGACAAGTTTTTTATAGGACCAACTGTTATAGCAAAAAAAAAAAAAAAAAAAAAAAAAAAAAATCCCTGCCGGCTCCGCCTGCAAACAAGTTATTTTTCGAAGTAGGCGGTTCCAACCCCCGCAAATTTTCGAAATTGATACATAAAATCAAGGGGCATAAAATCTCGGTCAAGTTCGTTAATGGGCAAAATCGAACAAAGGGTGAGGGGATGGGGGGGCTTTTTGTGAAAACAGAAAAAAACCCATAATTTCTTAATTATGATACGTATCGAATCCGTTTGAAGTAATTATTACTTCTAGGAAAAGGGCCGAAAATGTATGTATAACAGATTTTTGATATAATTAAAAATTACCTTAAGGGGGGGAAGGGGGGTTTTAGAAGAAAAAATACATAACTTTGGCAATTCCCAAGATTTCAAATCCGCTTAAATTTATTATAAATTCTCTTAATATTATCTAAAACTTTTATATTGACAAGTTTTTTATAGGACCAACCCTTACAACAAAAAAAAATAAAATAAAAAAATAAAAAAATAATAATAATAAAAAAAAAATCCCTGTCGGCTCCGCCTGCAAACAAGTTATTTTTCGAAGTAGGCGGTTCCAACTCCCGCATCTTTTCGAAACTGATACATAAAATCAAGGGCATTAAATCTCGGTCACGTTCGTTAATGGGCAAAATCGAACCAGGGGGGGGGGGATGGGGGGGCCTTTTTGTGAAAACAGAAAAAAACTCATAATTTCTTAATTATGATACGCATCGAATCCGTTTGAAGTTATTATTACTTCTAGGAGAAGGGCCGAAAATTTATGTATGACAGATTTTTGATATAATTAAAAATTGCCTCAAGGGGGGGGAAGGGGGGGTTTTCGAAGAAAAAAAATTCGTAACTTCGTCAATTCCCAACATTTCAAATCCGCTTAAATTTATTATAAATCCTCTTAATATTATCTAAAACTTTTATATTGACAAGTTTTTTATACGACCAACTCTTATATCTGAAAAAAAAAATCCCTGCTGGCTCCGCCTGCAAGCAAGTTAGGTTTCGAAGTAGGCGGTTCCAACTGCCGCATCATCCCAAAAAGGTCATTTCTTCCGCAATTCCCGACAAACAGGCCCCCCACGGTCTACGTCTTCGAAATCTACCTGTGCCTGTAGGCCGAGCCGTCAGGGATTTTTTTTATTCCGGACATTAGTAACAAGCACAATAAAGACTAGGTTAAAATCATCCTCACTTAAAAGTATTTGAATATAGTGTTAAATTAAGAGTCTTGAATCGTATAAGAAATATAAGGAAATGTTATATGAATTTAAATTAATACTATGTGAATTATAAGGAATTGGCAAACGTTTTTATCCATGTGAACAAGGAATTTTTGTAACGCAGTAAAATTTGTAGATTGTAATAGTAATAGAATAATGGAAAAGGCATCATCGATCAAAAGGTTCCATTAGTAACCAACATATGGCGCTACAAATAAAAATTCATTTGTGTGGTAGTTATTACTAACTTACAAAAGATACGTGTCAAAATTTCATGAAAATTCGACCATTAGTTATAGAGATATTGAAGTGTTAGTGACGCTACTTTTGATATTTTCAAACCAATGGAAAAACCGAATTACGTGTTTTGCATAAACACTGTTTTTTGAAGGGAAAAACTGCGTTCAAGCTCAGCAATGGCTTAAAAAGGGATACAATGTATCTGCTCCGTCAAAAACAACAATTTGTCGGTGGTCCGCTGAGTTTAAACGTTTCCGTACGGACTCAGATGATTCTGCACGCTCGGGACGTTCAAAAGGGAGGACTACACAAAAAACATTAACAAATTCTCAAAATTTTGTTGGACGACCGTAAAGTGGTGTTGCAGGAGTTAGCTGACATCATAATGGTATAAAAAAGTGTATACATCATTTTCCCGTAAATGTGGGCTTCAGAAAACTGTTTTACAAATAGGTGCTGCATTTGCTCACAGTGGAACGAAAGCAACAACGTTTTAACCTCTTGGGGACGAGCGACACGTATACGTGACGCATTAGGTGCTCAGAATCCTCGATTACTCCCACCAGTAACTTTTTATTGTAAACTTTGCCTTATTTAATGACAGCATTTCTGAGATTCAATTAGGCGAAAATTTCTGTTTTGAAAAACCGGTGGCAAAAGATTAAAAATTCTGTAAAGGACGCTCGTCGCGAAGAGGTTAATGATTCAGAGCGCTGTTTGAAGTTGTTTAATTCAAATAAACAGGATTTCTGCATCGGTGACAATGGTTAAAACGTGGATCCACTACTACGGATCTGAATCAAAAAGATCGTCAGCTGAGTGTAGAGCATAGGATTAAAGTCGTACAAAGCGGCTAAAGACGCAACAGTCAGCCGGATAGGTTACGGTCTCCGTATTTTGGGATATACACGGTATTTCATTCATTGACTACCTCGAAAAAGGAAATACCATCAATAGAGCATATTACACATCATCATTAGATAGACTGAAAGAATAAATAAAGAATAAAAGGCCCCAAATTCTAAACAATACTCTTCCACCAAGACAATGCACCTTTATCACACATCGATGGTTACAATGACAAAATTGCATGAATTTAAATTCGAATTGCTTCTCAATCTACTTTATTCTTCAGATCTGGTCTCCAGCGACTACTATCTGTTCGCAGACCACAAAAGGATGTCACAAGGAAAGATATTTGCGTCAAATGATGAAGTCATAGCGGAAACAAACGCCTATCGTTTATAAAAATCGTTTTATAAAAAAGTTATCGAAATGTTAAAGAACCGTTGAAATGAATGTATCACTCTTGAAGGAGACCATGTTGATGAATAAAGTAAAATTCTGCAAAAAAAAAAAAAAAAAAAAAAAAAAAAAAAAAAAAAAAAAAAAATTAGTAGTTAGTTCTGGGATTTTTTGACCGATGTGTTAGTTGGTTCTATATTATTTCGTTTTCTCTATCATTGTTCATTACCTCAACTTAGAAATTAAAAGCTGCAATTATTCTATGCATACTTGCTAATACTTAAATATTTAGTACCTGAATAATATCATTTTCTATTTTTCCTTGTTCAAAAGTTTTTTTGCAATTTCCAAAATAGCTGAAAATTATTTATTACTTCGTATTGTATAGCCGCCTGGTTGTCATCTATCTGTCTGTGCGACTTCCCGTGCCCTAACTTGCGTAACTATACTCTGATTATCAGGCAATTGATATATGTTACTGTTCGTTATTGAAAGTGAAGTCCGTCGTAATTATAGATCGTTTGCAGCGACCCTCAAACAAATTCACTTATATTATATTCTAAGGGAAAAATTTGTTCACAGTATGTTTTGATAATGTTAGACTATTTCAAATATATTGAACTTGATAGAAATCACTTAGGTGTACCACAGGAATGTTGAACTTTTAATGTTGAATATATGTGCGTAGCATTTAATGTTCACTTACAGGGACACACAAAAGAAATCGGTTACAGTAATCTGTAAAAGCGGTAATTGCTGAAAGTGTGTTATCAGTTTTAGTATGCGATGCTAATTATTTAGTTTTTTTTTTTTTTTTTGGGGGGGGGGATATTACATGGTGTGTATAAATTCAATAGATGATATACAGGACTGCGCAAAAGATTTCGAGTACATTTCCGTTTATTGATGGAAATTGCTCAAAGGAAATTTTCAACTGTGTTATGCGTTTCCTAGCTGAACGAAATTTTAGTATACTATGTTGTATATATACAAGTTTACAGATCATATACAGGAGTGCACAATTGAACTCGCATTTATTTACAAGTATAGATGGTAATTGCTGTAAATGGGTTTTTAAATGTGTTATGTGTTTACCAAATTGTTTCCTTAGATATCACCTTTAACCTCATTAAACGGCAAGGAATCGTTATATTATTCTGGAAGTGTTGAAATGTGTTTCATAATCTGTGCTTTACGCAATGTTTTATCTTATTTGTTAGCCTTGATGAAAAGTGTTTATCACTTCGTTCTTCTGTCTGTCTGTCATCTAACTGTCTGTGCTTTAACTATCGTAAATATATTTGCATTTGGACGACATTGGTATCTGTTACTGAGGTTTGCTATAAGACGTTAACTATTGACATTGGAATCTATAGCATTTATAATTCATTTACAGAAACAAAAAAAAAATTCTATTGAATTATGGCCTGTGGTAAAATTTTTTTGCAGTGTATTTTAATGATGTCATGCTACTGCAAATATAATGTAATCAATTTGCATGACTTAGCAACGATGTTTTCTATAGAATATGAAGCGCATAACATTTATTTCAATTTACAACCACTCAGAAAATAATTAAGTTACAAAGCTACGAGGGAATAGGTTTTAAACATATTTATATGGCAGTTTCATAGTACTATTTTGATTCTTTGTGTTAACTCATACTTGTTTATTTTTATTTTTTAGTTATTTATTTATTCTTTTTATGTTATATTTCAATTACATTTTACAAAAAGCTAAAACAAATAGACGTTGTGTAAGCAGTTTTTTTAATGCCAGAATAGTTAATAAATATTTAGATTTTGAATTATTTCTTTTACAGTATGATTTAGTGTAGAATTCAAACTAAAATATTATCTTTAGAATGTGTATTAAGACGTTATTTTAATGCATTGCATGTATGAAATATCTAATCTTCTTATACATTTTGCGAAGAATTTATTTTGCTTTTCCCATATTAAAGGAGTAGATATCAAGCACGTATTCTATAGACGATATTTACAGTTTCTTTTTTTTCTAAATATTATGTAAGCAAATTAAATGCTCTAGTCTTTTATAATTCAATTAACGTTTAAAAAATACATGCCTCATTTTCACATAACATTTATATTCGGAGGAACTAAATAACATTTTGCTTATGCCTCTGGATTTCATTAAGAATATTTGTTATTAACGTTTCCCATTTTGTTTAATCCGTATTTTACCAGATATAAGAATGCAATATCTTAGAAATAAAAATGGTTTTACAGACTAATCAGACAACAATCAACAATTTAAAACTCACAATATATCAAAAGTTTTTTAATATCCTTATCACAAGCTATATAGACCTATGTTACAATCCAAGGTTGCCAGCTTGGCCTCATTTTTTATTCAGAAATTCCGAATAATATATTTTGCGTATTTAATGATCGATATTTCGTGATTTCATAAAGTAAAATTTCTTCTTTCGGAACTTCTGATATGCATGCAAAATTTCTGATTATAAAAGAACGCCAAACTGATATCCCTGGTACAATTCACTACTCTATATTGTGTATGTCTCTTTTTTCAATTACTTACTTAGAAATACGCAGTTGTTTTCAGTTTTTACATAAATAATGTATTAGACTTGTCTTGATTAAACTTTGCATTTCTTTCATATAATTATTTTTTAAAAACGCATGTCAAATAAAGAACAAAAAATTTAGAAAGGAAAAATCCAAAAATCCCTGCTTATTTTTATTTTTATTTTGGAGCTCAATAACGTAAAACAATTCATTTCTAACGCCCTATAAGAGTCTGTGAAGTTGATTTTTTTTAATCTCACCCCAGCGATAAGGAGGATATTTCATGCTAATGATTCGAGACCCATAATTGTGAAAATTCTCCATTTGTTAAATAAATTTACGTGGACATCGTCATTGTCCTTGTTCCCTCTGCGTTTCGGCAATAGAACAAACTAATAGATTTAGAAAAAAAAAAACTAAAGAAAAAAAAATTAATCGATCTTTGAGGTGTTAAATCAGAACAAGTTTTTCTACTGGAAAAAAAAAATATTTATTTTGCGTAAAACACGAGATAAAACTTAACGAAATTTCGAATTTCTTCGAATTAGTATATACTGACGGCAATTTACTTTTAATAATCAGCATATTTCTTGTATTTGCTGACACACAGAAAACGCCACAGCAAAGAAGGATATTTTTCAAAGTATTTATTTATTTATTTATTTTTGTTAAACCAGGGGACTTTCACCTTGCGAGCTACGCTCACCCACGCCGGTTCAGACACTGCAGACTCTAAAAACACGCCAATTTGCTCTGTGCTTAAAGGAACGCGAGAGATTAACGACCAGTGGTTATTTTCTGTAATCGGGTTTACATTGATTGTACTTTGACTGTAGAATTTTAAGATCGAGTCAAATGCTATCGCGACAGGTAACGACTGTCCTCGCAAATAGATTAAATAAAATCAATTAATCTTTTTAAGCCTCCACTGCGCGATTTTTCTTTTCTTTATGAAAAAAAATAATTTGATGACTTTCGATAGTCACAAATACAGGAAAAAAAATGACAAAATTCAGACTTCATATATTTTTTAAAGGTATGGACTTTTATGGTATGTACCATTTGTGTCCCAAATCACACATTAGATACTTACCTTTTTGAGCCAAATGTGAGAAAAAATCCAGTATACTTGTATATTAGATATGCAAAAAAGACTATAATATATATTCAAATATTTTAGCAGGATTTTAAAATGTGAAAATGTAAAATTTAATGTTACAAATTTTAAAACACAGATTCTAAAAAGATTTGAAGGGTAAAGATGTATAGAAAATCTTTTTACAATACAATAAAGCATCATCAAAATTTCTTATAAGGCGAATATCGTATAAGGTGCGTAAAAGAATTGTTTTAAGAGCAAAAAAGTTCCATAAGTTCATTTCTAGTGAAATTCAGAGTAATAGTTTCTATTTCGATTTATGCATGAACTACTTCACATTTTGAACACTTTATGAAACTTTTTCCAGCACTTTTTCTAAGTTTGGATCATTGTCGGTTTTTCATATGTTCCGACAAATGGCGTACTCCATCTAATCTTACATCTTTCACTGGCATTGCTGTTATTTGACCTTTTACTTTTCTTGGCTATAATTCCCCTTTCTACTTCAGACATACTTGGGCGTCCTCTTTCAGCATTTGGTGTTTCGCTTCCAATCTTATAAAGGCAGATTGCAACCTCTGCCTTGAATTTAACCAAAGGGGTTATTGGTAAGGGATTATTTGCTTTCCCTTTTTACTTACCCATCATGCGTAGTATAGGGTAAGTCTTGTAATCGTTTTGAAAATCGAAAAAAAAATTTGACGGATTTACACGTTTCAGACACTGGAGATTCCGAAAAACATATTTTTAGAAAAAAAAAAATTGCCGTCCGTCTGTGTGTATGTGTGTCTGTGTGTCTGTAAACGCTCTATCTCCCGAAAAAAATGAGATAGAGACTTGAAACTTGGTATGTACTTAGCATGTAATAATGGAAAGAAGCTTATTGAATTTCAGTAACCTCGATTATCCGGAACTATTTTTTTCGGACTCTCGAAATATTCGTTCTGATAAAAGGTATATAAAAATTTTCGAAATTGTTTATTTTAAGGAGTAAATATAAAAGTCAATAAAAAAACAAATTTTGCATAAAGCATGAAGTCGGTCGGATGATTAGTTGCCGAGATATTTGTAATCCTATTTGCCACACGCTTCGATTTTTCATGACCCTGTATTTCAACCAAATTTCAATTCAAAGATATATTTCAATTGGAAATGAGACGCTTAATCAGATGCAATAAACCGCTAGTTAATAGGATTATTGTTTTTGGAGTTATAAGAATGTTTCTTTTAAGCCATTCAATAATCGAGCCTTTAAAGTTTAGGATGTCATCAAGCATTTTAACGCATTTAAACGCATTTTAGCACGATTTTATTCGAATTGCAATGCATTTTATAAGTAGTTTGCATATTTTTTATTTTAATATTTTATATTATGCATATCCATGATGGGTAAGTATTACGGTGGCCCCCAACGACTATATTTTATATAAGATCCATGAACTTATCATAGCAGCATCCTGCAGATTTTAAGAAACACGAAAGTAGTACTTTTTAGATCTCGTTTTATTTCTATATCGTCCTAAATGGCTGTCTAGTAAGCCTAACCCACCCAAGTTTTTATTGTATTTTTTTACCATTAAAAGACAAAGTACATCAGTCTTTTGATTCAGCTTTTAATTGAATAGAGAAATATTTTCTATATGGAGACTCCCAATAAATGGTGCCAAGAAATTAACTGGCTTAATATCCAACCATGTAACACATGATATTTCTGTACTGTTAATGAATGCTACTTGTTCTAAACTATATCCTTTTTTTTTTCTTTTTTTATCTCAGATTCCAAAGGAAGCTCACAATTAGGAATTATATTGCGTCTCACTGTGCACAATAAAAGCATTCCGTTCTGTGATAAAAGTTCAAGTAGCAGTAATGAATTAAAGTACTTATCAAAAAACAGCTTATGGTTTTCATTTCGTGGAATTACTTCTGAGGAGCACAACAGCATTTCACGCAGACCATAAACATAGCACATTAATGGCACCATTTTTTCTGGCCACCATATAATTGAAAACCATAGGCAGAACCACTTATACCACATAAATCAAAAACTTTAACGACACATTTATGTGGTTTCTTGGGCAAATAGTGTTTCAAAATGCTTCGAGACGCACAAATCTGTTTATCTACTGACAAACACTCATCCATAGTAACTTGCATAAAGCGCTTTCTGATACTCTCTATTAAAGATCTGAATTTGAAAGATTTGAATAGTTTTTCATGCCCATTCATGTCTCAAGGAATTGCTTTAATATTTTAATATTGTCATTTAGTATAAAAATTGCCAGTTTTTTTTTCAAATTCTTTGACAAACATGTTCTCTTTAATTGTTTGATTACCTAAAATATCACTCCAGTAATCTCTTGCTGATGGTCAATGTATAAGTTACATTAGATAACAAACTCCACTATAAAGTTGAACATTCATAATGGAAACTTGTAAAGATTGAGCAGGATCCTTTTGTATGCTGTATCTGTGTGTCTCTTTTGAAATAAGATTCAAAAGTTAATCATTCAAAAAAGGAGAAAAATGATACGGAGTCTCAAGAGCCATAATTTGAGCACTTAAGGAGTTATTTCTTCTATATTTTTTTTTATCTTCAGGAATTTTCGCATTTTTATTCTTCAAAATTAGTTTTTTATACTCAAATTTCCTTTTTGACATTTTCTTTTGACACTGGGTCAAGCAGGAGTATCAACAGCGTATGAAAGAATGAAAAAATATTTCTTTAAATTGATGCGTCTTAATATATATATTCAGTGTTGAATTCAGGAGGTGACCAGGTGGGACATTCCCCCAGGACATCGAGATGTCCTTCCAAGAGTATTTAAAAATGTGTATGGTTTAGACGTGCAATCCCCTTCCCTCCTGGAACACCTTACTGTCCCTCCCTGGTAAAAACGTCTCAATTCAACACTGTTGAATTTTACATTATTTTTAACTTTTATATATTATTTTTAGTAGAATTAAAATATATTAACAACTATAATAACTTACATTCTGTTGCTGTTGAATCAATTTCTTTGGTTACATTTGTTGTTATCGTAAAATCAACGTTTGTTTCAGATGAATAAATAGCATCGTATTTAATATAATATTTTTAATACTTAAAATTTTTTCATCATGAGATTTTTTTAATAATAATAAATTTTCATTGCTGAAATTTAACGTAATTCATCTTATGTTAAAACTGGATTACACCTTCGGAGTATTTAAAAGAAGTTCTAGAAAACTAGTAAACCAATACTAAAACAAATGAGAAAGCTAAAAAAAGTAAAAAATAATATTTAACTAAATTATAAATAAAAAGTAAAATGTGTTCTAGCCTTTTGTTACTTAATTCAAGAAAAACTTAAGATAAAAAAAAAAGTCATCTTCTTTTTAGATTTAGTTTATCAGCTTTGTACAGAATAGTAAAAATGTACAAGAACTAACAAGAATTAAAGTTGTACTTATTTTTCATGTCACGTATCGTCACTGCAAATGATTACATTTTGCAAATTAGATATTTTATGGTTTGGATGAATTGAATAAATAAAAAGGAATGAACAAATCTCTCTCCATTCTTAAAGAAGCTAAAGATATTATCGTAATGCATATGACTGAAGAGTATTAATTTAATGGCTATTATACATAAATACCATTTTTTCGGTTCACTAAATATAGATATAAAATGCGTGGAAAGTACGTTTCAGATATTAATTATTGTATAAATAATTCATTAAAATACATACTAAGTTATTTTGATGTATTTTCTAGAGCCTAACGTAGACAAGTTACAAGAGACTTTTTTCTTCAACATAATTTTTTCTAGCATTTATAACATCTCATTATTTAAATCTAATTTTAATTTCACTTTTGTTTACACTGGAACACAGTGGGGAAATATCCAAATATCCGAGTTTTCACAATGGGAGAGTATATTCCTTTTTAGAAAACTTGTAAAAGTATGCTGTGATATAAAATAATAATAATGATAACCGACTGAAATGTGATATTCAGGTCTTGTAGCGTTCCTAATTTTTTTTTCAGCATTGCTACCACTTTCTTAAATTAAAAATCTTCGATTCATTTAACATAATCAAAAGATATTTTCAATAAAAACTATCTTTCTAAAATGTTAGCAAAGTGAGCAAAATTTAGTAATACTGTGAGATCTGAATATTTGAAAGAAGTATGGGTTATAAATAACAATTATTTATTTATTTTTTTAGTTAACTGAAAACACTGCAACCCCTTTAAGAAAAAAACTTAGTTTATTTGTATGTAATCGCTAACGTCTACAAAAATCTGTTATGAATCAAAATCGATTTCTTTTTTTCTGTCACGTAACGTCATTGCGAATGATTGTTAGTTTAAAATTAGAGCTCACATATTCAATGGACTATTAAAATGCAAGGGTGTCTGAAAAACTTCCATTCATTGTTAAGTGAGAAAATTAAATGATCGTATTGCGTATGTGTATGAGAATTACTTCTGATGTCTCTTTTAGATAAATATTGTGTTTCTGTCCTACACTTTATATAGCCTGCGGTGCAAAAACGCATGAATATAATAAAATAATCATTGTATACAAAATGTACAATATTTAAACGAAAAATCATGTGCAAGTCTGTATAATTCGCACCCTGTTTTGAATAGATGAAATTTTGTTTTTCATAAATATCGCAGCATACTAATTTGCCTCTGCAAATCTGAATATTTGGAAATAAAAATTCTGCCTCTAACCTATTTTATATATGAGATGTTGCCGGTACGAACGGCAAAATCGAGAGTAGACAGCAGCTTCTTTTAAAAAAATTATTTCTTGGTGTGTCAAACATTAGTGAATATGTAGTTAAACTTTTTTTTTGTCGAATTTGCCTTTCTAATCACATAAAAACAAGACTGAAATTGGCGTTCCAATGCTATGTTCGACCGATTGAAAATAAATCAAAAACGTTTTCCTTAAAACCAGTAATTTGTTGAGGTCTTCAGTAGCATCAGCAACGCCTGATATATACTCACATAGTTTATGCTTCCTTATTATAAAGCCAACAACTGTTGAGTTAGCCCTTTGTATCTGAAACGTCTGATGTATACTCACACAGTTTATGATTTCTCATTTTAAAACCAGAATTTGCTGATTACGAGATTTGTAAGTACAACGTCTGATAAACTATAGTCACATAGTTAATGCTCAATCATTTTAAAACCACAATTTGTTGATTTCAATATTCATACCTGCAACGCCTGATGTACTATACTCACATAGTTTACGCTTCATCCTTGGTTTTTAGATTCGTAACTGTAATGTCTGATATACAATTCTCCCATAGTGTGTGCTTCCTTATTAAGAAAACATGAAATTAAAATTTTTCTTTCATGCATTTTTCTTTCACTGAAACTTTCATTAAAAATTCATGGATACAGATACTATCATTATAATGCTACATTTTATTCCATATTACACTGATAAGACTCAATAGCTCTGTTTAAAAGTTTTAAAAATAAATAATTTTAAAGAAAAAAAAGATGAAACAAAACAGCTATGAAACAAAACAGCTGAATGATATGTCATGATGTTTGTTTTTAATATCTTAACACTAAGCCAGCAAAGAAAGAATAAACGCGCGTAATACAAAAACTGATGTCTTTAAATTTCAATTATTTTACTTATTATATTTACTAATTCAATATTCGTGTGAAGTTTTAGATACATATAAGTGACTCAGTGTTTACATATCGCTGTGTGAAATATTTCTTGTTTTCTGTGCAATTTACATTTTACTAGGTGCGCAACTAAGTTTCGGGGTTTCACACATAGATGGCGCTAATGGCCCATGTAGTCGACATACATGTCTAAAGTAGTATGTTTCTAATAGCTTGGATATCTATTAACAATAACCAGTCATAATAACAACACATATCGAAATTCAAAAATATTTTTTCTAACAACAAAAATGTCGAGTTTTGTGTCAAATAAACAGCATTTGCGGGAAGCTTTGCTTTTCTGATTTAACTTGAAAAAAAATGCAGATGAAGCACATCGTTTGATTGAGGAGGCCTACGGCGAACATGCATTATCAAAAGCTACCTGTGAAAATTTGTTTAAATGCTTCAGAAATGGCGATTTCGACATTGAGAACATGGGGGCGCTGCGGAAGACCAAAAACAATTGAGGACGCCGATCTGCAAGCGTTATTGGATGAAGATGATACACAAACACAAGAACAACTTGCAGAGGTATTAAAAATGACTCGCCACGGTATTTCCAAACGTTTACATGCCATGGGAAAAATTCAAAAGGAAAGAAAATGGGTGCCGCATGAGTTGGCTGAGAAGCAGATGATAAACCAAAGAGCCACTTTCGAAATTTTGCTTTTGCGTCATGAAAGTAAGAGTTTCCTGCATCGAATTGTTACTGGCGAGGAGAAGTGGATTTATTTCAAGAATGCCAAACGAAAAAAGACATGGCTTTCACCTGGCGAAATATCAACATCGAAGGCAAAACCAAATCATTTCGGAAAGAAGACAATGCTCTGCGTTTGGTGGGACCAGAAAGAAATCGTGTACTATGAGCTGCTAAAACTGGGCAAAACTGTTAATGGGAATCGCTACCGACAACAACTGAATAATTTAAACCATGCATTGCTCGAAAAACGGCCAGAATGGGACACGAGTCACGAACGAGTGATATTGCAGCACGACACCACTCCGTGCCATCGCACTTCCATCGTCCAGGACACCATCAACACACTGAAATGAGATCTGCTACCACACCCGTCGTGTTCAACAGACTTGGCCCTTTCCGATTATCACTTGTTCCGGTCAATGGTGCAGGGGTTGTCGGGGCTACACTCGGCCAATTTCAAAGAAGTGCAAAATTAGTTGGATGAATGGTTTTAGTCCAAAGACGCGTCTTTTTATCGTCGCGGTATTCATGCATTGCCAGAGAGATGGCAAACATGTGTAGCTAGCAAGGAACGATACTTTGAATAAACCATTTTTTTTCATTTCTCTTAAATTTTTCCATTTTTTATAGATAAAAAAAAAACCCGGAAACTTAGTTGCGGACCTAGTAGACATAAAATTTTCAAAGAAAATTATATTGCATAGTACAGTAATTTATAAGCAATTGTAATTATTATTTTTAATTTTCATGTCGTTTGGAAGAAAACTTTTTAATTATTTAACCAGTAAAGTTTATTTAACATTGATAAAATTACATAAACGTTATATTCGGACGAGCAAAAAAAATTTTAAAAATCACTCGAGTTACCACTTTTATTTTTTATTTTTTTTAAACTTCAACTACATAATGTTTTTTTTTTTTTTTTTTTTTTTAAATAAAACATTTCACAATACAGCCCAATAAAATGTCACCAAATAATTCTTGATGAATTTCAATTCGCAAACTTCTTTAGTTCATTAATCATTAGAAAAAAATAACAAATCACGCAAAGTGCTATTGATGGTAGGTTGAAGTATTAGTGCCAAAGTAATAAAAGTGCCGATTAGTCATAGCAACATGGTGGTATTGCTGACTATAATTGTGTTTCAAATGCGATCGACGCGGGTTAGTGCTGCAGCAAATTAATTATTATTGACATAGGAGGGGGTTTCTAACCACTTTTCATAAAAATAATCTTCAATTACAATATTATTTTGTATCTTTTATTATTTTTAAGAATTTTGTGACTGTTTTGAGTAACAAAATCATAAATATGTTCGGAATAAATGTGAAAATTCCCTGATTTATTAAATGGAGAATAATAGCAAATCGAATTCCGCATCAAAAGTAAATATCGTAAGAGTGCGCAACGGCGGTTGCGTAAAAGTACACGCGTCCTCTCACACATACAAAAATATTTAAATTATCAAATATTTTAACAATAAAATATACATATATATAAAATGCAGGTCTATAGTGAAAAGTCTTCTTTGTTAGCTTTAGTTGTTCTTAATGTAAGTTTCGGTGCTGAATTTTAAAAACACTATAAAAAATTTTACATGAATTTTACTGTTATGATATGTACACGTTGTTACAACAAGCTTATTGTAATTACAGAGTTTAATTTAAATTAAGTTGAAAAATATTTGTTTTAAATAATTTCTTATTCCACATTATTACTTGCTTGTGGAATGACATTTAATTCCACTATTCAAATTAGCAGTCTTTCAATCTCATAAATACTCAGATTGAAATAATAATTTCAATCTAAAAACAATTAATAAATTGTTTTCATCAGAATATAGTAATTTTATTTTTCTTAGTGGAAACGGAGTGTTATAGATGAATTTGAATCCCCAAAATAAGATTTTTCGAAAATACATAACGGGAACTAAAATATATCCAGCGAAATTTAAATCAGAAAAGTATATTTTCTTAACACCAACAATAACTATCTAAAACTAAACGGAATCCTGATAGAGTAAATATTTCAACAATTAAAAAAAGTAAATAATGCCTCCATCCCACATGCAACTAATTCTAAGATAAAAGCTTTGGAAGAAAATGGTACTTTGAATGATCCTCTGGAGAATATTGTAATTTTATTCCTCAACAAATTGACTTCCTTCGCCTTAACGGGGTGTGCATTTCGAATGCATATTAACGTAATGTCGTAATAAATGCCGTAACGTATGTCAATAACGTAAAGATATTTATCAAGATATTTGAAAATTTAGATATTTTTTCTTTAAACTAACTGTATTCAATTAAAATTTTTATTATGTTACAAGGTGTCTCAAAAATATAGTTACAAAATTTGAGAAAAAGTACAGTGCACTACAGCAATCAATTTTCGTATAAGATACCACGGTCGTAATACTTTTATTTAGTCAACTAATACAGGGAGTGTATTTGTTGATGGCATTCAAAATGATCAAGTTATTAGATATAGCGTTTAAGGCAATTTTCAATTCAAAAACTTTTTATTGTAGTGTACCCTACATCCCTTCAAAATTATTACATATATTTTTAAACATCTTGAGTATATTATCTGCTTCATAATTGCTTGCAACTATAGTCACAAAAGGCCAATCTTTCTAATGTATAGTTTTATGATTAAAAGTAATAAATTGGCAATTTTTGCCTCACAATAGATTATAGTAATTCAACTTTATTCAGTAGAAACAGAAATTTATATATTTTTAAAATAAATATTTTTAATTTTCAAAACATCCAAATCGAATGTATCTAAACCTACATTACATTGTGTAAATATTACAATTTAGTACCCCTGTTGGGTAGCTATTATTTTCATGAGCCATATATAAAGTCAAAAGTATTTAAAAATATAATTAATGTAGTTTATTCCAAAAGCTAATTAAGGAAGTATTGCTTGTAATTGGACAAAGCCTTTTGGAAGTAACTATTACTAAACCAATAAGCAGGAATCGTCAGCAAGCAGTTTAAATGTCAAAGAACACCTTGATTCTATTTTTTATGAGCCTTTTATGCACGGAATCCACTGGGAAACCCTTTATCACCATTTTTATAAGTACAGAGAGTGGTCTCTCTTGACGAAGAAGGCCTACATGGAAAATCAAGGAGGTCCATATAAAAATAGCGATAATTTTTATAAAAATATATTAAAGTATCTAAAAGTTAATAAAAGCCATTCAAAACACTTAAAAATTACAGTTTCCACTAAAATCAATGATTTATGAAAAAAATTCGTAAATCCACTACTTGCATTCATCTCGACCTCTCAAGTTTAGACAAAAAATTATAAGACTGAATTTTAGGACAAAAAAATATGTTTAGAATATTTTTAAACATGAAAGTAAAATCGAATCATTTAATGGTAATTTTAATAAATTCTAAAAAGTTAAATTACTGTAAAAATATTGTCAAATGATCTCATTAACGTCTAAACACGATTTCGCAACTCATTGTCGCTGATTCCACCATTTCACAGCATAAATGTGTCACAAACATTTCATCATTTAACGACGACGGTAATAATGCGTTCATCCAACAGCAATATAATCCAAAGATGAACAATTTGTAAAAACAGCACATTAAATAATGATGGCCTAGAGATAATATTAAATCTATTTGTCGCGTAATTGATATTTGATTTCTTAACAGACTGAATATTTCAAATATTCTGTATTTAAGAATCATTTAATGTCAACTTAAAAAAAATCGAGAATGTAAAAATACATTCTTAATCAATGATTATCCCATTTAATTTTTATTATGATGCATTTTTATTGGGGTTAAATTTATAAGTTTCTGTTTTACTATAAAAGAGTTTAAAACATTGCAAATTACTATTTTAAAATTTAGCTTCATGTAAAAGATGCCTGTTTCAGAGTAATTTATCTTATTTAGAAAACTTCACAAACAATCTACTGTGATATATTAACTCCCATAATTAACCTTTTTAATCATTCGTAGTAATAAACATAAATTTAAAGATATTACACTAAAGCTTTAATCAAAACTCTTACTATTTTTTAGCTTGAAATTATACTTTCCAATTAAATAATCGTATTCTAATTACTCTAATTAGTCATATTGTTATAGGAAATATTTTCTAAAAACTGTAAATGAAATATTTATTTAAAACTAAACTTTATCATTCTAAAGTTATTATTAAATCAGTTAAGGGGACCGTCGACCTTTATTTTTGCAAAACTCGACCTATAAATCGAAATTTAATTGTGTGTGTAATATTATTCTTCAGTTTGTATTGAACCATTTGTGAAAAACTTCACGCAGCTGCAATAATTTTTCACATTGTTACAAGCGTTTGAATTTCGTACACAAGCGATTTTTGGCGTTTTATTAAACTTTAAATTTGTTTTTCTCGAAACAGATTTTTCGAGATTTTTGAAATGTTTTAAATGCTCCATGCGTCTTAATTTTTGTTCAAAATTCTTGAAATTGATAAGAAAGAATCCTGATACTGTTTACACAGAAACTGTGTATGTATCTTACTATAACACGTCGTTAAGGTAATTAAATTTGATTTATAACTCATTAGAATGCAAAATTTTATAGGAAATCTAAGTAGAATTCAGAAAAAAATTCTCTCAAAAATTAAATTTTCAAGGAATTAAACAACTGCTACACAGATTTGTTTGTAATGTAGTTTTACGTGATTTAAATGCAAAATTGTGGAAATATTTCAAAAATTAAGACACAAGGAGCATTTTTACATTTTGTTCATAAATCTTAAATTTCTCTAAAAATCTTAAAATTATAATAAGATTAGAAAATGTTTTTACGATATTCTGTATACTTATGGTAAAATGTATATGTGCTGAAAATTTCATATCTCTATGATGAAAATTAAAATAATTAAATTTCAACGTCCACCGTCCCCTTAAAGAAGAAAATTATTCATATACCCAATATGTATATAAGTCAATCGGCAGAAATCGTTACTTTTTCATTTATTGGTACGTAGTTTTAAAATATATTTGCTTTAGAGGTTTTACATAATATAACACATAAAAAATGTGTTTAATGGAGATTGATGATTTGTGAAATTTTTATTTCATTTTTTAAATGTACGGGAGTGTGGCTACATACGCCAAGTGTTTGGCTGCCACATCAATTCTGGCTCCCCTGCAAGCAAACCAACGCCAACTATTTTCTCCGAGGAACCCTCCTGAGCTCTGACCTAGCGCAGTGAATCGCAGTCAGTTCGCTCGGATCTCCCGCACATGTAGGGCGCATGCTATATCCACCGAGCATTTCTAATTTAACTTTATTTGTGTGTGATATCCAATATTTTTATGAGTTAATATAGTTAGTAGAGTGTTAATTATAACGTGGACACACAACAGGAGTATGCATATACACCTCCATAACATATTACATCTATCTTAAGATGTTAATATTGTCAAATATTTGTGAATGGGATGATTATTCATTCAATAATGTAATCTTTTTCTCTGAAAATTCCTTTACGTGTAATTCAAATTTTGTTATGAAAAAAAGATATTAAAAAAATATATATGCATTATGGTGACGAGTTTTCTTGTATCTTCCATTGAACAGAATTCTGCTCAACATTTTCCAAAACTTCTGGCATATCTTCACCTAATAAAATATTCAGAAGCAGGAGACATCCAATTTAAATTTCAGTTTTTAACTGTAAATGTATACATATTGTTGTAATAATTTTTTTATTAATCTTAATTAATCTTTTTTTCGAAAAATCGAATTTTTCTAAGTTTAATAGTAGTATGCCCCTTAAGGTGGATACCTTATTAACTTTTTATAAAGACATTAAATAATTAACTTTTTATGAAGATAAATAATCTGTTATAATTGAATTCGGTGGGACCATGAAATCGTTGCATTTAAGTCAGAATTCCATTCTATTACACTTTCCACATTCATTGGTTTAGCTACGTAAACGATATACAGAATTCACTATGGTTAACTTTGAAATAGGGTGAAATATAAATATAAATGCTGGAAGATTACACCATGAAACAGTACTACATTAAAGACGTGAGTATAAAATATCACAAATTTACTAAATGGTGTATACAAATGTCAAATTTAAAACATACATATATTAAAATCAAATTAAAAATATCAACGTTTTGACCAACTTCTATGGTCATTCTCAGGAAATAGTTGTTACATTGCTTCTAAAGTTTCAAAAGCGAAAAACGAGCCGCCCAAAAGAAAAAAAAGAATTCACTAGGTTAACCATCAACCATCGTTCCAACCAACCACAAGCAGAAACGATGCAGAAGCACCGCCAAACGGACAAAATTGTAACAGCTTTAAACGTAATACCGATGATGAATGGTCAGGAACCCACTGTCGAATAATCAACTTCAAAACTAAAAATGGCAAGCAGCGGCGATAAATATCCAAAGTTGCAAAGACTTGGCATGGACCCCATCAAAATAACTGAAATGGCGAGTTTATCTGGAACTATAAGAAAAAAATAGTGCATATTCAAACCCTAACTTTAAAGGATGAATATAAGCGTATTTGGCTATTTCAAGAAGCTCATCTGAAGTTTAAGGAAATTAAATGAAATGCTATCATTAAAAACCTCATTACTCCTAACCATAATTTCAATCGACTCTTCCCGCAGATCCTCAAAGACGTTACTACATGGAATTTTAATTTTGGCATTATCAAAATCAATGCGGGTGTCTGGATTATTAAAATAGAATTTAGCAAGGGCTGTCGTCTGTTGATATTGAGAAATATTCCTTTTATGTTCTTCTAGACGTTCAATCAATTTTCTTTTTGTAATCCCAATGTAAAACTTTTTAGTGCCATCTCATAAAATAATAGGTATTTCATAAACACCCGCACATACTTGCAACGGTGTAGGATCCAGGTTACTACTTAGTAAATTAGTGAGGTAAGGAGGGGGAATAGCAATAAGCTGAACATTAAAACCCACGAACTATACTCCTTAACTTTTCAAAAATAACCGGAACATATCCAAACCGACAATATGTTGGCCTCTGTTGGTTATTAGGCAAGCTGTGAGGGGGTGGACAATGATGCCTATTAATGATGTTATAAATGTATTTAAAGGGAAACCCATGATTAGTAGCTATTTTCTTTATAAAATTAAGCTCTTGTTTTAACTGCGTACCAGACAAATTAACAAATCTCTTTGAATGTACGATTTAAATGCAGAAATCCGGTATTGAAAAGGTAAATTAGCATTGAAGGGACTAACAGTATTTTACTTCATAGGTTTTTTATATAGGTTTCTTCATAGGTTGCTCAGCACCTGATTATTGCGGTGTATTTCAACATCCAAGAAGGGTAAAGAAGCGTTTTTCTGTATTTCTAAAGTGAATTTTATATTACAGTCCAAAATATTAACACTGCACAGAAAATTATCGAGGGCCAAGCAACCATGATTCTATAAAATGAAAATGTCATCCACATAACGAACCCAAAAAAGTAGGCTTAGGTATCAAAGATAAGTTTCTCTAAAGATCTCAATTTAAATTCTGAAAATAAACCAGAAACTGGTGAACCCATGGCGGCCCCCCGAGATTGCCAGTAAAAATCCCCCTTAAAGCTGAATATATTACTTTAAACAATAAGATTCAAACCTGCTACAAGTGAATTTTTTATATTGTAATTAACTTTCTCCTTTTTTTTAAATTTACCTTTTCAATACTGGATTTCTGCATTTAAATAGTTCATTCAAAGAGCTTTCTGAATTTATTCTGGTACGCAGTTAAAACAAGATCTTAATTTTATAAAGCAAATAGCCACTAATCATGGGTTTCCCCTTAAGTACATTTATAACATAATTCATAGGCATCATTGTCCCTCCTTCACCCAAGAACCAACAGAGGCCAACATATTGTAGGTTTGGATATGTTCCAGTTATTTTTGAAAAGTTAAGGATTATAGTTCGAAGTTTTAATATTCAGCTTATTGCTATTCCCTCTCCTTACCTCACTAATTTACTAAGTAGTAACCTGGATCCTACACCGTTGCAAGAATGTGCGGGTGTTTATCAAATACCTATTATTTTTTGAGAGATGGCACTAAAAGGTTTTACATTGGGGTTACAAAAAGAAAATTTATTGAACGTCTGAAAAAACATAAAAGGAATATTTCGCAATATCAACAGACTACGGCCCTTGCTAAATTCTATTTTAATAATCCTGAAAGCCGCATTGATTTTGATAATGCCAAAATTAAAATTCCATGTAATAACGTCTTTGAGGGTCTGCGAAAGGAGTCCATTGAAATTATGCTTAGGAGTAACGAGGTTTGTAATGATAGCATATCATTGAATATTCATAAACTTTGGATGACCATCTTGAAATAGCCAATTACGCTTATATTTATCCTTTGAAGTTAGGGTTTGAATATGCACTATTTTATTCTTATAGTTCCAGATAAATTCGCCATTTCAGTTATTTTGATGGGGTCCATGTTAAGTCTTTGCAACTTTGGATAGTTATCACGGCTGCTTGCCATTTTTAGTTTTGAAGTTGGTTATCCGACAGTGGGTGCCTGACCCTTCATCATCGGTATTATGTTTAAAGCTGTTACTTTTTTGTCCGTTTGGCGGTGCTTCTGCATCGTTTCTGCTTGTTGTTGGTTGGAACGATGGTTGATGGATAACCTAGTGAATTTTTTTTTTATTTGTGGACGGCTCGTTTTTCGCTTTTGAAACTGTAGAAGCAATGTAACAACTATTTCCTGAGGATGACCATAGAAGTTGGTCGAAATGTTGATATTTTTAATTTGATTTTAATGTATGTATAAGTTTTAAATTTGACATTTGTATACACCATTTAGCAAATTTGTGATATTTTATACTCACGTCGTTAATGTAGGGTGAAATATATTAAGCAATTTTTAAACACAACGTGTTCTGCTTAAAGTTTTAAATGTTAATTAAGTTTAATTCATTTAAGGTATACAATGTTCTAGAAAAGAAAAAAATCTGTTCATACTTTTTTTAAAATTTCGTTTACTTATGTTACTTCTTTTCTTTTGCTTGTCTTAACTCACTTTTTAATTACAAAGTACTATAAGTAATGTACAGCTGAATTCACGTATTTTTGAAGATTTTATGATGTTCAAAGTGTTATCTGTAAGTATATTACCTTCAAGTGAAATTTCGTTATTCGTCGCTTTAAATCTGAATTTTTAATTATCAGAAATAAGATAAATACTTCATAAAATATTTTTTCTTTCTTTGTTACATATTTCACCAAACCTGATGTTATTTGTTTTAAATAAGATAAATCGTGATTTTAAATTAAAGGGAAATTTCTCTACTACTTAACTAGCTTTCCATATGTGCTAACTATTTTTACTTCATAGTTTTATTTTCATTACATTTTTATTATATATATTTTTCATTATATATATTATATATACTTTTCATTATATATATTATATCTTTATTATAGTCCTGTCTTTTTATGTTATATTGTCACAATAAAACGATTTCTCCATTGTATGAAATATCTTCTAATTTTTCAAAGCATCATATTAGGCTGTTACTTTATAATTTTCTTTTGTATTTTGCATGGAATTTCTGTATCTTAAAATTTAGCTTCACACACACACACACACACACACACACACACACACACACACATATATATATATATATTCCTTCACTTTTCGAACGAAACCAAGCACTGGATAAATGAAATTTTTTTAGATAAAATATTGATATCAGTTTATAAGGCGATATTCACAAGAACCATATTATATGCTAAAGCTTGATTAAATATCAGAATAAAATATTTCCGCAACTTTGGGGTATTTTACATTTTGCCAATTTTATGTCTAAGCTCGCAAGAAATAATACCCAAATTTATAGTATTTACAGAAATAATAGTGGCATTTTAGACAACTAACTTAGGCATCTAACTTAAAGCCAATATTCAAATGATATTTACGTTACATCGGAAATATTTAGGAAGATAGCATCAGTGACGTAATTATGTAGTAATATCAATGTTCTACTAATGCAGAAACCTTTTAACGTTAGCGAATGATGATTATTCTCTAAATACAAATGAATGTAATGTCAATAATATTTTAACTCATTTAATGATTTAATAAGAAGTAAATTCATATAAAGTCACATAAAAATATAAAATGCAAAAGGAATATGAAATTCACAACTATTTTTATGTATCTTTTAAAATTTTAGATATTCTTCAAGAAGTCATTTCTGGGTAAGATTTAAAAAAAGATAAAATGTGTGTATTTTTATTTCATATTTTATGTACTTTTCTTAAAAAACTGACAAGTCTTGTAAAGAAAAAATAAATAACTATTCAACATACTGAATCAAAAATTTTTGATATACGAAAATCCGAAAGATCCATCTATTCGTCGAGATATCGGATGTTTCATCATTTATAATACTTCATATGAGCTTAGAAACGTGCTGAAAATTATTTGTCAAGTGTTGAGAATAAAATATGTTCTTCATATATAAAAACTGAATATTATAAGTATGTTACATTTTAAATTCAATATTAGATCAAAATGATGCATTATATATATTTTGAAACAAAAATTATATTTAAAGATGGTATGGTTTCTTAATATATATTTAAGTAATATGGATTATTTTTATCAAACAAAGGAAAGAGCTAAAAATAATAAACACTTTTTAGAAATTTATTTAATGTACCATGTGAGTGTTCGTAAATTCATTTGAATAGATTAGATGTTTAAAAATATAAACATAGATTATTGCGATGTTGGATTAGTGTACATTTTGGGACAGTTATTTTTATTAATTCTTTCTTCAAATAATATAAAATTACTTCAGTTTAAACTAATGATAGCCGAAATAGCTAACATTAATTCACTGAAAATAAATGGTTATCACCATGTAATAAGCGATTAAAATTAGTGCTTTACAATACAATATAACAAAACATACATATAAACACTGCGACCGGAAAAACAATGCAATGAAACTAACCGAAAAGCCACGAAATAAAAATGCTGATTGGCTAGATTCTAATTTGATTGGCTAGCTTCTAATTTACGATTGGCTGTTGAAGTTGATGGTGCAATCCAAAGCTTCTTTTTCTGTTTTAGTGTATTTTTGCTACATTTATACTCTTTTTTTTACATGACTCCTTTCAGATGCGTTACAAAACTTCTCATATACAGGGAGTGGAGTTGCTTGCAAATGGGTATCCCCTTGAAACGATAAACTGTTTTGCTGTTTCACTGTAAAACCATGAAATAAAAAAGAAAATATTGATATTTTTCCTTCTCTCTATAGAAATTACACAAACGAAAAGAATGTATCTTAATAAATACGAAATTGCTTACAAGAAAAAAAAATAGATTTCATAAAGTTTCTATTTATTTTATTTAAATATTTTTTAAGTTGCTTATATATTTTTTAATCATGGACACGTAAAAATTATTATTAAACACTATACAGCCAATCACAATTCACTATGTAAAAATATTCTTTACGCGTATTTTACTGTCGACATGTGTGCAATGTACAAAATCATTTAAAGACCTCTTTAAAAAAAAATATTATTTTATAAAATACAGTATATTGCCGAAAATTACAGAACGCTTACGATTTTACACATTTTGTTGAATATCTAGAGGTATACTTGGCGAATTTTTTTGGAACTTTGGGAGTATAAAGAAAATGTCTGACTTATTTTTTTCAGTGAAGGTTTAATCACCTGGGCAATTAAGGGGCTAACCACAAATTAAAGAGAAATATATTTGGGATAACCCTGGTTAAATAAAATGATCTAAATAATCTGCAGCTGCCGTACATGACTATGTGGATATTGTACAACATCTGTGCATGAATAGCATGTATAAATATGGTGACATAAAGGTTCCTTTAAAAAATTCAAGAAATTTTTTCCTGTCATTTTGTTTTATAAAATGTAAAGTTTTTAACCAAATGTACCACCACTTTTACAAAATTTGACGAAGTACAGAAGAAACAACATTATACAATAATAATTTACATACATTAAATATTGGATGAAATACGAGCATTTGTATGAAATAATTTTGTTGTGCGTTAACGATACCATTTTTTTTTCATGATATAGTCAAATTTATAGAGCAACTCATATAAAAAGACCAATCGAGCATAGTGAAAATTCAGAAAGATATCTGCGTTAGTGAGAGCTGAATTTCTAAAAGTGGTTGGCTAAAAAAGTGTTTTCAACAAATTGCTTTTTTTTTTGTTTTTAACATTCGTTTTCGTTGATGCTTTAGTTCTTGGAAAACCACCAGAACCAACTTCTTCAAACAACAAATAAACTATCAAAATCGAAGCATCCGTTCCAAATCTACTCGATGATATTCATTAAAGAAAAAGAAAAACAATACTAATGTTTAGAAATTTAAAGTATCTTTATTAAGTACATCTGCAACCAAAATCGAAATAGCAAAAAGAGGACACTATTAGAGATCGACTTCAGCTATACTATGCAAAAGCAATCGTTGGAAAATACTTAAATTCAAATGAAAAATTTAAAAAAAACCGTGCCATAGGTTTAACATTAGTTTGTGAGTGTCTTCGCTTAACTAAAGAGTCCCCGTGACAGCGTAATACTCCCGCAATTTCTGTCGGTTTTTAAGTTCGTTCGCTACGCAAAGTGTAATGTGAAAAACGAGATAAAAAAGGCTGACTATTTCTATGGAATTCATCATAAATATTACTGTTTGGAAAAGTGTTTCACACGATAACACAGAAAACGTTTGTACTGGTAAATGTTACTAACCATATCCGCTAAAAACGCATGAGTCGTATTATATGCGCTTCTAAAAAGCAAGAACGATTAAAATTCTTCTATTATATTAAAACTGTTCATAAAGATATGAATGTAGTATGTAGATAAAGAAAATATTTTTAAAAAAATCTTCCTGTAATTTTAGAATAGGAAAATATCAAAATCGAGCCGTTACGTGGATATATAAAAATATATTTCATGATAGTAGGACTTCTCTTTTTGGCTTTCGGACAATTCATACAATTTAAGAACTATTTTTTAGTATTAATTTATAATAAAATATACAAATTTTCTAGCAAATGAATAGGCTAATTGTTCATTACATCAAAATAAATCTTTAAAAGGGATATACATGTATATATATATTACATGTGATATTAGTTTTTTCTACTTTAATAAAAATAACATATTATAACTATCACACAATAAATAAGTAAATGAACATTTTAACCAAGAGAATCGCAAAAAAGTGTAAAAAAAACCTCAAATTATTTCGAAGGGTTTAGTTTTTATTTAAACATGGATAGTAAATTCTTTAAAAAGAAGAATATATTTTACTGACACTTTAACTTTGATGTTTTTTTTCAAACTTTTGTTTTCTGCTTTATACCTCATTAACCGAAATTTGCCGTAAAAAACTTCAATGATTAACTTTTTAATTGCTAGTACCGTTATTCTGCTTCAAGTGTCTGACAACAAAGGTGCATTATGCAGCGGGTTATAAACGTTTTGTTTCTAAGGCATTTGGCGAAAAAAAGGAAATGAAAAGATTTTTTTTATCACTTGTAGTTCAATTTTATTAATTCGTCATTCTTCTAAAAATATTTTAGAGATACGATTTTTAGTATTTTAATCAGTAAAATACATGTTTTAATGTTTCATGTTTAATTTAGTTTTTAGATTATTTATTTTTCAAAAATACGAAGAAAAAAAACTACTTGGTCGCAGTGTATAAACTGAATCTAAAAATAGCTTAATTTCAGAATATTTCAGCGGTTTTATGTAAACATAAAAAATATAATTTCAAATACAAAGTTAACAGACATGTAATAGAACTATGCGCTTAAACCACTGAAATTACCAGAATAAAAAAAAAGTAGCAAAATCTTCGGCGATTTCGTCGGCTATTAAATACTTCCATGCGGTTAATAAGAAAGTATTGTTTTTAATAAATTACAAAACTATGTATTTATTAAAAATATTATGTAAAAAAAGAAATATGTAAGTAGTTCCATGTCAGAAATGCGTTAGAGTTTTCAATAAAAAAAAATATATATATATATTCACCTGTGTTCTGTAACCCAGAAATCCCGGCTGGGATTCCTTAGTATTCTTTTAAACACAGAGTTCTATTATCAGTTTTTCTGCAGTTTTGAATTTTTATACGTTAGAAAATGTGGTAAAAAAATATAAAAAACATTTCCATACGAACGTTTTGATAGAATATAGATTTCGATATCATTTTCTCATTTACTTAGAAACGTTTAAAAAAAAATCTTGAATATTTGTCATTTAAAATTTAAAAAAAGAACATTTGTCAACAGTCCGCTGGTAACATTCTAAATTTCTATAAATTACCGTTTTGAATTTTGACATAAAAAATACCTTACATACTAAAAAAAAAAAAAAAAAAAAAAAAAAAAGAATTGAAAAAAAAAAAAATTAGCTTCGAACAAAACCATTAAAGAACGATTACACTTGAGAAAAATCGTTTCCCAGCTGTTGTTCATTGTATTTCAATAATAGCGTTTGCATTATAAGATATTTAAATTGTTTTATAATGGGAGATTGTCTTTCAAAGTATTGTATGAAAGAAAATATATAATGTCATAAAATATAAAAATGAACATCTACATATTTTCAAGTAACTTAAAAATAGGAGACATATTTTGTACCGATTTATATTTTACTTTATATATATCATTCGATAACTGTGTGGTAACGATCACACAAATTAAGAATGTCATTTAGAATTATATTTAAAACTATATTCTGGTATGACTCAATCCTCAATGTAAATTGAAATGGTGATGTTTAAACATGATAAAAAATGGGTTCTAAGATATTCAGCTTTCTTTCCAAATTACAAATGAGTAAATATGTTGTTGAGGATTTTATGGTAATTTAGGAAGTTTTTACATGTATACGTATGATTGTATGTAGACATATGCATGTGTATGTGGTATATGTATATATGTGTGTGTGTGTCTTTTTTTTTGTAGCACATATTGGTGCAGTTGCTTCTTAAGTTGATCTTTTTTTGCTTTTCCTGCATCTTACCTTTATGTAATTGAATTGTAATATGTTCACCACACTGCACCACGAGTTTGCACTAAAGCTATAAAAGTGTAAAGCATAACTCACCCGGATGGTTATGATTTTATCCATTTGTAAAATAATAATAATAATTTTAATCCAATATAAATATCTTTGAAATTGAGAGGTACATCTTTATTGCAGTATATATAGCTTCATCTGAATTTAAAAATAGATAAATAAATCTGTAATGTCTGCGGCTTACTTCGCATTTTTAAATGAGTCTGTTTTTACTTTATGCTAATCTTATTTCCATACACTGAGATGCGTATTATTATAATTGGATAATTGGATCTATTATGGCTCCAGTGGTATACATGTAATTTTTTATAATATTTTGTTCCCTTTAAATTAGAGCGTTTTGAGATAATTTCTTTCTAATGGACGATAATTAAAAGCCGCATCGTGTATGTTGAAGTAGTATCGTTAATATAAGAATGTAGTTTATAACAGTTTTTTGTATAACCATTGGCATTTCTTTTATTAACAGCCTTGTACGTGTTGCCCTCAAATAGTGGACAGAAGAGCACACTATTGAACGAAACATAAATGGAGCAACGACTTCTTATGAAACACTTGTACATGTGTATGCACCATATATATATAGTTCATCGTCAGAATAGAAATTCGCACATTCATCTGGTGGGTACATGGGAATAATATTTCTGCATCCCTGCCAAAAATAATGCGTGATCTGATGGAGTAATCTGATGGAGTGATAGAATGGGCTTATGTAATCCTCATTGATCTCCATATTACTAGAATTTGATTTCTTACTACTCAGTGATATACATGTAATATTTTTACATATTTGTAGCTACTTCAGTTAGAACGATATGATATATTTTCACGATATTGCAAAATAATGGACGATAATTTAAAGCCACACCGTTTATGTAATACAGTGGTATATCTAAAACAAGAATGCTGTTTATAACAGTGTTTTGTAAGGCCAATAGTATGTCTGTTATTAACAGTTTTTCCGTACAGCCCGCATATAGTGGAACGGACAGCGCATGTATTGAATGAAACATAAATGGAACAATGACCCCTTCTGCAAGCATCCCAAATTATTGTTCATCTTCAAAATAGGCGTACGTTCATCTGATGGGTACATGGGAATAAAAATAATCCTACATTCTTGCATAAAAAATGCGAGATCCGATAGAGTGATCGAATGGGCTGATATCAATTAATGCCCGCTTATCTCGATATAATTAGATTTGGATCTCTTACGGATCAATGGTATACAGATGATAGTCTTATATCTTTTGTCGTTCCTTAAACTAGAGCCATCTGAGATATTTTCGTTTTAATGGATGATAATTGAAAGCCACATCGTGCTGTGATGGTGGACAATTCCCATAATGACAAAGGGATGCTACAGATGACTTGGCTAGATAGTTCTCGAAAAGGACATGTTTGGGATATATAAGGCACTGATGAACTGATGCTGGCCATTTTCATCGACAAAAGGGGAAGTCACATGTGGACGTGGACACTTGTGGAAAGACGCTTTCTGGAGACTCAGACAGAATATTCCAGTTAATCAATGGTGACCTGAATTGTACAACGCATCACAGGTTACGATTTTTTTACGAATTACGTTTTTACGAAATTTTTCTTTCCGTGGAACATCTTTTCGATTTAAGATATGGGTCATTGATCCTATCATTCAATAAATAATGCCCTATCTTATATCTCATGATATTACGTCTTAGATCGGAGCTTCGGTAGAAACGTAATTTTAACACTTTCCAACCTAGTTGAAAAGTGTTTATGACTTCGGTTTGTCTGGCCGTCTGGCCGTCTGCCGTCAGCCGTCTGGCCGTCTGCCGTCTGGCCGTCTGGCCGTCTGCCGTCTGGCCTTCTGCCGTCTGGCCGTCCGTCCGTGCTTTAACTCCCGTAAATATGCTCGGATTGCCATGCATTTTTATATGTTATTTTCGTTATCTATAGCATGTCACCTATTTCAATTGAAGTGTGTAGCACTTATATTTTTTTTTACAGAGACACTCAAAAGAATTCTGTTACATTACGGTCGATGGGGAAAAATCATTTGCGATTTATTTTAATGATGTTACACAATTTCAAATACATTGTTATTGATATATATCACTAAGGTACATTACAAGAAGCTTAATATGGAATAGGGTTTGCATAGCACTTATAGTTACTTTACAGAGACAGTCAAAGGAATTCCGTTACATTACGTTTATGGAGAAAAATCGTTTGCGGTTTAATTAAATAATGTTTCACTATTTTAAACGCATTGAATTTTATATGTATCACTGACGTGCCTTACAACAGGCTTACTACATAATATTGTTTGTATAGCAGTCATCGTTCATTTACAGGGACACACGAAAAAATTCTCTACTGTCTGTTAACAATAATTCCTATAAGTGCGTTTTAAGTTGCTGAACACAATTTTAACTTTAACTCCCTTTTTGTCTATTACATGGTGCGTATAAATTCTGTAGATCATATACAGGGCAGCACAAAAGTTTGCGAACACATTTCCGTTTATTGACAGAAATTCCAGAAGGTGAATTTTAAATTGTGCGTTTCGTAACTGAACTAAAATTTAGCATCCTATGTAGTATATATACAAATCTATAGATCGTGTACAGGGCTGAATAAAAGTATTCTGATATTTGGTCACTCCGGATTGTGGGTCATTCCTGAAATTGGATTTTTAAATATGTTATGCGTTTTTCAAAATTGTTTAGTTAGATATCATCTTACACCTTACGGTAAAGATTTTCAAAGTTTTACGGTAAAGATTGTCAGTGTTGGAAAGTGTTACATAATCTATGCTTGACGCATGGTTTTTCGTTCTTGTTTAGTTTAATAGACGCATTTATTTAGCTCATATTTTTATACACCTTTGTCAGCAATTTTTTTTCGATATTCTTTTTCAATCTTTACGTTGATGTCCAACAATTATAAACATGCACCTTATTAAAATGTCGTTAGTTTAAATAAATTACATACTTTTAGATTTATATCTGAGCATGCGGCGGCAAATGCGAATTCAAAACCTCAAAACTAGGAAGCTCCAATCTTCTTTACCTCGAAAGGCAGTACTCGACCCAATTCGCCTGTTGTAACTCCAACTAGGGTATTTATACTTCACAAGCTGACTACAGTAACTAATTAACATATAACCGCACAAAAATAATGGTGAAGATCAGATTCTGGGAGGCACAATCATACTTCTGAAATCCTGAAAAGCCACAGTCACAGTCGTCACCTTTCACGCACAGATATTGAATGTCGAACAACACCTTCACAAACTAGTCGATTCTTATAAGTGTGTAGCCAGATAATGACAGAGAATGTATTTATTTTAACTTAAACAATTATTAGAATATTTTTATTCCTATTTAAAATTATATTTTAAAAATTGAGGAACTGCGTTTCATAAAATTTGCTCGCAGAATATTCATAGTAATACAATAGTAAAACATCCACTATCATGTTAATTTTCCATTTTCGGATAATATTTGAAAATCTAGCTCTGTTTTTAAGCTAGAAATTTAAAGAAAGAAATTAAACATAACTTTTGTATGTTTCTAGGTAATGACATCTTTTATGAAATTTTTCTTTTCGCGGAACATCTTTTCGATTTAAGATATGGGTCATTGATCCTATAATTCAATAAATGATGCCATATCTTATATCTCATGATATTACGTCTTAGATCGGAGCTTCTGTACAAACGTATTTCTTAGTTTAATAGCCGCATTTATTTAGCTCATATTTTTATGCACCTTTGTTCATATTTATTTTCTTAACGTTGATGCCCAACAGTTAAAAACGTGCACCTTATTAAAATGTCGTTCCTTTAAAAAAATGTACATATTTTTAGATTTACCGTGATTACGTACGTGAGCACGTGGCAGCAAATGCGAACTCAAAACCACAAAAGTAAGAAGCTCTAATCTTCTTTACCTCAAACGTAATCGTCCCACTCCGCTCTTTTTAGCTCCACCCAGCGTATTTATACTTCACAAGGTATAACAGTAATCTATAAACAGTAAGCTAATTAACATATAACCGCACAAAAATAACAGTGAAGCTCAGATTCAGGAAGGCACACATACTTCCGGAATCCTTAAAAGTGACAATCAGAGGTTACGTTTCACGCACAGATGTTTGAAGTTGAACAACACGTTCTCAAACTAGGCGATCCTTATAAATGTGTAGCCAGATAAAGACATGAAATATATTTATTTAAACTTTTTAAAAAAGGTTGGAATGTTTTTATACCTGTTTTTATAAAAATGGAGGAACTGCGTTTCATAAAATTTGTTCGCAGAATATTCATACTACTACAATATTAAGAAATCCACTATCGTGTTCATTTTGCAATATAGGGTAATGTTTTAAAATATAGCTCTACTTTTAAGCTAGAAATTTGAAGAATGGATTTAAATATGGCCTTTATATGTTTCCACGTAATGACACGTTTTTACGAAATTTTTCTTTCAGTGGAACATCTTTAAGATTTAAGATATGGGTCATTGATCCGATCATTCAATAAATGATGCCATATCTTATATCTCTTGATATTACGTCTTAGATCGGAGCTTCTGTACAAACGTATTTTTTAGTTTAATAGTCGCATTTATTTAGCTCATACTTTTATGCAACTTTGTTCATATTTTTTTTTCGATATTCTTTTTTATTATTCATGCTATCATAAAAAGAAATCAAATGAAATACTTTAATAAGATTGTGGAAATATGTTTTAGAGAATGATTCGCATGCTTTTATTCAGAGATATATTTAAGTATCTGTATTTTATAAACCAAAAAACTGTCTGTGAGTAACGATGACTTCATTTTGATGGTGGCAACGACCGACAAAAATACTTTCGCTTTTACTGCATTATTTTAACTTCGAAACATCGCACAATTTCAGTTTTTACACTACAGAATAGAAATAAAGTCATACTTTAAAATGCAATGTGTTTGAAAACATTATCTCAATTTACTGTTTTTTATTGAATTTTTAAATTTTCAAGCATGGATATTAATATAAATGTGCATCCAAAACAATTACGGAGGATTAACCCGTTGACTAATGGAAACTGTGACGAAGTGGATTTTTTATGAGACATTGACAAACCACTTTTCAATTTTTGTCAAGTAATTTAACAATTCCCAATCGTGGCAATGTTTGTTTATACAAAGTGTTAGATTTATGCATTTTAATTCAGAAGTTTCAATGGTTTTTTTTTTTCCTCACGTTGAAGGAGAATTGAATGCCTGGAAGGGAGGAGGGTTCACAACGGTGATCTGTTTTTAAATAGATGGAAGTGTACTCCGACTAGTAAGTGACAAGCTCCCAGTGAATGAGCAATTAGTAAATATTTTAATACAGAAGGTTTCTAAAACTCCCAACTAGTTAATTATCATGCTAAGTTTAAAAAGACCCATAATTCAGTAAAAAACGTGTTATAAGTTATTGATACATGTTGCAAAATAAATAACATACTATGAAATTTACGTGTTTTTAAATTGCTGCCTGTTCGTTCACTGGAACATTTTACGTTCATTCACTGAAAAATTTTACATCAATTTTACCTAACATCCCAATCAAATAAAATATAAACCTTCTGTTATTACTTTTCAATCATTTGTATACCAACACATGTATTTGCACTGTCAGATACCAAAAGCTACTGTTCATTAAAATATTGTCAATCTTTAAAAAAAATACGCTTAAGTGTTCATTTACTGGTTGGACTACTCTAATCAATCATTTATTAATAGTTCCGTTTCATAACAATAAATTGTCTTCAAATAAAATATTGATGTAACACGTATTCATGTGTTATGGCGCCGTGGGAAATATTGCTATGGCATGTATTCGTGTGCCATGAAAATCACTGTTTTAAACAATGTAAATAATTAAGTAATTGTTTGTTTTCTTCTAATAGTCTATAACTAAATTGCTAAACGAAATTAAAACTTTCCAAATAAATAAATGAAACACGAGTTTAATAGATATCCAATCGGTTAATGCCCTTAAACACTGAAATTACCAGAATAACAAAGGTTGCTGTAAATGGTGAAATCTTTTGTAATTGTCCTCTGGCATGTGATGAATACGAGAATACAAAAAAAAAATCATGTATTTGTTGGTCAATCTCAGAAAATACATTAAATATAAAAAGATCTATCAGAGTTTTAAATTAAAAAAAGATTTTCACCTATGTTCAGCACACCGGGCAGTTTATCCAGGGTATCCCGGACTAGATTGCCCGGTTATAATAGCAAAATATATGATACAAGTTTCATAAAATTTCTTCATACTATATTCCTGAATGTACAATAGAAAGACCTGTGCTTATGAGGTAATTTTACAACATTCACTAGTACCACAGAAAATAGATCTAGTTCTATTTTCCTTTAAAAATTAATGGTGTAGGACGCAGTATTATTTTTCCAGGTTGTCAAATAATAGCGCTTTTTTGCGAAACTATTCTTTTTCTAGAGATATATTTCCGATTTAAGATTCAAGTCATTGATCCTATCATTCAATAAATGATATTCGTACAAAATTCATGAATGTACAAAAGAAAGATATAAAATAAAAAAATAATACTGATAAATAATTTTACAACATTAAGTAGTAACTCAGAAAATACATGAAGTTCTATTTATCTTTAAAAAATTTATGATGTAGGACGAAGTATTATTTTTCCAGGTTGTCCAATAATTGCGCTTTTTTGCGAAACTATTCTTTTTCTGGAGATATATTTCCGATTTAAGATTCAAGTCATTGATCCTATCCTTCAATAAGTGATACCTTATCTTATATATCAGAATATTATATCTTAGGGCCGAGATTTAGCACTAGTATTTTTTCAAATCTAATGGCCATATAAACTGCTCATATTTCTATGTGATTTTTGTGTGATCCATGTGTTTTCTTGTGCTTATGAGGCAATTTTAAACATAAAACAGTACCACAGAAAATAGATCTAGTTCTATTTATCTTTTAAGAATTTATGGTGTAGGACGAAGTATTATTTTTCCATGTTATCAAATGATAGCGCTTTTTTGCGAAACTATTCTTTTTCTGGAGATATATTTCCGATTTAAGATTCAAGTCATTGATCCTATCATTCAATAAATGATACCTTATTTTATGTATCCCGGTATTACATCTTAGGGCAGAGATTTAGCACTAGATTTTTTCAAATCTAACGGCCATATAAACTGCCCATATTTCTATGTGATTTTTTCCCCATAAACGTTTCTTGCTATTCTTTTTTTTAATAGAAATGAATCTATAATAACGAATAAAATTTCTTCCCCAGATTGTTGAAAATATATTTAGAGGTTCTTGTTTTCACAGAAAATGTTTTTTATGATAATGTTAATTAAATAATATTTCAAAATATTCTAAGAGGCAATGAAAAATGCATTGAAAATGTACAAAATTAAAAAAAGCTACAGCTAAAATAAAATCAGAAAAATAAAATAAATTCTAAACAGTTTGAGTAATAGAACCTATCAGGTTGTTATGAATAGATAATTGAAGAGAACATTAATTTCACGGAAGTGATATGAAACAAATATTTTAAAATTGACTTGGAATAAAATACCAGTGAAACACATTTTAGATATGTACCGTGAAAACTGAAACGCAACAACACTAAATTTCAAAAGAAATTATTTGTTTTATTATCTTGAATCATAAAAGAGTTGCGCTACAAGTAGGATATAGTAGCCTAGTATTGATTTTGTGATAGTGGGGTCGGGTCTTTTTGATCCTGCAGTTGGGCCTGCCAAGCCACTCGCTTAAATAGATACATTACGTTTAAACGTCTCGGACTTCCTTCAAATTCAAAAGGCATATTCAATCATCTTTCAATGATATGAAAATAAATTAAATTCGATATAGTTACATTTTTGCTATTTTCAAAAATATTTTGCAATCATTTGATTTATAATATTTAAAACTAGCATATTCCCCCTTCAAAAATGACGGAAACGTGTTGTTTAGAACGTTAAGTCAAATTATTAACACATTATTATTTCATTTAAACGGGTGATATAAATTGAAATATTGTGCATGTATTATTTTGAGATACAATATGGGGATTTCAGTAATGTGGTCTTACTGTCATCTTGTGTTATGCACTGTCATTCCAGGGGTGGGAAGTCATCAAAATCAACCAAAAAACGGTATTTGAAAAAGTCAACCTCCAGAGGAAGAAAATATGGTACTTCCTACGCTTTTAACTGTAATTTCAACATCAATTTTTGCTTAAAGTGAGTAAAAAGTAAACACTGAAATTACCAGAATAACAAAGGTTGCTATACATTGCGCAGTATTGGACAATTGTCCTCTGGCATGTGGTGAATACGAAAGTACAAAAATTCTTTTTCGTGTTATTGCTGCTGGTCAATCTAAGAAAATTTATGAAATGTAAAAATATATCTCAATTTTAAATTAAAAACGATTATCACCTATGTTCAGTACACCGGACAGTTTATCTCGGGTATACCGGATTGGATTACCTAGTTAAAATAGCAAAATATATGATATAAGTTTCATAAAATTTATTCAAACAATATTCATGAAAGTACAATAGAAAGATTTGTGCTTTTGCAACACTAAATAGTATCACAGAAAAAAAATCTAGTTCAAATTATCTTTTAAAAATTTATGGTATAGAGCGAAGTATAATTTTTCCAGGTTTCCAAATAATAACGCTTTTTTGCGAAGCTATTCTTTTTCTGGAGATATATTTCCGATTTAAGATTCAAGTCATTGATCCTATCATTCAATAAATGATACCTTTTCTTATATATCCGTATATTACATCTTAGTGCCGAGATTTAGAACCTTTTTTTTTTTCAAATCTAATGGCCATATAAACTGCTCATATTTCTATGTTATTTTTATTCCATAAACGTTTCTTAATGTTCTTTTTTTAATAGAAATTAATCTATAATAATAAATAACAGATAACATTTCTTCCCCAGATTGTGGAAAATACATTTAAAGGTTCTTATTTTCACAGAAAAAATGTTCATGATAATATTTAATTAAATAATATTTCAAATTATTCTAAGAGAAAAGGAAACATGTATTTAAAATGTACAAAATTAAAACAAGCTACAGCTAAAATAAAATTAGAAAATTAAAATAAATTATAAACAATTTGAATAATATAATCTGTCAGGTTGTTATAAATAGATAATTTAGAAAAACATTATTTTCACATGAGGGATAGTAAGCAAATATTTTTTTATTGTCGTGGAATAAAATACCAGTGAAATAGATTTTAGATATGTACTGTAAACAACTGAAACTGAAACAATATATTTCAAAACAAATGATTTTATTTTGTTATCTTGAAGCATAAAATAGATGCACTACTAGTAGGACTTAGTAGCCCAGTATTGTTTTGCTGTCGTAGTGTATGTCGTTTTGCTACTGCAGTTGTGCCTGCCAAGCCACTTGTGTAATTATATACAATCTGTTAAAACGTCTGGAATTTTCTTCAATTTCAAATGACGTATTTAGTCTTCTTACAATGGTACGGAAATAATCTATTTGATATAGAGACATTTTTTTACTATTTTCGAAACTATTTTGCTATTATTTGATTTAAAATATCTGAATATAAAATTTTTGTATTTTGCCTTCTCATAGAAAAAATATTTTGTATATACAAACCATTAGAATTCAAGCCAAATTTATGAGAATCTTTTTAGGAGAGGTCTAAGTTGAAAAAAAAAATAAACAGAGTAAAGAATATCCAAGCCACGAGTCGAACATGTGACCTCTGCTTTCGCGATAATGCTCTGACATCTGGGTTAACACAAACGAAGTTCGGCCAGCTACATTTCGCTCACTTTATGGCATCATTAGATCCCCGAATACTCAGCCAAGGTCTCGGGTTCAAGTCCTGGCCTAGATGCTCTGTGGGAAAATTTATTCAGGTATACCACAAAAAAGTAACCACTATGACAATTATCCTATTTAAAGATATTATTTCAGAATGTTATCCAGTGTGACATAGGTGACATAAAATGTAGCCTATGTTGGAGCAGACTGCCACCATTACTTTGCCCCCATTAATTTTTTATACAGGTTCAATAGTTACAGAGATTATCTCCTACAAACAAGCGTTTTATCTTATAAAAATATATAAGCAAAACCCATGGCTTTGAAAACGTGGTTGTAAACCTATCAAGGGGTATTTGTGTGCCTACTAACATTAGAAACAATTTATATTGATAAGGGTAATTTAATTAATACGAATTTTATATCACACTTTGATGAAACTTTATTCTTGTATTGCATTACGTGAACATTAATATCAGACTTGTTTTATGACAATCTTAACCGT
The DNA here is from genome assembly GCA_963931845.1 of Maratus michaelseni. NCBI lineage: Eukaryota > Metazoa > Arthropoda > Arachnida > Araneae > Salticidae > Maratus > Maratus michaelseni. The sequence goes on from OZ007595.1 coordinate 134,529,546, forward strand.
TATTTTGTTTTTCGTTCACGGCAATCTTTAACCTTTTTTTCTTTTTTTTCGTTTCGGGAGATTTGTTTTCACTAGTAAAATGAATCCGGTGTTAATTTTTTAGCAAAATATAGTAAATTTTATCCTCTTTCCAATAAGAATTAATTGGAATTCGTAAAGCTATTTTTGAATTTTCTGCGATTTTTCTGTTGAGATTTTTATGTTTTTTTCACGTTTAGTGGCGATTTTTCGTCATTCGTTAAATGAATTTGGTTTCAAACTTTTAGCCTAAATTATTATATTATTTAAACCTCAGCAATTAAGGGTAGCTAGCTAAGGGCCAATATAGTAAATCCTTAGCAATTGTTTAATTTTAAGAGATTTTTATTGTGACTTTTTAGGGTTTTTTCGCGTTCTATGGAAAAAGTTTGACATTTTTGAAAGAATTCCATTACAATGTTTCAATATACTATAGTTAATTTTGTCTTCTGCGATTTATGAATTTTAGAAATTTTTTATCTGATTTTTAATCTCTCTGTTTTATGTTTCGCAGTGATTTATCTAATTAATAAATGGAATAAGGTTTTAATCTTCGAGCACAATACAGTAAATAAATAAAGCTTCTATGAAGCTTTTTCGGAATTCGTACAGCGATGTTTGACATTTTCAGGAATTATTCAGAGCTATTTTAAGATATTTTTTGCGTTTTGCGGCAATTTTCGACATTCCTAAAATAGAATCCTGTTTTAATCTTTCAGCCCGATACAGTAAATTTTGTCCTCTACGATTTATGAAAATTTAGCAGTTTTGTATGTGATTTTTCATGCTTTTTTTGCTACGATTTTTCTACATTAGAAAATGGAATCCGACTTTCCAGTCCAATATAGTAAATTTTGTCACATTTTCAGCAAAATTTATTTTTGTGCAAGGAGTTTTGAATTTTTCACAAAATTTGCAATGTGGTTTTTAGCATTTTTTCGCGTTCGTGCAATTTTTTGACAAGCCGAGCAACTATCATAGTAATTAATAATCGTCTACAGATTTCATTCCAAACGTCGCATGTTCAGAATGTGGTCCAGTTGTCAACAACACACCAATGTTTCAAGAGATCAAAAAATAAAATCGGTAGCACGAGTACAACTCGCGCTCAATGGGTTCCGTACATTAAATTTATAATTACTATTTCATAATTAATAAACTTCTACTACCGCTAATTTTTTCATAATTTTAGTTTCAGTAGATTCGGAAATAGCAGGGGGTTGGGACATAATTTTCAATATACTTTCGACAATTTCTCTGAAAATATAATACCTAAATTAAAAAAATATATATATTTTATTTTAGTTCGATGTTACGAGATCTTTTGAACGATACCCTACACGTTGCATATTTTTTTTTCAATTACCTTAATTTATCTCTACTAATAATCGACAACTTTTTTCGAAAATTATTATCAAATATCCTAGGATGATTGTACGTCGAGAGGTACTTCGAGTGTTCGTGGATCGGTCAGCTGGGGAGTTACTCCCCCGCTGACCGCCCGAATAGTAAAATTTGTGTGTAACAGAAAAATGAGTTTTTCTTAAAAACTGTCTTACCTAGAAAAATCGCTTTGGTTTTTCTGCAAGGTACAGATAAATTCTTATTACAACTAATTTTTTGATAATTTTAGTTTCATTAGGTTGGGAAATTTAGGGGCACATATGTCTGCGATGCATTTTTGACGATATCTATGAAAATATATACCTAAAGTTCGGTATTACGAAATCTTTCACTCAATATCCCACACGATATACAAAAAGAAAACTTTTTTTTCAAATAACTTAATTAGTCCCCAAAATTTTTCTAAACGTATTTGTGAATGGCTAATAATATGAAAATATGTGTGTAAAAAGACTTTATAACTTCTAAAAGTTTGAACTTTCCAAGTCCCATACTTTACGAGAAAAAGGGTTCTGACAGACACAGGAGTGGTCTTAAAATGTTTTTACATGTTAAGTACGGAACCCTAATAAAAAGTTTTGTATTAGATGACGTTAATCGTGGAATTAGAAATTTCTACTCAGTATAAATACTTTTATATAATAAACAAGAACGAAAAATCATGCGTCAAGCATAGATTATATAACACTTTCCAACGTTTCCAAAATAATTGTACAAATCATTACCGTTTAATAAGATAACATCTAAGTGAACCATTTGGAAAACGCATAACATATTTAAAAACGTAATTTCAGGAATTTCCAACATATACAATATTCGGAAAAATATCCGAATACTTTTATTCAGCCCTGTATATGATCTATAGATTTGTAGATATACTACATAGGATGCTAAATTTTAGTTTAGTTAGGAAACGCGTAGCACAGTTTAAAATTTTGCTTCTGGAGTTTCTGTCAATAAACGGAAATGTGTTCGCGAACTTTTGTGCAGACCTGTATAGGATCTACAGAATTTATACACACCAAGTAATAGACAAAAATTGAGTTAAAATTAAAATCGCGTTCAGCAATTTAAAACGCACTTCCAGGAATTATTGTTAACAGACAGTAGAAAATTCTTTTATGTGTCCCTGTAAATGAACGATGACTGCTATACACACACTATTCTGTAGTAAGCCTCTTGTAATGCACCTTAGTGATATATATAAATTTCAATGCGTTTAAAATAGTGAAACATTATTTAAATAAACCGCAGACGATTTTTCTCCATAGACGTAATGTAACTGAATTCTTTTGACTGTCCCTGTAAAGTAACTATAAGTGCTATGCACACCCTGTTCCATATTAAGCTTCTTGTAAAGCACCTTAGTGATATATATCAATTACAATGTGTTTGAAATTGTGTAACATCATTAAAATAAACCACAAATGATTTTTCCCTATAGACCGTCATGTAACGGAATTCTTTTGAGTGTCCCTGTAAAAAAACCTATAAGTGCTACACACTTCAGTTGAAATAGGGAACATGCTATAGGTGACAACACTAATATATAAAAATTGCAGGGAAATCCGAGCCTATTTACGGGAGTTAAAGCACGGGCAGACGGCAGACGGAAGACGGCCATACGGCAGACAAACCGAAGTCATAAACACTTTTCAACTAGGTTGGAAAGTGTTAAAAATATTGATGTAGATAACGAGAGGTAACAGTCCAAGATTTGAAATGTCCTGAAGTCGATCTAAGGGCTGATTTCATGTATAAAGAAGATGAAATATTTGCAGTAGACACTGTGGATACCGTTGCTGTCCTGTCTTTTTTCGAAACCAGATTAAAAATCAGGAAAACGGCTTGTAATTTTCCTGGCTGTAAATTGCTAATGAAAAAAATAATTACTTATTCCAGATCGCAGACTACATTTTTGATTTTTCCTTTAACAATAACCTATGTACGTAAGTGTTGCAGATGTCTTCTCAGATGTTTATCCTTAATTATCATCTCGTTCAAAATGTAAAGACTTTAATGTGGTGTATTTTCATCAATATTTTGCTGGACGTATAAAACATCCCAAAACAAGGACGTATATTAGGCCAATAAAATTAGTTCAAAAAAGAGCCGTGCTAACCAAAAGATCGCGGAAAGATGGAAATTGTTTTAACCACTTTGTTTTACATCCAAATGAAGGAATTTGAAGTTTGTCCCATTTTTCCTGGTGAGCTTTAGACGTAACACCACAAAAACCTCAAAAGTTTCGGACTTTTTTCAGTATTTTGCAAATAACTCAAAACCGTTTACTCTACAAAAATATCCTTGTTTACAAATTGTAGAACGTAAAATTCTGCGTCGATTGAGTACTACAAACTAAAGATTCCACCAATAATAAGCGAGATACGATAAATCAAAAAGGTACATTTTTCCAAACTTTTCTAAAAAAATCCTCATAAAATCGGTTTTTTGACTCTGAACAACTCAAAAAGTGCTCATATAATCAAACCAAAAGTACTCGTACATATATTTGCGTTTATGATTTCAATTTTGAAACCTTAGAGACCAAGTATAAAATAGTAGAAATATTATTATTATAAATATTTAAATGTACACTATATTCATTTTGAACTATGAATGTTTTGGAGTATGTATGTTATGGTAGCAAGCATACAGAGCAGTGGTTCCTGAAAGGGGAAATTTAACTTTTTAGAGGGCAATTTGAGAATTTAGCGAAATTCAGTTGTCCGTATATTGAATTCTAAAACAATTTGAAAAACTCTTTTTAAAAGTAATCAAATATAAAACACAAATTTAAGAAATTATTTGTAAAATAAAATTTCTAGTTTAAAACATCTTTTGTTTGAATTGTTTTAAATAGACACTTGGTAAAACACAAAAGTCAAAGCGCTACCGCTAGACACATGACCAGAAATTCGATCAATCAATTAAAACGCATCTTTTTAGAGATGTTTACTTTAAGATACTAGAGCGAAAATCTGAATCTGGCTGATAGTCAGTGACAAAAAATTTATTAGTTTTTGGAAAGAATTGCAAAAAGAGCACTTCCTTGCAAATGAAGGCAATAAATTGCGTTTATAAAAATGCACATTGAAAAACTGGAGCAAGACAATTTTACTGTGGAGCAAGCTGCCGAGGATGCAGATACTACCATCGTGATGGAAGCCATACAACTAGATCAGCAGTCAGAACGTGTCATCATAGTTGGGGAAGATATTAATCTGCTTGTGCTTTTGACTGCATTTGCTCCAAACTCATCCACGATATACTTCTTGAAACCTGGGAAAAGACAATCAGGCAATGTTTTGTATTCACCATTAAGTTTCAAGTACTCGCCGATTGTGAAGAATAACATCCTATTCTTGCATGCTTTTAGTGGTTGTGATTCTACATCGGGCTTCTTCAGGCAGGGCAAACTAAAATTTGTCAAGCTTTTGGAAAATTGCTCACTTACAGGATGTTCCAACAGTCTTTATTAACGAATATGCTACGCCTCAGGAAGTAAGTACTGAGGAGCAGAAATTTATTGCCACCTCATACAATCGCCAGTACGACGAAGCCACAACACTGCACAAATTGTGTTACAACATATTTGCAAAATAGCTTATAAAGATCCAATTTTAACCTCGCTTCTCTGCCGCCATCTGAAGATGCAGACAAACACTATTCATTCAGAGCTTTTCTTCAGATCAATATTTGGAATGGAACTCTGATGAATCCCACTGATTGGGGTTGGAAGTCATTCAGGCATGGTATACTTGTAGTGACCATGAACGTTGTAGCTACTCCACCAGAGCTCCTAAACACTCTGTCATGAAAATGTGCAGAGGGGTGCAAAGGTGGTTTATGTTCTTGTAGAAAGAACGGGGTTAAATGCTCAACTATATGTTACCACTGTAAAGGTATGTCGTGCACAAATACCGCGGAAAAAGAAGGCCCACAAATCGGACACGACGAAAAAGTAGATATGGACAAGGAGGCCTTCCATCTATAGGAAGAGGAAGAAGAATGGATAACACAAGGTCCAGCACAAAAAAAAAACGCTCTAAGATCGATTTTCCTGTATTCCCCTCAAGTAACTTGAGTTGATTTTATTACCGTTGCTTTAAGACTAATTTTTTTAAATAAATTATTTTTCTTGATTTTCTATTATTATATTTTTCTCAAACATTTTATAAAATACATAATTTTAAGTACACATACAATTCTTTCATTTTTCAATTACCTATCCGTTATATTCATAATTTCGTTGGATTTTTAAACTATAATCATTTATGCACCTGAAAAAATAATTTGTTTACAAACGACAGAATTAAAATTAATTTGGGGAAATCGGTTGCATTTCAAGTGTAATGATCTGTTGAAAAGGTTGGTGAAAATCCCATATTGATGTAATTAAATTTTGAAGTTGTTAATTAAACAGTACCATTCGGCGATTTATGCAATTAAACTGTTTTGTAAGTGAAATGATTCATTTAACCGACAACTGGTACTCAAAACACCAATTTTATGAGTTTTTTTTTAGAAAAATTTGGAAAAATGTACTTTTTTGATTTTTTATATCTCACTTATTATTGGTGGAATTTTTAGTCTGTGGTACTCAATTGACGTAGAATTTTATGCTCTACAATTTGTAAGGATATTTTTTGTAGAGTGATCGGTTTTTGAGTTATTTGCGAAATGCTGAAAAAAGTCCAAAATTTTTGAGTTTTTTTGTGGTGCTACATCGAAAGCTCACCAGGAAAAATGGGACAAACTTCAAATCCCTTCATTTGGATGTAAAACAAAGTGATTCAAACAATTTCCTGCTTTCCGTGAATTTTTGGTTAGCAAAAACTTATTTTTACTGGCCTAGTATAAAACATTCAAAATGTAAGATTATATGAGATTGAGCCATCATATTTAAATGAGATTCAGACATCATATTTAAATAGATTGAAAAGTAGCATTTTTTCTACTCCGTAAAAGTTCGGTATTCGGATATTCATTTGTTTGGAGTATGTCAGCGATCGTGAGTTTGGCGCAAAATGAAACAATTTGTTTTAACCAAGCACAGTCTTCATATTTATGTACTCCAGAGTTGCCAAGTGACCGGATTTTTGAACACCAGTAATTTTTTAGAGAAAATGTTGTTCTTTTAAATCGCAAAATGCTCCGATTAATTGAAACAACATTTTCTGTACTAAATTACTGGTGTCCAAATAGCCGGAGACTTGGCAGGTCTGATGTACTCGTAAAGTAAAAACCTTCCTACTATCATTAATAACCTATCTATATGCAATGTATCCAAAAAACTAGTTTAGCCTCTTTTATGTTTTGCGGTGGGGGGGGGGGGGTGGAATGGGAGGGACTATGTGTGAATGGGGATAAACAATATCTTGCTAAGGACTATATCAGTCATCAACTATGGTAAGTTTGTCAACTTATTATTTTTGCATATTTATTTATATCACTGCGATTTTTCCTTAACACGTTCACTGCCAACTACGAGTATACTCGTAGTGCTATCTACGTTTCTTCAATCTAAAATTAGTTATTCGCACCGGAAATTTCAAAAGAAGAATTTTTATTTTATGTAATCACGAAATGTCTGTAATAAAACAAAGTAAATACTGCTATTAGTATTTTCTGGTATGAATTTGAACTTTCTAAATAAAATGAAAATTCCAGTATTTTTAGCTTGGCAGCGAACGTGTTAACATTTCTGAAACAACCGGCTGTTTATTGTTGAGATTGCTTTAAAAAAATCATGCTTGAAAATTATTTAAAAAATCATAGAAGAAATCATTAAATTGAGTTGTCGATTTCAAGTTTTTTTTGTTACTGAAAGTACTTTGTACTTTGAAAGTATCCGAAGGCATAGAATATGAAATTGTGAGAAATTTACATTTTAATGAATTTATAATAACAGGGAATTTAACAGCTCAGTTCATTGACATCAAAAGGAAATGAAATATTTATACATTTTTGACACAATAGATTCTAAAGCTTGATTCGAATGCTGGACCTCTCATTTTGAAACTTGAAACATTACCTCTGGAATATTTGTCACTTATACACGCTGTCATATTTCTTTGGAGATTTTGCCTAAAAAATCGGTTGAAAAATGGTTTTAAAATGGTTTATGTATGGCCATAATAACTAATCCGTCGGTCGATTTCTACAAAACTATATACAATTCTTGCGATAGTGGTCTATAACATATTCACCAAATTGAAGCTCCATAAGACGCACCGTTTGAGAATTATTGTGTTTACTCATTTAATCATACATATGGTTATAGTATTTTCCGAACACTATGTTTTCAGAAGTATAATAAGAAAAATAAACTAAGACCAATAAGATCAGTTTTGCAGCGATTAAAAATGAATTTAATGTTGGGGGTTACAAACTTTAACTTTACTTAATTCCGAATTTGCTCAACCAGATTTCTTGATATTTTAATATCGCAAGGGGAAATTTACCTAACAGTGTCAATATGTTGCTGGAATCAGGTCTTGACATTGAAATCATTAATGCGTATTGCAATTTCTAAATATAGACGACGCTCAAAGTAAAATTTATGTATAACATGAATTGGCAGAAATTATTACTAATCGGTAGGGACAAGTGACATTTTTACATGATGATTTTCGCCAGAGTTAGTAGGGTGTTTTCCACGACTCTATCTTACATAGACTATTTTTTTCATCGAAAAAAAATCTAAAGTGATTTATCGTTGCTTTTACAATTCTTTTCTCAATGCAAAATTGTATAAACAGAAACAAAGATAAGAAATATTTTGTTTCAGTTTTATTATTTTTACAGATTTAAACTGATTGGTAAATACATCATACAAGTAGTAATTGAAAATGCGCACCGGCAGGTACCCGGACCCAGAATAATTTGAAAAAGTACTACTCGCATGATTTATTAACCAATTAGTTGATTGTGTTAAAATAATAAAAATGCAATAACGTATCCATTGAAATTTCTTTGCATGCGATTTATTCTGCAGGTCTGTTACAATAACAGTTCAGATGTCTTTACTAGATGTTTGTCTGAGTAAATTATGTTGGTAGAAACGTCGTCCAGATAGTGCAATTGAAAGAGCATTGACAATTTAAGTCATAGGTTCAGAGTCCTTTTTCAGCCTTGGCCACATTTCTATTTAGTTGGAAAATATTCTACTCGCAGATTTTAATTACCTGACGTTTTAAGCATTGTTTGTAATATTTGTTTAATTTTCATATAATGCAATATATTTCAATAAATATATCGTTTTTCCATTTAATAACAGCTGTAAAATAATTGTTTTGTAGTAACAATTTCTAGATGATTTTTCTGCTTTAATGTTTGGTTATCATTATGTGTATTATATATTACAAAAATGTTACTCTATTGTACATTACAATAATATTAAAGCTCATAAATAATTTTCAATAACAATGAAAATATATATAACTACTTTAATTATAATAAGTAAACTAATTCGCTTTACGGCCGTCATCACCTTAAAGATTCGCAATCGTTGGGTCACAAGAGGTGACGGTTTAATGAAGTTTGACTGTATTAAGAGAGAAATATCTGTTTCTTTAGATTACCCGAAATGAAACAAAAATGATCTTATTCTCAATTTGAAAAAAAAAAAAGTATCTTTAAAAAATGTAATACAACTTATATCGTAAATATTGAATTTTTCGTAAGTTGTAATATAGAAATTTAATGTAGTTTGATAGACGATTTAGTTATATATGTAAAACAAAACACGTTGTAATAATATTGTATTTGAAGAGAACAGTAAAACTATTTGAAACTAAAAGTAATTTAGCACATCAGATATTCTAAATCTTTTTATAGATAAAATGAACTAGAAGGAATAGAAACACTCTTATTTTAGCCTGTTTATTTCCCCATCATCAGTTATTCTAACCGCCAGCATTTTGAGATAAGAACTTTAAGTGTTTACTGCAAGGCATTTCCTTGAAAAGTTGACAAAAGAAGTATCTTATTTGAGATGCAGTCAAAATAAAAAAAATTGATTTTTAGGTAAAATAAATATTTAAAATTTAGCATGTACTTACCTACGAACTATATTTAAAATATTCAATGTTGAATATTTTAAAGAAAGAACAAATTGGAAACACCGTATTTTAGTTACGTTTTCGATTTTCATAACACATGGAAATATCTTTAATTGCAATATTATGTATATAAATGTTTGAAATGGCCTCTGCTGTTTAAATGGTTGCATTTATTTTAGTCATCATATATATATTCTGTTTTGAAATGTCTACTAAACAAAAGCAATTTCAGATATAGGTGATTGATTTTTTAAATTGGTTGAAATTCAAATGGTTATTAAGAATTTGTAGTATAACACGTATTTTTATTTCGAGTTTGCAGTATCTTTCACTACGTTTTTCTTTTGGTTTTGTTTATTTTGAAAGATATTGATTAATGTGAACTAATCTTATTTAATTTGAAATCAAAGTTCTTTAAAATGTTCGAAATCGATATTATAAAATAATGTAACGTTCAAATCTGTTTCTTTTGTGCTTTTCTTCACAAATAAATTTAAATTTATTGCGTGAAGACAGAGTGATAGTTTATATACTATATACATATCAGTTTAGATATGTATGTATCAATATCTATCATTATAGATTTTTATTAAATATGACAAATAAGTATATGTAGATTCATTAAACGCCGTTAATAATGAAATACAAAAAAAAGTTCAATACTTCATTTGCAATGTTTAGTTATATTTTCATATTGTCCTATCCAGAAATACACAGCTCGAATTTGGAAATTTCGGAATAACATGTAAGCGAAAGAAAACGTGAGAATTTTTTTTCTTTCATCGTACTTTCACATAATTTTTTCGTTAGACATTGTTGACTAATCCAGGCATTTGAAATATTACCTTAGATCCCTATGTTTGCTTAAACAGGTTGGTTAGTTGTTTTGATTTCTTTTATTACAATTTTTTCATTGCTTTTGTTTTAGAAATAAAATACATTTAATAAAGAAAACAATTTTTTTCCCTTAAATAGCAGAAAGTAGTCACGATACGTGTAATATATGCATTTAAAAATTCACACAATTATATTTATCAAACTATTCTTGGTGAAATAAGATAAACAATAAATGATCAGTTTAAGTTAAATGGAAGTTCTGTATTTAAAATCCATTGTAAATTATTGCATATAGTATACTATTTCGGGTTATAAAATTGTCTAAATTGATGGTAAACTGATATTTGTTGTTATATTTATAGTTTTAAACTTATATTTATTTAGTTTCAACATGCACATACAAACATATATCTATATTTATATATTTCTAACAAAACATTTGATCTTCCATGTATGTTTGAACTGGTTTACTATCTCCAGGAACATGGATTACAGAAGTGACTGAAAATGTCAAATATTAAAATGTTTTGTTTAATCTAAACTGTACAGTTATACTTTTTAAATTGTACGTAATATATATCCTTACAGGAAAATAAAAAATTATTATTTCACTAATAATAAATGTAATAATATTCTTATAATAATCCAGAAAAACAATTCATATCTTACAAAATTATGTCTATAGCTATCAGTTTAGTAAAATACACACACACACACACACACACACACACACACACACATATATATATATATATATATATATTGTGAATGGAATGCATATCTATATGCAGATATTGCAGAATATGTTGAATTTGTTATAATATATATAATATAGAATCGTCATTTGTGCGATTGTTTTTGTATGTGTATTTATGTATGTTTGTGTTATAAAACATTGTATATCTTTAATTTTAATTCTGATATTAAAATAATGTTTTGTAGAAGAATTAAGAAATGTGATACATTGGAATTTTATGCAGAATGTAAAGAAATCAAACCATAATTCAATTATGCTGTATAATTTTTCATTCACATCTAAATGGATTCTATATTTACGAAAACATGAATACAATATATAAAAATAAAATAAATATTTAGTTAAACAGTATATTTTACATTTATTTTAAAAAGGCAAATTTAATTTAATCTAAAATTTTGTTTAAATAAATTTTATTAGAATTAAGTTCCATTTATATAGTTTTATAACTTAATCATTCCTTGTATAAATGTTTCACTTATTTTTTTAAAGGATTATTTTTTTTTTAATTATTGATTAATAATGCTCTACTGGTATGGTTTGTTAGCTTTTTAAAATCACACCAGTAAGTTTTCACATAACTCCATACCTAAAAATCAAATTATTTATCGCTAAAGTATTCTTCTCATAGATGTTTTCCATAGGCAAATTCCTACAATTTTTCACAATGTTTTATGTAGAATGGATATTGTTGGCTACAGTTTGAATCACTTGTTTGCATATTTTAAGGAATGAACTTTTTCAGACTAAAACGGATATAATAAAGTAAAATTTGTGAGTATTGCAATTAGTCAATTTATTTAATGAAATATTACTAGGCATTATCTAGCAATTGTAATAGAAAAACATTTAACTGATATCGTTGAAGTTTAATTTAACATAAAAGGTGGCCCATAAACCCGTCCAGTTTTCAAAAATACATAAAAACTTAACACATTGCCGTGTCGGAGTGTAGAATGCACCATACGTCTTGCACATGTCAGAGTTTCTGACAAACGAAAAAAGAAACTTTTTAAAAATTATATTCCACATGTAATACACCAAGAACATACAGGATATTTCAGTTATGTTCATAGTTTTCTTCCTGTTTTTTTATTGGTATATTTGAAACACAAGACTGCTTTTTTCATCATCTGTCCTAAGATTTCTACTGATTTCGCCGCCCTTACTCGTGGACCAAATCTGAAACGTGTACTTCTTTCTTCGAGATTGTTGGGAAGAACGCAGATATACTCACGGCAGATGCCACAGAAAAAATAAATAAAAGCAAATTTTGCTCAGTTTGAGCCATCGTAACCGCGGGACATGTCTAAGACGAATACTATTTGAAAGGCTGTACGGATCGCTGATGTTCTCACCGGAAAAAGTTAAAAGCGATCTTCATTAAGTTCGAGACTATGAGCATTGGGTCTTTGAGTGCTAGGACGTTTAATACATTTGGCGATCGCTGCATTAAATTTAAGCTTCGAGTAAATTCGAGATTTAAATTTTAGAAATTATTTTTTTTACTGAAATGTATCCTTTTATAGATGATCCCACAGTATTTTTCGTATAAATTTGTCTCATATAAATATGATTTTTGTTGATATTAGTGGGCAATTTAAAAATATATATTAAAGGTTAAAAATATATTAGAGCTTTCAATAACGGAAGTTTGCAACTATGTTCAGTAACCCGGTAAGCCTGGGTTGGACACCCTAGTATATTTTTAAACATTACTGCAAAATGATTTATGTAATACTCATTCAATCATTTTAAAGTCATACATAATAATAAAAATATTCAAAATTTTGTCCACTTGCGCCTATTGAACTAATGATGCGACAAATATAAAACGACAAATGTTCTCAAAATTCTTTTTCCCTATTAATAAAAAACAGCCTAATATCAAAACTCTTCGTCAAAATTTATAAAAACGTGATTTAACCGTTTTGGAAAAGGTTGAGTATGTATAAATGAAAACATACATATGTTTAAATAAAACAAAAACCGTAACTAAAAACAAAACTTATATCCGAACGTGTGAAATCCGAAAGGCGTAAATTTTATTTCTTTAATCTGAATTTTTTTTTAACGGAGTAAACCTTTTTTCATATAAAAGAAAATTACATGATATTTTATTCATACATTATATTTATAAATATTTTCTGATATTATTGTTAAATATTGTGACATTTAAACATTTTATTTCTTTTAAAAAATCATTATAACAATGTAATATTTATTAGCATTTTCTTTTAAACATATACTTGTTCCGAAACATAATCTTTATTTTTTTTTCTGAATAATCAGCAATGGTACTTATTCGGAATCCACACCGCAAAGCTCACATTATTTTTTGATTAATGGACCGACTTTCATTCCAGGGTAAATTATATCCACAAGTTCGCACATTCTCCAATGATTCGGAAGATTTATATCTGTAAGTGAAACTGGGACAAGTTATTTATCGCCTCTGATAACTGAGATTGTGTTCGTTTGTGTGTATTTTAGGGAAATATTTAATTCGAAACTTACTGCACATTAGTTTTAATCATGATATTCTTAAAAATAAAACACCCCAATTTATATCATTGTGGTAAAAAATTTCAAGTAGAAGAAAAGCTGGTAATACTTTTATTTTTAAAGAACGATTATTAATAGAAATTATGTATTACATTTACTAAAATAAATTAGACACAATGCACAATACGATAAAAGAAAATAAAGAACATTAACACCTTTTGGATTACGGGTGCACCATATATTTCTTTAAGAGGTACATAGCGCAATTGTTTTGTCTACTAGTAATAAAGATAATTAATATTTGACTTATTTAATAAAAAAATATCCGTGATAAAATAATTAAAAGTAACTGTGTATAAAAGGTGGTTCCAACCATATAAAATCCTTATATGGGACACTGTTCGCGAAGGAGTTAATGTTAATCTAATTTTATTTTCATCAGGGTAAAAACCATTTTCATAGTCGAAAATGTTTGAAATTTTGTATATTGAATAGTTTCGCATACTATCATAAGCGTAATAACCCCATGTGAAATTCATAAAAATTATTTTGCTAATTTTGTGTAAGAACATATCTTGAAATAATAAATTTAAGATATTTAATTTAGAATATTTTTAACACCTTTAATATATTCTGTTGATTTATGTTACTTCACTTAAACTAAGATTAACAATTTAGGGTACCTAGAACAATTAAATTACGCATATTGTTTATTAAATTTGCAATTTTTAATATTTTACAATGATTTATTTTATAGATTGGAATTAGATTATTTCTAATTTCTTTCCCGACATATATCCACAAAAATTTTATTTATAACGATGCATGAGTGATGCATAACTACTTTCTAATATTATTCTGTTTTCTTTTGTCAGTCAATATGTTAGAACAGAGAGGAATAGCTACATTAAGAAAAATCCAAGTTTGGCTTATAGTTCGGATTCTACGATTAACAATGTCTTAAAACCCATTATTAAACAAACTCTTAATTCATTTCAGAGCATGACATTGTTATATAAGGATACAAAAAGCATTTTGCGTAAAAAAAAGTCATACGGATTTCTTTTATTTTTCATCAGGATTAATTTTAATTTGTGGCTTCTAATATATAGATGTATACGATAAAGTTATATATCAACGTTATAAATCAACGTTATACATCAACGTCATCAATATTGTTATATAACGATACAAAAAGCATTTTGCGTAAAAAGAAGCGTCATACGGGAATTTTTATTTTTTTTACATCAGGATTAATTTAAATTTTTGGCTTATAATATTAGATGCATACGTTAACGTTATACATCAACGTTAAACACAATCGTCCTCTGGATTACCACGTGTATTCCTTAAGTGATGGGCGATTCTGGAAAAATCGAGTATCGTATAAAACAGCATCGAACACAAAAAAATCGATTCTCAATTTCTAGTATCGATGTAGCAGAATCGATTCCCCCATAGATAACCATAGATAACCATAGATAGCTTAAAACGAATAACTCCTAAACCGATAAATTGGCAAGAAATTTGATCATGAATCGTTATAACGGAGACTAGACAATTTCTGGTGCTCATTTCATAGCAATATATAACATATTATTTTTTCGATTTTACTATTTGAGTAGCAGAGCTAGGTAATTTTTAGGTTAGACTGGTGATTTTTCTGCATTTTTGGTGAAATTGTGGAAATCCAACCGGAATTTTTCCATTTTTAACGAAACATAATAAACGAAATTTCGTCCAATTTTCTGAGTTTTTTAAGAGTGTATAGAAACACGAGTGACATTCACATTATGAGAGAAAAATTTAAAAAATCGAGCAATTTTAACAAAATATTATATGTTATGTATTTTTTCATCTTTAACCTTCAGACTGTCCATTAACAAGAGCAAAAATTTAATGTCGGATTATCTCTAAATGCTTTAATATTCAAAAAGGATATGGTTGTTCTAACACGATATAAAAAAATATTTATTTATATGAAGATAATCCTCAGTTGTATAAACTATTACTTAATGTTTTGAAACTGTGTTAAACCCGAATAATTACATAAATTTAAATGATACATGCATTGCAGCTGAACAAAATGAATGACTTAACTCGGGGTTGACAGTCAAAGTATGACGTCTTATGAAAAATCTAATTCAGCGAATATTTATATTTTACTGATATGAAAAAATATATATGTTGGTTTGTATTAAAATATATTATTACATAATGTATATGCTACTTGTAATCTTTAACAAAATATGGCCGACATAAATTGTTTAGTATTTTTTGTCTTTTCAGATGAGGAAGTATGTAATTTCAACATTTATTTCACTTACCAATGAAATAAAAGGAAACAATATCAGACAGTTGTTTTTGATTTCTAAAGCGCCATGATTTACACAATAGTAATAACGCGTTACAATAAAGTGTTTTGTTAAATATACAATTGTTATCCTTAATTTTATTCAAGTATTTAGTTTACTACATTTTATCTTTGTTAAGTTCTCCGATTTCGCACATGAATGCTTTTTGCATGATTTATAATCCATCACATCTTGTATGGAAAATAGAATCTGCTTACTCTGATATAAAATCTTTAATAATAATAAAACTAAATAATAATTAAAAAAGATATAACGATAACAATATGTAAACCATAGAATATATGCAGAGGTGCCAAGCTGTCACTAATCCTCCATAATATGTGTGCTAATTTAAACCAGTTTTAATACTTTTAGCACCAGAAACATTTTTAAGAAATGAAATTAAAAATATTCCATGTAGAAATCTGAAATTAACTAAATAAAGAATCATCAAATAATTTTTCTTGTTCGAAATGTTGTTAAACTAGGTCAAATTAATACACATATTACGGAAGATTAATGAGAGCTTGGCACCTCTGTATATGTATAGCAGTGGAATATATATTAATGTTTCTTTTATAAATACAACTTTACATCACTAATTATATAAATTGTTATTACTGTATATATAAGGTTACCTATTTATAATCTTTCATTGTTGCTTCTTTAGTTAACGGGGACTGTTTTAGTAAAAGTTGCGCGGTAGTAAGTTATCTTTACAGCTCTTCGGGGATTCAGGGAGATTCATATCTCTAGTAGTGAATGTGGATGAAAATGTATCGTTTTTTTATTTTACTACAGACGGATTTATATATCGTGAAACTACTTTATATATAAAATTGCTTATAGTGGAACGTATATAATGATATTTATACTCCGTATTAGCGCGTCATTCTCAAAACTTTATATTTATGAAGGTTATTCAGTATGATAATATATATATATATATATATATATATATATAACCATTAAAAGACAACACAGAAACATCATACAACAATCGGAAAATCAAAATAAATGTGAAAAATGTAAACATATCTATTTGAAAAATATCCCGAAAAAATATAGAAGAAAAAAAAATAGAATATGTAAATCAGATAATGTGAAAATATTGGAATGATTAAAAAGAGGAGAAAATAATGAATTAATGAATTATTTGTGGCACTGTAGCAGAATTTTCAGGCGCTTAATTACTACAGACACCGCACAAAATGTACGATTTCATCCATGTATAACATAGCTGCCAACTTTTACGCTTTTTTCCTACCACTAAAATTTTAGAGTAAATTTTATCTTTTTAAATCGACAAAATCATGTAATTACATAAACAAAAATTTTCTATTAAATTTTAGTGGTAACAAAAAAGCGTAAAAGTTGGCAGCTATGTGTATAAGCTTTAATTATCGAAAATAATACATGATATACATGATTCGGGCACTACCGTACATTATAAAACAAGAAAATAAATTCAAATCACAAAATACAAATTTGATTTGATGAAATACCCTCATAAAATCCCAATAATACATACAATATTTTCAAAGAAATCTTTCAATAGAAAATTAATTATTATAGAATGAAATAATTTATTGTGGATTTTTAATTGTTGGCAACTGTTATAGCGAAAAATGCTTAAATTTATTAGGAAAAGGCTGTTAGAATTTTGGTTTTTTATCTCTCGATATTAAAATAATACGTTTTTTTTCAAATTTTAACATTTTGAGCTTCATAGTATTTAGCTATAATTACACAAATTTTCATGCCTGTAAGTTAATAGTTTCTGAGAACGGCTCTGTGACGGACAGACAACGGAGCGGGAGTAATAGGGTTTCGTGAGATGAACTAAACCCTAAAAAGCGTTAAATTTAAAAACGCGTACCGCAACTGAAAACTTACTTCCAGCAATTACTGTTAACAGACAGTACTTGAACAGAATTCTTTTGTTTGTCATGCAAATGAACAATGAATGCTATGTACACAATTTTCTATTGTAAGCCACATGTAATTCAACTCAGTGAAATATATGATCATCAATATGTTTGAAAAAGTGAAATATCATTAAAATTCTTTACATCATTTATAACATTATTAAAATATGCAAATTATCCGCAAGGTACAGTAATGTAACGGAATTCTTTAGCGTGTCCCTGTAAAGTAACTATAAGTGGGACACACTTCATTTTTAATACCGAACATGCCATAGCAAACATCAAAAACATATATCAATTGCGTGACAATCCGAGTGTACTTACGAGAGTTAGAGCACGGTACCGGCAGGCAGACAGACTTGCATGAGTGACAGACAGGCAGACAGGCAAACAGAATTAATAGACACTTTTCAACTATGTTGGTTGGGTAATTTCCATCCTTTACATGAGGTATAAAGCCTTCCTTTCCCCCTCTTTGTATCAAATTACAAGATTTTATGTCAACCAAATGTACCCCGTGAGCGTAAAACCTATAGTGTACTTCCTGTTGAACTAGAAGTTTAAAATTTGTACGAACGAATGTCTTATAGCACATGTAAAGGAAAACATATGCGAAAACCATTAACTTATAAATCTATGCCGTTTTATTACGTGAGAGACCCACGAATTTCCATAATCGGTACTAACGCCAAATTAACGCATTGTAAAGGATTTTTTTAGCTGTAATGTAACATAACGGTACGGAACTCTCAGGCTTCGTGTCCTACTTGTCCTGTTTTTTTTTGTGACGTTTACACACACTTCACAGATATTTCTTCGGGTGTAAATTTAATTCAGAAATACCTTTTTGTGTTAAAATTGCGATATTCTTTCAACATGTACTACAATTTACGAATAAAATTGTCTCGGATAAATCTCTTTGATAATTTTCAGATTTATATCTTAGTTTTATAAGTGTAATAATCGTTTCGAAAATGTTTTGATGTCTCTGATTTCTCTGGTGTTATGAGTACACTCAAAACTGTTTAAAATGTGAATAATATTCAGATGGCAAAAATGGTTCCTCAATTCTTCCTTAAGAACCTACACTAGTTACGCTAATGCACGCATAAGCTAGTGGCAGTTTTCTTTTCAATTTTCTCATTTGTATTTCAATATTTTTAAAGTATTTGTTTTTGCATAGGATGTCTGAGGTTGATGGATTATTAATTTCGTGCTTTTTCGATTTTGATTGGAATTTTTTTTTCTAATCAAGATAATTTCGTTATCGATTTCAAAGTAGTTTATCCTTATTTTTAAAAAAAAGAAGAAAAATTCAACTATTATTAATGAAGTCCGCATACAACGGGTAAGACACCAACCTCACATATCCTGTCTAAAACATTCATTTAAATATATTGAAATAAGAACGATAAAATTGAAAAGAATGCACTCGTTGGTTTAACATAAGTCTGCGAGTATCTTCATTGTCGACTTGCTTATTATCATGTTCTTTCTTTTTTTTTGTACAAGATTTTCTTAAAATCAAAATTTGGATTAAACGTAACTTATCTAGCTTACAATTTGTAATTTTCCAACTGGACGAAAAATGTCCGGGCCAGGATTCGAACCTGTGATCACTTGGCTAAAGCCGCCACGCTCTACCAACTGAGCTATCCCGGTCGAATCTGGAGGGCGTAATTCATAAGGTTAACTGGATGAATTATGCCCTCCAGATTCGACCGGGATAGCTCAGTTGGTAGAGCGTGGCGGCTTCAGCCAAGCGATCCTAGGTTCGAATCCTGGCCCGGACATTTTTCGCCCAGTTGGAAAATTACAACTTCTATGATTTCTTTACCAATTTGAAATAATTGTGTTAAAAATTAATCTAGTATCTAGCTTAATTCACATATACATGTATCATGATAGCTTCAAATTAGATTTTTTTCATTCTATTAAAATCCATATTTACCTTCTGCATGTCGTCATTGAATACTTTTCTGACTCAACTTCTTTGAAAAATTAAATATTTAGATTTGGGTACATAACATATAAATATCGTCCCCTGAAAACCATTTACTATATCTCCCGATTTCCTGGTGTTGGTAAGTTTCTCAAAATTGATGTCTAAAATATGAATTATGTTTAGTTGACATAATTAACTCACCATATATACATTAATGGATTAACTACATCTGAACATTCTTGCGTTTTTATTTCCACTCAACAGCTGCTTTAGATTAAATACTGTGTTGACACTTAACTGCTGTTAGCGGTCTCACAGACTTCCGCGTTTTTCTATTTTCACATTTTAGCTTGTAAGTTTCAGTTTAACTATAGGTACTAGTGAAACTTTGTTTCGTTTCCAGTATTAGTTCTATCGCTATAATCTTCTGAATGGGTAAATTTTAATTATAATAGTCATATATATAAAGGTTTGTACAAACATAATATCAATTAATTAAAATATATAAATTTATTAAAATATATAAAATAAAAATATAAATATCAGTGTGACATTTAATGATCAAATAGACTAAAAACATTTAAAAATAATGCGAAGTTGCTAAGTCTATCTGCTGCGTATAGAGTAGCCGTGATTTACTAGAGAACTGGCTGACTGTTCTAACTTAATCTCCAAATAATGAGGATGTCCATTGACTAATATGTTGATTAATCCGTTGTCTAACCCTTTGACTTATCCTGGCTGAGTAGGATGTCCTAATTAAACTGTAGTTTTATCTGTTTCCATCGGTTTGGTTCTCTGATGTTTTGTAATTGTGTTCGTAAACTGATGAGGAGTACGAAAAGTACTGGAAATGTTTATATGAATGTGTATTTTAAATGCTTTTAGTGTATCATTCAATGTCCAATATTTTAATTAATTGTTAATTATTATGCAGGCAAAAATATGTATGTATTTTTGAAAACAATATCCCATGAGTTAAAATCGAGCCTTTTATTCATCCTTATATCAAGTAATCTTAGACCCAGCTCACAATAATTATGAGACATTTTTTGCCAGAACAATTAAGTGTGAAAACAAATATATGGACAACTTACTTTACCTATTAATTCAAATAAAAATTTGAATTCAAATAAAATACTGCATATATTCTGATAATCTGAAATGACATTTATTCTATCAAAGACCAACTTTATCTTCTACTTGTGGTCATTGAATCTGTCAAAGAGAAACTTTTTTGAAAGTTTAAAGTTGTGTAGATAGGTGTGATGATCGTTATAAAAAAAATTCAGACATCTCTGAATTTCCTTGTGTTTGTGGGGTTCTCAATGCCATTTAAAATTTAAGTAACATTCAGTCGGTATAAAGGGATTCTCAATTCTTCATTAGTGAATAAACTACATCTGTAAGTTCTCATTTTTACTTACAGAACATATAGTGTAATGTTCATATTCACTACCTACCGCAACTGACTGTTAAGTGTGAAAACTTCTGTTGAAAGCTCAAATGGTATTTACGGTTAATTTGACTGGACTTCAGCTGCTATTATGCACAAACAAGTTAATGGTGAATGCCATTTTTGTATACAACCGAATTTATAGCGCTTAACTGGCAACGGAGGTAGTTGGTGAATACGAGCATAATGGATGTATTGAAATCATGATTTGTATGCGTGTTTGTGAATGAACACGGTAATCTTTAAACAATAGTTTTGATTGACCTACCATTTAGCGAATATGTCATAAAATACCGTCCCAATAATTGTATACATTTTCGTAAACATCGGCCGGTTGAATTGGTATTTAATTTATGGTTAATCCATTTTCAAACCATTCTGAGAAAAAATTACGAAAGGAAATGTGACGGGATATGAATGATAAATATTGTAGTGAGGAATCTAGAATTAGAGACGCAGAGGTAACATCTCCAGTTTAAAAGGGGGAGGTCTAACGTTCGAAAACAGCCGATTCCATTTGTTTCAGGAATTTATAAAAAATATACCTTTTTTTTACTTTCTGAACACTTACACCAGTATTCAGAAAGTCAAGTGGCGCTGCTTAAGTTTTTTTTATTTATTTATTTTAATTAAACAGCTGCTTAATGTTAAAAAAATGTATCAAAATGTAATTTGGCCAGCTTAATTCGCAAATATGTATATATCTAACATTTGATAGTTGAAAATTAGGTTTACTGCATCAAAGGTATTATGTGCTAATTTTACTCATTTAAATATGCAAATGCAATATTTTACGGAATATATATATATATATATATTTAATTGAAAGTTTAAGTATTAATTATTAGATTTATATTATAATATTTCATATACATAGGATACTTTTGTAGACAGAATAGTAATAATAGAAAGATTTAATACACTGTTTCTTCAGCTTTGTCTGTATTTTTCTAAATAACACCATCCTGTTAAAATAATATAATTGTACATTTTACAGATTTTAAATGCGAATTCTTAAAAGAATCATCCTGTTACATTTTATGCATTGAAAAAATATTATTTTATACATTTTCCAACCAATTAAACATTTCTATAATAAAATCTGTTTTTCTATTAAAAAGACTAGGGCATCGAACCCGGGCTTCCCGGGATAGAAAATATATGTAAAAACCTCTTTTTATTTTTTATTTACTTATTTATTTTTATTTATTTATTTATTTTTTATTTGAATAGATTTTTTACATGTAATAATATTTTTAGATTGCCTGTCAACAACACCAAAGAGCATTTTTTTAATGAAATATGTCAATTATATATTCAAATAAAATTTTGAAATTTAATAAAACTGGTAATTTCGTATTGGCCTCTAGCCATAAGTTAATAGCCGAAGAAACTGCTAAAAATTTCGTTATCTACAGCAGTTTTGAGAGTTTATTTCAATTACATGTCTGTTAAATCTGTGTTTTATTTATACTACTTTAATTATACTTTAATGAAGTTTTAATTTCGTATTGAAAATTAACTGGAAACAAATTCTGAACTTTTTATATTGTTTAAACTGCAAACGGATTATATTTTGTAATCGTCTGCAAGCGATAGAGATAGATTTAAAAAAAAATCATGCCTGAAATTTAATTTAATAAATCAGTGAATTAAGATACAGTTTTCAAACAAATTGCATCTAAAAGTAGATTTTTTCCCCTATATAACGGTGTAAAAATTAAAAATGTGCGATGTTTAGAAAAAAAAATGCAGTAGAAAAATCGCAAAACCGAAATTTCATCGTCAACTGTTGCCATTCGCAAAATGACGTCTGCGTTACGTACGGACACTTTTGTCCTTTATAATATAGATATATCTTGTAAATTATGCCACCCTAATTATGTTATTAAAATTTATAATGCGCAAAAACAATTACCATGTAGATTAAATATTAACAACCCTAATTAAGCAGATTTAATTGCATATTTATACAGACATATATATTCGAATTATACAGAAATATCCAATTAGAATGTCTCAAATGCATTTTCGTAATTAAAAGAACAAATATTTTGAATAAAGTATTCAGCTTAATTTTAATTTACTGAAAATCAATTACTTTCGTATTTTGTAAGTAAGTATATTTTCCGATAATGAAGCGTTTTTAATTTTTAGTCTTTCGGTAGTATTTTCTTAAAATAAAATAAGATGTTTTGATTTTGATTAAAGTTTATATAATTCAAATCAGAAATAAGGCTGATATAAGAAATCATATGTCAATTATTTATAGAAATTTTTTCAAATGCAACAAAATATTTATACATTAATCGGTTTGCAAATCGTAACCGTCTCTAGTGAAAAAGTTTTTTTTATAATCTAAACTAGGGATTGAATTCGGGATTCCAGTGACACAGTACCTACTTGTCATAGTTGAATTTTTTAAAATTAAAAACTGGTTTTTTTTAAACATTTAATATACATTTTTTTAGATTGCGCACTATAATAAAACCAAAAAAAAAAAATCATAAATTAGAATATTAAATAAAGTGTTGAAAATTAGTAAAAACGATACTTTCATATAAGCAAAAGAAATCGTCAAAGATTTTTCTATTTAAAGCAATGTTTCTTACACTAATTCTTTTCGTTGTTAAGCGCGTAATTTGATTACATATCTGTTAAATTTGTATTTTATTTTCATTATTATTTTAGTTATTTATTGATGAAGTCTTATTTTTGTTATCAAATATTACCCAGAAATAAATACTCAATTATTTATCCATATATTTAAAGCTGTTTGGTAATTCCGTCAAATCAAATATTCCATCGAAATTCGACCGAATACGCATGCGTCAAAAAATCACCGGCCAATGAGGTGAGGGTCTATGACTGTCTCTACAAACGTGTTTGGGATCGTTCGTATCGTCTGTTGTTTTTTTCTGTTGTCACGTTGCTAAACCTAGGAAGATATTTATCTAGAACTCACTGTGGAGTGTTTAGAAGGTATTTATTTTATTTATTTATTTTATTTATTGTAATTTGTATGAATACTTAGGTGTCCATTTCGGATTTACTGTTTAAAAATGAATTTAGGCTCATACGTTTGCGAAATCCCGATGGAATTTTTTTTTTTTTTAGATCTCTATCATTTTGTTTATATAGTACAGAAAATAATTATTCAAACGTGTAGAACACGTAATACAAAATTGGACCACTTATGGTCTGTTTATTATCGGGAATGAATCTTATGGTGTTCCGATTGATAATGAAAACGATTATGTAAATATAATGTCAAAAGACAGTACGCACGGTAGTAATATTTTTATTATTATGTGTTCGAAAAAAGCAGAATCTGAGCATCTGAATATAAGTTATAAAATAAACAGAAATATATTATCTCTATTCGATTTAAAAGTTTTGTCATTACATAAGTGGGCTATTTTATTTGTAAAGAGTATGTATGCATTATATTGTTTGTATGTATACAAATCTTTATAATGTTTTGATTTGCAAACTCTTAATATTTGAATAATGTTTACATTATATTTGTTTGTATGTATACAAACAATATATGTATACAAAGAAGTATATATACAAACAATGTATAATGTATCATGTAACAATATTAATATTTACATTGTATTGTTTGTATGTATACAAATCTTGAATGTTTTAAATGGGCAAATTTGTAATGTTTTTTCTGTTATTTTTTTTTTAAATGTCAAAAAAAGATAAATTTTCAAACTTGGTATAAAAAACTTAGGTACTTTTCTCTATTATCCCATTGACCACTTTTCATAACAAAACAGAAATATATTATCTCTATTCGATTTAAAAGTTTTGTCATTACATAAGTGGGCTATTTTATTTGTAAAGAGTATGTATGCATTATATTGTTTGTATGTATACAAATCTTTAGAATGTTTTGATTTGCAAACTCTTAATATTTGAATGTTTACATTATATTTGTTTGTATGTATACAAACAATATATGTATACAAAGAAGTATATATGCAAACAATGTATATAATGTATCATGTAACAATATTAATTATTACATTGTATTGTTTGTATATATACAAATCTTGAATGTTTTAAATGGGCAAATTTGTAATGTTTTTTATGTTATTTTTTTTAAATGTCAAAAATATAAATTTTCAAACTTGGTATAAAAAACTTGAGTACTTCTCTATTATCCCATCGACCACTTTTCATAACAAAATACTATCGCCAAACTGTATGATTAAATGCCAAAAATGCAGTCCCATTTACTTGATGTCGAAAACATTATACGTGTTTTTTATGTCATCAAGTGGTTTTTAATTCAACATTTGCGTGTATTTTTCATTATGTTTATTTGATTTATTAGTTATTTCATTAATTAAAATAACAATTGTATCCTTAAATTCTTATATTTTATTTATTTATTTTGATATTCCAATGACAACGTTCTCCCATTTATTTGGCGACAGTTTTTTTTTTATGGAAAGTGGTCGATGAGATAATAGAGAAGTACCAAAACTTAATTACGTATATGAGTATATTCTTTGACAGTATTAATCATAACTCGATATTTTAAAACTGCATCATATTTGTAGAATTATATTAATTTAAACAATGCTTCTATTGAAGTGTGAAGAACCATATACCTCTATGAAGAACCATATATTTACATAATTGTCTTCATTAGCAATCGGAACACCATAAGATTCATCCCCGATAATAAACGGACTATAAGTGGTCCAATTTTGTATTACGTGTTCTACGATATTTTTACGTACATTTGAATAATCATTTTCTGTACTATATAAACAAAATGATAGAGATCTAAAAAGACAATTTCCATCGGGATTGATTTCGCGAACGTTAAAAGAGCCTAAATTCATTTTTAAACAGTAAATCCGAAATGGACACCTAAGTATTCATACAAATTATAATAAATGAAATAAATAAATACCTTCTAAACACTCCACAGTGAGTTCTATATAAATACCTTCCTAGGTTTAACGCAAAGTGCAAGAAAAAAACAACAGGAGATGATCCCAAACACGTTTCTAGAGACCGTAATAGACCTTCACTTCATTGGCCGGTAACACGGAAGATTTTTTTACGCATGCGTATTGGGTCGAATATTGTTGAAACATTTGACAAAATAAGCAAACTGCTTCCACCTAGGTATTTATACACAATACAACAAATAAAATAAATGCCTTCAAGACCCTTTTGATCATCACATCAGCGTGCAAGACAATTTTTTTACCGGAAACCGTTTGATAAATTTCATTATTTTTCCGTTATCGATTGACAAATTTTACGATTTTACCGCTAACGATTGCTGAATTTCACAATTTATCGACTATTGATTAACGAATTTCATGATTTTTTCCATGAACATTTGTCGAATTGCACAAAAAAAATTAAGAATATCGTCAAATTGTCTCGGGTAAAAAAATTTTGAATATTGTCAAATGCCATCGAGAAAAAAGTCTCTTTGTCAAATGATTTTGAAGAAAAAATCGGGAAATTCACAAAATGGTTTCGGAAAAAACTTCACCAAATGGTTTCAAAATTCTTTGAGTGACAGCGGGAAAAAAAATTTCATTTTACATTCAATCATCGCAATTGGCGAGTGTGACTAAGTTTAGCCAGTGGTGGCAATAACATCAATCACCAATTTCCAGTATTACTCGCCGATTGGTGAATGTTAATTTTGTCTTATATCACAAACTGTATTTACATATACTACTAGATATAATGATTATGAACCATGATTTTTCTGTTATTGGGCGAGATTCATGTTTTTTCAGCAATTCTTTGACGAAATTAGTGTTTTTTCAGCGATCCTTTGAAGAATTTCGCATTTTTCTCACGATCCTTAACGAAATTCGCATTTTCCAGCAATTCTTTGATAAAATCCATTTTATTCCGCAATTTTTAGACGAAATTTAGTAAAAAAGCGTGATCTTTTGGTGAAATTGCCTTTTTTGCGATTCTTTGACAAAATTTGCTTATCTTTCGCGATCCTTTTGCATAATTACGTTTTTTCTGTGGTCTTTTAACAAAAGTCATGTTTTCCCATGATCCTTTGATAAAGTAGTGTTTTTTCCTCAATCATTTGACAAAATCTGTTATTTTCCCCCCGCGAAGATTAGTTAGATGTTTTTAGTCTGCAGGTGCCCTAAAAAGTCTGTGACGCCCATTGCTGCATCGCACACATTCTTCCATGGGGCATCGAACGAAGTAAATTCAACCTAAAGAATCATTGTTTCATTCCTGACATTTCTCGAAAGAAACAACGTTCAACTCATTGACTGAATTGTAAAGGGCGAAATGTGTCAATTAGCAGAAAGTGCGCAATTTGTTCGTTCATGGAAAAAATCGTGAAATTCGTTAACCGATAGTCGATAAAATTCGAAATTCGTCAATCGATAGCGGAAGAAGTGCAAAATTCATTAATCGACACAGTGGAAAAATCGCAAAATTCATCAACTGGTTTCGGGAGAAAAAATTTTCGAATATCGTCGAATGGCTTCGAGAAAAAAATTCACAATCTGCCAATTTCGGGGATGAAATTTGCCAAATGGTTTCAAAATTTGTCGCGCGACAGCAGAGAAAAAAATCTTTTTCCATTCAATCATCGCAATTGGTGAGTGTGACTATTATGTTTGACCAGTGGTGGCAATAAAGTCCATTGCCAAATTTTCAGTATTACTCGCTGTTTGGCAAGTGCTAATTTTGTCCTATACTTCAAAACCCTTTTGATCATCACATCAGTGTGCAGGACAATTTTTTTTACGGGAGACCATTTGATGAATTTCGTGATTTTTCCGTTATCGATTGACCAATTTTACTGCTATCGATTGTTGAATTTTATAATTTATCAACTATTGATTAGCGAATTTCATGATTTTTTCCATGAATGTTTGACGAATTACGCAAAAAAAAAATAAGAATATCGTTAAATTGTCTTGGGTAAAAAAAAATTTAATATTGTCAAATGCCTTCGAGAAAAAAGTTGCAAGTTGAAACGGCTGTGACCTCTTTTTCATGTTATGCATCTCCAGTGTCCATCCCCCCACTCCCCCCCAAGTGGGACACTTTTCTAAATTTTGCACACACCCCTCATGTGATATATCGGTGGAAAAGTCTTTGACCACTTATTCATGTTATGCATCTCCGGGGTCCATCCCGCCCCCCCCCCCCTACGAGCGGCACTTTAAAAAATTTTTGTTGACACCCCTCATGTCATACATTGTTGGAAAGGTCTGTGACTGCTTAATCATATTATGCATCTCCGGTGTCCATCTCCTCACTTTGCCCCCCCCCCCAAAGGGTACTTTCTAAATTTTGCACATTACCCTCATGTTATATATCATTGGAAAGGTCTGTGACCACTTAATCATATTATGCATCTCCAATGTCCATCTCCCCACTTTGCCCCCCCACCCCCCTAAGGGATACTTTTCTAAATTTTGTTGACACCCCTCATGTCATATATCATTGGAAAGGTCTGTGACCACTTAATCATATTATGCATCTCCGATGCCCATCTCCCCACTTTCCCCTCCCCAAGGGGTACTTTCTAAATTTTGCACATTACCCTCCTGTTATATATCATTGGAAAGGTCTGTGACCACTTAATCATTTTATGCATCTCCAATGTCCATCTCCCCACTTTGCCCCCCCCCACCCCCCCAAGGGATATTTTTCTAAATTTTGTTGACACCCCTCATGTCATATATTGTTGGAAAGGTCTGTAACTGCTTAATCATATTATGCATATCCGATGTCCATCTCCCCACTTTGCCCCCTCCCAAAGGGTACTTTCTAAATTTTGCACATTACCCTCATGTTATATATCATTGGAAAGGTCTGTGACCACTTAGTCATATTATGCATCTCCGATTTCCATCTCCCCACTTTGCCCCCCTTCCCCCCCCAAAGGGTACTTTCTAAATTTCGCACCCAACCCTCATGTTATATATCATTGGAAAGGTCTGTGACCACTTAATCATATTATGCATCTCCAATGTCCATCTCCCCACTTTGCCCCCCCCATCCCCCCAAGGGATACTTTTCTAAATTTTGTTGACACCCCTCATGCCATATATCATTGGAAAGGTCTGTGACCACTTAATCATATTATGCATCTCCGATGCCCATCTCCCCACTTTCCACCCCCGAAGGGGTACTTTCTAAATTTTGCACATTACCCTCATGTTATATATCATTGGAAAGGTCTGTGACCACTTAATCATTTTATGCATCTCCAATGTCCATCTCCCCACTTCCCCTCCCCCAAGGGATACTTTTCTAAATTTTGTTGACACCCCTCATGTCATATATTGTTGGAAAGGTCTGTAACTGCTTAATCATATTATGCATCTCCGATGTCCATCTCCCCACTTTGCCCCCCCCCCCCAAAAGGGTACTTTCTAAATTTTGCACATTACCCTCATGTTATATATCATTGGAAAGGTCTGTAACTGCTTTATCATATTATGCATCTCCGATGTCCATCTCCCCACTTTGCCCCCACCAAAGGGTACTTTCTAAATTTTGCACATTACCCTCATGTTATATATCATTAGAAAGGTCTGTGACCACTTAATCATATTATGCATCTCCGATGTCCATATCCCCACTTTGCCCCCCCCCCGTACTTTCAAAATTTTGCACACAACCCTCATGTTATATATCATTGGAAAGGTCTGTGACCACTTAATCATATTATGCATCTCCAGTGTCCATCTCCTCACTTTGCCCCCCCCCCCCCACAAGGGGAACTTTCTAAATTTTGCACACAACCTCATGTTATATATCATTGGAAAGGTCTGTCACCACTTAATCATATTATGCATCTCCCATGTCCATCCCCCCACTTTGACCCCCCAAGGGTGTACTTTTCTAAATTTTGCACACACCCCTCATGTGATATATCGATGGAAAAGTCTGTGACCACTTAATCATATTATGCTCCCCACTATGAAATTTGTCAAGTTAAAGCAACTATAAATTTTACTTTTATGGTATTATCAAGTTGTTTGCCGTCAAATTTTGACGGGTTCCATCTAGTATTGTTTTAAGTACAAACGTGTGAATCTTCCATAGGCGATAGAGACAGATTATAGAAAAAGAAATAAGTTAATTTTTAATTCATGTTCAGCAGTGAACCACGCCTGTAATCCTTGAATAATAACCAGTGAATTTTTATTCTGCTTTTATAAGCTAAACACAGAACATTGCTGTTTACCGCAGAAATTTGCGTGCTCATTTCCATCTTGTGCTGCGATTGCTGCCTGTCAGACATATTCATAAGAGTGAGGGAGGCCGAGTTGAGATATTGTTCCTTGTAGCTCAGTGATAGAGCCTCAGAGCGCTATTCTGAGGACCCGGGTTCAATTCCGGTCTTGCGACTCCTGTCGGTTTAAACTTAGAAAAGCAGCAAAAAAATTCACTGGTTATTAAAAAATAATAATAATAAGGTTTCAAAATTATTTGATAACGAATGAAATATCAGTATATTTAAATACAATGTGTTTGAAAGTCCATTTTTTTTCTATTCGACGTTGTAAAACTGTAAATGTGCTATGTTTAGAAGTTAATAAATTTCAAAAAAGGCGAAATTTATTATTCAGTTTGTTGCCACCATCAGAATAACGTCGACGTTAGTTACAGGAATGTTTTACTTTATATCATAACATGACTCAAGCTAGTTAAATAATTAATACAATCTGTCATTTATTAAAATGCTAATTGAAGAGATTTCGTTTCCTATTTTATGCATTAAATATTCATTTATATGTTTTAAAATTTTAACACGTGTGGGAAGAATAATATTTTTCTATTTAAATGTCGCGATCAATTTCAGTATTTAACACTTTCTGTCATTAATTAAAGTGCTAATTGAAGAGTTTTCATTTATCCATTTTATGCATTAAATAATCACGTATCTGTTACAAAATTGCAACAGGCACTAGTAAAAACAAGTGGATAAGTGTAATCAAAGATCGCACAAAGGGTTTCGTTTAATATTCCTTTAAAAACACTTTATCATTTTTTTAATAAATCCAAATAAATTTCTTTTTCCAAAAAAATGTCATGCTTTTTATAAAGTAAAAATTTACCGGTCTATTTTTCTCGTTTTTTTTTTCGAATATCTGAACCGGCCCGATAGCGGGCGAAGCCGTCTATTATAATCTGTCATAATAATATATGTCATGTGGACTAAATGATATATTCAAAAACATCAATTTCAAAATTAAACATGTTGTATAGATACTTTCAAAATGTTAAAATATGCCAATATTTCCATAATCGGGTTTTTATCATGATTCAATACGTTCCTCTAACTCATATGACGTTATAATCACTTGCTGATGTCATATCTACTTGCTTTACTTGTCACTTTTGACAGCGCTAAATAAAGACATTTCTCTGTCTATTTTATGCACTTTTACCATTTAATACATCAATGAGAAAGTTTTATTATTTTATATTTTTTAAAAGTTACTTTTAAATGATCTTCATAAGTGATTTTTTCATAACAATATTGAAATGATTTCCCAACGTATATTACTATTTTAATTTAATTTGTTTTACTAAAAAGATTACTCTTTCTACCGTTCAGCTATTGAAAAGCGCAAAATAAATATATATTTTTGTAGTTTATCGTTTTTCCAGTTTTTGTAACACAGGTTAATTATTTTTAGAAATTGTAGAAAGATACCACCGTATATATGTTATAGCATGAAATGATTTTATTGCTTTTTGTTACAAACTGACGAACTATGTTGTATTATACCACACTGTTAAAAATTTGCAGCAAACTTTCCAGTCATTTGACCGTTTTTAGAGAAAACGGTTACATAACAGTAATCTAACTCTATTCTGACCATAATATGGGCAATAATATGGTTAGAATAGAGTAAAATAATGGTTATGTAACCGTTTTCTACAAAAACGGTCAAATGACTGGACAGTTTGCTGCAAATTTTTAACAGTGCATGCTTATAACAGTTATAAGCATACACTTATTCCGAATTTAAATTTATTAATATTATTGAACTACTGAATTCTGCAGTCTACTTGGTTCATACTGTTTTACCCCAATTTTAATTACTGTTTTACCAACTGTTTGACACGTTCGCGCCGATGTGTACCACCAATGGTACACAGTCATATCTTTTCAACAGCCATGTCTGGGCCATTGTGCTACACATACATATATGCTGCACGAAATCATTGAATTTGAGCTCCAATTTCTCTTTTTACAGCAATGTTTGCCTTATCTAACTATACGTTTTACGCAATAGAATACGGATAAAATTTCCATGCTGAGAAACTGGTAGCAAAAAAACTGTTTATGCAACAGGCGTTCAACGTGAAAGGGTTTATTGGGGTCGCAAAAGTATTAACATGCAAATTCAAGATATAGGCTACTGTTAAGAGGCTACTTCACTCAGACGAAAATTCCCGCTCGCTAATGTTAATCCTATGGAGGAAATTTTTGAAGATATCTCGTTTGCATTTCAATATTTTTAAAGGACTTTTTTTGCATTGGATAGCTGAAGTCAATCTCTATGCACGCTCATTTCTACTTTTTCGATTTTGATTACAAGTTGTTTTTATTAACCGTAAAGTTATTTTTTTAGTTGTTTTTATTACCGGTTCTTTCGGAACCGGTTTTGAAAGTGAAAGTATCCTCAATAAAAAAAAATGCAACAAAAATCTAAAAAGTAGAAATTAGCGTGCATAGAGATTGACCTCAGCTATCCAATGCAAAAAAAATCATTTAAAAATATTGAAATGCGAACGAGATATCTTCAAAAATTTCCTCCATAGGATTAACATTAGCGAGCGGGTGTTTTCGTCTGAGTGAAGTAGCCTCTTAAGGGAGAAAATACAAGTAGCAACCGGTGGTACACATTGACACGAACTTGTTAAAGTACCGTTAAGTCTTATTATTTCAGAAATCTTTTACTTCATCAAATACATTTATTAAATGTTAACTCATTTTACGTCGGTGGTTCGCATTCGACTCATGACATTGTTCCATGATTTGCTTCTTCTTTCAATTATTTCATTTGTGTTGCATGATGATGTCTCTCTATTAAGTGCATGTTGAAAAAAATGAGAGTTTTTTTTCATAATATGTACTCAATGTACAGAAATGCAACAGATAAAAATTATTTTTTTGGATTTACATAGAATGATATTCAAAAATTAATTTCGAATTGTTTAAATAGCAAAACATCGACCTTTAACGTTCCTAATTTCTCAGTTGTTATCTAAAAGTAAATAAAAAATAAACAAAAATAAATAAAATTCTAGAAAAACAAATGTTTATGCTCATACATGACTCTGTGATCATATGTTGATCATTAATGACTACGATTTACAAAAATCTGGAATCTACTCATAAATGCATGTCAAATAAAGACTAAGAGAACAAATGAGTTTTTTTAATTTTCCTGACTTTAGCCTAGACTCTGTTAAGTATAAATTTGAATACAATCACTGTTTTATAAGATAAAGTTGGTGAATTATTTTAGTATAATATGTTTTTTTTAAGTGAGAATTTCAAGCATTTTGTGTACGAATAGTTAGTTTTAAATAATATGATTTACCATCTAAAATATGATGGGTAGAAAATCATTCATTCCTGGCATACCGATTGGGTCAAATTATTGTTCATTTTATCTTTCTGAGATATTTTGGTTGTTTTAATATAAAATAGGATCTTTATTTTATCTTATTGATGTTTGGTCGAAGATTATTTAAATAGGTTATACAATATCAAAGCATTGGTTTATTTAGAAAATTCTATTGCATTTTATTTTTATAAGTTTGATTTCTTCTTTTATTTGAAGCGCTCATAAAACCATCATATATTTTACATATGTTACTATACAAAAGAAAAAATAATAATACAGATGGACAAAATGTGATGATATTATGTAAATAAATGTACTGTAAATAGAAATATCTTATTTGCTAGTGTATTTTAATTTTATTTACCATTTCTTTGATGTCAAATTTTTAATAATATATACTGATACAAATGTTTCTCAGAGAAAATTAAGCCTTTTTTCAGGTGAATAAACTTTACCAATGAATCTTTAATATTAACCATAAAATGTTACAATAACGTGTATAGATTTCAGCAGCAGGGAGTCAAACCACGGGTCTTTGATTTGTAAACAAGCGTGCAACCGATTATACAGCTGTGACATTTCTTTTGTCTCTACATTATAACTCAAGCTTTTGGAGCCGAATGCGCTTTCGTGAAATCATACTAATTCCGATATTTCTTGACTGGTCTATGGTCCCCGGTTAACCCCATTATAATTTTTTGTCCTCCAATTCCTCCTCCATTCTACTGTAAGAGCGTCCGTTGTGGGACCCACCGCAGCTGGATTCGAAACCACAGACCTTTGATTCGCAAACTAGAGAGCTACCTAATGCAACTGTGCGATATTTCGTCCCTCTTATCATTATTTTTTCTTTATATTCAGGAAACGGATTCTATAACATAAAAAAAAAATTGCGTCCTTGGAAATGTATAGTGTCAGCTAATATAGCGCAACAATCATTTCGGATTTTCCAAAAATACCTCGTTGTTTGAGATATTTATTTGCGGATTATCTGATAACAGTTTCATTTAAATAGTTTCATTTTAAATTAGTCTTGTACAGTTTTTTGTATACAGTGATACATAAAAATTTTTAATGTTTGCTGGTAACTTCGTGTCAAAATGAGGGATACTGGAAATGCTAGGATTTAAAATAAATGTAGATTACTGCATCCCGTCAAGTAGACTAATTGTATCCCAGCAAACTGGACCTACAGTTCCCTTAATGCACATATATGCTGCCATGTGCATTAAAGGGTTAAATGAGAAGTATACATTTACTAACAAACACTTAGAGTATCATATATTTTATGTTTCATAAATAAAATATATATATATTTCTATCATTTGTATGCTTTCTCAGATGAAATAAACTTGCACAATAGAAGATTTTAAGTAACGTTTTGTAATTCTGTGTGGTATTTAACAAATAAATATGGCTTATTGGATAGAAAATAAATTAAGTTTTTCCTTTCTTTAATTTTTCGTTTCTGTAATTCATCTGATTATAGCGTATAACAGAAAAAATTGTTAAAATACAAATGCATTTTATTGCATATAAAATTGTATATTAATGATACGTTCGCCACATCATTCAGACAAAATTCGACATTTCTCAGGATTAAATTGAAACTTTAACCGTTTTAAGTTCGGTTCTCATATTTAACATATAACAATTATTATGAAATTAGAGTCTTCGAAACACTATTATTACCTAAGAATCAACAGATTTATAGGATAGAATCTAATAATTTGTAAGGATAATTACATTGCAGTATTCTGTTAATTGCGGAGAAATTATGGCTTACCAGAAATGTTAAATTATGATACTGGGTAATTAAATAGTCTAATTTATTTGAAAGTTTGAGTTTTATTTTATGTTCTAGGAGGTCAATTATTGTAGAAAATTATAGCTTTTGATTATTGAATAAATGAATAATTTCTTCCTCATACGAAGAAAAAGTCGAAAATGAAAATTGTTCTTTATACTCTATAAGAAATTAAATAAATAAATAAAACTTACATCGTAGAAAATATATTGAAAGCATCTTTTTTTAAAAACATTCTTCATTCCTAAATATCCTTTCTAAATTATCAAAGGTTGAAATTACAAAACATTTATTGTGAAAAATAAGCTATACTATCTATTATTTCTATATGTATTAGAGGTGAGTTCGGGCTCTCTTTTCAGAGCCCGGGCCCGCCCGATGATTTTAAGTCCGAGCCCGCCCGAGCCCGAAACATTTTGTGTAATTAGAGCCCGAGCCCGATACCGAAAAAAATTCATAATATTTAAAAATTGTTTTAAAAGTAATATCTTATTTTTTAAAACTTCGTACGTAAAAATAACTGTTCATCCCGTGCACATAATTAATTTTATGTAAATTTACATTCTATCTTATCAAAAGAGAAGTTTGGTATCAAATAAAATATACTTCCTTAAAAGGATGCAAATATTTGTCTCTTTCAATAAGCAAATCTAATGGACACTTTAACGAAGTGCGTTTTATAAATAAATGAATGAAATTTGTAGAAATTACTATTTCTATGCCGAAGAATCGAACAATGTTTTCTATTTCCTATAAAAGGTGTATTTCGTAACTTATAACTGATTCTTGAATTAAAACAATATTTCGTGTTCCTGAAAATCAGCTTTAATAAAAAAATTGACACCGTTATCTGAAAGATCCCGTGCTTTTATAGAAAAAGTTGAAACACTCTTCGATTGCTTTCTATCGAAATAACAATACATGACAATTACATCTACTTACGAATGAAAGTGACTTCGTAAATGTGCAGAGCAGAGCTTTAGCATGAGCAGAGTTCATAATTAAACATGGAATCATTAACGTTGTTTTCATATGAAGCGCGAGTATGACTCGCACCCAATAGAAGAGTAAAAATTTCCAAACCTAAACTAATGCTGATTGACTGAAAAAAAATATTCATCTCGCATTAGATCTCTAAAAAATAAAATTAAATTAAAGTTCCAATTAAAATATATTCTACTGTCACAAACGAAAATCGAGCAACAAATATTATTGGTGCCAATTCGCATTGGCGCCATTTCACCTAGTCGTCAGTCACGTTACAAATATCGTAAATTTTCTTTATCAGTAAAATTCTAATAGTAGAAAAGAAAAATAAAATTTCTGTTTCCCCTTCTATTCATTCTGCTCAAAATAACATTAAAATTACTTGACATGGAATATGTAATTTTTCAGGGGAAAAAAGTTATTTTTATTTTTTCTATATGAGAATAAATAAAATTGTCGGTTTGAAAAGGAATGAGCCCGAGCCCGCAAGGTCCCAAAGACTGGTATAGAAATCGAGCCCCAGCCCGTGTCGGGCCCGGGCTCGGACTCGAGCTTTCGGGCTCGGGCTGAACCCGTCTCATCTCTAATATGTATGTATCACTTGGATATAAATTCTCATTTTCCAACCTGAATTGTAACTTTTTTGCATTTTACCTTCTTACGATATTAACCATATAATTGTTATAATAAAATTAGATTTTAAAAGAAGCTTTTTAAATAACATTCAACTTATTTTAACAATAGGGGCGAGTGGTTATTGAAGAGATTTAGCATTTAATGCTCTGATAACAGCAAACAAATTACATATGTCTAAACATAAATGTATAATTATATAATGTACTTTATAATTGATCCTAATTATAATGTACATGCAGTAAATAATTTGAGAAAATGACTGCTTCGCATTATAAGCTGTAGGTTTATTGGTACAAAAAACAAAATACACTTTCAAAATAAATACAGTTTAAGGACTATCTCATATCTCTATAAGATATCAGTAAAGAGCAAATTAACAAATTTATTTCTTGTAAAATTGATTAAAAACACTGATTCTAATTCTTTATTCAAGAAATTCATTAGAATTAGCCTATGTTAATTTCAATTTTTAATTTTTATATATATTATTTCGATATTTTGTCATATTAAATACGAGGGAAAGTCATTTAGTAAGTCACAAAATATAATTAAATAATAACTTACAATGATATTCACTTCAAAACTATTTTCATTTCTCAACATATTCTCCACCAACATTTATGCACTTATATCACTGTTTTATCAGTGCCCCAACACCAGCTGCATAAGATTCTTTCGGTTGCTGTCTCAGTCACATTAGGATTTTCAAGTTGAACCTTTTCATCATCTGTGAACATCGTCTTGCTTCCACGATGGGTTTTTTTTAGTGGAATAAACTGATGAAAATCGCTTGTGATAAGTCGAAACTGTATGGTGGATGTTGAAGAAGTTGCAAGATTATGTTCACAGATGATGAAAAGGTTCAACTTGAAGTCCTAATGTGACTGAGACAGCAACCCAAAGAATCTTATGCATCTGTTGTTGAGGAACTGATAAAACGGTGATATAAGTGCATAAATATTGGTGGAGAAGATATTGAGAAATAAATATAGTTTTGATGTGAATATCAATGTAAGTCATTATTTAATTGTCTTTTGTGACTTACTTAATGATTTCCTGTCGTATCTACTTTAACTGTTTTGTTAATTCGTATTAATACTTTATCCGTAAAAAATATAATTAAATTAAAGACACTGAAACGTGATTCTCCTTTTGCTGCCACCTTAATGTGCTTCTTTTAAACATTAACGATTCTGTATCCAATTTTGTGTTAATTACTTTTTTTAGTTTTACAAATTCTTTGAAATTTTTATCAGAGATATAATAATTTTAAAAGTGATTTAACCTATACAGTACATCAAAACAAGTTGGATATTCATAAAGGATGGCTATAACAATTTGTTTACAAAATTAGCTTTAAATAAAATATTAAACTAAACTTTAGTGTAATAAATAAATCTAAACATAGCAAATTCTTTAGATAGATTTTGCATGATATTTGGATTGTTCAATCAGTTTTCAACATTCATTGCACATATTAAATGAAACGTTATAGACTTGAACTAAATAATTATTGAGGTTTTAAAGGGTTTCTAATCTGCCACCGTGTTTTATTAATAGCTTTAAGGTTAAATCAACTACATATATAGTTAAAATATTCCATTGACAAACGGAAAATGAAATAAACTTTAGTGTTTTATTTTTTTTTTTTTTTGTATAACGATAATAGTTTCATTATTGATATTTGCAACGTCAATGAGAGATGGAAATGGTTTGCACAATTCTACACAATGCTTTGAGCATGAAAAGCATGCGTTACTTTATTTCAAATTCATTTTTGTAAATTCGCGTCTGTTAGAACTGTTATTTTAGTCTCGACCACTTACACACTTATGGGATAGGTCCAGAGTACAATCTAAAGTAACTGAAAAATATTTGCTTTGTTGACGCAGATTAATGATATTATTTTTAATATTTCATGTCAGCAAAGAAAGTATTTCATTTTTAATCTTTCCTTGCATGTACGATAAACTTTAAAGTCATTATCTTTAGTTATTCGCTAACTATAAAACGATCAAATTTTGTAATATTTCAATACAAATTTCGTTATTGTTTATATCACGATTATATCACTTTGGTATTATAAAAATATAAATTAATTATTTGTTTGATGGACCATTGGATATTTCAAGTACCAGCGTGAATTTTTCAACTTCATTTTGTCATGCTCGCTATTCTATTTTGGCTCCATAGTTTAGGGAATTTTACACGCATTGTTTTAAAAATTGACTCTACAGAAATAATTAATTTTAAAAACCTAAGGAAATTGAAAACACTTAAATTAATATAAAATTAAAAATTTTCTTACATAAAATATTTAAAATATGTCATTCAAAACACCAAATAAGTTTTATTAACATACTTATTTAAACGTTCTTTTCTTTACAGGGTGTAAAAATACAAAATCACAACGCGCCCAGTGACAAATGCGTATACATAATTACTGATAAATTTCAGGATAGGTAATAAAGGAAACAATATCCACCATTAGAGATGAACAATGTAGCGTTTTTAATTTTTCTTTAAAAGAAACACGAGATATGAATACAATACCGAATTCCATCAAGAAATAAGTGAAATATCGCCAGAAGGTCCCAATTTTATCTAATAATAAAATCGAATCTGTTTTTAAAACTGAGCGTCTGAACGAATTTTTACATTTCATTCAAATGCTCATATAATTCCAGATAAATTTAATTTTTATTCCCAATTTGATGGTAACATGCCTTCCATATATATTACTTTCCATATTCTTAGATATATATATTACAGCTTAATTATGTTTAAATTTTTGTGTCTACAACAAATTACACTCGCTAAGTGGCACCACGTAATTTTATATTTTCGAAAAACAACTTTAATTGACTGTAGACAAAAAATATTTTAAGAAATATTTAAAATTACGGAGTTTGACAGGTATCTTGGCACTAAACGCAAAATGATATTTAATACTTAATTGGCGTCGTGACATTTTTGTACACAACTGGCGTTATGGTATCATTTCGTCCCCAAATATTATTATAACTTATAAAAAATATTAAAATTAGTATTTATGAAAAACGAACAATGGTAATTACACATGACTGTTATTGTCAGTTGAATAATTTACTAAAAATATCACATATATTTTATTAGGTTTTTCTGCATCTTAGTTATTGAAGAATCAAATACATGATTAGATAAGTACTAAGTTGCGTAAATTGCATCAAAACACCAGTGTGCGGCACACATGGCACACTGCATCAGCGCGGCCGTGATGGGAACATTAACTTTTCACACTATAACATGTTCCATGGCTTACATCACACCGGAAAAGCAAATAGTTTATAGAATTTCCTTCTTTAGACTTAAAAAAATGTTATTTATTCATTCAATGGTATTTATTCATTCATTTAAAGAAAAAAATTTAATTTATTACAAAGAAAAGTACCAGGAACATTCAACTAGTTAAGGAAAATATTATATACAAAAACTGAATATAAAATAAATGAATTAAAATAACTGTACATTAGCATTTGATTAAAAATTTGCTCTGGCTTCGTTTAAATGCAAGAGGTATAATGTTTTTGCCGCATTGCTTGGGGACTCTGGGGAACTGTAATGTCCGTAACAGCCGTAGAAATTTGAATATTGTAGTAATTTTACATTCAAAGTATTTACTATAGCCATGTATGATACATGTAGGAAAGACGTAGCAATAATATGCATCTTGTCGATTGCTGTCAGCAGTACAATCTATTAAATTTTACACTGGAGTTATGCTAAGCAGCCAATATAATGTTATATGAAGCAAGAAATGTGCATGGTAGTTTAATATTGCAAATCGTCTGTCTGTCGCTTACGAACAGTCAGGTTTCACGATCGACCGAAAATGGTTGTGAGACAAGTTTTGAAACAGTGAATTAAATTAATAATATTTTACTTATTATATTTTCCAGTATGTAAATTGTTAATTAAAAAAATATTTCCATCTCAAAATTTAATTGTTTAGTTTGTGTTGCATTTATCCTGTTATTTTTTTTGTAGGGCGACACTTCGGAAATTCTATTATATATTTTTTTTTCACTGTTATCTTTTTAAATAATATCAATAGTATTTGGAAGAGTTGCGTGTTATCGCTGTAACAGTCGCATAATAGTAAACAACTTTAAAAATTAAATACCGTAGTACACAATCACGCTGAGTATGCTAAGCTGAAATTCGAAGTAACGTATGTTTATGAACTTGAAGTTGTTTATTTATTTTTATAAAATAGTTAGTTGTTGCGTTCTCACACTGTCATACATAATATGTCATTGGGCTCAGAATACAGTTTTGCTATGGACAACAACGAGCGTAATTATGCCAATAAATTAGTAGACACTAAATTTGTGTGTAAACTAATTTTACTTTTGTAGACTGTTTGATTAAACCAAATTTTCTCCAAATTCAATAAGATTTTTTTTTCCTTCTCTATGTTTAATTCAATACCTAACCTATACCCGAATTCGGTTTTAATATAAAGAAGTGAAGCAAATTCACTCTTCTGTGATAAGTGAAGAAAATACAAGAAAGCATTTAGCAGCTTTCGCGGAAATCAGAAGATATTCCGTTCGCTTTTTTAGTCGAAGCTTTGTTACTTCAACAACTTGGAAATTTTCTCAAAATTCCACTAGTGTTCTGCACAGGATAAAATTTGATTCAGTTTTTATTCAATCGTCTATAAAACCTTGTGTTCGAAAATGTTTAAATTGCGGAATTCCATCTCTCTGGGGAAATTTTCGTATTAAAATGTGTGTGCATGAAATTCTTCTAGCAGGATAATTTGTCGTTGTTTTGAAAATAATTTTGTGTATTCAACTGTATATATATATATCCTAAAACTTACATGTTCCCAAATTATAACTCCTACTACTTCTAAGTTTTCAGTTGTTTTTTTACTTTTGAAGCTGCCTACTCACTTTTGACTTTCCTTGTATATTTTACTTCATGATGTTGTATTAAAATCATTTCATTTTAAAATTATTTGGTTGCTAAACTATTATTTTACGGAGGCAATAAATATCTTTAACTATTTACGATATTCAAAAGACACCATCAGATGCTGATAGAGTTACATTTTTATAATATAATTTTAAGCATTTAAGCATTTTAATATAATTAAGCATTTTAAATATAAGCAAAATGTTCTTGAGAATTTCGTAGCCTTAAAATATTTTCGGGTACTTAATAATATAAGTTCCGATTTTGAAAAAATAGCTGTACTTATATTTTCTTAATATACAGCGTGTCCACGTATAACCTGACTGACCTTTGTTTTCGCAACCGTTGGTCCTATATGCATACTTCCAATTACAAAAATGGTTTAAATAAGGTAAAGAATTCTTTCTACAGCGATTTGGGTCAAGAAAAACATTTATATATATCTGTCT
Source organism: Maratus michaelseni (assembly GCA_963931845.1). Classification (NCBI taxonomy): domain Eukaryota; kingdom Metazoa; phylum Arthropoda; class Arachnida; order Araneae; family Salticidae; genus Maratus; species Maratus michaelseni. Next base: position 134,572,292 of record OZ007595.1, read on the forward strand.
GTACCTATATATGTATACTATGTATGCTCGTATGTATGTATATTTGAATAACAGTAGCTTTTATGTCATGCTCTTCTCATTGAAGTGAACTTTAAAATTACGAATGTGTTTTCAACTATTTATCTATGACAAAACTGTTAATTTTTTCCTCATTAGCATACAATTCCTAAATAGGATGTTCCATATATTATTTTTATAATTACAAAACGAGATTTATTAGCTAATTTTCTTCATTATACTGGCTTCTAAAAAACACAAATTTTATATTACACTATTTATTATAAAGTTGATATTTTTATGGCTATACGAAATGCTTTCTACTTTAATCGAGTGATATTCAGATATCCAATACTCTGTACTGGAATAAAAACACGTAATATATTTTCTTTATATCTTGGAATTATTACTGAAAAATATTTTCTTCAGTAATATATTGAACAGATGACTGTTTGCGGTTATTTCTTTTATAATTATTTTGCAGTGTTTGATGGATATTGAAAAAAGTATGTGATTTTCAAGTAAGAGTGATTGTTAAAAAATTGGGATTATTACGGACATTAGGATTTGCTACTATTATACCTATGACTATTCTGGATTAACTGGTGTACACAGACAAAAATGGTGATTACAGACATTAGACATTTTTCACACCAAATTACAGCAATAACAAACTGTAAAATATACAGTGTTTGGTGGTAAAGAAAAAAGTATGTGATTGTTAAATAATGGTGATTATAAAACATTTGTGATTATTAAGGAAAGTATTAAAGAAATGACATTGCGTTTTGCTTCTATTGTACCTATGGCTATTCCAGATTTATTGGTAGACACATGCAAAAATGGTTATAGGTATTCGATCTTTTTCATGCCAAGTTACAGCAAAAACAAACTGTAAAATGTGCAAAAAATATAAATTTCTATATTTTAAACTTTGGAATGAGACATTTCTTTCAGCATCTTCTTTAAATAGATAAATATTTTTTGTATTAAAAAAATTTAATTTATTATACAGTACGTCTTTTCTATAATTCAAAATTTATTTCAACAAATGTCCATACTAAATTTAAAAGACTTTTTTCATAAATGAGCTTTTATAAAAGTTCTCCTTGTAGAGGGAAATATAATATTAAAAATACATTTACGACATTTTCACGTCTTTTCCCGAAAGAACATTTTTATTTTACTATGTTTAACGCTTGACAAACTTTTTTCATCGCGTTACTGAACCCAGAAGCAGAATAACAAATAATAAGCAGTTGCTGCATGACACGTTGACGAATTACTTGAGTTTTCTTGTCTTCATTTTTTTTTGGAATTCTATCTTATTTAATATTAAGCTACTTTGTCTGAAATTTTCTGAGAATAAAATTACTTTGAAGAATAAACTGAAATTTATATTATATATATATATATATGTATATATATGTATATTGGTATTTAGAAGAAAATGTTAATACATGAGCTATTTGTAAAGAAATACAATTTAAAATAAAGACGGCTGACAATAGGTAGAACAAGAAACATACTTTAATATTGTTTAATCTACCTTCTTTGATTGTAGTTTATAAAACAAACATTGTATTAATAAAATATAGAAATAAAATTTAATAAATTGGCGTATTTTCAATATATTTTGAAAAATTATTTATTTAATTGATTAGTTATGTTTGACTGTCTTAATAAACTCAATGTAATGCGTAATATCATTGCATTACTCAACCCTCCGCTTAAATTGCCTAGTAAAAATGAAAATTGTCCTTCGAATGATATATATGTGCGTATGTGTGTATATTATATATATATGTGTATATATACGTACAAATATATATTATATGTATGAATATATGTAAGGTAAAGCTAGGATAATCTGCGCACAATTCAGCAAAATAATAAAAATACATATAAATATTAATTTTTTGCTAAACTATGCATGATTAATTTTGACTTTATTTGTTTTTTATGCATTTCCATTGTTATTTTGTTGTTATGCTGTAATTTAATAGAACAGTTGTAATAAAACCAAGAAAGTTATTTTGCGCAATCTGTCCTTACAGGGTTGGTGTGATTGCGCACATGGGTAGGAGAGATTGTTATTAATAATAACTACAATTTAATCGTTAACAATAACAATTACATTAAAAAGGCATTGTTGTAAGGCTTTTGTGAATAAATATTATTGTATTAAGAGTGAATATTTCAACCTAATGGTACAATTGCAGACATTCAGTACACCCATCCTCATTGCCCAGTATTTTTTTAACAAACGAATTTATTGCCAAATTTAGTTTCGAAAATTATGTGTTTTTCAAAAATTATTTCAAAATTGATTCATTCACATGTTTTACAGGTAATTTGTAATATATGGAAATTTACCATTAAGCTGCGTAATCTCTCCTAGCATGAAAATTAATGGGAAACAATGCGCCATCTCTCCTAAGTAGCAGATGCGCAAACTCTCCAATTTCGGTAGGGGAGATTATGCAGCCTTTTATTTAAATATGGCCGCTTCTAAAACGAACCAGTGGTGTTCGCACCGTTAGTCTATGTTAGTAGCTTATGGGAAATCGTTTAAGTTTAAAATATTTTGTAATACTGATACTATTTAGAAATTCTGACGAATAGTTTTGAAAATTCAAGCACTTACTTTCGGAAAACAAAACAAAATATAATGTTTTATCCTAGGCGCTCGAAACAATCGACGTGCACATTCAAGTAGACACTGCTCTACTGCTGTTGTACAGCTACCTGGAGTCGCTGCGCGCTGACTCTACTCCTTCCCTCCGAACCTCTTGGTTCGCAATCTCTCGGACCGCGTCATCTCTCCTGGCTTTACCTTATTATATTCCATATGTAACTTGATTCAAAATCACTATGCAGGAATCATATTTTGATTGCAACAGCAAACCGAGTTATACATTTACTATTATAGCCTTTAGTCAAAAAGGAATGTTTGGCTAGTTAACTATGGAGACAAAACTGTTCTATTTGTTCCATGGATCATTCTTGGCATGGTTTATGAACTGCTTAATGCCTGAGAAATTTTTAACTGTACACTCTTTCTGTGTATTGATTAAATATGTCATTGCAGAAAAAACAAGTTGGAAATTGTACGTCGAACGTGACAAATGAGGTGCGTTCGTACTATAGCTAGTTATATAAATATTCAGATCTGGATGATTTTAAATTCTGTGAAATGAATTATATCGTCTGCAGATTCATTTCTGTCATAAAATAAGTATCTCGGTCACTTGACGATGAAACCTCGAAAGCACCGATAATAAAAAAGCACCATATTTTTTAAAAAAAATTCAAATTTCTTAATAAATGTTTTTATTAATATTTTCTAAAGTTTGGATTCGATTTTCATAAAATTTGAAATGTCTCGAAAAAATTCTGCAAAGATAAAATATTTTAAATTTCAAACCATTCGGTTAGGTAGTTTTTGCGTTGTTATATGCGGATGGACGGACAGACAGACGGACGGACCAGACGACGACAATAGGTGCTACGTATTTATATAATTACGAACGCACCTAATAACGTTTATTATTTATATGGATATAGTTAGTCTGTACTACAATAATGTGAGACGAGAGGTGTTTCAAGTATCATTCACAAAAATAAATAAATAAATAAATATATATATATATATATATATATATATATATATATGTGCAGATGGGAAAAATCGGATAGAAATTTCTCGAAACATCGTTAAAAATATTTCATCTTACCAGAACTTTGGAACTCTATTTATGAAATATTTTTTCTGATAAAATATCTAAAATATATTTGTTGAGTATTTTAACTCAAAACTGTAAAAAGGATTCAGCTGGGGCAAAACGAAAAAAAGAAATGAACACATGATGCGTGAATGTCAGTAGCGAAAACATTGTTTATTAAATTCTGCTTTTAAAATAACATAGTAAATTTTCATTGTACGGAAAGCACTATTTTATTTATTTTGAATAAATAAAGAAATTTCGGAAAAAAAATTAATTTGTCGATCAAGACGAATCACTGTAAATTGTTTATATTAAAATAATTCAATATATATATATATATATATATATATATATATATGGATCCAAATAATTTATCTTAAATTTGTTGAATAATCATTTTATTATATTGGATCATTATATATTTTTAGTTATTTCTTGTATACGCTAATGCATACAATAACCTCCAATGATTATTTTATTTCAAGCAAAGAAAAAGTCAGAACGAAAGAAGTTTTCAGATTTTTTTCTCACATGAGACAATGCTAATTTTATTCTAATTATAATAAAATAAGAATTTAAACATTGAACCATGATAAAAATCAATTTTACAATTCTTTTTATTAATTGTATTCACTTTTAGAAAAAAAAAATCAATATTGATTTCTAGAAACTGACTTAAAGGTGAAAGTGTGTTGTATCTTAAAAGTAAATATACATAATTATAATAATATACTGTACAGTTTAACAAATATATTAAATATAGGTTATAATAATACATTTTTAAAAAAAATACATATACCTTGTAAAAATTCTTTAAAAAATATCTTTGAATGAATTAAAACAATAAATTCTTTTAATCTTTACTATAAAATTTCATAAAAGTATTTGAACTTTAAATATCTGGATGAATTCATTAAACAAGCTGTCCTATAATTGATAAATAATAATATTGTAGTGTTTCAATTAAAATTAATTTAATTGCGATAAATATGATATTATTTAACAAAGAAAATGAGAACGGCTTATAATCATTTTATAAGCAGCTTTATCTATTGAAAAGCAGTTTTAGTTAATAACAAGAACGAAAAAACATGCGTCAACCATAGATTATGTAACACTTTCCAACGCTTACAAAATATTTTTACAAATAATTACCGTTTAATAAGCTGAAAGATAACATCTAAGTAAACAATTTGGAAAACGCATAGCATATTTAAAAACGTAATTTCAGGAATTTCCAACATATACAATATTCGGAAAAATATCCGTATACTTTTATTCAACTCTGTATATGATCTATAGATTTGTATATATACTACATAGGATGCTAAATTTTAGTTTAGTTAGGAAACGCGTAGCACAATTTAAAATTCTCCTTCTGGAGTTTCTGTCAATAAACGGAAATGTGTTCGCGAACTTTTGTGCTGTCCTGTATATGATCTACAGAATTTATACACACCAAGTAATAGAGAAAAAGTGAGTTAAATTTAAAATCGCGTTCAGCAACTTAAAACGCACTTCCGGGAATTATTGTTAACAGACAGTAGAGTATTCTTTTGTGTGTCCCTGTAAATGAACGATGACTGCTATACACATAATATTCTGTAGTAAGCCTCTTGTAATGCACCTTAGTGATATATATAAATTTCAATGCGTTTAAAATAGTGAAACACTATTTAAATAAACCGCAGACGATTTTTCTCCATAGACGTAATGTAGCGGAATTATTTTGACTGTCCCTGTAAAGTACCTATAAGTGCTATGCACACCCTATTCCATATTAAGCTTCTTGTAATGCACCTTAGTGATATATATCAATTACAATGTGTTTGAAATTGTGTAACATCATTAAAATAAACCGCAAATGATTTTCCCCCATAGATCGTAATGTAACGGAATTCTTTTGAGTGTCCCTGTAAAAAAACTATAAGTCCTACACACTTCGGTTGAAATAGGCAACATGCTGTATGCTATAGATGACGACAATAACATATAAAAATTGTAGGGCCATCCGAGCATATTTACGGCAGTTAGAGCACGGACAGGCGGCCAGACGGCCAGACGGCAAACGGCCAGACGCCAGACAAACCGAAGTCATAAACACTTTCAACTAGGTTGGAAAGTGTTAAAAAATGAATGCATGAGCATGTTTATTTTTATTTATATAATTAATTTTGAAGTTTTAGAAAGACTGGAATGGAAAAACTGGTTTCTTTAAGTTTGCTGGAAAAGATTATTATGATTTTACAGAATTATACGTTTAGACTTAATACAAACACATGTGTACTTTATAAATTTAAAACAGTCACAACTTAAAAGGAAAAATTATATGTCTAGTTTATAGCGTTTATCTATAAATGTAACGATTTTAATGTTAGTATACATTACATAGTGACAATCGAAATTTGCAGTGTTACAGATATAATCGATGCAGACGAATGCTAAATATGATTTAACAGTGTATTACGTAACATTTGACAACCTTACTAACTAATATCAGAGAAACGTTATAATATTTAGTCAGTAGTTGTGGTAAATATATTGAAAGATTTTAGATATATAATTTAGTTCATGCTAGTGTAATTTGGAATATTCTGTATAGCAAAACGACATATACTCAGTGCATTTCTGATGAAATATAACTCAACATCACAGAGCATGCTATTTGATAAACTGACTAATTGATATCAGTTCAAAATGTAACGAAACAGGTGAAATCGTATAAATTATTTTGAAATGTTCTTATAATCCAATGTTTTAATTTTTATTGGTTTGTTCCAGACTGTGTTATTTAAGATTTTCATGAAGTTATTAACATTCAAAACAATCGTAGAAAAAGTTTCGGGAAAGAGATTGTTATTTTGGGAAATATTTTTATACAATTTCATCGGGAAACAGTTTTTTAATATTAATAGGCAAGTTTATTCACGATAAATATTAAACAAGATCATCATAAAAATATTTTTATTTATGACTTAGTTCTTAATAGTGTTATGCGTTATCGCTTTACTCCACATACATAACATTTTAATTCCATCAACATCATAAATGTAAGAGGCAAGTAAAATACGTTTTGCGAAGAACGGCGTTAATATATCATTTATAATTTAAAAAAATCTGATTACGTATTTTAACTCTCATGCACACTTTGAAGTAGAAAATAAGTCTTAAAAAATGTTTCTGTTAAAGAAACGATAAAAGCAATTTCATAGAATAAAAAAAATGTATAATAATTCTCTATATTAATAAAAGGAACATTTTGTCTATGTGTCTATGCACGTTATCTTCATAAATCTATCGCTCTCAGAGATCTGAAATTTTGGTTCCGGATATACGGAGAGAGGTCACATTTACTGTAAAGTTCATATGTTTGATTTTTTGATTAGATTTAATCCATTAAATTTTATCCAATTTTTGACGTTTTTTTCGCTTTGTGTGGACATTTTTCGATATTAGTAAAATCAATTTCTTAACCCAGTATAGTAAATGTTTCCTTCTTTCTAATGAACTTTATTAAGAGTGCTTAAAACTGTTTGTCAATTTTTGGATTTTTTAAAGTCAGGTTTTATTAACAAGTGATGGTGGCATCCAATATCATACTTTATATCAGTGTATCGACATAACATTCAGGAAATCTATGCTATAAAATAAAGTTTCACTCTGTGTGTGTGTGTGTGTCTGTTGGCGATGGCCAGGAAATTTTAGCGCACCTAGAATTCTTAAAATTTAGATTTAGGTAGTCCCAGCCCTCTCCTGGTGTACCTGAGTCTCAGAATTTTAATATTTCAATTATTTACTGAAATATTAATTAATATTCACAAAGAACTCTCATCAAAAATACTCTTTATTCTCTTGGGTTGGTTGATTGCATCGATTCTTCACAGAAGTAATTAAATAAACCAGAGTAGCGATGCATAGATAAGGATTTCTAACTAAATAGTGTCAATATGGATTGAAATTATCAGCGTACAGCCATGATAATGTGGCGCCACCTGCACATGACAAATTACGCATACGTCCCCCTGTTTCAAATATTTTCCAGGACCGTTTTTCTTCATGACAATTATTCTGGTTTAAGTTTTTTTTTACATGAAATATACTATTATGATAGAGATTATTAATACAGAAAACTTTATTTAACAGATTCTTTTTTATATTTGCGGGAATGGAGAGGGGCAAGGTTCTAATTACATTTAACAATTTTAACATTTTTAGCTGCACAACGTAGCGTCTAATTGCTGTTTTACATAGAAAATCCGCTATTTTAAATCTTAGCTAAGAGTGTTCCGAACTTTTCCAAACCAGTTCCATTTTTACTAAATTATCGTAAAAATCAGCAATTATAGCTTCACGGTGTATTTTTAGAAAGCAGTTACCAGAATTTCCGAATAAAAGTCTAAGCCAAATTTCAAATTAAGCTCCTAGCTTAACCAAATGAATCAATCTTTAAAGATGTATTATGATCTTCCTAATTATTAGTTATTTGCTGAAGGTCACTTGAAAAACCCCTCCCCCCCAGTCCCTCTTTCAAGGTTTTTTCTCTAACTATGAGCAACTATCTTTCTGATTTCAACGCAAGTGATTACAAACATTATAATTAACTTAATAGTCACCCTTTATAATATTAAACTAAATTTATGAGTAGGGGTTACCACTATTTCCGAATAATTGTTTAAGCTAAATTTGTAATTAAGTTCCTAGCTTAAGCAAACGAACGAATTTTGAAGGATGCGTAGTAGTTCTCCAAATTAGTCATTTGCTCAAGGGCACTTGAACCACCCTCCCCCCCGGCGCCTCTTTCAAGGATTTTTCTCTAACCAGTTTCCATATCTCAGCAACTATCTTTCCGATTTCAACGCAAGTGATTCCAAACAATATAATTAACCTTATAGTCACTTTTTATAACATTAAACAAAATTTATGAGTAGCGGTTACCACTATTTCCGAATAATAGTTTAAGCCAAATTTGTAATTAAGTTCTTAGCTTAAGCAAAAGAACGAATTTTTATACATGCATAGTGGGCCTCCTAATTAGTCATTTGCTGAAGGACACTTGAACAACCCCTCCCTTCAATGTTTTTTTCTCTAACTATGCTCCGTTTCCATATCTCAGTAACTATCTTTCCGATTGCAACGCAAGTGATTTCAAACATTATAATTAATTTAATAGTCACCCTTTATAACATTAAACAAAATTTATGAGTAGCGGTTACCACTATTTCCGAATAATAGTTTAAGCCAAATTTGTAATTAAGTTCTTAGCTTCAGCAAAAGAACGAATTTTTATACATGCATAGTGGGCCTACTAATTAGTCATTTGCTGAAGGACACTTGAACAACCCCTCCCTTCAATGTTTTTTTTCTCTAACTATGCTCCGTTTCCATATCTCAGTAACTATCTTTCCGATTTCAACGAAAGTGATTTCAAACATTATAATTAATTTAATAGTCACCCTTTATAACATTAAACAAAATTTATGAGTAGCGGTTACCACTATTTCCGAATAATAGTTTAAGCCAAATTTGTAATTAAGTTCTTAGCTTAAGCAAAAGAACGAATTTTTATACATGCATAGGGGGCCCACTAATTAGTCATTTGCTGAAGGACACTTGAACAACCCCTCCCTTCAATGTTTTTTTCTCTAACTATGCTCCGTTTCCATATCTCAGTAACTATCTTTCCGATTGCAACGCAAGTGATTTCAAACATTATAATTAATTTAATAGTCACCCTTTATAACATTAAACTAAATTTATGAGTAGCGGTTACCACTATTTCCGAATAATTGTTTAAGCTAAATTTGTAATTAAGTTCCTAGCTTAAGCAAACGAACGAATTTTGAAGGATGCGTAGTAGTTCTCCAAATTAGTCATTTGCTGAAGGGCACTTGAACCACCCTCCCCCCCGGCGCCTCTTTCAAGAATTTTTCTCTAACCAGTTTCCATATCTCAGCAACTATCTTTCCGATTTCAACGCAAGTGATTCCAAACAATATAATTAAACTTATAGTCACTTTTTATAACATTAAACAAAATTTATGAGTAGCGGTTACCACTATTTCCGAATAATAGTTTAAGCCAAATTTGTAATTAAGTTCTTAGCTTAAGCAAAAGAACGAATTTTTATACATGCATAGTGGGCCTCCTAATTAGTCATTTTCTGAAGGACACTTGAACAACCCCTCCCTTCAATGTTTTTTTCTCTAATTATGCTCCGTTTCCATATCTCAGTAACTATCTTTCCGATTGCAACGCAAGTGATTTCAAACATTATAATTAATTTAATAGTCACCCTTTATAACATTAAACAAAATTTATGAGTAGCGGTTACCACTATTTCCGAATAATAGTTTAAGCCAAATTTGTAATTAAGTTCTTAGCTTAAGCAAAAGGACGAATTTTTATACATGCATAGTGGGCCTACTAATTAGTCATTTACTGAAGGACACTTGAACAACCCCTCCCTTCAATGTTTTTTTCTCTAACTATGCTCCGTTTCCATATCTCAGTAACTATCTTTCCGATTTCAACGCAAGTGATTTCAAACATTATAATTAATTTAATAGTCACCCTTTATAACATTAAACTAAATTTATGAGTAGCGTTTACCACTATTTCCGAATAATAGTTTAAGCCAAATTTGTAATTAAGTTCTTAGCTTAACTAAACGAAAGAATTTTTATACATGCATAGTTGGCCTCCTAAGTAGTCATTTTCTGAAGGACACTCAAACGTCCTCTCCCCTTGGCATCTCACTCAAGGTTATTATCTTTAACTGTGCATTGCTTCAATAACTGGGCTAATAATGTTCCAATCTTCTCGAAACCAGTTCAATCTTGTCGCGCGCCTACTATACTGTAACGGAGGCAGCGGGGACCTGTCTCAGAAGTTCGTTCGGAAAGAGGTTTGTTCAGAACAGAATATCACCTGGCGGTGGTATGGGAAAATAAAAGATTTTCCGGAGTGTACGAGCATGTCCGGTATATGGTGCCGAAGCCATCGTAGACCGCGGTAGGCGAAATGATGCCATTCGAGGAAATGATGCATGTTTCAGCGGTAAAATGTATGTTGCTAAATTTTGAAATGATTGGTTGCCATCAGATATGACAAACAAATTGATTTGAAAATAAATAAATGCCCCCCCCCCCGTACTTTATAAAAAGCAACATTTATTCTGGCGCAAATGTTGCAGTAGAGGTTTAAAATTATATGGTATATTTATATTTAATATAATATAGCCCTCCAAGGGATTATAGAAAATATTCATTGAAAAAACTAAAATTTAATATAGGGATAAAAAAGAACCTTTTCCGGGAATTACAGTATTAAAAAGTCCCTAAAATACTCATTGTTTCTTACATTAGGGAAAAAATTTGAATATATTATAAAAGTAAAAAAAAATATTTTAACCTATATTAACTTTAAACATTTTAAAATGGTAAAACGAATTATTTTTAAATTAATTTACATAAATTATTAAGTTTATGGGACGTACTTTCTGCATATTATAGGTTCTGATATAGATTATGTTTATTAAGGCAAAATCGCTTTACTAAAGTTCGCAAAATACGCCGAAATTAATAATGTGATTGTATTATTTAATCGATACCAGCCTGCAAAAATGATTACAAATTTCTTGCACCGACAACATAGTTAATTTTATTAAAAGTTTATATTTAGAAATAACTGTCTTAAAAGTACTTTATGGAATATGCCTCTGTAAAAAAATTCTCTGCAATATATATATATATTTTTTTTTAAAGAGATATTACATCTTTGATACTTATATTTGTTTTATTGATTACAGTACATTGAAATACCGATAACTCTATTCGCTTTTACAGATATGTATAATTTTATGAGCACTTCACCATTAATTACCATAAAATACGGTATACATAAATATGAATGTGTAAAAATTTCTACTTTTCTTATTTTTATTCTAATATAATAATTATTAAATATATACTTTCACCATTTACATATATTCTGGTGTTGCTTTAAAATACACTGCGAAATGGACATAAATTATTCAAAACTATAGTGCAATAATACTTTATATTATTTAAAATTTAGAAAAAAAGAATTCGAAAAGTTTTAAAATGAAACAATTTATTAAAGCGTTTATGAAATCAGGATGTCTTTTATAAATACATAAATATATAAAATTTTATATATAATAGGAAAAATATCATTTAATTTCTGCTTTGCTGTAACAACTAAACTGCATAAAATATTAATATTATAATCTTTAGTATCAGAGTTGAACTTTTATTACTTAAGGAACATAAAATATTTCTCCAAAAGTTTTCTTTAAAACAAATCTACTCTTAAAAATGCTTGAAAACAATGGTATATGCCTTTTTTTATTTGACGTTTTCTGAGAATACCGCACACAAAGTCATTTCATCAGGTAACAGTAACCACTCTTTATGACTCTGTATCACGAATGGGGAAATAATGTAAATAACAATCCTTTCTTTCCTTACTAAAAGAAATATAATTTATGACCTATAAAACGTTTGAAAGAATTTTGTATAAAGCATAGGAGCACTCGAAAATGTAGTAAATTTTTTAAACAAAAATCTTATAATAAATTATAACACCTTGTAGTAATATATTATTTTTAAATGCTAAATGTGTAAATTAACAACATAATATACATTAAAATAACTTTTATTAGTTGTTTTACATGTTTCGACTATTTCCGAGTCATTTTCAAAAACAAAATGAGAATATTCCAATGTTGCACGGGCTTTGAAGTTATTATTTTATGTATATCATATTAAATATAATAGAAACACTACAGCCCAACAAGATTATATCAAGAAGAAACCATCCAAATAAATTTTAATGAAAGTAAAATAATGATATTAAATATAATAGAAAAACTACAGCCCTAGCAAGATTATATCAAGAAAAAACCATCCAAATAAATTTCAATGAAAGTAAAATAATATTTCCCTCCAGTCTATACTATCCGTCCATAATAAGAGAATTCATAGAGGTACTAACACGCAAAAATGCAATATGTAACGATGCGGCATCTTTTAATTTACCGAAACTGTGGCTCGAGTTACTCCATGGTCACAGATATGACTATAAACAACCAAGTAAAAAATAATAGCTAACGTGCGTAATTTTTAAAAAGTACATGAAAATAATAACTTCAAAGCCCGTGCAGCTTTGGAATATTCTCATTTTGTTTTTGAAAATGACTCGGAAAGAGTCGAAACATGAAAAACAACTAATAAAAGTTATTTTAATTTATATTATGTTGTTAATTTACACCTTTAGCATTTAAAAAGAATACAAAATACTAATTGAAACAATTTAAAAATGGTAGTATATCAGGATAAGTGTTTTCCATGCATCATTCAAGAAATATATAAATGAAATCAAGGTTTTCTGAAGTTTTAGAATTTAAATTCTGGCAATTTATCTTAATACTGCACGAAGAAAATTAGTAATCATATTTTCAAATTATTATTTTTTTAAAGAAATTTTATTCAGATTTGACACTTTTGAAAATGATTCATCAACATTAAGGAAGCATTTTAATTAACTAAAAATGACTTGGAAATAAATCTAATATTTTGTTACTCTTTCATAAGAAAAATTTACGACTGAAATGCCGTGCAATTTTTAATTGATTATAATTCATAATTGTTTCGAATACTTATTTAGATTATTAATTGTCATTCTATATTCTTAGTATGTCATTCCAAATGAAAAAGCGAAAACATATTTCTAAAATTTCATACTAGTGTTGAAGTACAAACGGCCTAGCATGGGTCAGTTTTAAATTCCGTTTATTTAAATTAAACTATGCAAGCCAATACTGGCTCTATTTTACACTAATTTAGATGAAGGTAATTAGTATTGTGTGCGTTTTCCAAAATCTTCTGCCCGGTTGTGGTTAGGCAAACCGTGTTTTAGTCAACATTACATTTTTAATTATATGTACACAAATATCTTTATGACGTTTAATTTATATGCATTCTAAATTTATGGAATGATGATTATTTTTAGTCTCGAGGTGCTTCTATGCATAACAATGTTAAATGTATCTGTATTTGGTTGAATTTGTAATTTTTTTTTTTTTTTTTTTTTTTTTTTTGTCGTTGTGGAAATGACTGGTGTTTCATATTGTAAGTTATTGTTATTGTCATTACTAAAACTTTTTGTCATACAATTACCGATGCAATTAAAATTCTTATTTAAAATCAATTAAAAACTTATGTTCTGCTGTTGGTAAATGCAACTTTATATATATGGTATAGCTTAAACGCTTAAAGCAACCGTACTGTGTAGTTTGTAAGCTGATATTTTAATCAAAACTATTTTAATGCCCCAAAATAAACTGAAATATTTAGCGTTACTCGTATGGGGCGATTGAATTGCAATTTTATTTTGTAAAGAACATGTTAGTCTTATTTTAGTTTTATCTACTCTAATAGTTATTAATGGCATGTAGATATGTATGATAATGCGATAAAGGAACCTGCTGCAAGTACAACACTCAATAATTTATATCTTTCTAAATTTTAAATGAATTTGATATTACATTTTTTAGGGAGTTTCATTTTTTGAAATGAGCTAATTGTATGCTCTTCAAAAATATTTTATGAGACTAAATATAGAGCAAAAACATTTTAACATTTAGACACTATACAAAGTCCCACCTGTTATTATTCAGTGTGTTTTGTGTCATCGCATTTATATGTCTATTTATATCTTCACCTTCAGCGACGTATAAGAATTGATTCTTTATGAAATTACGATGATGCTCGATGGCCTGGATATTTTTGCTATTGCGACATTCCTTATTATAAATCCTGCCTACAGGCTGATATTATTGCATGTTGAGCTGCCGAACATCTTCTGAATTTGAAAAGTTTCTTCATCTTTTTTTTTGACAAACCATAATATTCCTAATACGTATTCAACCATATATATAATCTGTATAGTGTACCACAGTGCACGTAAAGTAAAAGCACAATTCAACCAGATTTTTTCAAATTGATATTTTATCGAGTTAATGGTAATTGTTTACTTCTCAGATTACCATGTGAAAGAAGTGTACATTTTGAAGGTTTCAGTATAATATTGTACACTCGCAGCAAGCCAATATTAGACTTATATTGGAACAATAGTGAATTCGTTGTAAATATTTAGTAGGTAATGACAATGCTAGTTAAAGAGTTTTTTTATTTTAGAAATATTTACAATGAAATGCCAACTTGTCGGAATATTTACTTTGCGTTGCAGTGATTCACGACATATGTATATATATATTTTTTTTACAATTTTTATTTATTTTATTTTGTTGCAAGATTAGATGGATGTTGGTAAAATGTAAACACAACATTATTGGAGAAATATTCCATGCCAACACATATCAAATTATTTTTTAATGTTATTTTGCAGGGTAAGGTCGTTTAAATATAAGGACATTTGTGCTAAGTCAAAATTTTTAAAATTAAAAACTAACTAATTATAACATTATTTATTTTCCTTATCGAAATTAACTTCTTAATTCATATTAAATTTTAAACCCACAATTTAATGTTTTTGTATTTTTTTAATATTTTATATAGAGTTTTACGCTGCAGTTAGATATTTTAATATTGATATATTGTACAACTCACACACAAAAATATTTCAAACACTTCACATTATATTTTCAGCAAATTCCTTTTCGAAACATGTAATTACTTTTCTTGCCAAAAGTTTGGTAAAAGTTTTATTTTAATATATGTTTTGTTTAAAGTTAAAGAATTATTTATTTATCTGTATACCTGATTCCAAAATAAAAAATCTCTGAATTGTACAGTGATGTATTTTTCTTTCTTTGACTTTTATTTATTTATTGGTTGTTGTTCAAAAAGTACTGTTATTTTTTAGGCTATAACTCTAGGTTAGAAGCTTTCACTTTCCTTAAAAGTTGATGTCATTTGTACAAATAGACTGATATTTCTTAAACTAAAACTTTTAACCTTTACTTTCAATAACTAGATCAAAGAACTTTAGAAATATATAAAACAATAAAATGGAGTTAAGGACATTTTTTAACAAGATTGAATACTTGGTTCTCTTTACTTTCAAATCTCGTAAAGAATTTAGACAACATTTAAGAAAAGGGTTCATATAAAAAGTGATATAATATTTCTATTGTTAAGAGAGATTTATTTATAACTTAATGACAGTGGATGATATCTTTCTATATTAAAAAAAAGTTTTCTGGAACTGAGCCAAAAACGAAATGGACCAATCAAATTCTGCGTAGATATTCCGGGTTAGTCTCATCGCTTTTTTATTAGGGAGTTTTTTGAGGAGCGATTACTTTTTTTCTAGCCATCCTACGTATTCGAAAATCATACCACCAGACGCGAAATATAACAAGCTTTCAGAAATTCAAAAAATTATCACGGTCGGACAATAAAAACTCAAAAAATTCTTAAAAATCGAGTAAAAAATCTTTTATTGAAAAAGTCATTTTTTATATTGTTGCCAAAAAAGCGCAAATGATTATATTTTATCTTAAATAAAAAATGTATTTGCGCGAGACTATTAAAAACAATAATGAAAGTTTAAAATAATAATTAAATAATCACGTGTTGAAAGCAGGAAATAAAGAAAATTACGTCATAAAAATTGTGTTTACACATGAATCCTTCTAATACCTCGAAACGTATCTGATTGGTCAGAGCTTTCTGACTTTTCTTAGGGGGAATTAACATGAAAGTAGAGAATTTAGATAGGATGGACGCTATTAGAGGCGTTACCAAGAGGAAGAGACCCGAGTCTGTCGCCAATTTTAGCGCCAACTTGGCGATATGTCGCCAAATTTGGCGGCCAAAATTAGCTGCCAAAAGTGGGGCCAACTTGACGCTATTTCCAATATTTCGCCAAATTTCCATAGACTCCTATTGAAATCCAATAGCGTTTACTCGCTTACAAAAAATCACCAAATTAAGATATTGCAATGCAACAAAAATTAATATTAGCTTATGAATAGAGCTTAATTGAACTATTTACATTATTTTTAAGCACAAATACTAGCTATTTACAATATTCGTAACACTATATATACAATTGGTTCTTGTTAGTTATCCTGTCGACCAAATTACTGTTGAGATTTTCCCGATTATTCATATATATTAAACGAGCAAGAGATTTTCCTGATTATGAATGATATCGTAAACGACGTGGAAGATTTTCACGAAAATTGTCCCCTGTACTAAATCGAGCACGAAAAAAAGATCTAGCTAGGTTCCGAATACAAGAAAATTTGTTTTTACAGGGTAAAACAAACTCAGCCCTGAAAATGTTTTTTGTTATAAATGGAAAAATACTCAAACGATTTACACGAAACGTGTTGCCTATACTAATTCGAGCACGAGAAATCAATCTAGCTAGGTTTCGAATTCGGGAAAGGTCATTTTGATCTATTAAAAGGAACTCAGCACTAAGAATGCTGCTATATATCGAAAACGGCACTAACGATTTTCACAAAAATTAATGACTACACTAATTCGAGCACAAGAAATCGATCTAGCTAGGTCACTAATTCGAGAAAACTCGTTTTCTGTGTTTAAAACTCGACGTGGTATAAACAACAAGTCTTGAAAAAAAATCGAAAAGTACAGAAAGTTCTTTGTTCAGATCGACTTTAGCTATCCAGTGCCAAAAAAAGTGGGTGCTTTTCGAACCAAAGTGTACCAAAAAAAGAAATAAAGGAAAAAAATATTCATAAATATTGAAATGCAAACGAGATATTAAAACAAATATATCCCACAAGACTAAAGTAAGCCAGCGAGTATTTTTATGTGAGTGTAGTATCCTCTTTAACTAACAATTGTGTTTTTAAACGGCCTCGACAAAATTTTAAAAGCGGTAAAAGAATTGAAAAAATTTAGTGATGCATAGTTACGTAGATTAGATCAGTTTCTACTGACGTCACAAACATTCACCTGTCGAGAGGGATAATTATGAAAAATATTGTAAATAAATAAATATCCAATATTATTTTTTTTCTGTTTTCCTTAATACATTTAAAAAATTATTTTAATAAAATATTGATAGTTGACACTTGAGTGAATGCAGCTTTTCCGATTTTTTTTTTAAAATTCCAATGCCAACATTCACCCATTTGTTTATTTGGCGTTAGAGTCTGGGTCTGGCGATTACTTTGGCGATAGTTTATTTTATGGAAAATGGTTGACGGGATAATGCGGAAATATCAAATATAGTTTTTTAAAAACACTCTTTTGTAAGCAACCAATGGTCATCTTGAAAATACCGCGGAATTCATATTTTTTACGTAAAATATCTATTACAATGCATTAATTTGGCCTGAGCAAAGACCTCTATTATGAAAAATTCACTTCTTTTTTATACATTTGCCAGGAAGCTCAAAATAATGAATTTATTTGAAATATATACTTTTTGCTCTGTTTATTTATCAACAAAAGAGAATCAGAAAGAAACATTATTTAAATTATCTTTTTACTCTTTTAAATTTATTTGTCATCGTGTAATCGTAAATTTATTGATATTTAATTATTAATTGATGAAAGCGTATTCTGTATGTTACATTTTTTTTTTAAATTTATTTTTTACTTTTAACTCTTTAAAATATTGACTTTTGCCATTTCACAGCGCTTTGGCCTATTTTGGCGAACATTTTACTGTCACATAATTAAATCCGTTGTTTTTCAACTCCCATACAATTCACGAGCTACAGAGATATTGCACCTGGCGATTTATCACCTGTGACCGCCTAATTGAAAAAGAACAACCAATTTCAAGTGAATGTATCATATATATTATTTCTCCTGTCAACATCCCTTTTTTCTGAAAATACGAAACGCAGAACGACGAATGAGATAGCATATGAAAGGATTTTGAAAACGCTTCTGACATAGCACACTTAACATTTCGTTAAAACATGTTTTCGATTAAAAATTGCTGATAATTAAAAATTAAATCGGCATTGTTTTCCTAAATGAAATGAAAGGTTTTCCTCAAAACATTGTTGCCAAAAAAAAATAAATACCACATTATATGATGCTCAGCAATTATTATAAAAAACACCGCACGGGTTTATTTTATATTTATGATTAAAAAGCGAAATTTAAATTGAAATGTTTAGATTTATATTTCTATGTCCCATGTTTTTCCCGAAGCGGATGACGTCATCCTCTAATGCAGTTAAAATACGATTGTTATTATTTTTTTTTTCGCGCGTGCCTTTAGCAATCTTGGATCAGTTTTTAATCTAACTTTGATGGAATAGATGATATTCTGGATTGACTAACAACTAAATGGTGTTTACAGATATTTTTATCCTTGCTTTATCTTTAGAAGTTTAAACCTGCATCTAATAACTATTACATATTGATAAAAAATGGCACTTCTCTTTTATCCCGTCGACCACTTTTCATAACAAAAAACTGTCGCCAAATAAACGGGAGAACGTTGCCATTGGAATATCAAAGTAAATAAATACAATATAAGAATTTAAGGACACAATTGTTATTTTAATTAATGAAATAACTAACAAACCAGTAAAACATAATGAAAAATACACGCAAATGTCGAATTAAAAACCACTTGATGATTTAACAAACACGTATAATGCTTCTGACATCAAGTAAATGGGACTGCATTTTTGGCGTTTAATCTTACAATTTGGCGATAGTTTTTTGTTATGAAAAGTGGTCGACAGCATAATAGAGAAGTACCTAAAAAATATTAGATTTCAGTGCGAAATCCTCGCACGGGTCCTCTGGTTAATCTATATATTTAAAACGCTAAGCGTTTTGTTCCGACAATCCGTGAGAACAAACTGCTACATCAAATTACATCATTCTTTTTTTAAATGAAAGATATTTGGTCACAGATTTGTTATCGTACATTCGTTTGTTCGAAAATTTAATTAATTAGCCGTAATCTTAAATTAAAATTTTACTTCTGCTTATGACGTCATAAAGCCGGCAATCGGATTAACGCCCACTGTTGCGACGTACAGAGTTTATTTTCTGAACTCAATGATTGCGAGCATAAAAAATAAATATTAAATATTAAAAGTACGTGACTTTTAAGCCGAATTTTTTAATTTAAGTTAAAATATAGTTAAAATGTTTAAGTATTTCGGTAAAAATATTTATCCGTCTGTTTTATAAGCAAATAAAAATTCATATTTACTGTGACGTCACGGAAATATTGTCCATTGGGTTCATTTTATCATTAAGCATTATAACTTTGTTTATGCCATTTTTTTCATTACAATTAAATGCAAAATATATTTTTATTTGTATGCATGGTGCTTAAGCATAAATGTACGTGTGAAAAGTTTGTACCGGTGAAAATGACGTTATGCTTAGCTTGAAATGCATTTTAACATTGATAAAACTAAAAAGAAAAATTTATATGATTGGGTCAACATGGCGTAATATTAACTGATATTTCAATTTTTAATTTTAAAGATTAGAACTGGAGCCTTTATTGGTTGCTTCATCTTGATTGCATACCCTGATTACATGTTACCAATTACTTTTTTTCAATTATAGGATTAAGTTATAGGAATTATAGGATTTAAATTATTAAGATTTCCTTTTTTAATAAAAAAATTCACAAAAGTAAAGAATTTCAGGGAAAAAAAAACTTGAAATAATGATTGTATTTTAGCTAGAATAAACAATGTAAGGCTAATATTTTATAGGAATTATTTTGGTAGGTTTGTTATAAGTTCATTTAACACTTCCTTATTAGCGGCAAAGTCTTATTTCTATCACTGTGAATTTTTCTTTCTTTCAATGTCAAAAAATGGTAGTCTACATTTGGACGCCAACCAAAACACAGTGGCAATATTTAGAAATGTATAACGGTTGTGACAACAAACGGCACTATCGCTTTAGCTTTCATCGCGCTTACATCACTTCTAAATACTAAAAATTTAATTTTTTTACTACATTTTACAATTTCTATTCTTACATCCTCAATTAGAAAAAAAAATTAGCTTTCGATTGAAATTTATTTGAAATCTGCCGCTTAATTTAACGACTTTTTAAATAATTTTCAAGCATGAAATATTTTTCAATTCTATCTCAACAATGATCATCCGTTTGTTTTAATAATGTAAAATAGCCCCTTGGAAAATTGCAACAATTGAAAATAGGTATCCCTAACCTTCATGAAAAGTGAAAATAAAATAATAATAATAAAAACCTGATAAATCATAAGATCAGATTATCCATAAGAATTGACGCTAATTTAAAATCTGTCAAATAAAAAAAAACTATTTTTAGTTTATGATTAACATAAAATTGATATGTTGAATTCTTTGATGTATATGTTGAATCAGAATATGCTAGGAACTGTTATTTATTATTTTTTTAAAGATCCATTGGATATTTAACTGTATAAGAGACCGACTGTGATGGAAAAGGAATAATCATCCTGATTATGTAAGGGATAGAAGAAACCATACAAATAAATTACAATTGAAAACATTAAAATTCTCCCTCATCTGCATATTAATTTATTATTTTTAACAAAAATTCTTCATTTTTACATAAAATTTGATTATCTTAAAACAATGGATGCGTTTTAGAAGATATGGATTTGAAACGAACTACGATTAAAGAGGACATTTTAAAACTTTTAATTTAAACATTTTAAAACTTTTTTAACGTAGAATTTCAACGGTGCCTTTGGGCAGATGCAATGCATATACGCATAGGAGCTCATTCGATTGCATTATCACAGGGGAGGGGGTGCTTATACTATGTTCTTTTATTTACTGAATATGAGATGAAAGTAGGAAATTTGTATGATACTTTATGATAGGACTATTTGTATGATACTTTATAGGTCCATGACCTTTTTTTGTCGTGGGGAATATGGTGGTAATGTCAAACTGATTTGCATTACACATTTGTTTACGGAGCGTTCATTTGGAGTTTGCATCGGAAATAGCATTTCACTGAGGGGGGGGGGGATTTTTTAAAATAAAATATTTGAAAGACTGTTTCATACGAAGCCCTACTCAAATAATAAAGAAGCTTATTTTACTGATATTGTTATAGTATTTTTTTCCGTCACGTTTTGACGGGTTCCATCTAGTTTATAATTAAGTTGTAAAAATATTAAAATGTTGTATTGTCATCGGCAAAACACTTTTCAACATAATTTATATAATTCTTGCCTATCAGGAATTGTGTTAAAAATCGATTGGAAAATTCCATGAATAAAAAAAAAAGTAATTAAAATAAGCTAGCCAAAAAATAAAATAAAATAAAATAAAATAAATTACCGAGCGAGGATTGGTCTACTAGGTACTTGTAAGATTAAATGCCAATAATGGTTGATCGAAAATGTCACATTCACTTGACAACACGTGTTTATGTCATCAAGTTATTTTTATTTCGACGTTTTATTTATATTTTTATTAATGTTATACTAATTTATTTGTTTTTTCGTTATTTAAAGTAAAAATTATGTCAATTTGTATAATTTGGTGAGTGAGCAGGAAAAAAAAGAAAATTACGTCATAAAAATCGGGTTTACATATGAATATTAAAAATTAAAAAGATGAATTAAATGAAAAAACATTATAACCAGTTACATGAAAAATCATTATAACCAGATTACAGAAGAAAGTCGCCGTTCGTGATATCATCATCATCATCTTTTTAAAACAGGATACATTACCAGGTTTTAAGAGGTTGTGAAATCAGAACGGGGGTTGGTGAGCGTAGCGAGCAGGGGGCAGAGCCCCCTAGTGATATACAAAAAAAGATCTTGAACATGCGTAATCCACTTATAATTAATAGAATATTTGTTTAAAATATTAAATTATAGCAATAAAGGCCCGCCAATGGTCTTAGTTGCACGGGTAGGCGGCGTGTTTTTAAACAGGTTATGTGCGAAAATTACTCACCAGTTAAAATATTTTCCATTGATGCTGGGTAGAATCTTACGTCGGGTCGAGTAATATTTACCCAAACCCGACCCGACCGGTGTGGCAGTTTGTTTCGGATCTGTTTGACGATAGTTATTATCTATTTATTTTATTTTATTATTTTTGGTGGGGAAGGGTAAAACTCAGGTCAGGTTCACTTCAAGTGTTTCACGCTCGGATCAGTTTCAGGTCAGATTTCTACTCTTTCGGGTCAGTTTAGGGTTGTTGTGACCTTTCAAAAGAAAGTGTTGAATATTTTTCAAATAAGAATCTATAGGGGAGATAAGGGATGAATGGGACATTTTCACAAAAATATGTATTTTAAATATTTTATTTAGGTTATTATTAATATTATACATCGCATTTCATACATTGGGTGTTTGTCTACATCTTATGCTCAATATTTATTCAAGATTATTATTATAGAGAAATATATTATGAAATTTAAAAAAAAAGTTCTTCTCTGTCCCAATCATCCCCACAGCAGGGATGGATGGGACACAAATATTTTCCGCTCTATATTCAATGATACCAAATTAAAATTTATAATTATAAACTTATATGTAGTTATATTTGTAATGTATGATTTTATATGGCTGCTATATATCAGTGTTAGTAATCTAAGAAGTGAAAATACAGTTAATTATGCATTAAAAACTTTGATTTATATTATATATTTTAACTGAAATTTTAATGAATTACGAAGTTCAAGTTGCACGGATGTGCAAATATCAGTAACACACTATATGTGGTCTGTCTAAAATGTTCTAAATGTGGTCTGTCAGTAGCATAAGCTGGTAAAAAATCAGTTTCAGTGAATGTATTGTTGTTAAAAAGGAAAATGGCAGTTTTCCTAAAACCACTGGTCATGTTTTTGTTGCTAGTACTAAAAGCTGACAAAAATGCCTCCTTGGCAAAAGCTGAGCGGTTATAAATTGTAATATGCTCTCCAAGATTATTTGTAAGCCGATCATCTTGGACTGATCTCAGCTTTGTCTTTAAAGGCCCATAAACAGAAACATCCAATGGCTGAAGAAGACGGTGGCTACAATGAGGAGAAAATGTTAAAAAATTAATTAACATAAATTATTAATTTATCAACTTACATAATATTATTTAGTTAATAAAAAAAATTCAGTATAATCTAGAGATCAATGAAACAGTCCCATTCATCCCCGTTTGAAATGTCCCAATCATCTCCATGATGCATATATTCAATTGTCAGACATTTTGTCGGAAATTATTTTGGCACACTGGTTAATATTCATTTATTTTAATTACCAATATTGAGCCTTGAATAAAATAACTATAACATATCTTAATTGCTTATAATGCATAAAATATGTAAATAACTTCAAATAATTAAAAAAAACTTTTAAGCAAAGTTTTCAGGAAATGCAACTTTGAAGGAAATTGAAAACAGCCATGTATGTGGTCTCGCTTTTTAGTTTTGAAGCACACTATGATCGTGTCA
The DNA here is from genome assembly GCA_963931845.1 of Maratus michaelseni. Lineage (NCBI taxonomy): Eukaryota > Metazoa > Arthropoda > Arachnida > Araneae > Salticidae > Maratus > Maratus michaelseni. Next base: position 134,596,461 of record OZ007595.1, read on the forward strand.
TCTATGAGGATGGGAAGCAATTTTAAAAAAAAATGTTTATTGCCTGAAATATTGAGAATGTCCCATCCATCCATCCCTTGTCCCATTCATCTCCCAGTTCCATTATATTTGAATATTAATGAGTATATATGTGTTCATTATTAGAACAAAAAAGGTATACTTGATATTAGAGATATAACTCGAGACTATTTAAACATAATTATATTAACATATGAATTAACTTTCTTTGAAATCGAGTTCGGGTTTGAATATTTCGATTAGGATTGATATGTAGCGGGTTCGGGTTGACGAAATTTTTCTGTCGTGCTCGGGTAAATTTTAAGCAGAAATTTCGATTCGTATCGTCTGCAGCACGACAAGTAAAGGACTCTAGCACCGGGTGGGTGTCTAATTCTTTATTAATGCTATGTGGATGAATTTTTCTTTTTTTAGGATAGCAGATCTATTATGTACCAATTCTATTATGTACCAAAGTTTACATAATAAGGATCCTCAAAGTTATATAACATGAAGTAGAAAGAGTGATGTTATGAGTCTCATTTGGTTTACTCATTTGGTTTGGTTCGCAAACTGAACACAGTTCAGTTTGCGCTACTTAACCACTCCAAACAATTCAGATTTTCAGCTCAAAATTTAAGTTTAAGACCTGTTTCAACATTAAAAATACTTTATAAAACATTCACTAATTTAGCTGTTCGTAGAACGTTTAGAAAAGTGATATTAAAGTATAGAGCATAATACTATTTTAATTATATAATGATGTAGTTTATAAAATACAAATTTTGCAATACTTGTAAAAAAAGTTTATTTTTAAACAATAAAAAAATAATTTAGATTAATTTTAAAATAGTTTTTATTGGTATTTATTATTTTATACATTAATTTTGGAATTGAGTATGCTAGAAAATGTTAAGATATAAACGTTCTTTTTTTAAATATTACGTTACTTGGAATATATGAGCTTCTTTCGAGAACGCAATACACAGTGTTAAAATGGATACTTTATGGAATAAATGTTCTTTCTATAAAACTTCCTTATATAAAACACTATTTTTTCTACTTGAAGATAGCTTATTCGTCTTAGCAGTAGACTGCATTTTCTTTTCAATTTGAGCATTTTTCTTATGCACTAAAAAGGTTGAACTGTCCAATTGCAATCTGGATTTAATGCATATTCGGAAATGTTTCATTTGGGATTTCATGCTACATGTATTTCGTTTCTCTGTGGATAGAAGAATGGAAATGGCTGTATTTTTTTCACCTATTAATATTTTCTTTGTTTTTGTAAAATTTATTGTATTTACATTATTCTAAAACATTATTATTTTTTACAATTATAGCATATGATATCAATATAGATATTCAATGTCTATTTCATGTTGATTTTTATATGTTTGAAGAAATACTTTGAAGGAATTAAATTTATTTTAAAAATGTTTCTTAAATCAGTGTTACTGTACAACAATGGATTAAAATAGTAAAGAAGTTTTTGACGAGTGTTCTTAACACTTTTCTTTTTATGACATTAGAATAAAATAAATCGGAAATCCTTTATGTCTACTTATTTCATTTTGGAGTAACGCCGATTTCGCATAAGATATACATTAATATTAAACATTATAGAATCTGGTATCAGCGTATATATTCAATGTTTTTCATACATGTTGACTTTTACAGAATTAAAGGCATTTGTTATTATAAAATTAAATTTATGTTAAGAAATTCTTTTTTTTATTAATTTTACTTTATGATAATGATTTTTAAAAGTTTAAAAAAAACTTTTGAGGAGTGCTTAAAATACATTTTTTTCAAGAACTTGTAATAAAAGTGGATAAAATTTATTTAAACATTTTCTGCAACATGAATTCTGGTGTCAATCATCAATTAAACGACGGAACTAATTTAAAACCGAAAGAGTTAACTGATTAATGTAAAATATTAAAGATTAAACAGATTTTAACACACCTAAAGTGTTCTTCAATATAATTCAATTATTAGTTATTTTTCTGAGTAATTTAGGTCTTACTAAAAAAATACATCCCGTTAAAGTTTCCTGATATTACTTTGGGATTTATTTTTTGTTGGTAAAAGTCGATTTTATATAAAATATACGTACACTGGTACCCTAAACTGAAGCAATTAGCACAAAATGCTAATTTTTGAACAGAAAAAATAATTGTGAGTACTTAAAAGCAAAATGTATAAACGGCAGATGATAAAAATTGGCAATATCTAAACAGCACGGTTCGTCGATGTGACGTCTTCTGTATGTAATTTTTTATATAAATTTTACAGTCACTACAGTGAATTCAAATATTTATTCGAATCATTACTATTCTCAAGTTAATGCCGTTTGTTCACCCCGTTAAAAAGTCTCCGTGATTATGTGTATGTGACGAATCAACAAATTACTTTTCAATAAACCCAACTTGTGAATCCCACGTGACCGTCATCTGATGACACCATTGTAAAATCACCGTGACTGTAGTTTATTGGCAAGTTCCCAAATAACAGCAACACCTATCTTGTGACTCACCACAAATCAGCAATAATGCTGACTTTACAGAATGATCTCCAGATACTAGTCATTGGAGAACCACCATGTGATTTCATTGTGACTTTATTTGGTAACTCAGCACTGCGAAACGTCCATGTTGGAGTTTCTTTAGGGTCTCCAAAAGACAGTCACATGAAAGACACGAGGTAACTTTTTTGGAACGCCTTCTAGTGACTCTTCACAAAGCAATATTAATAGAAATTATTTCTACTAATTGAAAATATTGAAAATAATGATTTTTTTCTGATAAAATCAATACAAATTCCACATTGTGTCTATTTTTAATGTTATATACTCATAACGATACCTCTTAAAAATTGTTTGACACTCTTGAATTTAGAATCCTACTCAGACAGATGTAAACAAAAATGATTTATTGATATGAGAGTTTGAAGACGAAAACATTCAAGATTGAAAGTTGCTGAAATTACTTATGATTAAAAAGTTACTAAGTTAGTAAAATGATACAATAATTATTGAAGGTAAAATTTACTTTACTCGGAAAATTATTTGGCATGAAATTTTATATTTACATTTTATTACTACATTTTTAAATCGTTTAATGTTTAATTTATATAAAAAATATATATCAATCAAACGGTTCTTAAAAAATAGATTGTTTTTTAAGCAGGGTATATCTTATTTATTATATCAAAAACTTTATTGAACCAAAAAAAGCATTATTAAATTAAATAATAACTGAATTATTAAATTTTGATCAACATGAAAGTATTTAGCGGAAAATTATGTAATCAAAAATAGTTTTCTTTGCAACATGAAAAATTTAGAAAATATTTTCAAAGAATTGAAGGCTAAGAAACGAATGTATAAAATTTAACCATTTTCTAATTATTACTTCTTTTTTTTTTAAGAAATTATAAATTTTATGGAATAAAGCTCTGTAATGATATTTCTTTAAATTTCTTTTGTGTGAATAACTCATAAAAATTTCTCGGCGTAATTACAATTTACCTGAACCTTCGTTCAAATACATGATTGCACTGATAGGAAACCATTTAAACTGTGAATAATTTTCTTTATACAACGAAGATAGTTCACACTAATTAAATTTGCGAAATTTAAAAACACAACCTGTTTGTAAACGAACATTACTTAAGATTTTCAATCCTTTTACAAAGACTTATCAAACAAAATTCATTTTTCAACTCTAAGAATAGTACTAAAATTAAATTGCGTGATATCTTGAGATATATTCTAAAATATTCAAATTTGTGCTTACTAATGGAATGTTTTGTTAATGGTTTGTGGAGAAATTAGAAGCTCCGCAAATAAATGAAATATATAAATTTAGTTTTGGAAGTAACGGCTTACTTGTAATGTAATAATAAATATATACTTATACGAATTTTAAAACATCTCCATAATTCTATGTTCAATTTGAATGGTTTAATGTTATTCTTTCTTTTAAAAAAAGTTAAGTTTTTATATTTTATACTTCATATCTGAAACTGAGAAATGTCGGTAAATAAATGAAAAATGGATTTTCTCATATTAATATAAAGCTTAATTATAAAATGTTATATATTTTAATGGTTTTTGAAATTTTAGTTTGAGATTGTATTTTTCCTCTATTTTCATAGAATGCGTTATAATAAATTTATTTTTTATAACCTTCAGTATAAAAACAGAAAATGATAACTATAACTTTAAAATAGTAAGAATATGTAAACTTTATAAAACTGTAAATTGAAAGAGAAAATTGTGTAATCGAATATACCTAGTAATTCAAAGAACTATTTTTCTAATTCTTTTTTTTCAAGTGTAAGCTTTTATGATAAAAAAAAAAACCACAATATTCATTAGATGTTCCAATTAATATTCATTTTTTACCTAATCTATAACCTCTATTATGCATATATTAAACCAATATTTATAGAACTTGGTTTAAATATTTATTGCATTAAACATACAGAAAGGAAGTCTTATTTTACTTTAAAATATATATTTTTTGAAACGACTGACTATAATACGATATCTCCTTTCATGAAAGTTTATCTCAAGTATAATGTACATAAAGTCATTTCATCTAGTAATAGAACACCGTTTTTATGGCGCTGTGGCACGCAAAGGAAAACACGTAAATAAAACTGCTTCCTGGGTTCTTAAAAGAAACTGTATTTATGCTCTTAAACCGGCTGAAGTAATACTTTGTGAAAAAATGTCTGAGTTAAGGTAAAAAATAAATAAATAAAAAAATAAACTCAAATTAAAATAAATTCGGCTTTTCTTAGATATTTTGGATAATGTTTTTTTTTTTTTTTTAATCTTACTTTTTTGCGATTTTTTTTTTCATTAAACATTTAGAATCCTAGTTGTAGTGTTAGAATTTGTAAAACAAAAGCGGTTTTTTAGATATGATTTGCTTTAACATTTACTTTAAAATTAATTTAAAATGTATTTTTATGTTTTTGATCTCTTTGCGACGATTGTCCTTTGTAGTATTTTTATGAGCGGTTTTTAATTTTTTTTTTTCAAATTTAATCTCAGTATTGCTTTGCTTAAGTAAGGCAAAATTTTCAAATTCAAAGTTTGAGCTGGAATAATAAAATATGCAGTGCATTGTATGGGTTACGTATAGGTCACGGTCAACGTGAATGGGTTCTATGTTAATACTTTTTTATGTCACTGCAATATACAAGATGTCCAAATCAATTGTCCTTAATTTAAAACTTCCATTAAAAAATGATTCTATGACATACTTGCTGTTGTTTCGAGCAGTCAAAGGAAAACAAGACTACACCGCAGGAGTAAGCACAATTTATTCAGTGGTACACTGTAAAAAATGACCAATGTTTCTTATTTTATGAAAATATGCTATAACCACGATCGAAAACATAATATAATCTTCTGAGTTATCCGAAATTTCAAATAGCATGTTACATTGTCTTTTGAATCCCCAAAAACGAATACATTTTCAAAATTTAAAGAATAATTTATGAAAACAAATTATTTTTAGCTGCCCGAATTTTTCAGAAACGTTTCCGTAGGGTTTTTATAGTGTATTAATGAGTGTCCTCAGCCTGGAATACCTGTTTTTCGAATGCTATCAATTCTGAAGTAAACATTTTCATTCTCAAAAAAAAAAAAATAATAATAACAGACAAACATGCAAAATTAACAGCGTTAACAATAACATTAAAATTAAGATTATTTCTTTACTCTTTCATGTATAAATTAACTTATGCGGCTGAAAAAGTTTACTTGAGAATGGATGACATTCGAAAAACAGGTATTCCAGGCTGAGGACACTGATTAATACACTATAAAAACAATTCGGAAACGTTTCTGAAAAATACGGGCAGCGAAAAAGTCTTTGTTTTTATAAATAATTCTTTAAATTTTGGAAATGTATTGGTTTCTGGGGATTCAAAAGTCAACGGAACACGCTATTCGTAATTTCGGATAACTCAGAAGATTATATTATATTTTCGTTCGTGGTTATAGTGTATTTTCATAAAATAAGAAACATTGGTCATTTTTTACAGTGTATGCTGAAAAGAAATCCTTAATCACAGTGAAAAAAAAATGTGCACAACAGTGTACAAAAGATACCCAGCCGATGTTAAAAGTATTCAGAAGTGGCCCAAAACTTGAAACCTGAACCGGAGGACATTTGTGACAGTAATAATTTACCTGGATATGTTACAAATTTACGCAGTACACCAAATGCAGCGTTTTCAACCCACTGTTCTTTTCCAACCAGACGGGGGCCCCTCCTCACTGGAGTAAGGATGTTAGAGAAATTTATACACCACTTTCCCTCACCGATGGATAAGACGTGGTGGCCCAATTCCCTGTTCACCTCGATCTCTCGACAGCACTCCACTGGATATTTCTTCTTGAGCTAAGTCAAAGATATCGTTTACAGAAGGAGAATCAGTGAAGTGAAAGCCCCAATAACTGCAGCCATTGCTACTATTACTGTTACTACAACGAGCATTTCTGGGACTGGACTACCGATTGGACATCCCAAGAGAAACTAAAGGAGCACACGTGGAAGTGCACTGATTTTTTATTAAAAACTTTGCAAGTACTGTTATCTATTTTTACGTTTTTCTCATGCTTTCTACCTTTTTGTCTCAAAATCAGGGAAATTCGATTCGGACAGCCTGTTTACTTGTTCAAACATGAAAAAAAAAATATTTAATTATAATATAGATTTGTTGAAATACTTAAAATGAAAATTTCGAAAAAGAAATCCAGCTGCATACATTTGTAAAAAAAAGTGAACAGATATACAGTAGACCATCATTATATCATGCCGCGTTACTACATATTCGGATATATCACTCTCCTTATCTGTCCCAAGCAAATATATAACTTTTACATTACTGAACATTTAAATGACTTGTATATAATTCTATTTTTTTTTAAGTAATTGTTAAAATAAACAACAATAAGTTTTTTAAGTTATTAAAAGTTTATTTTTTATAAAATTGAAATAAGCATTTAAATATTATTTTTGGGGCAAATACAAACATCTTTTATACGTTTTCATCTTGCTGAATTTTTCAATGCGGTCGGTTATATGAAGCTTTCTAATATATCGCGAAGTTTTTCTTCTCTCCCAGTATGTGAGATATATCGCGGGGCTAATTTATTATACAGAGTTACTCAAACTTTTATACTTCCTGCGGTTCATGAAGAATAACGTATAGATGTCGTACTCACTACCACCCACCACCGTCATTTTTTACTTTTAAGAGTCATGAGTGAAAAATGGAAGCTGTGAAATCATCGAAAAGATACAAATTATCATAACTTGTTACGTTGCATCTAATTAAAGCTTTGTATATAGCAAGTTTTTCATGTGATCGGTGCACTTGTTTATTTTTACATATTTATTTAATGTTTCATGTTAGTTTTCTGAGGCAGATTTAAAAGTCCTCCTCATCATCAAGTGCACTTTTATATGTTTTATAAAAGAGTTAATAATGAAAAACCCTTTACATTTTTTTTCATTTATTATGCACCGCGCTGTATCTTAGTTTACTAGACAATCGTCGCGTACTCTTTAGAATTTTTTCGTATACTTCAGATGGAGAAATATTCTGTTATTAGATGGATTATTTTTGAAAAAATGTAACCATAGTCGATATATTAATAAAAAGTAATATAATAATGTATATTTGGAACGAACATTCTACATAAATGCTATCATTTAATGACAATATTTCACTTTGATATTTGATTCCAGTATTTTTTAATGTTTACTTTTTATATTACTTCAATATCATGATTGCGCTGTCAATAATATATCAAGATTGTATTGATTTTAAAAGTAATTCAAATATGTGAAATACAGTATTCAGTGTAATTCAGTGTAAATACAGCACGTAACGTTCGCGAGTTTTCATTATTTACGAACATGAAAATGCGGAGAAACGTAACATCGCGAAATTCTTATTTGATCATTATTATCTCTTTCTTTTTCAGAATTTTATAGTGGTTACAGATTATTTCCCCTGTGTTTTCTATGTATTTACAAATCGATTTTCAGCATTCAAATGGAAAAGGAACGAGTATTGTAGAAAAGTAAAATAATAAATAACAGCAGCAGAATAATCATTGCAATGGTGTTATTAGAAGTGGTACAGTAACGGTATCTTTAATCTAGTAATTTAACATGTTCGGGTTCTCGTAGAGATGTTGTTCAAACTGCTCTTAAATGGAAAATAAACAAAAGTATTTCTGAAGCATTTATCTGTGTTTAAATATCGTATTTTAATAATGTATCGCATATTGACCCACTAATACATTAGCATCTCTTTGCGAATGGAGAGAGTAGAAATTATACAAAAACCTATGCTTTTTAACTGTAATTATTTCTCTAGTCCGGTAATTTGAATTGTCTTTCATAAATAAATTTCATGTTTATGAATGTGTGCGTACATTTAACTTCTCATAAATTATGGAGAGGTATGTGAGCTTTAAGAACACATATTCAACAGGAGATATAGGTTTTAAATCTTGGAAAAAACATTTTAGTTTAGTTTACAAAATTCTATTTGTTTCCGTTTTCAACATTGTTTGGCTCAGTGCTCATTTAACTAAAACCGTGCGACAACTGTAAGAAAAAACTCTTCCGAAACTTACTGATGCATCCTTCATAAAATTAAAATTTTTGAACGAATGGGCGTTGTAGAAAATTTAGTAATTTAGATACCGATTTCCAATGTGCGAGAAAATTACCAAACATTTACTTTTTTTTTTTTTTTTTTTTTTTTTTTTTTTTACAGAAGAGGATTTTAAAACAATGTTTAGCATTTCTAACCAGAAATGTCACTTAAAAGTTTAAATAATATTAATAATAACATTATTATGAAAATTAATAGTTTACCAAATTTTATCAATTAGTTGAAAAATGTTAACCTATGTACGTTTGTTTTAGGACAACCATTACAAAGCAGCAATGTTTGTTTGTTTTAGGACAATCATTACAAAGCAACAACTTCAACGTTTGAGAAGTTTTTTACACTCCATTTTCCTGTTCTTAACTTCCTGAAGTTCAGAAGAATTTTATTTTTAGGGAATTCATTAGTTATAGATTTTCTAACGGTTATAACCATTTGAAAACAAAATGTTAGTTTTTCCCCCAAACCCATATACAATACTCAGTTACAATGTTAGTAACTAGCGTTACAGTGGCATCTTAGCAGCATTAAGAATCCATTTACGTGCATTTTTCAATTTACAAATTATTTATTCGTAAGAAAACTTCTTAAAATTATGCATGCAATTGCTACAACAATATTATTCATTTTAATTATTTCAACAGAATACGTTTGCCTTATTCATTTACGTTTGCCTTATTCATTTTATGTTTTATTTGAATTGATTGCATTAAATTATTTATTTTAATTTTCTATTCTAATATTCTACACTTATAAGATTTAACTTATATTATTATAACATAACACACGTATATTTATAATATAACACACTTATATTTATAATATAACACACTTATATTTATAATATAACACACTTATATTTATAATATTATACATTTACATAATTATACACTTTACAATGTAGCTGCTTATTTTTAATGTTTTATTCATTCAAAATTGCAACATAAATTAATTTTATAACTAATTAGCAGACCCGCCCGTATAACCACGTGCTAATCTAATCTGCTAGAATGTTGGCAGGTTCGGTGATGATGAATCACCAATTCAATCATTGTTCATTGGTGTCGTGTGGATAGATCATTATTTATTTGTCTCTTGTTGATAACTGTTTTTTTTTTTTTTTTTTTTTTGTACCAAACATTTCATATCAAACTATTTTTAAAGTCGATAACGTGTTGTGTTGGAGCGAGTATCTTTTATTACATTTCATATTTCAGCATTAAAAATAGATTATTAAACATTTTTTTAATTTACCTGTTCCAAATTTCGTGTAGACCAATGTTATTAAAGCAGGGGCGCAAAAATTTAGGCGACAATGGGCTGATTCCCACCGTTAAATTTTATTAGTATCCTTCGTCAAATTTTATTAGTATCCTTCGCTTCTATTTTATCAGTATTCTTATTAGGCGAAGAATACTAAAAATTTAGTCCCATTGGCGCCTAGATTTTTGCACCCCTGTAGTAAAGTATAATATATTATTTTTAATTACATATTGATGCAGTTTAAAAATTACAATTTTTTTTATGCTTGTTAAAAATACATGTTATTGAACATAAAAAAAGACATTACATAAACTAAAATTAGCTGTGATATTTAAAAACTGTTTTGATTTATTATTTTCATACATTAATTTTGTTTTTCAGTACTACTGAATATGATAGAAAGCTTGATGATATAATTATTATTATTATTTTTAATTATCTCCTCACTTGTAATACAATCCAGGAGCTCATTTTGAGAATCCAATACACTGGGTTCAAATATATATCTTATAAAACAAAACTTCCTTATATAAAACGCTATTTTTTTCCTACTTGAAGATATCTTATTCGTATTAGCAGTACGCCGTTTTTTCTTTTCAATTTGAGCATTTATTTTAAGAAAATAGATATTCAAAAGATTGAACTGTCCCTCGCGATCCGTATCTGATACATATTCCGAAATGTGTGATTTGGGATTTCACGCTCGATGTATTTTGTTTCTCTGTGGATAGCAGAATAAAATGGCGTCATTTATTTTTGCTTATGTATTCCTTTTCTTTTTTTTCCTTGAGAAACTTCGATTTTGAAAACTATATACAATATTTTTAAATTATAGCATCTGGTATCAGCATAGATATTGAATAAATATTTATATGCATATTTTTACCCGTGTGAAGAAATATTTTTTAAGGAAATTAAATTCCCGATAAAGTATTATCTCTTTTAAATTAACGTTCCTCTATGACACGCATGTCAAACACGTGGCCCGCCGACAAGTTATCTGTGGCCCGCCAAGTCTTTGGCATTTTCCCTATGTTTGATTCAGTTCATGTTTTATGCAGAAAACATACTTTGCACTAACGGTGGCTGCAGTATTGCCAAGTTGAAGCAGTTTTTATTCGCACACATGATGTGTACTTGAAAAAAAAAAAAGGAGGATCTTCTGGGAATTAGTCCATTGCTCAGTATTACCATCATACCTGATAATATTTCTGACTCAGTTAGGAAAATTTAGACTAAATAAAGTCTGTCGTTTAAAAAACACGTTCATATTGCAAATAACAGTGCTCCTTCAACATTTTTTTTTAAAATAAAAAGTATACAATTACAAAATTAAAAGAAAAATGCAACGATCGTAGTAACACAATAATAATTTTTGTTTTATCATTTTGGTTAACATTTAAATTTTTAAATTGCAGATATGTGTTTAGAGCAGGGATGGCCAACACGCGGCATGCGTGCCACAGTGTGGCACGACGGAGTTTTAACAGTGGCACGCGAAGACTTATTGATTTTTTTTAATTAAAAATAATAGGCAGAAATCCAGATAGAAATGTTCTTTATTAACTGTCCAAAGTTAATTTTCGCAATAAACTTAAAAGAAGTCACTACATTAATCTAATAAGCGCCTGAAATCACCAATAAAAAAACATTAACAGCGCTGCAGTGAATTTAATCTAAAAATATATATGCACTCTACTCCACAAATCCCCCGTTTCGTCTGAATTCACGGTATTTCTTTTCTCACACTCTTGATCAGCAAACGGCAAACGGAAGAATGAATTTTTCCTCGTGCAGAAATTGGCAACAGTACTTCAGCGGGAAGCTAGTAGAACTGCAAAGCAAAGTGTTAAGTTTTTTTTAAAATTGTTTTTAAATTCTAGCCTCGGGCATAGTTGTTTTAAAACATTTTATTTTTTCATTATGTCTATGAGTAAATCTTCGACATCGAAAAGAAAATATGAAGACGATATTGCAATTCGTGATTTTAGAATTGTCTGGGAAGAACAATTTTTGATTACGAATCAACGTATTGGCGTAAAAATCACATAATCAGCTTATAAATAACATGATATCGCCTTTTGATATTTTAAGTATGTTGGAAAAATTGGAAGTGGCACGCATATTTTTTTTTCTTCAGATAGTGGCACTCTTCCCAAACAGGTTGGCCACCCCTGGTTTAGAGAAACATATTTTTATTTTAATCCAAACAACGTATTTTTACCTTTGTTTGGCACTGGACTTTAGTACGATATCCTTGTTATTTTAAATTTTACAGAATATACTTAGTTCAAAATAAATTGAAGTCTTTTATTTAATATATGTTTCCTTTAAAATTTTCTGGCGTCAGTATATTCTTTTTTCAATTAGTAACATTCGAATTTTGCATGTTTCTTGCTTGCTTCTTTTTGACAAGGTTGTATTTTATATGTATAAATTCCATTTTGTACGATAGTACAAATATACGTACGATATACATTACGTATTTTACACGTACGATATACATAATAGTACGATATACATTTTCTTTTTGTAACGTTGTCCGCGACTTTGTGTACAATGGTTGATTTGACCCTTGGTGGTTAACGAGTTTGACATGCCTGCTCTACGGTAACGCTTTAAACTAGTAAATAAGTTTTTGACGCGTGCATATAACATATTTCTGTTTAAGGAATTTAGTAAAAATATGTAACATTTATTTAATCCTTTAAAGAGTGGTGTTTGGCATATTTTTTATACAACTTAATTATATTTTTAAACTACTAAATGCCACATAGAATTTTTAAATCAAATTTTGCTTTAATAATGTATGTGAAGGAAAGAATTTATTTATTTTTATCAGTTTGTTAGTAAATTATGGTAGCATTCACACATTTGAACGTTTATTTTAGCAACGTAATTTTTAACCATGAAAATGTTTACCTACATAATTATTACCCATTAACCCATTAAGTGCCGAATTATATTTCTCAATAAAATACAAATATTACGATTCATACCACTTTTATATTATAGCAACCTAAGAATGACTTTATCATGGTGTTTCTTGCATCAGATAAAGTGAATATTTATCCTAAAAACAAACTGGTGTAAGAAACACAATGTTGCGAAAACGCAACGTCAGTCTTTAGTGAGTTAAACGATTTTTGCAGCATATTAATTATTAAACTGTTTTATATAATACTGTAATTCTTGTTTAATATAATGTAATTGTCTGAAAAATATTATTTCTCTGAATATTGAATATTCTGATGATTAAAAAAAAAAAGTAAAAGTTATATTTTTCTGATAACATCTCGTTATTTTTTACTGTTAGTAAAAAGTCGATTTTGTACAAATATAAGTTTACTGCTATTCATCATTGAAGCAATTAGCATAAAATGCTAATTTTCGAAAAGAAAAGTTAATTGTGTGTATCCAAATATAAACTATATAAAAAGCAGAGGGATTTAATTGACATTATGTCTTAACAGCACAGCCAATCGGTGTGACGTCTTCTTGCTGTCAGTCAATACTGTCGGCGTACAATGCCAGAGTATTTAACAATGATTTTTGACGAGTCAACAAGTGATTTAACAAATAAAGTCAACTTCTGATTCTCATGCGACCGTTATTTGGAGACACCATTGTATCATCAGCATGATTTTTGTTTTGAGACAAGTCCCCAAGTGACAGCGACAGGCATCTGATGACTTGCGACAAAGCAGCGCTCATGGTGACTTCACCGAACGGTCTTCAAATACTAGTCATATGAGACCCAATTTTCTGACATCATTGTGACGTCATATGATGACTCATCAAAATGCAACGCTCATGATGACTCATAATGGAACCCTAAAAGACGTTCAGGCGAGAGTCACCAGGTAACTTCATTGGAACGCCAACCAACACTTCCAGTGACTTCTCATTGGAGTTACACAAATGAGAAACACATGAGAGTAATAATGAAACTACTGTGACAATGTGTGACGTTATGTTGGTGGTCACGTCGACTGCATGCGCTGCAGACATTGCATATTTTACTGCTAGCCTGACGTTTAGATAATTTGTTTGAGTATTCACAATTTACTGTTCGAAAATTAACATTTTTCAATTGTAGTTTAACTTTTATACATCAGTGTAGATTATTTTAAGCAATGCAGCAGCAAATAGCTTGGCATATGTATTGAGTTATTTGTATTAATTTTGTAGGATTAAAAGAACATATTTTCTCACAATAATTAAATAAAAAAATTAAATCTATCTGTTTTTAAATTAATTGTTACTTTAAAAATTAAAGGATTTTCTTGTTTAATAATAAAGAGACTTTTCGTAACGATTGTCTTGTAAATATTGATGTTTATATCATTATTTATCATATTGTGATTTTGTCATAGACTAATATTTTGTATAAATTTTGCTTGAAATTATTGAAAATTTTCCTGTTAAAATAAATACTGAAGCCACAATATGTCTAATTTAAGGAAATAATTCTTAAATATTGTTCGGAACTTTGAAGTTAGAATCCCATTTAAACAAACATAAACAAAAATTTATATTATAGGTATGATAATTTTATTATTAAAAGATTTATGATTGTCAGTTGCTGAAATTATATGATTGAATAGTTACTTAGTTATTCACGTGCCACAAATAATATTAAATGTAGTATTTTATTTAACCCAAAAACTTTATTAGGCTTGAAATTTTATATTTACGTTTTATTATCATTATTAACGTTTCAACACTAATGCTATGCTTCCCTATTTAACTGTTATACTTTTAGCTGCTGTTATATTAAAAAAAAAACTAAAAATTCGATAGTTTATGAAGCGTGTGAAATTTATTATTTAGGATTGCTGGTGATTTACCGACAGATCCTACTAAAGGCCGGTTACATCTGTCAATTAAAAGTTTATCATCCTACATAGAGAAAATCAGGTGTGGGGTTCACCTTTACCATCACTCATTAATTATCTATAGGGGCTTCAGATTGCAGAAGACTCCGTGATCGTTGCCTAATTAGATACTAGAGAATTATTTATCTAAAGAAAATAAATTGTTGCGTTGTGTGTAGAGTATCTAATATATGGCAATTTGGTTTTGGGGATGGAGTGTATAGAGTTCCATAAGACACTTACCAAAATAACCCTACAGATAATTTTTGAGTAAAACCTTCAAAAATTAAAGTTCAGAAAATTCTAGAAAAATATTTAGGTTTTTAGAAGTAATTATGCAAACACTAAATTAAGATCACATTTTTAAAACTAAAAACACAATTACTTTATTTACATTAAAAAAATAAAACATATAAAAAAAAACATAGTAAGGATATATAAATCAATCTTTTTCTTTTCCTTTACAATTTACTTTAAACATTAAGCATTCTTAATTACTATATGATCAAGTTCTCCTGCCGAACAAAAATTACAATTCAATTCGAGCGGTACAAACACAATGGGGTTGGTGATTATATAGGAAAACATCATACCTGAGTCGTTAAAAGACAGACTCACTCCAGTTATTATGGGATTCACTGGTTCCAGGTCAGGCACTGATGAGGACTAGTGTAGGTGACTCCTTATGGGCATACCCTCATCGACAAGCCCCGTTATCATATTTCGTACAGGAATGATCTGCAGCACACTCTCATATTATTTTCCAACTTCTGCACTCTCTTTTACTAATTCTTTTTCGACCGCACTCGTTCACATTTTTTTATCGACTGCCTTTTTCTCCAAGTTCTGGCTTTTTTACCAGTCGGTGATGGCACCTCCCACACTACTTGACTTTTTACGACCTTCTGCCTAAATGACCCAGTGTGTCAATAACCACACCTACCTTCGCTGCTCATAGGAGAACTGTCCAGCCAATGACCACAAACTATCTTCCCCTAAATTAGCCAGGTGCCTATGGGTCTACCCTGAGTCCTCTAGCTTCGAACTCACGGTACCACACACGAAGTGTGACTGACACCCCTCATAAATTTACAGTCATAAAAACTTCACAACATGGTTCAAGTGCACTTTTTTTCGCCAGACAGCGCTCATAAAAATGCCTGTCACTTTGTTAGCTAAATTTATACCAACCATTGTACCGCTCTGAAGTCTAAATAATTACAGTGTAGCATAAACATGTATATAAAAAAAACAGTAATTACTAATTAATATATAAATGCAAGGAGAAATATTTACTTGTACTAATTATAGAATTTAAAAAATAACAATCAATATTTACATATACATTTCTAAGTGTGTAACACAAAAAAACAAGGTGGTGAATATTTTCCACCAAGGATATTGTTATAAATAAATAATTCATATTATAACACATTAAATAATTATACAAAAATTATTATTAAAGTTTGGTTGGAATAAAAACCTGTAGTTGAAAATTTGTGTAATCAAAAATACTTTTCTTTCCAACTACAAACATTTGAAAGTTTCTTCAAAGAATTGAAGGCTAATAAAAGATTTTCAGTATCTACAATTTATTCAGTTTCTAATTATTGCTTCTTTTTTCAATGAAATTATTAAATCTTTTCAAACAAAACTCTTGAATAATATTTCTGTATATTTATTTTCGATGAATAACACATTAGTATGTCCTCGCCCTAATTAAATTTTTAAGTTCATGATTAAATTGAATGGAAACCGTGTTATACTATGCATAATTTTATTCAAACTGGGAACATATTTCATACTGATTAAATTTGCGAAATTTTAAGAGGCAACTTGCAAGTAACCGAACATTACTTAGATTTTATACCTTTTCACATAGGTTTATCAAACAAAATTAATTTACCAACTCTAAGAAAAGTAATAAAAGGAATTTGCGTGATAACATAAGATACATTCTTAAAATATCTATTTTTGTGCATAATACTGGAAAGTTTCGTTAATAGTTTGTTGAGAAACTAGAAGTGCTGCCTGTTAAGAACATTAAATAAATAAATAAAATTAGTTTAGGAATCAACGGTAAACAGCTTGTAATCTAAAAATAAACATTTATTTAATACATATTCTGAAACGTCTCAACAGTTCGATGTTGATCTTAAATGGTATTATGAGATTCATTCTTCAAAAATTTCTTTTATATTTCATACTTCATATTTCAAGATTAGTGATGTCGATAATAGAATGAAAATTGGATTTTTATATTTTAATATAAAACCTAATCGTAAAATTTTACATTTTTTTATGGTTTTTGCTAATTACAGTGAAGAAATTTAAATTTTTGATTGTATTATCCTTCCATTTATATAGAATCTACTGTAATAAATTTATTTATGTCATATTAAAACGGAAATTAATAAATATATAAATAAAAATTATAAAAATATCTTAATTTAAAATATATTAAAATTCATCTTAAGAATATTCAGAATTAAAAAAAAAATAATTCGTTTGTGAAACCTATAATGTATAAAATAAACAAACAGTCCAAGATTGTTGTCTATAATGTTTTGAGTAAGTGTTAGAAGTTTACTTATATTTATTTACTTACCATATCATTTTAAATTCAGAATTATATCGGATAAAAATTCGACTTCAATATACGACATATTGATTATTATAGTGAAAAAAAAAATAAAGAAGCTTCAATTCGATAACTTTTACTGGAACAGATAGTTTTAAATATTTACTATCGATAATCAAGACAAATGTGGTCCCGTTCCATTTCAACTTGTTTAACGTATCTGAAAACAATACGTACATTAAATACGCAGTAAATACATTTATCAAACTGATATTGTATAAAATAAACAAACAGTCCAAGATTGTTGTCTATAATGTTTTGAGAAAGTGTTAGAAGTTTACTTATATTTATTTACTTAGCATATTATTTTAAATTCAGAATTATATCGGATAAAAATTCGACTTCAATATACGACATATTGATTATTATAGTGAAAAAAAAATAAAATAAAGAAGCTTCAATTCGATAACTTTTACTGGAACAGATAGTTTTAAATATTTACTATCGATAATCAAGACAAATGTGGTCCCGTTCCATTTCAACTTGTTTAACGTATCTGAAAACAATACGTACATTAAATACGCAGTAAATACATTTATCAAACTGATATTGTCATAATACCATTCTACAAGTAATGTACTGTAGTCTTTTGGAACCAATACCAACATCTCTGGATTCCACATTGTTAGAATATAATATTCTGATTAACTATGTATAATACTTTATATTTGATAAGTTCAAAATCTGATTCAAATTGCTATTCTGGCGATTTAATCAAATTTATCTGTTATACGTTACAATAACAAATTCGTTAGAATGTTGCACGAAAACTATGGAAACATGCGTAATTAAGAGAAATAAATAAACAATATAAATATATTGGCTTACTGCAATAAAATGACCTAAGAGTGACTTTATTTAGAAAAGTATACTAACATGTACCGTGACAGTGTGGTAGTAAACGGAATGCTTATCAACACTTCCTACCATTGCATTTTATTATAAGTAGATTCTAATAGTACTATATTATTTCTACTGTAGTATGTCAAGTTTTATGAAAGTGACGTTAAATTGGTCTAAAATCACTGACAAAATGCTTAAAAAAATAAATTAATAAAAAAAAAATGCGAACATTTCTTGAACTTTTCTATTTCCATGAATGCACGTGCTAATCTTCCATTTAAAACCAAATGGTGTTATATATCCACAAAGCAACATGCTGCAGCTACATATCAATTGCAGCATTTTATTTTACAGGGTGATCCCAAAAACTTTTCCTTCAATTTTGTTAGGTCCCCTAATTGCCCTTGTGATAAAACCTATATAAAATCAAACATTTTTCCTATATTCCCAAAGTTCCAGAAGAATTCGTTAAGTATTTCACTAGTTAATTCGGAAAAATGTGTAAAATTGAACGTGTCCGGAGACTTATGGGCAAGATAGTGTATCTTGCAACTATTAAATATAATCTCCTGAAAGATATATCTTTTTCCAGGAACGTAAAGTCTAAGATTAGAAATCAGTCTATTGAACCACGGACTGAATAATGTATCCCCCCCCCCTCCTCAGAGCAAAGTATTAATATCTGTGCTTAATTTCCAATGATTTTTATTTGTTTTATACTTTTTAAAAAAGAGATGTTATAAATTAAAAAATGTTTTCCACATTTTTTGACAATGGTATTATAAATGGAAGCTACAAGATATAAGCTACATAAAAGATACAAGAACAACGTACTCGTTGATTTATTTCTGATACAATTGCATTTCAAAACGTAAAATTATAAATTATCGAGACCAGAAAGTGATTTAAGTAAATTAAATAACTATAAGTAAACCATGAGATAAGACTTATGTTTAATAGGCGAATATGGCTTAAAAAGTGTTTTATTTGTTTTATTCAGATAAATAAAAAATAATATATCCTTTCGAATTATTTTTGAGCATTGTTCTTTTAAATATACATATTAGAGTTTCACGTAAATGCCTGGAGTGTTTCGAATTTTAAGCTTATTTCATTTTAAAAAGTAAAAATGTTTTTCGGTTAATTTATGAATAAAAATTATAAGAAGTTCGATATTTGTGAAGAATATGTATCTAAAGATTATGCATTTTATCTTTACTAATTTGTATTAGAAGCGTGCATTTCAGAAATTATTTTTTCTTCGGAAATTCCGATTCTATACGAGGAAATATAAATAATGACGTTTCGTTTATAATCCGACAGACTTTTTGTACTTTTGTACAGTGAAAATCCCGTTTTTGGACTTTTCAGAATGGGTTTGGGATTTCTGATTTAAAAATAATCTGAAATGGACGTAATATATATATATGTCTGTGATGCAAACACGTTAATAATCAGGTAACAAATTAATAATTACAGTTTATAATTCCTTTGTTTTTCTCTATATTATTCTCCGTCAATTAACAACTGTAGAAATTCAAGACCCACAAGTGACAACTGATGTGTTTAAAATTGACACGACATCACTCCCGATAAAAGAACGACCAAATCCTAAATTTTCTAGGTTTTTTTTTTATTTTTTGATGAATTAAATAATAAAGCCAGATCTTTTTTGCATGAGTATCTGTAAATTTAAAGACGCATCGGTAACAAGATACTAATTATTTTTATTTATACACACTAAATATCTGACGTTATACATTTAAAGATTACCGCATTTCGAACTGATAAATTTCAAAGAAATATCCAATCGTGTTTCAATCTGCTGGTTAGAACTTGCACTGGTGTCAACCTCTGCAAAATATATGACCTCAGAAATCCGAGAAATAGACATAGATTTAGCTGAATACCTCTCTTCTAAATTGCTTGTATAATTGTTATAAAAAAGCATGCTAACGTTGCTACATGACAAATCAAAATTAAAGAAGTTCGCAACAGAAGTAACTTTTTTATCAGTTTCCTTACATAAAAATGCCAAATTTGATAATATATATTTATTTTAACATTTTGAATCCCGCAATAGCAGAAAACATCCCAATGCTCTGAAACCCACAATACCCCTGAATAGCTGAAAGGATTTCTCTTCCCCTTAAATGGGTCCGGGTGCTGTCAAGGGAGTGGTCTCTATCAGTGATGGATGAAGTAATGTGTTGCCATTTCTGGACAGTACAGAAAGAAAAACAACAATATTTTTCAGTGACAGGAGCAATGATAAACAGGTGGATAACAACTGTCAAAGTTTGAATAAAGGTAGAAGGCAGTAGGGTCATTTTCACTACTTACCTAGTGAACGAGGGGGGTATGAAAAAAGCGAGTATTTTCGGCTATTTTCTTGGAATTTTAAGGTCATTCATTTTTTTAAAACTTGAGATTTAAAGAGTTAATGTAACGAATAATCGTAAAAAAAATAATTTCTTAATCTAATTGAAATTGTAACAAAACTGGATTTTGTTTTTCTCTAAAATAAAAATTCCAAACATATTTATATCTTAAAAGAAAAAAAAAAAACAGCGAATTGCTTCCCCCTACTTCAAAACATCAAGTTGGCAACACTGAAAAGGAAAGTTTCCATAATCACATACTCGAACATTTCTGAAAAGAAAATATTACGTGATATCCATTATATAAACAAGAACGAAAAATCATGCGTCAAGCATAGATTATGTAACACTTTCCAACGAATTTATATGTATACGTGGATATGTATAATTTTTAAAAGTTCTGGGTGGAGTTCCATATTGCTTCAGTTAAAAAATGATGAACACGTTATTATCTAGCAAAACGTCACTCTGTTGCAGAAATGAAAATACAGTGCAGAGAAAAATGAAATAAAATCTTCATCTTCATATCGAAATTAAATGCTTTAAAGCCATTTTAACTACAAAAAAAAGTTATTATTGTCGCTCTGAAAGTAATATTTATAAGGAAAATTAATAATACACGTAGCTTGCTTTGATCCTTCAGACTTCCATAAACTAATTTACTAACTATATCTTAATTTAAAGAAATCTACAACTTACACGTTTGGAAAAGCAGTATCTAACGAAGAGAGCTCGAAGTAGTCACGGATTCAGATTGAGATTGAGATTCAACCAAGCAGGGAGGCCTACCATATGGCTTTAGCCCCTGCAAGCCCTGCTTGGCAAGTTTATTTTTTAAAAAAAATACATATTTTTACATATTTGACAAAGCAGCCCAGCTTAATTTGCAGAAAAGTCATACTCAAAAGTCATACTCAGCAGAAAAGTCACAATTAATAAGAGTTTAAAAATTATTTGAAATTGTCAGATTTTTAGCGTAAAATATTTTAAAAGTAGAGACAGTGCATTTTTAAAAATTGTAATGAAGTGCATAATTTAAAAAAAAGTTCTGTGCGGAGTATCCATATTGCGATATTTAAAAAATGATGAACATGTCATTATCTAGCAAAATGTCGCTCTGTTTCAGACATGAAAACACGTTCGGAGAAAAATTAAGCAATATCTTTACCTTCAGATTGAAATTATATGCTTTAAAGCCAGTATAACTTGTCGATCTGAAAATAATATTAAAAAAAAATTAATAATACACGTAGCTTGCTTTCATCATGTAGACTTCCATAAACTATTTTACTATTTATATGTTAATTTAAAGAAATCCATAACTTACACGTTTGGAAAAGCAGTGTCTAAATCAGAGAGTTCGAAGTAGCAACAGTCGGGTGATTTATTAAACGTGCCAACCAGCTTGAACCCACTGGTCGGTGTTTTTAAATTTAAAAAAATTGCTTTTAATTTTGTCGTTGAGATGTTGGACTATCTCCTTTCTTATAGTCTTGTAAGGTGGGTGTTGTTTCTGGATGGGAGGCACGTTACTCGTGGATACGGCGGAACCTTTCCATCCCCTTTAATGTCCCTTTCACGGCTGTTGGGTAGCCGCGAGTACGGAAGATTCCATTGAAAATTTTTAAAAGCAATTTTCGTTATTCACAAGTAGTTTCGCCAGTTTTTGCTTTTAAGTTGTATCAAAAAAATGTTCGCCAAATCATGCGGAGTACAGGTTTTGGAAATAAAATTGATATTTTTAATTTTTCCCCTGAATTTAATTAAGATTATACATCTAAATGTGCCCTATATTTTATTACAAATGTATATAGATAGATTCTTCAGTATTTTTTTCTTTTTTTCGAATAAACTTTAAGGCTACCTTTCTTTTGAAATTACAGCAGTGATAAAATATTTAGGAACAAAAAGTATCAATAATTCTCGACCAATGTAACAAAGTATTTGTTTGTTTATTTGAGTCATTATCCACACATTGATTTTCAATAATAATGTGTTTAACACCTTATTGGCCGGTCATGAGTATACATGTATTTACTACTACTATTTTTGAATAATAATCTTTGCCTTATAATTGTAGAGAATGTAATTACTTAAGTCTTAAAAAAAATACGCATAAAATATAACACTATTTTTAAAATTCAGATGTAATATTTTATATATAGTCTCTGTAATGTATAAAGAAAGCATTTTAATCCTACAACTATAAATACAAATATTAAAAATATAATTTCTAAAAATCTTGTTTTTAGCTATCTATTAAAGAAAAAGTTGAAATTAAATACAATGTATCTTTAATCCGATCTCGTATAAATATATCTCACAGAAATTATTTTAAATTGGTTACAAAAGAATTTTTATAGCTTCTTGACATAAAGCAGAGAACAAAGTAAATAATACTACTTTCTTTTACTTTAAGAAAAGAATTATTTATGACTCATAAAGTGCTTTCAGAAACAGTATTGAAGCGAAAGGAAACTTTTATAAACACATCTTAAATTGAAAGCTTTTAAAAATCTCTGCACTTAAGGATCACCTGGATCACATTCTACACTTATTGTCAAAGAAAAGCGTAAGTAGTGAATGGATTGTCAATATTTTTTTAATCTAAATACAATAATATTTTATCATAATGTTCCAATATATTTTATAAATAGTCTGCGAGAAATTAATCGTTTAACAAGATTTTGTAATTACTTTCGAAAAAAAAATACATTTTTTAATTAACATTAAGATGTGATATTGACATAAAATTGAAACATTGCAATGCGTTTAAATAACCTAAAATTAAACCTGTTTATTTTATTTCTATCTAACAAGAAGTGGACAAAGCTTGGTAATCACAGATTTTGATTATTTTTATATATGTTGTAGGTGTAGAAGCACCTTAGTCTCAGGTTCAACGGAATTTATACAACGCTCCTTAGTTCTCGAGAAATAGGGGGTCTAATATTTTAACACAACTTAAATACTTACTTTGTAACGCAATTACTACGTTGGTGGTAACTCAGTTGTCATGGCGTCTGTTGATTCATCCGTGGGCTCGGGTTCGAGACTGGAACGTGCGGCGTTTGCTTTTTCTCATTGTTTGTTTTATAAATATACTTGTAATTATAATTTGATAATCTCACAGTTAAAAATTTTAACAACGTACATTAATTAATATGTTAACATATTTAAATTTTAATTTAGCATTTTTGATTTCTAAGGAATTTTTAAACATTTCTCATCATTTAAAGAGATTTAAAAAAAATGGATCTAATATTGACTAGTGACAATTCCAAAAGCGTTCAAAAATCATACCTTATTTTATTAACAACACCATATAAATTACATTCGCAAAGCAATATGCAAAAACAATTTGTTTCAATTTAATTATTATGCTAAATTGTAATATAATTATGCTTCTTATTAAAAAAAAAGAGTAGTATTATCATCACATTGAATTCCCTTGTTAAGGCAATATATAATTGATGTTTCTTTAAAATCCCGAATTGACAAAATTGTTCAATGTCAGTGTATTAATAAAGAATACATTTTAAAAATGATTTAAAAAAAATAATCATTTAATCATGTTTTATATAATGATTTAGTTAGAAATTAAAAAAAAAACATTATAATTAATAAGCATTATAATTATAACATTATAATTAATGTACACAATTATAATTTTTAATTTTGATTATTAAATTATAATTACAACTATAATTATAAAACAAAAAATGAGAAAAACAAACGTACGGTCTGGAACCTGGGCCCGCAGAACAATGAGCAGACGTCATAGCAACTGAGCTACGACTAACGAAGTAGTTGTGTTACAGCGTAAGTATTTAAGTTGTGTTATAATATTAGACCCCCTATTTCTGGAGAACTAAGGAGCGTTGTATAAAATCCGTTGAACCTGAAATTCAGGGGCTTCTACCCTACAATATATATAAAAATAATCAAAATCTGTGATTACCGAGCTTGGCCCGCTCCTTGTGAGTAATATTTACACATTTAAAATCCAAGCGTCGCAATGCGCAAAAACGAATCAAATATAAAGATATTTATCTATTTAAATAATAGTACTGTCCCTTGTCAAATTATTCCTCATAAAAAGTAATAATATGATGCTTATCGATAGCATACAAATAATGAACAACTTTTCGTGCTTAATAATTTGACGAGGTTTTTAAAGAAATGTAAGTTTTATAATTTGTTCTTAAAATATCTTTTACAGTTAAGAATTCCATGCTGAATTGATCAAGATTCTTTATTTATTTATTTAATTACTGATATTTTTTTGTAATACAAGGCTGAAACGCAATTTTTATTTAAAATATACAGTAAAGATGAAATTTTGTATTTTGTTGTCATATGGATTCCTTATTAACATATATAATTTAAAAAAAGTACATACACATTTTCTTTTTATAATCTTCATATAAGCAGCTTGATTTCATTAAAATATATACACATATTATCATATATTATAATACGAGCAAATCTTGTGTGTGTGTGTGTGTGTGTGTGGTTATGCAAATTTTATTCAAAAAACGGCTCTAACGATTTTGAGAATATTTTGCATCCGACCATTTTCGGGCATGAGAAGACCATTGAACTAGGTCACATGTTCAACAAAATTTGATTAGCGGGTCATTTTGGGTCACCGCGGGTCAGGGTCAAGCTAATTTTATTAAAAAAAACGTCTCAAACGATTTTGATTAATTTTTGTATCCTGCCAGTTTGCATTATGAGCAGAGAATTGGGCTAAGTCACATGTTCGAGAAAATTAGATTAGTGTGTCATTTTTGGGTCATTACGGGTCAAGCTAATTATATCTAAAAAGGGCTCCAACGATTTTGACTAAATTCTGGGTCCTAGCGTTTTTGATTTCGAGAAGAAAATTGGGCTAATTCAGGTGTTCGAGAAAATTCGATTAGTGTGTCATTTTGGGTGACTACGAGTCAGGGTCAAATTATTTTATTTAAAAAATGGCTAAAACTATTGTGACTAAATTTTGTACTTTAGTTTTTGTAATTTACCATTTTGGATTACGAGCAAACCATTGCGCTAGATCAGATGTTGAAGAAAATTTGATTAGTGGGTCATTTTTGGACTACTACGGGTCAATGCATTTCAAAGTGAAAGTAGGTTTAAGCAGTTATTAATTTTAAAACTGTTGGCAGTAAACGAAGTAGAAAAGTTTGCAGTATTTCGCCAAATACTGACAAATTTGGCGAAATGATGGTGACATTGGCGAAATTTGGCGAGAAAATTGACTTTAAAGCGTACCATAATGCCAAAACACGTGCTTAGCGCTAAATGAAAGAATATCGCCAAGTTTGCGACTTTTCGCCAAATGTTGGCGACTTTTGTCAAAGAAATTGGCTCTCAGAATCTGAATGAATTTTATAGTAATTCCAAATACGAACCAAGATACATGATTCAGCAAATCAGATTCCATAGTCCTTTGTGCACGGGATATTGTACTTTGATTTATGACGTATGAAAAGGAGTTTAGGTCTAAAAGTCCTGCTATCAAAAGAAAGTGTGCAACAAATTAAAAATGTAGTTTGGAAGGTACCTTTTCGTTGTAAATATGTAAGTAATATAAAATTTAGATACAGGTGGTTATCAAAATAATGGAAACACACCCTAGATTTTGAAGGAATTCTTTATTAATATGGCGTAGGACCGCCTTTGGCATGTAATACAGCATGGATTCGCCTGGGTATCGAATCATACAAATTCTTTATAGTGTTTAGAGGAATATTGAACCATTCTTCATGGAGATATTTTGAAAGTTCCGTGAGAGATGCCGGTGGAGTATATCGATTCCGGATTGAAAGCTCTAAAATAGACCACAACGGTTCGATTATGTTGAGGTCTGGGGACTGTGCGGGCCAAGGTAGATGTTCCACCTCATCCTCATGTTCATCAAACCATGATTGGACAACTCTGGCTGCATGAATAGGGGCATTATCATCCTGGAAAATTCCATCTCCTGCAGGAAGCAAAATTTGCATCATGGGATGGCCCTGGTCAGCTAAAACTTCTCTATACTTCTCCCCAATGATCCTTCCTTTCAGGGTTACGATTGGACCAGCAGAAAACCATGACACGGCTGCCCATACCATGACCGATCCACCTCCATGCTTGACAGTTGGACGGAGGCAATCAGGATCATACGCTTGTGCAGGTGTTCTCCAGACATGTACCCGTCCTGTTCTGGGTAAAAGTGAGAAAGATGATTCGTCTGACCATATAACAGTCTTCCACTTATCAATAGACCAGGTTTTGTGGTTGTGGCACCACTCTACACGACGTTTGGCATTAGCATCTGTGACAAGTGGCTTGGGAATTGATGTTCTACCGTAAATGTTCTCTTCATGAAGGTATCTCCGAACTGTAATTGTTGACACTGGAGAATCCAGATGCTGATTGAGCTCTACGGTCACTTTGGCTGCAGTTGTTTTCTTTTTAGACATTACAATCCGCTTCAATACCCGTCGGTCTCTTTCACTCAGCTTCTCCTTCCGTCCACTATTTTGCTTTGCTGAGCTTGTCTTTCCGCGCTGTGTGTATGCTGTCATGACTTTAGACACCGTACCTCTAGAAACGCCTATAAGCTGGGATGTTTCGGTCACCGTTGCTCCATCTAGTCGGGCTCCTACAATTTGGCCTCTTTGAAAATCTGTGAGGTCTGACATTTTACGCTTCTGACAAAAAAAATCAAAACGTAGACAACACTTCTAGAGTTCTCTCATACTACCTAATACATCTACTTTTTATATTAAAAAAAATCTGGTAGCTAAGATTATATTTTAATGCTGACGAAGGGAATTCTTAAATGTCCCTTTCATTCACAAGTGTTTCCATTATTTTGATAACCACTTGTATATGTACATAGTTTTAAGATTGATTGTTTCTGTAAATAATACTATTATTAAAAAATGCTTTATAGCAATAATACAGCGAGAATTTATTGTTATATTGAGTTAAACACAAAGGTGATTTTAAACGTTCGTAGCTCAGTCTACCCGCTGGTTTATTATATACAGTTACAAAGTGATGAATTTATTAAACCTAGTGATTTTTTTAAGTATTATTTTAGAAATCGTACATATAAAGATAAATTTTAAAATGAAACTGATATATATATATATATATATATATATATATATATTGCCTTGCATAAATAAAAACAAGAAATAAAAATCATGCGTCAGCATAGATTTTCCGAAACTTACATAATACTGCAACAAGGCTTCAGAATTTAAAAAGGTGAAGCCACATTTCAGCAATTACGGTCTTCAGCTGTAAAAATATTCGAATTATTTTTTGCATCTCTGTATATGATTTATAGATCTGAATATACATTACATAGTATTATAAAATTTGGTTTAATTACAAAACTCATAACACTTCAATATTCACCTTTAGCAATTTCCAGTAGTAGATGGTGATGTACTTGAGTAGTTTTATACAGCCCTGTATATTATCAACAGATTTTTATTCACTCCTATTTTTAAACTAACATTTATATTTTAAAAAATGCACAACTTTCCGAAATTATCATTCAAACACGGTAATGTATCTGGTTCTTTGCGTAGCCCTGTATATGGGTTTAATTATGCTATACAAAAATCTCTCATTATACTAAATATAGTGTTTTTTGGAAATGCATAACTCAATTAAGAAACACACTTAAGCAACTCACTCATATACACCATAATGCTTTCGAAATATTTGTGTAATCCTGTATATGATTTATAAAATTTACACACACAAAAAATATATGCAATAATTTAGTTAAACATAAAAACGTTTACCACATTTCAAAACGCACTTCCGGCTTTTATCGCTCATAGACTGGAACCAAATATTTTTGTATTTCCCTGCAACTTAATAATAGCTGTTATGCTATTATTAACAGTATATAGTATTATAACGTAATTAGTATTATAACATTAACTAATAAACATTTTGTAGGGCACCTAATAATGTATATAAATTTTACTGTTTGTGAAATAATGTAATGTTATTAAAATACACTGCACATAATTTATTCACGTAGGCCATTACGTATCCAAATTCTGTTGTGTAACCTTGTAAATGCATTAGAAACACCATATTGCATTAGCACACCATATTCTACAGAAAAGATATTGTAAAGTATTTCATAAATGTAAATCAATTCCATTATGTTTGAAATGCTGTAACAGTTTTTAAATGCAATGCAAACGATATTTTCCCATTGACTATTATGTAACCAGAATCCTTTGAGTGTCCCTGTAAGCGAAGTATAAATTCTACACACTCTATTTTGAATAGATCACATGTTATAGTAAACTTCAATGATAGTTCAATTACATGGCAACCGAGTATGTTTACGAAATAGAGCATAGACTGGACGGCAAACAGATAAACCGAAATCTTTTATATTGCTTATTGCTATTCAGCTGTGCACAAAAAAACTATTGCTTTCCTTACAGACAACCTTCCCTTCTTCCAACGCAAGAAAGTTTTGAAATAGCGCCCTGATTCTAAATAATAAATATTTGTTTTAAATAAATATTTGTTTTGTAAAAAAAATATAAAATAATAACATAATAAATAAGTTCATTAAATCCTCCGTTTTTAGCGTAAAATTTATTAATACGCTTTACATTATATTAAAATTGTTTCGAAATTTAAACACATATTTGAACACGTACTGATTCTATAAAATATTGAAATATGATATTAACACATAAAGTCTTAAAATTGTTTACGGAATCGGATATCTCACAAGTCCCATTTTTTGTGTAATATACAATTTTAATAAAAATATTAAAAAAAAAGTCAAAATTAGACAGATTACACATTTTAACGGAGAATGAAAAAATGATGTCTATGCACACAAAACAGTGTCATATTAGAAATGTATATAATCTATCTATATCAAATGAAATATAATTTTGCTATAGTATAAAGTTTAGTGCAGTACCATTTTAAAAGGGCCCCATTAATCAAAAGATATTTAGTTTTTAGAAAATGCAGTTTCATAATATACAGTCGAGTGAATAACATGCATTTTCATTCAAAATTTTCAAGAAATATTCATCATTTTGACAGCAAAGGAATCTGTCTACATTTTCCACAGTCTTCAAGCAGAGCATAATGAAAAGTAAAAGGTCACATATTTCATGTGTCTAAAATATGCAAAATTGATTTTTATGACTCTCTGTTCAATTTTTAAAAATGCTTATGAAAATGGTAACGGATATTTTATTCTTTAAAAAAGTTTGCGTTTTCTGTATTGGTTTGCTGATTTCTAGTAATAATAACTGATGTTTAATTCAGCTGCTGTCAAATGTAACGTGTTCTTAGGGTAATTACATTCTAATTAGCTTCATGATCTGAGAACTCGCAGGTAGGAATTGATAAACCATTTCAGTACAACTGTGTGTTAAATTAAGGCGTCGTACTACGTTGGCCTATAAGCAGGAAGTTTGATTAAACTAAACAATTAATGCAAGAAACAGTATTTATTTTTTTTTAAAAAAATCTGTTAATTAGATGATAATCTTAAAGTATAAATACGGCTTTAAACTGATATCAAGATAATTTGATTTACGATAATAAATATTTTAATAAATGTTGTATATTCGACAAAATACAAGACAGAAGTTATATTATTTTATAGTTTTGGCGTGGTTCTTTTTCTGTTTCCCAGAAATCATACAATGCATCTATGAAACATCTCGATATTTCAGTAATTAATACTAGAAATTTAATTACGGTATATATAACGCATCAATATGCTTCAAATGTAAATGTCGTAGGCTAATTGAGAAAACCGACTATTTGCAAAGAGCCTAGGCAATTTACAATAATTGTTATATATTTTCAGTTTGCAACAATATTTTTTTTCCGTAGTAATTTTAGTTTAAAATCAAGAGTGAGAATTTGTTGATGCAAAAGAATAAATTACTGAAGACAAACGGCATATGTAAAGAAATTATCGTACTTTCATAATTTTACATTAAAGTAATCTCTCACTTTTCTTTGCATTACTTGAACAAATGATATCAGGTTGAGTAAAAAGTTTTCCGTCAAAAAATGTTTTATTGTAAAACTAGCATGCTACGCCCGCTGCGCTGGGCCATTTTACTAAATGTACCTTAAATCAAACGAAATGGCTTTGTATTTTAAAGGAATGGGGATCTTCACCTACAGATGCTACCTTAGTAAATATTTTCAAACGAACCTTGCATCAAACGAACTATATCGATGGATTTGAGCATGTATTTTAAAGCAATAGGGACGTTCACCTAGATTTTCCTTCAGTATTGCTGTAAACGATGTGAACGTCATTGCGTTAAATTATATCATACATTTGACAAAATTTGGGCCAAAAGAAGCAACTCATTTAGTTGATCATTTATAGTAGAGTTTGGTAGGGAAATAAGGCCATTGTGAGATTATGACAACAGGAACTAAAATGTTCTCTAGTCAACATACTACTAAAAGAGAAAGCATTTTAATGATTGCATAGATTGAAGATTAACCATTGAATTTAAATAATGTTCGGGTGATTCATTTTCGTCTGTAAGTTCTTGAACTCCGTGTGAGATTCTGGTAACGTAAGTACAATCTCACTCTATGTTACGTTACATTTTGCAATATACGTCCTCTTCTGGTGAGTCTACTACGGTTTTTCATCTGTCGATTCCAGCAGAGTAAATACAGTGAAAATTGTAATAAATTGTTTGCACATAATGAACAGTGTTTAACTTTCATATTTAAAAAAATGGTGAAAAATAAAAAAGTGCATTTTTAAAGCTGAATATGAATAAAATTAAAATGACGCCATTTTCACTGTCTTTCCATTTTTTAGACCAGTTGCATTCGTGTAACCGTTTAATCTGAAAAAAAAAACCAATGATTAACTTTGGTTGAAGAATAAACCTCTAGTTTGTATCCAATAAAATCTTCCTAATCTTCCATAATCTTGCCGATATCCGAGTTTGACGTCAAACATTAGAAGTGCTTGAAACGATATGGTTACTAATGTACCAGAGTTAGTAACAAAACGAAGTTATTTACGCGCCAAGCTATGTTCCATTAAATAATGTCAAATTACTGTTAATTGAATTATAGATCTCTCATTAACAAAATTCCATACCTTAAATAAAACTGACAATGATAAAGTTAGTTACGCAAAATGTTTAGTAATATTATTTTTGGTGAATACTTAAACCGAAGATTTTTTTTGCATTTCTCGAAAGAGCATAATAACACGCAGAAATAAATTTATTTCTCACTAGATGGAACCCGTCAAAACGTGACGGAAAAAAATACTATAACAATATCAGTAAAATAAGCTTCTTTATTATTGAAGTAGGGCTTCGTATGAAACAGTCTTTCAAATATTTTATTTTAAAAAATCCTCCCCCCCCCCCAGTGAAATGCTATGTTCGATGCAAACTCCAAATGAACACTCCGTAAACAAATGTGTAATGCAAATCAGTTTGACATTACCACGATATTCCCCACGACCAAAAAAAAAAGGTCATGGACCTATAAATTATCATACAAATAGTCCTATCATAAAGTATCTTACAAATTTCCTACTTTCATCTCATATTCAGTAAATAAAATAACATAGTATAAGCACCCCCCCCCCCCCCGTGATAATGCAATCGAATGAGCTCCTATGCGCATACTTATTGCATCTGCCCAAAGGCATCGTTGAAATTCGACGTTAAAAAAGTTTTAAAATGTTTAAATTAAAAGTTTTAAAATGTCCTCTTTAATCATTTCGTTTCAAATCCATATCTTCTAAAACGCAACCATTGTTTTAAGCTAATCAATTTTTATGTAAAAATGAAGAATTTTTGTTAAAAATGATAAATTAATATGCAGATGAGGGAGAATTTTAATGTTTTCAATTGTAATTTATTTGTATGGTTTCTTCTATCCCTTTACATAATCAGGATGATTATTCTTTTTCCATCACAGTCTGTCTCTTATACAGATAAATATCCAATGGATCTTTAAAAAATTAATAAATAACAGTTCCTAGCATATTCTGATTCAACATATACATCAACTAATTCAACATATCAATTTTATGTTAATCATAAACTAAAAATAGTTTTTTTTTTTCTTTTGACAGATTTTATATTAGCGCCAAAATACTCTATCATATGGATAATCTGATCTTATGATTTATCAGGTTTTTATTATTTTATTTTTCACTTTTCATGAAGGTTAGGGATACCTATTTTCAATTGTTGCAACTTTCCAAGGGGCTATTTTACATAATTAAAACAAACGGATGGTCATTGTTGAGATAGAATTGAAAAATATTTCATGCTTGAAAATTATTTTAAAAGTTGTTAAATTAAGAGGCAGATTTCAAATAAATTTCAATCGAAAGCTAATTTTTTTTTCTCATTGAGGATGTAAGAATTGAAATTGTAAAATGTAGTAAAAAATAAATAAATTTTTAGTATTTAGAAGTGATGTAAGCGCGATGAAAGCTAAAGCGATAGTGCCGTTTGTTGTCACAACCGTTATACATTTCTAAATATTGCCACTGTGTTTTGGTTGGCGTCCAAAAGTAGACTACCATTTTTTGACATCGAAAGAAAAATTCACAGTGAAAGAAATAAGACTTTGCCGCTAATAAGGAACTGTTAAATGAACTTATAACAAACCTACCAAAACAATTCCTATAAAATATTAGCCTTACATTGTTTATTCTAGCTAAAAATACAATAATTATTTCAAGTTTTTTTTCCTGAAATTCTTTACTTTTGTGAATTTTTTTTATTAAAAAAGGAAATCTTAATAATTTAAATCCTATAATTCCTATAACTTAATCCTATAATTTAAAAAAAGTAATTGGTAACATGTAATCAAGGTATGCAATCAAGATGAAGCAACCAATAAAGACTAGTTCTAATCTTTAAAATTAAAAATTGAAATATCAGTTAATATTACGCCATGTTTACACAATCATATAATTTTTTATTTTTAGTTTTATCAATGTTAAAATGCATTTCAAGCTAAGCATAACGTCATATTCACCGGTACAAACTTTTCACACGTACATTTATGCTTAAGCACCATGCATACAAATAAAAAAATATTTTACATTTAATTGTAATGAAAAAAAAAGGCATCAACAAAGTTATAATGCTTAATGATAAAATGAACCCAATGGACAATATTTCCGTGACGTCACAGTAAATATGAATTTTTATTTGCTTATAAAATCCAAGGATAAATATTTTTACCGAAATACTTAAACATTTTAACTATATTTTAACTTACAAATTAAAAAATTCGGCCTAAAAGTCACGTGCTTTTAATATTTAATATTTATTTTTTATGCTCGCAATCATTGAGTTCAGAAAATAAACTCTGTACGTCGCAACAGTGGGCGTTAATCAGATTGCCGACTTTATGACGTCATAAGCAGAAGTAAAATTTTAATTTAAGATTACGGCTAATTAATTAAATTATCGAACAAACGAATGTACGATAACAAATCTGTGACCAAATATATTTCATTTAAAAAAAGAATGATGTAATTTGATGTAGTAGTTCGTTCTCACGGATTGTCGAAACAAAACGCTTAGCGTTTTAAATATATAGACGTTACAGCGGCATCTTAGCAGCATTAAGAATCCATTTACGTGCATTTTTCAATTTACAAATTATTTTTTCGTAATAAAACTTCTTAAAATTATGCATGCAATTGCTACAACAATATTTTTCATTTTAATTATTTCAACAGAATACGTTTGCCTTATTCATTTACGTTTGCCTTATTTATTTTGTTTTATTTGAATTGATATCATTAAATTATTTCTTTTAATTTTCTATTCTAATATTATACACTTATAAGATTTAACTTATATTATTATAATATAACACACGTATATTTATAATATAACACACTTATATTTATAATATTATACATTTACATAATTATACACTTTACAATGTAGCTGTTTATTTTTAATGTTTTATTCATTTAAAATTGCAACATAAATTAATTTTATAACTAATTAGCAGACCCGCCCGTATAACCATGTGCTAATCTAATCTGCTAGAATGTTGGCAGGTTCGGTGATGATGAATCACCAGTTCAATCATTGTTCATTGGTGCCGTGTGGATAGTTCATTATTTATTTGTCTCTTGTTGATAACTGTTTTTTTTTTTTTGTTTTTTTTTTTTCTTTTACCAAACATTTCATATCAAACTATTTTTAAAGTCGATAACGTGTTGTGTTGGAGCGAGTATCTTTTATTACATTTCATATTACAGCATTAAAAATACATTATTAAACATTTTTTTAACTTACCTGTTCCAAAATTCGTGTAGACCAATGATGAGTGCAAAAATTTAGGCGACAATGGGCTGATTACCACAGTTCAATTTTATTAGTATCCTTCGTCAAATTTTATTAGTATACTTCGCTTCTATTTTATCAGTATTCTTATTAGGCGAAGAATACTAAAAATTTAGTCCCATTGGCGCCTAGATTTTTGCACCCCTGTAGTAAAGTATAATATATTATTTTTATTACATATTGATGCAGTTTAAAAATTACAATTTTTTTATGCTTGTTAAAAATACATGTTGTTGAACATAAAAAAATACATTACATAAACTAAAATTAGCTGTGATATTTTAAAACTGTTTTGATTTATTATTTTCATACATTAATTTTGGTTTTCAGTCCTACTGAATATGATAGAAAAATTGATGATATAATAATTATTATTATTTTTAATTATTTCGTCACTTGTAATACAATCCAGGAGCTTATTTTGAGAATCCAATACACTGGGTTCAAATATATATCTTATAAAATAAAACTTCCTTATATAAAACGCTATTTTTTTCCTACTTGAACATATCTTATTCGTATTAGCAGTACGCCGTTTTTTCTTTTCAATCTGAGCATTTATGTTAAGAAAATAGATATTCAAAAGATTGAACTGTCCCTCGCGATCCGTATCTGATACATATTCCGAAATGTGTGATTTGGGATTTTAGGCTCGATGTATTTTGTTTCTCTGTGGATAGCAGAATAAAATGGCGGCATTTCTTTTTGCTTATGTATTCCTTTTCTTTTTTTTTCCTTGAGAAACTTCGATTTTGAAAACTATATACAATATTTTTAAATTATAGCATCTGGTATCAGCATAGATATTGAATAAATATTTATATGCATATTTTTACCCGTGTGAAGAAATATTTTTTAAGGAAATTAAATTCCCGATAAAGTATTATCTCTTTTAAATTAACGTTCCTCTATGACACGCATGTCAAACACGTGGCCCGCCAAGCCTTTGGCATTTTCCCTATGTTTGATTCAGTTCATGTTTTATGCAGAAAATATACTTTGCACTAACGGTGGCTGCAGTATTGCCAAGTTGAAGCAGTTTTTATTCGCACACATGATGTGTACTTGAAAAAAAAAAGGGAGGATCTTCTGGGAATTAGTCCATTGCTCAGTATTACCATCATACCTGATAATATTTCTGACTCCGTTAGGAAAATTTAGACTAAATAAAGTCTGTCGTTTAAAAAACACGTTCATATTGCAAATAACAGTGCTCCTTCAACATTTTTTTTTAATAAAAAGTATACAATAATAAAATTAAAAGAAAAATGCAACGATCATAGTAACACAATAATATTTTTTTTTTATCATTTTGGTTAAAATTTAAATTTTTAAATTCCAGATATGTGTTTAGAGAAACATATTTTTTATTTTAATCCAAACATCGTATTTTTACCTTTGTTTGGCACTGGACTTTTGTACGATAACCTTGTTGTTTTAAATTTTACAGAATATGCTTAGTTCAAAATAAATTGAAGTCTTTTATTTAAGATATCTTTCCTTTAAAATTTTCCGGTGTCAGTATATTCTTTTTTCAATGAGTAACATTCGAATTTTGCATGTTTTTTGCTTGCTTCTTTTTGACAAGGTTGTATTTTATATGTATAAATTCCATTCTGTACCATAGTAATATACTTTTTTTTTTGTAACGTTGTCCGCGACTTTGTGTACAATGTTTGATTTGGCCCTTGGTGGTAAACGAGTTTGACATGCCTGCTCTACGGTAACGCTTTAAACTAGTAAATAAGTTTTTGACGCGTGCATATAACATATTTCTGTTTAAGGAATTTAGTAAAAATATGTAACATTTATTTAATCCCATAAAGAGTGGTGTTAGGCATATTTTTTATACAACTTAATTATATTTTTAAACTACTAAATGCAACATAGAATTTTTAAATCAAACTTTGCTTTTATAATGTATGTGAAGCAAAGAATTTATTTATATATCATTATTCATCATATTGTGATTTTGTCATAGACTAATATTTTGTATAAATTTTGCTTGAAATTATTGAAAATTTTCCTGTTAAAATAAATACTGAAGCCACAATATGTCTAATTTAAGGAAATACTTCTTAAATATTGTTCGGAACTTTGAAGTTAGAATCCTATTTAAACAAACATAAACAAAAATTTATATTATAGGTATGATAATTTTATTATTAAAAGATTTATGACTGTCAGTTGCTGAAATTATATGATTGAATAGTTACTTAGTTATTCACGTGCCACAAAGAATATTAAATGTAGTATTTTATTTAACCCAAAAACTTTATTAGGCTTGAAATTTTATATTTATGTTTTATTATCATTATTAACGTTTCAACACTAATGCTATGCTTCCCTATTTAACTGTTATACTTTTAGCTGCTGTTATATAAAAAAAAACTAAAAATTCGATAGTTTATTAAGCGTGTTAAATTTATTATTTAGGATATTGTTACAAATAAATAATTCATATTATAACACATTAAATAATTATACAAAAAATATTATTAAAGTTTGGTTGGCATAAAAACCTGTAGCTGAAAATTTGTGTAATCAAAAATACTTTTCTTTCCAACTACAAACATTTGAAAGTTTCTTCAAAGAATTGAAGGCTAAGAAAAGATTTTCAGTATCTACAATTTATTCAGTTTCTAATTATTGCTTCTTTTTTCAATGAAATTATTAAATCTTTTCAAACAAAACTCTTGAATAATATTTCTTTATATTTATTTTCGCTGAATAACACATTAGTATGTTCTCGCCATAATTAAATTTTTAAGTTCATGATTAAATTGAATGGAAACCGTGTTATACTAAGCATAATTTTATTCAAACTGGGAACATATTTCATACTGATTAAATTTGCGAAATTTTAAGAGGCAACTTGTAAGTAACCGAACATTACTTAGATTTTATACCTTTTCACATAAGTTTATCAAACAAAATTAATTTACCAACTCTAAGAAAAGTAATAAAAAAATTTGCGTGATAACATAAGATACACTCTTAAAATATCTATTTCTGTGCATAATACTGGAAAGTTTCGTTAATAGTTTGTTGAGAAACTAGAAGTGCTGCCTGTTAAGAACATTAAATAAATAAATAAAATTAGTTTAGGAAGCAACGGTAAACAGTTTGTAATCTAAAAATAAACATTTATTTAATACATATTCTGAAACGTCTCTACAGTTCGATGTTGATCTTAAATGGTATTATGAGATTCATTCTTCAAAAATTTCTTTTATATTTCATACTTCATATTTCAAGATTAGTGATGTCGACAATAGAATGAAAATTGGATTTTTATATTTTAATATAAAACCTAATCATAAAATTTTACATTTTTTATGGTTTTTGCTAATTACAGTGAAGAAATTTAAATTTTTGATTGTATTATCCTTCCATTTATATAGAATCTACTGTAATAAATTTATTTATGTCATATTAAAACGGAAATTAATAAATATATAAATAAAAATTATAAAAATATCTTAATTTAAAATATATTAAAATTCATCTTAAGAATATTCAGGATTAAAAAAAAATAATTCGTTTGTGAAACCTATATTGTATAAAATAAACAAACAGTCCAAGATTGTTGTCTATAATGTTTTGAGTAAGTGTTAGAAGTTTACTTACATTTATTTACTTACCATATCATTTTAAATTCAGAATTATATCGGATAAAAATTCGACTTCAATATACGACATATTGATTATTATAGTGAAAAAAAAATAAAATAAAGAAGCTTCAATTCGATAACTTTTACTGGAACAGATAGTTTTAAATATTTACTATCGATAATCAAGACAAATGTGGTCCCGTTCCATTTCAACTTGTTTAACGTATCTGAAAACAATACGTACATTAAATACGCAGTAAATACATTTATCAAACTGATATTGTCATAA
This sequence comes from Maratus michaelseni, assembly GCA_963931845.1. Lineage (NCBI taxonomy): Eukaryota > Metazoa > Arthropoda > Arachnida > Araneae > Salticidae > Maratus > Maratus michaelseni. The sequence goes on from OZ007595.1 coordinate 134,635,477, forward strand.
TACCATTCTACAAGTAATGTACTGTAGTCTTTTGGAACCAATACCAACATCTCTGGATTCCACATTGTTAGAATATAATATTCTGATTAACTATGTATAATACTTTATATTTGATAAGTTCAAAATCTGATTCAAATTGCTATTCTGGCGATTTAATCAAATTTATCTGTTATACGTTACAATAACAAATTCGTTAGAATGTTGCACGAAAACTATGGAAACATGCGTAATTAAGAGAAATAAATAAACAATATAAATATATTGGCTTACTGCAATAAAATGACCTAAGAGTGACTTTATTTAGAAAAGTATACTAACATGTACCGTGACAGTGTGGTAGGAAACGGCATGGTTATCAACACTTCCTACCATTGCATTTTATTATAAGTAGATTCTAATAGTACTATATTATTTCTACTGTAGTATGTCAAGTTTTATGAAAGTGACGTTAAATTGGTCTAAAATCACTGACAAAATGCTTAAAAAAATAAATTAATAGAAAAAATGCGAACATTTCTTGAACTTTTCTATTTCCATGAATGCACGTGCTAATCTTCCATTTAAAACCAAATGGTGTTATATATCCACAAAGCAACATGCTGCAGCTACATATCAATTGCAGCATTTTATTTTACAGGGTGATCCCAAAAACTTTTCCTTCAATTTTTTTAGGTCCCCTAATTGCCCTTGTGATAAAACCTATATAAAATCAAACATTTTTCTTATATTCCCGAAGTTCCAGAAGAATTCATTAAGAATTTCACTATTTAATTCGGCAAAATGTGTAAAATTGAACGTGTCGGGGGACTTATGGGCAAGATAGTGTATCTTGCAACTATTAAATATAGTCTCCTGAAATATATATTTTTTTTCCAGGAACGTATAGGCTAAGATTAGAAATCAGTCTATTGAACCACGGACTGAATAATGTATTCCCCCCCCCCACCTCAGAGCAAAGTATTAATATCTGTGCTTAATTTCCAATGATTTTTATTTGTTTTATACTTTTTAAAAAAGAGATGTTATAAATTAAAAAAAATTTTCCACATTTTTTGACAATGGTATTATAAATGGAAGCTACACGATATAAGCTACATATAAGCTACAAGAACAACGTACTAGTTGATTTATTTCTGATACAATTGCATTTCAAAACGTAAAATTATAAATTATCGAGACCAGAAAGTGATTTAAGTAAATTAAATAACTATAAGTAAACCATGTGATAAGACTTATGTTTAATAGGCGAATATTGCTTAAAAAGTGTTTTATTTCTTTTATTCAGATAAATAAAAAATAATATATCCTTTCGAATTATTTTTGAGCATTGTTCTTTTAAATATACATATTAGAGTTTTACGTAAATGCCTGGAGTGTTTCGAATTTTAAGCTTATTTCATTTTAAAAAGTAAAAATGTTTTTCAGTTAATTTATGAATAAAAATTATAAGGAGTTCGATATTTGTGAAGAATATGTATCTAAAGATTATGCATTTTATCTTTACTAATTTGTATTAGAAGCGTGCATTTCAGAAATTATTTTTTCTTCGGAAATTCCGATTCTATACGAGGAAATCTAAATAATGACGTTTCGTTTATAATCCGACAGACTTTTTGTAATTTTGTACAGTGAAAATCCCGTTTTTGGACTTTTCAGAATGGGTTAGGGATTTCTGATTTAAAAATAATCTGAAATGGACATATATATATATGTCTGTGATGCAAACACGTTAATAATTAGGTAACAGATTAATAATTACAGTTTATAATTCCTTTGTTTTTCTCTATATTATTCTCCGTCAATTAACAACTGTAGAAATTCAAGACCCACAAGTGACAACTGATGTGTTTAAAATTGACACGACATCACTCCCGATAAAAGCTTGTATAATTGTTATAAAAAGCATGCTACCGTTGCTACATGATAAATAAAAATTAAACAAGTACGCAACAGAAGTTACTTTTTTATCAGTTTCCTTACATACAAATGCCAAATTTGAGAATATATATTTATTTTAACATTTTGAATCCCGCAATAGCAGAAAACATCCCAATGCTCTGAAACCCACAATAGCCCTGAATAGCTGAAAGGATTTCTCTTCCCCTTAAATGGGTCCGGGTGCTGTCCAGGGAGTGGTCTCTATCAGTGATGGATGAAGTAATATGTTGCCATTTCTGGACAGTACACAAAGAAAAACAACAATATTTTTCAGTAACAGGAGCAATGATAAACAGGTGGATAATAACTGTCAAAGTTTGAATAAAGGAAGAAGGCAGTAGGGTCATTTTCACTACTTACCTAGTGAAAGAGGGGGGTATGAAAAAAGCGAGTATTTTCGGCTATTTTCTTGGAATTTTTAGGTCATTCATTTTTTTTAAACTTGGGATTTAAAGAGTGAATGTAACGAATAATCGTAAAAAAATAATTTCTTAATCTAATTGAAATTGTAACAAAAGTAGGTTTTGTTTTTCTCTAAAATAAAAATTACAAACATATTTATCTCTTAAAAGAAAACAAAAACAGCGAATTGCTTCCCCCTACTTCAAAACATCACGTTGGCAACACTGAAAATGAAAGTTTCCATAATCACGAATATTTCTGAAAAGAAAATATTACGTGGATATGCATTATTTAAAAAATTTCTGGGCGGAGTGTCCATATTGCTTTAGTTAAAATATGATGAACACGTTATTATCTAGCAAAACGTCACTCTGTTGCAGACATGAAAACACTGTGCAGAGAAAAATGAAATAAAATCTTCATCTTCATATCGAAATTAAATGCTTTAAAGCCATTTTAACTACAAAAAAAAAGTTATTTTTGTCGCTCTGAAAGTAATGTTTAAAAGGAAAATTAATAATACACGTAGCTTGCTTTGATCATTTAGACTTCCATAAACTATTTTACTAACTATATCTTAATTTAAAGAAATCTACAACTTACACGTTTGAAAAAACAGTTTCTAAACCAGAGAGCTCGAAGTAGTCCCAGATTCAGATTCAGATTCAGATTCAACCAAGCAGGGAGGCCTACCATATGGCTTTAGCCCCTGCAAGCCCTGCTTGGCAAGTTTATTTATTTAAAAAAAATACATATTTTTACATATTTGACAAAGCAGCCCAGCTTAATTTGCAGAAAAGTCATACTCAAAAAGTCATACTCAAAAGTCATACTCAGCAGAAAATTCACAATTAATAAGAGTTTAAAAATTATTTGAAATTGTCAGATTTTTAGCGTAAAATATTTTAAAAGTAGAGACAGTGCATTTTTAAAAATTATAATAAAGTGCATAATTTAAAAAATTCTGTGCGGAGTGTCCATATTGCGATATTTAAAAAATGATGAACATGTCATTATCTAGAAAAATGTCGCTCTGTTTCAGACATGAAAACACGTTCGGAGAAAAATTAAGCAATATCTTTATCTTCAGATCGAAATTATATGCTTTAAAGCCAGTATAACTTGTCGATCTGAAAATAATATTAAAAAAAAAATTAATAATACACGTAGCTTGCTTTCATCATGTAGACTTCCATAAACTATTTTACTATTTATATGTTAATTTAAAGAAATCCATAATTTACACGTTTGGAAAAGCAGTGTCTAAATCAGAGAGTTCGAAGTAGCAACAGCCGGGCGATTTATTAAACGTGCCAACCAGCTTGAACCCACTTGTCGGTGTTTTTAAATAAAAAAAAATAGCTTTTAATTTTGTCGTTGAGATGTTGGGCTATCTCCTTTCTTATAGTCTTGTAAGGTGGGTGTTGTTTCTCGATGGAAGGTGAGGTGTATTTATACGTTACTCGCGGATACGGCGGAACCTTTCCATGCCCTTCAATATCCCTTTCACGGCTGTTGGGTAGCCGCGAGTACGGAAGATTCCATTGAAATTTTTTAAAAGCAATTTTCGTTATTCACAAGTAGTTTCGCCAGTTTTTGCTTTTAACTTGTATAAAAAAAAATGTTCGCTAAATCATGCGGAGTACAGGTTTTGGAAATAAAATTGATATTTTTAATTTTTCCCCTGAATTTAATTAAGATTATACATCTAAATGTGCCCTATATTTTATTACAAATGTATATAGATAGATTCTTCAGTATTTTTTTTTTCTTTTTTTCGAATAAACTTTAAGGATACCTTTCTTTTGAAATTACAGCAGTGATAAAATATTTAGGAACAAAAAGTATCAGTAATTCTCGACCAATGTAACAAAGTATTTGTTTGTTCATTTGAGTCATTATCCGCACATTGATTTTCAATAATAATGTGTTTACCACCTTATTGACCGGTCATTAGTATACATGTATTTACTACTACTATTTTTGAATAATAATCTTTGCCTTATAATTGTAGAGATGTAATTACTTAAGTCTATTAAAAAAATACGCATAAAATATAACACTATTTTTAAAATTCAGATGTAATATTTTATATATAGTCTCTGTAATGTATAAAGAAAGCATTTTAATCCTAAAACTATAAATACAAATATTAAAAATATAATTTCTAAAAATCTTGTTTTTAGCTATCTATTAAAGAAAAAGTTGAAATTAAATACAATGTATCTTTAATCCGATCTCGTATAAATATATCTCACAGAAATTATTTTAAATTGGTTACAAAAGAATTTTTATAGCTTCTTGACATAAAGCAGAGAACAAAGTAAATAATACTACTTTCTTTTACTTTAAGAAAAGAATTATTTATGACTCGTAAAGTGCTTTCAGAAACAGTATTATTTTTATAAACACATCTTTTATAAACACAGAAATTTTTATAAACACATCTTAAATTGAAAGCTTTTAAAAATCTCTGCACTTAAGGATCACCTGGATCACATTCTACACTTATTGTCAAAGAAAAGCGTAAGTAGTGAATGAATTGTCAATATTTTTAGAATCTAAATACAATAAAAATGTATCATAATGCTCCATAATATATTTTATAAATAATGTGCGAAAAATTAATCATTTAACATGGTTTTGTAATTAATTACGAAAAAAAAATATTGCTTAATTACTATTTAGATGTGATATTGACATAAAATTGAAACATTGCAATGCGTTCAAAGGACTCAAAATTAAATCTGCTTATTTTATTTCATTCTAACAAGAAGAGGACCAAGCTTGGTAATCACAGATTTTGATTGTAGGGTAGAAGCACCTTAGTCTCACGTTCAACGAATTTTATACAACGCTCCTTAGTTCTCGAGAAACAGGAGGTATAATATTATAACGGAAAATAAATACTTACTTTGTAACGCAATTACTACGTTGGTGATAGCTCAGTTATCAGGGCGTCTGTTGATTAATCCGTGGGTCCGGGTTCGAGACTGGAACGTGCGGCGTTTGCTTTTTCTCATTGTTTGTTTTATAAATATACTTGTAATTATAATTTGATAATCTCACAATTAACGCATTTAACATCATACATTAATTAATATGTTAACATATTTAAATTTTAATTTTGCATTTTTGATTTTTAAGCCATTATTAAAAATTTCTCATCATTTAAAGAGATTTCAAAAAAATGGATCTTTCATTGACTAGTGAAAATTCCAAAATCGTTCAAAAATCATACATTATTTTATTAACAACATTATATAAATTACATTCGCAAAACAATATGCAAAAACAATTTGTTGCAATTTAATTATTATGCTAAATTTTAATATAATTATGCTTCTTATTTAACAAAAGAGTAGTATTATCATCACATTGAATTCCTTTGTTAAGACAATATATAAATGATGTTTCTTTAAAATCACGAATTGACAAAATTGTTTAACATCATTGCATTAATAAAGAATACATTTAAAAAAAATAATCATTTAATCATGTTTTATATAACGATTTAGTTAGAAATTATAAAAAACATTATAATTAATAAACATTATAATGAATGTACAAAATTATAATTTTAAATTTCGATTATTAAATTATCATTACAACTATATTTATAAAACAAAAAATGAGAAAAACAAACGTCCGGTCTGGAACCTGGGCCCGCAGAACAATGAGCAGACGTCATAGCAACTGAGCTACGACTAACGAAGTAGTTGCGTTACAGCGTAAGTATTTAAGTTGTGTTATATTATTAGACCCCCTATTTCTGGAGAACCAAGGAACGTTGTATAAATCCGTTGAACCTGAGATTAAAGGGCTTCTACCCTACAACATATATAAAAATAATCAAAATCTGTGATTACCAAGCTTGGCCCGCTCCTTGTAAGTAATATTACACATTTAAAATCCAAACGTCGCAATGCGCAAAAATGAATCAAATATAAAGATGTTTATCTATTTAAATAATAGTACTGTCCCTTGTCCAATTGTTGAAAATGTATAAAAAAAAATAATATGATGCTTATCGATAGTATACAAATATGTAACAACTTTTCGTGCTTAATAATTTGACGAGGTTTTCAAAGAAATGTAAGTTTTATAATTTCTTCTTAAACTATCTTTTGCAGTTAAGAATTCCATCCTGAATTGATCGAGATTCTTTATTTATTTATTTAATTATTGATATTTTTTTGTAATACAAGGCTGAAACACAATTTTTATTTAAAATATACAGTAAAGATGAATTTTTTTATTTTGTTGTCATATTGATTTTTTATTAACATATATAATAAAAGAAAAAAAAATACATACACAATTTCTTTTTATAATCTTCATATAAGCAACTTCGATTTCATTAAAATATATACACATACATATTATGTATTATAATACGAGCAAATCTTGTGTGTGTGCGTGTGGTTATGCAAATTTTATTCAAAAAACGGCTCTAACGATTTTGAGAATATTTTGTATTCTATTATTTTCGGGCATGAGAAGACCACTGGGCTAGGTCACATGTTCGAGAAAATTTGGTTAGCGGGTCATGGTCAAGCTAATTTTATTAAAAAAACGGCTCAAACGATTTTGATTAATTTTTGTATCCTGCCAGTTTGCATTATGAGAAGATAATTGGGCTAAGTCACATGTTCGAGAAAATTAGATTAGTGTGTCATTTTTGTCAAGCTAATTATATCTAAAAAAAAACGGCTCTAACGATTTTGACTAAATTTTGTCTCCACCGTTTTGGAATACGAGAAAACCATTGGGCTAAGTCACGTGTTAGAGAAAGTTGAATTAGTGGGCCATTTTTGGGTCATTACGGGTTAAGCTAATTATATCTAAAAAGGGCTCAAACGATTTTGACTAAATTCTGGGTCCTAGCGTTTTTGATTTCGAGAAGAAAATTGGGCTAAGTCAGGTGTTCGAGAAAATTCGATTAGTGTGTCATTTTGGGTGACTACGGGTCAGGGTCAAATTATTTTATTTAAAAAACGGCTAAAACTATTGTGACTAAATTTTGTACTTTAGTTTTTGTAATTTACCATTTTGGATTACGAGCAAAAGATTGCGCTAGATCAGACGTTGAAGAAATTAATTAGTGGGTCATTTTTGGACTACTACGGGTCAATGCATTTCAAAGTGAAAGTAGGTTTAAACAGTTATTAATTTTAAAACTGTTGGCAGTAAACGAAGTAGGAAAGTTTGCAGCATTTCGCCAAATACTGACAAATTTGGCGAAATGATGGCGACATTGGCGAAATTTGGCGGGAAAATTGACTTTAAAGAGTACCATAATACCAAAACACATGCTTAGCGCTAAATGAAAGAATATCGCCAAGTTTGCGACTTTTCGCCAAATGTTGGCGACTTTTGTCAAATAAATTGGCTCTCAGAATCTAAATGAATTTTATAGTAATTCCAAATACGAACCAAGATACATGATTCAGTAAATCAGATTCCATAGTCCTTTGTGCACGGAATGTTGTACTTTGACGAGGCTAACGAAAAAGACAGGCTACCGCGGTGCATTCTGTATATCTTATTTCACAGACCGCGAGAGTGACGTGATGTTCTTTTCATACACCTGCATTGGTGGATTCGAGCATCACGTTATTCCGCCGGTCTGTAAAAAAAGATAAGCGTAAAGTACCGCGGTAGCCTTTCTATATCGTTATCCTCGGTACTTTGATTTATGACGTATGAAAAGGAGTTTAGGTCTAAAAGTCCTGCTATCAAAAGAAAGTGTGCAACAAATTAAAAATGTAGTTTGGAAGGATACCTTTTCGTTGTAAATATGTAAATAATGTAAAATTTAGATATATGTACATAGTTTTAAGATTGATTGTTTCTGTAAATAATACTATTATTAAAAAATGCTTTATAGCAATAATACAGCGAGAATTTATTGTTATATTGAGTTAAACACAAATTTGATTTTAAACGTGCGTAGCTCAGTCTTCCCCGCTGGTTTATTATATACAGTTACAAAGTGAGGAATTTATTAAACCTAGTGATTTTTTAAATATTACTTTAGAAATCTTACATATAAAGATAAATTTTAAAATGAAACTGATATACATATATATATATATATATATATATATATATATATATATATATATATATATATATATATATATATATATATATATTGCCTTGCATAAATAAAAACAAGAAATAAAAATCATGCGTCAAGCATAGATTTTCCGAAACTTACATAATACTGCAACCAGGCTTCAGCATTTAAAAATGTGAAGCCACATTTCAGCAATTACGGTCTTCAACTGTAAAAATATTCGAATTATTTTTTGCATCTCTGTATATGATTTATAGATATGAATATATATTACATAGTATTATAAAATTTGGTTTAGTTACAAAACCCATAACACTTCAATATTCACCTTTAGCAATTTCCAGTAGTAGATGATGATGTACTTGAATAATTTTATACAGCCCTGTATATTATCAACAGATTTTTATTCACTCTTCATATTAAACTAACATTTATATTTTAAAAAATGCACAACTTTCCGAAATTACCATTCAAACACGGTAATGTATCTGGTTCTTTGCGTAGCCATGTATATGGGTTTAATTATGCTATACAAAAATCTCTCATTATACTAAATTTAGTGTTTTTGGAAATGCATAACTCAATTAAGAAACACACTTAAGCAACTCACTCAAATACACAATAATGCTTTCGAAATATTTGTGTAACCCTGTATATGATTTATAGAATTTACACACACAAAAAATATATGCAATAATTTAGTTAAACATAAAAACGTTTACCACATTTCAAAACGCACTTCCGGCTTTTATCGCTCATAGACTGGAACCAAATATTTTTGTCTTTTCCTGCAACTTAATAATAGCTGTTATGCTATTATTAATAGTATATAGTATTATAACATAATTAGTATTATAACATTAACTAATAAACATTTTGTAGGGCACCTAATAATGTATATAAATTTTACTGTGTGTGAAATAATGTAATGTTATTAAAATACACTGTACGTAATTTATTCACGTAGGCCATTACGTATCCAAATTCTGTTGTGTAACCTTGTAAATGCATTAGAAACACCATATTCTACAGAAAAGATATTGTAAAGTATTTCATAAATGTATATCAATTTCATTATGTTTGAAATGCTGTAACATTTTAAAAATGCAATGCAAACGATATTTTCCCATTGACTATGATGTAACCAGAATCCTTTGAGTGTAGCTGTAAACGAAGTATAAATTCTACACACTCTATTTTGAATAGATCACATGTCATAGTAAACTTCAATGATAATTCAATTACATGGCAACCGAGTATATTTACAAAAGCTAGAGCAGAGATAGACGACAAACAGACAAACCGAAATCATTTATGTTGCTTTTTAGCTGTGCACAAAAAAAAAAAAAAAACTATTGCTTTTCTTATAGACAACCTTACCTTCTTCCAACGCAAGAAAGTTTTGAAATAGCGCCCTGATTCTAAATAATAAATATTTGTTTTTTTTTTAAATATATATAAAGTAAACAAATAATAAAGTAAATTCATTAAATCCTCCTTTTTAGCGTAACATTTATTAATACGCTTTATATTATATTAAAATTGTTTCGAAGTTTAAACACATATTTGAACACGTACTGATTCTATAAAATATTGAAATATGATATTAATACATAAAGTCTTAAAATTGTTTACGGAATCGGATATCTCACAAGTCCCATTTTTTGTGTAATATACAATTTTAATAAACATATTTTTTTAAAAAAGGCAAAATAAGACAGATTACACATTTTAACGGAGAATTAAAAAATGATGTCTATGCACACAAAACAGTGTCATATTACAAATGTATATAATCTATCTATATCAAATGAAATATAATTTTGCTATAGTATAAAGTTTAGTGCAGTACCATTTTAAAAGGGCCCCATTAATCAAAAGGTATTTAGTTTTTAGAAAATGCATTTTCATAATATACAGTCGAGTGAATAACATTCATTTTCATTCACAATTTTCAAGAAATATTCATCATTCTGACAGCAAAGCAATCTGTCTACATTTTCCACAGTCTTCAAGCAGATCATAATGAAAAGTAAAAGGTCACATATTTCATGTGTCTAAAATATGCAAAATTGAATTTTATGATTTTCTGTTCTGTTTTTAAAAATGCATATGAAAATGTTAACTGATATTTTATTCTTAAAAAAAGTTTGCGTTTTCTGTATTGGTTTGCTGATTTTTAGTGATGATAAATTATGTTTAACACATATTTCATGTGTCTAAAATATGCAAAATTGAATTTTATGATTTTCTGTTCTGTTTTTAAAAATGCATATGAAAATGTTAACTGATATTTTATTCTTAAAAAAAGTTTGCGTTTTCTGTATTGGTTTGCTGATTTTTAGTGATGATAAATTATGTTTAACCTAGCTGCTGTCAAATGTAATGTGTTCTTAAGGCAATTACATTCTAATTAGCTTCATGATCTGAGGACTCACAGGTAGGAATTGATAAACCATTTCAGTACAACTGTGTGTTAAATTAAGGCGCCGTACTACGTTGGTCTATAAGCAGGAAATTTGATTAAATTTAACAATTAATGCATGTAATAGTATTTATTTATTTTTTTAAATTCTGTTAATTAGATGATAAACTTAAAATATATATACGGCTTTAAACTGATACCAAGATAATTTGATTTACGATAGTAAATATTTTAATAAATGTTGTATATTCGACAAAATACAAGACATAAGTTATATTATTTTATAATTTTGACGTGTGTTTTTTTCTGTTTCCCAGAAATTATACAATACATCTATGAAACATCTCGGTATTTCAATAATTAATACTAGAAATTTAAGTACGGTATATATAATGCATCAATATGGTTCAAATGTAAATGTTGTAGGCTAATTGAGAAACCCGGCTCTTTGGAAAGAGCCTATGCAGTTTACATTATTTGTTATATATTTCTTATATATTTGAAGTTTGCAACAATATTTTCTTTAAAGTAGTAATTTTAGTTTAAAAGCAAGAGTGAGAATTTGTTGATGCAATAGAATAAATTACTGAAGACAAACGGCATATGTAAAGAAATTATCGTACTTTCATAATTTTACATTAAAGCAATCTCTCACTTTTCTTTGCATTACTTGAACAAATGATATTTTTACTAATCATTTCACAGTTTTTCGACACACTGGAAAATTTGGTTTGCTGCATCATATTTTAATTGTCAATATCGGCGAACGCAAGAATAATGTTTTAACATTTTACAGTTTTGTTGGCACAGCGTTTTCCTTCTATTAATTAAATGTCGCTGACGGCTTCTTGATCTCTCAAAAAACAAAGTGACTTCAAAGTGTCTTTTGAAAAAAATAATGGACAAAAGCAGTTCCGATTCTGATCGATCAGTTTGTGAAAAAAATGTCCCTATTGTCATACATGCTGTACATTTAAGCGATGTCTTTAATATTAATTACAAATAGAAAACACGAGGAAAACGAAACTGTCCTCATAAACCGAAGATACATCTTACGTGTAGACGCATTAACGAGGATCCACTTTACTCTGTTTCTTTCCACACAATTGATATATAGTTCATCTACGAAGAATAACAAATGTCAACGTATAATTGTTTCATAATACAAATTGCCTGAATAAAGATATATTTTACTATATAGTGTTTTGTTTCTCTAAATTGTAAATTAATTAATGGTTATTGAAATATAAACTGATAAATTCTATTCCTATTAAAAGTTTTAACATTTATAACGCAAATCCTTTAAGAACAACTGCAATATTTGCCATTGAAACAAAATATTCACCTGATGTTGCACTGAAAAAATGGTGCTGTAGAATAACTGAATACAATATGTTTACAATAATCTCGTAATACATAGCTGCCAACTTTTACGCTTTTTTGTTACAACAAAATTTAACAGAAATTGTTTACTTATGTAATAACACGATTTTGACGATTTAATAAGATAAAATTTACTATCAAATTTTAGTGGTAGGTAAAAAGCGTAAAAAATGGCAGCTATGCGTAATATTATTTTCGGCATAATTCTATTTCATTCCTCCATTTGTCGTATTTTACATAGCTTTCAGTGCAAAAAGCTAGTTATTGCAGCTGTTCAGAGGAAAGCAATTCCAAAAAATTTTGGTATATTTTCACCCACCATGACCTTCAGACCCCCAAACAACCCTCCGTTCAAATGTTGATTTATATATATATTTATATATATCTGACATATGTCACGCTGTAACTCTCTTTTTTATGAACCGATTTGGATGTGACTGAGTAAGTGTATAGAACATACTAAGGTCTCGACCGAGTTCATTGGCCAGTTTCATCCGCCATCTCGTTTCAAAATGGCGGTCATTTAAAAAAATATATATTTTTTTTATAAATACAAAAAGTTATACAAAAAAATTATAAATTAGAAAAAATGTTTTTGTTAGGTGTTAGAACGTTATACAAGGATTCTGGAACATTTTTTGTTTTGGCTTTATCTTAAAAAATGGCTGAGATATGGCAGTTTGCAATTCTAGAGTGGCTGATATTTTGAAACAATCTGGTATTTGTTATGTTGTAACTCTCTATTATTGAACCGATATGAATGTGACTGATCATGTGTACGGAACATACCAATGTCTCGACCGAGTTCGTTGGCCAGCTTCATGCGCCATCTTGTTTCAAATTGGCGGTAAGTTATTATTATTATTTTTCTTTAATTCAAAAAGATGGATTAACAATTATAAATTATAAAAGTTGTTTCCGTTAAATGTTAGATCGTGATACAAGGATTCCGGAACATTTTTTGTTTTGGCTTTATCTTAAAAAATTGCAGAGATATGACAGTTTTAAATTCTACGGTAGGTAACATTCTGATTTTTGTTATACTAAAAATTCTCATGCTGAAATTCACATTCAAATTTAGTATTAGCAAAAACCGAGATTGAATCTTCTATAATGGGGTTCCAAGCAATTTAGCTTCTTGTGTTTCAGTAAAATGAGTTGACTTTTTAAAAACATGGACTATGAAAGCTACATTTTCCTCCCGGTACAATCCGGAAGGACTTTTTAAAAATGATGTCACATAGGTGATTTCTAAATTGCTTATTTACATGTACCATATTGTAACCCTCAATAAGCAAAAGTTAAAATGCTGCCATTCTGAATTTTTAAATAGTTACACATAGAAAAAATAATGGATTTAGAGATAAAAACGCACTGAAAAACAGATTGTATTTATATGAGAGTAGCAATATGCCGAATATAAAATTTGATTCGTTCAAAAAAATTAGAACAAAAGTATGATAATTAAATGCAGAATTTTAAAATTAAACCATAAACAAATAGAAGTATTTTAAGATACTGCATTCATGGGTAAAATATAAATATATTATTTTACTATATTAATAAGATAGATATTAAAATGATAATATGAGCAGTAAGAAACAACGTTTTTATACACATTGAATATTACATAAAAAGTTACCGAATAATGTGAAGTTAAAACAACAACAAAAAAACGAAAGTACATGAAATTCGTTAATGCCTCAATCATCGTAGCGCATGTATGCTCGTTTCGTGAACGTGAAACCGAACAAAAAGCGTCATACGATACATCAACGTCGTTGTATTGAAATCCCCCAAAATAAACGAAATTTGCTCATGCCGCTATCACTGTACCGCATGTATGCACGCTTTGCGAACATGAAACCTAAAAAATGTCACTGAATACAGAAATCTCGTTGTAGTGGAATCCCAAAAATACTCGAAATTCGTTAATGCCACAATTACTGTATCGCATGTATGATCGCTTTGCGAACATGAAACGCCCCCCAAAAATAAACGAAATTCGAGAATACCGCAAGCAGTGTAATGCATGTATAATCGCTTAGCGAACATGAAACCGAAAATAAAACACAACCGCTATACAGCAACCTCGTTGTATAAGAAGACCCCAAAAATACACGAAATTTGTTAATGCTGTGATCACTGTACCGCATTTTTACTCGCTTCGCAAACATGAAACAAATAAATAAAAAAAACATCACTGGATATAACAATCTTGTTGTATTGAAATTCCAAAAATACACGAAATTCGTTAATGTCGCGATCACTGTACCGCATGTATAATTGCTTTACGAATTTGAAATTCCAAAAATTCCCGAAATTCGTTAATGCCGTGATCACTGCACCGCATGTATGATCGCTTCGCGAACATGAAACCGAAAAAAGTAATAACTGGATGCAACAAACTCAATGGAATACTAAAAATACACGCAATTCGTGAATGCGGCGATCACAGTACTTTATGTATGTTCGCTTCGTGCACATAAAAAATTCACCAATTGCAGCAACCTAGTTGCATCAGAATCCAAAAATAATACAAGAAATTTGTTGTTGCCGTGATCACTAAAACGTCATCTATCAGTAACTTCCATCAATAAAATTTAGAATATATCAATGAAAACAGAAAAATAACACATACATAAAAAAAGAAGAAAAATCAAGTTTTAGATAAACTAGCAGACGATGACATTTTTTTAAATGCTTTTCTCTTTTTATATCACGATTTAACCGTTTAATGACGTAATTGTTATTTAATTGTATAAAAAAGAAAAAAAACATGTTTCAAATAAAGAAGCAGTAAGATAATATTTTTTCAGTGCTTTTTCTCTTTATTACCATGAAGTCACCGTTTGAAGAAGTAATTGTTATTTCAATTAACGGAAAACCTAAAATATCATTAAACATTAAAATTAGAGATAAACGTCGAATAAATAATTACTTGATGACGTGTATTTTTGGGATTTCAATACAACAAGATTGCTGTATCGAGTGATGTTTTTTTTTCTTTTTTTTTTTTTTTTTCGTTTTCATGTTCGCGAAGCGATCTTAGATGCGGTACAGTGATTGCGGCATTAACGAATTTCGTGTATTTTTGGACATTTTAATTCAACGAGGTTGCTGTATCCATCTGGCTGATTATCGACGATTTGGCAAGATTTTGCCAAATGATGGAATCAAAGACGAACCAAACATTATGGGCTTTTACATTTACAAAAAAATATATACGAAATGTTAAAGTAATATATATATTTTTTTAATATTTTTTTTTACTCAAACATTCTTTAACTTCATTAAAAATTATTTAATTTTCAGTGTATTATATTTTAATTCCAACTCGATGCAGGTAAACAAATTCTTTTAATGAGGAAAAAATGCTAATGATTTAATATGAATTTATTTAAATTACCAAATTTAAATAATAGTTATGCACATTGAAATGGAAAAAAAGAGTAAGCTGAAATAAATATTATTATAGCGATTGCTTAAATTATTTGGGATGTTATAAAATAATCAAACACGTAGAATCTATTAAATCACATTAACTTTTGACATACAAAATAATCATCCAAAAATCGAAAAGAATAAAATGGAACTGAAAATCTTAAGTGTTTTCTATAATAATGTTTAAAACAAAATAAAAAGTAAAAAATAATATGTTGAATATGTGCATGCCGATGTCCTTAAAGATATACAAAATATTCCTTTTGGAATTGAAATTTGAACGAACAATAATTATTTTTTTTTTCAATTCTTCCCGGAAAAAAATAAAGAATAAAAGGTATAAATATTTATAAAATAGGATATATTGAATGAAAGAGATATAAATTTCCGCAATCAAGAAATCATACTGTCTCAAAAGATGGCATGCTAAATGATAATAATAACAAACACATTTTTAAAATATTCAAAGAAAATATTACATGGAAATAGACGAAGCTGCCGTTTTCGTAGATTTTATATGTGATTATGCGTGCGTAAGAAATCTTTTTTTTTTTTGAAATATTAATATGCGTATTACTATTTATTATTATTGTATTAAAACTTTTTAAGACACTTTATATCTATACTGCTATATCTACACATATTTTCACAACTGTAAGTACATTTTCACATGTAGAACTAGTGATTTGCATTTACTTTCATCTACATCTGCACATGTATCAAATACGTCTACATATATTGGCACATTATCTTTATTTTCAAAAGATGAAATATTCGACATTTCTGCTTCAGAATATCTAATTACCTCAGCCTATACGACAAAGATATTTTAGAAAATTCCTGTAATCGATAGTAAAAACATTATTTTTTTTTTACAATCAGTACATGCTAAAGAAGAAAATGTACAAAAAAGTTGCAAACGTTTCAGAATTCTTTGTCTAATTCCATTTTGTGTCTGGGTGAAAACATGAGAGCACCCAAACTAAGCTTTCGATTGAGCTCACATATGGTGTATGTTATAGGCCACAGTCGAAATACTGTATAAATTTTTGAAGAAATCGGCTAATGAGTTTAGTAAACTTTTTTTTTTCAACCATTTTTCAAGAATTTGTGAGAATAACTGATAAATATTTTCTCTTATACTTCAGTTACATTATTTTTATTACTCACGTCATTTTATGTCGATACAAAAACCATGTTTGACCACAAAATAATTTATTTTAGTAAAATCTTTTTTTTTTCTCAATCAAAGTAAAATATTTTTACTTTGTTTTGTTAGAAAAAAAAAAGAGAATTTACTAAATAAAAACATATGGGAATTTAATTTTTATATTTTGTTAAAGAAGAAAGAAAAAATGAGTAAATTTTAAAAAATCAAACGGAATACTTTAGCAAAATAAGCCAAAATATAATACAATTATCCCCTTTTGGCGAGAAAAGAATTCTAATTATCCACACTTGAAAATAATTGTAGCCAAGATTGCTCATGTTTGAGGATGCTGTGGCTCTGAATCTGATTACGGAAGGTTAGCTTTATATTATAAGGAAGAACACCAACAATAAAAATGCACAAATAATACACAAAGAGTAGCAAACAGCTGTTTCTACCCCACAAGCGAGATTCTTCTTCAGTGCGACAAAGAGCAAAGCACGGCGTGCTAGAAAAAGCAAGACTGGGCAAAACGACAAAGAGGGGATGGCATATATACCCGTAGCGGGTAGAGAAAGCACATAAAACAACCACCCCTCTGTCGTTTTGCCCAGTCATGCTTTTTCTATCACGCTGTGCTTTGCTCTTTGTCACACTGAAGAAGAATTTCGCTTGTGCATTGGAAACCGCTGTTTGCTGCTTTTTTGTGTATTATTTGTGCATTTTTAAGGTTGGTATTCTTCCTTTTAATATTCTTGCACAAAGGGTTTAGTTGCTATTTTTATAGATAGCTGTATAATTGAAAAATTTTAGTAGAATTAATTGTATATATTGCTTTAAAGCTTTTTTTAGTTGCTTTTGGATTACCTAGTATCTGAATCAAAGTATTCCACAAAGTGTTCGGAAAGTAAGTAAAGTAGAGTCACACCAGATTTTTTACAGCTAAGCAAACTAAAGTCAGATACTTAAAAATGAATACAAATTACAAAAAATAGTTGAAATAGAACACAAAGAATTAACTGAAAATATTATCTATGCATTAAATTTTTGTATTTTATAAACTATTTTATGGAATTCTGTGCAAACATTACGTAAACTTTACAGGCATACGTCAGACCTAAAGAGAAAAACAGTTTTTGTATCTTTTCATTTTATGAACTGAAATTCTTTGTATTTTAAATGTATACCTTAAGATTTCACCCTCGTTACATATTTTTGTCATTCATTTAACAACTAGTAATTGAAAAACTCTCCTGTATCTTAAAATAATACGATAAATGGAAAAGTTGAACACATCATTAAAATTTATTTTTATTTACTAAAATTACTGTTAGTTTTTGAAACAAAAAATAAAATAAAATATGACTTTTAGTTTAGTAAACTTTATTTTTTTGTGATTTTTAACACGTTAAATATAATACATAGCGACAAAACGGTAAGTATGTATATATTACTAACTTGTTGGAGTCAATCAGTGGGGCTGTGTTGAATTTTTCGGGAATTATATGACGATATGTGCTTTCCTAAATTTTTCTGTTATCCTTGTATCTACAAACAGTTTGTAACTGCGCTCGTATACAATTTTAACTATTTTATATTCACTATCTATACAAGATGCCTACGAGATTGTATTTCACACGTTTATACACATGAATGTAAACTTGCTTCTTTCATATTTGGATCGCTAATTAGGTTCATTAGTGTAAAGTGAATCAGCACCATATACTACAACTTCAGAAATATTTCTAACTCTTGGGCAAGTTCTTACCTTTAAAAAAACAGAATCAGCGGTATTTATTATTTGTTACTTACTTTGGAAAGTCACTGATATAATCTTATAGATATTCAGATAATGGTGTTTTAATGACTTGTGCAGCATAAAATAATTATTAAGTATCCTTAAACAATCATATCAGCATAAAATAATTATTAAGTGTTCTTAAACAATCATATCAGCATAAAATAGTTATTAAGTATCCTTAAACAATATACTTATATTTCTAGTGTCACAAAATTAATTAATGTAACAGATTACCAAACTTGAATAATTCATATTTTCTCTAATGGTAAATATTTTTTGTATGTTGCAATATAAAGAGAGGCGTTTAAGAAGAATTTTAGTATAAGCATGTTTTTATGTTTGTTTCAATTTTAGCTGAATATAACTAATTCTTGTGTATTACTGCATATAAATTACATTTTAAAATATTACTTTTCTTACCTTTTGCGAGTGAATATATAAACAAGTTTGAGACTTTTATTTAACATTGGTGTCTCATGTAGTTTTGTTCGGCATAAATGTTCAAATTTTATACGTTATACTAAAATATTTATTGCACTGTGAATACAATGTGTTAAATATTTTTTTAAATTATCTTCAATTCTGGAATATTTGTATTTCCTATTTATATTTTATTTGTAAGAAAATATTTTATTTTTTTATTTTTTACTAAAGAAAATATGATTTCTTCCTCTGCTTTTTGTTTATAAAATTTCTTTTTTTTTTTCCTTCGTTCGAATTACAATTAATCACTCATTTACAATAGCATTTATTTTCCCTTCATATATGTATATTAACATTTTTATAATAGTTAAACACAAATATTGTTACTCTGAATAAAATTGTAACAGCTGATATTTTAAGAATTATGCGCTAACCAATCAAGTAAACATATGTTACAAAAATACTACTTTCTCGGTCATTGATACTCGTCACAAACCCTTCTAAACACTCTCTGTCACACTTAGCACAATGGCAGCCAGCTTATCTACATATCGTCGCTACCATGTCAAACTATCGAATATGAAAAAAAAAGCATTTTTCATTACTTTTAAAAATGGGCCGATTGTCACCACTAAATTTCATCAGAATTCTTCGACTAGTAAAATTCTAATAAAATTTTTGTGAGGAACATGATCGCGAATTTGGCTTTCTTATTCATTTTGAGATAAAAATTAATACCGGAAATTTTGAGATAAAAAGTTTTACTTTAAGTTTTCACGAAATGTCTGTCATTAACTAAAGCAAAAAATTTGATTGAAATTTTTGGTATGAATTCAGAATTTCTGAATGAAAAATGATGTCAATCTGGCAACCCTGATGAAGAATACTAATAAAATTTCGTGGTGAAAATCGGCACATTTGTAAAAGTAATGGAAAATGCATTTTTTCACATTCGATAGTTTGACATGGTAGCGACGATATGTACACTAACATCAAGCTGACTAGAAGGTATCTTCACATTCTGAGGACGGTGTTACGTTTAAAGGCATAATTATATCTGAAAACTTAGAAATGAGATAGCTTAGAAAAAGAATGACCACCTGGTAAACCATATCTAATATAAGTCATTGTACTTAATTTCGGAACTAACTAAAATACCTCAAAGGTAACACCTATTGTAAGAAAATGAGGACATCTCGTCACTTTTATTAACAGTGGGTGATTTTAAATTGGACAATATTTCCTTCAGAGAATTTGTGGATGAATCACAATTCATCGTCAGAACTTTAAGGGATTATAGAAAACACATCTAAAAATGGGATTTTCGTCATACGGTTCATGGGCGGTTTATGAACCGCTAGAGGAATTTCAAAATGAATTACTGTTGTTACTAATTAGGAAAAGACGGACATGCATTTCATGTAAAGTGCTGAGGATGTGAATGCTCTGGAACACCAAACTGTGTAGTAAGCAGGACTTTCTACATAATCAGAAAAAAGCCCTGTACCACTTCACTGCTTCAGTTGTGACCTATCATTGCATACTGTTTTGAGCTTTCCTAGATGTATTCTATCTCCCGTAAAGTATTGCTCCTGAGTACAGAATCACCCTTTCAGATTGTGTAGGGAACTCTGTTTACTAAACAATTTGGGATTTCAGAGCTTTCCCATCCACAGCACTATACATGACATGCATGCCAATCTTTTTTTTATTGGTAGAACCAGCTATTTCTTTCAATCTATGGTAGGAATGACGATACGTATAATACCAGCACTTTATGTCTTTAATGACAGCGACATATACCGGTTTACCACCAAATGGCTGGTTTAGATGTTCTCTATCATTCCATATTTTTTTCCCCAATGATTTGTAAATCACTCTCAATTTCGTCGAAAAAAATTTGCTCTAATTTAACCACCCCCCCTCTCTTAAACTCAAATGTTTGTCAAATAAATTTAGTTACTAATTTATTGGTTTCTTATTGGCATTTTCATCCATATTATCATTCTAGTTAATAATAGGGTTCTCTTCTCAATCTCAAAGAGGTCTGTAACACATTACTGCTTGACATACGAACATGCATTTCATGTTGAGCTCCATTTTGAACTTGTCTACGTATGCATACATACAATGCAAATTATATCTCTTCTTAAAGTTTCACCCATGTGTTTAGAATCGCAATTTATATGAGACAAATATTACTGTTGCGCATGAACTGAAAGTAATCAAGAATGGAATCATTTCTCCAGCGAAACATTTATATTTATAGAAGTTACTGTATAATATATATATATATTTGTCTGCTGTTGATATAATACAAATAACTTATCTCGATTTTTGTATTACGTATAATGAATGACAATATAGATAAATTTAAGCATTTTGGAATTAAATAGTAGTATTTATTTCTAAAGCAATTAATAACATACTATATTACAATATTTCAAAACTACTGTTGCAAAACATTTATCATCAACTGCAGTAAAAAAAAATAAAAAAAAATCCTATACGAAAAAATTCAAATTTTAACAAATGTTCTTCTTAGCGATTACAATTTTATAGAATTCCCGAGGTACAATTCCTGTATTAAAATGCATGCATACAGCGGAATATTATAACAGATTACAATAAACAGGATTTAAAGCAGTATAGTGCTTGTTTTTGCATTTTTCTAATTACTAAATTATAAAATTTCCTCTTATTTTGGGATCACACAGTATGTATGTATCTATCTGGATTTACATGCCCATAATAATAGTTTTACATGTGCGAATGTAAAAAAAAATTAGAAAAAAATTCCATATTTTGAAAAAAAAAACAACAACACTAATTTATAGAACAGTAAGTTTAGGTGTACGTCTGAAACTTAACCAGCATAATAACAAGCATTGCATATTTATCAGTATTGCAAAAATTAAATTCATTAGTGGTCGTGTATCATCCGATTTGTGATTTTTCTATGAATAAATTGGTATTAAGTCTTAAATTTATATTTTCGGATTTCTCCATCTTATAGAATGGTGCATGTAGACATAAGTTCATTTAATGGGAAAACAAAGTACACTCCAATTCCCTCCTACAACAAAAACAAAACATATAAATATATCTCTTAAATTAACAACTCCATCAAAAGGAAAATGGCATAAATATTATACTACGCGTTGGATAACATTCCTTCTTTATTATTTTGAAAATTTATTAGATTATTATCATGAATATTTTGGATAAAATTAAACAAGAATATACGACGGAATTATGTATATATTATCGCGTAATTCTCTTTAAAAATTTAAATCACATATTGTTATAAGATAAAGTCTAAACGATAAAAAAAACTTAATTAAGCAGCATGCTATAAATCCTTTCACGATAACAGTATGCTTCAAAACAACATACACGGATATGCAATTAAAAATCAAAATTGCTTCGAAACTACGAAAACACAAGAAATAATTTTTCACTACGAAATAATTTTTACGAAACATATAAATTCTAAAATAATATGTTTTATAATAACAATATGCTGTACTAAAATATAATTGAATTATCTTCAGTTATTTAAGATTTTTGTATAAAAATACACCCTAGTAAATTAAATAAAATATCCTTTGATTGCGCAATGAATTTTCGTAGTATTAAGCAAAGAAATTTTCTGTTGCTAGTTAATCAAATCATGTAAAACAGAAAGTTTTTTAAAGAAATAATTAGAATTTTTTTTTCAATGTTCACGTACTGCTAAAATTTTTAATGATATGGAAATGTGAATTTGTATCTTTCATTTTAAATTAGTTTTTTTTTTTTTTTTTACTATAAGTATAAATATATATAAGAGTGGGCCGAAAACATTCAAAAACAGTTTTTTTCATCGCAACTTCGCGGTAAAGTTTCGAATGGGAAAGACAAAAAAAAACAAAAAAAAAACCGAAGAACTTTTTGGGATATTTTTTGATTGTTCATAGGCCTTAAAATTCATAAATTGACCAAAAATCAACTATTTTATATTAATTTGTTGACAAAAAAAGTTATATGATTTGAACACCATAGTTGCTGTTGCTGTTCAATGAATGCAATAAGAAACAAGAACGAAAAATCATGCGTCAAGCATAGATTGTGTAACACTTTCCAACGTTTCCAAAATAATTTTACAAATCATTACCGTTTAATAAGCTAAAAGATAACATCTAAATAAACAATTTGGAAAACGCATAACATATTTAAAAGCGTAATTTCAGGAATTTCCAACATATATTTCCAACATATACAAAATTCGGAAAAATATACGAATACTTTTATTCGGCCCTGTATATGATCTGTAGATTTGTGTAATACTACATAGGATGCTAAATTTTAGTTCAGTTAGGAAACGTGTAGCACAGTTTAAAATTCTACTTCTTTAGCTTCTGTCAATAAACGGAAATGTGTTCACGAACTTTTGTGCTGCCCGGTATATGATCTACATAATTTATACCCACCAAGTAATAGGCAAAAAGTAAGTTAAATTTTAAATCGCGTTCAGCAACTTAAAACGCACTTCAAGACTTATTGCTAACAGACAGTAGAGAATTCTTTTGTGTGTCCCTGTAAATGAACGATGACTGCTATGCGCACAATATTTTGTAGTAATCCTCTTGTTATGCACCTTAGTGATATATATAAATTTCAATGCGTTTAAAATAGTGAAACATTATTTAAATAAACCGCAAACGATTTTTCTCCATAGACGTAATGTAACGGAATTCTTTTGACTGTCCCTGTAAAGTAACTATAAGTGCTATACACACCCTATTCCATATTTAGCTTCTTGTAATGCACCTTAGTGATATATATCAATTACAATGTGTTTGAAATTGTGTAACATCATTAAAATTTACCGCAAATGATTTTTCCCTATAGACCGTAATGTAATGGAATTTTTGAGTGTCCCTGTAAACAAACTATGAGTACTACACACTTCAGTTGAATTAGGGAACATGCTACAGATAACGACAATAACATACAAAAATTTCAGGGAAATCCGAGCATATTTACGGGAGTTAGAGCACGGCCAGACAAACTGAAGTCATAAACACTTTTCAACTAGGTTGGAAAGTGTTAAAAATATAATCGAAATAGGACAACAGCTTCCGATTGCGTATCAGAAACGAAAGTATGAAAAAAAGATGCAGAATGAAGTTCGCACGTGCGTATGCTTCTGTCCCGTCGTTGCTTTATTCTGTTGACACTATGTATTGACTTTTTTATGCTATATTCTGATTACATCAAAGAAAATAATAACAAAACAGGTATTTATATGTTCTCTATTTAAAACTCCCGAATACTTTAAAATAAATAAGTTGAACAATGATGAAAAGGTTATTTAGTGATCTGATGCTGTTTAAACAAAATATACAATTTATTTCAAACAATAGGTGCAATAGTTTAACTTTTTAAAAAATTCCCGTGATTATTCATTACCAAAATAAATATATATATATTTTTTTTTTAAACACCCATGTTGACGGTTTCCGATTACGAAATCGTAGAATTAAAGTCTAATATCTTAGATTAAAAGAAAACGTCTGTGGATCTGAAAGAGACTGAAAGAGTTGAAAATGAATTGAGTTGAGTTGAATTGAGAGAAAATCTGAAGGAGTTGAAACCCTCTAGAGATCGATTATTGACGTAGCATTCTGGAAAAAATTCCATCCTTATGGCTTGCATAAAAGAACTTGATGTCTGCTATTAAGCTGAAATGTATTTACTTATAACGAAAAATAGGAGGAATAAAGTACAGAAGAGGGACATTCGTAACGTCAGCTCCACTACGCATGATGCTTCGTACCCTGCTAGCTCAAATTCATAGTTAATGGTTAATGAACCTGACATTGAATGCTAATGTCCATCTGATGAAGATTAAAATATCGACAAGTATTTTAAGACAAGCAATGGTTCACACCAATTTACAGATGAGACTGAATAGTACAGCTAAAATAACCTAAAAATTGAGTAATAGATGACAACTGGTGGCAACTGGTGGACAACTGGTGAGTCATTTTCAAGGTCATCGAAGATCTAGACGTAAAATAAGTGTAATAAAATTTTGCTCTTTCATAAAGTAGAATGTTGGACCTTTTTATTCATAAAACTTGTCATAAGTTTGTAACAAGTGATTGTATCAACTTGCGAGTCATGTCATTCGATTCAGAATTAAAAAAAATACATGGGAAAACAGCACCACACTTGACCTATTTGCGAAAAGTTAATTTCTCCCCCTCCCCCACTTAAGTTAAAACGCCCCTTTTGCCCTCCCCCAAAACACTTTATATTTTGGGAACTCCTCTGATCTACATTTCTAAGGCTAAAACGAAATTATTCCCAAATTTTCGTGAATCGCCACCAGTTAATGCTATAAAACTCTATTTTACCTGCACTTACAAGGAAGGTCTCCATAAGCGCATACTCAGAAAATTTTGAAAAAAATACAAAATGTTCTTCTTATGAGGATATATACGTCTGTAAAAATAATTTCTGCGGAACCTCGATATAACGTCCGTAAAAAAATTATGAACATTTCATTTATTTGGCGATTTATCACCGGTTAGCGACGGAATAAAATTTTAAAAAAATACGGGTTTTATGACAAATACTCTTTAACTCGTTCGCTGCCAACTACGAGTATACACGTAGTGCTATCTACGTTCCTTCAATCTAAAATTTGTTATTCGCACCGGAAATTTCAAAAGAAGAATTTTTATTTTATGTAATCCCGAAATGTCTGTAATAAAACAAAGTAAATATTGCTATTAGTATTTTTCTGGTGTGAATTTGAACTTTCTAAATAAAATGAAAATTCCGGCATTTTTAGCTTGGTAGCGAACGTGTTAAGAAACAACTTTTTCATGCTGAGCTTGATTATGTAAGTTTAACTTGCATAATAAATAAATTTTTATGACCACACTTTTGTGTACACATTTATATGTATATATAATGAAATTTAAAGATCGTCATTTACGATTTAAAACAAAATTTAAATGGATCGAAATTGTTTCAAGCTCAAAAAAAGCCCAATTCTAAACATTGTCAATTCAAGGAGAAATTATCATTGCTATGGAAACGACTTCTTCGATATGGAAATTTTGAACGAATGTGTTTGTCATCAGGCTTTTCTTTGCAAAATACATTAAAAAATTACTTATATAACCGGTGAAGCCGTTTAAATTAGAAAAAATCGTGGAATGGGGTATAAAACAATAACAAAATTTCATTCAATTGGTAATAAATAAAGTAAAAAACGATTGATTTATTTAATCTGATTTAAAGAATATTTTAAATTAATATTACTGCAAACGTACAGAGAATTGAAAATATTGAACATAAAATGCAAACGATTCTGAACAAGATGGTATGGTATCATGAGCCCCACTTGAGCCATGAGAATTAACCCATTAGTATAATTTTTTTTTTAAGCTAATGGCAATTTTACGCTCTCAACTTTTATAAAAATCTCAAGCATATTTGGAAATTTTAAAAAACATTGTTGAAAATACAAAAATTATACAGAAAATAATAAACTTTCGTCGTTTAAGTTTAAATTCATCAAGTAACGCGTATTCGAATAATCATGTTACAGGCAATTTCAAAATGCATTAAAATCGTTTTTGCATTTGGCGAGGAAATAATGTTACTAGCCAAATCGCGTCTTTTTCCGCCAAATACTCGAAAGTATTTTATTTTTTTGCAGATCTTCTACTGGGATTCCGCAGCAAAATTTCACTGTTTCTTTATTACTATCGAAAATACCAACATAGCGATTTTCGAAACACTAAAACTACCCGTTTTAATACTTTCGTCATTTTAAAGCAAAGGAAAGTAATACTTTAATACGTGAAAAACAGTCCTCTTAAAAAACATAACGAATATCTTTTATTCTCTGACTTCCGTGCCGACAAAAACATTCTACAAAAACCATTTTTTTTACAACCACATTTTTTTTTCACACAGCTTAGAAAAAAAAAATAAAAACATCTTTCTCACACAGCTTAGAAAGATACATTTATGAAAACATCTGTTAGTAGGAATTCAATTGGATTCGCGACAATTACATACATGAGTAGCTTCATCAGCATTTTTTTCAAAATTTTCAGAGTATGCGCTTTAACCCCTTCGCGACGAGCGTCTTTTACAGAATTTTTAATCTTTTACCACCGGTTTCTCAAAACAGAAATTTTCGCCTAATTGAATCCCAGAAATGCTGTCATTGAATAATACAAAGTTTACAATAAAAAGTTGCTGGTGGGAATAATCGAGGATTCTGAGAACATTTTGCGTCACGTATACGTGTCGCTCGTCCCCAAGGGGTTAAGGAGACCTTCCTTGTTAGTATAATTTTTGACTTTTCATTTAGAAGATATTTCGTTACTCTATAACAAATGCTGGTGTCGACTGTTGGATGGTTTCATTCGATACTGAATTAAATAATACATTATAAAAGAGACCCCAATTGGCATACTTAAAAAAGTTGAGTTTTCCACCCTCTCTGAGTTAAAATTCCCTCCTTTAGCCCCAAAATGACATTAAAACAATTTTATTGTTCCGGGACTCATCGAAACTTCATTTCTAGGCCCGATATTTCTAGAGACAAATTATTATTTTATTTTAAACAGCACAGAATGACATCTTCTTAATGACGTAAGCATATTCTATTTAAAGTCTTTAGGAATAACAAATTCACGATATTTAAATACCTGTTTCGTAATTCTTTTCTTCGATGCGCTCACAATATTTCCAAATTAGGTAACACTCTCTAGCAAACAATCTGCAGGCTATAACAGAAGGAATCCTTTTTGTCATCAGATATCCGTTTGTTATTCCCCAGTTTTCAAGAGTGATATCTTCTGCTATTATAGATGAAAAATTTCTGTTTTTTTTTAAATAAATGTGAGCAATATCGCAATATAAAAAAAATCTGAATAATAATTTTATATACTTATGCATTTTTTTACATTCAATGAATAAAGATAAAAAGTAAATTTTCCGTTTATTCCTGGAACATTTACCATTTCCACTCAAAATAGAAAGTTTCAGTTAAATATTAGAGATTACGTATAAAATCACCCGTACGTGCACGGAATTTTTTTACAGAAACAATTTCTCGTTATTTTACATACATTAGCGGCTTATATGCGGACAGAAGGCGTTTTCGAGTATAGTTTTAACTATTCTCAAAGATTTCTATCCTTAGCAAGTAAGCTAGAACGTTCCGATCTTATAAAATTTAATTATCATAGAAAAAAGCGTAAAATAGGACTATTTTTTTTAGTTTTTATAAAATTTAAGACATATGCGCGGTCGGAAGATATCAAATAATGTCTTAACTTTTTTATAATTTCTTTTGTTATTCGAATTCGAAACATTACGCTCTATAACGATGAAGAAATTAAATTTGAATTTTTTTGGCCCACAGCACTACATTGGAATTATTATTTCATATGTTAGTTTTTGAATAAGTGTATATGTCGACTTTTTAAACCGCAAAATGCAGACAAAATTCAGCGGCCGATTTATACACCTCATATATAACCAGATATCCGATGATAGCGGTTTACAGAGTAGCAATAAGTGCGAGAAAAGAGGTGTTATTTTTTCCCTGACTATTATGATCCACAAAGTCTATTATTTAAGATATAATTTGCGCATTATTTAAAAATTGTAGTAATTTTCTGCAATTATTGTTACAATAATATATATATATATATATATATATAGAACAAAACCTTAATTGTTGACTTAGACGAAAATTGGAAAGTGTGAATGGTGTATATTATTGTATTTTCAAATATATTAAGCAAAAAATATCAATAAAAAGTGGATACCACTTATTTTGAAAATTATTCACCAATCTATATATTTAAAACTCTAAGTGATTTCTTTCGACAATCCGTGAGAACAAACTACTGCATCAAATTACATCATTTATTTTTTAAATGAAAGATATTTGGACACAGATTTGTTATCGTGCATTCGTTTGTTCGAAAATTTAATTAATTAACCGTAATTTTCAATTAAACTTTTACGTCTGCTAATGACGTCATAATCGGATAACGCCTACTGTTCCGAAGCACAGAGTTTATTTTCTAAACTCTGTGGTTGAATAAAAGAGAAATAATAAATATTAAAAGCACGCGGTTTTAAGGCCGAATTTGTTAATTTGCAAGTTAAATTACGGTGAAAATACTTATCCGCGTGTGTTATAAGCGAATAAAAATTCATATTTATTGTGACGTCACGGGAATATTGTCCATTGGGTTTATTTTATTATTATGCATTATAACTTTGTTGATGCCATTTTTTCATTACAATTAAATACAAAATATATTTATATTTGTGTGCATGGTGTTTAAGCATTAATGTAAGGTATATGAAGTACGTGTGAAAAGTTTGCGCCGGTGAAAATGACGTTATGCTTAGCTTGAAGTGCATTTTAACATTGATAAAACTAAAGAGAAAAATGTATATGATTTTGTTAACATGACATAATTTTACTGATTTTTGCATTCATAATTATAAAGATTAGAATTGGAGCCGTCATTGATTTCTTCATCTTGATTGCATACCTTGATTACATGTTACCAATTGCATTTTTTTTTATTATAGGATAGAAGATTTCCCTTTTCAATAAAAAAAATCACAAAAGTAAAGGATTTCAGGAAATTTAAAGTTATTAAAAATAGTGTTATGGTAGAAAAAAATCTTGAAATAATTATTGTATTTTTTGCTAGAATAAACAATGTAAGACTAATATTTCATAGGAATTATTTTGGTAGATTTATTATAAGTTCATTTATAACAGTTCCTTATTAGCGCAAAGTCCTATTTCTTTCACTGTGAATTTCTCTTTCGATGTCAAAAAATGTTTTTCCACTTTTAGACGCCAGCCAAAATACAGTGACAGTTTTTAGAAATGTACAACAGTTGTGACAACAAAGGCGCTATCGCTTTAGCTTTCATCGCGCTTACATCACTTCGAAATAATACAAATTTCTATTTTATACTACATTTTACAATTTCAATTCTTACATCATCAATTAGGAAAAAAAAAATTAGCTTTCGATTGAAATTTATTTGAAAACTGCCGATTACGTCGTGGGGAATATAGTGGTAATGTCAAACTGATTTGCATTACACAGTTATTTACGGATTGTTTGTTTGGAGTTTGCATCGGAAATAGTATAGTGTTTGACTGGGGAAAAAAATAAAAAAAATATTTGAAAGACTGTTTTATACGCGCCCCTTCATAAATAATAAAGAAGCTTATTTTACTGATATTGTTATAGTATTTTTTTGCGTCAAGTTTTGACAGGTTCAATCTAGTTAAATATAAATATTCTTCATCACAGTTAGATTCGCAAAAATGCGATTTTTTTGGCACCAGTTATTCTGAATGGAAAATGTCGTCTTATTTAATCGCAGAAATCTTCGATTAGAAAAGGCGAAGTTTTCTCTATGGAAAAGTATTATTCAAATAGCCTAGTAGTTGGCAGCTATACACAGTCAAAAAAGACAAATGTTCCTAAATCTAAGAAAATGCAACCGCAAAGGAAACTATAAATTATCCTCTTCCGAATTACAAACGATTCCAAGACGTTATATTTATCTTTAGAAACCCCATAAACTGATATAATTTAGAGATTTAGTGAAGCATTTATCAAAACAGAGTTTCTTTTGCTGCTACTGATTTCCGGAAACATTTCCGAGTAGTTTTTGTAGTATAAAACAGTTTTCTCAAATTGGATATCGGTTTTTAGGGTGCTTTTATTACCCAATTAACCATTTTTAGCTGCGTAAATGAATTTACGTATTGGAAGTTGAATAAAGTAATATTAATTTTAATGTTAATTTTAAACACTTGGGAAAAATCGTCGTGAATTCGTAAAAAAACAGTTATTTTTCTCCAACTTTCCATTTTTAAATCTCAAAGTGGAGGCTGGAGATATGTCCAAATATAATGAAATGTTACACTCACTGGTAAGTCTTCACGTAACAGATTTTTTTCCTTATACCAAAAAAGAAATTCAATCATATTTTTAATTCTGTTATGGACAGAATACACCCTAGATGCGCCGATAAAAAATATTGACATTGTCGTCAAAACAAATATTGTATACTAAGAGAAGTGATTCAATTTTCTTTCAGCAATTAAATTCATAGCTTGTGTTCATTCTATTTAACGTTAAAATAAACATTAAAATAATTTAGATTGAAAAATATTTATAACACAATGCATATAGTTTTCAATATATATCTTTATTGAAAGAAAATAATAAATGTTAATCATAAATATACTTATTAAACTTAATGAATGTTATAACTCTTGTAAATAATCTCTGGCTTTCGCAATTTTGAAAACTATCGTACTTTACAATAGACTAGTAAGATGAAAACATTCATTAGTTGTAAAGGAAAGATTACTCAAATTTGAAATTAATCTTGGAAAAGCGAAAAAAATACACTGATGAATATGTCACTATATTTGAAGGAATATGGGCATATCATTCATCGAACTGAATTTATTTACTAAGCACCCTATCATGAATTTTTTTTAACTTATTTCCAAACATATTTATTTCGTATATTTAATGATGGAAATTTGCTAAGAAGGAAAATATTAACAATCTGAAATTCTGGTACTCAAACATCGAAAGGTTCGCAGCAAAAGATAATCATTTGCAAAAATTCTGCGTTTATGTCAGATATTCATTAATCAGAATAAAAAGGACAATACATTTAAATCAACAAAACATAAAACTATGTTTTTCATTTTAAAATTAAATATTTAAATAGATTGAAAATCTCTTATTGGCGCCTATCCAACGTTTGAGATGAAAGTATTCATCTAATACAGTGCTTCATTTTCATTTGAAGAGAGAAAATTATAGCACTCTTTTATGGTGCATATTTTAATTAACTCTGACCTTTAAAGTATACTCTATAAAAATTAATTGCTTTTGGAAAGAATATTATTGAAGTTAATAAAAATTCATATCACGATATATTGTATATAACAATGTAACTAACATACTCCACAGAGTTTATACATACACCACAACAGAAGATATAAGCATCTACTTTATTTTCTACTTCTTATACTCCTTTTCAGTATTCAAGTTTGTGATAATGATGTAATTTATATTTATTAAACGGCGCTCAATTTATTCACTTGAATTATTTAACTGTTATTAATTTTTCTAAACGCAAAATGAATGTTATCTTTCATCCAATTTCTAATGGAGGAAATTAAATTGTTAAAAGATAAACTGATGTCAGTGAAATAGATGAAAAGAATTTCTAGAGTGGTAATGAATAAGTAATAAAGTAACTTATATATTTTTGATACATTTTATTTATGTACTTTTAATTTATAGCTTTAAGAAAAGCTGTTTTTAATGCTACCTAAATGTGTATACGTCTAAATAAATATTTTTATCTGTGATTATATTTAATGTAGAATTAGTGATATTATGTGAATGCGGATTTTATTCAAAATTAATATTCACTTCAATTTGATTTGAAACGTTTAGTAATAAAAGAGGAAATTTTTGATGCGGCATGTTCTACATAAATATCGGGAGCTATTGGAACGTTCTCAGCGGTTATACAGTTAGAATTTTAGTGTACCCATTGTCTCGACCAATAATACAAAAAAAAAAAAAAAAAAAAAAAAAAAGATCGATCATCTGTATACGGTACTGCGACGGGGTATTTTCAGTTATGCTTAAAAAAACGACCCACAATACATTTTGTTTTGCAACTACTGAGAAATAAATTTAACACTTGGAGCTCAAAATTTTTCGTCTGTATAATAGCTACATTTCTATACATAAAATGCTTCCCATTTGGTATCCGAAGGAATCCTGAAGGAATCCGAAGGAGTATGCCTGAAGAATCAAAATATGATGTCAAAATTACGTGTTCGTACTGAAAGTTTCAGAATTTTGTTATAGTTTCAATATGGAGAAGCTCCACGAAACTCATATATTTAACATAAATTGAAAAAAGACATGATTACTAATTGACTGGTTAGTTTAGTTTTATTCTGTGACAATTGCCTGATTTAAATGTATCGGCCATCTTTTGTTACTTTCTTTTTTTTTTTTTGGCCGATTCTACGCATAGTTCGGGAAATACACAGATACGAACTTAAACCTACTTTTTTCCAAGCAAACATTTAATATATTCTTTAACTGCTAAAATTCTAAAATTCTTCTTGTGTAAAACTTTTTATTTTTTAATTTAAACATACGTAATGTGTCTCTTCGTGCACTTTTCTTGAATAATAACGTAATTTATACATAAATTATATTATCCAAATTCTGCTATTTTCTTACAGTTTTTGAATTGTTGTTTCTAAGACACATTTTTATTGAGATTTTGCTTCCTTCTATTTCGCGTAGACGCTGCTCTGTTGCCTCTGAAATTACATTTCACAAATATATAGCGATAATGTCATATAGGCTAAGTATAATTTAGATTTATTCACTTATATTTTCGTAATTTGTGTAATTACTTTTAAATAAAGAATTTATTTAGACATTTTAAATGTTATGATATTTCACAAAAATGTGCACCATTATTAACAAAAATTAAACATTTGTGTTCGTATATAAAATGAGAAGTATTTTATCCATAAAGAAATAAAATATTGGAAATAATAATAATAATAAAAAAAAAGAATTTCAAAATTAAAAAAATCACAGTTATTGCATATATTATTTATATGAGTATGCCTGAAAACATTATATGCTAACTGTATTATGCTCCTACTACATAATAGTTATGACGGATGTTATTCGCAGGAATAATGAATCGATTACATTATAATAATAATAATTATAAACTTTTGCATTTAAGGCCAAGTTTGCCGTTTTGACCCCTTTTTATTCAGAAATTCCGAATTGTGATCATAAATCATTAATAGTAATTTTTGCTTTGTTTAATGACGGATATTTCTTGATTACATAATGTAAAAATTATTCTTTCGGAATTTGCGATGTGAATTTGGAATTTCTAAATACATAAGAAGGCTAAACGGACAACCATGTCTTAGCACTAGAATTACGACAGGAGTCATTTGACTCCTAACGAAGTTTTTTTCTTCAATAGCCTTCTATTTTTTTTTACAAATAAATTTATCATTTTTTGACTTTTCCTAATCATCGTGCTTTACATGCATATAAAATTTTATTAAAATTGATTATTTATTTTAGCCTTAATAGTCTAGCATACCTAGAATTACGTCCAGGTGTCATTTTGACTATAAAATATTTAGCTATAAAATAGATAATATCATTCTGAAACTGACATTTAACGTAGATTGCATATAAATTAATACGACATCTACACTTCTATTAAGAATAAAAAAATAGTTTAATAGTTCCATAAGCGCTCACGTTATCCAACCAATTTTGATCATCACATCATTTTTTCTGACTATTTTACTTAGAAGATGTTTGCACAATTTTTATGCAGCATTGCATTGCATTTTTTACAGGAAATTTGAATATTTCTGTCATAATGAAATTAATAATTTCGTCATCAATAAATATTCGAAATATTTCATAAGTGTGGTTATCTGTGAAATTCTTGGATAGTTTTCTTCTAATCTACATAGATTCCTTTGATATATGCACATATAACCGAGCATGTTATCCAGTCAAACATTTATTTTTTATTGCTTACGTTTAGCTAGAATTTAGGTTTCTGAAAATTTTTTGGCTTTTGTTTTTGTTTTTGTACTTCGTTTATTATTTATTTATCCCGATTTGAAGATTCGTTTGAATTTTTGTATATAATACCCTGTCTGCGTTTAATTCTTTTTTTAAAACACTAAATCACATAATTCTTGATTGTCTATTAATTTGTAATTTAAGTTACTTGTAATTTACTTGTAAGATTTGTAATTTATAAAAGTTTTACTGCACCAGATATATAACGGAGTAAATCGTAGCATAAATTATTTTCTATTACATCATCCTTATTATACATCATCTCTTATTATAGTGCGATAAGGTGAAAACGATTTCCGGACGATACGAAAAATTATCTGAATATAATCCTTCAAAGTAATCCAAAGTTTGAGCTACAGTTAAAAATTCTCAGTCATATTTTCTTAAAAATCGAAATATGTAAAATGCAGAAAGTGAAAAAGCTACTTCAAATATGTCATTTTGCAAAAAGAAATATCTGACGAAGACAGTATCATACATATTTCCAAGAAAATATTGCTAGGAATAAAAAGAGGGTTTATGAATTTTACCTTAAAAATGCAAAGACGTTTACTGCTC
This sequence comes from Maratus michaelseni, assembly GCA_963931845.1. NCBI lineage: Eukaryota > Metazoa > Arthropoda > Arachnida > Araneae > Salticidae > Maratus > Maratus michaelseni. The sequence continues at coordinate 134,670,844 of OZ007595.1, forward strand.
ATTGATATTAGTCTTCAATATAGGGGAAAGGGGGGCACAGTGGGACGCGGGACACAGTGGGACAAAAAGCATTTTTCCTATCATTCAAATACTCAACAATTAGAAATGTATGCATCATTTAGTTAACCTGTATGGCAACACTGTGTAAACTAGTCTCACAAGGAGACCACCAAACATGGTGCGCACAGATTTTGATGATTTTAAGGTATGTTATAGAGTTCAAACCCCTAACTATCCTGGTCAAAGGTTTCCTTCAAATGGCCCTTAGTTTTTGAGAAATTCGGGGTTAAAGTTCAGCGTACGTTTGAAATACCCAATAGATTGCTACTACGAACGAGGTCTCTGTGGTGCAGCGCTAGCATACGGGATTACTGAACGCAATGCAAGGGTTCTGTCCCATCCTGTGCCTTTTTTTTCTTTCTTTTTAAATTTTTGGCGCATTGTACGTTTTAAGCAGAAGTGGGAATTCTGCATCTTTGAACTTTTTTATAATTTCATAATAAATTATATTTACATTTTCGAATGTTTCATAAAAATTTATAGTTTTTCTGCAATTATTAAACTAATATTTTTGTCGACGAAAATCCAAGATAATTGTCTGAGTGCAACGAAGACTCATACACAGCGCAGTATTACTTTGCCCCATATATAGCTACGATGGATATTAAAACCTTTCGTCAAGCATAACTCAAAAAATATTTAACGGATTTCGTTCAAATTTTTACAGCAGGTACCTATAAAGGTGTCAACGACGTCTATTTAATACCAAGAATAAATGTCAAACCGTTTGGAAATTATATTAAAAAAATTGATAAAAAAGCACAATTAAAGTACATACGTCACGAAAATTTTGTGCGTACGTCATTTTCACCGGCGAGAGATTTTCGTAGACAATCGGAATTGAAAAGTTCATGGAGTACATGGAGAAAAAAAATGTGTATATTTCAATTTAGTAGAAATCGAAAATTAATCTGGATTTTTGTCTGTTTGAAAGAAAAATCCCGCAATAACTTGGTAGACTTGGTATTAGAGATTTGGCGCAAATCTCAGCAATAGCAGCTTTTTTTATTTGACGTGTGTAAATTAAAAAAAAAAAAATTCTTTGGTGTTTAAATAAAAGGATTCGATTTATGGCATTATTTCTTTTTTTTTCTCTTTTTAGCATTTTAAATGGGATTAATGAAAGACATGTATTTTAAATTAAATGAGTGAAAGGTTTACATTTAAATGAAATGAATTCAATATGAAAATGTTATAAGAAGAATATTTGGCGATTTATCAACTGCGCGCCAGGATAACATAAAAGTATCAATACATCAAACGGTATGTAGTATGTGAAATGAAACAATTATATTATAATCACCCGTCGTACAAGAAAAAAAACTAATATTCTGCATTCAGAGGGAAAAATCCATTTCCTGTGCCGTAAGATTTGGCGAGTTCTTTTTTGGTGATAAGTTTTTCGATGTGATTGTTGGGATCTGCAGGATTTGACTTACTTTTTCTAAATCTTATTTTTTTGCAGATGTAGTATTATGTAAATATATTTTTTGCAGATATTTTTCTATTATGTATATTTGGCATTCTATTTTGTATATTTTCTATTTGGCGTTTGAAAAAGAGATTTTTTCCTTTTTATCTGTGTCTTCGGAAATATTAAAAAATAAAAAAAGATTTACATATATCAAGCGTATAATGTTATGTTTTGCATTTTTATACGGACCACTTCTCCATTTTTAGATTTTAAATGCTATTTGTTATTTACTAGTCGTTTATTAATTGTTTACAATTTACCCCCCTGACAATAACAATTATTTATCACAAAAATGGCTTTTAGGTTTGTTAAATAAGTTTGTTTATATATTTTCATTACTTATTAAAATACCGAATATGGCGATAGAATTTTATTTTAGCATCGTGCTTAAATTTTTAAGATGGTGCAAAAACATGCTTTAATAAACGTATGTTTGTAAATATTTGAAAAACATGTTTTACCGTTCTCTTGAAAAATTTTGTAAGATGCTAAAACTACCTTTTGGCACCATTTAATTTTTTTTTCACCAACCGACATAGGATACGAAACTTTTCCCCATTCAGATACACAGGCAAGGCTGGTCTCAAACAAGAGTAAAGCTAGCAACAATATTGTTTTAACTCTATAAGAGTTACAATAATGATATTAAATGCTCCGATTGGCTTTGGGCCCAATTACGAAAGTTTCTCCTAAAAAAACTGTAGAAGAAGTCTTTTACATTTGTTTCAAATGAAGCTCGGTCTACAAGGTATTAGTTAATAATACAAACAACACCTAATGGCATGGAGGCAAAAGTTTTAATTTAAATGTATATATTTAAAACCCTCCCCCCCCCCAAAAAAAAAAAAAGTTACAGTAATGAATTTAAAATGGCGTTACGCCACGCTTTATGACATACGCAATTGGCTGCAAATGAGATAACGAAACTTTCACATAACTTAATAACATGTAGCTAATATAGCCCTCAGGGTACTTTGCAGTTATACAGACCTTGTGGTTTTTTTAAAGAAGTTGAGATTTACTGTCAAATGATATAAACAACTATGAACACAAAACTGATGAATTATTATTCAAGTTTATGTATGTATTTAAAAAAATTGCATCTGATTACACTTATTAGATAAATTACTTCTGTTTGCATTTAACAACTGATAAACGGCTTCTGTATATTAAATGAATTGTTTAAATATTAGGAAGAAGTGGCGAGAGGTAGAAAGACGAGTAAACAAACAGGTAGACTGACAGGTAGAGAGACGAGTAGCGACATAGGTAGGCTGACGGGTAGCGAAACGAATAGACAGACGGCTAGAGAGAAAGGTAAAAAGAGGTTTGACAGAGGGGTAGCGAGACGGGCACGAGACGGGTAGCGACACCGGTAGACAGGAATGTAGCGAGAAAGGTTGCGAGATGCATAGCGTGGTAGATAAAGAGACGAGTAGAGAGATGAGTACAGAGACGAGTTGACTGACGGGTAATGAGATTGGTAGCGAGTCGGGTACAAAAACAGACGGATAGTGAGACGGGTATACAGACGAGTAGAGAGACAGTAGATGGGTACGGAGATGGGTAAGAAGATGCGTAGTGAGGCGTATAGCCAGATGGGTAGAGCGACAGATAGACAAGTTGTGAGACAGATAGACAAATGGATAGCGAAGTGGATAGAGACACGGCTAGACATACAAGTAGTTAGACGGGTAGACAGACAGTTAGAGAAATAGGTTGGCGGGTAGCGAGACCGGTAGAGAAATATAGAGACAGGTAGCGAGACGTGTAGAGAGATAGACAATCGGTTAGAGAGACGTGCAGAAGAACGGATAGGGAAACAGACAGATTGTGGAGAGACAGACAGACAGTCAAAAGAAAAATCTGCGGATTGGCGCAGTAAAGGCGCAGGGGGCAGAACCTCCTAGAGAATAATCAAGAAGTATCTGTTAAGCTTAACTTTGAAATATATATAATTTTTCAATTTTGCCGATATGGAGATTTAATGTAAAAGTTATTTTACAGAAGTCATCGAAAGATTTTTTGTATACTTTAATAGTAATTTAGACTATAGTTTTGCAATCTGGTTTGTAGCAAAGCATGCAATCAATGTGGTTTGAAGTGTAAGATTTTCTATAAACAGTTATACAAATAATTGATATATAATCAAGGAAGAAAAATTTTTAATTCGCACACAAAAAAAGGTGCAACAATGAAATTAAATTTGCGTTAAGCCACGCTTGATAGAATAATCTATTGGCTGCAAATACAATTACGTAACTTTAAAAAGCTTGGAGTTTTAAAAGATCCGGCGTTTTTTTTCGTTTTTTTTTTTTTTTCAAGTTTTGCGCAATACGCGCTTAAGAAAATGAGATTCTTTGCCACATGTTAAAAAAAATTATGACAACACATCTGATGAACGGTACTTCTTTTCTATTTTTTTAACAGTGTATATGAATTTATATATGATATTTTGTAATTCTATCATTTAATTTGCTCTTTTTCTTTATATTGTAATTGTTAACCCTATGTTCTCAGCAATATCACTCAGACTAATCCCTTTGAGGGAAGTCCTAGTTAAAGTCTAGAAGTCCCGTCTTTTTTTTTAACTTACTATTATTGTTGGCATTTATGTTTATTTATTTATTTATTTATTTATTTATTTATCATAGTTATAAAATAATACATACTTTTTTTACTTGCATTTTCTATTTTTTTTTAAAGTAATTGATGAGGAAAACATTTACAAAATAATATATCCTTTTAATATTATTTGATTCGTTCTAAACATCTTGCAACATCTTAACTGATGAGATACAAAAATGTTTATCATTACCGTCATTGACATTTTTAATTAAATAAATATAGAATTAATTGGGTGATACATATCGCAAAAGTATTCAAAACATAAAATTGCATTAAAAATCGCCATAAAAAGAATTTCTTAAGATGAAATTTTTTTAACAATGTTGGAAGAATGCCTTAATTAACATAATATATATTTTTTAAATACTCTACTTTTATATATATTAAAAAATGCATTAAAAGTTGGAAAAGAAATGCTAATTATCACCCGTATAAGTCCAAATAAATACACATTTAATAAAGGATACTTATTGTAAAAACCTTTAAAACATAAAATGACATTAAAAACAGCCAGTTTATAAAAAGTGACTTTTTTGCATGATCATGAATGTTTTTAACATTGTTGGAGAAAAGCATAAATAAATTTAATATATATGTATATATTAGTACTTGATTTACGATAAATACATTAAAAAAGGGTAAATGAATATAGTATGTATGCTTTTTAAAACTTAATTTGCGGTAAATACGTCAAAAATACGTTAAAAGATGAGAAACAAAAATGCTTAATCATCACTAGTAAATACACAGTTAGTTGGATGATACTTATCGTAAAAACATTCAAAACATAAAATTACATTACAAACAGCACAATTTATAAAAGCAACTTTTTTACACGAACATGATTTTTTTAACAATGTTGTTGGAAAGCATAAATCGTTTAGATTTATGAAAATTTCTCTGCTATCTATTAATTTTGATGCAGACCATGCGTATCTTATCATAGGGCGGAAGTGATGAGAGCTAAATTTATGTAATATAATTGAATGTATTTTTATAATATCTTCTGGTGAAGATATTTCCCTCTGGTTTTCTAGCAAACTTGTTGCATTTTGTAACCTTTTCATGAAATTGTTTACTTAGCGAAAAAAATAGACATACAAACAGGGAAAACAGGCAAACAGGGGTACATTTTGGTGGAATTATTTTTTTTATGCATGATACCTCCCTATTTTCATTTTCGAAAATCTCATCATAGATTGTCGAATCTGTCTGACCTCCCCACGAATCAATTATCAAAAGAAAAGTATTTTTCTTAACGCAGGGAAGAAGACAAGTTTTTAAATATTCTGCATAGGTTTGCTTTGTCAACTTACCGGATTTTGAACACGTAACGATTACGTTCTTAAACGTGGCGCTCAATTCACTTACCTTCTTTTGAACAATTGGACCAAATGTTCCAGATTGTTCACGTAAGCAAATGAACACGAGAGGTAAAACAATTCCAGATGCTGTAAGAGAGTACTGTGCTGTGTAAGAATGCGTTAATTTATTCAATTTTTTTTGACAAACACTGATTTAGCTCCTCGCTCAGCAAGTGATCTGTTGTAGGTTGTTTGGTACTGGCATCCAATTTGATCCGTATTAATTACGTAATCCAAGTCAAATTTACTAATTAGCACTTTTGTTTGTACACGGAATCTTTCAGCCGCTTCCATTATTTCTTCAATCGTTGTAATTTCTTTGTGACTGACATATTTCGTCACTTTACGTTGTCTTATCCGATGGTTCTTTTTAAATCTTTCTACCCATCTGGGACTTGCAAGGAAATGGAAATCATCCGACTGAAAACAAGCAGCCGCACTCATTGCCCAGTGTTGTAAAGTCCATGTCGTGACCTGTATATTAGTAATAAAAAATGAGTTAATAAATTAATATAATAGTTTTCAATTTTTTTTTGCAGTTACATCAGTAATTGAAAAATTTCGTTTTGTTTTACCTGTTCCATATTATTTCGAGCTTCAACAAATCTTTCATACGTTTCATAATCGATGCTTTTCCATTTGTCAAAATAAGTACCTCCACGATTTACATCATCTTTCCATCTACGTAAGAGATGCTTTTGTTTTAAGCGACTTGCTCCATTAGCTTGCAATGATTTTAAACTCCATTTTGGATGGGCTTCAGCTAAAGCACTCGCATTCTTTTTGTACCACAATGGGATATAGTCACGTGGTCCGGGTGAAAATTCTTCAGCCACAAAATTCGCTTCATCTTCGTGAAATCCCGGACACTACATAAATAAATAATTAAAATTAAATTATTTGATTTCGATTTTTTTTATTGAACAATAAATATAATGAATATTTTTGGTAAAGTCACAAAACATACCTCTGTAAATTCGTTATGTTCATCTTCTTCATTCATCATTATCAATTCATCTGAATAAATAATTTGCCGACTGTCCAATATGTCTAAAATTGAGCTATGGAATTCTTCAGCCATTGCTATAGAAGCACTAGAAATATTAACAGATGGCGAATGTGTAAAGAGATTATCATTTTCTAACAATGTCTCGCAATATTTTAGAGCATTCGTTACTTCATATTTTAGTTTTTGTTCCAAGCCAGAATTGTCCATATCAGTGCTTGTTCCTTCCATTATAATACAATCTAGAGAATTTTCCTATATACAGCATTACTCCAAACATTGCAACTGGCTACAAAAAAAGTTTATGCCAAGGAAAATAATTTCATTCTGATATTTCCATGAAAGTCGCAGCAGACGATTTAAAAAAATATATATTTTTTTGTATGTATTGCAAATTTTATCTCTCATTTACAGACGATTTTTGCTTTTCCAGTTAAATTTTTATGCGTGATATTGGCAGTGTTTTTACTTGTTAGATTGAAAACAAATCTGAAATGTAATCTGTCATTTTTTTGTGCTATTGAAAAATGATATTGAGTTTGAACTTTAATGATAAATGTATTTAGAGTGCACTAAATATTTATACAACTGGAAAAAACTTAAATATAAGTGTTACTGCTTTAAAATTTTATTATTTCTTTGAAAATATCTAATCTCACATACGTTTGGGAGATTCGAAGTGAAAATTATTTTGTATAAGTTATACAAAATAAAATTGTATAACATTAAAAAAAAAAAAAGAAAAAAAAAGTATTTTTTCAGAACTGTGCTTAAAATATAAAAAAGTAAATAATAATAAATAAATAAATAAATCTATACATTAATTAGCTTGGAGTTTCGTAAATAGAATATTAGTTTAATAATTGCAGAAAAGCTATAAGATTTTATGAAAAATATAATTTATTCTATAATTTATTAGGAAAAATATTTAAAAAAATAAAAAAAATATATATAATATATAGAAAAAAGTTCAACGTAGAATTCCCACTTCTGCTTGAAACGTACAATACGCCAAAAATTAAAAAAAAAAAAGGGATAGGAGGGGACAGAACCCTTGCATTGCGTTCAGAAATCCCGCATGCTAGCGCTGCACCACAGAGACCTTGCTCGAAGTAGCAATCTATTGGGTATTATAAACGTATGCTGAACTTTAACCCCGAATTTCTCAAAAACTAAGGGCCATTTGAAGGAAACCTTTGACCAGGATAGTTAGGGGTTTGACCTCTATAACATACCTTAAAATCATCAAAATCTGTGCGCACCATGTTTGGCAGTCTCCTTGTCAGTCACATTTCATTTTGTAGGGAAGTTACAGCCATTTTTGTTTTTACTATCACTGTTACAAAAATCAGGTAAATTCTACTTTCTTGAATTTGAGGAAATAAAATATTATCCAATAATGAATGTCATTACATTAATTTAAAGCTTAAACTTTCTTCATTACATGTGTGCAATGTTCTTAATTCTATTAATAAATTTTGTGCAAATTTTGTCTTTGAATTTAAAAATACTCCTATGGGGGTACAGTGGGACATGTTGATAGGGACACAGCGGGACGCGTCCCACTGTACCCCAATGTAAATATATATTAAAGGATAACAATCCAGAATTTAGCCGAGCTTGTTGGCAAGGCTTATCCTCTGGCCGTTTGTGCGAAGAACATTCTATCTGGATTTTCATCTACAGGCATTTTTCCATATAATAACAACGTTTATACTGAAGAAGACTTCATAGATGCAAGTGTTACCGATGTTCCATCAGCATGTGTTGCTGACACATCAACTACTGAACATGTCATTCTATCATATGAGTCAAGTGAAGCTAGTAAATCTATACCATTAACAGAAGAGTCACAACCACGGTGCTACAATTTAAATTTATCTCTGGTGGAAAACAAAAAAGTTGATGAACCTGTTTTGTCACCAGCACTAATAAGGTCTCTAATAAAATGATATGCACCTGATAATTCTAAGAGGAACCGAAGGAAGAGGAAATCAGAAGTATTGACTGATACCACCTGTAAAAAGTAGAATAGAGCAGGAAACTTTTGAAAGAATTGAAAAGCAAAATAAAGGTAAAAAGAAGTATTCTTCTAATGTTTCGAAAAAAAAATAGATTTTAAATAAAAATTTATGGAAAAGCAGTTCTTCAGAAGACGAAGATTTGAAGCTGTCTTCAAGTGATAGTGTTTCAGACGATGAGGTGGAAGAAATAGAAAGTATTTTGGAGGATGATATGGAATTAAGAGAAAGCGTTTTTATTAATATTGGAGATTTTGTATTAGTCAAAGTGTGTGGGAAAAGGAAAGGAGCCATATGCTATTATGTTGCAGAAATCATAAATAAAAGTGAAATTGACTTTGAAGTGAAGTATATGAAAAGACTTTGCCAGCATACAATTTTGTCTTGATGATGAGACAACATATTTAGCTGTTCTTGCTGACATTGAAATGAAATTACCAAAACCAATGGCTTGCTGAGGGACAGAAATAACAATGACACAATTATCATTTCTGGTAGACTTCCAAGGTTATTCCATGATAAAATGAACTTTTGAAAACTTTTTTTTATCCTTTAATGTTTAATTTGATAACACCTTATTATTTTCAATTCATCATACATTATTTTGCAAACAATTTTTCAACTCTTAAATGTGTTCCATTATTATAACTATTTTTAAGTTTTATCATTTGAAAAAATAGTTTCATATCTTCTATGTTAAATATCTAAACCTGTATTTAATAATAATAAATGTGTTGTGATAATATTGCTAATTTCATATGGGTCTTACTCACCGTCCCACTGTGTCCCATTCCCTGCCAACTGTGCCCGCCAGGGGGCACAATGGGACATCTTGAGAACCTTTCGAAATTTTTTTTTTCAAAGAATAAAATAAGTATAAATTATGTAAAAAATTACAATGAAAGCTAAAAGTTGTCAAAATATTACTCTGTATTTGTTTTATTTTTTTAATTAAAAGGGAAGAAATTATTATAAAACAAGTGAAAATTGTCCCACTGTACCCCCCTCTCCCCTACACTACAGTTTCATAAGAACTTGTAAATTCGTATTTGCATAAATTCTAGAAGAAAACGACCTTAGCATGTTTGTTTAATTTTCTTTAAAAAAAAATTAAAGTTTTTGCAAGATATGATGTATTTTAGAGATTCCTGTATTAAATAATTTTTTCGACTATAATAACCAGAAAATTATCTATCAGTCCTTTTGGGGAGCTAAATAAAATAGCTTTTAATATAAGCAAAAATTTATACACTATGTTTGATTTTTTAATAGGGACGGATTATGTTTTATCATATGGTGACTGAAAATTGTGTGTCAATTATGTCAATGAACTACACTGTAAAAAATGACCAATGTTTCTTATTTTATGAAAATATGCTATAACCACGAACGAAAATATAATATAATCTTCTGAGTTATCCGAAATTTCAAATAGCATGTACATTGTCTTTTGAATCCCCAGAAACGAATATATTTTCAAAATTTAAAGAATAATTTATAAAAACAAATTATTTTTAGCTGCCCGAATTTTTCAGAAACGTCTCCGAAGGGTTTTATAGTGTATTAATTAGTGTCCTCAGCCTGGAATACCTGTTTTTCGAATGCTATCTATTCTCAAGTAAACATTTTCATGCTCAAAAAAATGTTTAACAGACAAACATACAAAATTAACAGCGTTAACAATAATATTAAAATTAAGATTATTTCTTTACTCTTTCATGTGTAAATTAACTTAGGCGGCTGAAAATGTGTACTTGAGAATGGATAACTTTCGAAAAACAGGTATTCCAGGCTGAGGACACTAATTAATACACTATAAAAACCCTTCGGAAACGTTTCTGAAAAATTCGGGCAGCTAAATATAGTTTGTTTTTATAAGTTATTCTTTAAATTTTGAAAATGTATTCGTTTCTGGGGATTCAAAAGACAATGTAACTTACTATTTGAAATTTCGGATAACTCAGAAGATTATATTATGTATTCGTTTCTGGGGATTCAAAAGACAATGTAACATGCTATTTGAAATTTCGGATAACTCAGAAGATTATATTATTTTTTCGTTCGTGCTTATAGCATATTTTCATAAAGTAAGAAACATTGGTCATTTTTTACAGTGTACCTGTTACAGTGCGATATATCTCAATAAATCTGGTATATATTTTTTCAGAAATTGTTTGAATCCAAAATATTTAAGTCATCCAGAATGATCCTGAAAACATGTTATATTTGTTTGAAATATCGAAAAATTCTTAATTGGTAAAAGAAAGAAAAATACCAAAAATAAAAGAAATTTTTAATAATGTATCAAAACGCATTTAAAGCTTTTTTAAAAATTAAAAAAAGAAAATTTTAGGGTAGTTAACTGATGTGTAAAAATAAAACAGAAAAAAACGAAAACAAAGAAATAAGAAAGAAAAATGTAGAGTTTTATTTCTTCTTACCGAATATTTAACTGTATCAGCATATTTTTAATCAATACCCTTCAAGTCCTGCTTTCTTCTGGATCATGATTGTGTTAAGCAAAAATGTCGCCAATGAAAATTTGACGTTTAGAAAACTACGTTTGTTTCATAAATAAGCTGATTCATGAACATTACTGAAACGAGAATGTATAAGGTAAAGCCAGGAGAGATGGCGCGGTAGGAGAGATTGCGTACATAAAGGTTTGAGGGGAAGGAATAGAGTGAGAGCGCAGCGACTCCAGGTAGTTGTACAACAACAGTAGTGGAGTGTCTACTTGAAAGTGCACGTTGATTGCTTTGAGCGTCTAAGATAAGGTATTGTTATTTTATTTTGTTTTCCCAAAGTAAGTGCTTGAATTTTCATAGTTATTCATCAGAATTTCTATACAATGTCAATAGTACAAAATATTTTAAACTTAAACGATTTCTCACAAGCTACTAATGTAGACTAACAATGTGAACATCAACGGTTCGTTTTAGTAGCGGCCATGTTTAAATAAAAGACCACGCAATATCTTCTACCGAAATTGGAGAGTTTGCGCATCTGCTACTTAGGAGAGATGGCGCATCGTTCCCATTAGTTTTCATGCTAGGAGAGATTACGCAGCTTATTGGCAAATTTGCATAAAAAAATGAAAAATGAAAATGGACTAATTTTAAGTTAAACGTGTTATTAAGTTACATAATTTTATTTTGTAATCTTATCTGGACTTGCTTTTTCAGATTCTTATTTTTTTTTCCTTTAATTAAAATTTTTTCATCGTTTTTAAAATTATTTCCTTTTTTCTGATTCTTTAAGCATTAGGTTGAAATATTCACTCCCAATACAATAAAATTTGTTAAAAAAACCTTACAGCAATGTCATTTAAGTGTAATTATTATTGTTAACAATTTAATTGTAGTTATTATTAGTAACAATCTCTCCTACCCATGTTCGCAATCACACCAACCCTGTAAGGAGAGATTACGCAAAATAACTTTCTTGGTTTTATTACAACTGTTCTATTAAATTGCAACATAACAACAAAATAGCAAATGGAAAAGCCTAAAAAACAAATGAAGTAAAAATTATTCATGGATAGTTTAGCAAAAAATTAATATTTAGATTTTTTATTGCTGTTCTTTTGAATTGTGCGCAGACTATCATAGCTTTACCTTAGTAAGCATTTTGGTTTTCTTCCTAATTTTGACGATAATGTCAAAGAAATATTCTATAGCATAATTTATTCAGTATATCTAAATTTACAAATACTTTCTTAAAATTCAAAAGGTAGGATTAAATGCAGCACAGGAAAGAAAATAAAAATAACAAGAGTATATGAGGAGTAGATGATATGAAACAATCGAAAGTTTTTTTTTTCTTTTAATAAAAAAGTATTTAAAATTCTCACCGGAAAAATATTGAAAATTTCTGTTTAAAAAATAAAATTTGGATAAAGTTATAGGGATTAGAAACTAGAGTTGGGAAATCATGATACTAACTTGTACCTACGGGTTAAGTTAGATTTCCCCAAATAATATAAACACAGTATTCCCATTTCCATGTAAGGTAGGTTGTATAGGGGTTTGAAATTGTCAAATATGTTATCCCAGGTCTTTCCGTTATTTGAATACTTCTTTACAGAACTTTTGATAGTGTTTCAGAGAATAACTGTAGGATCTCATTTAACCAGGAAATGGAACTCAATTCCCGACTTCCAAATTAAACTGTATAGTTTGGTTGATGTGTAATTGAGGAGATTAAGTTCGAGATAGAGTTAAGTTTGTGTGTGGCTTCAAATTCAACCTTACATCTCCTTCAACCAAGGAAGCCATGGCTCATTGCTGAATTTCAACATTTTATTTACATTTTATCTTCCTAGTAGCTTGAAATAATTAAACATTATAAATGTAAATCCTTACGAAATTAGATTGAATTTATAGATTGAATTTATAACAACTGTTAGATATATAATATATATATATATATATATATAACTGTTAGATTGAATTTATAACATACCTATAAAAAGAATCCGGAAAATGCTTGCGCACAAAACTTAACAGTACTTTTAATCTCAAAGTACCTTCATATAGACAGTAACTAGTTACTCGCTACAAACTTTAACTCAGAAGATTAACGATTTTTTATCGAATAATTCAATTTGTTCTATTGGTGTACATACAGTAACAAAATTAAAATGAAATAATTTCCCGATGTGTAAGTTTTTTAACGATAACCAGCTTGTCTATTAGTTAACGCTTGTACTCTACTTAAATAAGTACGGAACTTGCAAAATACTTGCATGCTCACAGTACTTCCGATTATATTTTACAACTATTTCAAAAAATCTCTGCCCAACGAAGTAATTTTTAGCAATGTATTTCATCATCAGATAAATTGAAATTTGCAGCCATGACTATTGAAATGAAATTGAAGGGCGTTTTTAGTATCTATAATGTATTACATTCTGAATTATAATTGATTGCTCTCCAATGAAAATCTCTCTCGAATAGCTATGTTTTAAAAAATGGCTTGTAAAAAGCACTCAGTCACCTTTTTCGGATGGATTTATTAACTTTATAAAAAAAAAGAATTTCTATTCGTTTTTTCAGTATCTGAATAAAGGCACCAAGTAAATTTCTTGCATTTAAAAATAAAGATCAGTTCAAGTATGAGTCGCAGAAAGGTGCGAAATTTAATTTTAGAACAACTACAGGTCATAGGTACTACGTTATCAATATAATCAACCGACTGGTGCCAGAAATGACAGTCATTCAGCAAAACAATCGTTATATAAGAAATGTCATCCCAACATATAGTATGTTATAAATGTTCGATATTGAGTTAGATTCGATATTTAATTATTTATTTACATCACAAGTTATTTTAAAATCCAATAATCAAATTTTAAAAAATCAAATGATATTTTTTCTTAAGATCTTTATCTACATTAAAATATGAACCTTTATTATTATAATTACTATTATTGCCACTATCATTTATTAATATTTAAACCAAAAAGTATTATTTATGACATTATTGGTAAAATTAAAAATCTGGAAATTATATAAATTGCACGTTCTAGAATCTATACTAATAAAAGAAACTTGTTTGTATCTGTTTGCAAATGACTAGCAAAATCTACCGTACTTAGAAGTCTGAAAATAATTTGGGTACGGATAGTCCAAGGAAGTTCCTGATGCACCTACGAATCATATTTTTTAAATGTTTAAAAAACGGGCATCATGAGCCATTTACGTTTTGTGTTCAAAATTGTTAAGAACTTGTCCCATTTTTATCCGATCTCCTTCATTTGGGGGCCTTTTCTCCGTTTAGCCTTTCCCCCATTTATACGCTCTAGTTAAGCCCCGTACCAGCCCTGGGGGCCGGTACGAGGAAAGTTGAAGTTTTTGTTTCCTAACCGATTAATAACTTTCCCCCTTTTAATCCGATCTTCTACGTTTTTGATGCATTTTCTCCATTTAGTTATTACCCCTTTTCTATATTTTAAAATCCTGACTCCTGAAGCCTGGTGCTGGAGCACTTTAATATTTTGTGCGTCATGCATTTTTCACTCCTCTAATTGTGTCACCCTCTCAAAGCATAACTTTAAAGTTAAGTCTCTCTGGTCTAAAGTTAACTCCTCTCTCTGGGATATAACCCTCATACTTTTATTTGGGACCTAAGGCCCTTTTTTAACCATTTCCTTAAAATGTTATTCCTCTCATTAATTTATATCCTATGCTTAATTTCGACTAACTGAATTTCTAAAGAGCTAAGTACTAGGACCTTTTAAGATGTTTTCATCTTAGTCCCCAACTCAAAACTATCATTTGGCCCTTTTTGGGCCAACAATTAGCCCTTACTATAGCTACCTTAAAAATCGTCCGGTTCACTAGCTTTTTTTTCTAACTACTTTTTAGGTCTTCCAGTTACTGCATGAACGACAACAAAATTTCTCGGACCTCGGCTACCAACAATTTTGAATTCTTTTGGATCCCCTTCTATAGCTCCATTAAAAGTCATCCGATTCACTAGCTTTTTTTCTCCTAACAACTTCTTGGGTCCTCCAGCTGCTGCATGACCGACACAAACATCCCTTGGACCTCAGCTACTACCTATTTTGAATATTAATCTCTTTCTTGGGGCACTTGGTGCAGCTTCTTTAAAAATGACCCGTTTCTCTTGCAGTTTTCTTTAACACTGATCCTCCAGCTACTTTTTAAAACTACTAATAATTTCATAGACCACGGATGCCACCTTTTTTATATTAATCACCTTTTCCGGCATCAAGTTACGTTTACTCATTACAGCCGTAAAATAAAAACTGCATTACTGTTAAAGATCGGTGGTTAACTTTAGAAGAGGGTTTTCATCCGAACCCTAAATATAGCGTTAATATTAGTGGTAATGTAAAAAAAATGTTGATTTACAGGGGGCGGGGGGGGCATCTTCCACCGCCCGGTAGCGCATTGTTTTCTCGGGTTTTACGGGGCCGATTTCAACAGGAATTGGTTCATTCAACTTAGCTTACGATTGTTTTACAGATTTATGTTCCATATTCCACCTCTAGGTTGCGCATTCTTATCTCAGGTTCTATAGGACCGATTACAATGAGGTTTGGCTCATTCAACTTGGTTTACAATTGTCTCCGGCGCGTGCAGAGCACTCCTGGTATACGCTGGCTTAGTCATTGCGATCCCGGAAACTAAATTCATTAAAAACAAGCTACGCTACTGAATGCAGTTGGACCCCAGAATCTATATCCATTTGAAAGATTTTCCGAAGATATGAAATTATACAAATTTGAATTTTCTTTAAGATTATTATCACGGACCCGGTCAACGCCGAGCGAGTCAACTAGTATTAAATAAAAAGCACCTCCTATTAGCCCCTAGTCACACTTATAATATATATTTTACAAAAATCTATAAAGAAATCAATTACACCATTTTGTTTCCTTAGAGGACATGGAATTTTTCTGTATAAAACCATTAAAGTAAATGATCAATTTGTGTTATTTTTAGTAACGAAATAGTCTAAATCGTACAACATTTAGATTAAAAAAAATATGCAACAGAAAAAATATATAAAACAACATAGTATATCTCGAATTTATATTTAGTGATTCTACCTTTATTATAACACTTACTTAACACAGCTTGAGTAAAACTAAATAAGTTTGCTAGTTCTGAACTAATTTATACATGTTGAAAGTAAAATGTTTTTCCTGCCTATTTAAAATCTTAAAAAACTCTGTCAATATAAATTAAAATTTCAGTTCAAATAAAGTGATAGTTTACATTTAAAAATCTTTAATATGCGATAAATGTTATACTTTCCGAAATACTTTTCTTTTATTAAAGAGTACAATATCGAATATTCATTTATTTAGTTTATGAATATATTCTCCCCGTAGTTTTCCGTCAAATGTTTTTCTAACACAAAGCAAGTGGATTTCAATAAAGATCAGAAAAGATAATTTCAAATAGTTTTTATCCGATCATGAAATGCATTCGAAATTATATTTAATTAATTCTACTTCAAAAGTTATTTCTACTCTGCATGCACACAATCTCTTTGTCTTTGAATACTGAAACTTTAACAGCGATCTCGTCATGAATTTCAATTACAAATAAGATATAAAACACAGAAAACGATTTTTTTTTTCATTTTTATACTATTCATTTGAATATGATTTGTAAGATGATATCTCTCAACAACAAATAAAAATAATAATAAATAAAAATGAAAATACAGTAATCTAATTTCAAAAGATTGGTTATTTCAGGAAGTTGGTGAATTTTGTTCAATTCTGTGGTTCGAGAAATATTTAAAAAAAAAATGAAGAAGCCCAAGCTATGTTCTGTTTCTTTCAAACATTTTAAATTATCATTTCAAAATAATTTTTAATACATTATAACTAAAACAAAATTGAAAACACAAAAGGTAATTTCAAAAGTAATTTTATTTTCCAGGTGTTGAGCGACTTTTGTTTATTTGTTTGGTTAGGTAAAATATTTTACAGTAAAATATAATAAATAAATAATTAGTGCAGAATAATGTATTTTAAGTTTTACTAAATTTGTGAATTTACTAAATTTTAGAGGTATATGTAGAAGACATCATAGTGCACATAAAGGCATTTCAATTACATATTTATGTGCAAAGAGGAAATTTCTTCCACTAGTATAACATTTTTAAAAATCAATTACGTAATTAAAAAAAAAGTTCAGTTTAATTTTTTTTAATAATTAAATATTTGAAAAAAAGTAAGCTGCATGTATTCCATTTCTTTCTATTAATAACACTGATTGACAAGGTTTCTGTTCCTCATTAAGTAAGTGGTGACTTTTATATTTTAGGGTGTGTTGAAAAAGAATATGACATTAAAAATACTCTATCGCACACAGATTTTTAAAAAATTCGAAATCTTGAAAGTCTCAATTTTCCAGTATTTATTCAATACATGTACCTTATGAATTTTGCCATTTTGTATTTTAGTAATAATAAACGATTAAATAAACACTTATAAAGCTTAAAACTACTATTTTAAGCACTGAAAATATACATTGTTTATAAAGTTTCAGAAAAATGTAAGAGGATTTCTGTGAAAAGAAATAACATTCGTAAGTAGTTTTCCAAATTTCATATATTATGTAGCCATAAATGTCTTAATTCTGGATGTTCTCTTATAGACACAATAGCTAGCTTCTCTAATAAGGTACCAACAGTAATCTCCATGCATATTAAGTGTCCACCTGGTTTGATATCGGGTTTTCATTGCAGAAATATCCTGGTGGAAGCGCTCTCAATGCTCGTCGCTCACAGCTCCCGTACTTTCAGAGAAAAAATTTAAATGAGACGTTAAAAAGTGAATTTTAAATGACATTAAACATCCTACATTTTTATAACTTTTTAACATGACTTTAATTAATTTTTCATAGTTAGAACTTCGATTATTTCCTAAGAAATGTGTCACAACATTCTAAAAATTAATCCATGCTGCTTTTTTCTAAATCGCTTAATGTAATCTTCAAAATTTTTATCCTTCATAAGGTGCGTAATTTGTGGGCCAACAATATCCTTTTTTAATTTTTGCACAGCTTAGCGATGGAAATTGTTCTTGCAGATATTGAGATCCACGCCCTTCTTTATTCATCGCTTTAATGAAATTCTTCATTAATCCCAACTTTATGTGTAAAGGTGGGAGAATAACTTTCTTTCTATCGATTAGATGAACGTTTTCGATATCTTTTTCACTTGCAATATATTATTTGCGCTCTGGCTACTTCTCTTTCATATAATGCTCATGTTTTGCTTTTGACCCACTCGCACAGGAAACAGCAGTATTTTGAATAACCTAGTTGCATACCAATGAGAATGGAAATTACTTTAAAATCTGCACAAATGTTCTAATTATGATATGAGTAATGAATTGCATGAAGCAGTATCTTCATATTTTCATAAGAATCTTTCATGACCCACTCGCATAGGAAACAGCAGTATTTTGAATAACCTAGTTGCATACCAATGAGAATGGCAATTACTTTAAAATCTGCACAAATGGTCTAATTATGATATGAGTAATGAATTGCATGAAGCAGTATCTTCATATTTTCATAAGATTCTTTCATTATGCAAGAAAATGCTATTGGAACAGACGAAAGGACATTTCCATTATGTAGTAGTGGAGACTTCAAGCTGGTTTTTGAGCCACCAATGAACAATCGCTCTTGTTCCGTGTTATATTGACAATTTAAAGCAGACATTAAACCACTTATATTAACAATAGCATAAATCACCTTTTGTGGAAAAAAACTCGAATATTTCTTATGTCGGTCTCGGTAAATAGATATTTTAGTTTTCTTTTGGAGGAGATTTCCACATTGCAATCTTGATCCAAGTAATTCTGAGAATTTTTTTTGATAAATTTAACTCTATCACAAGATTATTTAATTCTTCTTGAGTAATTAGATGTGGTTCTTCATTTATGTCAGGATAATAGTTTATATCTTAAAAGTAGAGGAAGATTCACCTTCATAAATTTCCATTTTTACAGCTCCATCGTCATATGTAAAGCAGAAATTAAACCACTTATATCAACAATAGCATAAATCACCTTTTGTGGGAAAAAACTCGAATATTTCTTATGTCGATCTCGGTAAAAAGATATTTTAGTGTTCTTTTGAAAGAGACTTCAACATTGCAATCTTGATCAAAATAATTCTGAGAATTTTTTTGACAAATTTAACTCTATCACATGATCATTTAATTCTTCTTGAGTAATTAGATGTGGTTCTTCATTTATGTCAGGAGAATAGTTTATATCTTAGAAGTAGAGGAAGTTTCACCTTCATAAATTTCCATTTTTACAGCTCCATCGACATATGTAAAATTCTTCCCATGTTTCGGAATTGGTAATTAATCATTATGAAATACTGGTCGTATTGCTGAATGTAAGTTTGGGTACTTAATTTTATGTTTCCTTTTTGCAGAGAAGTCTTTAATTTTTTATTACAAAAGTAGCAGTCATTTGTATGATCCTTCAGCTCGCGCCATATCATGGGTATAGCAAATGGCATACTCATTTTTGTACCTTTCACCTTCGCTTGGAGGTTTTTAGCACATCGTGTGCAACAAGAATGAAGTGTTCATTTCTTATCTTGTTCACCTACTTTACATCCAAAGTAAATGTGATACACAGTCTTTATTAGTGGTGGAAAAGCGCATTAATGCTTTTTCAAAGATAGCTCCCCGCACACATAGAAAACACAATCAGGTTCATTAACACAACTTCTAGACATTTTTCACATATTTTAGAGGGAAAAAGGATAATTACAAACAAAATATATCTAAAAAGACTTAAACAGCAAACAAATATCAGTACACTCGCGCCGAAAGACAAGTTATACTAACTGCTATCCAGCCATACTCAACATTTTTTTCTCGCGGACCACAAACAAAGGTGTGCGATGTTACGCGGGTCACAATAGACTTAAAAAAAATTTAAAATAGTAAGATTATGTAGGTAGTATAACAAAGCAATATAACAAAGTTAGTATTATCAATAGAGTTGAATGTTTTTCGCGGAAGAAATGTTACCAAAACATTTTAACACTAGTTTTTCCAAACAATAAAGTATAAGTACTATATTTTTACTGCAAATGTTGTAGAAATAAGCCACGAAGTTTGAAATAATGGTGTACAAATTGTTTGATGCCAGTTATTTCCGCGACAAACGTCCAACCCTAAAAAGAAGTATTAGTTGTATACAGAGCCATAGTCGTAAAACCAAATAATATAACAATGCAGAATATACAAGTTCAAAAGGAAAAAGTGAGAGATTTTCTTATCTATCTATATTTTCTATAAGTCTTTTGCCCAATGCAAAAACTTTTTATTTATTAGTTTTCTTAATTTTAGAAATATATACTGCAAATTTAAGAAATTTAGAATAGTTAATTGGATTAATGTTGAAGATTAAGAAATCTATACACCACTGCAACGTCCCACAAATAGGACTACATGCAAAAAGAACTTTTGACTAAGGAAACTCCATTTAAGATGTTTTAACATAATTTTAAATTAATTAGAAATGACAGGACAGATTTCGTTTTCTTATGAAAAAATATAAAACAACAATGAAGGTCTTAAATACATTTTATGCACATCTCAGTTAATTTTATAAATATGGATTAATGACTGTGTGCCTCGATCGCACACAAAAGGTCGCCAGGCTACATGCGGCCCGCGGGCCGCAGATTGAGTATCGCTGCTATAGCCTATATATTCCAAAACGTATAAATGAAATTCCTAAAAATTGGAGAGCGATAGAAACTTTTGACAAACATATTCTTTTTCAGCACCTTAAAATCAATAAGAAACACCCAATGTATATAGAGGAATAGAAAATTCGTTAAGACTTGTTAATCAGTGTAATCTATCTACATATAAAACTTCAAAGAAATTAGTATAACGTTTTCTTTTCTAAAGTTTTTGCTAAAGTAAATACCTCTTCTGGTTTTCTGAGGGAGATTAAATAGTAGTTCTTGCCAAACCTGGGCAATAAATTGCCAGTTGGGTGACACTGCCACTTTCAATTTAGTTTTGTATATATATTTAAATCATTGCACAGCTTATTTTGCATTAATCTGGAATACCAGTATTTTCGAATGGAAATTTAAACGCAGAATATCTGCGTTAAATAAAGGAAAAATTTTGCTTTCGAAATTAGTGTTTTCTTTTGGATGGATTATATAGGACTGATTATGTAGATTTATGAATTTAAATTTAAAACTTTCATACAGAAAAAAAAAAATTAAGAAAAGCAAAGTTAAAAATATGTAGAAAAATCTGGACTAAGATAAACACGTCTTTTTACTAAATTCATGTTATTGTTTGCTTCGTGTTACTGTGAATTGTTTTATTGCTGAATTCAATCAAATAAGTTAGGTTGATGCAAACAAACATAAGTTACATGGTAGTAACTAACATTCCTCGTCAAAATTACATTTATATCAGTCTTTTAAACCGCAGTTAAGAAGCGAATTACCTCAGGAAGTGGGATGTTTGTACATACACTAGGGGGACGTTTATTCTGTTGCGTTGATTTTTATGAGCAAGAGCTTGCAGGCGAAGACATTGATCTAAATTCTTAATCTTACACTAAAGTCAGTACAATAAAACTTATTAGTAATTCGTATGATGCTGGTATGGGAATGGAAACTAAAAAACACGACTCCGTTTGAAGATGTATTTTAAAACTATCATCTGATAAGTGAATTTTTTAAATATCAGACTGAATATCAAAGTGTCTTCAGAACACCCATACACAGTTTGGATGTTCTGAAAAATGCATTTTTTCCACTTAGCGGCATGTTTAAGTTTTAGAGGAAGATTGGGAACAAAAGTGTGAGACACACATTGTATAAGATTTGCCTTAAGAGACTAGCTTTTCTTTATTAATTTAATTATGCTAATAAGTAATCTCAGAATAGGTGTAAAACAGTTGGCGGTAAAATTGCGGATAAGAGTAAGATTGAATGATATGTCAAAATAGCTTATTGAGACTCTTGGACAACAACGAGAGTAGGATTTTGTTTTTCATTTTGATTGTATTATTCGACCAGACATTTAATTGATTCTTCCTTGTTTAACTCATAAGTAATAAAGCCTGAAGTGTTCTTAAATTTTAGAATTTTTTTTTTTAAATGCATTGCAGAATCATAATTGGACCTATATTTGTATGTTAGTGAAGAATTACGCTCAAACCGTTCGTACCAATTTGCAATGAAACAGTGTAATGATATTCATCTGCTAATTACTTTCGTGTAACTTTGATTTACGTTTTCCAGCTTCTAGTCTCTCGATTATTTGCCATATATTCTATTCCTTTTATTATTGTCCTTTTTTTTTTACATTTCGAGATTAACTTTTTGTGCAAAAGAACTTATAATAATTATTGTATAAGCGATTAGTTTCTAAATTAGTGATGCGATTTCCGATTGATTTTTCATACAGGTCTTTACGTGAAAACTCTTTAGAAGATAACTATGCATCAATGAACAACAATAGATTATAGGATATGAATTTTCAAATAATATATTGTATGGCCTTTCTTATTTATTATTTATTTTAAATTTGCATTTTATTTTCTATTTTATACATGGATAGAATTACATTTCGGCGACGCGCATTTTTTTTAAATATATATATTCTGCAAAAATAGAAATAATTTAAAAGAATAGTGTTAAATATATTTTCTGAACTATAAGTGAAAGGGATTTTCCTCTTTTTATTTTTAAATCGGCTTCCTCCTACCAGACTAAAATTTTACTTTATTATTAAATCTTGCCACAGGCCAGCTGGTGTAGAACATGTTTATATTCATTTTGTGCATGGGAAATAACTGCGATAAGCATGCTTCGATCTGTCATGTGTTCCGTTATTGGGGTAGGACAAATATTATAAACATCTATGATTCGTTTTAATTCAAAAATATTTACTTTTATTTTTTTCTAGCTTTATTATTTATGAGTTTTAATGCTGCAATTGCAGTAATCAAATGATATTGCTTAAAATTATGAATATACGCTTAATTTTATCGCATACTAATTCAACATATTTACAACATATCATAAGAATCTGTCTTTCTTGCACTCAAAAATCCGTTTCATGTTCTACTTTATACTGCGATTTCTAAAATAATAAATTCCCCCTTGTTTCAAGAAACTATTTCGCTTTTACAGATTACATGTAAGGAATGTTTGAATTTATTTTATGATATTGATTTTGTTGCACAGCGCGGAACTCTTGGAAATTCTTCGTGTGTAACATACACTTTATTGGCACGGATATTTATTTTACAAAACAGATAGAATTCCCTTATTTTCTCCATGTAAATATCAGTCAAAATAACTATATAAAACCGATATATTTTATATAGGCTTCAAAGGTATCAAAATGTTCATCTAAATATTTTCTTCATCTTTTTATCAATAATAGCGTACCTACAATCCAACATCAAAAGGAAGCATATATTCAACGCACAATATTTTTAAATAATAAATTAATAGTATTTTTTAATATAAAATATGAATAAAAAATCTCTATAATTTTATCTAACTCTTTTTTTTTTAATATAATTATCATTATGTGTTTTCCCATCACTAATTATACTATTTAATGCCTCTAAATTTGTTCGCAAATGCCACTAAATTTGTTCGCAAATGCCTCTAAATTTGCTTGTAATGTCTCTAAATTTGTTATATCTCAATTTACTGAATTTATTCGCATTTTAAAATAACTTTTAAGCAGGATTTTTTAAAAATCTATGTCTAACACGTGCAGCCCAATCACGACAGAAATAAAAAGAAAACTGCCTAGTTAAACTGAGGGCATTGAGCTCACAGGCTATTCACACTAATTGTATATTATACTCTTAATTCAAAGAATTTGACTTCCCCTCGAAAAATAAAGAAATCAACAATGTATTAAGGGGGGGGGGTAATCCCCCCGTTACCCCCTCATAGTTAACTAATGAACCCCTTAAACTAATCAGAGAAGTCTCTAATTACAATGAATATATATACAAAATTTGAAGAAAATCGGTTAATTCTGCATGAAAAACGCATTTATCTAAATTAAGGGGGCATTAGCCCCCCTTTCCCCCTTTATACTTAACCAATGAACCCCCAAAACTATTCAGAGAAGCGCATTATCACAATGAACCTATATACAAAATTTGAAGAAAATCGGATAATTCTACATGAAAAACCTATTTATCTAAATTATGGGGTTTAGCCCCCCGTTTTCCCCCTTTATGCATAACCAATGAACCTCCAAAACTAATCAGGGAAGCACCTTATTAGAAGGAACCTATAAACAAAATTTAAAGTAAAACGGTTAGTTCTATCAAGAGTTATAGCGTTACGTACATACATACGTACATACATACAGAACCGGCGGGCACATAAGCTCTCACGCTTTGATAGCCTGTTAGTCCAGTCAAATTGTGCTCAAAAAGTGCTTGAAGTGGAAAATTCTGGTGTAATTGTTTTTAGTGGCTTATTTTATGTTTTTTGGGGTGCTGAATACGAATCTGAAGTTTTCCAACAAAATTTCGTTCGGCAAATTTGTTTTTTTTACAAAAATCCTGTAAAAACACGGACTTTTTTCGTTTTTTTCAAAATAACTCCAAAATTGTGCATTTTGCGTGAAAGTCGGCAGTATATGAGTTAAAGAAAATAAAATTTCCTACATTTTATGTATTAAAAGATTTTTTCTATGATCAATGGTTTAGCCGTGAGAGTGCCGCAAAAATGGGTATTAAAAACAAAAACTGTAAAAAAACGGGAATTACGGCACTTTATGTCGATGTAACATGGAAACAAACCATTTAACGCAAATATTAACCATCATTTATATTAAAGATTATATGATTGACTATATTTTATGCATTTAAAGTAGGGGGAAAGTGCAGTTCCGGCACCAGTGGAAGTTGGGAGCAGTGGAGCAGCTCCACCTACTTTCATGAGTCAAAATTGCTCCTCCTCCGGGGAGTTCTTACTCTAAGAGGTGATAAAATTTTCTAAAAAGAGGTAAAATTAGGTAAAGGAAGTAAAACTAGGCAAAATCGTCGAAAAACAGTACTTTTCGGAAAATAGCAAAAAACACATTTTTTTACAGCCTTTCTGTTCATAAGGCCTAAAAATAAACATTTCACTGTATACATTATACTATGCTTTAAAAAAATAGATAAAATTCTCTACAATTTATGTGCAAGTAATTTTCTTGGACCTTGAATAATTATGAAAAAAGCAATGACGAATGCACGAAGTAGTCATCCACCTCCTTATTAAAGGCATATAACTTATATGCATCATTATACATGTGTGCAGATACGTAAAACGTTGATGTTAGGTTATATAGGTACAAAAAATGATAAATGATTCACGATTGATTAGTATGTAAACTGTTTAATGTTAAATAATATAGTAAAATAGGTAGTTATGTATTTATACATTATTAATTAATAATTATTATGAACATTGAAAGGAACTTGTCAGTCAAACCGAGTCCTCTTGGCCAATGGTTTCATGTTTCCTGAGGGTATGCCTTCTAGGTCTTCTACAACTATAAAAAAGAAATTAATTATATAATAGCTATTTACGCATACGGGCGCGAAAAGCCGTTTTTGTCCCGAGGATCGAAACTTATGCTCCGGAGAAGAACTGGCGTGTATAATATTTTTTTAAATGGTGGAATTAATTATAACTAAGTTAAGATTCATACAGCATTTTATCATAACATTATTTTTACCTCTTTTTAATATCAGCCCTCTTTTACAGCTCATTTCAGGAATCTGTCACTTTTGGACCCCAAATCAGGGAGCAAAAAAGCTATTATACTACGTATCAGGGTTTTAAAAAATAATTAATGACATAGTTTTAATTGTCTAAAAACTAAATAGTTATGCACAGTGTATTGGGATACATATTTTGACCACACCAAATTAAAAATGAATGAAAAAATAAATGTGAAATGGAATGATTTATGTATAATTACCTTCAAGTACTTCAGGGTATTCCGGGTCATCCTCGTTTTCTTCTATTTCAATATTAGGCATGTTATTACAACTGCTCTCGCAGTTTAGACACATATTAGAGCAGCTGAGGCCTGCTTTTTTACATCCACAGTTTTTACGGCATATCTTCTTGCCTTTGCAAGAAATGAGTTTTAGAACGGCTTGAGGTGCTGGTGGCCCTAGCGTGGTTATTGGCTCTAGACCATCTTTGGTGCTTTTCCAACCCCATTGTTCAGGATTTTTTTCATTCCCAAGCCATTGCTGAACTTGAAAATACACCCTTAAAGAATGTTGCTTAGCTGCAGCCTCCGTAGGAGGTAGGGACGCCAAATGGGTTCATGGCTTATATGCAGACTTAAGGTAGCATAGATACCTCAATTTGTTTAATGACGTGGTTTCCTTGTCAGATAATTTGTACAAGGAAGTCAAAAAACGATTGCCAGCATCAGTAATTGCATCAGCATCTGCCATAGGGTCTTTAAAAATTTCAATGGCTTTAATTAATGCCGGGTTTCTTTTGAGAGTCTGAAGAAACCTCATCTTTCCTACTTTGAAAAAGGCTGAAGTAGTATCACAACCACTCATGGCATGTAAAAATAATATGTTGTCAGCAACCGATTGTTCAAGTTTGCAGTCAGGAGAAAAAATGAGTGGTGAAACTGTCCCTTTGCCTGGCTTTAAAAAATATACATTTGAATGTATGCCCCTACAGAGACACTGGAATTCCCACTCCCACCGAAGCCCATACTTCATTTGCGTTCATCTTGAGTTTAACAGGACTTTAATATTTCCTTTTTTGGACAGCGTTGTAAACAGTTCTTTTAAAAGCATATTGGTTTTAAAAAAATCTATATTTCAGTAAATATCTTTTTAAAATGGCGAAAATCTGTTGCATATTTGCCTGCAAGGAAACTGCCATTTCAGAAATTTTTAGAATGCGGGGGGGGGGGGAGGAAAAACATACACATATCTAAATGTTAATTTTTGAATTAAAAATATTGTTTGTGTGTCTGAAGAGGATTCATTATTATAATTATGTAATTGTTCAATGGATTTTTTTTAAGTGTTTATTGCTATTTTCCAAAAATTACTGTTTTTCGACGATTTTATATAGTTTTATCTCCTGTACCAAATTTTACCCCTTTTTTCAAAATTTTATATTCTCTTAGAGTACTAGCTCTCCGGAGGAGGAGCACCTTTGACTCTTGAGAGGAGGTGGAGATACTCCACTGCTCAAAACTTCCACTGGTGCCAGATCCACACTTTTCCCCTACCTTAAATGCATAAAATATAGTCAATAATATAATCTTTAGTATCACTGATGGTTAATATTTGCGTTAAATGGTTTGTTTCCATGTTACATCGACATACAATGCCGTAATTCCCGTTTTTTTACAGTTTTTGTTTTTAATACCCATTTTTGAGGCACTCTCACGGCTAAACCATTGATCATAGAAAAAAACTTTCAGTACATAAAATGTAGGAAATTTTATTCTCTTTAACTCATATATTGCCGACTTTCACGCAAAAGCACAATTTTGGAGTTATTTTGAAAAAAAACGAAAAAAGTCCGTGATTTTACAGGTTTTTTGTAAAAAAAACAAATTTGCCGAACGAAATTTTGTTGGAAAACTTCAGATTCGTATTCAGCACCCCAAAAAACATAAAATAAGCCACTAAAAACAATTACACCTGAATTTTCCACCTCAAACTACAATTTGACTGGGCTATGTGAGCTAAAAACCTGTTTACACTTAAAACAATATAACTATAATTTATTTCCGGGTAATAATTCATAACGAAATTAAAACTTTACTAATAAATATACAAAATAATATAATTAAAACGCAATTTTAAAAGACATGTAGTTGAACTAGATGAATAAAGACCAGAATAAAACCAGAATAAAAATAACCAGAATAAAAAAAAGATGCTGTAAACAGCAAAATCATTGTCTTGTCATTCGGCTATAAAGGTATGTGATGCAGCTAATACGAAAGTATCGTTTTTATTAAAATTCAAAGTTTTTTTGAATACATAATTTATATTTTTCATATAAAAATGTTTCTGGTGCTGTTAATTGATAATCTCAAATATATCTTAAATGTAAAAAATATATTGAAGTTTTCTATAAAAAATGCTTTTTGTCCAATGCTCTGTACACCTGGTCGTATGTTTTGCAACCCTGGAAAACCTGTGTTAGATCCTTTGGTGTAAATAATTCAGCATTTAATTTTTTTTATATAATATTTCATAAATAAACTACAAGATGAAATTAAAACTTCTCAAATAGTTAAATAAAACACGAATTTAACATATATGTATTCGAACTACGCATTTAAATTTTGAAACAATCAGAATCAAAGCGGTTGCTATAAATATTGACATCCTTGTTGAATAAATGCTTTCATGTAGCTAATAACGACAGTACTTAAAATGCTTTTGGTTTTCTTGGTGGGTCATCTAAGAATATGTATTAAATGTAAAAAACGTGTTATCCTTTTCATTTGAAAGTGGTTTTCGCCTATTTTCTGCCCGCGCAGCACGGGTTGTATTCCCTCTTGTTGTATAATCCTTTCACACGTTTCAATGGTCATTTATATTGTTGGAGTTTGAGAAAAAACACAACATCTTCAGATATGTAGGGTGATTTTTAATTTAATTATAATTCATTATTTGAATTTATTGCTTATGATATTCTATCTTTACATATAAAAGCAAGGTAAGTTAAAAGATTGCAAAATATTGCGCCCACAATTGTTTTTCCGAGGACAATAAGACATTGTAATATTTTCAAAACTTAAATTAAGACATGAATTAAAAAGCATTTTTCTCTTAGCCGAATAAAGGTGACACATCACCAAATATTATTTATGGTTACAGTTCTATACGAGTTACAGCAATAATGTAGTTAATGATGCGCCAAACATATCTTACTGAAACGGCCAAATGGCTGTAAAACTGTAACGATGAACAATTTTAAACTTCCAATAGTAGAAAATAAAATATAAATAATAAAAAAAAGATTGTAACTTATTTTATCAATTAATAGTTTAATATTAATTATGATCATTCGTTGAGAAACATTTTAGAAATCTTTAATGATAGTTTAAGTATTGCCTTTTTGTGCCTTCTTCAAAGTCTTAAAAAAATAGATTAAAAATTATATATTTCGTAATAAATTTACTAGTTTGCGTTTTCTATCAAGCGTAAATCGTAGCAGTAATTTTTTTATAGCCGGAGCCTATGCCAAATCAACCTATGGTAACGGCAATTTTTGGAACAACATCAATTACACTCATAAAATTAAGCATGATTTAAAAGATTGACATTAAATGCTAATAAAAAAATGCTTTCTTTAAAAAGTAATGTGTATTTTATTTTTACTATTTTACAAACTTTCGTACAGATATTGGTCATTCACTACGACGCAAAGCAATGTGTATGTGCCCTATTTTAGATTAATCTGATTACAAACCAGTTGGCAATACTTTAGTGAGAGTTGTTTTACACTGGATTGTGAGTTTTTTACAACTCTTTCTTTTTATACACATTCAATTTAAAACCCATTGCTTCTTTTATCCCTCATGTTTAATGAGCAGTAAACGTTGTTTTACTAAAGTTTGAGGTTATTCTCTAAAAGAACTATAGACGATACGATGGCTATTTTTAAAGCATAAAGTAATAATATGTATCTTCAACATATTGGTATTTCACCGTGATTTGCTAGTAAGTTAAATCGAAAGTTAAATCTTAGAAGGAGAAAATAAACTAGAAAACACATGGTGAAAAGAAAATATCATTTTACGATTTTATTGAAAACTATACGGTTTCGAATTAATGTTCCAAACAATTGCAATAATGCATCGAAATACAATGTATACTATTATCTGTTACGTTTAACATCTTCAGTACGCGTGTCACATATAAGTTTCGTATGGTTTTTATATTTTTACTTTCTTCTATCTTTACAAGAAGAAAGTATTGAATTCATGAAAAATTTCGACTTCCGGTTTTCGACGAATTTATACGTTTTAGAAGGTCCTGAACACGATTTGCCCATTTTTAGAAAATGTCTGTCTGTGAGTCTATCTGTCTGTCTGTCTGTATGTGACACAAATTTTTTGGGCATTCTATCTCAAGAACTAATGCAGGAAATTTAATAAAACTTTATATTCAGTTAGTCCCTGATATAAATTGGTGCTGATTAGGTTTTGGTGAAAATCACCGGACAGGTGGCGCTGCTATACTGCATTTTTTGCGTTTTTCGCAATAGCGTTATCTCAAGAACTAATGCACTTATTTCCATGAAACTTCACGTTCAGTTAAACCTTGACATAAATAGATGCTGCTTACGTTTTAGTGTAAATAGCCCAACAGGTGGCGCTGGTATGTTACTTTTATCATTAGAATCACAATAGCTATATCTCAATAACTAATGCACGGATTTTCATCAAACTTCAGATTCAGTTAGACGTTGACTTAGGTTTTGCTCTAAATATCCCAACAGGTGGCTCTGTTATGCTGCAATTTGCAGGATTTACACGATTTTAGCAACAGTCCTATCTCGAGAACTAATGCTCGGAATTTAATAAAACTTGAGTTTCATTTAGACCTTGATATAAATTGGTGCTGATTCTGTTTAGTGTATGCGAAACCTGTGTGAGATAGAAGAAAGTTTTGGGATTGGCACATCCGACTAGTTTAATACTAGAATATTTTATTCATAATCTTTAACCTGTCTTAGATTAAATAAGACTAAAAATACTACTCATGTTTACTGGTATTTAAACTTAAAATGTCGTTAAAACGCGCTCGTCTTCAAATGGTTAACATGGAGCATTTTATTTTCTGTTTTTGTCGACATTTTATATTTTTTGCATGACATATTCAGTTCTTTTTTCTCCTTCATTTATTAGATTGTATCATTTGCTAGATAGCATTAATGATGCGTATCCCCAGATTTTTTTATTCCTTTTCAAGCTTATTTCACACATTAAAAATACAAAATACGCCATAAAATGTAATCATGCGTATTTTAAAACTTTATAATTGAAAATAAAATGCAGCATATTTTGTTCAACAACTTTGTTTTGTTTTCTGACATAAATGAAGTCATTGAAGTGATTATTTCATCTTATAAAAGTTATAGTGTTTTGAAGGTGCGTAAATCTAGTATCGCTTTATCTGATTAGAAAATTTCTGTTTTATTTAACTTGCATGATTCAGAATCGCTTTGCTTGGTAGCAAAATTTATAATACCTTTACGCTGTTAAATGAAACAAAATATTCTATTGAAAAAATTGTGGTTATACTTTACGCAACCTGTGCCTTTGTGCATATTATGAGGTTAGAATATTACACTTAATTTTTTTTCAAAAGTAATCATATTACTAAAATTGTCCATTTCTTTTATATAAAATGTGTTTAATAAACACTTTTTATGACTATATATATGTTAAGGCTACTCGTCAGTAAACGTTCCGATTCCCCTCGCTAACGTTAATCGTATGGGCGTAGGATGCATTCGTATATTTAAAATATCTCCACAGAAAATTCCTGTTTCTAACTTCTGTTTTCATTGTACAGTTCTTAAAGGATGTCTCTTTTTTTTCTTAGTTGTCAAAATCTTTCTAAAATAGATACTTAATGTTATGTGAAGTGTTAAAATCTTATTCAGTTTTACTAAGAGTTTAACACATGAAATGTTAAATTAAACACATGTTTTAGAAATATTTTGTTAACTAAGAAAAAAGAGACATCCTTTAAAAACAGTACAAATAAAAATGAAGTTAAAAATATTAATTTTCTGGGGAGATATTTTAAATATATGAATGCATCCTACGTCCAATGGTTTATCATTAGCAAAGGGAATCGTGAAGTTTACTGACGAAGTACTTACTTTTTTTTTTTTTTTTTTTTTTTACTTACAGTACACCTGAGGTGTAAGGAAAGTATTGTAACCCTGATAAAATCTCGATTCCGGAAATATCTATATATTTTTACATTTGGGGGTTCCCTGAATCCGTTTTTGATATTTTAAAATCTATTACATACGTATGTTCGTTTAGCATATTAAAAGATTTTCACTCCACTTTTCATTTTTGGTGTTTTTTCGATTATATCGGCATGTATGAGCATGAGAGACTGGACAGAAAGCGCTCAAATTATGCTTTCGATTGAGCTCTCATTCGATTACTATGTAAAAGGCCACTGCAGCACGAACTGTATTCATTTTGAAGAAATCAAACGACGTGTTCGGTATCTAAATGTTTTATCAACCATTGTTCAACCATTCTGTGATGGTAACTGATAAACATTTTCTCTTATATCTCAATTAAGTAATCTGTATTGCTCACGTAAATCTTATATTGATACAACATCTATGTTTCACCAGAACGTGACAGAATTCAGTAAAATCTTCTTATTTTTTTTTCTATTTATAGGTCTTAATTTCTGCACTGACAGAATGACATTTTATTCAAAAGAACGTTATTAAGAAAATGTTTAAGCTTTATGAAGGAAAGTGCACGTCTTTAAAATATGAAGTTATTTTCAGCAATGGGAATATTTTATTTTTGTAAAATTAGGATCCAGGATTTTAATTATTGTTATATTATTATTAATTGCCCATAGTATTCTGTAAAGTTTCAAATAGTTGAGTGCAGTCACTTTAGATTTTTTTAAATAATTTTTTTTTTGGCGTGGTTATTTTCATGCCTATAACATTCAATTCACGCCTCCAAAACAAGTCAAAAATGTGTGCACACCTTGAAAACAATTTTAGCAATATCTCATTGTTTGACTCATTTAAATGATTTGGTGATTACTACTACTAATGAATAACCGATGGTTTCAGAGGTTTATAATAAAAATCTCGAAAGCAAAATTATGAAGAAATAAAATTAGAGTTGTTACATTCCATATTCATTTCCTTAAAAATTAGCTAGCCTTTGAAAGAACACTTAATTTTTAACTGATACTTCATTAATTGTCTAATTAAAATAATGGGATACATTTTAAACAATGCTGCATTGAATTTCGATAATATATGTATACACTATAAAAGACAACTTTATTATGTTTAAATTCTCAAAATATACCTAAAAGCAACTAAAAATGTAGTATTTTTGGAATATGTAATGGATTACAATGTAATCGCTTTTCTTTTTATTTTATGAAAATCTTTTGCATTTGGCAGGAAACAATCAATTTTCATTTTCCACGTTTTACGATCTGACCGCATTTCTATGGCATAATGTCATTACTTCAAGTAAGATAAATCTCCAACTAAATTTTTTTTTTTTTTTAAATATATATATATATATATTGATAGTACAGAAAACGTTGGTGCGGTGGTGCGGAATTAATTTTTTTTATTTTTTTTAATGTTCATTTTGAATGTATTCTTTCAGTAAAATATTTACCTTTCATGTGAAATGTCCCATTTTCATTGCTTAGAAATTTTTCAAATTCTTTATAATTACAAATCCACAGAAAAACCACATTAGAGTTTTAAAAATTCTATTTATAAAATTATTTTGGTGTTCTGAAACATCATTAACTATATAAAGAAGCATTTCAAAGAAACAGTCAATACAATGTTTAATTTTTACTTACAACTTTAGACCTAAGGAATATAAGTTTAATTAACATTTTTATAATATAAAAAAGAAAATTCGTTATATTTTTTTTCTTTATTTTAAACCAAACATAAGGTCAAAATGCAAGGAATTATAAAGATCGCAAATTTTTTACTATTTTTTTCTTACGGAACATGTTTGCGTACACCTGTGTTTTTATACGATAACATGTTTAAACCCTTGAGGGGTGGTGAGATATAATATATCCCACTTAATTTTAATACCAAAACGCCACAATGACACCGGATTTTTTGAGTCAAATTTTGCTTCTGTAATATACGTGAAGAGAAGCTTTTACTTACTTTGAAAAAAATTTGTTGTTAAATCCCGGTGTGATTCAATGTTTTCAACAGTTTTCAAACAGTTTTTCAACAACAACATTTTACAAAAGTACTTTGCCCCTGAAAGTGTTCAAGGCTTACGAAGATTGAATACGACTATTTTAATATTAATCTTTCCGATATAGCAAAATGAGATAACACTTCGGAATTTATATTATCAAGCAATTACCTACGAAAGTTACATAAAAATATTTCAACTTTGAATTAGGAATTCCCGTAATTAGTTACATTTACTTCCGCATTACTTGAAACGATTTCATCATTTCATACCCTGTTTGAGTTAACAAGAACCCCATAACTAATATTATTCAAACTTCTTTCATTTATCACACTGTAAAAAAAAAAAAAAAAAAAAAAAAAAAAAAATGTAATTTTGAGAGAAAAACATTGTATTTTTTATAGAAAGGAACTGTTTCAAAGAAAAACAGTTTTTCCTGTAAAAAATGTTGATTTTGTAATTTTTACAGAAAAAAACGATACTTTTTAAAGAAAAAAATTGTTTAATTGAAAATATACAGATATGTTTTGTAAATTAAACGGTTTTCCAGTGGAGCCAAAATTGACAGTTTTTTTTTGTTGTAAATTTGATATCTTTTTTTTAACAGTGCACTGCTTCAGGATTATGGCAGATTTAGTTGGAATGTTTCGGTAATATTAAAACACAGAAAAAAAACCAACATTATTTTTAAAAATTTTGTACTTTTTCAACCGCAAGTGAAAATCAAATGGCACGTGCTCTTAAAAATATGAGTTGCAAAGCAGCAATGGCTGGCACAAGAGTTTAGCTTTTCTGGTTGATCCAACAATAGTTTGAGTTTGTGGGATCAACGGCTGTATTTTCTGATTGGACCTCCATGGATTTATAACTTTTGGTTCTCCAAACATATTTTACCATTGACCCACCGTTATTTTCCCCGAACTTCTCTCAACAATAACGATCTTCTAAATAAATGAAATAATATATCCAATGGTTGGAGTATCGTAGTTGAGATTTGTTCCAACAGAGCGAAAATATGCCGGGACCAGGACTCGAACCTGCGTTCTTTGTTTTTCCGTACCAACACTCTCCCGATGATATAGAGTCTGGCATATTTCACTCTTATTTGTTGGACAAGGATGCAAACTCCAGCGTTTATTTCATTCATCTGAACTATAACTATAGCATTTTACATGATGAACCTGAAATAACACGGAAACTCCTGTTTACCATGTAATTAGGTCATAATGGACAGAGAAAAGTATTTGCAACTAGGTAAATTATATCCAATGGTTGGAGTATCATAGTTGAGATTTGTTTCAACGGAACGAAAATATGCCGGGACTAGGACTCGAACCTAGGTACTTTGGTTTTCCGTACCAACGCTCTCTCTACTGAGCTATCCCGATGATATCCTGGCTGGGATATTTCACTCTTATTTGTTGGACAAGGCTGCGAACTGCAGCAATAATTTCATTCATACGAGCTATAACTATAGCATTTTACATGATGAATCCGAAATAACATGGAAACTCCTGTATAAAATGTAATTAGGTCATAATGAACAGAGGTAAACAGAGGTATATTTTCAACTAAGTAAATTATATCCAATGGTTGGAGTATGATAGTTGAGATTTGTTCCATTTGTTCCTCTAATTTGCGAAACAGTAGGGAGAGCGTTGGTACGGAAAACCAAAGTACCCAGGTTCGAGACCTGGTTCCTGCATATTTTCGCTCTGTTGGAACAAATCTCAACTATGATACTCCAACCATTGGATATAATTTACCTAGCTGAAAATACATTTCTCTGTTCATTATAATCTAATATACAGGAGTTTCCGTGTTATTTCATATTCATCATGTAAAATGCTATAGTTGTAGCTCGGATGAATTAAATTAAAACGGCAGTTCACAGCCTTGTCCAACAAATAAGAGTGAAATATACCAGCCAGGATATCGTCGGGAGAGCGATGGTACGTTAAACTAAAGTACCCAGGTTCGAGTTCTGGTCCCGGCATATTGTCGCTCTGTTGGAACAAATCTCAACTATGATACTCCAACCATTGGATATAATTTACTTAGTTGAAAAAACTTTTCTCTGATCATTATGAAATAACAAATATTTAGTCTTGAGAAAACACTCTTCGTTGTTTGGATGTAGGATAAAATTATAAATATAAGTAAATGTATGCAATTTACCCGAACAAACTTTAACTTTTCTAAAAATTCTCTAACACCGTGTTTTTGAAAGAAACATTTTCCATGTAGAAATTTTTGTTGACCCCATTATTTCTTTTAAAAAATACAATAAATATTTTACATGACAATAATATTATTTATGTTCTATAAAAACGTGATTTTTTACAAAAAAACAAACAAAAGCATAATGCGTTGAGAATTTGGGCAGTTATATACACCATTGAGTACGCTTCATGTTCTGATAAATACTGAAAAAAAAAGGAAAAAAGCTTTTACGTCACCCTTTTTCGTATTTATTTAAGAGAGTCCAATTAGCTATAGAAGCGAAGTGCATTAACACGTACACAAATTGTTCAAAGTGGTAAAGCCACCTGTGTCCTAAGATATAAAAATATTCTTATTACTTTTATCACAATTATAGTATTAGAACAAAATAAGAACTCTTGAAATTCTAGACAGAAAATAAACTCGAATAGACATTTAACGGATAATAAATATGCACGTTATATACCATATTTGTACAATGAATAGATTTTTTTTTTAAATGATGAAACAAATAAGCCTTTATTGAGTGGCAAATTAATTTGAAATCGCTTTTCTATTACGCCTTTTTTATTATACTATTCTCGAATAGAAATCTTTGTTCTATTTAATAGCTGATTTTTGAGTACATTTCCAGTAAAGAGGCCATGGCGTTTTCCTAAAACACTTGGTGCAAATTGGACTTTAGAAAGTGAAATTTCTTGCCAAATAATATACATAGCTATGAAAACAAACATGATGAATCTTTATGCTGCTTTATACATGTATTTATATACATATATAAACAATTTATTTATATATATTATTATAGTTTTTTTATATACCTTTTACTCCTGTTAGTATTTATAATAAGTAAATGGCTCTGTATGTTGCCTAAATTTAAATAATATTGAAAAAATGTTTGTGTATATGAAACAGTGAATGGGTTGCCAGGAAATATGTTGCCAAAATAGTTTGGAAGCACCAGCTAAGGAAATCCTACTGCTGAGGAAATTGAAATGTTTAATGCCAAGTCAAATCAAGCCCTATCTATAATCTATTTAAATATTGATGTTGAATTCAAACGCTTAGTAGAAAATAGCAAAAATCCTGTAGAAGTGTAGATAAAGTTAAAATTGAATTATTATCCAGACTCAAGATCACATCATATGGAAATTTTTACGGACTTGATTGAGTGTAAAATTAAACCAAATAAAAATACTAATATTTTCTCAGCAAGATTGGCAAGAATCACAAATGATATTAAACAAATATAATTAATTAATAAACAGACATACATACATTCAATACAATAATCCAACATGGAGTGAAAAACTAGCCAGAGCCAGGAATCGAACCTGGGTACACAGCGTTCCGGGCTGTTGCTCTAACCACTGAACTACTCCGGCCGACCCCTGAGTCTGCAATTTCCCACTAATAAACCATGTTGGAAAGAAGGTCACCAGCCATCTACCAGACAGCCAAGACGACCGGACAACGGTGAATAGATTTTACTATTCCACCGATCTACGAATATATATTAAATTACACACATATTTAACGTATGTGTGTAATTTAATATATATTCGTAGATCGGTGGAATAGTAAAATCTATTCACCGTTTTCCGGTCGTCTTGGCTGTCTGGTAGATGGCTGGTGACCTTCTTTCCAACATGGTTTATTAGTGGGAAATTGCAGACTCAGGGGTCGGCCGGAGTAGTTCAGTGGTTAGAGCAACAGCCCGGAACGCTGTGTACCCAGGTTCGATTCCTGGCTCTGGCTAGTTTTTCACTCCATGTTGGATTATTGTATTGAATGTATGTATGTCTGTTTATTAATTAATTATATATGTTTAAAATAACGATGACTGCAGACGTTAAATATGTGTGTAATTTGATATTAAACAAGTTGATGAAAATTTTAATGATCGCTATGTAAATATCCAACTTTTGAGATTTCTTCTTCGGAAATTTGATGGCATAGTCCAGAATATTCTGAGATGGAAAGTATCCGAATTTAAAATTTCAAAGATAGTGGAAGAACTTGTGGCTGAAGAAACACGTCTAAATGTAAGGGATTTGGATAGTACTAAAAACTATCCTCAGGTTAACCAAATGAATTCAAGTAAGAAGCCAGATAATTTTAGAGGATTTAATAAAATAAAGTGCTGGGAATTTGGTCAAATTGGTCATGTACAAAAGAATTGCAGATCGAGATCTAGGAGTGTAAGAAGATTTGATAATCAGCTATATTTTCCAAGAACTCGTTTCTCTTCTGCATCATTTCGAGGCAGTACATCAAAACAAAACTTTTCTGGTTACCGTAGAGATTCTCTATCCTTTCGAGACAGTGCAACCATTATAAATTTACTTGATCACCGAATAGATTCTTCATCCATATCCAGATGCCAGTCTAGAGATCTCCGAGATGATGAAAGAACTTGCAACTCTCCTGGAATGTGTCAATCTACTTACAGTCGACCCCGTAACAAGCAGAATCATCAAAGTTGGAATGGTGTGTTAAGGAGCTCAGAAAGTTCTGTTGAATTATGTAGGTCCTCTTATTTTTCAGTATCTCATATTAGTGTTAATTGTATTGATGTAGAGACTAGGTGAATCTTAAACACTGGTGCTGAGTACCATTTCACAAATGACAAATCAATTTTTGTAAATTTTTCTCCTTTGACGGATCATGAAATGACTGTGGCAGTTAAATATATGTTTTTTCCTATATAGGGGCGAGGAGACGTTAAGTTATTGTTTGGCAAACGCCATTTACTGTTGAGAAATGCAATGTACTCCAGTAAATTAAGACGTAGTCTCATCTCGGGTCCTCAGTTGGATAGACATGGGGCAACTTTCGGTGGTAGAGGAGGTAAGGTGATCGTCTCGGGGGGAAGAAGCTTGCGCCTCCGTCAAGGACACTACCCTTGCCAAAGCTTTGAATAAACTTCTTCCATCAGATGACTCTACCACTGCACCTGAAGAGACACCAAACGGTGAATTTGTATCAGAACTGGTTGAAGTGATTAACGAACATTCAGGATTTCAAAACTGTGACCAGGAAAACATTCAAGAATGGCTCGAATGTGATGCTGGTGACCACCAACTATTGACGGACGATGAAATCTTTGCTACTCTCATGGATGACCAAAGCCCTTGAAAAGATCATAACGACAAAGAGGACTTTAGTGATGAAATACAAGTTGAAAAACGACCATCCACCGAGGAAGCTTTTCGGTGCCTAGATACAGCCTTGTGAAGCACAATAAGAGTGTGATTCTGTTCAACTGCTTTCATTAAAACATATAAGAGGTTTCGCAGCAAGAAATAGAGTCTCCCCGCGTCTTCTTTTTCAAGCAAAAAAAATTTTGAACTCGCTTTCTTAAAATGTAGACCTAGAGTACTGTACTTTTGATTTCCTGTAGATTTATTTAATCACTTTATTCCTTGATACTTTGTTCCCTTCTTCTTGTTCTAAGCATTGTTGTACGAAATACACACATATTTGTGTTTATTATCACTGTTTTTCACTATGCTCATTATATTATACATATATGCTCATTATATTTCACTAGGCTCATGTAACACTAGTAAGTTCTTATTTTTCCAAAATGATCGGTTATCTGAAATCTCTTTTTATCCGAAATCCCCTATCAACTATTTGTTAGGAAAATCGATGATCCACTATACACTGGTATTTGAGTTTTCTAAAAATAATAAAATATTTTATGAATCTTATGTAACTCGGAAGAGGTTATTTTAATGCCTGA
The DNA here is from genome assembly GCA_963931845.1 of Maratus michaelseni. NCBI lineage: Eukaryota > Metazoa > Arthropoda > Arachnida > Araneae > Salticidae > Maratus > Maratus michaelseni. Next base: position 134,710,883 of record OZ007595.1, read on the forward strand.
GGAAGACCACTCGGCTGAGGGCGAACCCAGCCGTTGAGCGTTTAATGTCATCGGAAGAGGTTATTGTACATTTTCGTTCGTTTGTTATATTTTCTTAGAAAAAGAATCATTTTTATTTCTACTAACAAGGGGACCGCCAAACATGATGAGCACATATTTTGATTATTTTAAAGTATGTTGTAGGGGTCATACCCCTAACTATTCAGGTCAAAGTTTCCTTCAAATGGGCCTTAATTTTTGAGAAATTTGGGGTTAAAGTTCAGCAGACGTTTCAAATACCCATTAATTTAAAATTCAGTATGTGGATTTCGTGGCACTGAGGTAGAGTTCGCTCTTTTACGCTAGAAATCGCGGATTCAATACCACCTTGAGACTTTCTTCCTTTTTAATTAATATTGTATTTTTGACACGTTACAAGTTTTAAGCACAATTATCAATTATGCAGCTTTGTACATTTTTATATTAAAAAAATTAATTTAAGTTGATGAACTTTTCATGAAAATTTTAAACTGGTATTTTTGTTGACGGCTGACCTAATTTATGATTTAATTTATGCCTTGGTATATCATCTTTTTAAAACTGACTATTTTTGTTTTCGTTATATATATATATATATATATATATATAATAAATAAATAAATATAATATATAATATATAATATATAATATATATAATATATAATATATATAATATATAAATATATATAATTTATTTTATTTTATTTTAAAAAATGTATTTTTCAGTTGCCTAAATATTTAAATATAACGTCAACAGTATTTTTATTTGTTAGAGTGAAAAAAAAATCGAAATGATCTATAAACTTTACAAAAAAATATAGTATACAGGTGACATTAAAAATTTACGTTTGGAAGATTCGACATGAAAAATATTTTGTAAAAGTTGTACAAGAAGAAAAAAAGAAAAAAAAGATTTTCATAAAATTAAAAAAATTAATAAAAGTATTATTTCAGAATTGGGCTAAAGATATAAAAGGGTAAATAAATTTTTTTTTTTTAAATCTAGACTCAAATTAGTTTGTGTTTTTGTCAATAAAAATATTGGTTTAAAAATTGCAGAAAAAATATAAATTTTCATAAAAAATTCAAAAATGTAAAAGTAATTTATTAGGAAAATATCAAAAAGTTCAAAGCTCCTAATTCTGCTGAAAACTTGTAACATGCCAAAAATATCCTTCTATATTAAAAAAAAGTAATCTGGAACTGAGCCAAAAACGAAATGGACCAATCAAATTCTGCGTAGATATCCCGGGTTATTCTCATCGCTTTTTTACTAAGGACTTTTTTGAGGAGCTATTACTTTTTTTCTAGCCATCCTACGGATTCGAAAATCATACCACCAGACGCGAAATATAACAAGCTTTCAGAAATAAAAAAAATTATCACGGTCGGACAATAAAAACTCAAAAAATCCTTAAAAATCGAGTAAAAAATCTTTTATTGAAAAAGTCATTTTTTTATATTGTTGCCAATTTCTAAATAAGCGCAAAGGATTATGTTTTATCTCCAATAAAAAATGTATTTGCGCGAGACTATTAAAAACAATAATGAAAGTTTAAAATAATAATTAAATGATCACGTGTTGAAAGCAGGAAATAAAGAAAATTACGTCATAAAAATCGTGTTTACACATGAATATTAAAAATAAAAAAGATGAATTAAATGAAAAAGTATTATAAACAGTTAAATGAAAAAGCATTATAACTTGATTAGAGAAGAAAGTCGCCGTTCTCGATATCACCATCATCTTTTTAAAACAGGATACATTACCAGGTTTTAAGAGACTGTGAAATCAGAACGGGGGTTGGTAGCGAGCAGGGGGCAGAGCCCCCTAGTAAAATAAATTAAAAAGGAAAAAAAGCTCAAGGCAGGAACGAACCCGCAATCTCCTGTGTAGCAAGCGCAAACGGTACCTCATTTCCATGAAGTCCACGAACATAAGTTCAAACAAATGGGTATTTAAAACGCATGCTGAAATTTAAGCCCAAATTTCTCAAAAACCAGGGCCTATTTGAAGGAAACATTTGACCTAAATCATTAGGGGTATAACTCTTATAACATACTTTAAAATCATCAAAATCTGTGCACATCATGTTTGGCGGTCCCCTTGTAGGTATAGATTTATTTTAATCAAACATTCCTATATCTTCTACGTCTTGATTCTTATGGGCATTTTTCTTTTACTGCTGTCTGGAGAGCTAAGTAATGTAGTTAAAATAAATGTAAATCTTGTTTTTTTTCAAGGTAAAATTTATAAGCAATTAATAAAAGGAGAATTAATTTGAAACGCACTTTTTTCACAATCCCTATTTACATTGAGAAGCTATGCACTATTCCTGGGATGCTATACTCGCATCATAACTATCAAAAATTGTATCAAGTATGTCGAATCGCATGTATACGTTTCTCCATAATACAGAGGAATGATGTTCTAATAATTAAAAATGTATTTAAATGAACTTATAAAGAGCGTCCTTATAATTATGACAATTAAATAAATTGTAATATTTTTAAAAATTATGATTCTTACATAAAAATTATGATTCTTACATTTTTTTTACCTTAAAAGTTTGGTGAAAGGTGTATTGTCCTACAAGAAAAATTATATTGCCTTTATATTATATGTGGGAAGTTAAATTTTATTTCATGTGTATAGCGGTTTAGATGGTTTTTAGAAACAAATCTGTTTTTAAAAATTATGAAAATAATGTTTGATAAAGGATTTATTTAAATTATTTATTTTTATTTATTTATTTATTTATTTTTTAATTTGTAATTGTCTTTAATATTAAACAAAGAGCAATTTTGTTTTTTGCAGAAAATACTTTGGTAAATGTATAAAAATACATAAAATTATATTCCGTATTGATACATGTATGTCAGAATTCAGCTTCCAAAAATTCAAAAATCAATTTTATGTCAGCATGACTTCCAAAATAATAAATACTTTCTCCTTTCAAGAAACACATATTTCACTTCTACAAACTACATACAAAGCATGTTTGAATTTATTCCGGGATATAGATTTCGGAATATACATTCAGAAATTTATTGCCATAACTTCATTTTCGAAAACGTAAAAAATACTCTAATTTTACATTCCTTTAAATCGCTGTAAAATATATATAAAACATTAAATTTTATTTATTTTTCTTGTCTTCTCGAAATATGATTTTTTCCCCATAAATATTATGCGTAATATTATTTTGCAGCTTTTCAGAATATATATATATATATATATATATTTATTTATTTTTATTTATTTATTTATTTATTTTTATTTATTTTTTAATTTATTTTTATTTATTTTTTAATTTATTTTAATTTATTTATTTATTTATTTTTATTTTATTTATTTATTTATTTATTTATTTTTTATTATTTTTTTTTCTTATGGAAAGTAAAAAAAAAAAACTAAAATGGATTTAGAATTATTTAAAAGTTTTCATATTTTCTGAGTGTATTTTTAAAAACTTTACTAGGTAATATAAGACTTGTCAAAGCTTGGACAACATACACTCTCGTTGGATTTGGCAAGCGTATTAATTAATAAGTGCAATACTTACTTAAATCTTTAACGAAAATTTACAAGCGCTTTTTTATTTTAAAATTAAAAAGCAGTCTGATATTTATTAGATAAATCTCTTCTAAAACCGTCGTGTTAGTGCATGTTTAAACAACGGAAAATTGATCGTAGGTATTCCGATTGGCGTTTACTGTCAAATAATAGGAATAGTTAATTAATCAGTGGAAGTGATCAATTTTCTTCACCTGTACACGAGAGCATTAATTTACATTAATTTTAACTGAAAGAATAATGTAAAAGTAAAATGAAAAAAGACGTTTTTTTATAGTTCATAAAAAAAATCTCAATGTGTTCATGAAGCTTATATTTGATTTTTAAAACTTAAATATATATATATATATATATTTACAAATTTGTCTACAGCCATTCGTGTTATCTGGATTTAAGATTTATTATCTTTGTTTTATCTTTAAAAATTTCTGATTTTTAGTTTAAAATCTCTTAGTTGCATAATAATTGTAAATAATTATTAGATAGCCCTTTTTAATAGAAATGTTAGGTACAATTATATATATATATATATATATATATATTATTATTATTATTTTAAATAAATGTTATAATATTGTATGGTACCTTAAGAAGTATTTACAAAAGTGGTTTGTTTGAATTTCAAGCGATGGACATTGTTTCATGTCATCCTAATTCTTTTAGTATTGTATTTATTTTTTTCTATAATTATTTTTAATGCAACTTAATTTACGGAAACATTAAAATTCATAACAGCTATTTATGGATTAAAAAAATAAAAAGCTATATGAGTTGTAATGTAAAAATTATTTTCTCAATATTTTGTTTCTCTTTTCTCTTTCTCTTTCTTTTTACTTTTTTTTTCGGGAACTCCCAAAAAATTTCGAATAGTGGAACACTGTAGGGTTCTTTATGAGTTTACTAGTTGCACAGCAACTTAAAATCCAAATGATATATAAGCGACTCAGGGAGCCATTGAAAAAAATAAGTTTAACAGCAGTAAAGAACTACATTAGATTGAATAACTTTTACAAATATTTCGAAAGTTAAAAGTTAAACTATAATAGCAAATACAGTAGACAGGTACTCAAAAAATAAATGTAATTAAGTTTATAAAATAAAATTTTGATTAAGTTTACAAAAATAAGCAGGAGAAAAAATGCATTAGTCCTAAGCCTTGAAAGACGAACTTAGCCAAAGCTTAGCCTCTCCCTCAAATAAAATGACACTTTTCAGCGACCATACATTTTAATATAAAAAATAAAATGTTATAAAATTTAAGAGATACTACCACTAGTATATATAATAAAATATATATATATATATAGACACACAATTAACATTATACAAAAGACAAAGACAGCAACAATTAAAAAAAACGTCTGCGAGTTCGGAAACTCGACAAGTATTTGGTTTCGAATGTTATATGCATTTTTATAGAAATTTTAACAACTCCAGTTTAATCCTCAGCAATCAATGACTATCTAAGATGTTTACGGTTGGCGTGTTCGGAGACCTCGTTGTCTGGTAACTCAACAATTATTTCATTTTGAATTTTATGTGCATTTTTATAGAAATTTTATCAACTCTGGTTTAATCCTCAACAGTCAGTGCATATCTATGGCGTTTACGGTCAGTGTGTTCGGAGGCCTCGTAGTTTGGTAACTCGACAATTATTTCATTTCGAATGTTCTATGCATTTTTATAGAAATTTTAACCTGTAGTTTAATCCTCAACAGTCAATGCCTATCTAAGATGTTTACGGTTGGCGTGTTCGGAGAACTCGTAGTCTAGTAACTCGACAATTATTTCATTTTGAATTTTATATGCATTTTTATAGAAAATTTAACAACTCTGATTTAATCCTCAAAAGTCAGTGCATATCTATGACGTTTACGGTCAGTGTGTTCGGAGACCTCGTAGTTTGGTAACTCGACAATTATTTGATTTCGAATGTTATATGCATTTTTATAGAAAATTTAAAAACTCTAGTTTAATCCTCAGCAGTCAATGCCTATCTAAGATCTTTACGGATGGCGTGTTCGGAGACCTCGTAGTTCGGTAACTATAAAAACTCGCTGGGGAACCAATTGTTAAAAATATTGGAAGAAGGAGATATGTTACTTTTTCAGCTGTCTTAGTTTTCAAAGCTCCTAGCTGCACTCAGAAAAAGGAATTGATTAAAACTACAAAACATGTTTTGTTGAGTATATTTTGGTTGTTTTAGCAAAATTCAAGTAAAATTGAACCATTTTACTTGAATTAACAAAACATTTTTTGCTGACGATACAATTTTTTTTTTTTTGGAATTGCAAAAAAAAAGTTTTTTTTTTGTTGATTCAAACAAAATTTCCATTTATCTATATTTAAACAAAATTTTTGTTTAAATTTGTTATTTAAATGTGTTAAATTTTTGCTGCGTATATGCATTTATACATACAAGAGTAAGAAAATAATGTTATTTTTTAAATTATTATTTTAATGCTGTTAATTTATCATGTTTATCTGTAAAAAATATTTGTTAAACATGAAAATGTTTGCTTGAAAATTGATAGTATCCGAAAAACCTATATTCAAGGATGAGAAAACTAATTAATCACAAAAAAAGCTACTCAAAAACAATTTTGAAAATTAGTGTCAACAAAAAAAACTTTATTTTTATAAATGATTCCTTAAATCGCGAAAATATATTTGTCTCTGGGGTTACTAAAGATAAAGCTCGGTTTTCGGAATCGTTAGTAACTCGGAAGTGGTTATGGCATATTTTTATTCGTGGTAATTTTATATTTTTTTTCTAGATTAAGAAACATCTCTCATTTTTTATAACTGTGTGACTAGCAATATGTTCACTCTTTGGAAGTCGAAAAAGAAAGGGTTGCATAAATGCTTCATTAAAAAAAACAGCAAATGTTAATAATGAGAGTTTTTTTTTAATTTTTTGAAACACTTGTAAGCAAATCGTTTTTTAAGAAACAATCACTTAAAGCCGCGCTGAAATTTTTGTTTCAAAATTACTCGTTCTTTTAACAAAAAATTTTAACCTTATCATTTTTTTTACTAAACAGGCGAAGTCAGTATGTATTCAGGGAAGATACGTATTTACCTGAAACTTTTTGTTTGTCTAATATATATGGATCTGATAGAGCAAAACATTTTGTGAATTTCACATAAAGGAAAGTAGTGTAAAACCGTATAGTCGGATGAAGCTAGATATTTCCGTTTTCTCTCAATTTGAGCAGCCATCTTTCGGGTTATGGTAAAACAAAATTTCTTTTAGGCCAGAACTTGGAACTATTATTATGATATCTTCATACTGACATTTAACACATGGGATGAAAATTTCTCGGTCTGGCACACAGATGGCGTTGCAATCGCCGAACCGATGCTTTTTTTAGTAAATACTAAACTTTAAAAGGTAGCAGAAAAAAATGTTATGACGATTCGCCGTGTGGATAATACGTTAGATTGGTTTTAGTGGAACGACTTTGTTGATAAACAAAAAAATGGATAAACAAGAATTTTAAGAAATGTTATTTGATGGGAAAAAACACCGTTCAAACAAAAGCTTGGCTTGATAAGCGTTATTCGGACACTGCACCAGGTAAATCAACCATTATCGACTGGTTTGCTGAATTTAAACGTGGTCGTACCTACACCAGTGATGCACCACGCTATGGTCGCCCAAAAGTGGTGGTTACTCCGGAAAACATCTAAAAATTCCCCAAAATCGTTTTGGGGAACCGCAAAGTGAAGTTGCAAGAGATAGCTCAGACTCTGAAGATATCCAAAGAACGTGTAGGTTTTATTTTTAATGAACATTTGTCTATGAAAAAGCTGTTGTCAAAGTGGGTGCCGCACATGTTGACTTTTGACCAAAAACAACAACGAGTCGATGATTCTGAGCACTGTTTGGAGCTTTTTCGCTATAAAATTGTGTTATTTATTATTAAATTATTATTTTTATTTATTTATTAAATTATTATTATTAAATTATTATTATTATTATTATTATTATTTATTATTATTATTATTAAAGTTATGTTATTTATTAAAGTCATAAAGTTATAAAGTTATAAAGTTAAAAAGTTATGTAAAAAAGTTGTGTTTTCTTTGTTAGACCGGAAACTTATCAGCCCATGTGTTTTGTTGTGTCTATGTTTAAATGTTTATTTTATCATTTTTGCTTTTGTTTTTTTAATACTAGATTTTAAGATTTTTAGATATCAACACATTTGAATTACTGAAACTCTTTTTATAATGTTAGATTTAGAATTTTTAATGGTATTTCTTTCACTTTTCGCTCGAATTCAAATAGGCATTTTTATGATATTCATTCCTATTCACGTTCTCATTGGGTAAAATAAGACATCCTACGTGGATCAGGAAATGATATTCCAAAACAGTAATTAAAAAGTCCGTAAATAATGTCGGAAGTAAAAGCACTCAAAAGTACATACAAATAAGTTACTACAATTTTTATAAAACTGATATTGAAATTCAATTATTTTCTTCAATATCCCAAATTGTAATGAAGATAATTAACCCCTAGTATTTATATTTTAAATCATTAGACCTATAATTGGAAAATTATTAGCTTAGTTCTTTGTTAAAATTTCAAAATAAAATATATTAGGGTGAAACCCCTAGTAACTGACACTTTAAGGAGTTTTTCTTGTTCAAATCACTATTACAAAGTTTAAAATCCATTTTATACTTATCTTTGTTTTTGAAAGTATAGTAAAGACACATTACAAAATTACTGTTGACAAAATTTTGAAAAATTATACTTTTTATTTACTAAAAATTATTTTTTGCTTTGGATATGGTCAATATCTCCAGTAACTGACACCATCCCTTTTTTGAAAAACCATTATCTGAAAAATAAGTTATAACAATTAAGACAAATAAGTTACCACTAGAATAAATTACTTTGCTGAATTTTACAAGAAAGTGCTTATTTGAGTTAGATTTCTGCTGCAGTGTCAGTTACTCTTTAGGTGTCAATAACTGGGGTTTTCACCCTAAACCTTTTTAAAAGAAAGTGTAGACTTTTTCATTCTCTGTAAGATTAAAATTTCTATGCTGTTCCACCTCTCCGATAGGGTATGACTAGATGATTTGAAATTTTAAAAATAATCATTTAAAAATAAAACAATGTTGATTTTGAAATAATCATATAATTGATATTATGGTACAAGGTTAACTGCAGAATATGTACACAAAGTCGCATTAATTCTGTTTGATATTGTGGTTTCAAGAAGTAACTAATAATAAGTTATACGATTTTACCCAACTTTTCCATATCCCATTAATTTTTTTAAAAAAAGGACAACATATCTATGTCAACGACGACAGGAAAAAACCTCTTTCTTTTCTCTTCAAAATCAAAATTTTTAAATAATTTCTTAAATATTTTATTCGTATTTATTCAAATTTTGAAATTTAATATTTATTCAATAAACAGTTTCATTTTCATTCAAAGCACAAAGTTACAACTTTCTTTCATAATGCATATTTTAATTAACTCGTAAATACAAAGTCCATTGCGCAAAAATTTATGGCTTTTAAAATTTAAAAGCTAATAAGAATTCATATCACAAAAAACTGTATATTCATGTAACTAAATTCCTCAAGTAAAAACCACAAAAGAACATTCTCATGCATCTGATTGCATTTCCCTTTTCATAAGCTCTTTTAATACTCAAATACGTGATGATTAGAAAATTTGCGTTTATTAAAAGGACACCACGTTCATTTTATTTACATGAACATTTAATTGATAATGATTTTCATAAACGCGAGTTAAATCGTTCATACTTTTCATTCGTTTTTAATGCAATAAATTAAAATGTAAATATATATATATATATATATATATATATATATATATACATATATTATTACGATTATGTTATATCAGACGAAAAATATGCCAAGTGGAAAAATGTATAAGAAATCATTTGATTTGCACATTTAGATTATTATTTAGATATATAATACTAATTATTTACTATTTTAAAGAATTTTTATAATTCTACATAAATAACTTAATCTATAGTTATGTATAACATTCATTCACTGAAGGAAATATATGTGACGTATTTTATTCAGCATAAATTCTAAATTGAATTTTATTTTATAAATATTTTGTATATCAATTCCAAATATATATTCCAACAATTTGAACATAAGTGTTCACTTACAAAAAACGAAACACTGGACAATTACAGTTATATTAAATCTAATAAAAGAAAATAATGTTTAGTTTCTTATTAATTAATGTTTTTTTTAACAAAGTTTCAAATGATTTACGAATTTGAGTCTCTAAATTAGATATAAAATAAAAAAGTTATGTTACATTCCAGTTTCTATATTAAGATGTATTAAGGAAATTATTCGGCATTGAAAACAGTTTTCGGATGTCTCCTGAATAATTTTTAAAATGTGTCGGTGAATATAAATATAAAATATATTTTTTTTTTTATTTCACAGAAAAAGGTAATTTTAAAATGTCTAAAAGTATAACTGACATTTTAAAAAGTATTATGGACATATTGAAAACATTAAATACCTTCTGTGTATTATACACACAATTCTTGTTGAGATAAATTGAATTTATTTTTAATTGCAATTTAAATATGTTTTAGTAAATTTTACGGAATTGAACTTAAATATATATATACTGAAAAAATATTATTATATACATTATTCAAATTCAGTGGTGATAAGGAAAAACCTACATTTTGGCGTTTGTCCTTTTTTTTAACTTATTAAACCGAATATGATGTTTAATTTCGTTCACAAACTGTGGCTTTCTTGCATCTCAGAAACAAATTCCAAACATTAAGTGAGGCAAAGTTAAAAGAAGGGGGTTTTATTGGCCCAGAAATTAAAGGAAACTTTCATGGTGAAGAGTTTGAAAATAAACTGCAAAAGCAGAAAAAGCAGCCAGGAAAGAAGGCATTCAAATCAGTGTGCTCACGTTTCCATGGAAATGAGAAAGCTGAAAACTATTAACATCTTGTTGGTGACATGGTACAATGCTTTAGTTTTATTGGTTGCAATATGTCATTAAAACTACACTTTTTGGACTCATATCTGGACTTCTTTCCTAAAAACATTGACGAAATTAGTGATGAGCATGGAGAAAGGTTTCACCAGGACATCTCTATGTTTCAAAAACGTTTCAGTGGACGATGAAATAGAAGTATTCTAGCTGAATATTGCTAGTCTGTTGCCAACAGGTCACACCAACAGATGCCTACAAGAGGAAACGGCCAAAAAAATCATTTTAGTGTTTGTGTTTTCTATAATCAAGCCTCTGTTACATTTCTCTGTAACCAATTTGTATAAAAATGAGAAGTGGGTACAAAAGCAGTATGTGATGGATCTTTTTCGTGTTGATATATGAATCGAGCACCTTTTGTTTATACAGAAACACATAGTTCCATTTAAAGGGGAAAAAACGTTCAACTTTCTTGTACAGTGTAATTAATTATTGTGATTACAGAATTAGTTTTATACAAAGTATAGTTTATTTTTTAAACTACAATCTATGTACATATAACAAACAAAATTTGGTATTAAAATGTAGTGCTATAGTATATATCTGGCGAAGAACATCAAAATAGTCTATACTTTGAGTTTACCAATTGTACACCGTGAAATGTTCTGAAGCCGAGAAACCAGTTCATTCAACCTGTTCGGTGTCCGCGATATTTCACTTAGACAGGTAGCAGTCACCAGTGCTAGAGGCGGCCAAATACGGCTAACTCTGGAGGTAAGGTTGTCAGGAACAGCTTCAAGTGATTTTTATTTTCTTTTTATGTCCATTCCTCCTAGGATTTTCTTTTTGGTCTGTACGTTATGATCATAGAAAGTACTAGTTATTGCAGACTAGTTATTACGTAGGGCGATGTCGTTACTCACGATAAACCAAAGAGGCAAAAATGTGAGATCGCAACACATGTATATACGGTACGAAGTCCATTGGAGAAACTGATTTCTTTCTTTCGGTCTTCATAATTTGTTGTAAGGTGTTGGCTGGTGTTTATCTTATCCGACAAAAAATCGGTCTCGTGACTGACGGTTAATCAAAGTTGTACTGTATGTGTTTCAGTTTCCATTGCTAGTGTAATGAAAGCACTTTTCCCTTAAAAAGAGTCAGCAACAGTTTTTATAATTTTCGTAAACAAGAAAAAAATAATTTCAGCAACCAGTTTTAAACGATCTTCTAAAAGACATGGACCAACAGTGGTATCCGCTTGGATTTTGTACTAATTGAGAATTATAATTTTTCGACAAATATACACAGTGAAAAAATACAAATGTTTCTGAGTCTACGAAAATATATTATAACTACGAATGAAAATTTACAATAAACGCTTTTTAGTTACCCGCAATTCTGATAAATATTCTTTACCTTTAAAACCAATATGCCATAAATTGTCAAGTAAATATTTTCAATTGCGTAATTCGATTTATACATTCAAGATTAACAAAATAATATTAGTTTTAATGTTAATTTAAATACTGTCAATTCCTTATGTTTTTCTGTAAAAGATGCTTGTTTATCACGAAAATGTTTACTTTAGAATTGGTAGCATTCGAAAAATATATATTCCAGTTTGAAAAAACTGATTAACACACTATAAAACCACTCGGAAACGTTTCCGAAAATCAGTGGCAGCAAAAGAAACTTTGTTTTTATAAATGCTTCTTTTAATCTTGGAAATATATTGGATAAGAGGTTTCTAAATAGAAGAATGTTTTTCGAAATAGTATCTAACGCGGAAGAGTTTATTGTATATTTTCTTTCGTGGTATTACTATATTTTCCTTGATTAAGAAACTTTGTCTTTTTTAACATTGTAGGATTTACATTCATTGTAAAAATTATCGACTTTTTATCACTAATTCTGTAAAAACAATTATAAGTAGGATATTTATAAATATACGCGTAAGTTGAAATTTTTATATTTTTTATCACTATTTCAATTCTGAAATGTTCAATTTCTATTTCAATTTCAATTCCAACTCAAACTGAGTGATACAATATATTTCACCGAAAACAATATGTTGTTTATGCGATAAATGCAAATTTATTGTACGAAATATTTTCTAAGTTGAAAATTCCAGTAGTAAATATTCATTTATTTCAATTTTAGTAGTAAATATTCATTGATCCCAATTTTAGTAGTGAATATTCATTGATCTCAATCTCAGTAGTAAATATTCATTGATTTTAATTTCATAAATCTGTATTTTATCAAATAGCTATTTACTTAAATGCTTTTTCTCTTACACAACAAGTGAAATGGAATAAATATTGAAAAATATATTTTAATAGTTTCCAACCCATCATGAATTGCATTTTTACTTAATTGTTTCTATCGAAATAATAGTTCTATTCTGCATGCTCATATTAACTTTTATTCATTCACTGCTGAAACTTTTAATATCAATCTCTTCATGAATTTGGAAAATAATATTGAAGACGTTCCCTCTACACAAAATAAAAATACATAAAACTAATTTCAAAAGTAATTCCTTTTTTTTTTCGGTACTTTGGTGAATTCTGTTTACTTGTTAAGTTAAGAAATTCTTTAAAAAAAAAAATTATGAAGTTCAAGCTATGCTTCATTTTGTTTCCAACTTTTTAAATTCTCGTTTGAAAATAATTTTGAAGATGTTATTTCTAAACGAAATAAAAAATACGAAAAGTTAATTTCAAATGTAAATATTCCATTCAAAGGTAAATTTCTTTTTTAAATGTTGAGTAAATTTTGTATATTACTTTGGTTAGATAAAATATTTAAAAAAAAAATAATTAAATAAATAAATAATAAAAAAAATAATATTTAGTAATTGAATTTAATCCTTACTAAAGTCTTAAACTCCGAAAAATTAAATATTTTAGAAATAATCATAGAATACATAAACACAATTCATTTTAACTTTTATATGAAAATATACAATTCGTAAAATCAATCTAGTTAAGAAAATAAAAAAAATGCCATAAAAATGCTTAAATAATATTAATTACATATTTAAATTTTCGTTTATTCAATAAAAAAAAAAAAATAATAATAATAATAATAAAATGCATATATTTCTATATTGAAGAAAAAGCATATTTCTTCGTGCATGTCTTTCAACGTGATCTTGTTCAATGTGTAGAATAAATGGAGACTCTTCCTACTAAATACATTCAAAAATATATATTTCGCAGGATAATGGATTTTGCAGTAAGCAAAAGTAGGATTTTTATTTTAACTAGTGGGGCTACGCCCCCTGCTCGCTACGCACTCCAACCCCCCACGTAATCGCTTTCCGATAACGTTTGGTATCACACAGCAATTCCTATTTTCTAGAAGAAAAGAAAAGAAAAAGCCGGGAAGATCTACGCAAATTTTCATTTGCCCATTTCCAAATCGTTTGACACATTTCCAAACACCATGTATACAAATAAAAATATATTTGATATTTAATTGTAATGAAAAAATGTCTTCAACAAATACATAATCAAAAAATAAACCTAATGGACAATATTCCTGTGACGTCGCAATAAATATGAATTTTCATTCGCTTATAAAAATAAAGTGCACGCGGATAAATATCTTTACCGAAATTTAACCTTCAAATAAAAAAAATTCGGCCTAAATGCCACGTGTCATTAATATTTATTATTTCTCTTTTATCCTCACAACAGTGGAAAGAAAAAAAAAAAATCCGGTAAGATCTATGCAGATTTTCATTGGTCCATATCCAAATCGTTTGGAAAATTTCCAAATCTTTACTTTTTTGTAATATAGAGTGATTTATTGTTCAAATTAAAATTATATCAACATTTCTCCCTTCGCAGAAAGTGTAATTTAATACTTTTCATAAAGTTATCTAATGGAAATAACATATCTTAATTTATTTCAAATAGATTTTAACAAAACAATTTTTTCGTAGTGTCATTAAAATTTTCCACGCGTTTTAAATTGTGTTCAGAATTTTCTATACGTATAAGGGTTAATTGTGATACCGACTACAAGGCATTTATCCATCTATTTTTATTCTTACAAAAAATAGTTAATATAAAGCAAAAGTAGAGTAAAAAAAAATAATTGCACACGACACACCACAAGCTTGTCAAGTATGTCCATTCAAAAGATGCTTAAATTATTACACTGCAACAAATTTTGGTAAAAAATTACGCTACATATACTGGCAACTTTGTGTCCAGTATATGTACCGTAATTTAACTGGATGGTATATGTTCCGCCTGCACCCCACCTCTCCTCAGGCCTTCAAGCATTACGTAACAAGAGCAAGAGCATCATTTCAGGGGTTGAAGTACACGAAGGTGGGGCTACCAGCTTTTTCCTTTCTGAAAAAAAATATATTTTACGGTAGAAATAGCGATTTTTTACAGAAAAACAATCATTTTACCATATAAATACTGTTTATAATTGAAATGGCACAAATACTGTTTTTTTTTACGCTTAATATACCTTAGAAGTATGGCACTTATACCGTAAAGAGTGAAAACGGTACATGTACTGAACAAATTTACGGTACATATACTGAAATTTTACGACATATTTTACAGTGTACACATAGTTTTTGCCCCTATAAAACATTTTTAACGGAACTATTTTGACCCACTTCATTATTAAATAGCTTTTAAAAAATTCTTAGATTTAAATAAATACCTGTTTCAGCTTGTTTTTCAAACATGTATCTATAAAACTACCAATTTTCATATTTTTATCTGGAATAGTTTTCTTAATATTAATTGAGAAATTCTTCCGGTCACAAAAAAATCCATTTACGACGGTGACAGAGTTTGTAAGTTTTTTTTTTATTAGAGAGATATTTAAATTTGAATTTAGATGCAGTGTAAAGTACTCGTATCTTTGATGCCAATCTAAATTAAACGTTTGACATTTGTTTAAATCTTATTTTTGCTGATGCGATAAAAGTTAAATTTTCCAAGAAAATATTTTTATTTTCTTGAAAAATTATTCAATTTCATGACGTAATTTCCATGAAATATATATTGTTTATGGTTTTCTTTTACATAATAAGTGGAATTCCAAATTGTAAAATACAGGGTGAACCGAAAAACCTCTTTTGAGATTTGAAACAATCCATATTCAAAAGAGGCTAGGTCAAAAAGACTTTTGAAAACCACCATGTATAACTCTAGATTCTGTTATGCTATTTGAGAAAAAAACCTAACGAACGGAGTTAAAATTATTGTCAAGAAACGCTCACGCAAGTATGCGTCAACGTGGAGATTTTCCTGTAAAATTACTATTATCTTATTAAAATTTATTTTTCAACGTTAATGAAACATTAATGAAATTAAATTTCTTAATCTATGAAAATATAATTACAAAAGAAAATATACAATAATCTCTTCCAGGTTAGTCAAAATTTCGAAAAGCATTCTCAATTTTAGAAATCCCAGAAACCAAGAATATGTTGGAGATTTAAAGAAGCATTTATAAAAACAAAGTTTATTTTGCTGCCACTGATTTTCTTTAAGTAATATTTACATTAAATGTATCTCTCTTAATTTGGAAATTAAGAATTAAGAATTCTCTTAATTATTCTTAACTTGCTCTAGGTATGCAAATATAAAGTGTCAGTACATTCTAGGTACCATTTCTTTTAATTATTGGTCGGATTTTGAATGTAACACGAGTTGCCTTGCTACAAAGCAATTTCAATTTTATTATTTCTCATGCTGTCTCAAAATTCAGCATTCTTACTTGATTGGTAATAATAGCTTCAAAATACGTTTAGCTATTAAAAAACATATTTTATAGTATATATATTTCCAATTTATTTTTTCTGGTGTAAGTGTAAATAAGTGTAAATAAGTGTTTGTTATTTATTTTCGTTAAAATTAATCCGTGTGCCTAATACACTGCCAAATTTGAGTTTTTAATGTGTTTGGACCCTAAAAGTTAGCTTAAATTTTTATTTTAAAAATACGTCTTTCGTGATACCTGGTTTTAGTGATACCGGTTTCGCCTGCTATGCTCTAACGTGTCCAGGCATTACCCCCTACATAAGAAAGCCGCCTTGCAGGTTACTTTACTCTGACATGACGTAGTTCGAGTAGTCCGTGTAGGCTATTCAGCGTGGTTGTCATATTTTGTCGTCTATCCCTTTCCCCGTAATGCATTTCGCGTTAGCTTGGCTTTCTTGTTTTTTCATTCGAAGGCGGGTAAACATGTAAACACGCGTTGTACTGTTGCCTGGCGTCTGTTAATTCCGTTGAATCTTATATAATTTGCAATTTACACCAAAATGGTAGTGTGTGCGACTGTTATGCAGCATGCCTTACAGATGTTGTGCGGTGAATTGCACAGGGAACTATAAAAATAGCCCAACAGTTCCGGTATTTTCGTTTTCGAATTATGGGGTTTCAAGCCCTTTGCCGAAAGAATTTTATTATAATTCCAAACTCAAAAGTAAGTTGACACTCATTTTTAACTTTTCTTTTCTTTTTTTTTTCTCTTTTGTATCTTATAATTGCTTATGCAAAAGATTTCCATTAAAAGCAAAAATGTGTTAATTTCCAGTCCATATCTTATCGTAGCTGTTTACTACCAGAATCTAATATTGTAAGCTAAACTATCCCAAATTTCACAAATTTCGTAAAAAATAATTTTTCTGCCGTATTCATCAGTATCTCGTATATTGTATATTCTTTAATTTTCATACATTTAAACAAATCTGTCATAAAATAAACCAAATACTATTCAGATTGATAACCATTTGGCGCTTTCTGGCAAAAATTTCCCTTTATTCAGTGTTTGTTTAAATCTACTAAGTTCACTGTTTTTTCCATGTTGAACAAAGCTTATTTTAAATGCGATGAAATTCATTTTAAAATTGCATCTTTTATTTAAATCAGATTATTTTATTATTATTTAAATCGGATTTTTTTAATAATATTTTTTATGCTCTATGTGCAATTATTTATTGCATAAGGTAAAGCCAGGAAAGATGGCGCGGTCGGAGAGATTGCGTACATAGAGGTTTGGGGGGAAGGAGTAGAGTGAGAGCGCACATTCTTAGAAATGAATACTCAAATTTCAAGAAATTTTCTTCGTTTTTAACGAAACTGTTTCCTGTGAAATGCTCCGATTAAATATTTCGTCAAATCGAGTAAATTTGCATCCTCAAAATTATGAAGAAATTAGTTTCGTCAAATTGTTTCTTCGAAAGTTCCAAAAAAAAAAAGTTTGGTGGTGCCATCTATCGGAGATTTTAGAAGCATATTTAATTGACTAGGGGAAAAATAAGATTACTTTTTACAAGTCTTCAAGTGGTTCGAACGCGCGACTTTTAGCTTGGCAGACAAACGCTCTGACCACTTAGCCAGCGGGACTTCGGAATTATTTGATTTTAAATGTATTTACGGGATGTTGATTGTGTTTATATTTTTAGAAAGCAGATTGTATTTTTATCGGTGCTGTTATAATTTCTGTATGTTTTAATTAATAAGGCTAGATTATTATTATGGTTTTTCTATGGTTAATAAATAATTAGAAAATGGCTTGATTAATATAATTTATTAGAGAAATTTCCTTTGTTCAATGAATGATTAAAATATGGTCTAGTTAATTTATTGATCAGAAATAATTAATTTTTAAGTGCATATTTTGGAGGCGAGTTCATCAATTTTAGCGGATAAGATTACTGTTTATAGAGGGGAAGGGGTCAGTTATACATAAATTAAATTTGATTGTTATATGAATATATTTCTTAAATAAAAAAGAGCTCCTAAAATTGTGAATTTTTTTTTAACCATTTGGAAAATGTTGATGCTTTCGGTCGAAAATGGACCAAATTATGTTCGCATTTTACTATTTTAACCGTTTTTAACGAAATTCTGTAACTTTAGAAGAATATTTAAGCGTTTTTAACGAAATTCTGTAAATTCAGAAAAATTTATCTTTGAATAGGCAAAATGCATAAAATCGTTACAAAAAGGATAGACGCAAATTATCAGATATAAAAAATAAAGTAGAAATTTGGTACATTCGTGTTATAGTGGCCTCCAAGGATGAAATGTTTTTGTTTCTGTTTTCATTAATATATTGTAAATTTAGTACTTTCGTGTAATTTTTTTGAACGATTTTGTAACAACAAAAACAATCTGGCCGGGAATGGGTAAACATTTTTGTCAAATATTTGAGATTTTCCATTTCATTAATAATCACTTAATTTTGAGACGAAATGATTGTCAAAAATGATGAAATATAGCTCAAGAATTGCGGAATCGTCAAAAGTGAGAGTTTTATTTTTGACAGAGAGGAAACATTTTCGTCAAAATATTTGAGAATTCGCGTTTCGTCAAAAACCATGTGACTCTGTGACGAAATGATTGTCAAAAATAACGAAATGAGGCCTGAGGATTGCGGAATCGTCAAAATTGAGTGTTTTATTTCTGAGAGTGCAGCGACTCCAGGTAGTTGTACAACAACAGTAGTGGAATGTCTACTTGAAAGTGCACGTTGATTGCTTTGAGCTTCTAAGATAAAGTACTGCTATTTTGTTTTGTTTTCCCAAAGTAAGTGCTTGAATTTTCATAGCTATTCATCAGAATTTCTACAATGTCAATAGTACAAAATATTTTTAACTTAAACGATTTCTCATAAGCTACTAATCTATGCTAACAATGTGAACATCAACGGTTCGTTTTAGTAGCGGCTATGTTTAAATAAAAGGCCGCGAAATCTCTCCTACCGAAATCGGAGAGTTTGCACATCTGCTACTTAGGAGAGATGGCACTTTGTTTCCATTAGTTTAAATGCTAGAAGAGATTACGCAGCTTATTGATAAATTTGCATAAAAAATGAAAAATGAAAATGGAATAATTTTAAGTTAAACGTGTTATTAAGTTACACAATTTTATTTTGTAATCTTATCTGGACTTCCTTTTTCTGATTCTTTAATTTTTTTTCCCTTTAATTAAATTTTTTTAATCGTTTTTAAAATTTTTTCCTTTTTCTGATTTTTTTAAGCATTAGGTTGAAATATTCACTCCGAATACAATAAAATTTGTTCACAAAAACCTTACAGCAATTTCATTTAAGTGTAATTATTAATGTTAACAATTTCATTGTAGTTATTATTAGTAACAATCTCTCCTACCCATGTGCGCAATCCCACCAACCATGTAAGGACAGATTGCGCAAAATAGCTTTCTTGGTTTTATTACAACTGTTCTATTAAATTGCAACATAATAACAAAATAGCAATGGAAATGCATAAAAAACAAATGAAGTAAAAATTATTCACGGATAGTTTAGGAAAAAAATAATACTTAGATTTTTTATTGCTATTCTTTTGAATTGTGCGCAGACTCTCCTAGCTTTAACTTATATACATTGTAATTTATATATAGTGTTGTTTCAGTTCTGTCATTTTTAGAACTTTTAAATTTATATTAATTTGTTCTAAATTTTATAAAGCATTTCAGAATTTTAAAATAAATTTTAAAATTAAAAATTTATATATATGAGCTCAAATAATGTATAAATGCATGATATTTTTAACCAGTTTTATGCGAATTTTATTAACAATTCACAAATTAGTTTTTAATATAATAAGCTAGATGCTAAATCAACTTTAAAGTTTTTGTTATATTCTTCTACTTATATACATACTTGCCAGCTTTTTTTTGTGGGTGTGTGTGTGTGTTGGGGTGGGGGAAGGGGAGGTGAGTTATTGCATGTAAAGTTTTTACATTTCATTTAATCATCTTTTTCAATTACTATTCCTTTTTTTTCAATTATTATTATTTTTAAACCTAATCATTTTATAAATTTATTTTTCGTTAGGTATCAATTTTTATTAGCTTCTAGAAAAAAAATTTAAACTTATTAAGTTTTCAAAAATGCATTTATGATCAAAAATTGAGATGGTATAATTTTGTTAATGAATTTGCACTTCTGCTAATCTACAGTGATTTTACAGGGACGCACAAAAGAATTCGGTACTGTCTGTTAACAATAATTACTGGAAATGTGTTTTCAGTCGAGCAAAGCGTTTTTAAATGTTTTGCCTATTATTTGGAGTGTATAAATTTTATAGATCATATACAGTGCAGCACAAAAATCTCGAGTACATATCCGTTACTATCCGGATATTTCAGACAGGGAATTTAAAAATCTGCTATGCGCTTCCTAACCGTAATAAAATTTAGCATTATGTGCAGTAATATATATATAAATCTATAGATCATATACAGGGATGCACAAAATATATTGGATAATTTACACTGAATATTGTTGGTAATTCCTGAAATTAAATTTTTACACGAGTTACTTGTTTTCCAAATTGTTTACTTACACATCATCTTTCACCGCATTAAAAGTTAAAGATTTTAAAAAGTACTTTGGAGATGTTGGAAAGTGTTAAATAATCTATACTTGACGCATGATTTTTTGTTCTTGTTATATTTTAATTCCAAAATATTTTTATTGTAGCTATTGTGTTCTAGACTTGTAGAATTCTAGAATTAAATACAGCGAAAAAAATATATATAAAATTACCGATATAAAATAATAAAATGTCATTAAATGACGTCAGTCTCGAAGGTAGTAAACGATCTGTTTCATAAAGTATTCTAAATTATGAATACATTTAAAATCTGGAATGAATTTCCGTAAATTAAATTTCACACATCGTTAATTTATACAATTTTAATTACCGACGACTGACTATTCAACATAATGATCTTTTTTTATTTAAATCTATGTACTTTTATTTCATTAATGTTCATAATCTTCAATGTAGAAGCTTTATAATCCACACTCATGTTGTTTGATTCAAAACTATACATCATCTTTCATGAGAGCTTGGTTGGTTGGTTGGTTGATTTAAGACGGCCAATTATCTACAGAAGGGATAAAGATACTAGGGGGAGTGATCTCCGTGGGGTCTTTCTAATAGATCCTAACCTGTACTTACGGCAAGGTTCGAAGAAAACCACGGAAAACTCGGAACGGTTAGGTTGACGAGCGCGACACGGGTTTGAATCCAGCACCTCTTGTCTACCTGCTTTGAGAGCAGAACCTCTCAGTCACTGGTGGGGCCTTTCATGAGAGCGCATACTAAAATGTGAAACAACTTCTACAAGACAAAAGAATTGTTTAAGAGTATTTATTTTCAACATATGAAGGAATATCATAAGGATTAGAATGAATGAAACATCTATGATATTTATTTTGAATCTCACACATTGAACGATTTCTAATAGGGTGTAAATGTACTGTAACTCTAGCAATTGATTTTGTTTCTTTTTCGACATGATTCTTTTAGAATAGTCATAATAATATATATATATATGTAAATAACGCATGCTTAATACCTGTTTCGTGGAAATTTTCTTTAAAATGAATTTGATGTAATGATGTGAGACAAAAAATATTTTCTAACATTTTAAATCATATTAGATGCCAAACATTTACTACATATTATTCTCTCTATACAGAGCAGAGGTAAACATACCTATTTTTTTTTAATAACTGTGGAATATTTTTTAGCTAAGCATATATCCATTAACTAATAATAATAGATTTGTAATTATAGGCAAATTAAAATAGCATTTCCAAGATGAAAAGTCTTTGCTTCCTACTACCAAAAAGAGAAAAACTACATTACTATTCTCGAATCGCTACCAGCCACTGTGGCATAGGTAGGAAACTTGATATTTTGTTACTTGTTTAGATAATAGCACATAAAATTTTTAATTTGATTATTTAATATATTTTCATATATTTTCCGGTATAGGATTTTTTAAATCTTTTATAACAAAAAATAATAATAAGTATTTGTATACGTTTTTGTCGCATATTTTATTGGTTTGTTGTGTAACATATCTGTTTCATTCACCGAAGCGGCATCGAAAAATTGTACACGAAGTTCATGAGCGATGGCAATTCACCACAACCATGTGCAATTTATCTATATCTATTTTGTCAATGAATGAAGATCGTTTCAATGATACCATTCGTACCAGGAAACCACGCCCTTAGTGTAATAATGAAACAAAATTAAATAAGCAGCAATCGAAAGAGCATAGTGAAACGTGTTTTTCGACGAATAAATGTTTTGCCCTCGTCTCCCCGTTATCGAGATATAAAGTCTTAAAATTTGCTAATTTATTGCTTTAATAGGATGGAAGGAGGAGTCGATAGAATGGAAGGAGGAGTCATTACATTTTCAACATAACATACAGAGATGCCAAGCTCCCGCTAATCTTGCGTAATATGCTGATTAATTTAACTCAGTTTAACAATGTTTCTAACAGGAAAATATATTTGCTGAATCTTTATTTATCTATTTTCAGATTACTATGTGGAATACATTTAATTTAATTTCTTAAAAGAGTTTCTGGTGCGAAACGTATTAAACCTGGATCCAATTAACCCACATATTACGGAAGATTAGTGAAAACTTGGCACCTCTGTAACAACATCATCAGACTCGAGTCACTTGTCCTTTTCTAGTTTAGTGTGGCGCAATACTTCGACATGATTCAGTATGTTTGGTACAAGTCTGGGTTAATGCAAACTGGGCCACTTCCATTTAAAACACTTTTGCAATTTTGTTTATAACAGGTGGTGTACTATTGAAATCATTGCACTACGATTAAGTTCATAAAATGTTCTTGGTGCAACTATGTTCTGTTCTTCAATAATTTTTTGGTTCAGTACCAAATTTGCCA
Organism: Maratus michaelseni; assembly: GCA_963931845.1. NCBI lineage: Eukaryota > Metazoa > Arthropoda > Arachnida > Araneae > Salticidae > Maratus > Maratus michaelseni. The sequence continues at coordinate 134,734,203 of OZ007595.1, forward strand.
ATAGCAATTTTTTTTTATGTGGGCTTGTTTCATTTTTATATTACTATATCTAAATATGTTTTGTATTTTACAGTAATCTGATTATTAAAATTTCTGAATCAGAACCACGCCTTTTCACAATAAATTAAACAAATAAATTAGCAAATTTTAATGCTTTCTATCTTGATAAGGAGGAGACGAGGACAAATGATTTATGTGTTAAAAAACACATTTAAATATGCTCTTTCGATTTCTGCTTACTTAGATTTTTATTTATTATTACACTATGGCGTGGTTTCCTAGTTAGATTAATTTTTTAATGCAATTATTCAAATTGGTAAAGAATTCATATGAGTTGTAATTTTCCAACTACACGAAAAATGTCCGGGCGAGGATTCAAACCTGTGATCTCTTGGCTGAAGCTGCCAGTTCTCTACCAAATGAGCCATCCTGGTCGAATCTGGGGTACTTCATTCATTCAGTTAATGTTCAATAAGGTTAAATGGATGAATTAGATCCTCTAGATTCGACCAGGATGGCTCAGTTGGTAGAGCACTGGTAGCTTCAGCCAAGAGATCCCAGGTCCGAATCCTGTTCCCGGACATTTTTCGTCCAGTTGGAAATTTTCAACTCATATGTTACCATTCTTAGTCCCGAATAAAGAGAAAGTGCTTATCTAGAATTTTTCTGTGAGGTTTTCACCTCAAATCAATATACAGGGTGATTATAAAAAAACTATCCCGACATTTGGGCACCTAACTATCATACCATTCACAGAAACTGAATGAAATTTTGGCAAAAGGTATTTTGAGGTATGCGCTCAAGAATGATATGGAAAACAACAGTGTCACTCAAACATTTACGGTTACAGTGAGAAAAATTCGAAAAAATCAAATGGCAACACCCAGTTTTTGTATTGGAATGTGATCTCCATTGTGAAAAACCCTAAATAGCGTTGGAACGGCAACTGTAGCATGAAAATCACCGGAACTAGGCAAGGGAAAAGTAAAAAGGACTTTGCCGTGCACCAGAGCATTAATTTTCGTTTCATTTACGTCACACGTCACGCCGTTTCTTTGGCTGATATCTCAGCCTGATTAGTTCTACACAAAACGAGAAGAAGAAACCAAGAAACGCAAAATTCGGGTTCTATGTAAGACACAGTCATGACTGACGTCGTCACGCTAGGTGAAAGAAAAGGCACTGCGAAATGCTAGCCGCGAACAAGATGCTGCTTTCAGGGAAAGAACGTGGGGAAATCGTAAAGATTTATTACCTGAATGGACAAAATGCCGCAGAGACATTGCGTGTTTACCGCAGAAACCATGGATTATGGCGAGGACCGTGCACTGTTAAAGCTGTACAGGACTTGATTCATAAATTTGAAGAAATTGGTTGCACATGCGATCGACTTCGGTCTGGACGACCTTCCGTTCCTGTGGAAGCTGTTGCAGAAGTCCATCAGACGATAAGCACAGTTCGTCCCGCAACTACACGCGGTGTTTCACGTGTTCTGGATCTGCCGAATTCAACTGTACGCAATATTCTGCGCTCTGTTCTAAACATGTTTCCGTATCGATTCCAGCGTGTCCAGATGTTGGAAGCGGGAGACTATCAACTACGGCTGGATTTTGCAAATCAATTCCTTATCCGTTACGATGAAGATAGCAGCTGGCCTTTACGCATTCTGTGGACAGATGAGGCTCATTTCTCGTTAACTGGTAACGTGATTTCGAAAAATTGTGTGCACTGGGCAGAGAATAATCCACATGATGCGCTTGCACGCCCATTACACGAGGAAAAAGTGACTGTGTGGTGTGCTATACCGAGTACGTTCATCCTCGGCCCTTACTTTTTTGAAGAGGTTACTGCCGGTGATCTGCAAATGTGTACAGTAACGAGTGCTCGCTATATGGACATGTTAACTCTTTACGCGATTCCCGCATTGCAACGGCAAAATGCTCTATCTGAAGTTGTGTGGATGCAAGAAGGCGCTCCTCCACATGTCGGGTCTTCAGTCAAACGTGTCTTAACTCAACAGTTTGGTGACAGAGTTTGGTGAGAGAGTTTCCGTGTCCCCCAAGGTCTCTTGATCTGACACCAATGGATTTCTGGCTGTGGGGATATCTGAAATCCAAAGTGTATCAGTTTCGTCCTCAAACTGCATCTCATTTGACAGATGCCATCAGAATTGGTATTCAAGAGATTCCTATTGCCATGATACGTGCTGTAGTGCTATCCACCAGCCGCCGCATGCAAAGTGTCATCGTGTGTGAAGGTGAACAAGTGGAAAATTTGTGAAACACAATAAAATGCTTTATTTTATTCTGCTTCTCTGTCCTTATTGATTGTCCTGACTTTTAGCCTACCTACCGCCGGTGATTTTCATGCTACAGTTGCTGTTCTAACGCTATTTAATGTTTTTCACAATGGAGATCACATTCCAATAAAAAAAACTGGGTGTTGCCATTTGATTTTTTTTCGAAATTTTCTCACTGTAACCGTAACTGTTTAAGTGACACTGTTGTTTTCCATATCATTCTTGAGCGCATACCTCAAAATACCTTTTGCCAAAATTTCATCCAGTTTCTGTGATTCGTATGATAGTTAGGGGCCCAAATGTCGGGAAATTTTTTTTTATAATCACCCTGCACATTGAAACAGAAAAAAAATTTAACGATAGGGTGAAACCCACAGTAACTGACATTTTAAGTATTATTTCTTGTTCATATCACTATTACAAAAATTTAAATATATTTTATACTTACTTTTGCTTTAAAAAGAATAGTAGATAAATATTAAAAAAATATTGTTGGAAATTTTTGAAAAATTATACATTTTATTCTGAAATATTAAATTTATTCATAAATATGATCAAAAACTCCAGTAACTGACACCGTCCCTGTTTTGGAACACTAATAACTGACACAAAGTGAACCACTTTATTTTAAAAGATTAAAATGCATTAAAAAACTTTATTCTTTATTATAAAAACAAAATACATTAATATTTAATATAAAAGTGGGAATTAGTAAGACGTACTGCATTATGATTAATGCAGAGTATATAGTATATAGTAAGAGTATATAGGAGTAATATTTAGTACTGCATTATTAGTAATGCAGATATCTAATAACTGAAATTTATGAGGCAGAAATTGATATCAGGTGTCAGACACCGGTAAAACAACTTAAATTTTAATAATTTGTACTATAAGATAAATTTAATTTATTATTATTCATTTTTAAACAGTTCAAATAATCGATTTCAACTTTCTTTAATATAACTAATAACTAAGACATCTGTCAGAGACTGGTGAAATGAAATTCTATGAACCAATAACTCGTCCCCCTCATTCAGCTAAATTAAATTACCCTAAATAATGGTCCTAATATATCATATGCATCTTTAAACTAATTTCTACAATTATAACTTTGAGAAAAATGTTTGAGATGGTTGCTTTACAAATAGATTAGAAAAACACTTCCTTAATTAGGTAGCTTTTAATACAAAAAAGTATAAAGCTACCTATTGCAGCCGTTTGGAGGAAAGTAGTTCCGGAAAATTTCGATATATTTTCACCGATCATGACCCCCAGACCCCAAAACAACCCTCCGTTCAAATGTTGATTTATATATATATAGATATATCCATACACACACACACACACACATATATATATATATATATATGACCTATGTGATACGATAACGCTCGTATTTATAAATCAATTTTGATGAAACTAATTGTGTGTATTAAGCTAACCAATGTCTGGACTTTCCCCATTGTCTCGATGTCCCGAGTTCGTTGGCCAGCTTGGTCCGCCATTTTGTTTCAAGATGGCGGCCATTTAAAAATTTAAAACTAAAATAAATATACAAAAAAGTTAAAAATTCAAATTTATTTTTAATTGCGTGTTAGGCCTTGATACAAGGATTCCAGAGCATTTTTTGTTTTACCTCTATCTTAAAAAATGGCTGAGATAGAGCAGTTTGAAATTCTAGGGTGGCTGACATTTTGAAACAAAACAGCACATTAACGCGATTACTCGCAAATTATTTTATTTCATTGTTGTAATAATTTTCCCAATCATACGCATAAAACTATATATTCATATCCGTTAGCGCCAAAATTGGCGACATTGGCGACAAAATTGGCAAAATTGGAGACATTTGGCGAAATTTCGCCAAATTTGGCGACCAAAATAACTCTTCATAAATGAAGCCAATTTGGCTATTGCTCAATAATTTGGCGAATTTCTTATTCAAATTCAGTATTAACGAATCTTTTGTAAACGTTTTCTTTGCATTTTAACTTGCTGTTTTCGTGTAACATTAGCTAAAATTTTAAAACGAAGATATAGGAAAGCTACCGTTTCCTCCCGGTACAGGGCGGAAGGACTTTTTTAGAAATAAGATGGTTGCTTCAAGATGGCACTTTTTGTATTCTCAAATAATTCTTCCTCATTAAATATGTTCTTGGCCCTCTAGTGGTGAATAAATTGATTCTAAAAAATAAATGTCTCATTTACCACTAGATGACATTATTGTAATGAATTTTACAACAAAATGCTTATTTGAGTTATATTTTTGCGTAAGTGTCAATTACTGGTTAGGTGCCAATAACTTGGAGTTTCACCCTATGTCTCTTCTTTCTGTGCCGAATTTATTAAATTCCGTTTATTTAGTGACATTTCTTGTTTGATTCAATTTCAAAATACAGCAGCGATGCAAATGATTCCCTTTAGCATTTTAGACGAATATTATTTTTTATAGAAGTAAGTTTTCTCCGACATCATTCGCGCATTTTCGGTTTAAGAGGGATAACAGTTTGAACGTTAAACAAAATGTCTATTTTAGGATTTATTGTTGTTTTCAATTACAATGTAAACTGTGGGATGATTGGAAATATAATATGTTAAATTTAGAAAGTGCCATATAGCATTTATTTCAATAAGAAATTCATATTCGTCATTGGCATCCACGTACGATATCCTGAAAATGCAGTGTCAGTTAGTCTGCTTGTAGCGAGCAATTTGAAAACTTCAAATAAAAATATTAAAAAAAAATAATAATGCTATTAATCATTAGAGTGTTGTCTATGGCGTAATGTAAGTTTTTTAGGTAGCTTTCATTACTAAAAGCTACCACCCTCCGTTCAAATGTTGATATATATATATATTTATTTATTTATATCAGATACATATATATATGTCAGATATATATATATATATATATATCACATATGTCATGCTGTAACTCTCTTATTTATGAAGCGATTTGGATGTGACTGAGTATCTGTATAGGACATACCAAGGTCTTGACCGCGGTTCGTTAGCCAGCTTCATCCGCCATCTTGTTTAAAAATGTCAGCCAGTAAAAAAAAATTACATTTTTAAAAATTCAAAAAGGTGTACAAAAAAAGTTTATAAATTGAAAAAAAAATGTTTCTGTTAAGTGTTAGAACATGATACAAGTGTTCCGGAATATTTTTTTTGGCTATATCTTAAAAAATGGCTGAGATATGGCAGTTTGAAATTCTAGGGTGGCTGAAAATTTGAAACAATCTGAAATTTCTTAGCCTATAATTCCCGTATTTATGAACCGATATGCATGTGTACAGAAAATACCATGGTCTCGACCGAGTTTGTTGGACAGCGTTATATGCCATCTTGTTACAAAATGGTGCGCAGTTAATTTTTTTTAATTAAAAAAAATCAAAAATGTATAAAAAAGTCTTTCCGGCCTGTACCGGGAAAAAAAGACAGCTTTCATAGGCCATGTTTTTAAAAATTCAACTCATTTTACTGAAACACCCGAAGCTAAAATGCCTTGAACACGATTATAGATGATTCAATCCAGGTTTTCGTTAATACTGCATTTGAATGCGAATTTCAGCATGAGATTTACACCATAACAAAAATAAGATTGTTTCAAAATGTCAGCCACCCTACAATTTCAAACTGCCATATCTCAGCCATTTTAGGCTGATTTCGTAAGAAATACTACCTATTACATTCTCCCATAAGTTGAAATAAAAAAAAAATTTTTTTGCAGATCTATGCCGATCATGACTCTCATAACCCAAAACCACCCACAAATATCTTCCAAACTGACACATAAAATCAAGGGGTATAAAATCTCGGTCAGGTTCATTAATGGGCAAAATCGAACCAATGGGGGGAATTGGGAGGGGGCTTTTTGTGAAAACAGCAAAAAACCCATAATGTCTTAATTATGATACCTATCGAATCCGTTTAAAATTATTAATACTTCTAGGAAAACAGGCGAAAATTTATTTATGACAGATTTTTTATATCATTAAAAATGGACCCAGGGCGGGGGGCAAGGAGGGTTTTAGAAGAAAAAAATTCATAACTGCGTCCATTCACAAGATATCAAATCCGCTTAAATTTATTATAAATCCTCTTAATATTATCTAAAACTTTTATATTGACAAGTTTTTTATAGGACCAATCCTTATAGCAAAAAATAAATAAGTAAATAAATAAATAAAATAAAATAAATACCTGTCGGCTCCGCGTGCAAACATGTTAGGTTTTTAAGTGGGCTGTTCCAACTACCGCATCATGGCAAAACGGTCATTTCTTCCGCAATTCCCAACAAACAGGCGCCTCACGGTGTGCGTCTTTGAAATCTACCTGTGCCTGTAGGCCGAGCCGTCACTGATTTTTTTAAAATAAAGCCAAAACAAAAAAAATTCTGAAATCCTTCTATCACGGTCTAACACTTAACGGAAATAATTCTTTCAATTTATAACTTTTTTGTACATCTTTTTAAATTTTTAAAAAATTAAAAAAAATTTACATTTTGAAACAAGATGGCGGTTGAAGCTGGCCAACGAACTCGGTCAATATCTTGGTATGATCTGTATACATTATCAGTCTCAATCATATCGGTTCATAATTACGAGACTTACAGCATAACAAATATCAGATCCTTTCAAAATCTCAGCCAGCCTAGAATTTCAAACTGCCATATCTTAGCCATTTTTTAAGATAAAGGTTATTCATACTTACTTTTGATTTAAAAAGAATAGTAGATAAATATTAAAAAATTATTGTTGGAAATTTTTTGAAAAATTATACATTTTATTCTGAAATATTAAATTTATTCATAAATATGATCAAAAACTCCAGTAACTGACACCGTCCCTATTTTGGAACACTAATAACTGACACAAAGTGAACCACTTTATTTTAAAAGATTAAAATGCATTAAAAAACTTTATTCTTTATTATAAAAACAAAATACATTAATATTTAATATAAAAGTGGGAATTAGTAAGACGTACTGCATTATGATTAATGCAGAGTATATAGTATATAGTAAGAGTATATAGGAGTAATATTTAGTACTGCATTATTAGTAATGCAGATATCTAATAACTGAAATTTATGAGGCAGAAATTGATATCAGGTGTCAGACACCGGTAAAACAACTTAAATTTTAATAATTTGTACTATAAGAAAAATTTAATTTATTATTATTCATTTTTAAACAGTTCAAATAATCGATTTCAACTTTCTTTAATATAACTAATAACTAAGACCTCTGTCAGAGACTGGTGAAATGAAATTCTATGAACCAATAACTCGTCCCCCTCATTAAGCTAAATTAAATTACCCTAAATAATGGTCCTAATATATCATATGCATCTTTAAACTAATTTCTACAATTATAACTTTGAGAAAAATGTTTGAGATGGTTGCTTTACAAATAGATTAGAAAAACAATTCCTTAATTAGGTAGCTTTTAATACAAAAAAGTATAAAGCTACCTATTGCAGCCGTTTGGAGGAAAGTAGTTCCGGAAAATTTCGATATATTTTCACCGATCATGACCCCCAGACCCCAAAACAACCCTCCGTTCAAATGTTGATTTATAGATATATAGATATATCCATACACACACACATATATATATATATATATATGACCTATGTCATACGATAACGCTCGTATTTATAAATCGATTTTGATGAAACTAATTGTGTGTATTAAGCTAACCAATGTCTCGACTTTCCCGATTGTCTCGATGTCCCGAGTTCGTTGGCCAGCTTGGTCCGCCATTTTGTTTCAAGATGGCGGCCATTTAAAAATTTAAAACTAAAATAAATATACAAAAAAGTTAAAAATTCAAATTTATTTTTAATTGCGTGTTAGGCCTTGATACAAGGATTCCAGAGCATTTTTTGTTTTACCTCTATCTTAAAAAATGGCTGAGATAGAGCAGTTTGAAATTCTAGGGTGGCTGACATTTTGAAACAAAAAGCACATTAACGCGATTACTCGCAAATTATTTTCTTTCATTGTTGTAATAATTTTCCCAATCATACGCATAAAACTATATATTCATATCCGTTAGCGCCAAAATTGGCGACATTGGCGACAAAATTGGCAAAATTGGAGACATTTGGCGAAATTTCGCCAAATTTGGCGACCAAAATAACTCTTCATAAATGAAGCCAATTTGGCTATTGCTCAATAATTTGGCGAATTTCTTATTCAAATTCAGTATTAACGAATCTTTTGTAAACGTTTTCTTTGCATTTTAACTTGCTGTTTTCGTGTAACATTAGCTAAAATTTTAAAACGAAGATATAGGAAAGCTACCTTTTCCTCCCGGTACAGGCCGGAAGGACTTTTTTAGAAATAAGATGGTTGCTTCAAGATGGCACTTTTTGTATTCTCAAATAATTCTTCCTCATTAAATATGTTCTTGGCCCTCTAGTGGTGAATAAATTGATTCTAAAAAATAAATGTCTCATTTACCACTAGATGACATTATTGTAATGAATTTTACAACAAAATGCTTATTTGAGTTATATTTTTGCGTAAGTGTCAATTACTGGTTAGGTGCCAATAACTTGGAGTTTCACCCTATGTCTCTTCTTTCTGTGCGGAATTTATTAAATTCCGTTTATTTAGTGACATTTCTTGTTTGATTCAATTTCAAAATACAGCAGCGATGCAAATGATTCCCTTTAGCATTTTAGACGAATATTATTTTTTATAGAAGTAAGTTTTCTCCGACATCATTCGCGCATTTTCGGTTTAAGAGGGATAACAGTTTGAACGTTAAACAAAATGTCTATTTTAGGATTTATTGTTGTTTTCAATTACAATGTAAACTGTGGGAAGATTGGAAATATAATATGTTAAATTTAGAAAGTGCCATATAGCATTTATTTCAATAAGAAATTCATATTCGTCATTGGCATCCACGTACGATATCCTGAAAATGCAGTGTCAGTTAGTCTTTTTGTAGCGAGTAATTTGAAAACTTCAAATAAAAATATTAAAGAAAAATAATAATGCTATTAATCATTAGAGTGTTGTCTATGGCGTAATGTAAGTTTTTTAGGTAGCTTTCATTACTAAAAGCTACCACCCTCCGTTCAAATGTTGATATATATATATTTATTTATTTATATCAGATACATATATATATGTCAGATATATATATATATATCACATATGTCATGCTGTAACTCTCTTATTTATGAAGCGATTTGGATGTGACTGAGTATCTGTATAGGACATACCAAGGTCTTGACCGCGGTTCGTTAGCCAGCTTCATCCGCCATCTTGTTTAAAAATGTCAGCCAGTAAAAAAAAATTACATTTTTAAAAATTCAAAAAGGTGTACAAAAAAAGTTTATAAATTGAAAAAAAAAATGTTTCTGTTAAGTGTTAGAACATGATACAAGTGTTCCGGAATATTTTTTTTGGCTATATCTTAAAAAATGGCTGAGATATGGCAGTTTGAAATTCTAGGGTGGCTGAAAATTTGAAACAATCTGAAATTTGTTAGCCTATAATTCCCGTATTTATGAACCGATATGCATGTGTACAGAAAATACCATGGTCTCGACCGAGTTTGTTGGACAGCGTTATATGCCATCTTGTTACAAAATGGTGCGCAGTTAATTTTTTTTAATTAAAAAAAATCAAAAATGTATAAAAAAGTCTTTCCGGCCTGTACCGGGAAAAAAAGACAGCTTTCATAGGCCATGTTTTTAAAAATTCAACTCATTTTACTGAAACACCCGAAGCTAAAATGCCTTGAACACGATTATAGATGATTCAATCCAGGTTTTCGTTAATACTGCATTTGAATGCGAATTTCAGCATGAGATTTACACCATAACAAAAATAAGATTGTTTCAAAATGTCAGCCACCCTACAATTTCAAACTGCCATATCTCAGCCATTTTAGGCTGATTTCGTAAGAAATACTACCTATTACATTCTCCCATAAGTTGAAATAAAAAAAAATTTTTTTTGCAGATCTACGCCGATCATGACTCTCATAACCCAAAACCACCCACAAATATCTTCCAAACTGACACATAAAATCAAGGGGTATAAAATCTCGGTCAGGTTCGTTAATGGGCAAAATCGAACCAATGGGGGGAATTGGGAGGGGGCTTTTTGTGAAAACAGCAAAAAACCCATAATGTCTTAATTATGATACCTATCGAATCCGTTTAAAATTATTAATACTTCTAGGAAAACAGGCGAAAATTTATTTATGACAGATTTTTTATATCATTAAAAATGGACCCAGGGCGGGGGGCAAGGAGGGTTTTAGAAGAAAAAAATTCATAACTGCGTCCATTCACAAGATATCAAATCCGCTTAAATTTATTATAAATCCTCTTAATATTATCTAAAACTTTTATATTGACAAGTTTTTTATAGGACCAATCCTTATAGCAAAAAATAAATAAGTAAATAAATAAATAAAATAAAATAAATACCTGTCGGCTCCGCGTGCAAACATGTTAGGTTTTTAAGTGGGCTGTTCCAACTACCGCATCATGGCAAAACGGTCATTTCTTCCGCAATTCCCAACAAACAGGCGCCTCACGGTGTGCGTCTTTGAAATCTACCTGTGCCTGTATGCCGAGCCGTCACTGATTTTTTTAAGATAAAGCCAAAACAAAAAAAAATTCTGAAATCCTTCTGTCACGGTCTAACACTTAACGGAAATAATTCTTTCAATTTATAACTTTTTTGTACATCTTTTTAAATTTTTAAAAAATTAAAAAAAATTTACATTTTGAAACAAGATGGCGGTTGAAGCTGGCCAACGAACTCGGTCAATATCTTGGTATGATCTGTATACATTATCAGTCTCAATCATATCGGTTCATAATTACGAGACTTACAGCATAACAAATATCAGATCCTTTCAAAATCTCAGCCAGCCTAGAATTTCAAACTGCCATATCTTAGCCATTTTTTAAGATAAAGGTTATTCATACTTACTTTTGATTTAAAAAGAATAGTAGATAAATATTAAAAAATTATTGTTGGAAATTTTTTGAAAAATTATACATTTTATTCTGAAATATTAAATTTATTCATAAATATGATCAAAAACTCCAGTAACTGACACCGTCCCTATTTTGGAACACTAATAACTGACACAAAGTGAACCACTTTATTTTAAAAGATTAAAATGCATTAAAAAACTTTATTCTTTATTATAAAAACAAAATACATTAATATTTAATATAAAAGTGGGAATTAGTAAGACGTACTGCATTATGATTAATGCAGAGTATATAGTATATAGTAAGAGTATATAGGAGTAATATTTAGTACTGCATTATTAGTAATGCAGATATCTAATAACTGAAATTTATGAGGCAGAAATTGATATCAGGTGTCAGACACCGGTAAAACAACTTAAATTTTAATAATTTGTACTATAAGATAAATTTAATTTATTATTATTCATTTTTAAACAGTTCAAATAATCGATTTCAACTTTCTTTAATATAACTAATAACTAAGACCTCTGTCAGAGACTGGTGAAATGAAATTCTATGAACCAATAACTCGTCCCCCTCATTAAGCTAAATTAAATTACCCTAAATAATGGTCCTAATATATCATATGCATCTTTAAACTAATTTCTACAATTATAACTTTGAGAAAAATGTTTGAGATGGTTGCTTTACAAATAGATTAGAAAAACACTTCCTTAATTAGGTAGCTTTTAATACAAAAAAGTATAAAGCTACCTATTGCAGCCGTTTGGAGGAAAGTAGTTCCGGAAAATTTCGATATATTTTCACCGATCATGACCCCCAGACCCCAAAACAACCCTCCGTTCAAATGTTGATTTATATATATATAGATATATCCATACACACACACATATATATATATATATATATGACCTATGTCATACGATAACGCTCGTATTTATAAATCGATTTTGATGAAACTAATTGTGTGTATTAAGCTAACCAATGTCTCGACTTTCCCGATTGTCTCGATGTCCCGAGTTCGTTGGCCAGCTTGGTCCGCCATTTTGTTTCAAGATGGCGGCCATTTAAAAATTTAAAACTAAAATAAATATACAAAAAAGTTAAAAATTCAAATTTATTTTTAATTGCGTGTTAGGCCTTGATACAAGGATTCCAGAGCATTTTTTGTTTTACCTCTATCTTAAAAAATGGCTGAGATAGAGCAGTTTGAAATTCTAGGGTAGCTGACATTTTGAAACAAAAAGCACATTAACGCGATTACTCGCAAATTATTTTCTTTCATTGTTGTAATAATTTTCCCAATCATACGCATAAAACTATATATTCATATCCGTTAGCGCCAAAATTGGCGACATTGGCGACAAAATTGGCAAAATTGGAGACATTTGGCGAAATTTCGCCAAATTTGGCGACCAAAATAACTCTTCATAAATGAAGCCAATTTGGCTATTGCTCAATAATTTGGCGAATTTCTTATTCAAATTCAGTATTAACGAATCTTTTGTAAACGTTTTCTTTGCATTTTAACTTGCTGTTTTCGTGTAACATTAGCTAAAATTTTAAAACGAAGATATAGGAAAGCTACCTTTTCCTCCCGGTACAGGCCGGAAGGACTTTTTTAGAAATAAGATGGTTGCTTCAAGATGGCACTTTTTGTATTCTCAAATAATTCTTCCTCATTAAATATGTTCTTGGCCCTCTAGTGGTGAATAAATTGATTCTAAAAAATAAATGTCTCATTTACCACTAGATGACATTATTGTAATGAATTTTACAACAAAATGCTTATTTGAGTTATATTTTTGCGTAAGTGTCAATTACTGGTTAGGTGCCAATAACTTGGAGTTTCACCCTATGTCTCTTCTTTCTGTGCGGAATTTATTAAATTCCGTTTATTTAGTGACATTTCTTGTTTGATTCAATTTCAAAATACAGCAGCGATGCAAATGATTCCCTTTAGCATTTTAGACGAATATTATTTTTTATAGAAGTAAGTTTTCTCCGACATCATTCGCGCATTTTCGGTTTAAGAGGGATAACAGTTTGAACGTTAAACAAAATGTCTATTTTAGGATTTATTGTTGTTTTCAATTACAATGTAAACTGTGGGAAGATTGGAAATATAATATGTTAAATTTAGAAAGTGCCATATAGCATTTATTTCAATAAGAAATTCATATTCGTCATTGGCATCCACGTACGATATCCTGAAAATGCAGTGTCAGTTAGTCTTTTTGTAGCGAGTAATTTGAAAACTTCAAATAAAAATATTAAAGAAAAATAATAATGCTATTAATCATTAGAGTGTTGTCTATGGCGTAATGTAAGTTTTTTAGGTAGCTTTCATTACTAAAAGCTACCACCCTCCGTTCAAATGTTGATATATATATATTTATTTATTTATATCAGATACATATATATATGTCAGATATATATATATATATATCACATATGTCATGCTGTAACTCTCTTATTTATGAAGCGATTTGGATGTGACTGAGTATCTGTATAGGACATACCAAGGTCTTGACCGCGGTTCGTTAGCCAGCTTCATCCGCCATCTTGTTTAAAAATGTCAGCCAGTAAAAAAAAATTACATTTTTAAAAATTCAAAAAGGTGTACAAAAAAAGTTTATAAATTGAAAAAAAAAATGTTTCTGTTAAGTGTTAGAACATGATACAAGTGTTCCGGAATATTTTTTTTGGCTATATCTTAAAAAATGGCTGAGATATGGCAGTTTGAAATTCTAGGGTGGCTGAAAATTTGAAACAATCTGAAATTTGTTAGCCTATAATTCCCGTATTTATGAACCGATATGCATGTGTACAGAAAATACCATGGTCTCGACCGAGTTTGTTGGACAGCGTTATATGCCATCTTGTTACAAAATGGTGCGCAGTTAATTTTTTTTAATTAAAAAAAATCAAAAATGTATAAAAAAGTCTTTCCGGCCTGTACCGGGAAAAAAAGACAGCTTTCATAGGCCATGTTTTTAAAAATTCAACTCATTTTACTGAAACACCCGAAGCTAAAATGCCTTGAACACGATTATAGATGATTCAATCCAGGTTTTCGTTAATACTGCATTTGAATGCGAATTTCAGCATGAGATTTACACCATAACAAAAATAAGATTGTTTCAAAATGTCAGCCACCCTACAATTTCAAACTGCCATATCTCAGCCATTTTAGGCTGATTTCGTAAGAAATACTACCTATTACATTCTCCCATAAGTTGAAATAAAAAAAAATTTTTTTTGCAGATCTACGCCGATCATGACTCTCATAACCCAAAACCACCCACAAATATCTTCCAAACTGACACATAAAATCAAGGGGTATAAAATCTCGGTCAGGTTCGTTAATGGGCAAAATCGAACCAATGGGGGGAATTGGGAGGGGGCTTTTTGTGAAAACAGCAAAAAACCCATAATGTCTTAATTATGATACCTATCGAATCCGTTTAAAATTATTAATACTTCTAGGAAAACAGGCGAAAATTTATTTATGACAGATTTTTTATATCATTAAAAATGGACCCAGGGCGGGGGGCAAGGAGGGTTTTAGAAGAAAAAAATTCATAACTGCGTCCATTCACAAGATATCAAATCCGCTTAAATTTATTATAAATCCTCTTAATATTATCTAAAACTTTTATATTGACAAGTTTTTTATAGGACCAATCCTTATAGCAAAAAATAAATAAGTAAATAAATAAATAAAATAAAATAAATACCTGTCGGCTCCGCGTGCAAACATGTTAGGTTTTTAAGTGGGCTGTTCCAACTACCGCATCATGGCAAAACGGTCATTTCTTCCGCAATTCCCAACAAACAGGCGCCTCACGGTGTGCGTCTTTGAAATCTACCTGTGCCTGTATGCCGAGCCGTCACTGATTTTTTTAAGATAAAGCCAAAACAAAAAAAAATTCTGAAATCCTTCTGTCACGGTCTAACACTTAACGGAAATAATTCTTTCAATTTATAACTTTTTTGTACATCTTTTTAAATTTTTAAAAAATTAAAAAAAATTTACATTTTGAAACAAGATGGCGGTTGAAGCTGGCCAACGAACTCGGTCAATATCTTGGTATGATCTGTATACATTATCAGTCTCAATCATATCGGTTCATAATTACGAGACTTACAGCATAACAAATATCAGATCCTTTCAAAATCTCAGCCAGCCTAGAATTTCAAACTGCCATATCTTAGCCATTTTTTAAGATAAAGGTTATTCATACTTACTTTTGATTTAAAAAGAATAGTAGATAAATATTAAAAAATTATTGTTGGAAATTTTTTGAAAAATTATACATTTTATTCTGAAATATTAAATTTATTCATAAATATGATCAAAAACTCCAGTAACTGACACCGTCCCTATTTTGGAACACTAATAACTGACACAAAGTGAACCACTTTATTTTAAAAGATTAAAATGCATTAAAAAACTTTATTCTTTATTATAAAAACAAAATACATTAATATTTAATATAAAAGTGGGAATTAGTAAGACGTACTGCATTATGATTAATGCAGAGTATATAGTATATAGTAAGAGTATATAGGAGTAATATTTAGTACTGCATTATTAGTAATGCAGATATCTAATAACTGAAATTTATGAGGCAGAAATTGATATCAGGTGTCAGACACCGGTAAAACAACTTAAATTTTAATAATTTGTACTATAAGATAAATTTAATTTATTATTATTCATTTTTAAACAGTTCAAATAATCGATTTCAACTTTCTTTAATATAACTAATAACTAAGACCTCTGTCAGAGACTGGTGAAATGAAATTCTATGAACCAATAACTCGTCCCCCTCATTAAGCTAAATTAAATTACCCTAAATAATGGTCCTAATATATCATATGCATCTTTAAACTAATTTCTACAATTATAACTTTGAGAAAAATGTTTGAGATGGTTGCTTTACAAATAGATTAGAAAAACACTTCCTTAATTAGGTAGCTTTTAATACAAAAAAGTATAAAGCTACCTATTGCAGCCGTTTGGAGGAAAGTAGTTCCGGAAAATTTCGATATATTTTCACCGATCATGACCCCCAGACCCCAAAACAACCCTCCGTTCAAATGTTGATTTATATATATATAGATATATCCATACACACACACATATATATATATATATATGACCTATGTCATACGATAACGCTCGTATTTATAAATCGATTTTGATGAAACTAATTGTGTGTATTAAGCTAACCAATGTCTCGACTTTCCCGATTGTCTCGATGTCCCGAGTTCGTTGGCCAGCTTGGTCCGCCATTTTGTTTCAAGATGGCGGCCATTTAAAAATTTAAAACTAAAATAAATATACAAAAAAGTTAAAAATTCAAATTTATTTTTAATTGCGTGTTAGGCCTTGATACAAGGATTCCAGAGCATTTTTTGTTTTACCTCTATCTTAAAAAATGTCTGAGTTAGAGCAGTTTGAAATTCTAGGGTGGCTGACATTTTGAAACAAAACAGCACATTAACGCGATTACTCGCAAATTATTTTCTTTCATTGTTGTAATAATTTTCCCAATCATACGCATAAAACTATATATTCATATCCGTTAGCGCCAAAATTGGCGACATTGGCGACAAAATTGTCAAAATTGGAGACATTTGGCGAAATTTCGCCAAATTTGGCGACCAAAATAACTCTTCATAAATGAAGCCAATTTGGCTATTGCTCAATAATTTGGCGAATTTCTTATTCAAATTCAGTATTAACGAATCTTTTGTAAACGTTTTCTTTGCATTTTAACTTGCTGTTTTCGTGTAACATTAGCTAAAATTTTAAAACGAAGATATAGGAAAGCTACCTTTTCCTCCCGGTACAGGCCGGAAGGACTTTTTTAGAAATAAGATGGTTGCTTCAAGATGGCACTTTTTGTATTCTCAAATAATTCTTCCTCATTAAATATGTTCTTGGCCCTCTAGTGGTGAATAAATTGATTCTAAAAAATAAATGTCTCATTTACCACTAGATGACATTATTGTAATGAATTTTACAACAAAATGCTTATTTGAGTTATATTTTTGCGTAAGTGTCAATTACTGGTTAGGTGCCAATAACTTGGAGTTTCACCCTATGTCTCTTCTTTCTGTGCGGAATTTATTAAATTCCGTTTATTTAGTGACATTTCTTGTTTGATTCAATTTCAAAATACAGCAGCGATGCAAATGATTCCCTTTAGCATTTTAGACGAATATTATTTTTTATAGAAGTAAGTTTTCTCCGACATCATTCGCGCATTTTCGGTTTAAGAGGGATAACAGTTTGAACGTTAAACAAAATGTCTATTTTAGGATTTATTGTTGTTTTCAATTACAATGTAAACTGTGGGAAGATTGGAAATATAATATGTTAAATTTAGAAAGTGCCATATAGCATTTATTTCAATAAGAAATTCATATTCGTCATTGGCATCCACGTACGATATCCTGAAAATGCAGTGTCAGTTAGTCTTTTTGTAGCGAGTAATTTGAAAACTTCAAATAAAAATATTAAAGAAAAATAATAATGCTATTAATCATTAGAGTGTTGTCTATGGCGTAATGTAAGTTTTTTAGGTAGCTTTCATTACTAAAAGCTACCACCCTCCGTTCAAATGTTGATATATATATATTTATTTATTTATATCAGATACATATATATATGTCAGATATATATATATATATCACATATGTCATGCTGTAACTCTCTTATTTATGAAGCGATTTGGATGTGACTGAGTATCTGTATAGGACATACCAAGGTCTTGACCGCGGTTCGTTAGCCAGCTTCATCCGCCATCTTGTTTAAAAATGTCAGCCAGTAAAAAAAAATTACATTTTTAAAAATTCAAAAAGGTGTACAAAAAAAGTTTATAAATTGAAAAAAAAAATGTTTCTGTTAAGTGTTAGAACATGATACAAGTGTTCCGGAATATTTTTTTTGGCTATATCTTAAAAAATGGCTGAGATATGGCAGTTTGAAATTCTAGGGTGGCTGAAAATTTGAAACAATCTGAAATTTGTTAGCCTATAATTCCCGTATTTATGAACCGATATGCATGTGTACAGAAAATACCATGGTCTCGACCGAGTTTGTTGGACAGCGTTATATGCCATCTTGTTACAAAATGGTGCGCAGTTAATTTTTTTTAATTAAAAAAAATCAAAAATGTATAAAAAAGTCTTTCCGGCCTGTACCGGGAAAAAAAGACAGCTTTCATAGGCCATGTTTTTAAAAATTCAACTCATTTTACTGAAACACCCGAAGCTAAAATGCCTTGAACACGATTATAGATGATTCAATCCAGGTTTTCGTTAATACTGCATTTGAATGCGAATTTCAGCATGAGATTTACACCATAACAAAAATAAGATTGTTTCAAAATGTCAGCCACCCTACAATTTCAAACTGCCATATCTCAGCCATTTTAGGCTGATTTCGTAAGAAATACTACCTATTACATTCTCCCATAAGTTGAAATAAAAAAAAATTTTTTTTGCAGATCTACGCCGATCATGACTCTCATAACCCAAAACCACCCACAAATATCTTCCAAACTGACACATAAAATCAAGGGGTATAAAATCTCGGTCAGGTTCGTTAATGGGCAAAATCGAACCAATGGGGGGAATTGGGAGGGGGCTTTTTGTGAAAACAGCAAAAAACCCATAATGTCTTAATTATGATACCTATCGAATCCGTTTAAAATTATTAATACTTCTAGGAAAACAGGCGAAAATTTATTTATGACAGATTTTTTATATCATTAAAAATGGACCCAGGGCGGGGGGCAAGGAGGGTTTTAGAAGAAAAAAATTCATAACTGCGTCCATTCACAAGATATCAAATCCGCTTAAATTTATTATAAATCCTCTTAATATTATCTAAAACTTTTATATTGACAAGTTTTTTATAGGACCAATCCTTATAGCAAAAAATAAATAAGTAAATAAATAAATAAAATAAAATAAATACCTGTCGGCTCCGCGTGCAAACATGTTAGGTTTTTAAGTGGGCTGTTCCAACTACCGCATCATGGCAAAACGGTCATTTCTTCCGCAATTCCCAACAAACAGGCGCCTCACGGTGTGCGTCTTTGAAATCTACCTGTGCCTGTAGGCCGAGCCGTCACTGATTTTTTTAAGATAAAGCCAAAACAAAAAAAATTCTGAAATCCTTCTATCACGGTCTAACACTTAACGGAAATAATTCTTTCAATTTATAACTTTTTTGTACATCTTTTTAAATTTTTAAAAAATTAAAAAAAATTTACATTTTGAAACAAGATGGCGGTTGAAGCTGGCCAACGAACTCGGTCAATATCTTGGTATGATCTGTATACATTATCAGTCTCAATCATATCGGTTCATAATTACGAGACTTACAGCATAACAAATATCAGATCCTTTCAAAATCTCAGCCAGCCTAGAATTTCAAACTGCCATATCTTAGCCATTTTTTAAGATAAAGGTTATTCATACTTACTTTTGATTTAAAAAGAATAGTAGATAAATATTAAAAAATTATTGTTGGAAATTTTTTGAAAAATTATACATTTTATTCTGAAATATTAAATTTATTCATAAATATGATCAAAAACTCTAGTAACTGACACCGTCCCTATTTTGGAACACTAATAACTGACACAAAGTGAACCACTTTATTTTAAAAGATTAAAATGCATTAAAAAACTTTATTCTTTATTATAAAAACAAAATACATTAATATTTAATATAAAAGTGGGAATTAGTAAGACGTACTGCATTATGATTAATGCAGAGTATATAGTATATAGTAAGAGTATATAGGAGTAATATTTAGTACTGCATTATTAGTAATGCAGATATCTAATAACTGAAATTTATGAGGCAGAAATTGATATCAGGTGTCAGACACCGGTAAAACAACTTAAATTTTAATAATTTGTACTATAAGATAAATTTAATTTATTATTATTCATTTTTAAACAGTTCAAATAATCGATTTCAACTTTCTTTAATATAACTAATAACTAAGACCTCTGTCAGAGACTGGTGAAATGAAATTCTATGAACCAATAACTCGTCCCCCTCATTAAGCTAAATTAAATTACCCTAAATAATGGTCCTAATATATCATATGCATCTTTAAACTAATTTCTACAATTATAACTTTGAGAAAAATGTTTGAGATGGTTGCTTTACAAATAGATTAGAAAAACACTTCCTTAATTAGGTAGCTTTTAATACAAAAAAGTATAAAGCTACCTATTGCAGCCGTTTGGAGGAAAGTAGTTCCGGAAAATTTCGATATATTTTCACCGATCATGACCCCCAGACCCCAAAACAACCCTCCGTTCAAATGTTGATTTATATATATATAGATATATCCATACACACACACACATATATATATATATATATATGACCTATGTCATACGATAACGCTCGTATTTATAAATCGATTTTGATGAAACTAATTGTGTGTATTAAGCTAACCAATGTCTCGACTTTCCCGATTGTCTCGATGTCCCGAGTTCGTTGGCCAGCTTGGTCCGCCATTTTGTTTCAAGATGGCGGCCATTTAAAAATTTAAAACTAAAATAAATATACAAAAAAGTTAAAAATTCAAATTTATTTTTAATTGCGTGTTAGGCCTTGATACAAGGATTCCAGAGCATTTTTTGTTTTACCTCTATCTTAAAAAATGTCTGAGTTAGAGCAGTTTGAAATTCTAGGGTGGCTGACATTTTGAAACAAAACAGCACATTAACGCGATTACTCGCAAATTATTTTCTTTCATTGTTGTAATAATTTTCCCAATCATACGCATAAAACTATATATTCATATCCGTTAGCGCCAAAATTGGCGACATTGGCGACAAAATTGTCAAAATTGGAGACATTTGGCGAAATTTCGCCAAATTTGGCGACCAAAATAACTCTTCATAAATGAAGCCAATTTGGCTATTGCTCAATAATTTGGCGAATTTCTTATTCAAATTCAGTATTAACGAATCTTTTGTAAACGTTTTCTTTGCATTTTAACTTGCTGTTTTCGTGTAACATTAGCTAAAATTTTAAAACGAAGATATAGGAAAGCTACCTTTTCCTCCCGGTACAGGCCGGAAGGACTTTTTTAGAAATAAGATGGTTGCTTCAAGATGGCACTTTTTGTATTCTCAAATAATTCTTCCTCATTAAATATGTTCTTGGCCCTCTAGTGGTGAATAAATTGATTCTAAAAAATAAATGTCTCATTTACCACTAGATGACATTATTGTAATGAATTTTACAACAAAATGCTTATTTGAGTTATATTTTTGCGTAAGTGTCAATTACTGGTTAGGTGCCAATAACTTGGAGTTTCACCCTATGTCTCTTCTTTCTGTGCGGAATTTATTAAATTCCGTTTATTTAGTGACATTTCTTGTTTGATTCAATTTCAAAATACAGCAGCGATGCAAATGATTCCCTTTAGCATTTTAGACGAATATTATTTTTTATAGAAGTAAGTTTTCTCCGACATCATTCGCGCATTTTCGGTTTAAGAGGGATAACAGTTTGAACGTTAAACAAAATGTCTATTTTAGGATTTATTGTTGTTTTCAATTACAATGTAAACTGTGGGAAGATTGGAAATATAATATGTTAAATTTAGAAAGTGCCATATAGCATTTATTTCAATAAGAAATTCATATTCGTCATTGGCATCCACGTACGATATCCTGAAAATGCAGTGTCAGTTAGTCTTTTTGTAGCGAGTAATTTGAAAACTTCAAATAAAAATATTAAAAAAAAATAATAATGCTATTAATCATTAGAGTGTTGTCTATGGCGTAATGTAAGTTTTTTAGGTAGCTTTCATTACTAAAAGCTACCACCTCCGTTCAAATGTTGATATATATATATTTATTTATTTATATCAGATACATATATATATGTCAGATATATATATATATATATATATATATCACATATGTCATGCTGTAACTCTCTTATTTATGAAGCGATTTGGATGTGACTGAGTATCTGTATAGGACATACCAAGGTCTTGACCGCGGTTCGTTAGCCAGCTTCATCCGCCATCTTGTTTAAAAATGTCAGCCAGTAAAAAAAAATTACATTTTTAAAAATTCAAAAAGGTGTACAAAAAAAGTTTATAAATTGAAAAAAAAAAATGTTTCTGTTAAGTGTTAGAACATGATACAAGTGTTCCGGAATATTTTTTTTGGCTATATCTTAAAAAATGGCTGAGATATGGCAGTTTGAAATTCTAGGGTGGCTGAAAATTTGAAACAATCTGAAATTTGTTAGCCTATAATTCCCGTATTTATGAACCGATATGCATGTGTACAGAAAATACCATGGTCTCGACCGAGTTTGTTGGACAGCGTTATATGCCATCTTGTTACAAAATGGTGCGCAGTTAATTTTTTTTAATTAAAAAAAATCAAAAATGTATAAAAAAGTCTTTCCGGCCTGTACCGGGAAAAAAAGACAGCTTTCATAGGCCATGTTTTTAAAAATTCAACTCATTTTACTGAAACACCCGAAGCTAAAATGCCTTGAACACGATTATAGATGATTCAATCCAGGTTTTCGTTAATACTGCATTTGAATGCGAATTTCAGCATGAGATTTACACCATAACAAAAATAAGATTGTTTCAAAATGTCAGCCACCCTACAATTTCAAACTGCCATATCTCAGCCATTTTAGGCTGATTTCGTAAGAAATACTACCTATTACATTCTCCCATAAGTTGAAATAAAAAAAAAAAAATGTTTGCACATCTACGCCGATCATGACTCTCATAACCCAAAACCACCCACAAATATCTTCCAAACTGACACATAAAATCAAGGGGTATAAAATCTCGGTCAGGTTCGTTAATGGGCAAAATCGAAACAATGGGGGGAATTGGGAGGGGGCTTTTTGTGAAAACAGCAAAAAACCCATAATGTCTTAATTATGATACCTATCGAATCCGTTTAAAATTATTAATACTTCTAGGAAAACAGGCGAAAATTTATTTATGACAGATTTTTTATATCATTAAAAATGGACCCAGGGCGGGGGGCAAGGAGGGTTTTAGAAGAAAAAAATTCATAACTGCGTCCATTCACAAGATATCAAATCCGCTTAAATTTATTATAAATCCTCTTAATATTATCTAAAACTTTTATATTGACAAGTTTTTTATAGGACCAATCGTTATAGCAAAAAATAAATAAGTAAATAAATAAATAAAATAAAATAAATACCTGTCGGCTCCGCGTGCAAACATGTTAGGTTTTTAAGTGGGCTGTTCCAACTACCGCATCATGGCAAAACGGTCATTTCTTCCGCAATTCCCAACAAACAGGCGCCTCACGGTGTGCGTCTTTGAAATCTACCTGTGCCTGTAGGCCGAGCCGTCACTGATTTTTTTAAGATAAAGCCAAAACAAAAAAAATTCTGAAATCCTTCTATCACGGTCTAACACTTAACGGAAATAATTCTTTCAATTTATAACTTTTTTGTACATCTTTTTAAATTTTTAAAAAATTAAAAAAAATTTACATTTTGAAACAAGATGGCGGTTGAAGCTGGCCAACGAACTCGGTCAATATCTTGGTATGATCTGTATACATTATCAGTCTCAATCATATCGGTTCATAATTACGAGACTTACAGCATAACAAATATCAGATCCTTTCAAAATCTCAGCCAGCCTAGAATTTCAAACTGCCATATCTTAGCCATTTTTTAAGATAAAGGTTATTCATACTTACTTTTGATTTAAAAAGAATAGTAGATAAATATTAAAAAATTATTGTTGGAAATTTTTTGAAAAATTATACATTTTATTCTGAAATATTAAATTTATTCATAAATATGATCAAAAACTCCAGTAACTGACACCGTCCCTATTTTGGAACACTAATAACTGACACAAAGTGAACCACTTTATTTTAAAAGATTAAAATGCATTAAAAAACTTTATTCTTTATTATAAAAACAAAATACATTAATATTTAATATAAAAGTGGGAATTAGTAAGACGTACTGCATTATGATTAATGCAGAGCATATATAGTATATAGTAAGAGTATATAGGAGTAATATTTAGTACTGCATTATTAGTAATGCAGATATCTAATAACTGAAATTTATGAGGCAGAAATTGATATCAGGTGTCAGACACCGGTAAAACAACTTAAATTTTAATAATTTGTACTATAAGATAAATTTAATTTATTATTATTCATTTTTAAACAGTTCAAATAATCGATTTCAACTTTCTTTAATATAACTAATAACTAAGACCTCTGTCAGAGACTGGTGAAATGAAATTCTATGAACCAATAACTCGTCCCCCTCATTAAGCTAAATTAAATTACCCTAAATAATGGTCCTAATATATCATATGCATCTTTAAACTAATTTCTACAATTATAACTTTGAGAAAAATGTTTGAGATGGTTGCTTTACAAATAGATTAGAAAAACACTTCCTTAATTAGGTAGCTTTTAATACAAAAAAGTATAAAGCTACCTATTGCAGCCGTTTGGAGGAAAGTAGTTCCGGAAAATTTCGATATATTTTCACCGATCATGACCCCCAGACCCCAAAACAACCCTCCGTTCAAATGTTGATTTATATATATATAGATATATCCATACACACACACACATATATATATATATATATATGACCTATGTCATACGATAACGCTCGTATTTATAAATCGATTTTGATGAAACTAATTGTGTGTATTAAGCTAACCAATGTCTCGACTTTCCCTATTGTCTCGATGTCCCGAGTTCGTTGGCCAGCTTGGTCCGCCATTTTGTTTCAAGATGGCGGCCATTTAAAAATTTAAAACTAAAATAAATATACAAAAAAGTTAAAAATTCAAATTTATTTTTAATTGCGTGTTAGGCCTTGATACAAGGATTCCAGAGCATTTTTTGTTTTACCTCTATCTTAAAAAATGTCTGAGTTAGAGCAGTTTGAAATTCTAGGGTGGCTGACATTTTGAAACAAAACAGCACATTAACGCGATTACTCGCAAATTATTTTCTTTCATTGTTGTAATAATTTTCCCAATCATACGCATAAAACTATATATTCATATCCGTTAGCGCCAAAATTGGCGACATTGGCGACAAAATTGGAGACATTTGGCGAAATTTCGCCAAATTTGGCGACCAAAATAACTCTTCATAAATGAAGCCAATTTGGCTATTGCTCAATAATTTGGCGAATTTCTTATTCAAATTCAGTATTAACGAATCTTTTGTAAACGTTTTCTTTGCATTTTAACTTGCTGTTTTCGTGTAACATTAGCTAAAATTTTAAAACGAAGATATAGGAAAGCTACCTTTTCCTCCCGGTACAGGCCGGAAGGACTTTTTTAGAAATAAGATGGTTGCTTCAAGATGGCACTTTTTGTATTCTCAAATAATTCTTCCTCATTAAATATGTTCTTGGCCCTCTAGTGGTGAATAAATTGATTCTAAAAAATAAATGTCTCATTTACCACTAGATGACATTATTGTAATGAATTTTACAACAAAATGCTTATTTGAGTTATATTTTTGCGTAAGTGTCAATTACTGGTTAGGTGCCAATAACTTGGAGTTTCACCCTATGTCTCTTCTTTCTGTGCGGAATTTATTAAATTCCGTTTATTTAGTGACATTTCTTGTTTGATTCAATTTCAAAATACAGCAGCGATGCAAATGATTCCCTTTAGCATTTTAGACGAATATTATTTTTTATAGAAGTAAGTTTTCTCCGACATCATTCGCGCATTTTCGGTTTAAGAGGGATAACAGTTTGAACGTTAAACAAAATGTCTATTTTAGGATTTATTGTTGTTTTCAATTACAATGTAAACTGTGGGAAGATTGGAAATATAATATGTTAAATTTAGAAAGTGCCATATAGCATTTATTTCAATAAGAAATTCATATTCGTCATTGGCATCCACGTACGATATCCTGAAAATGCAGTGTCAGTTAGTCTTTTTGTAGCGAGTAATTTGAAAACTTCAAATAAAAATATTAAAAAAAAATAATAATGCTATTAATCATTAGAGTGTTGTCTATGGCGTAATGTAAGTTTTTTAGGTAGCTTTCATTACTAAAAGCTACCACCCTCCGTTCAAATGTTGATATATATATATTTATTTATTTATATCAGATACATATATATATGTCAGATATATATATATATGTCAGATATATATATATATATATATATATATATATATATATCACATATGTCATGCTGTAACTCTCTTATTTATGAAGCGATTTGGATGTGACTGAGTATCTGTATAGGACATACCAAGGTCTTGACCGCGGTTCGTTAGCCAGCTTCATCCGCCATCTTGTTTAAAAATGTCAGCCAGTAAAAAAAAATTACATTTTTAAAAATTCAAAAAGGTGTACAAAAAAAGTTTATAAATTGAAAAAAAAAATGTTTCTGTTAAGTGTTAGAACATGATACAAGTGTTCCGGAATATTTTTTTTGGCTATATCTTAAAAAATGGCTGAGATATGGCAGTTTGAAATTCTAGGGTGGCTGAAAATTTGAAACAATCTGAAATTTGTTAGCCTATAATTCCCGTATTTATGAACCGATATGCATGTGTACAGAAAATACCATGGTCTCGACCGAGTTTGTTGGACAGCGTTATATGCCATCTTGTTACAAAATGGTGCGCAGTTAATTTTTTTTAATTAAAAAAAATCAAAAATGTATAAAAAAGTCTTTCCGGCCTGTACCGGGAAAAAAAGACAGCTTTCATAGGCCATGTTTTTAAAAATTCAACTCATTTTACTGAAACACCCGAAGCTAAAATGCCTTGAACACGATTATAGATGATTCAATCCAGGTTTTCGTTAATACTGCATTTGAATGCGAATTTCAGCATGATATTTACACCATAACAAAAATAAGATTGTTTCAAAATGTCAGCCACCCTACAATTTCAAACTGCCATATCTCAGCCATTTTAGGCTGATTTCGTAAGAAATACTACCTATTACATTCTCCCATAAGTTGAAATAAAAAAAAATTTTTTTTGCAGATCTATGCCGATCATGACTCTCATAACCCAAAACCACCCACAAATATCTTCCAAACTGACACATAAAATCAAGGGGTATAAAATCTCGGTCAGGTTCATTAATGGGCAAAATCGAACCAATGGGGGGAATTGGGAGGGGGCTTTTTGTGAAAACAGCAAAAAACCCATAATGTCTTAATTATGATACCTATCGAATCCGTTTAAAATTATTAATACTTCTAGGAAAACAGGCGAAAATTTATTTATGACAGATTTTTTATATCATTAAAAATGGACCCAGGGCGGGGGGCAAGGAGGGTTTTAGAAGAAAAAAATTCATAACTGCGTCCATTCACAAGATATCAAATCCGCTTAAATTTATTATAAATCCTCTTAATATTATCTAAAACTTTTATATTGACAAGTTTTTTATAGGACCAATCGTTATAGCAAAAAATAAATAAGTAAATAAATAAATAAAATAAAATAAATACCTGTCGGCTCCGCGTGCAAACATGTTAGGTTTTTAAGTGGGCTGTTCCAACTACCGCATCATGGCAAAACGGTCATTTCTTCCGCAATTCCCAACAAACAGGCGCCTCACGGTGTGCGTCTTTGAAATCTACCTGTGCCTGTAGGCCGAGCCGTCACTGATTTTTTTAAGATAAAGCCAAAACAAAAAAAATTCTGAAATCCTTCTATCACGGTCTAACACTTAACGGAAATAATTCTTTCAATTTATAACTTTTTTGTACATCTTTTTAAATTTTTAAAAAATTAAAAAAAATTTACATTTTGAAACAAGATGGCGGTTGAAGCTGGCCAACGAACTCGGTCAATATCTTGGTATGATCTGTATACATTATCAGTCTCAATCATATCGGTTCATAATTACGAGACTTACAGCATAACAAATATCAGATCCTTTCAAAATCTCAGCCAGCCTAGAATTTCAAACTGCCATATCTTAGCCATTTTTTAAGATAAAGGTTATTCATACTTACTTTTGATTTAAAAAGAATAGTAGATAAATATTAAAAAATTATTGTTGGAAATTTTTTGAAAAATTATACATTTTATTCTGAAATATTAAATTTATTCATAAATATGATCAAAAACTCCAGTAACTGACACCGTCCCTATTATGGAACACTAATAACTGACACAAAGTGAACCACTTTATTTTAAAAGATTAAAATGCATTAAAAAACTTTATTCTTTATTATAAAAACAAAATACATTAATATTTAATATAAAAGTGGGAATTAGTAAGACGTACTGCATTATGATTAATGCAGAGTATATAGTATATAGTAAGAGTATATAGGAGTAATATTTAGTACTGCATTATTAGTAATGCAGATATCTAATAACTGAAATTTATGAGGCAGAAATTGATATCAGGTGTCAGACACCGGTAAAACAACTTAAATTTTAATAATTTGTACTATAAGATAAATTTAATTTATTATTATTCATTTTTAAACAGTTCAAATAATCGATTTCAACTTTCTTTAATATAACTAATAACTAAGACCTCTGTCAGAGACTGGTGAAATGAAATTCTATGAACCAATAACTCGTCCCCCTCATTAAGCTAAATTAAATTACCCTAAATAATGGTCCTAATATATCATATGCATCTTTAAACTAATTTCTACAATTATAACTTTGAGAAAAATGTTTGAGATGGTTGCTTTACAAATAGATTAGAAAAACACTTCCTTAATTAGGTAGCTTTTAATACAAAAAAGTATAAAGCTACCTATTGCAGCCGTTTGGAGGAAAGTAGTTCCGGAAAATTTCGATATATTTTCACCGATCATGACCCCCAGACCCCAAAACAACCCTCCGTTCAAATGTTGATTTATATATATATAGATATATCCATACACACACACATATATAAATATATATATATATGACCTATGTCATACGATAACGCTCGTATTTATAAGTCGATTTTGATGAAACTAATTGTGTGTATTAAGCTAACCAATGTCTCGACTTTCCCGATTGTCTCGATGTCCCGAGTTCGTTGGCCAGCTTGGTCCGCCATTTTGTTTCAAGATGGCGGCCATTTAAAAATTTAAAACTAAAATAAATATACAAAAAAGTTAAAAATTCAAATTTATTTTTAATTGCGTGTTAGGCCTTGATACAAGGATTCCAGAGCATTTTTTGTTTTACCTCTATCTTAAAAAATGGCTGAGATAGAGCAGTTTGAAATTCTAGGGTGGCTGACATTTTGAAACAAAACAGCACATTAACGCGATTACTCGCAAATTATTTTATTTCATTGTTGTAATAATTTTCCCAATCATACGCATAAAACTATATATTCATATCCGTTAGCGCCAAAATTGGCGACATTGGCGACAAAATTGTCAAAATTGGAGACATTTGGCGAAATTTCGCCAAATTTGGCGACCAAAATAACTCTTCATAAATGAAGCCAATTTGGCTATTGCTCAATAATTTGACGAATTTCTTATTCAAATTCAGTATTAACGAATCTTTTGTAAACGTTTTCTTTGCATTTTAACTTGCTGTTTTCGTGTAACATTAGCTAAAATTTTAAAACGAAGATATAGGAAAGCTACCTTTTCCTCCCGGTACAGGCCGGAAGGACTTTTTTAGAAATAAGATGGTTGCTTCAAGATGGCACTTTTTGTATTCTCAAATAATTCTTCCTCATTAAATATGTTCTTGGTCCTCTAGTGGTGAATAAATTGATTCTAAAAAATAAATGTCTCATTTACCACTAGATGACATTATTGTAATGAATTTTACAACAAAATGCTTATTTGAGTTATATTTTTGCGTAGGTGTCAATTACTGGTTAGGTGCCAATAACTTGGAGTTTCACCCTATGTCTCTTCTTTCTGTGCGGAATTTATTAAATTCCGTTTATTTAGTGACATTTCTTGTTTGATTCAATTTCAAAATACAGCAGCGATGCAAATGATTCCCTTTAGCATTTTAGACGAATATTATTTTTTATAGAAGTAAGTTTTCTCCGACATCATTCGCGCATTTTCGGTTTAAGAGGGATAACAGTTTGAACGTTAAACAAAATGTCTATTTTAGGATTTATTGTTGTTTTCAATTACAATGTAAACTGTGGGATGATTGGAAATATAATATGTTAAATTTAGAAAGTGCCATATAGCATTTATTTCAATAAGAAATTCATATTCGTCATTGGCATCCACGTACGATATCCTGAAAATGCAGTGTCAGTTAGTCTGCTTGTAGCGAGCAATTTGAAAACTTCAAATAAAAATATTTAAAAAAATAATAATAATGCTATTAATCATTAGAGTGTTGTCTATGGCGTAATGTAAGTTTTTTAGGTAGCTTTCATTACAAAAAGCTACCACCCTCCGTTCAAATGTTGATATATATATATTTATTTATTTATATCACACAGAAAAAAATAAAACCTAAAATGGGTAAAAAAAAAGCCCAATTTGGGTTGAAAGATTCTTAGGTCTGGGGTAACCCATTTTGGGTCCATACCAAATTGGGTCATGACACATGCCTGTTTTGGTTGCCACTGTGTATCCATTTTGGACACTGTTAAGGACCCATTTTGGGTATCTTAAGACCCATTTTGGGCATCACTGAGAATCCATTTTAGGCAGTATTTAATACCCATTTTGGACACTGTTAAGTACCCATTTTGGGTATCTTAAGACCCATTCTGGGCCTCACTGAAAATCCATTTTAGGCAGTATTTAATACCCATTTTGGACATCACTGAGAATCCATATTAGGCAGTATTTAATACCCATTTTCGATATCTTAAGACCCATTCTGGACACTACTGGAGAATCCATTTTAGGCAGTATTTAATATCTAATTTAGATATACACCCAATATGAATACCACTAATTACCTATTTTGGAGAATATTTAATACCCATTTTGGCGATGCTAACACCTATTTTGCACAATCTTAAATATCTATTTTAGAATACATGAATACCCAATTTGGGTGCCTTTAAATACCTGTTTTAGGATGAATTCAACATCCAATTTAGATAAATTTAAATACCTTTCTTGACACATTTAATACCTATTATTTTTAACATTGCACAATCATCCCAAATGCTGGATACAGTATTTATGAATTTATTTTAAATGTTTATTAGTGTACAGCTTCATAACTTAGTGCTTTTATTAAAACATTACAGTAAAATTTTAAAGTTAAAATAGTACCTTCAAAAATTATTCATATTTGAAATATAAGGCAATTAGCTCAATTTCGATGAGATTCCAATAATGAATAGCTGAATAATTTTCTCAGCAACTTTTGGAATTTTCTCAATATTTAGAATCCTTCTTCTCGGGATCTTGATTTGAAACAAAATTATGACTTTCTTATGGGATACACTATCAAATTAAATGTGTTATGCCACCAGCTTTTATATGATTTCTTTCATTTGTCACATTAAAAGATAATTAAGATACTGATTTGTACTAATTTTTTAAATTTCTTAGAATATTGATAGAATATTATTCCCACCACAAGCAGTAGATTTACTTTTAACATTAGAAAGACCAATTGGGGTTATTTTGACTGTCGAATAGTGAAATCATAATTGTTATTTATCACATACATAGTTTTGTGATATTTTATATATGAATATAATATTCAGGCCTTGTGTCGACGTTTAAAATGGAACTGAGTTAGAGTTGATCATACTTTTAAAGACTATAGTACCCCACGTTTACTCTAATATTATTTTCAAATAATTATATGTTTTATTCTTGCTGATGATCACATTTAATCTTCAAATATTTGTTTAAAAAACAGCTTTGAATAATGTAATAATTATTCTTAAAAAATAGAAAAAAAATACAGTCAAATATATTATTAGGTACATTAGGAAATTTTATTGTCCAGACATTTATATTCAGCTATTGTGTATTTAGCACAGCTTAAAAAAAAAAATAAATAAATAAATAAATGGTGGACTCATGCAAGAATTTTGCACTGCAATCTAAATTTTTTAGCAATATAATATTTTTTATTTATAGATTTAAACTTCTAATGAAACAAAACCATAGTGGTACAGATGTCACAGATGCACCGGGGTTTCTTTTTGGCACCAAAATGGTGATTTCTTGCTTGGTGTGGTAACCTGGTGACTTTTGCATCATATGGAAACTTGGTATTTTATAACAAATGAAATGTGTATGTAAATAAATTAAAAATAAAATAATATAAAAATAATTACTAAATAAAATTAAATACATGTGTATTAAAAATAATGCGTGTTTTAAATAAAACTATGTGTAATTATAAAATTAAATGTGTGTGTTTTTAAAATAAAATTATAACACAATTTTATTATAAAATAAAACTAACATGTTTGTACAAGCTAGGCCGCCTAACAGGTATTCGGAAATGAGATTTTCTCGCTAAAATAGCAAAAAAAAAAAAAAAAAAAAAAATCGGCAAACCCTGCGATATCTATTTCATAAGATTAGTCAAGCCAGAATATCAACTCATTCATCCCATCAAACTTACAAAAAGGCACGCGCGAGAAAAAACCAAAATAACAATCGTATTTTAACTGCATTAGTTAGAGGAAGACATCATTCTCTTAAGAAAGGGGGAAAAAAAAAAAAAAAAAAAACATGGACAACCTATTGTATTTTTTCTCCTAAACATTGAAATTCGAATTTTGCTTTTTTATCATAAATATAAAATAAACACATGCAGATATATCACACTTTATCTTTTTTGTACTATTTATTTTTTTATAATCATTGTGAGCGTGATATAATCCAGAATTTAATTTTCGTGGTAAGACAATTTGAAGAAAACGTATCATTTCATTTATGAAAACAATGCCAATTTAATTTTTAATTAACAGCAATCTTTAATCAAGAAAGATGTTTTAGGAAAATGTAAGTGTATATGTCAGAAGCCGCTTTAAAAACCTTTTGAATGATACTTCATTCGTTATTCTGCGCTTCGTAAATTCATAGAAAAAGGGATGTTGACAATAGAAATTATATATATGATTGCCATGGATCACCACTTTGTTAAATTTACCTGTGATGATGCTTAAATTAAACTTAGGAAGTTTTAATGGTCATACAATATTAAATTTGGTGCCACTTAATCGGACATTTTTCAAGACAAACAAATATTAACACAGCTTTATAACTGTTACTTTTAAATATATTATGTTGTGTTTTACATTTAATTATTTAAAGGGAGTGGAGAAAAATTTAACTTGATAATGGCAATGAAAAAAAGTAATATGAAATCGTAAATAGCTGCTTAACTCCGCAGTACATAATACAACAATTAACACATAAGGTTTAAAAAGTACATGATGATTAAAAATTTGATTAAAAAAATTTTTTAAAACTTACTTCAATTTTCTTGACTCGTAGTTCTTGGCGCAGTACAGACAATGTTTGAAACAAAAAGCATAAAAGCAAATATGGTGCTCATAATTTGCTTTATGCCGCACAAATGTAGGAATGCTGTTAACAGCTAAATTATACTCTTAAAACTGTATCTCTGATATAAAAGGTACATTTGGAATATTTGCGTCCCTGAATATTCAGAGACACATGGTGCCCTTGAAATTAAGAGGCACAGAATGCCTTTGAGATTAAGAGGCACAATGTGCCTTTCAATTTATATGATAGTGCTTCTTACGTAAAAATATATTCTGTGCCTCTAAAGATACTGGTACATGTTTTTATTGTGCATCTCATTTCCAATATAACCCAAGTCAATAAATTAATACTTATACAGGTGTCCCTCTTTTTTTTTTTAATTATTTTTTTTTTTTTTTTTTTTTTTTTTTTTTTATGACAAAACTAACAGAATTGGGATACTTTGAATTTTATGAATATTCAGTGTTTTCAGGTTCTAAAAACAAAAAGACTCTTGTATAGAAAAATATTGAAAATTAAAAGAAATCAAGGTATAATAAGTCAGTAAGATTTTGCCGTAACGGAAGGGACTTTTTTTTTTTTTTTTTGTACTTGTAAGGAAATGCAGGAAAATTTTCTACATATAACTCTAAAATGCAGGGAACACACAAATAATTTAAATTTTTAATGTTTACAAAAAAAAAAAAAAAAAAAAAAAAAAAAAAAAAAAAAAAGTAAACAGTTTTTAATATGATAAAGAACATTTTGAAACATTTTTGCAATTAGAAATATAATACTTATAAAGCTGCTTAGGAACTTGGTATGGGACAACAATAAGAGGAACAGCTTAAATAAAAGAAATTAGATGCATAAATAACAAAAGTAAAAAATCTTATGATGTACGTTTATTTTCACAACTTAACATTTATAAAACTTTTTTTCTTTTACATAAAAATATAAAGTCTTTAATTTACAAATTAATGTTTTCCAGTTTAAGATTTAATCAAAAAATGAGTTTAAGAGCTTATATCTTAACATCTTATTTTTACTCTTCTATCGTAAAAAATCACTTTATATCAACCATCTACTTAAATTAAATAATTTTCATACCTCATTTATTAACTCTCTCTCTTTCAGTTGGAAATATTCATTATACGTGTAAATAATTACATTTTATAATTATACATTTACAGTAAACTCTGTCTACCACAGAAAGATTTTCAAGTCCCAGTGAATTTATAGACATAGAGTAAACTTTGCTGAAGGTAAAATAGTACGACGGAAATTTTTAGACCCAATCAATTTCACATTAGACAGAAGAGAGGTTACAGTATTTAATACTATTTCTCCCGCCGTCAAATTATAACATTTAAAGATTTGATTTGTTTATTTTATACATCATTTTTAAAGCTAAGAAGCATAAAAACAATTCTGCAATATATTAAAAATGATTTGTGGTTGATTTAACCTAAAAAAAGGGGGTGGGGGGAACAGTGAACTGGTGTATCAGAGGTCACATTTACTCATTTGATCAAATTATGCTGGATGTCAAATAGTTTTTTTTATATATATATACTCCCAGCATTTTATGTTTATTTTACCATTTTCTCCCATGTTTTCTTTTATCCCTCAAAAATTACATCAAAAGAGAGAACATAAAAATTCTTGTCATTACTGATGCCTAAGAGCTTAAATGCTTTAAAAGAAATAAAACACAATAGATGGGAAAACAAAAATATGACATATAAATAAAATATACTTTATTTATTAAATTTACTGTAGATGCAATAAAATTTTAAATGTAACATAAAATCTAATAAAATAGTTGCACAGTCTAATAGTTGCCATTTCAAAAAACTTGGAACAGGTCTCTTCTGTTGAGAAGTAGTATATTCACCCTAGGGAGAAATTTAAAAGAAAATAATTAATATTTAAATATTTAATATTTGATCATATCTACAAATTCAAACAAATTCTAATACCTGTTTTAAAAAAAAAAATCTAATATTACAGTAGATTCCTGACTAAAATGTGTTCAGGTTGAGAGTTAAACTTGAAACCTTTCACTTAAATTGACAACGCTCTGCCTATTGAGCTACCTGGACAGACAACTGTTGGCAATAACAACTGTTCTGTCATGTAGACAGCTCAACAAAATAAACCACAAGTAATGGAACTTAATTAAAAATGGATGCTAACATAATCGCCAATCAGGTTATCTAAGTGAAATGTGTCTGCTGGCTATCGGCCCAGGTAGCTCAACAGACAGACAATTTATCCAAAGGTCTTGATTTCGACTTTCGGCCTGGACGTATTTTCATTCAGTTAGAAAAATGTCAATTCATATATAATATTTTTATCAACCAGTTTGAGTTAAAAATAATAATACATAATAATGTACTGCTATAGTTTTTGATGTATTATTGTTAGAAAATACATATTACAGCTTGATTTGAACGAACCTTTAAGAAAAGTATCCAATTTCTATGAACTTCCATTAACATAAACATGTGAGCTAATTTAATAAGTACTCACAATCGAGAAATGTTAAAAAGTCAATTTTAATTTTGCAATACTACAATTCTTTACGTTATGTATGTTACCATATTTAAGATTAGTTTAATCTTTATAAATTTGATATATAAGCTATTGTAATACAATTTGATTACTTTAAACTTAATTTTTTTGAAATTATTTAGTTCAGAGTCGGCAAGTTTTTGCCGCAGGTGGAAAAAACCTCGGTAAAAACTATCCTGGCAAAAATGGCAAAAACTGAATTTTTACATATAAATGCACATTTTATTTCTTTTACTTATCTTAAATTAACAAGCTCAGAATAGTAGTACAATGCATTATGATGATAACTTAATATACTCATCTTAATTACTGAGAAATTATTAATTTCATCATAAAAAAAAAATAATTGAAAAAAAGCCATTGTTAGTCTGATTTTTATGCTGCAATAAATTAACAATATTGCAAAATCTACAGAAATTATAAATGCTTCCAGTTTTAAAATAAAATGTATCAACCTATCAATCAGCATAATGCAATAATTCAGAGATGTAAAATATAAGCAATAGTAGTAAGTACATGTATTAATATATTGTGTTCAAATAACTGAAATCTTAAATTTCTTTTAAAAAATTAAATATTTTAATAACAATAACATAAAAAATTAAACATTCAACATTAAGCGGCACTTTCATCACCATCATCATTGCAAAATAATTGTTTTTTTCAGCATTCCATAACAAAAAACAAGTTTGGAAACATTACTTATTGTCAAACTATTTCGAATTTTTGAGTGGACAAAAGAGAAGTTGGAAATTATTCTCTCGATTGCAGCACTACTGGCTGGGCGTGCTTGCAGGTGTGCTATTAACCTACAAAATTCTTCGGAAATTTCACATGACTTTGCGACACTTCTCCACCACTTATTGGAATCAACTGTCATAATTACTTGTTCTGAAAACAATGTACTTTGGAAAGGTTTTTCTTTTAGTTCAAAGTTCACGGCATATGATAGGAAAGATGGATTTATTTTTTGTAGCCATTCTCTGGCCTGTTCTTTTTGTTCGTAATTAAGGTGCTCACCCTTATATTTTGGGTGTAACAAATAGGCAAGAAGATGCCAGGGCAAAATTGCTTTTTCAAACCTTTTTTTAACTTTTACAAAATGGGGTTTCAAATTATCATCTTTCAGCAAATTGCACCATATATGGCAAGCATCTGCTATTGTTGTTGAATCAGCCTACAAGATATCTAAAGCTGTTGAGACTGGTTTTAATTGCTTAATGAGATCTTTTATTTGTTGCAATTTAGTTTAAGTGAAAAGTTATTAATTGCCAATCGCACAGTTTTTTTCATTTTGGAATACATCATGAGGTAACACAGTTTTATTTTCCAATCCACTGTGCACTTGCATAATTCCACTGATGTCTGTGTCTATATTTATCAAAAGCTGTCTGAGGAATTCTAATTTTTGAAAAGTTTCTTAGAATTATTCAATGTTATTTCTTTTTTCAGCATTTTTTGCAAGTCTCATTTTTAAAAATTTGTCTCTATCTTGCTGGGAAAAAAAGCCTCACCCATTTTGTGCTTTGTACATGAATCTCAATTTTGCCCACACTAGTTGAGGGAACATCTAAAAATTTTTATCACAGTATGAAAGGGATACTTCTATAAGTAAATAATGCTTTTGATCTTCGTGAAATTTTCCATTTTGAAAAATTGCTGTGATAAACCAGCTTACTGCTTTCCCTATATATAAAAATATTAATATTTAATGAGTATTAATATTAAAATGTGATTATAGTGCCTAATTAGAATTATGAAGGTAGTGCCATGTAATGTAACAACATGAAATATGTAATATTATAGCAACACTACACAAATATTTAACACATATATGCAAATCAAATTAAAAATACCAATTGTTATTGCACTCCATGTAGCTCTTTCTGGCTCTATCAGTTTCTCTAGTTACGAAGAACTAAATATGCAGAATTTCCTTCTCATTGGAGTAACTTTAACTTTCATAATATCCAACTGAAAAAGATTAGATAATTTATCATTAGTTTATAAAATAGTAAAGACACATGCTGAGCTATAAAGCCACAGAAAAAAAAAAAAAAAAACACTGCAATCTAATTTATGTTAAAATCTAATGCCTTATCTAATTTATGTAAAACAAAAAAGAGGTTGTGTGGCCATTATTCAATGACTGATCATAAGTTACCTAGATTTTTAATGATTCTAAATGTTTGTTTTTGTACATATGAAACACAAATGTTCTCTGAGTAATTAAATGAATTATAATATGAAACCAATATAATTAAACATTCTTTAAATCAATAACTTAAAAGAAGATGGTTTGTTATTTTAAATATTTACATATCTAATATCTTCATTTTATTATGTTAAATTCATTTCAATCATTTAGAACAATGCTTATGTTAAATTTTATTTTTATAAATTATAAAAAAGTCCCCGCACCCTTTCTTTTTTTAGCATATTATTTCACGTTTGTAGCTTAAGTCTAGCCTTAATCCTTAGTTTGTAGAATGTGCATTTGCAAGCAAAGAACAGATAGCCTTTTTACGGTACTTTTGGGTTAGCTGGGTACCAGTGATACATATACATGTATATAATACACACACACATATATATATATATACTAGAGATGAGACTGGCTCAGCCCGAGCCCAAGCCCGACATGGACTCGGGCTCAATTTTTATATCAGTCTTCGGGCCCGGGCGGGCTCAGGCTCATTCTTTCTGAAACTGACAATTTTATTTATACTCATACAGAAAAAAAAAATCTTTTTTCCCCCCTAAAAAATTACATATTCCATTTTAATGCTATTTTGATCAGAATGAATAAAAGGGGAAGCAGGAATCTCATTTTTCTTTTCCAGTTCTAGAATACTACTTTAAAAGAAAATTTGCAAGTTTATGTGCGGCATTGATGCGACGACGACCGGATGATATGGCGCGAATAATTTCGGTTTTTGCTTGTAAAAGTATGATATTTTTCAATAGGAACATTTATTTATTTATTTTTAGATATCAAAAGCAAAGTGAATACTTTTTTGTTTGTAGTTAATCAGCATTAGCTTAAGATTTGGAAATTTTTAGTCTTCTATTGTGTGCGAGTCATAATGGCTCTTTATATGAAAATAACGTTAGTGATTCTATTTTTCATGGCTCTGAACATTTACAAAGTCATTCGTAAGTCATAATTATTGTCATACATTGTTATTCTGATAAGAAGGCAATCGAAAAGTGTTTCCGCACTTTGCCTATAAAAGCATAGGATCTTTCAGATAACGGTGCCAAATTTTAAACTTAAGCTGATTTTCAGGAACAAGAAATATTGCTTTAATTAAGGAATCGATTACAATTTACGAAATTCACCTATTATACAAAATAGAAAAATGACTTAGGAATAGTAATTACTGTAAATTTCATGCATTTATTCATAAAATGTACTTCATTAATATGTCCATCAGGTTTGCTTGTTGGGTGAGAAAATTATGAGAATCTTTTAAGAAAGTATATTTTTATTTCATACAAAACTTCTCTTTTGAAAAAAAATAATGTAAATTCGCATAAAGTTTAATTAAGTGCTGGAGATTAACAATTATTTTCATGTAAGACATTTTTTAAATATGAGATATTACTTTTAAAACATTTTTTAAATATTATGATTTTTTTCAATATCGGGTTCGGGCTCTGATGACACAAAATGTTTCGGGCTTGGGGGGGGGGGGGGGGGGGCTCGGATTTAAAATTGTCTGGCTCGGGCTCTGAAAAGAGAGCCCGAACTCATCTCTAATATATACAAATATATATATATAAATACATACATACATATATATATATATATATATATATATATATACCTACACTTACATATATATATATAAATTTATATATGTACATTATATCACTGGCACCCGGCTAACCGAAAAGTACCCATTTTTTTTTGTTTGGATTCTATTAAGCTGTACCTGCAATGGTAGGTGGGAAGGCTTAAAAAACCAATATAACAACTTAATTCGTACAACTCATGGAGTGTTTGCATTCCAGTTTCCAGTCCATACAGTTCAGCATCAATTGTGCAGATATTTTCAAATTTTGGACTTATCCACTCCAAATTGCAAAACAAACTTGAAGAACAGAAAGCATACAAACTAGTGTTTTGCTACATGTTCCACGGAAAAAAAGACTTAGAATGGGACTAACATTAAAACAATATAAAAATCTGTATATTATTTATATAGGGTAATTTTATACAATAAATCATACAAATATTTTCACAATGTACTTTCATTTTTAAAAATTAAAGTATTTAATAGTAGTTAGAAAGGGTCTATTTATATAAACCAATCCCCTATAATCTCCAAAGTTTAATCAAATCAAAAGTCGTGTAAATTACACAATTTTGAAGATTATTGTTAATTACTTGTTATTATTTCTCTTTTGCACATGCAAAATGAGTGATTATTAATATATAAATGAATGTTTAATGACAATAAGATATTTCAAATATGTTTTGCTATAAAATATCTACTCAATATAAAAAAAGCTCACCAATTTCATACAAATAAACAATGTAAGCATAATCAAATATACAGCATTTAAATAAGCATATGTGTTACATTTAAATACACAAATCAAAATACACATTGACCAATGATTAGTTTTTATTTTATGAAACATTGATGTAATTGTTGTTTATTTCAATACTTTAGATTTCTGTTTGGAAATTGTATCTTGCAAGTAATGAAAATATGTTCAGAAATGAAAGACTGCTTCGATAAAATTGAATACAGTAGACTCCCTAAAATCCACAAATTTCTAAAATCTGCACATCATTACAGAAGAAAACAATGAAACTTACAGTTGAGATGTAGGGGAAAAATTCAGGATTTTTTAAATTATTATATCATTCCATGTACATTTTAATATGTAATTCTTATTAATATGGCTGAACATGCTTTCTCATCAAGGAAGTATAACTTTATTTCTGAAAAAAAGACAGTGCTGTTCTCAGTGTTGATTGTGATCTTTTTACCAAATAAATTAATGTATATCAAGCATTTTTGGATATTAAGTTTGGCTAAGCATGAAATAAAACTTTTGTTTTATGATTTTTATGTAAATTATTAGTGTAACTTTATGAGGCAAGTTTCAGAGAATAATTAAAAGAAAAAAAAATCTCATTATTATGCCTATTTTTAGTTATGTATTATTGTGTACTTGACCTTTACCTTAAAAATTTTAATCATGCTTTAAATTTTCTTACTTTACTTAATTATTTTAATATTTTACTTTATTGTAAGCAATCATTACAATTTACAGTGCATTATTACATTCAAATTACTGTTTAAAAAATGTAAACAAAACAGTGACCAGAAATCCATAATTCTAAAATATGCACAATCTCTGGTTTCAAGCTATGCAGATTTGAGGGACTCTACTATATATATTTTTTTAAACTGTTGATTTAATTATCTTTTAATTTATGGTTTAGGGAGAAGCAAGGATTAAACTGAAATTTTCACTGAATTAATGTTTAAAGAAATAGCAGTAACTTTCTGTAAAAAATGGTTAAAAAAGTTTCTTGCTGCCTTTTTTGTTTCAATATCTTTACTTTCAATTTTATTGTTTACATTTGAATATACATTTGATTTTTTGATTTTAATTATATTAAAACAAATATATTATTCCAAGAGATTCCTATATTTATGAAGTTTAAGATATGTTTAGTTTTGAAATTTTAAATAATAACAGGCTATAATAATACGTTTAACAAATATTATTTGTTTCTTATTATGCTAAATAAAAAATGAGCAGGAGCACCCATTGCTGAAAAAAAGCAATGAACATTTTAATTTAGTTTTCAAAAACACATTTGTGCAACAAGATGTTTTCATTTGTTACAGCAAAAAAATAATAATAATAATAATAATAACAACTTGAAATAAAGACCACTTTCTGTTTTTCTGCAACATCATGGGAGCCAAAACCAATCAGATTATTTGAAACAAGCCAGAGCAAATATTACACTAAATATGCAATACTTAAATAAGCTTCAATTAAATTGTAATAAGTAAACAAATTTTATTACAATTAAATAAACTTTAAAGATTTATGTTGTGGTTAAATAAGAATTTATAATTTTGTTAGATATTAAACAGATGCATTTTATTTCTTAAAAAATGGCAGTTCTCTGACCGTTATAGTTCACAAGCACTATTTTATGTTCTGCAAAATATCATCATAGTGATCCGCAGAACTAAAAATTGTAAATTTACTGGTCTGTGAGATTTCAAAAGGTTGGCGACTACTGATTTTACATTTTTAGATGACTGATTATTACTTAATAAAAAATTAAAGAAT
The DNA here is from genome assembly GCA_963931845.1 of Maratus michaelseni. Classification (NCBI taxonomy): domain Eukaryota; kingdom Metazoa; phylum Arthropoda; class Arachnida; order Araneae; family Salticidae; genus Maratus; species Maratus michaelseni. Next base: position 134,776,866 of record OZ007595.1, read on the forward strand.
TTTAAACTTTGTGTGCTGGGGGGGGGGGGGGGGGGGCTAGATTTTCTTTAAAAAAACAGACATCTGTAGATATGCGAAAGATTCAGAATCCTGAACCTGAAAGGTATGTGTAGTAGTAGTTTGCTACAAAATATATACTTTTTCCCAACCAGTGACCATAAGAAATAATGACAATCTGTAGCCAAGCCAGCAACACAGGTATTATAGTATTATTATTTGATGGTTTTTACCATTGTTTGAAAAAACTATAATGTTTCATTCAAAAATGCTTAGTTTAATAAAAAACTAATTAAATTTTTGTCAAAAATATTTGTGTATTATCATTACTTTGAAAAATATTTTAGAGTTGGTAATACCAATTAGAGTCCTGCATCGGGTCGGTTTACCCACTTTTACCTGCACCCAACTCACGGTTCAGATTAAAAAATATAGTGCCGACACGACCTATGGTTCAGGTCGGGTTGACTTCTAATTTTTTTTTTGCAGGTCGGGTTGCGGGTTCGGATTGACCCGCTTTTCCAAAAGAATGTACATAATATTTTTGCAGGTTAAAAATATGTATACAATAAGACCTCCATAACGGACACACTTGAAAACCAACCTTTTATGTGACTTGGAAAGGAATAAAAAATGCCATTCATCTGATCACTTGATCATAACTCGTTTTTTTTTTTTTTTTTTTACAGTTCTGTGCAATAATTTGCAAATGTCAGCGACAAATCTCAGTTGCAGTGTCAGATTTTTTCATTGACTCTTGCTGATAAAACAAAACAAATTGCTAACTCACGAAAAAAATTAATTTTCTTGCGGTTATACTAACGTATTATTATATCTAATATTTTAATACTGGGTATCTTCTTTGTGGACTACTTTTTCATAATTGTATTGAAATATGCATTAATTTTCTGTTCCTTCAGTTTCAGGTTAGTTCGGGTATTAATATTTTGTTGTTCGGGTCAGTTTCGAGTTGATTTTAAGCAAAATTTTCAAGTTTGGGTCGGAAACACAACCCGACCCATGAAGAATTATAATTCCTTGTCCTCAATTTCAAGTATTGATTGAATCTTTCAACAAAATCTAAAAGTAGCGAAATAGTGGACAACTTTTGAAAAGTAGTTTGTAGTCGCTACTTTTTAAAACAAGTAGTTATAGTTGTAGTTTAACTACATTTTTGATAAAGTAGTTGTAGTTCGCTATTAAAATAAAGTAGTTTTTCAGACCCCTAACTTATTCGCATTCAAATTTATTTTCATAGTTCTGTTCAAACTCTTTGTGAAAATCCCAACAATCAGACATGCTAAAACCTAAATATGAGCCATAATAATTATTCAAGGTTGAACTTGACTCGCAGAAAGAAAATAAGTCATACCGACCTGAAAAAATAAATAAAAGCAACCAGATCCGCTGCAGGATTCTATTCAACGATCTTGAGGTGTCCGCTATTGCGAGGTTTCACTATATTTGAATATTAAAGAATATAGATTTGTCCATTTTTCTATATAAAATATAAAATTGGTATTAGAGATATTATACATTATTTTTCATTATAGCAATAAAACATGATTTATTGTTCTTTCATTGTGGGTGCGGGTCGGGTGCAATCCGACCCATACAGGACTCTAATACCAATAACAAAATGATAAGTATTGTTTTATCATAATTAACAGAAAGTTAATTATTAATTTCATTTCTTTTACTACTTCTTTGAGAAAAAAAAATTTGCTAAAGATTATATACCATATTTTTCAAACAATCAATATAGTTTTAAGGAACTTTTACTTGAAATATGCAAATAATTTTTTAGAGTTCAAAATCAGTTGGATATGATAAATTGCTATATTTTTATTTAAAAAGAAAGGCACTGTAGCTTTAAAATTTACAAGGTACTGCCCACACACACACACACAAAATTCTGGCTATGCTTTTGCAAATACTAAATAAATATTGATTAGTACAGAATGATTTACTATATAATATGTACTAATTGCACTCTTTTAAGCAAAATAAACTTGAGTCATGAAAAGCAACACTCAATTGAATCAATATTCACCTCTGTACTTTAATAATTATTTAAAAACAACACAAAATGTCACAAAACATGTATGCATCATTTAATAAAAGCATTTACTTAAGGTGTTTTTTAAAAACATACAAAACTGTATTTCACATATGATAAAACCTAGCGGTTTCACTCTTTTAAGATTGCGTATTAAAAAAAAAAACTTAGCAGCACACACAGAATACACAGATATATAAAATATATATACATGGATGTATGCAGGAGAGTTCATTGTAGTGCTGTCCTCCCCTAGTTTTGCGTGTCTGTATGTATTAAGAGTTAATTTTTATTTTATCATTCTCAGAAAATAATAGTAAATCAAATATGCTACTTACTTATTATTCCAGAGGCCAGACTCATTGTTCACTTCATCTTGTTATCGTCGTCAGTATTCTTGTTATTGTGGCCGTATCCATATTTTCCGCTTCGGCTTTTTCATTGAGAAGATAATAAAGATTAATTTATACAAAGTTTGGGTGGCTGGTTACGTTTAACTCGTAACAATCTGAACATCAATCTGTTTTAAAAATACGAAAACTTAAACAAAAATAAAATCTAACATCCATGCGCCGAATCATGAGGAACAAAACAAACATCAATTCGCCCCAATGCATGACGGTTAGTCGGCTGTTACGCATGCGCGTGTTTCAGTGTGCTGTGCTGCTGAACTTGACAGGCGGATTTGAGCTGGGCTGTAGCCCAATTTGGGTTTCACCCTATCCCATACTAGGTATCGTAAAGATGTGGCTATGAATAGGTAACCGTTTTCTTCCAATTTGGGGAGTATTGAGACCCGTTATGGGTCTGATACCCTGAAATAGGTATATTACAACCCATATTGGAGTTTGAAAAGCTAATATGGGTGTTATTTCATTTTGGGTAGCATCCTAAAATAGGTTTCCTTTTTTACTGTGCAGATATATATATATATATATATATATATATATATACTAGGGGGCCTACCCCCTGCGAGCTACGCTCGCCAACCCCCGCTTAGCCTTCGAGGCCTCTAAAAACATGACAGCGTGCTTTGTTTTAAAAATATTGGTAAATCTGTAATTGGGTTGCCATGCTTTTAACGTTTTAATGGGTCATTTTTTGATTATCATGGCCTCATACACAGCTGTTGCGACAACGGACGACTGTTTTCGGAATGAATCTCTGTTGAATGAATCTCATCGACTGTTTCCCTCCGTTCAAATGTTGATATATATATATTTATTTATTTATATCAGATACATATATATATGTCAGATATATATATATATATATATATATATATATATATCTCACATATGTCATGCTGTAACTCTCTTATTTATGAAGCGATTTGGATGTGACTGAGTATCTGTATAGGACATACCAAGGTCTTGACCGCGGTTCGTTAGCCAGCTTCATCCGCCATCTTGTTTAAAAATGTCGGCCAGTAAAAGAAAAATTACATTTTTAAAAATTCAAAAAGGTGTACAAAAAAAGTTTATAAATTGAAAAAAAAAATGTTTCTGTTAAGTGTTAGAACATGATACAAGTGTTCCGGAACATTTTTTTTTGGCTATATCTTAAAAAATGGCTGAGATATGGCAGTTTGAAATTCTAGGATGGCTGAAAATTTGAAACAATCTGAAATTTGTTAGCCTATAATTCCCGTATTTATGAACCGATATGCATGTGTACAGAAAATACCATGGTCTCGACCGAGTTTGTTGGACAGCGTTATATGCCATCTTGTTACAAAATAGTGCGCAGTTAATTTTTTTAAATTAAATAAATCAAAAATATATAAAAAAGTCTTTCCGGCCTGTACCGGGAAAAAAAGACAGCTTTCATAGGCCATGTTTTTAAAAATTCAACTCATTTTACTGAAACACCCGAAGCTAAAATGCCTTGAACACGATTATAGATGATTCAATCCAGGTTTTCGTTAATACTGCATTTGAATGCGAATTTCAGCATGATATTTACACCATAACAAAAATAAGATTGTTTCAAAATGTCAGCCACCCTACAATTTCAAACTGCCATATCTCAGCCATTTTAGGCTGATTTCGTAAGAAATACTACCTATTACATTCTCCCATAAGTTGAAAAAAAAAAAAAAATGTTTGCACATCTACGCCGATCATGACTCTCATAACCCAAAACCACCCCCAGTTCAAAACTTTATCTATCGATCTATCTATCCATCTATGTAACTTTTTTATGAACGTCAATAATTCTGCACAAATATCTTCCAAACTGACACATAAAATCAAGGGGTATAAAATCTCTGTCAGGTTCGTTAATGGGCAAAATCGAACCAATGGGGGGAATTCGAAGGGGGCTTTTTGTGAAAACAGCAAAAAACCCATAATGTCTTAATTATGATACCTATCGAATCCGTTTAAAATTATTAATACTTCTAGGAAAACAGGCGAAAATTTATTTATGACAGATTTTTTATATCATTAAAAATGGACCCAGGGCGGGGGGAAAGGAGGGTTTTAGAAGAAAAAAATTCATAACTGCGTCCATTCACAAGATATCAAATCCGCTTAAATTTATTATAAATCCTCTTAATATTATCTAAAACTTTTATATTGACAAGTTTTTTATAGGACCAATCCTTATAGAAAAAAATAAATAAGTAAATAAATAAATAAAATAAAATAAATACCTGTCGGCTCCGCGTGCAAACATGTTAGGTTTTTAAGTGGGCTGTTCCAACTACCGCATCATGGCAAAACGGTCATTTCTTCCGCAATTCCCAACAAACAGGCGCCTCACGGTGTGCGTCTTTGAAATCTACCTGTGCCTGTAGGCCGAGCCGTCACTGATTTTTTTAAGATAAAGCCAAAACAAAAAAAAATTCTGAAATCCTTCTATCACGGTCTAACACTTAACGGAAATAATTCTTTCAATTTATAACTTTTTTGTACATCTTTTTAAATTTTTAAAAAATTAAAAAAAATTTACATTTTGAAACAAGATGGCGGTTGAAGCTGGCCAACGAACTCGGTCAATATCTTGGTATGATCTGTATACATTATCAGTCTCAATCATATCGGTTCATAATTACGAGACTTACAGCATAACAAATATCAGATCCTTTCAAAATCTCAGCCAGCCTAGAATTTCAAACTGCCATATCTTAGCCATTTTTTAAGATAAAGGTTATTCATACTTACTTTTGATTTAAAAAGAATAGTAGATAAATATTAAAAAATTATTGTTGGAAATTTTTTGAAAAATTATACATTTTATTCTGAAATATTAAATTTATTCATAAATATGATCAAAAACTCCAGTAACTGACACCGTCCCTATTTTGGAACACTAATAACTGACACAAAGTGAACCACTTTATTTTAAAAGATTAAAATGCATTAAAAAACTTTATTCTTTATTATAAAAACAAAATACATTAATATTTAATATAAAAGTGGGAATTAGTAAGACGTACTGCATTATGATTAATGCAGAGTATATAGTATATAGTAAGAGTATATAGGAGTAATATTTAGTACTGCATTATTAGTAATGCAGATATCTAATAACTGAAATTTATGAGGCAGAAATTGATATCAGGTGTCAGACACCGGTAAAACAACTTAAATTTTAATAATTTGTACTATAAGATAAATTTAATTTATTATTATTCATTTTTAAACAGTTCAAATAATCGATTTCAACTTTCTTTAATATAACTAATAACTAAGACCTCTGTCAGAGACTGGTGAAATGAAATTCTATGAACCAATAACTCGTCCCCCTCATTAAGCTAAATTAAATTACCCTAAATAATGGTCCTAATATATCATATGCATCTTTAAACTAATTTCTACAATTATAACTTTGAGAAAAATGTTTGAGATGGTTGCTTTACAAATAGATTAGAAAAACACTTCCTTAATTAGGTAGCTTTTAATACAAAAAAGTATAAAGCTACCTATTGCAGCCGTTTGGAGGAAAGTAGTTCCGGAAAATTTCGATATATTTTCACCGATCATGACCCCCAGACCCCAAAACAACCCTCCGTTCAAATGTTGATTTATATATATATAGATATATCCATACACACACACATATATATATATATATATATATGACCTATGTCATACGATAACGCTCGTATTTATAAATCGATTTTGATGAAACTAATTGTGTGTATTAAGCTAACCAATGTCTCGACTTTCCCGATTGTCTCGATGTCCCGAGTTCGTTGGCCAGCTTGGTCCGCCATTTTGTTTCAAGATGGCGGCCATTTAAAAATTTAAAACTAAAATAAATATACAAAAAAGTTAAAAATTCAAATTTATTTTTAATTGCGTGTTAGGCCTTGATACAAGGATTCCAGAGCATTTTTTGTTTTACCTCTATCTTAAAAAATGGCTGAGATAGAGCAGTTTGAAATTCTAGGGTGGCTGACATTTTGAAACAAAACAGCACATTAACGCGATTACTCGCAAATTATTTTATTTCATTGTTGTAATAATTTTCCCAATCATACGCATAAAACTATATATTCATATCCGTTAGCGCCAAAATTGGCGACATTGGCGACAAAATTGGCAAAATTGGAGACATTTGGCGAAATTTCGCCAAATTTGGCGACCAAAATAACTCTTCATAAATGAAGCCAATTTGGCTATTGCTCAATAATTTGGCGAATTTCTTATTCAAATTCAGTATTAACGAATCTTTTGTAAACGTTTTCTTTGCATTTTAACTTGCTGTTTTCGTGTAACATTAGCTAAAATTTTAAAACGAAGATATAGGAAAGCTACCTTTTCCTCCCGGTACAGGCCGGAAGGACTTTTTTAGAAATAAGATGGTTGCTTCAAAATGGCACTTTTTGTATTCTCAAATAATTCTTCCTCATTAAATATGTTCTTGGCCCTCTAGTGGTGAATAAATTGATTCTAAAAAATAAATGTCTCATTTACCACTAGATGACATTATTGTAATGAATTTTACAACAAATTGCTTATTGGAGTTATATTTTTGCGTAAGTGTCAATTACTGGTTAGGTGCCAATAACTTGGAGTTTCACCCTATGTCTCTTCTTTCTGTGCGGAATTTATTAAATTCCGTTTATTTAGTGACATTTCTTGTTTGATTCAATTTCAAAATACAGCAGCAATGCAAATGATTCCCTTTAGCATTTTAGACGAATATTATTTTTTATAGAAGTAAGTTTTCTCCGACATCATTCGCGCATTTTCGGTTTAAGAGGGATAACAGTTTGAACGTTAAACAAAATGTCTATTTTAGGATTTATTGTTGTTTTCAATTACAATGTAAACTTTGGGATGATTGGAAATATATGTTAAATTTAGAAAGTGCCATATAACATTTTGTTCAATAAGAAATTCATACTTCGTCATTGGCATCCACGTACGATATCCTGAAAATGCAGTGTCAGTTAGTCTGCTTGTAGCGAGCAATTTGAAAACTTCAAATAAAAATATTTAAAAAAAAATAATAATGCTATTAATCTTTAGAGTGTTGTCTATGGCGTAATGTAAGTTTTTTAGGTAGCTTTCATTACAAAAAGCTACCACCCTCCGTTCAAATGTTGATATATATATATTTATTTATTTATATCAGATATATATATATATATATATATATATATATATATATACTAGGGGGCATACCCCCTGCGAGCTACGCTCGCCAACCCCCGCTTAGCCTTCGAGGCCTCTAAAAACATGACAGCGTGCTTTGTTTTAAAAATATTGGTAAATCTGTAATTGGGTTGCCATGCTTTTAACGTTTTAATGGGTCATTTTTTGATTATCATGGCCTCATACACAGCTGTTGCGACAACGGACGACTGTTTTCGGAATTGATAAGTAAAATCAATTGCAACTTGAAAACCAGCTTGTATAAAATGGTTAGGTTTAAATTGTGGCAAACTGTCGGACTTTTATAACAACGATCTGTATTCTATTCTTCCTTTGCGTTTAAGGATGAGAAAAATTCCATCTGTTTGTGAGTAACAGTAAGCACCACGGTATTAAAAAGTACTATGTTATAGACATTTTCAGCAACAGATTTTAATTTTCTCTCTATTTTAGTGCACCATCATGCATATTTTCATGTTATTTTAAATATGAAAATTTATTTTAATTAATATGTATATACGAATTTTCTAATAATTATTTATCATACAATATTAATTAAATATTTTGTGCATGCATGTCTGCATTTATTCGGCATCAATTGATGAGATATTTAAACAAATTTGCTATCCGCGATAATTTTACACCATGTTATGTCACTTGAATATTGTCCATAAGAAAATCGGGTACTTTTCCAGTATAGGATCCTTTGCTTTTAGGTTTGGCGTATCTCGAGCTTCAAAAAGGGATAGATTCGTTAATATACATAGATTTGTTGCCAAAAGTTATGAAAACAAACCCAATGAACTTTTGGTACTTTTCTATTATAGGGGTCTTGACGATTTTTTAAAAAGCTTGGCGCAATTCGGGCATCAGAAAGTGAGATTTGCTGCCAAATGACATAAACAGCCATGGAAACAAATTCGACGATTTTTTTGTTTATATGCGTATTTTAATTATGCGTATATTATTATTGTTTTTTTCTATACAAATTACTTCTGATTATATATAAAATAGGATAAATGACATTCTACGCTAAACAAATTGTATAAATATTGAAAAAATGCTTCTGTATACGAAATGACAAAGTTAATAGGTTGACAGAAAGTATGTTGCCAAATTTCCTTTTCTGCCAAGGCTATTTTCTCTGTTTCATCAAGGCTTTGTTATTTATGTGTAAACATATAATTCATTATTAAAAAAGTAATGCTACTGAAATATTCATTTGTTTTAAACTTTAATAGCATTTCTCTAATGTATAGGGAGCATTTTTTTCCTTGCTGCCAATAAAAGAGAGAAAGGAATAAATGTCATTTTACCATAATTGATGTCATATTCTCATTAAAATTGGAAAGAAAACCAAGCAGGATATTTTATTCTCCTTCCGTTCAGTTGGACAATTATTATTTTATATATTCGTTTCAAATATCCGAATTAGTGATTTTATAAATTCGTTTAATTAAATTTTACAAAAAAATAACAAAATGATATCAATAAATAATAAGAAATAAATAAGTATTGCACTAATTACTATGAATTCCTTCCCCCCCCCTTTCTTTTGCGTTTACATAAATGACGTCATTTGGACGAATGTATTCAAAATATTTTCAGTTTATAAATTAAATTAAATGCTGACAGACGATTGAATCCTGACGATAGAAATGTGATTTTTTTTCAAATTTTCCTGAAAAACATAACTTAATCACAATCTTGTCTTCATTATCGATTGAAATAAAAGATAAATTCAATTTCAATTTGAAAATGACGAATAAAAAGAAATCAATAATCCCTATCGGGATCCTTTTCAATTTTTTTCCCTTTTTTGCCACAAAAAACTGAGTAATTAGTTGCCATCATTACAGAAATGTCATTAAAATTAGAAAAAAATTAATATCTCGAAAACTAATTCCAATTTCAAAATTCTATTACCAGTTTTGACATCCGCGGATTTTTATGGACAATTGGTATTAATTTCACCATCAAGCGTTTAACATTTTATTAAAAATAGCCCTGAAACATAATCAGTCGTTTAATCAGTCGTTTCATAAAATCGTTTCATAAATTCGTTTCATAAAATCGTTTCACAAATTCGTTTCATTAGGATTTTCTATATATAGGGTATATATATATATATATATATATACATATATATATATATCATATATGTCATGCTGTAACTCTCTTATTTATGAAGCGATTTGGATGTGACTGAGTATCTGTATAGGACATACCAAGGTCTTGACCGCGGTTCGTTAGCCAGCTTCATCCGCCATCTTGTTTAAAAATGTCGACCAGTTAAAAAAATTTACATTTTTAAAAATTCAAAAAGGTGTACAAAAACAGTTTATAAATTGAAAAAAAAAATGTTTCTGTTAAGTGTTAGAACGTGATACAAGTGTTCCGGAACATTTTTTTTTTGGCTATATCTTAAAAAATGGCTGAGATATGGCAGTTTGAAATTCTAGGGTGGCTGAAATTTTGAAACAATCTGAAATTTGTTAGCCTATAATTCCCGTATTTATGAACCGATATGCATGTGTACAGAACATACCATGGTCTCGACCGAGTTTGTTGGCCAGCGTTATATGCCATCTTGTTACAAAATGGTGCGCAGTTAATTTTTTTTAATTAAAAAAAAACAAAAATATATAAAAAAGTCTTTCCGGCCTGTACCGGGAAAAAAAGACTGCTTTCATAGGCCATGTTTTTAAAAATTCAACTCATTTTACTGAAACACCCGAAGCTAAAATGCCTTGAACACGATTATAGATGATTCAATCCAGGTTTTCGTTAATACTGAATTTGAATGCGAATTTCAGCATGAGATTTACACCATAACAAAAATAAGATTGTTTCAAAATGTCAGCCACCCTACAATTTCAAACTTTTTATCTCAGGCATTTTAGGCTGATTTCGTAAGAACTACCTATTACATTCTCCCATAAGTTGAAATTAAAAAAAAAAAATGTTTGCAGATCTACGCCGATCATGACTCTCATAACCCAAAACCACCCCCAGTTCAAAACTTTATCTATCGATCTATCTATCCATCTATGTAACTTTTTTATGAACGTCAATAATTCTGCACAAATATCTTCCAAACTGATACATAAAATCAAGGGGCATAAAATCTCGGTCAGGTTCGTTAATGGGCAAAATCGAACCAATGGGGGGAAATGGGGGGGGGCTTTTTGTGAAAACAGAAAAAAAACCCATAATGTCTTAATTATGATACGTATCGAATCCATTTAAAGTTATTAATACTTCTAGGAAAACAGGCGAAAATTTATGTATGACAGATTTTTTATATCATTAAAAATGGACCCAGGGCGGGGGGAAAGGAGGGTTTTAGAAGAAACAAATTCATAACTGCGTCCATTCACAAGATATCAAATCCGCTTTAATTTATTATAAATCCTCTTAATATTATCTAAAACTTTTATATTGACAAGTTTTTTATAGGACCAATCCTTATAGCAAAAAATAAATAAATAAATAATAAATAAATAAATAAATAAATAAATAAATAAAATAAATACCTGTCGGCTCCACGTGCAAACAAGTTAGGTTTTTAAGTGGGCGGTTGCAACTACCGCATCATGGCAAAACGGTCATTTCTTTCGCAATTCCCACCAAACAGGCGCCTCACGGTGTGCGTCTTCGAAATCTACCTGTGCCTGTAGGCCGAGCCGTCACTGATTTTTTTAAGATAAAGCCAAAACAAAAAAAATTCTGAAATCCTTATATCACGGTCTAACACTTAACGGAAATAATTCTTTCAATTTATAACTTTTTTGTACATCTTTTTAAATTTTAAAAAAATTAAAAAAAAATTAACATTTTGAAACAAGATGGCGGATGAAGCTGGCCAACGAACTCGGTCAATATATTGGTATGATCTGTATACATTATCAGTCACAATCATATCGGTTCATAATTACGAGACTTACAGCATAACAAATATCAGATTCTTTCAAAATCTCAGCCACCCTAGAATTTCAAACTGCCATATCTTAGCCATTTTTTAAGATAAAGCCAAAAAAAAAAAAATGTTTTGGAATCCTTATATCACGATCTAACACGCAACGGAAACAATTCTTTCAATTTATAATTTTTTTGTGCAAATTTTTTAATTTTTCAAAAATGAAAATTTTTTTAACTGGACGCCATTTTGAAACAAGATGCCGGATGAAGCTGGCCAACGAAGTCGGTTCGATGTCCTATACACATACTCAGTCATATCCAATCGGTTCATAAATAAGAGAGTTACAGCATGACATATGTCAGATATATATATATAATTCAACATTTGAACGGAGGGTGGTTTGGGGATCTGGGGGTCATGATCGGTGAAAATATACCAAAAGTTTTTTGGAATTGCTTTCCTCCGAACGGCTACAATGGGTAGTTTTTTGTAATGAAAGCTACCTAATAAGAGAGTTACAACATGACAAATGTCAGATATATATATCGTATTTCCAAGATCGAATTCGGTGTGAAGGGCAGTCGAAAGCTCGTTGATAAACAGGTTTAGCTCTGTGCCAGGTTTCCCTTATAGATCGCATCAGGAGGCCGTGTGGTGTCGTCAACAACAAAAAACTTCAGTCCGTTTTTCAGTAGAAGAAACAGTTTATTTCCAGTTAAAGACATCACTTCAGGAGGAATGCTCGTTAGCCAACGCTAAACGTAAAAAAAAAATCTCCACTGACAAGTTCTTTTCGATGACAACGTTCCATTATTTTATAGAATCCGTCCCGTTTCTTTTAGCAAACACCAACGTCAAAAAAGTCTGTCCGAATCAGGATGTACGTGTTTTTAAACTAGCTCGCGTAAGAAAACAGAATACGTCACGTGACCAACTTTTATCAAATCAAAAGGTCCCTTTAGGAACTCTATTAGTATTTCCGGTGGATTTATCTTGTCGCAAAATGGTTTCCTTACCCGCGAAAATGTTCTACGCTTTTCCAGAATTTTCGGATAATTTCGTACCAGATGCCTGCCATATCAACAAACGAATTTATCTGTTTTGAGGCTGTAGTTAAACTTCGATTTTAATGCGTAATAAAAAATAAGAAGAAGAAAAAGAAAATGAATCTTTATAGAAGGGGAAAAAAAGAAAGAATTAAAGTTTTTCGGAAATATTTAAATAGATATTTAATATTTAATAATAGGATAACTTTACGGAAATAAGGTTTTCTGAGCGGAATAATTTAAGAGATGCGATATTTTAGCATTTAAATAAAGAAGTTATAGCAATTTGACTACACGGGAATAATACTAATGAATTTTGATAATGGATTAAAATAAAGATGTTCTATTTAAAGAATAAATTAAAAAAGCTATCGCCATTTTTAGACTAACTACTTTCGAATAAATATTATTAAGTGGATTAGGATAAATTGGCTTTACATATGGATAGTAAAAGGCTATTTTAAGAATAAGAATTATTTTAATAAGCTGGGTTATATACGGAATATTATTGAATGGAAAAAATTTATAGAATAATTGAGGAAAAAAATTTAATTTTGTAATATACACACACACACACACACACACACACACACACATATATATATATATATATATATATATATATATAAATCACTTTTGAACGGAGGATGGTTTTGGCTTCTGGAGATCATGATCGGTGAAAATATACCAAATTTTTTGTAATTGCTTTCCTCCGAACGTTTGCCATAGGTAGCTTTATGTAATGAAAGCTACCTAAAATTATAAATTGAAAAAGTTGTCTCCTTTAAATATTAGATCGGGATACAAGGATTCAGGAACATTTTTATTTTGGCTTTATCTAAAAAAATGTCTGAGATATGGCAGTTAGAAATTCCAGGGTTGCTGAGATTTTGAAGCAATGTAATTTTTGTTATGCTGTAACTCTCATGTTGAAATTCGCATTCAAATTCAGTATTAACGAAAACCGGGATTTTATCTTCTATAATCGTGTTCCATGCATTTTAGCTTCTGGTGTTTGAATAAAATTAGTTGAATGTTTAAAGGTTTATGAAAGCTACCTTTTCCTCCCGGTAAGGGCCGGAAGGACTTTTTTATTAGATGCAGTGGCACATTATTTACTTTAACTTTTGTAATAGTTGGAAATTAATAATTGTTTTGGTTCTACACTATAAATTATTAAAAAATGACAAAAAAAAAATTGATTTTTTAAAAGTTTCACACTGGTGTCCACTCTTAACGTCAAATACCAAACCGAAGGATTGAGTCATAGGGTTTATAGCGGGAAATACCTTTTAGCACGGCAGGTGGGTTTCATTTTTTATTGTTTTGAAATTTAAAAAAAATGTTTTTTTTTAAAGTTGACAAATTATGAGGTACACAGAAAATATGTACAAAATCAAGTGTCACAGAATTTTGATTGCAAATAATAAAACTTGTAGATAGTACACAAGGTTAAATTTATATTTAATGATAATATTGAAATGAAAAAACTTTCACTCGCAATAAATTAATTTTTTACTTTCATAGATGTAATTGTTAGTCAAAGGGGTATTTGTTTTTGTTTCTGGAACATTTTGGTTATTGAAATGCCTGGGGCGTTCTCTTTTTTTCTCTTTGGCTAATGTCCTTGTGTACGAATACAAGATATTCGTTTTCCATTTATATCCATTATTATATCATATTATTACTTGTCTTAAACAATAGATTATTTCCTAATACACGTTTTTATTTTAAAAAGGATAAAAATTCTTACTACTTTTAAATACAGGAACATATAATAGAACAGTCATTGTAGTAAATTCCATTAATATTAAAATTTTAAGAAGCTAAAACGGAAATTAAAATTTAAAACAATTATCTTTCATTAAACACACTGTTTCTGATGGTGATTCTACTGTGAATATCTCCACTATATTTTAACACTTCTTGGTTGGTTTGTTGCTAGTGCGAGGGTAATTTTTTGCACACGAGTGTTAAACGGACAGTGGCTACCATTATACACGTTGACTGCAACAGATTGCAAGTTCCTTTTTTGACAAATTAAAAAAAAAAAAAAAAAAAAAAAAAACGGTTTATCGTCTCAATTCAAATTTCCCAATCGCGGCAATGTCTGTTAATTTTATATATTTTGTTAATTCAGAAATATGAATTTTTAATTAATTTTACACGTTGAACGCCGAACTGAAATAACTAAGCATGCCTGGGTGGCGACTTTTTTTAAAAAATACATGGTAATAAACTGTCAATATTCCCGTTTCATAGCAATAAATTGACTTGAATGAAAATAATGATGTCACACGTTTTTGTATGGTATGTCGTCCCATGAAATATTGCTGGCACACATATTCCTGTGACATGGCGATCAATGTGTTAATATAGATTATGACTGACTACACAAATCCGTGCAAATTGGTGAATAAATGATATGAGTTCTAAGTTTTAAATAACAATTCAGAATAAATAATTCGGAGAATAGTTTAATAGATTAATATAACTCCGAAATTTAAAAAAATTACAACTCGTATGATTTTTTAACCAATTAGAATAATTTTGTTAAAATTAATCTAGTAGAATTACATATCCAGCATTTACTGGAGTTCCAATACATGAGGTTTATTCAGTTGAGGTTATTCAAATATCAGACAAGATACTATGATTAACTGTGTTAAATATGTTATTGTTGTTAGATTAATCGTGTTAAATATATTATTGTTGCTAGATTAATTGTGTTAAAATTAATATAGTACAGTAGAACCCGCCCCCCTCCCCGGTTATCCAAAAAGCATGGGAACAAAGGATTTTCGGTTGACCGGGATTCCATCGGAATTTTCGGTACTAGTACTAGTATTACTACTAGAATCACTACTAGTACTTACCCTTCTCACTCCCCCACAGTCAGGAAAAGCGTTTGTGCTTGCAGGTGCAGCAATTGTCCGTATTCTGTTCGATTAACCCTTCCTGTTTACACGTGTTTAAATTTTCTCCAAACTTTATTTACTATGAGTAATACTTTAAAGCAGAAATGTGTTTTTATAAGCTTGAAGAGATTGACGAGTTGAAAAAGTTGATACTAGCACCTTAGTATATTGAAGTGCAGGAATATGCAACAGCGTCAGATGTGTTGTTTAAAAGGTGGCGTGATAAGGCAGCAGTGAAGCAATGTAAAGTTGAAAAAAAAATCACAACATGTTTTGTAAAGAAATGAAGTGTTGTATGTGTCTATAATAAAATGCCTGCATTTACGCTGTGGTCTAAATAAGTAAGTTGTCACTGTTTATTTATTTCATAAGCAGCAAGCTTGTTTTAAAAAATAATTTTTCATATTAAAAATAAAAGGGTTAAGGTCTTTCGGTTAAACCAATTTTCTTATAACCGGGATTCGGATAATCGGAGTTCTACTGTATTTTAATATGATTAAAATTTTCAACCAATTTGATCACTAAAACATGTCTAATATCGTGATTAATTAATTACATCATAATAATTGGTGCTTTTATGAAGTTATTTTTATGTACCCTGTAAATTATTCTTTACTGTATTTTAATTAGAAAAAAATTAACACAAACACTGCTCAAATATATTTGTGAAAAAGTAACATTAGCATGTAAAATAACGAACGTTTAAAGTATTCAAATGTGTTACGTGACTGTTTTTTTTAAATTTAGAAAAATATCTATATCTACAAAATTAAAATAAAATACCCATTTCGTGAACAAAATATGTTAATTAAGTTCGAATATTTTATTAATATTTTCTTTTTACAAATTGTAAGCGTGAAAATAAATTTTGTATACAGAATATTTAAGAAAAATATATGTTTTGTTTCATTAAAACCATTTTACTTTTGACTTTTATTTATGCAGAAGATTTTAATTAACTTCAAGCTACCCGACATCATTATGCAAAAAAATATCGTTATTATCTTTTTTTAAGGGTTGTTGATAAGCTAATGAAAATTCACATCACGCAGAAGCATGTTCTTTTAAAAGAATCTTCATCCAAAATATAAAATATATATATATGTATATATATATATATATATATTTAAAAGATTGCAACAAAGGGTACTTAATTTTTTCTGACTTTGCAACTGGAATATCAACATAGGGACGCTGTAATTGTTGATAATTAAGCAAAAAAAATTTCAAAATGTTTCCGTTAATTTAAATTTTATATTTACATTTATTTATTTTAACATTCATAAATTATATAATACCTTGAACGTATTCTATATTAATAAAAGAAAAATGTTTGTCTGTTTGTATGTTTGTTGGCGATGGCTAGGGAAATCAGTCCTATTTACAGGTCTGCAAACGTGGTTTCGGATAAACTTAAGGCACATCCCATAGCACTTGAATTTCAGAATTTTGATTTTTTTAATACTTTTTGCTATTAGTATTTTCTGAAACGGAAAAAAATCGCGTATTTCTACAATTTAAGTTCGCCTTCGATTTTGAGCCACTCCTAATCGCAATAAAAATTTCATATTTGTGCCCGAGACAGAAAATTGTGTCGCTTTTTTATAACGTTTTTTTTTTTAGAATTCGTACGGCAATTTTTGACGAATTCGTTGAAATTTTTTAACGAAAGTCTTCATTTAACCAAAAAATCAGACGTTTGTTTTTTTTATCAACCAATCTCTGTTTGATACTTTTTTCATCCAATCTTCTATTTTATTCCCCTGTACAGGGCAGACATTCGGTAATCGATAAAGGAAATCCAGAATTATTAAATAGTTTTTATTTTAATTAATAAATAAATTCAGGACATGTTTTATTTCTCTGAAACGCGAATGAGAAAGCGTGGGGAAAAAATCCAATTTTCCTAAACAACACTTTTATTGTCTAAATCCGTTCCCATGGCGATGCAGCTGACCTCGCGGTCGGGCAATCTTTTTTTTTTTTTTTTTTTTTTCTGGCGCGTAGTGTTTATTTGTAGTGGTACTTATTTCGCGTACAGACTGCAGTAGTGTAATGGAGATAAAATAACTCCGAGAAACAATTAGGTAATTTTATGCAGTTTTGAATTCAGGAGGTGACCAGTGGGGAACTTTTCTTTCCCCCATAGCTACAGAAATCTCGCCCGGAAAAAAAATATCTGAATTAAACACTGAACTTAAGTATATTTATGGTTATTATAATGAACTTAGGCAATGCGGGTGGGTCAGCTAGAGCGTAAATAAAATATAGTTTGAATTATATCAATGTAAATATATATTACTTTTTATTATATTTTCATGAGTTTTGCCTATCTCTGATGTACATAACAGCCTTTCTAAATGAAATATATTAAGAAAAAATAATGTGACATACGTTTTCTCAGCTGGAACTAAAACATGAAAACTTAATTTAAGAACATTGAAGACAGCCCATCGGTCGCGAAGTGTCTGCCAGATACATGAATATGTTTTGTTTTAATTTTAGATTTGTTGGCCTTAAAATCTGACTTAAGTATATTTATTTATAAGAAAAAAAAGTTATATGCTACACTGTTAAAAATCTCTAGCAAACTGCCCATTCATTCAACCCTATTTATAGAAAACAATTACAAAACCGTAATTTATCTCTATTCTACATCAAGTAACCCTTAACTACACTGTAAAAAAGAAATGGGTCGATCTACTAAAAAAATTTTAGTTTTTCTCATTGATTTTTGCAATGACTAAAAATTTTTTTGTATTCTTACTCAATTACAAGAAAATCTGTAAGAATTACTAGAAAACGCCTAGCAACATTACTAGAAAACAGCTAGCAACGATTCCGGTTTTTAGTACCGGTTACTAAAAAAAATCTTTGGAATACAAATATACTAAAAACAAAATTTAGTAACCTCAGAATTTTTTGAATTTCAACAGACAGTATTCTTTTATTTATTTTATGGAAAACTTCAGGCACCTGTTTAAACTATACGTTAAACGTAATAAGTGTAAACTAATAATTTTTCATAATTAAAATACGTAACTTTATTGGATTAGTTTATAATTCGTATCTCGTTTTAGATTTAGCTGTGCATAATGTAAGTGAAAATTTAAAAACAATAGAAAATAGAGTATTACAGAACGAAGGAAACAGATAAAAACATCAGACCAATACAATTATTATATTTATTGTTCCTTCCTTTATTAAACAGAAATATATTGGTATTATAAAACGTTCATCTTTCAAATTAATCATAAATCATGCTCTAGCAAATAATATCAAACCTTTCACATTAAATCTGTTATCGGATCTTTATTAGGGTTTCGTTCATCTCACGAAACCCTATTACCCCCGCTCCGTTGTCTGTCCGTCACAGAGCCATTCTCAAAAAGTATGTAACTTACACAGTTGAAACTTAGTGTATAAATTTGAATAGCAGCTGTGAAGAGCTCAAAATATTAAAATTTGAAATATTCGTAATATTTTAATAAATAGAGATAAAAAATCAAAATTCTAACAGCATTTTCCTATTAAATTGAAACATTTTTTGTTATAGCAGATGCCAAAGATTTAAAATCCACAATGAAATTTTTTCTACAATAATTAATTTTCTAACAGACGATTTTCACGTGAAAAATGAAAATGAAATAGAAAGTTTCACCAATTGAAAAAGAGATAAATATGAAATAAAATTGATTGACGTCATAGTCGTAATAAAACGGAAAATGTCTAAGATTTCTCAATAATACAAGGAGTATGAGTATGTGTAAGTGGACAAAGCAGATTAATTTACGTCATTAGAGAATTAAAAAGAAAATCTGACGTCATATAGGAAGTTTAACTAATTTTTCAAATGTTTGAAAATAATACAAAGCGAGTATCAATATAAATAATTTAAAAAAAAGTAAGTTGCAAAGCAAATAATAAAAAAAAAATATTTCCAAAAATTTAAGCCCGAGAAGGGACAGATATTAAAATTATTTTATTTAGTCAATGCTACAATAATGTTGCATTTTTATATTAAATCTTGTTCCGTCTATTTAATCTTAAAATATTAAATTTAAATTTGAAACATGATATTAAAGCAACTTTAAAACATTTCATTTAGTTGAAATGATATCTAAATAAATCTTCAACTTTTTTTTCAGTTTTACATGGATTATGCAAAATTTGTATTGTAGCAAATTCTAACAGACAAGAAACATGAGAAACATGTTTTAAAGTTGCTTTAATATCATGTTTCAAATTTAAATTTAATATTTTAAGATTAAATAGACGGAACAAGATTTAATATAAAAATGCAACATTATTGTAGCATTGACTAAATAATATAATTTTAATATCTGTCCCTTTTTGGGCTTAAAATTTTGGAAATATTTTTTTTTTTATATAATTTGCTTTGCAACTTACTCTTTTTTAATATCTCAAGTTTTTTAACCCCTTAATCGTCGTGCCCGAGACATTCACGGGCAGCGTAGGCTACGTCTGTTTTATTCAGATTCTTTCATTCCCACCAGTTTTTTTTAAAAGAGTATAATTGGCTTTATTCTCGGATTATTTTATCTGCCTGTTAAGTAAGGCGAATATTTCTACTTAAAAAAAATTGGTGGTAATCAAGCAATCTTAATTTTTAAAAAGTAGCCTACGCTTAAAGGGCGCGATGATTAAGGGGTTAATAACAAATTAATATGAAGCAGATAAGATTCACACAAGGCAAGTATGTAAAAGACCGCACAGATCAAAATCAATATTGGTAATATGAAATATACAGTTCTTATTCTGTAAACAATTCAAATAATAAAAGTAATTAAAAAAAATATATATACCGGACTTCAAAGGATTGTTTCTCATCTTCATAATGATAATAATAAACGAATCATGTTCATTTTTGCAAATAATTTTATTCCATTGTGCAAAATACGTTTGCAACCACTTTGGAAAGAGAATCTAGT
This sequence comes from Maratus michaelseni, assembly GCA_963931845.1. Lineage (NCBI taxonomy): Eukaryota > Metazoa > Arthropoda > Arachnida > Araneae > Salticidae > Maratus > Maratus michaelseni. Next base: position 134,797,369 of record OZ007595.1, read on the forward strand.
AAGTGGTGTGTGAAAGCTATCGATAAAATCTTATGTTGTTTTATCACATAATAAGAAGTATAAAAATAATATATGAGCAGAATGTTCTTGAATATAATTGTAAACAGGGAACGTGTCAAGAATTTTTGTTATATAACGCAAATAATAAGAAAACAAGCTGGCTTCGTCCGCTAGCGGACCCCTAATTTACATCGGTGCATCGAATCTTGTAAAACGTTGAACCGAACAAACCTCCGCCCCAAGTCCCCTCTGCCTTTGGCACCGGATAATCCCTTAGTTTGCACATTGAATACTATAAATCTCTAACACAACGAACATCCAACCCGGGTCCCGCTGCCTTCGGCACTGTATACCGGTCGTGCTACACACGCACCGGATGATCCCTTAATTTGCACATCGGATAGTATAAACCTGTACCTGAACGAACCTCCGGCTCGGGTCCCCGCTGGTTTGGACGGAGAATTTTAAAAACGTGTGAATTGTACTTCTTCCACTGCTGAAGGCAGGAATTCCCGTACTGCTGCAGCATCATTATTGTGATTACTCATTAAACGAACTTTCTGACTGAGTAATTAAATTAGAAAGCTTTTCCTGTATCAGCAACTCCGCTTACAATCAGATTTATGGGTGGAATAGACGGGTCTTTCTTTTGTTCTTCTACGTGCTTTATAATTGATTCAAATATTTTCCTTTGGTCAGCATTCATTTTTCTTGTTCAATTTATCTTCATTAATAACAATTTCATGGTGAGTTTTAAAGTTATCAAAATCTGCAGCTATCATATCAACGTCTTCATTTGGTTCTTAAATATTTTCAAGCTGGTCGTGCAAAATCACTTTCTTGTTGCAACTTTTCAGCCAAGTTGATTGCAGCTTGTAGTCGTTGTTTTGTTTCGCGACATTTTTCCATCTCTGGAAAATTTCTCACATTGTGCTCAAAGGTTCACGGTAGAGTTTAAATTCTCCCAAAAGGTCTTATTCGTTTCGCAAAGGCAATAACAATATCAGAAATGAATTATAGTACGACTCAATTCCAGCGTCCGTTTTCGGGTTATGATTGGCGTTTTCAAAACAACTGGTTTCAAACGTTTTCTGAACCAACTGAGGTTTTCGTTTAATTCGTAATATTCTACAGACTTTTGGTCTACAGTCGTTTGTATTACTAACTAGTGGCCAATTCGTATAAACACATGTTTTCTAATTTGTCATTTCGATTCGGGTAATAATCATCAATGAAATTCCGACAGTAAATTTCAGTAGATCGTTCATCCTCTTTTGCCAATAAAATCAAATCTTGGTGACTTTCAGTTTTATTCGTCGGTCTTTTTTCATGCTGGTATTTAAATATTGCACAGCATCCCATGAATAGAAGCATTTATGGCCAAGAATTTTGTCTACGGCTTCGTAACTTCCAGTTTCTCGACTAATCAAGTTTTATCTCGCAAAAGCGCGTAATCTGGCACCGAGACTTTTGTTTTCGTCAATGGTATTCCAAATATCTTCCTTCCGATTTTTTTCCGGTTGGTTATATAACGCGTAATGTAATGATTTAACACCAAACTGGGTTCTCCAACAAACTGGATGTCAATGTTGGCGGCTCACATAAAGAAAATCGCGGGATTATAATCATTGATCCAAGTTTGTTTTTCTGATCGTTTCAAACCATATAACTTTGTAACATGGTGTCCACCTTCTCGAGATAAAATGCCGTCTTTAACAGAATTTAAAGTTCAATGTTTCACCAAACCATACTTGAAAATTATGTGTAATAATATCAGCCTGATTATGGCACATTATTGATGACCTTTTAGATGATAAAAATGATAGATTTTCTAATATTCCGTAATCGAGTCTACAGCCAATGTTTCAATGTTAGCAAGAAACAAAAAAAAAAAAAAAAAAAAATAGGTACTTTTTGGCTAGCCGGGAACCAGTGAAATATATATATATGTGTGTGTGTGTGTGTGTGTGTGTGTGTGTATGTGTGTGTGTATATATACACTTCACTGGCACCTGGTTAACCGAAAAGTACAAAAAAATATTATAGCAACAATATGGATGCAGTGTAAATGTGGATATGATTGAAGGTTTTTCACAAGCTCGCAACAACCACATCAAACATTTATCGCCAATAAGAGCCCACTAAATCTACCCGCACAGGATATTTCCATTTATTGTATAACAATTATTTGTTTTCTTATTTTAAGTATATATTTGTGTTTTAATTTCAATAAAATAGTGCTTAAAAATCTGTAATTTTCAAACGTTATATTTTTTAAATGCTCACTTTCGTTTCAACATTGTTTTTTTTTTTTTTTTTTTTTTTTTTTTTCCAAGTGTTTTGATTTACGGGAATTTCATTTGGCGCCAACTATTACGCTTGGCGACAATGGTTTTTGTATAACGGAAAAGTACCGAAAAAATGATTTACATTCAATAAATAACAAATCACAATATTTGGCACGGTTTGCATGACAACACGGTTTGTAGACAATGTCTGCTCGGTCAGGGTTGAAATAATTGGCGCATAAGCAAACATTTTGGCATGGTGTTGGTATAACGGAAAAGTACCAAAATAAAAGATACAGCACAAGCTGTACAGGAACGGCTTAATAATGACGACATTGAAAATTGGGTACTTCTCTATTATCCCGTCGACACCTTTTCATAACAAAAAACTATCGCTAACTCAAAGATTAAACGCCAAAAATGCAGTCCCATTTACTTGATGTCAGTAGCATTATACCTGTTTGTTATGTCATCGAGTGCTTTTTAATTCGACATTTGCGTGTATTATTCATTATCTTTTAATGACTTATTAATTATTTCATTAATTAAAATAACAATTGTGTCCGTAAATTCTTATATTTTATTTATTTATTTATTTTGATATTCCAATGGCAACGTTCTCCCGTTTATTTGGCGTTACAGTTTGGCGACACTTTTTTGTTATGAAAAGTGGTCGACGGGATAATAGAGAAGTACCGAAAATTGTTTGCCGCATATTTTACGTGAATTAGATGAAATTATGAAACACAATTCTTTTACATAAGCATATAAAATGCTTAGTGAGTTTGAACGTTAATAGCAGGAGCCTGTCAGGCGATACAATTTTCCAATATCTATATTTCCTCTTTGTCGATGAATAGTATATGAGTATTATTTCAAATTTAATGTGAAAACCACGATTTCTACCCACGATTACTGTCCTATAACGGACATTTACGCTAGTATGAAAATAAAAACAAACAAGCATGTTTGTCACGTGATTTATTTAATTTGAAAGAATTCTGTTACATACATTATAACCAAATATTTGAAAATGTCCGTTTATTTAGAGTATGATGTCGTGTTTTTCCATTTTTTTAAAACGTAAAACAATCTAATTCAGTTTTATTTTGATCGTGGAAATCTTTCAATTGAAAAATTATTGCTGTGGTCAAATTATTATTATGGTTTTTGAATTGTTGGCAACAATAAAGAAACATAGTTAAATTTTATAGGAAAAACGTCCATTGATTATCAGTGAAAATTATGAAATTTTGAATTATTAAGAAACATATTTGAATAACGTAAATAAAACATAGCTTATGTTACTTCCTGGGTTATAATTCATCTATATTCAACGGCATTTAATCCATTTTGATCCTGAAGTCAGCCAAAGAATTTCACTATTTCAAATTTCAAATTTTATTAGAATTAGCACACAGTTAAAATTTTGTGGCAACGCATACAAAAAGTGGGAAAAACTCTAGTAAATTAACTCGTTCAATGGGATTTGCTGTGTTAAATTAACTTTAAGATGTCACACTGGAAATAAATAAGTATATGAGTTTGAGAAACATATTGAATCGTGATAAAAATCCGATTATGGAAATATTCGCATATTTTAACATTTTGAAGGGGTATAATTTGTTTAATTTTGAAATTATTTTTTAACACTTTCCAACCTAGTTGAAAAGTGTTTATGACTTCGGTTTGTCTGGCCGGATGGCCGTCTGTCCGTGCTCTAACTCCCATAAATAGGCTCGGATTGCTCTTCAATTTTTATATGTTATTGTCGTTATCTATAGCATGTTCCCTATTTCAACGGAAGTGTGTAGCAATTATAGTTTTTTACAGGGACACTCAAAAGCATTCCGTTACATTGCGGTCCATGGGGAAAAATCATTTGCGGTTTATTTAAATAATGTTTCCCAATTTTAAACGCATTGAAATTTATATATATCACTAAGGGGCATTAGAAGAAGCTTAATATGGAATAGGGTGTGCTGTGCATAGCACTTAGAGTTACTTTACAGGGACAGTCAAAAGAATTCCGTTACATGACGTCTATGGAGAAAAATCGTCTGCGGTTTATTTAAATAATGTTTCACTATTTTAAACGCATTGAAATTTATATAGATCACTAAGATGCATGACAAGAGGCTTACTACAGAATAGTGTGTGTAGAGCAGTCATCGTTCATTGACAGGGACGCACAGAAGAATTATCTACTGTCTGTTAACAGTAATTCCTGGAACTGCGTTTTAAGTTACTGAACGCGATTTTAATTTGAACTCGCTTTTTGTCTATTACGTGGTGTGTATAAATTCTGTAGATCCTATACAGGGAAGCACAAAAGTTCGCGAACACATTTCCGTTTATGGACAGAAACTCCAGACAGAGAATTTTACAATGTGCTACGCGTTTCCTAACTGAACTAAAATTTAGCATCCTATGTAGTATATATACAAATCTATAGATCCTATACAGGACTGAATAAAAGTATTCGGATATTTTTCTGAATAGTGTATAGGTTGGAAATACCTGAAATTATGTTTTTAAATATGTTATGCGTTTTCCAAATTGTTTACTTAGATGTTATCTTTTAGCTTATTAAACGGTATGATTTGAAAAATTATTTTGAAGCGTTAGAAAGTGTTACATAATCTATGCTTGACGCATGATTTTTCGTTCTTGTTTAAATATTGTATGTAGTCCGTATGACGGATATTATTATGACAGAATATAATAGTGGGCTTGGACCGCTATCCGGCTGGTTTAGGTATTCGAAAAAAGGAAAAAATAGACCGGTAAATTTTTACTTTATAAAAAACATGACTTTTTTTGTTGTTGTTGTTGCTAAATGAAATTTGTTCGAATTTATTAAAGAAAGGATAAAGTGTTTTGAAAGGAATATTAAACGAAACCCTTTGAGTGATCTTCGATCACACTTACCCACTTGTTTTTAGTTACTTCTTGCAGTTAGAATTTCCAACAACATTTAATGAGAATCTATTTGAATTTGAAATATCATTGTACAAGAATACCATAATAAATATATTAATTTCTTAACACATTTTTATTAAAAATTGCTGTTCAAGAAAAATCTAAATCAACCCGACCGCTTCGAACGTTAAATCTTACTAAACCCAGACAAACATCTCCAAATTTATGCAGTCGTGGTATCAACTTTAAGCAGTAATATGTCGAGTAGTATGTAGAATGAAGGAAAGAAGAACACCATGGCACTCGAATTCATTTATTTAAACACACTCATATTTAAATTACATGGGATTGCTCTCTCTAAGCAATTCTCTATGTTAAAACATACTAGAACGTCAGGAACATTTTATTTTAACAATCACTCCGACGACCAAATCCCTACCTATCTCCGTCCGTCAGCTTGTTTTAAGTGAAACGTGCAAGAAGCATTTCGTATCACGTGATCTATTTTAACCAATTGCATGTTCAACTATCGCTGGCATTCATTTTTATCGGAAAATTAATATCTAAGAAATACGTCTCTCCTAGGCTTTTGGCGGGAAAAGAAGTTGGTAGAATATTACCGACATTAAAAAAAAAAAAAGGAAAATGAAAGAATAAGTTTCGGTTTTGCGTATTGAAAACAATTTAAAAGAATGATTTTTTGAGACTATTAAGACAGGGAAAATGGTTGATTTACACAGATTAATATAAATAAAAGAGATTTAAATTCCGAAATATTTAGGAAATATTTAATATAATAAAGAATTTAGGAAAATAGGTTTTTTAAGAAGAAATATTTTTATGAAATGTGATTTTTACATCTTATTTGTCGGAAAATAAACAGTTAAATTAAGTAGATTAGAGTAAAAAACGTTTTAATTATGGACAGTAATGGAATATTTTTATGAAAGGGAATATTTTAATAAACTAGGATTGTAAATATAATATTAATAAAAGGAATTATATATATATATATAAGTACTGAATTAGAAATTATTTCTAAAAGCGTTTAAAAAATGATTAAAATACACACCTTTCTAAAAAAGGGCAATTTTTTTAGCAACGTAATCTTATAATAGAATAAAAATAAACTTTCGCAAATGTATTAAGAAGAAAAATTAACTTTTGCACATTAAAATTGCATTAAATAAAAAATAACTTTAATAATTATGTTTTAATTGAAGACATAAAAAGCATGTGAAAAATTATATAATTCATCAAAATAAATTTTTAAAATATCAAATATTATTTTTTTCCGCAGAAGAACCAATGAAATTAAACAGACATACAAAAAACACATTATGTTTTATTTACTTTTATATGGTTTTTGATCATGAAGCGTATTTGAATTTCAATTCAATAGATCCAATTTTAACAACTTCCCTTATTTTTTTATGGACAAAAAAGCTTTAATTCAGACTTTTAATGGTAATCAATTTTGAAATTTTGTTTACAAACAGAATCGTAAAAATTTAGGAACGTACCTTTTTTCTGTATTTTTAGTAAGTTGAATCAAAGTTCTGGAGTTATTTTTGAAGAAAGTAGGTTAAAAATGTTCAATATAAGGTAAAGCCAGGAGGGATGGCGCGGTCGGAGAGATTGCGCATATAGAGGTTCGGGGGGGGGGGGGGGAGTAGAGTGAGCGCGCTGCGACTCCAGGTAGTCGTACAATAACAGTAGTGGAGTGTCTACCTGAAAGTGCACGTTGATTGTTTTGAGTGTCTATGATAAAGCATTGCTATTTGGTTTTGTTTTCGCAAAGTAAGTGCTTGAATTTTCACAGCTATTCATCAGAATTTCTATACAATATCAGTAGTCCAAAATATTTTAAACTTAAACGATTTCTCATAATCTACTAAACTAGACTAACAATGTGAACATCAACGGTTCGTTTTAGTTGCGGCCATGTTTAAATAAAAGGCCGCGCAATTTCTCCTACCGAAATTAGAGAGTTTTCGCATCTGCTACTTAGGAGAGATGGCGCATTGTTCCCATTAGTTTCCATGCTAGGAAAGATTACTGGTAAATTTTCATAAAAAATGAAAAATGAAAACGGACTAATTTTAAGTTAAACGTGTTTTCAAGTAACTTAATGTTAATTTGTAATCTTATCTGGACTTTCTTTTTCTGATTCTGTAATTTTTTTCCTTTTAATTAAATTTTTTTAATCGTTTATAAAATTATTTCCCTTTTCTGATTCTTTAATCATTAGGTTGAAATATTCACTCCTAATACAGTAATATTTGTTCACAAAAACCTTACAACAATCAATGTCATTTAAGTGTAATTATTATTGTTAACAATTTAATTGTAGTTATTATTAATAACAATCTGTCACACCAACCCCGTAAGGACAGATTGCGCAAAATAACTTTCTTGGTGTTATTACAACTGTTCTAATAAATTACAACATAACAGCAAAATAGCAATGGAAATGCATAAAAAACAAATGAAGTCAAAATTATTCATGGATAGTTTTCCAAAAAATTAATATTTAGATTTTTTATTGTTATTCTTTTGAATTGTGCGCAGACTCTCCTAGCTTTACATTATGTATGTAATGTTACTTCTTGAAATAGAACTAAGTGCAAGTGTTTTAATGAATTAACAACTTTTTCTTTGATAATGTATCTTGTTCTTTCTCTCTCACTCTCAGTGTGTGTGCCTGTGTTCACATTAAAATATAAGTTATTCTGGTGACAATGAAATATGTATAAGTTTCAAGTAATAAAGCAAAATAATTCAAATAATAATATTATCTCGCTTCATTTTTCCTTTTCTCTATCCTCTTCAAAAGATCATTTTTTAAATATTTCTAAATAAGTGCTATGGAATTTAGAGCCCTTCTTAATAATTTCAGACAATTTTATCATTAATGTGATAAAAAAATAATTTTAGTTATCGAATATGATAACAGAAAACCGTTATCTCATCGCTTCGTTTTACGATTAAATATAATCTATAACGTCCAGACCATTGATTATAAGTATAGCATTTCAAAAGGCTAAACAACAATCTACTTTTGACTGATACTGATAAAGTTGAACATTTTTAGTTAGAAAATGGCAACTTTCGGAAGTTTAATCTTTTCAGTATTCGAGGTTAATTTTTCCATTTTATTATTTTTTTTTACATGAATAAAACATTTCGATTAACGTAAAACCAATTTAAGGAATGTGTTTTGTTTCATTTCAATATGCGTTTAAGCGTGTTAAATTAGTTTTTAAGCATAAAAGGGTGAACAAATACAAATGTTACCAGTTACTGCAATATAACCTTAACGGAGGTATAAAGAAGTAAACAAGTGTTTTTAATGGCCAAGTGATTTTACATGGCCTGGAAAATTATATACACTGTAAAAAATTTTCGTCAACAATTACGGTACATATACTGGCAACTTTGTGACCAGTACATATACCGTAATTTAACTGGACGGTATATGTACCGTAAAATATTTCAATGCATATGTACCAGCTGCACTACCCCTTGTCGAAAATGTGATTAAAATAAAATAAAATCCAGGTGTCGCTGCAAATGCACCCTCCTCACCAGTGAAGTGTAGTGAAATGATTTCATTATTGATGCTGAACAAACGATGCAATGATTATGATGTTATGTTAAAAGCTTTAAAACGAAAGCTAAAATTAATATGCATCTGGCATATGGTCTTATTGAAGGAGCGATCCTTATAATATCGTGTAGGTATGTGAAATAAATATTTGTGGTTTTGTGTGATGAAAGGAATTGGTTTTATGCATTTTGAGTCTTTTACTATGTTTCATTTTGAAGTTTGAAACCCGGTAAGAACAAATTGGAAACATGCCAAAGTTTCTGAATGGTGCATCGGTTCCGAGAAGTAAGAGATTAATCGTTTTGATTATATTTTAAAGTGAAATATTTTATTTAAAATAAAATACGAAAGTATATTTCATGTGATGATTAAAGAAAAAAAAAAGCTTCAGTTTGATATGACGATACGTAAAAATATGTTTTATTTATTTGATTAATGAGAAACGAAAGTGATGTTTTGTATTGATAATGTGAAATGGAAAAAGAAAGAAAAACAGTGAATTTAATATTTTGTAATTGATATATTTTTTTATTCTGGTTGGTTTTGCTGCTAAAAGATAATAAACATGAACACATTGACAAAGCTAAAAAAAGAACGGTCTGTTTTGAGAACAGCCGTAACTAAATATTTGAATAAATTGGAAAGTGAGGATTTAGAAAAATGTGCAGAAGGCACATTGGAAGAATTTATTGGTTACTTAGATAAAGTAAGCAAAGATTTAAAGCCCCTTGATAATGAAATTAAAACATTAATTAATGAAGAAACGGAATTCGAAAATGAAGTGCAGAATGCGATTGAATATAATCAAAAAATTACGATATGGCTCAGTAAAATTAGCGCAAGAATAAAATGTAATACAAATTTAAAGGAAATTACATCATCCAGTCCCGACACGCCGCCGGATGGGGTCATTGCGAATAATGTTAATAAATCATATGAGAATGTTAATTTTAATAATATAACAGTAAAGTTACCTAAAATCGCAATTGCGAAATATTTTGGCGATCCGTGTTTATGGATGGAATTTTGGAATCAGTTTCAAAGCACTATTGATAAGAACGAAACTTTGTCCAAAATTGTTAAATTTTTATATTTAAAAACTCTTTTAGGAGGGGTTGCGTTCAATGTTGTAAACGGATTTGCTCTGTCGGAGGAAAATTATGAAAAAGCAGTAAAATTACTAAAACAAAGATTCGGTAGGCAAGAATTAGTTATTAATGCTCATATGTCGAAATTGTTAAATCTTAATCCCGTTAAGGATTCTACTAATATATTTAAGTTAAGAAAATTGTATGACGTTGTTGAAATTCAAATTCGAAGTTTAGAATCATTAAATGTGACGACTCAAATGTACGGTCACCTTTTGTATCCCATTCTGATTAGATTAATCCCAGATGATTTCGCTCTAAATTTTAATAGAAAACGTTTAGAGAAATCGGATGAAAATGAATTTAATGTTTTAGAACTATTGAGATATTTAAAAATCGAAATTGAATGTCGGGAATCTTCTGTTATGCTTAATCATTTCAAGGATACTAAGCGGAAGAATACAGGTACACCCGATAAGGAATGTAGCAAAAGTTATTTCAAGGGTTCAAGTTCTGCTAGTGCTCTTAATACACAAATTTTATAATGTATATTTTGTTCTGCCCCTCATGACTCATTCAAATGTAGCCTGCCCCCACAGGATAAGTTTAAGATATTGAAAAATTCCAATCCGTGTTTTAAATGTTTCAAATTTTTTCACAACAGTAAAAAATGTAGAAGTAAATTTTCATGCTTTAAATGTAAGAATCATTATCATCATGGTTCTATTTGTACGAAAGATAACAGAGGGTCAAATACTGTTCGAGATAATAGAATAAGCAATAAGCAAGAGAGTCCTGATTCTCGTAATTATGAAGTTGAAGCGACAGGGAGTACAAGCAATTCTAGTTCAGAAATTGTTAGTTCGGTTTCACAATGTAATAATAATCTGACGTATTCTAAAAATGTTTATTTACAGACGTGTAAAGTTGTCGCGAGTTCTAATTTCAATTCAAAATTAACTAGAATACTCCTTGATAATGAGAGTCAGCGGACATTCGTGAGTGAAAATTTAGTACATGCTTTAAATTTGAAACCAGTAGGTCAAGAAGTCTTATCAGTGTATTCTTTCGGAATGCAAAGTGCAGTAGAAAAAGTATATCCAATAATTGAAGTCGAAATCAAAAGCTTAGATCATTCTTTCAAAGCGAAAATTAAAGCACTCGTTGTTTCTCAGATATCAGGCGCCGAGATGTACGAACCGTCTGCTCAAATTAGGGAATTTATGAGAGATAATAAAATGGAAATGGCTGACGCTTGTTTAGGGAAAGATTTGATGAGTGTTGAAATACTAATTGGATCAGACTTATTTTGGGAATTTATTTTAAACGAAAGAATATCCATTAATAATGACTCGGGAGCTATTAAAACAGTTTTTGGATGGGTAATTACGGGACAGGAATTGAAAAAGGGAAATAGTTGTTCTCAAAATATAGCAGTAATGAAAAATGCGGTTGAGGTAAACGATAAAAATATTTTGGGAAATTGATTCAATCGGCATATCGGACGAGAGTGAGGAATTATCTCAAAAGGATAAAATGTTAATAGAAGATTTTGAAAGGGGGTTAGAATACAAGAATAATAGATACACGACTAATCTTATTTGGGACTCAAGTCCAAACGAAATTAATAATAATTTTTACATTGCTAAAAGGCGATTCGATAATTTGAAAGAAAAATTTAATAAAAATAAAGCAATATGCGAAGAGTATAAGAAAGTTATAGATGAGCAAGTTCGCGAAGGCATTGTGGAAGAATCTAAAAATGATAAGCTATTGTCTGGATACTATATGCCACATAAGGCTGTTTTAAGGCCAGACAAAGAAACTACGCGAGTGAGGATAGTTTTTGATGCATCATCAAAGGAAAATCATTCGAAATCTTTAAATGATTTTTTGGTATCAGGTCCAAATTTAAATCCTAATTTATTGGATATGATACTTAAATTTCGAACATATCAGGTTGCTTTTTCCTCTGACATTGAGAAGGCATACTTAATGATAGAGATAGCAAAAGAAGATAGGAAATACTTAAAATTTCTTTGGTTTAATAGCGGTGACTCTGATTCTTTCAGGGTAATGAATATGGCACGATTACCTTTTGGAATTCGGTGTAGCGCTTTTATCTTAGCTGCCACAATTAAAGTGCACATTAAAAAATATAAAGGTTTTTGTCCTGGGGTTTTTGATATGTTAAATAACTCAATGTATGTTGATGATCTTTATTATGGGGCAAATACAGCTGAAAATGCTTATAATCTTTCATCTAGTGCTAGCACTGTACTTAAGGACGCGAGCATGAACTTGCGTAAATTCAATTCAAATTCAAAAGAGTTAAAAGAGTTGTGGCAGCAAAATGGCATATCGTGTAACCCGTCTGAGCGGTCTGTGTTATTGGGACTGGAATGGGACACTAATAAAGACATTATAAGGATTGATTCATTGGAATTACAAAATGTTTCGACTAACACCAGTCTATCCACTAAAAGATCAGTACTGCGTGCTGCAGCAAAAATCTATGACCCCGCTGGATATATAGCCCCCTTTATAATAAGAATTAAGTTGTTAATGCAGAAAATATGGCTAAAGGGATTAGAATGGACGAGGAACTTCCCGAAAATCTAGAAATGGAGTTTAAAAACTGGTTAGCTGAAGTTAAAGAGTTGCAAAACATATCAATACAAAGAAAGTATTTTGAGGGAGGTGCAGATCCAAATGAAGTAACTATACATATATTTTGCGATGCTAGTGAAAGGGCCTATGGAGCAGTCGCATATTTCAGATATATAACCAAAAAGGGAAAAGTGAATACATCCCTTATAATGGCAAAATCACGTGTAGCTCCTCTTAAAAGTCTGACACTACCTCGTCTGGAGCTAATGGGAGCAATAGTTGCAGTGAGAACCTATAAATATTTGAATAAAATATTTAATGTCTATTGCACTAAAACAACTTTTTGGACCGATTCAGAAATAGTTTTAAGTTGGATAAAGAGCTCCGCAAAAGAGTGGAAACCATTTGTCTGTAACAGAGTAACCGAAATACAAAACATTTCAGATCCAAAAAATTGGAACTATTGCTCGGGCAAGGAAAACCCGGCGGATTTATTAACCAGAGGATTGAAATTAAAATCTTTAAACGAAAATTCGTTATGGTGGCAAGGACCGCCTTGGTTAAAGTGTTTCACGGATTGGCCTGTGCAATCGAAAAAATTTTCAAATAAGAATAACATATCAGAACGTCGTAAAAATATTATAGTTAATGAATGCACTATTGAGAACGATGAATTTGTAAAATTGGAAAGAAACTTTAGTAGTATGCTGAAACTACTTCGAACAATTGCATGGGTGAAGCGTTTCATAAGGAAAGTTAGAAAATTACCTGTAGTCGATGGTCCGTTATGTGCGAGTGAAATTCAAGAAGCGGAAATATTCTGCATTAAGTCAGTGCAGAAACGGTTTTATAAGCCAGAAATCGACATGCTTAAATCGACGAGTGAGCTCTCAAAGAAGTCTAGCTTAGTATCATTGGCACCATTTCTTGATGAAAATGATTTATTGAGAATAAAGGGAAGACTAGACGGGAGTAAATGTACTTATGGTGAAAACATCCAATTCTCCTCCCAAAGAACTCTCGATTCACAGAATTGCTAATATTACGTGAGCACAACAAAATGCTTCATAGTGGAGTTGCTGCAACACTATGTAAATTGCGAGAAAATTACTGGATTCCTAAGGGGAGGCAAGCAATTAAAAGGGTTATAAACAAATGCCTCATATGCCGAAAATATACAGTGAAGCCAGCAAAACAATTGACAGCGCAACTTCCCAGAGATCGAATCGCCGAAACACCAGTATTCTCCGTCTCTGGAGTAGACTTCACTGGACCTGTTTATATAAAAAATGGGGATAACACCGATAAAGCTTACATAGCTTTATTCACTTGTGCTGTAACACGTGCTGTTCACATTGAACTAGTTTCAGACTTATCAACCAAGAAGTTCATATTGGCACTTAGACGTTTCCTTAGTTGAAGAGGGAACTGTCATACATTCTACTCAGACAATGCCAAAACCTTTAAATGTGCTAACAAAGAAATTCAATATTTCTTTGACATCCTTAAGAGCCAAGACTTTCAAAATTTTATTTCTACAGAAAGAATAACATGGAAATTCATCGTTGAACTTGCCCCATGGTGGGGAGGTTTGTACGAGAGGCTCATGAAAAGTATTAAAGATCCCCTAAGAAAAATCTTAGGAAAAGCTTTGTTGACTTTTGAAGAACTTATGACTGTGCTTGTAGAGGTTGAAAACGTTCTTAACCACAGGCCTCTAACATATGTCTGTGATGACGCCTCTGAACCTGAACCACTCACACCTGCCCACTTCTTGCTTGCTGGACACAAGGTAGAATACTCATTTAACTTTAATGAAGTGTTTAATACCTCCATTACTAAAACTAGCTTAATTAAAAGAAAAACGTATCAGACAAAACTTCTGAGTCAAATTTGGCAGAAATGGAAATCTGAGTATTTGCTCGCGACTAAAAGTTTACATTCTTTTGGAACTCCTAATGCTCAAAAGGACTTGAAAGTCAATGACATTGTTTTGATTGAAGGACCGAGTAAATCAAAGTTCTTATGGAACTTAGGACGAATTATCGAGGTTAATAAAGGTCGTGATGGTCTAGTCAGGTCTTGTGTCGTCAAGACCAAAAAGGGAAATTTAAGACGACCTATACAACTTATATATCCTTTTGAAATTGCTGATTAACTAAATATTTTGTAAATAAAATTTTCTTTGAATTAATATAATGATAATTTTAGTATATTGTATATGTGTAAATATATAAATAATATTTTACTGTATTTATTGCTGTATATATTTATATATTCTTAGCTATACTATAAATGTTCTTAATGTTACTTATATTGCATTTATTATAATATTTGATAAGAGTTTCTTGCAAAAAATCCTGGCCAGGTATATTTAACTAGATACATATTGGTAAAAAATATATATACATATATTATGATTGTTTATTTGGTGATTCATTTCAGGTCTAAAAGGTAAATGTTTATAAAATCTTTTGTGTGTTTGAATTATTGCATATTGTATAACTTCATATTTGTATATTGTATGTACTGAATAGACATTGAACATTGAAATTGATTATTAGTAAAAATTAGATTATAAATTTATAGTGATAATTTTGAAAATTATCAGGTGGGGAGTGTCGAAAATGTGATTAAAATAAAATAAAATCCAGGTGTTGCTGCAAATGCACCCTCCTCACCAGTGAAGTGTAGTGAAATGATTTCATTATTGATGCTGAACAAACGATGCAATGATTATGATGTTATGTTAAAAGCTTTAAAACGAAAGCTAAAATTAATATGCATCTGGCATATGGTCTTATTGAAGGAGCGATCCTTATAATATCGTGTAGGTATGTGAAATAAATATTTGTGGTTTTGTGTGATGAAAGGAATTGGTTTTATGCCTTTTGAGTCTTTTACTATGTTTCATTTTGAAGTTTGAAACCCGGTAAGAACAAATTGGAAACATGCCAAAGTTTCTAAACCCCTCTCCTCAGGCCTGCACCCATTACGTACACTGTTAAAAATAAATCCGTAAATTCACGGTAAAACTACTGGCAGCAAAGTAGCCGGACTTTTTCCGTTCCGTTAGTAGATTTTCCGTTTTGAAAGATAAAAGAAGGACAATCTCCGTTTGCAGAAGCGGTAACTTTCCGTTAACGCTCTCAGAAATCACGGAAATATTCCTCGTAGCACTGACAGGAAAGGGAATTTTCCGTTATAGATAAACTCGGTTTAAAAAATATTTTACATCTAACTTGGTGCTGCCATCTATTGACTATTGCAGGAGTTTTTCGTCAAGAAGGTTTCGTCAAGCAGGATACGTCAAGAACATATTCTGGTCGAACCAGGGGTGACAGTGACTCGAGTCCAGCGTCTTGCCGGTTTGACCAGTGGGCACTTGCTAGAACAGCAGTTTGAAAGGATCATATGGAAATTCTCAAAATGGCGGTTTAGAACTGATATAATTTGGGGTTTAGAAGCTTGGTAATTTTGAAGTTAATTGCGGGGAGATTTCGTTATGAGATGATGTTGATGTTTTAAAATTGTAATATTAATACAGGATAAAAACATGAATTATATATATTCTTAATTTGATTGTTAGATGTAAAATATAAATATTATATTTGAATTAAATTCGATAAAAAATGTTTGCTTGTTTAAGAAAAGCGATTTTTTTTCAACTATTACATATTTTTTAAATGGTGTTGTTCGCTTAGAATATATTTTCAGTGCGAGTGCTTTTTATTACTTTAAATATTAAATTGCGAATAATTTTAAAGGAATGAGAAAAATATTATTATTTTCTTTTTATTTGAAAGCGTTATTTTTGTATGTTGCTTTTTTGAGTAAAATCGATTTTTTTTTCACTTAATTTAACTATTATATATTATATTTTAATCTGCTTGTTTAGAATATATTTTAAGTGCGATTATTTTCTTATAACTTTAAAAAATAAATTGTAAATAATTTTAAAAGAATGGGAAAATTGTTACCCTTTTTAATTCGAAAGTACTTTTTATTTATTTTTTTTTTTTATATTTTTTTTTTAATAAACTCGAAATTTTAATTTATTAAATTCTTAGTTTTTCTGTGCAACAACATGTCAGTTTTTTAAACATTGAAAATAAATATGCAGCAGATAAGATAACGGAATATCTCCGTTGGCCCATTTCCTCTACGTCCGTTCCGTTGTTTTCAGGAAATATGAGAAAATTTTCTGTTTTTTAACGGAAAATACCTTTTTGTAGCAAAAAAGGACTTTTTCTGTGAAATTCAGGAAAAAAATACCCGTGAATTTCAGATTTTATTTTAACAGTGTAACAAGAGCGAGAAAATCACTTTAGCTTTGCCGTACACCGAGGCGAGAAGCCAGCTTTTTCCTTACTGAAAAATAATAAAAATAATTGTTTTATGGTATGAATAGCGGTTTTTTTTAATTCATTATTTTAGCAATTATTTTACTGTATAAATGCCATTTATAATCGAAATGGCACATATACGGTTTTTTACGCTTAATATACCTGAGAAGTATGATAATCATACCTTAAAGAGTGAAAACGGTACAAGTACCGTTAATATACGGTACATCTACTGAAACAGTGTTTTTTACAGTATACGTAACTCATCAGAATTATACCACATTTTACATACAGTAATTAATAAATCCGGTATACATTTTCACATAAAATGATTAAATGAAGCAAAACTGAAAGAATAAATCATGAGAAACACAACAAGATAAAATTTGAGGGGCAGTGGCATGTGAAAGTAAAAATCTAATTGTAATGTGCACTGTAATCTGCATTGTTATGTGTATTAATAATATAGCTATTTTCTAATTGCAGACATACTTTCCTTTAACTGTACAAACGCATAGAAACATTTATGAATGTAAATTATTACTCATTATTTCCCAATATTTTACTCTTAACATTAGCAAAAAGTTAAGATGTTACTGAAGAAAACGAAATAATTTGTTTTAAATTACTGTAAAATGTATATATATGTATATATATATGTTTAGCATATGTTTCTATTGTTATCAATTTTAAATAAGTGTAGATTTGCCTCTTCAGAAGTGAAAAAAAACAAAACTTCTTTATCTTCACACAAGAAATCATTTTATGTCAATAGAGATTTTCATAAAAAAGTTGCACGTATTCCGCAACTTAAAAGATTTCATACGAATATATTTATTTTTTGTCGTTTCTCAATAACTTTTATTATTGGTTCTTTCCATTAAAGAATATGAATGAAAGGAAATATTAAATGTCGCGCTTTGATGTAAAAACAGTTTTTTTGTTTAAAAGATTTTTTAAGTAATGAACAATGAAGTGGAAAACAATTTGCTGATGCATTGGAATGAATATTTCAGCTTTTTTTCTAATTATGAAAAGTAATGAAAATAGGGGAAAACCCTTTGTTAAAATGATATTGAAAAAATTAATTAAAAAATCTTGTTTGTTTTGATGTCATTAAGCAATGATTTACCAATGCCTTTGTGAAATATGTTGAAGATATCTGAAGGCTTTCTAAGAGAATTTCATTTTTAATTATACAAGAAGGAAAAAGATGATGAAATTAATTATTATCATTTATTTAAAGTAACAGTTTTGTTTAAAAGATTTTTTAAGTAATGAACAATGAAGTGGAAAACAATGTGGTACAGTTTTTTTCTAATTATGAAAAGTAATGCAAACAGCGATAAACCCTTTGTTAAAATGATATTGAAAAAAAATTAATAAAAAAATCTTGTTTGTTTTGATGTCATTAAGCAATGATTTATCAATGCCTTTGTGAAATATGTTGAAAATATCTGAAGGCTTACTAAGGGAATTTCTTTTTTAATTATGCAAGAAGGAAAAATATGATGAAACTAATTATTATCATTTATTTAAAGTAACAATTTTTTTTTGTTTAAAAGATTATTTAAGTAATGAACAATGAAGTGGAAAACAATGTGCTGATGCATTGGAAACTTTCAGCTTTTTTCTAATTAGAAAAAAGTAATGCAAACAGGGAAAAACCCTTTGTTAAAATGATATTGAAAAAAAAATAATTAAAAAAATATTGTTTGTTTTGATGTCATTAAGCAATGATTTATCAAAGCCTTTGAGAAATATGTTGAAAATATCTAAAGACTTTCTAAGGGAATTTCATTTTTAATTATGCAAGAAGAAAAAATATTATGAAATTAATTATTATCATTTATTTCATTGCACTTAATGAATCGTATATGAAAACAAATATTACATAATACGATATAAATGTTATAACATATTATTTGTCCAAAATATTAGCGATTATATATTGAGTATTTTTTATGAGTATCGATATCCATGAAATAATATTTTGTGAAATGTTTTAAAATGTAGATGAAAAGACTCTGATAGAAAAGGGAGTTCTGAGCATGGAATCCGAACATACACACAGGTGTATATTAGGGTGCTTCTGTAGGGACAACTATGGCAAACGCACATTCCAGAAAATGGCGATACTCACGTGAACAATCTAGATTAGACGAGTGAAACAAGACAACAATTATTAAATTGGCAATAACAACAGGATGGACAAAATGCATGGCGATTACTTTATTATCCAAAATCGTTTCAATCAATAAAATTTTATTTCTATATCGCCACTCTCTTATAAAAACACCCAGATGTACTGGCTGAGATTGAATATCTTAGCATACAACACTTTAGTTTAAATTATAGCAACACATACTGCATAACTAGACGAAACGCATCTGACAACTTTACTTCCACGAGTTAAACAAACAAACAATAGCTTGGCGATAAAGGCAATCTCTCCAGGTCCTTATGAATTATTGCTTATAATAGGCAAATTTATATTTAAAAATATTTAATAAAACCTTCTTATATGTAGAAAAAAAATTAGCTTTTTTCTAAAAAATAAAAAGGTCTCATGCAATGCAAATGCAATACAACTGATTGCTACGCCATCTACTTATTTAATTAAAAGAAAAAAATTACAAAAAATGTTTTCGTAAAATGATAATTAATTTTTAATCCTTTCAAAAAATTCTTATGACGTTGTATAAAATTATTTAACATAAGTTTTAGTACTTTTTATTTTCTACGTAAATTCTTCGCCAAAAATGTTATTCTTGATTTTGTCGCAATTTTATTTAATGGCGTTAATTTCCTACACGTGAACAAAACTGATCTTAAATTAATGTCTTACTAAATTTTGGTAATAGATATAATATCCTTTATAAATTATCTATCGGATCATAAATAGAAGTAAAACACATTTTTTAGACTACTTGCACGCAGTTTAACATTTTCTTAACTGTTTATCAACAATGTACTTTCAAACGAGCTTAACTATTTATATCCCACCCGCTGCACAAAAGAGATTTATTTGCATTTGGCTCCGGATATTACACGGTTGGATAGAAGGTTTTCCAAAAGTGCTGCAACGTAAATTATTCATTTATACAATGACGAATATCTTATTGCAGTATCAATTTCTGTATATTTTCATTTGAAACTGTTTTTAACAAAATTTATGATTTTTAACAAAATATGTTTTTATGGATTTAGTGGGGATTTCAGTATGGAATCTTAACATAATATCTACATCCGAATTTAAAGGAAAAAACAAAGGAAAAAATTGTATATAATATTAAATAGAGTGTTGTCTTTATAAGAAACAAAATGATGGAATAATATATAAATAAATAAATATATTGTAAAAAATATAGATAATATATGTCTTCATATATAAGAAAAGTTTATAACTATATAATGTAATTTCATACATGCCCATGATTTTTAAATGTTTTTATTACCGTCAGAATTATTTAGAAGACCAACAAATCATACACTATCAAAGCAATTTGTTTCTTTAATAAAAAAGGGTGTTTTATGGGAAATATATGCAGAAAAAGTGCAATTTTGTTTCAGAAGCTTTTCGAATAAGTCGAAAACATATTGTTTTTTCAGATTTCTACAAAAGGCGAAAACATATTTCTAAATAAATTGCATGCTACAGTTATAAATGTTTGATATTTATTTTTTTTCGGAGAATATCATAGAAACTCGACAGAGTTTCTCGCCAAGCATAAGAAACAGCGATGCATTACACAGTAAATGAAAGGAATTTCCGCCAATGGATGCCAAACGATTTTACATTTTTTTTTTTTTTTTTAACTCTGTCTAGTTTATATTTTGCGGACGGGACAAAACGGGTTTTTGACACATCTATATCTCGCGTTCTATTTATGATAGAAACAAAATTCTTGATTCTATGGAATGGGGCGCGCCAAATGACTAAGAAATCAAAAGAAAAGCAAGATCTGTCGAATAGGTTTTCAGGAAATGCGATTTTAAAAGTGCTGTTTTTTGCCCTTTTTAAATCTTGTACAGACCAAAAAGTGTTGACAGGGCTACAGCAATGTGTAATTATCGGATTTTTACGTGGTTTACGTCATTTTAATTGTTTTTATGAGTAGTTCAAACCTTTGTAAGTTTCATGAAAAAATATTAATTAGTTTTTGAGTTATATCAGTTTAAAGTTATTGATTCCTATACTTAACATGTAGCAAAAAAGTGTTGACAGGGCTACAGCAATCTGTAATTATCGGATGTTTACGTGGTTACATCATTTAAAATTGTTTTTATGAGTAGTTCAAACCTTTGTAAGTTTCATGAAAAAAAAAATTAATTAGTTTTTGAGTTATATCAGTTTAAAGTTATTGATTCCTATACTTAACATGTAGCAAAAAACTGTTGACAGGGCTACAGCAATGTGTAATTATCGGATTTTTACGTGGTTTACGTCATTTGAATTGTTTTTATGAGTAATTCAAACCTTTGTAAGATTCATGAAACAATATTAATTAGTTTTTGATTTATATCAGTTTAAAGTTATTGATTCCTATACTTAACATAGAGCAAAAAAATAATTAATGACCCAACTCTTTTAGAAATGGTCGTATACACATAATATTAAGATATGTTATTACAATCGACCCAAGTAAGCTCCCTATTATAAAAAAAATAGTAACATTTAAGGTTCGTTTACAGGTTCTCACAAAAGATCATTTAATATAGGGCTAAAGAATTGTGTAATTATCCGATTTTTACGCGGTTTGCAACAATTGCATTGTTTTTATGAATAGTTCAGATGTTTAATATTTTGTGTAAAATATGAATTAGTTTTTTATATATATATCACTTTAAAGTGATTTATTCCTATACTTAAGATGAAGCAAAGACACATTAAATGGTCTAACTCTTTTAAAAAAGAACGTATGCGCAGGATGTTAAAATATGTTACTACGAACGACCTAAGTTAACTTCCTATTGTGAAACAGAACTGTAGAATTTAGTTTTTGTTTACAGGGTAACTCAAAAGATTTTTTAATAAGATTAATAATTGTGTAATTAGCGAATTTTTACGTTGAAGTACTTGATTCCTCAACACACAGGAAAAACAATAGTAAATAGCATAATATTTGTCAAAGTTGCTATATACACAATATATTCAAATATGTTACTACATCCGACTCATTTAAACTCTCTATTGTTTGTATTGTTGAACCATATACGTTTTGTTTACAGAGTCTCTTAGAAGATCTTGATTGCATTACAACCGATGTATATTTACTGAGTGAGATGTATTTTAATGATTTTATACTGTTTCAATCCCTGTAAGGTTTTATTATCTTGCTTTAAAATTTAATATGGGTTCATTTTGTCTGTCTGAAAGCTCGTCGATCTTAAGCTCTAAATCTATAGTATTTTCATCGATTAAAAAAAACTGTGTTTATTAATAAATGTATCAGGAATTGATTGAAAAAAGCGATTAAAAAATTGCAACTTTAAATTCATGCGCTGAGTAATAGAATGTAAAAATGTTGCTAGAAGTTTTGCGTTTAAATATTTGCCGTTCATCGAATCTCCGGCTATGACGAACTTAAAATGCTCTAAAAACAGGCCTAAGAGCACAATGAAAAGGAAATAATTTCTTAAATTCCTCATAAAAATTAAAAATGCTATATTTCGTATACAATAGGTGATCGGTAACGAACTGTTCGGTTTACGAAGAAATCGGTTAACGAACACTTTCGCGTGAGATTTTTATGTTCGGATAACGAACACATGTTCGGTTAACGAACACTTTCAAAATATTTTTATGTTTGGAGAACGAACACCTCACGAAACGAAGTCATGATGAAGCAATGCCGTGTTTCATATTTGACCAGCTGTACTTATTGCTTCTATTGTCGAATTTGGGAACATTTTAACAGTTGCATTACATATGTCCTAATTAATTCATGGACTGCCGGGGATTGAGGACCTATATTTTAGGATCCCCGAATTGGAATGGACAGACTAGAAACATTAATTATGTATTTTGTGTCTATGTATTTTGTGCATTTAGTAAATATAATCCTTTTTGGTTTAATCACGCTCCTTTTTTAAAATCTAATTTAAAGCTTTATGATTTATCAGATCAAAAATTTTAATAAAATTTTAAATTTTTTAAAACTGTTTATTATGTAAACGCATTAATCTTTGTGGTATATTTACAAAATCACACAAAATTTTGGAATACATGTCATCCTACGAACATTTTCTATTTTGAAATCACTTTAATAGTTTTTATACTTTTGCAAACGTTGCGAATCTTATATTTTTCCGATTCTCGAAACGTTGAGTTAAAAAACTTAACAAATAAAAAAACTTTTAAGGTGCTCAGTAATTTTCAAGAATAATATTTAATATATTAGTATAAAAATCCCTGTAAGTAACAATGGTTCGTTGAAAAACAAATTTGATTATTCTCGGTAAAGTAAACTCATTGTTATAATTGACCGAAAAAAAAGGTACTTCTTATTTATCCACATTTTTCTGAAACTGTAGTATT
This sequence comes from Maratus michaelseni, assembly GCA_963931845.1. Taxonomy (NCBI): domain Eukaryota; kingdom Metazoa; phylum Arthropoda; class Arachnida; order Araneae; family Salticidae; genus Maratus; species Maratus michaelseni. The sequence continues at coordinate 134,820,774 of OZ007595.1, forward strand.
TTAATTACTTTGTAAACTACTGTAAAATTTTCTATTTTTTTGTTTTTTGAATGTATATAAACTGAAGAGTGATATTAACATAAGAAAAAGGAAAATAAACATGTCATAAATAATCTGATGAATACAATCTAAGGAAATGAATATAAAAGTTTCCCCTTTGCTATGGTAGAGACATGTACATTGGAATAAGTCACTCAATAAATTGTATAATTCTGATGTATAATTCTATTTATAGCATCACAATTATTTTTTTATTTTGCCCCTTTCATCTTTCTTTTATCTTTTCTTTTCTCAATAAAAATGGAATCTGTGTAATTGAAATTAAATACCTTACAAAAAGAAGTGATATCTCATCAAAAACAACTCGTTGTAAATGATCCCGCCAAGGCACAAACCTAAAACTTCAGCCATAAAAAGAAGTGATATCACATAAAAAGAAGCGATATAGAAGTGCATACTCCGAGTCCCGTGTAAAAATCTATCACCACTCATAATGTTTCCAAAGGACTCGGAGTGAGGTACAGTATGTGTAAACTGCTTGGCGACCTGCAGGCTTTTAGAATATATGCAGTATATCAATTTTGAAAATCGAAAAAATAAATTTTTAATTTTTGTTATATCACTTTTATAAATATTTTTTCATGCAAAAGAACTGACAGAACGGATTTTTCCCCAGACTTATGCGATTCCGCTTACGCTATAATTATTGCAATATATCTCAATTTAGTTAACGTTTATTATAAAGTGCATTGTTATTAATATGTGTATGATCATTACATATATATATATATATATATATATATATATATATATATATATATTACAAACTCAAAATCTTTACATGTTTACTTAAGAAATCTTCTTCGTAAGAGTGGTGTTTCTAGTTTAAATAATGGAAAATAAAATCAACAAATTAATTTTTCAAGCTCATAAATAAGAAAAGACATGCAAACACAGAAGCTTCAACTTTTTACAATTTTATGGGAGCAAAATAATTAAATAAATAAAAAATAAATAAATAAATAAATAAAAAGAATATAGTCATATGTAATTGCAGGAAACGCGAACATTATAAAAGCCTGCAGGTCGCCAAGCAGTTTTCACATACTGTACCTCACTCCGAGTCCTTTGGAAACATTATGAGTGGTGATAGATTTTTACACGGGACTCGGAGTATGCACTTCTATATCGCTTCTTTTTATGTGATATCACTTCTTTTTATGGCTGAAGTTTTAGGTTTGTGGCTTGGCGGGATCATTTACAACGAGTTGTTTTTGATGAGATATATAATATTAAACAATTTTACTCTATTAAAGGCAAAAAAATTTTGTCAATTCTTAATATTTATTTATTTACAATCTAGATGTGCAAACTGAAATAAATGGTTATCACTCATAATATTTATCGAATAAAACTGTAAACACAGATTCTTTCTGAAGAAATATTCCTTCAGAATAACAAGGGTATCCAACCAATGATTTTCGGATAACAGAACATACCGTTTAGTTTACAGAACATATGTGCAAATAATTTTTAATTGAAATCTCTAATATATATATTTTTAATTTGATATATTTTTTCAATTGGTAACAATAAACACCAGAAAATATTTTTATATCAATTATGTATTTAATTACGTATTCAAATATCATTTATGTCCACAAATAAAGTCTTTAATTGTATTAAAAACGGTAGTTTCGTATTAACCACATACCAGAGGTTAATAGTCAAATAAATCGCCAAAGATTTTTTATAGCAATCATTTTTATTGTAATTATTTCAGTGTTTAAACGCATAGTTTAATTACATATCTGTTAAACTTATGTTTTATTCAATTAATTTATTTGTTCATGAGGTTTTAATTTAGTTATGAAATATTAGCAGGAAACAATTGCTGACCATTTTATATTAATTTCAATGCAAACGGTACCATAATTGGGTTTCACACAATACAGATAGATATTTACTAAAAATAATGCATGGAAATTATAAATATAAAAAAAAAATTAGTAAATTTAAATATAGTTTCCATATTAATTGAATATGAAAGTACATTTTTTAACAAATTCGATGGTGTATAAAATGAAATTAGGCAATATTTAGAAGTTGATAAAGTTCAGATAAAAGAAAATTGATTTCCCTGGCCGTTGACACCATGGATATGACGGTTTTCAGTACATAAATTTATATATTACGCTGTACTTTACCATGCAGCGTTTTTACATTACAATATATAAAGATACACATTGCAATATATAAAGATACAATTTTATGCGAACAAAAAATATATACTTTTTCAAACAACAAATTGTGAACCTAAAGAACGAAAGAAATCAAAACAATTTTTGTTTCCTTTTCGAAGAATCTATTCAAAAAATCTGTATGCACTTGCTTTATTTATTCGCAAACCTCGGTTATTTGAATAAAAAAGTGAAAAGTACTTGACATATGAGAAGCTCTTCTGAATCGCTGATGAGCAAGAACGTTACACATGTGAAACATAAACCTTGAAAAGAGAAAATAAAATGGAAATTTACATACAAACTTATTTAGTGAAAATAAAGCAAAACTGTATAACTGGCTATACAAATACATTTTTTTAAATGTTAATGAATATTAAGAGAATATAAATCAGAAATTCCAAATATAGTATAAAATATCTAATAAATTAAGTAATAAAAAAGGTTTTTTTGTTATTTTCATGGGTAGTATATCCGACATAATTTTTGTACATGCAAATATAAAGTTCAATATGTCGAATAAATTTTTTTTCTTAAAAGTAGATTTAAAAAGATGTGGAAACAAAAGGTCTTTACAATTTATATTTTTAAAATAATTTTTTGCGCACATCTAATGATTAACAACAATTAAAATTTCCCTGGATGACCTTTGTACTCCATATTTTAATTTCCTGCATTAGACAGTGTAATGAATTGTGTGCGTTTTAATATTTCGCCATATTAAAACACATATTTACTTCAATTTCAAAATTAATTTAAATAAGTTTATTTAAATTGCTTTTGTTATTTTTAATTAAAAAAGGTTCCATATAGCTGGTCTATTTATAGGATGGTCAAATGTGGGTAAAATTAAAGTTAACCAAAACTATTTAGCAATAAAATTAAAGATAAATAAAAAAGGTTTTTAATTTATATATATATATAAAACGGAGCTTCATCTATCAAATATGATTTTTTTTTTTTTTTTTTACTGATGCAATGTCTAATTGTAATACAATTTTAATTTAGCAAAATTGCACAGAAAAATTGCACAGAAATCTTTGTGTAGATTTTTCAACTACTAATAATAGATTAGTGTAGTATAACGCATGTCTTTTTATATAAAATGCTGCAGTTATTCTTACAGCAATTCATACTTAAAGAACGGGAGACTTGCCAATTTTTACATCTACAAAAAAGTTTCTAAATTATGCAAATCCTCAAAGATCCTCATGACTTGTGTTAAAAAGAACATAGTCTTTTCAAGAGCAAATGTTAAATGAATAACTTATTGTAATAAAATGTTAACGAAGATTAGCTTGTATTTTTAGACTTATGTCTTTTACCCATGTACAGATACAACCTCACTTTTACATTAATATATATATATATTTTTTTTTTTTCATTTTCAACTTTACGATTAATGTTTTTAATTATACTTTCTATTGTGTCGTATCTATTATATACAAAATAATAAATGAGATTTACTAAATGATACTAACTGATCACGAGGAAAAATGTATTTTTAATTGTAAAAAGTTATTGAGGTGCACAAAAAAATTGTTTCTTATTTATCACATAAGCATTTTTCCATGTGAAATAAGAAATAATATAGTTTAATTAAAAATAAAATATACATCTAATTAGATTCACTTTTAATTAAAAATATGACACATATTGAATGTTGTACAAATTGAAAGTATGATATCAGTGTCAAATATTTTGGATAAAAACGTAAATTATATTAAAGATATGCGACTTAGGTGCAATCACATGGTATAAACTGAATAAAATTCCGCATAAGAAATTATCAGGATCTCTGATACATATTTCTGTTTAAACTAAACATGATAAACACATATTGATAATTTTGTTCAAAAATAAAACAGGGAAATTTTATTGCGCACAAAAAAAAAATGTTTCTGAGATAATATTAAGGATTCCAAGATGAAAAGACTGATATTTCGGTGAATACAGATTCTATTAGTGCATTTGTTGACCCCGGTTGGGTTTCTCATATTAACGATAGAAAGTTGTGAACAGGGTGAAGTTGTAGTTAGGCCACAATCTAGAAAGCTGTGAATTGTTGCTTTATCCACAACTGGGACGGAATATCATATGCTGCCAAGAAATTTCTACATCTAAGATGATTCTCAGATGCATGTACATTAGGGTGGGTCGAAAAAAACGAAATTTATATAATCGAAACGTAATAGTGCGGGAAAGTTGCCATTGGTAATAAGGAATAAATTCACAAAATATTAACCAAATGATTAATATATTTTACCGCCGCAAGGGGGCCAAAATTTCAAAAATCGCGAAAAAATGTTTTTGTCCAAAAAAAAAAAATAATAATTATCCAACCATACCAATACAATTTAAAATTGAATGCAAAAGTTACATCAAGATGTTAGTAATGTCCCAATAAAATTTCATTATGCTGAAATCATTTTACAATTTTTTCAATTTTTATTATATGTCTACTATTAAAAAAATTGCATTATATCTAGTAATAACTAATAAATGCCTAGTAATTTTGATGATGGGGATTGCCAACCAAAGGCGAAAGGGGCCCGCCCCTCCTAAATTTGGGAAAAAGGGACTTTTTGAAGAAATTTTTGCGATTTCACGGTATATATTGGTGATTTTTTTGGTAGGGGGGGGGGCTCTTACATATATTCCCCCTCACTTTTCACTTTTGCCCTCCCTCCCAACAAAAACATCCCTACAAAGTTCCGGAAAATCCCCAAAATCCCTCCAAAAAACCCCTTTCTCTCAAATTTAGGGGTGGCGGGGCCCTCTCGCCCCTGGTTGGCAATGTCCATGATCAAAATTACTAGACATTTATAAGTTATTACTAGCTATAATGTAAATTTATTTAATTGTAGACATCTAATAAAAATTAAAATTTTTAGAAAAAACAGAAAATTGAAATTTTTGCCGTTTTTTTCAAAATTTTTACCGCCACTGCGGCGGTAATAGAAATGATTTCACCATAATGAAATTTTACTGGAACATTACTAACATCTTGATGTATCTGTTGCGTTCTATTAGAAATTGTATTGGTATGGTTGGATAATGAAATTTTTTTTTGCGATTTTTTTAAACTTTGCCCCCTTTGCGGCGGTAAAAGATATTAATCATTTGGTGTAATATTTTGTGAATTTATTCCTTATTACCAATGGCAACTTTCCCGCACTATTACGTTTCGATTATATAAATTTCGGTTTTTTCGACCCACCCTAATGTACATCCTGAATTACGACATTTTTTGCTGTAATATTATATAACACGTAATTTGTACAAAACATAAGAATGATACCTTACTTTTTTTTACTACTGACATGAATGTATATCGACATCATTTGGGGCAAGAATTATTTAAAAATGGTTAAATAGATGTTGCATACGAGGACATTTTACCGATATTCTAACAAAAGCATTAAGTCGATGCAACTTTTAAGTTTATTATTATACATGTAGTGAATATTTGTCTTTTTAAATTGTTTATGTTTTACATTATTGTCATTGTACACGTTAAGATGTCACCTAATATATACATATATATATATATTAATTAATATAAAAATTTGTCCCCATATAAATTACTGTTTTTCATCTTAAAATACCTTTTTTTTCTCATTTTCCTTTGCGAAATTATATCTATTGTGATTTGTCTAGCTTTTTTAATAATAAGTTATAAATATAATGAAATTGTATTAATTTTTAAGGTAGACAAGCGAAATTTATTTATTATTATTTTTTTTTTTGTTAATGTGTTTTTAAAGATAAACTTGAGAAACTTCTTTTCATTTTTTTCCACAAAACTATGAGTGAGAAATATAGGAATTCCAGAATTTAATAATATCTCTTGAACTATAATCTCTAAGAATATTAAAAATATTGCAAAAACTACCGATTGTATTTGACTATTTAAAAAAAAATCAATCTTCTTTGAAAAAACTTCGGGTTCTAATTTTGTTTCTTGATCTTAATTACTTTTTCTTTAATGGGGTGTAATAAGTTAATTAAGCCGAAAAAGTCGATTAGCTGCATTTTTAAAATTAGGTATATCCATCTATTCTATTAAATATTCTGCAAGAATTCTTGTTCCAGAAAATTGTTGCATTAAACAATAATACTTTCACAAAAAAAGGATAAAAAAATATTAGGAAATGGTGCGGCCAAAAGCAATAAAAGGGATAAAAAAATTAAATGATTCTTCTTTTGCTTTACGGTTTATGAATTTAGTACATTTCCTTTCATGATTCAGAATATTTGTAGCTTCAACTATTTTTATTTTTAAAATTACTTTTGTAAATGACTATATGTAATGGCTTGTAAATAAAAGAATTTTAACTAATTTGTATGCTTCCTTATTTTTTGTGACCTTACCTAACGCATACGTCGGTAAAAAAAAAATGTTAATTTCGTTTAGGCCAAAAAACTGCCTTGTGGACCTTCACTATTTCATACGCTATAATTCATAATTATTTCAAATGTTAACTTGATACATATTATTTCATATTACAAAATCACGAAATTACAAAAGTAAAATTCTTATGTTTGGGTTTTTAAGTATTATGTTTATAATATGTGTGTGTGTACAAAAGTATAGCTATGTAAGTAAGTATAATAATGAATAACAAGGAAGAGATCATTTATTACATCAATGAATGAGATGCTTTGTTCGAGAGATGATATTATTTAAACTTAAGTTTTAATCTCATCCTAAGACTAATTTTCACTATGCGAATATATATGTTTTCAACAGAACCTTTTTCTTCTAGCATTATTTATAAATAACCAAAATTACGAATATAAAAAATAGGGATAAATCATGTGTGAACCATATTTTATGAAACACTTTCAGAATAACTTAACAAATCTTTTGCTGTTTAATAAGGTAAACAACATATCTAAGTAAACAATTTAGAAAACGCATCATACATTTGAAAACCAGATTTCAGAAATTACCATCCATATTCGAAAATTTACTCTGATTATTTTGTGTAGTCGTGTGATTCATATATATTTTAGTAGATGTAGTTACATTCTTATATAGTTATATTCTATATACACTAGTGTGCAGAACATAAGCAACAAACACAAAATGCAAATTTCTGAACACTCAAAAGGAAATTCTATGAAGAGCAACTGTAGAAAAGAGGTACTACCCTAACAGCACAGACAGTCGATGTGAAGTCTTCTTGACATCACAAATGGTCACTATTGTCACAGTCACTACAATGAACAGAGATGTGATATCTGTCATTCGTCTCATTTTTACTCTCATTTGGTCACTCCACTGAACAGTCACCATGACTGTTGCTTTTTCATGAGTCACAAGGTGAATTTACAATGAAGTTATATCGTGACTCTCATGTGAATGTCATTTTGACACTCCATTGTAAAGTCATCGTGATAGCTGTCCTGTGACGAGTTCCCAAGTGACAAAAAATGAAATCATCTGGTGACTTTTCACAAAGGAGTGCAATGATGACTTCACAATAGAATATCAATCACCGGAAAGTCAACATGCGACTTCATTGTGACATTATTTGGCGACTCATCACAATGCATTGCTCACAATGACTTCAAAGTTCAGTCTTTAACTGACAGTTACTTGAGAATCACAAGGTGACTTCATTGTAATGTCACCTGGTGACCCATCACAAAGCGACAGTCACAGTGACTTTTCAGTGTTAACAATCATTTGAGAGTAATAATGAGACAGTGAAATATCCCATATTTTGATTCACCGTAGCGACTGTGACACTTCTAACCATGTGTGACGTCAAAGGGACTGGCCGTGCTGTTAGGGTAGTACCTCTTTTCTACACTTGCTCTTTATAGAATTTCCTTTTGAGTACTCACGTGTTCAGAAATTAGCATTTTCTGTTTGTTGCTTAAGTTTTGCGCACCAGTGTAGTATGCTTTGGTTTAGTCAGAAAATGCATAATAGGTTGAAAATTCGCCTTCAGCAATTTGTATCAATAGACAGAAACATACATGAATTATTTTGGACAGCACGTCTATATTACGTACAGTTTTTATACACGTCACATATTCAGCTAAAAATTAATTCGGACTAAAACACGCTTAAAACTAGTACTAAAAGCACACTTCTAGAAAATATCATCTATAGGCGACCATGTATCCAGTACTTTGCGTGGCCCTCTATATGATTTTGTAATATATACATTTTAGTAGATTTAGTACATTCTTATATAGTTATATTCTACATAGCATGCTTTTAGTTTAGTAAGAAAATGCATAATAGGTTGAAAATTCGCCTTCAGCAATTTCTGTCAATAGACGAAACATACAAGAATTATTTTGTGCAGCAGTCTATATTACCTACAGTTTTTATATACGTCACATATTAAGCTAAATTTAATTTGGACTAAAACACGCTTAAAACTACTAAAATCACACTTCTAGAAAATATCATCCATAGGCGACCATGTATCCAGTACTTTGCATGTCCCTCTATATGATTTTATTTATATTCGACAAACATCTCTTAGCATACTAAATGTAAGCTTGAAAATGCATAACTCAATTAAAAACCTCTCTTAAGCAATTCACACCCATACTCAGTTTTGCTTCCGAATTCCTTTGTGTAGACCTGAATATAATCTGAAAAATTTATACACATTCTTCAGATTATACCATTAAGAGTAGTATGAAACATTCAGTTAAACTAAAAATGCATATCATAAATGAAATCGCACTTCCAGCAATTATCGCTAAAAAACAGTACTTCGGATATAGTACTGTATCCGTAATATTTTGTGTGACCCTGTAAATGAACGATAAACGGTATGTGTATCTTATTCTACAGCTAGTAGAATATAGTAAATCCCAGTAATGTATACAATTATATTTTAATTAGTGTAACTCTTTGCACCCCATATTCTACGTAATTCATGTTTTAGTGCATTTCATAAATGCATATCAATCTCATTATATTTGAAATGGTGTAACATCAATAAATTGCACTTGAAACAATTTTTCCCATTGTCCGTGATGTATCGGAATACTTTTGATACTTTTGAACTATAAATGTAACACACTTCGTTTTCAATAGCGATCGTGCTATATTAAGCATCAATAATATATATAAAAAAAGTACAAGACAATTCGAGTTTTTATGAAACTTAGAGTAAGGACAGACAGACGGCCAGAAAAACCGAATTCATCAACACTTTTTAAATATATTGGAAAATGGTAAAAATGGTATTTATTTTACTTACCCATCATACGTAGTATAGGGTAAGTCTTGTAATCGTTTTGAAAATCGAAAAATTTTTTTTGACGGATTTACACGTTTCAGACACTGGAGATTCCGAAAAACATATTTTTAGAAAAAAAATTTTGCCGTCCGTCTGTGTGTCTGTGTGTGTGTCTGTGTGTGTGTCTGTGTGTCTGTAAACGCTCTATCTCCCGAAAAATTTGAGATAGAGACTTGCAATTTGGTATGTACTTAGTATGTAATAATGGGAAGAAGCCTATTTCCTTTCAATAACCTCGATTAACCGGAACAATTTTTTTCGGACTCTCGAAATATTCGTTCTGATGAAAGGTATATAAAAATTTTCGAAATTGTTTATTTTAAGAAATGAATATAAAAGACAATAAAAAAACATAAATTTTGAATAAAGCATGAAGTCGATCGGATAATTAGTTGCCGAGATATTTGGAATCCTATTTTCCACACTCTTCGATTTTTCATGACCCTGTATTTCATCCAAATTTCACTTCAAAGATATATTTTAATTGGAAATTTGACGCTTAATCAGATGCAATAAACCGCTAGTTAATAGGATTATTATTTTTGGAGTTATAAGGAAAAACCTCTTTCAAGCAATTCAGTAATCGAGCATTTAAAGTTTGTGACGTCATCAAGCCACGATTTTATTCGAATTGCAATGCATTTTATAAGTAGTTTACACATTTTTATTTTAATATTTTACATTATGCATATCCATGATGGGTAAGTATTACGGTGGCCCCCAACGACTAGTTGTACTATGTGGTACTAATTGTTTTAAGCGGGATTTGTGTTCACAGATCTCACTAGGGAAGGTCCCCAACTGTCAGATTGGGATTTTGACGATAGTGATGTCGTTGGAAAGCTCTTACCATGGGGATCAAGGAAATGTATACAACTACCCGTCCGAATTGTGAAGAGTTATAAGTTGATGTATTTCTGTCATTTATTGGTCGCTATTTATGCAGGAAATACACTCTGTGTAGTAGAAAATACAGATTACAGTACAGTTATGTAACATGTTGTTGCCAGTGTCAGTGTTGGTGAAGGTTCCATGTTCCCTCTAGTAAGAAACAGATGATTGTGACCACATTTTGTACTACCCAACTATCCAGGCACTTGAAGCATTTGGCAATCATCATTTCCTGAAGATGCCAGTTAATTCAATGTTTCATTAAAAACTTAGTTTATATTATCTTTCTAAATAATGTTATATTCTCAACTATGTAACTAACTTGTGTACTCTTCTGAATGTTTATTTTTTAGTTGACAAAATATTTCTGAAATAATATTTAATTTTAATTGAAATGTAAAAATCTTGCTCACAGCTCGTGACTTAGCTGAGATTTTTAACAGAAAAATATTAAATTAAGCATAAGTTTTAGAAATATTTTATTAAAAAAAGAAAGATGCGTCTTTTAGAAGAGTACTTAAAAACAAATACAAAAAATATGCAATTTCTGGGGAGAAATTGAAAAAATATGAATGCATTCAATGCACGTAGGTATAACATTAGTGCAGGAAATTGGAATAGTATTTACGTAACTGTTCTAAAGTATGCTTGTTATTATTTTTTCTCAATTAAAAAATAAAATAAAATAAAATAAAATAAAGAACTTTTCTGCTTTTTCAAAATCTTTGGCAGGAGAAGGAACAAGGGGTAAATATTTTGCACTAGCAACTAGAAATTTTTCCTGACTACCAGATTTTATCAAATTTGTAAAGGCCTGACCTTCATGCACATTTCCACAAAAGAAAAGTCATTCGGCACCACGGTTCACGTTGCTTTTTCTGAATTATAATCTTCGCGATTAATTACAGAAGATTACTATAAATACTTACCGAAATTTACTATTTGGAAATACTGGTAATGAAATTTAGGAAATGATTTATTAAATAAAATTCCTCACTGCAGCGGTACGAACAACGGACTGTGAAAGCCTACCTGCTTTGACATTTCTGCCTGACCTGGCAACCACTTGTTCCACTTGTTGGAGTATTATCACTTATTATGTACATACATGAAGTTAGTACTTTTATAAAACATTTTGTCTAGGTTCAGAATCTCTTTCACCCTTGCCGAATAAACAATTTTCTGCCTCTTTTCACCTGATGAAGATAGATTAATTTTAATGCTCTTGAAACATTTTTTTTTTTGTAATCTGTTTGAAAAACCTATTTTACACTTACCTATCTCCAAGTAACTTAATAACACTTATCAGAAATGTTTAATGTATAATTCTAGTCAAAGTTTGGAATAGAAAACAAGTTTATTTTTTTAATCAATTGTTAGTTGAACTTTACGACGTTACATTAAAAATATGATTACAGTAATCACAATCGATAATAGAAATGATATCGATAACATTATACAGCCACTTGTGATTTTGAAATATTTATGATCTCTGAAAAAGCCATTTAAAAAATAAAATCTCTTATAGAAAAGAATCATATATAAACGAAAAACCTATAAATAAATAAAATTAAAGATCTGTGAAAAGGTTCCAAAAAATCCAAAGAAGTCTGGCAAGATGCCGAAAAAAATAGAAAAAAAAAATCGTACTTTAAAGAATTTTCTATGACCTCAATCCACAGGCTTTCTTGATATTCTGATAAATTTTCTCATATCTTTTGTTAAAGTCATAAAAAGTGCATTTATGCTTTAAGACACATTAAGCATTTCAAGATGTATAAATATTTCAATCAATATTTGTAATATTTTCAACAAGGGAAAATGAAGCCAATAGAATAAATAATTCCAAACATTCATTTAAGTTACTTACAAATTCTATACCTGTTTATGAATCTAATTTAACCCTACAATGCACGAATTTGCTTTTGGAACTTTGTTTTTTATACTAATATTTAAGGTTTTGTACCAAAAATATTAGAGAGTAATTGTTTACATTATTTAATAACAAACAATCACAATTGGGTTATTTTTACTAATTGCACCTAGCGAATATTTTACTTAACCCCTTAAAGGACTATCGTATATTATATAATCCACTTAATTTTAATCCTTAAATGCCACAATGATACCAAAATTTTGTAATAAAAATTCGCTTTTTTAATATACATGAAGAAACGTATTCAGGGAGAACTTGTTTTCAGATACATTTGTTTGTAAATCCTGGTCTCATTCAATCATTTTAACATTTTAGGAAAATAAGTCATTTGTCCCTGAAAGGTGTAATAAAAGCAGAAACTCGGAACCAGAAACTAAATTTATATTTTGAAAGTTTAATTTTAATTGATTCATATATGCACCTGTTCGTACTGTAAGGAGAAGGAGGGATGCGATTTTGCTCAATTTAAAAAATCGTTTTAGGTAGCTTTCATTATAAAAAAACTACCTATTGCAGCCGTTCGGAGGAAAACAATTCCAAAAAAATATGTTTATTTTCACCGATCATGACCCACAGACCCCCAAACTACCCTCCGTTCAAATGTTGATATATATATATATATATATATATATATATATATATATATTATATATATATATATATAGAGAGAGAGAGAGAGAGAGAGATGGGTGACAAAATAATACGAACACCCATGAAAAAGATTGAAAGGGCAATATCTAGAAAATTATATGAAGAATTATCCTGAAACTTCAGGCATGTAAACAGCACTGTTGGTGTCATATATTTCCGTGAACATTTTTTCCAAAAACCCCATTGGGGACCGTGAACAAATTGAAGAAAAACGAACACCTTTTGAATAACCCTGTAAAAAGTAATGTCCCTTAAGCATTGAAACTTTAGCACATGATTAAGAGGCTTATTGTAATAAACTGTGTTCATTTTTATGAGTACAACATATATACCCGTAGATAAATTAACATTTTTATAAAAACAATCCCGAATTTCACCAAGTGCTTTGCTTATAATTTGCAGAGTTCTTAATATAAAAGAATGCTTTTTTCAGAAAATACTACTAACCACATTGTACACAATACCCCGCAATCAGAAGTAAAAAATAATAAATATTGGATGAAAAAAGGTCACGTTTAAGAAGTAATGTTTCACTGCGTATGGGCGAGTGTTATCAAAATGTAATGTGCATAATATTTTACCCAAGTGTATAGAGCGACTTTTGTGAATGTCTCAAAAACATAGCTTGAAAATTCTTTAAGTGGTCATCCATAGAATAAGTTCGAAATTCGCTGTTCCCAAAAAGAAGCAAAAAGATCAGGGGCTGTATCCAAATGATGACAAGTAGACAAGTATTTCTTAAGAAGTACTTCTGTACATACTTTGGATCCAACCCCTCATATTTCTGCTTCATTTTGGTAACAACGGATTTCGAACTTATTCTATAGACGATCACTTTCAGAATTTTGAAGTATTGTTTTCGAGACTTTGGTAAAAGTTGCTCTATACATTTGGGTAAAATATTATGCCGATTATATTTTAATAACATTCGCGCATGCGCAGTGAAGCATTATTTAATTTAACCTGCTCGTTTTTCATCCAATATTTATTTTTTATTTCTGATTGCGGGATATTGTGTACAATGTTGTTAGTCCTATTTTCTAAAAAAAAACAGTTACCAATGGGGTTTTGGGAAAAAAATGTTTCTGAAATACATGACGTCAACTGTGCTGTTTCCACGCGTGAAGTTTCAGGATAATTCTTCATATATTTTACTAGATATTGCTCTTTTCCCCCTTTTTCACGAGTGTTCGTATTATTTTGTCCTCCATATGTATATATATGTAATCTGACATATCTCATGCTGTAACTCTCTTATTTATGAACCGATTTGAATGTGACTGAGTATGTGTATAGGAGATACCAAGGTCTCGACCGAGTTCGTTGGCCAGCTTCATCCGCCATCTTGTTTTAAAATGGCGGCCATTTAAAAATTTAAAATTTTTAAAAATTCAAAAGGATGTACAAAAAAATTGTAAATTCAAAAGAATGTTTATTTTAAGTGTTAGAACGTGATACAACGATTCTGGAAGATTTTTTGTTTTTGCTATATCTTAAAAAAAGGCTGAGATATGGCAGTTTGAAATTCTAGGGTGGCTGAGATTTTGAAACAATCTGATATTTGTTATGCTGAAACTCTCATATTTATGAACTGATATGAATGTGACGGATCATGTGTACAGAACATACCAAGGTCTCGACCGAGTTCGTTGACCAGCTTTATGCGCTATCCTGTTTCAAAATGGCGGAAAGTTAAAAAATTTTTATTTTTTTTAAATTTCAAAAAGATGTGTAAAAAATTATAAATTGAAAAAGTCCTTCCGGGCTGTACCGGGAGGAAAAGGTAGCTTTCCTATATCTTCGTTTTAAAATTTTAGCTAATGTTACACGAAAACAGCAAGTTAAAATGCAAAGAAACGTTTACAAAAGATTCGTTAATACTGAATTTGAATAAGAATTTTGACAAATTATTGAGCAATAGCCAAAGTGGCTTCATTTATAAAGACTTATTTTGGTCGCCAAATTTGGCGATATTTCGCCAAATGTCACAAATTTTGCTAATTTCGCCATTTTGCCAATTTTGTCGCCAATGTCGCCAATTTTGGCGCTAACGGATATGAATATATAGTTTTATGCGTATGATTGGGAAAATTATTACAACAATGAAAGAAAATAATTTGCGAGTAATCGCGTTAATGTGCTGTTTTGTTTCAAAATGCCAGCCACCGTAGAATTTCAAACTGCTCTGTCTCAGACATTTTTTAAGATAGAGGTAAACCAAAAAATGCTCTGCAATCCTTGTATCAAGGCATGTAAATTTAAATTTTTAACTTTTTTGTTTATTTATTTTAGTTTTAAATTTTTAAATGACCGCCATCTTGAAACAAAATGGCGGGCCAAGCTGGCCAACGAACTCGGTCGAGACATTGGTGACCTTAATACACACAATTAGTTTCATCAAAATCGATTTATAAATACGAGCGTTATCGTATGACATATGTCAGATAAATATATATATATATAAATCAACATTTGAACGGAGGGTGGTTTTGGGGTCTGGGGGGTCATGATCGGTGAAAATATATGGAAATTTTCCGGACCTGCTTTCCTCCGAACGGCTGCAGTTGGTAGCTTTATACATTTTTGTATTGAAAGCTACCTAAAAGTTGTTTCTGTTAAGTGTTAGATCGTGACGCAGGGTCCGCAACATTTATTTTTTTTTGTTTTATCTTAAAAAATGGCAAAGATATGGCAGTTTGAAATTCTAGGGTGGCTGAGATTTTGAAACAATCTGATTTTTGTTATGCTGTAACACTCATACAGAAATTCGCATTTAAATTCAGTATTAACGAAAACCAAGATTGAATTTTCTGTAATCGAATTCTAAGCAATTTAGCTTCGGGTGTTTGAGTGAAATGGGTTGAATTTTTAAAAACATGGACTATGAAAGCTAATTTTTCCTCCCGGTACAGGCCGGAAGGACTTTCTTTTTATATTTACTTACCGAACACATGTGGTAAGGGGGTATTGTAACCATGCTTTGTGTGTTTATATGAATGGGTGAACGCGATAATGCCCAAACGGTATTTCCGTTGGAACTCCCATTTAACGAATATGTTATAAACCACCGTCACATGAGCTGTATAGAAATTCGTAAAGAAAGGCCGAAAGGTCAGGTATTTAATCTATTTTTAAAACACTTTCAAACTAATTTGCAACTAATTGAGATAAAGAAAATCACCAAGGTAATGTGACAGATTATAAAGGATATATATTACGCCGATGTAATAAGGCGTTAGTAGCGCAGATGTAATGTCGGCATTATGAAAATGGGAGGTACTACAACGTTCGAATATAATTTATTCCCCTGATATGTGTGTGAGACGATTTTGGATTATTCAAAGCAGTAGCGTAACCAGGGAGTGGAGGCAAATGATCTTATTACCAGTAATATTGTAAAGTTTTCTAATCTTTTATTATCGCAGAAAATTGCCAGATAAGGCAAAGGAAACTTTACAATATTAGTGGTAGTCATAGCATCTGGAACCCCTACCCTAGTGGCTAGGCCTATGCCACTGATTCAAAGTGTTTACAAAGTTATTGCCTTTTGGACGGAACCGTGCATCTGTTGAGTACTCGCAAAGAACCATGTTTAGTTACACACTTTACAGCATAGTGTTCCAATCGATGAACCCAGCCATACTCAACCTTTTTCCGCGCGGTCCGCATACATAACTTTACTTCGTTAGGTGGGCCGCAACACACTATAGTTGTAAAAAATGTAGTTAAATTAGAAATATAACAAAAGTATTATAATAAAGCAGTGCAACGAAATTAATGTAATTTTCATCCGCTATATAATAAGTTTAAAACTAGATAATCGAATAATGCCAAAAATAAAAATTATTATCACTTGCGATACACCCAAGAGGTATAGTGAACTCTAACTCTTTATTAACCTTTCAGCGGCTTATATGCGTTGAAAAGTTTTAGACAAACATTGTATTTCAAAAGAATTTCGTTATTTTTCCGTTATACGGACACCATGCCAAAATGTATGCTAATGCATAATGTATGTAAATGTATGTAAATGTATGTATTAAATGTATGTAAATGTATGCTTGGCGACAATGGTGTCCGTATAACGGAAACGTACCAAATTTCCTCTTACATATTTTAAACTGACGTAGTATGGGGAGAGTTTGATATTCTGTGCTGGTTCGCGCGATTGGCCAAAAAATCCAAAAGGGGTGTGACGTCACGTAGATTAATTTCACTTCAGTAGGTAAAAATGTAACACTAAAGACTGAAGATCGCAACAATCACATCAAACACTTATCGCCAAAAAAAAATCATCACAGGATACGGAACTCTTCCCTAAAAGATTTTCTTACAATTATTTGTCTTAGAAAATATAAAATAAACAATTTTAAGCTTATGAGGTATGAATTATTTTCACTGTACATAAATATGTTACAAAATATATATATATAATTTTTACTGTTAAAAATTTAGTCTGACTCTCAGAATTTTCACAGAAATTTTTCTTGCTTAATTAAACATGAGGCATATTTCCAAGATCAGCAAAAAAGCGAAAAAATATATGTATATCCAATACGGTACTTTATTGTTTGCTGGGCGCCAGTGACAACTCGCCAAATCTTGTTTCAATTGGTATCATCTGAATTGCAACCCTTTCAATTCAATTATTTCATTTTTTATTTCAATTCAATTCTTGAGATTTTGTTATTTTGGTACTTCTCTATTATCCCGTCGACCACTTTTCATAACAAATACTATCGCCAAACTCTAACGCCAAATAAACGGGAGAATATTGCCATTGGAATATCAAAATAAATAAATAAATAAAATATAGGAATCTAAGGACACAATTGTTATTTTAATTAATGAAATAACTCATAAATCAGTAAAACATAATGAAAAATACACGCAAATGTCGAATTAAAAACTATTTGATGATATAACAAACACGTATAATGCTTCTGACATCAAGTAAATGGGATTGCATTTTTGGCGTTTAATCTTATTTTGGCGATATTTTTTTGTTATGAAAAGTGGTCGACGGGATAATAGAGAAGTACCTTTTATTTTTATACTGAAATTAAAAAAATCACAAATTATTGCATGCTATTTGTAACTAATATTCAAAAACAAAGTTTTCGCCAAATTTGGGGGGGGGGGGGAAATCGCGCCAATGGGGTGCTTATATGACATCTGTGCCTTTGTCGTTACGTATTTCCTCATGATTACATTTTAGCTATTTTTAAGTAAGTTTTTAAAGACATTATGCTGCAATGTTAAAATATTGATTATTTTTTGTTAGTTAATGTTAAAAGATTGTCGAGAAAAAAAGGGTTTTATAGTGGCACAGATATCATATACGCACCACATTGGCGCAATTTTCCCCCCGCCAATCTGGCGAAAACTTTGTTTTGGATATTAACGTTATAATGTATATTAACGTTATAACGTTATTTTATTTGGTACTTCTCTATTATCCCGTCGACCACTTTTCATAACAAAAAAATATCGCCAAACTGTAACACCAAATAAACGGGAGAATGTTGCCATTGGAATATCAAAATAAATAAATAAATAAAATATAAGAATTTAAGGACACAATTGTTATTTTAATTAATGAAATAACTCATAAATCAGTAAAACATAATGAAAAATACACGCAAATGTCGAATTAAAAACTATTTGATGATATAACAAACACGTATAATGCTTCTGACATCAAGTAAATGGGATTGCATTTTTGGCGTTTAATCTTAGTTTGGCGATAGTTTTTTGTTATGAAAAGTGTTCGACGGGATAATAGAGAAGTACCTTTTATTTTTATATTCAAATAAAAAAATAACATATTATTACATGCTATTTGTAACTAATATTCAAAAACAAATTTTTCACCAAATTGGCGGGGGAAAAATCGCGCCAAAAGGGTGCTTATATGACATCTGTGCCTTTGTGGTTAAGTATTTCCTCATGGTTCTATTTTAGCTATTTTTAAGTAAGTTTTTAAAGACATTATGCTGTAGTGTTAAAATATTGGTTATTTGTTATTAGCTAATGTTAAAAGATTGTCGAGAAAAAAAGGGTTGGCGAGATTAAAAAAATTTGGTGATCACTGGCGCTCGGCTGACATAAAAGTACCCAAAATACATATATTCAGACATTTCAGTGCCCATTTCGATGTTATGAAAAAACATTGGAATTTTATTATGTAGTACATCAAAAATTACGGTACAGATGTCATATACGCACCACATTGGCGCGATTTTTCTCCCGCCAATTTGGCGAAAACTTTGTTTTTGAATATTAGTTACAAATAGCATGCAATAATAGCACGTGATTTTTTATATCTATATAAAAATAAAATAACATAATAAATGAAATAGGTTCTATTATTTAAAAAAAAGGAATTAAAAATAAATAAATGATAGTTTGATATAAATAAATATTGATATACATAATAAAAACAATTTATAGAATTAAAATAAAAAATAAAAGTAAATAAACAGCAATATAAACAAAATAACCGGGTTACCATGTGAGGCATAAAATTGCCATTTTGTTGCAATCGCGCCAATGTGGTGCGTATATGACATCTGTGCCCAGTATTTTTGCTTTGTTTTAATAAATTTTACTCCATTTCCATGCACCTTTTGAAGGAGGAGTTTGATCAAATTGATCTAGCGCTAAAATGTCTCGAGAATATTAATGTACTTTTGACAAAAGAATAAGGTAAATTTTCTTACCTTTTCTGTAGGTGCTTACTTCGGCTTAATATCCAAAGGTAATCCGAGATGACACTTATATCACAGTTGTTCATATTATCACCATCACTGGAAACTAAATAATTATATTAGTAGTTGGACACAAAATAATTGGACTTCTTTCTCATATTGACGATTATATATTCTTGATTATATGAAGACTGACACATAGCAAACAATTGCAATTAAACATTCATATTTAAACTTATATTATTAGGAATTATATATTTTATCTTATCTGAGCACGCAGGCTCACGTGTGTTCACGATTACATTTTGTTACAGACTGAGGAAGTTAAAGCCATAAAAAAATGTTGAGTTTATGATTGCATCTTTGAAAATACGCATACGTCAGTGGAAAATTACATATTGCAAGGTCTGAACGTAAGAGCGTAATCGGAAACATTAAAGTTTCATTTGCAGCTATAATTATTGTTCTTAAAGTCTTTAATCTATTTCGTATAATAACAGTTTATCAATTTAGAAGAGTTCCGGAATATTTATTTGAAGTTGAGTAGTCATAAATTTCACTCTGCAATGCATTATGCGTTGAAAGAAATGTTGAATGTCTTTCCTTCTATCGAAAAGGAAGTGAAAGAGTGGTTTTTCTGAAAATAAATTACTCGATGAGGTTAATATTTCTAACACCTTTTGCCTGTAATGAAAAAATATATCGAAAATTTCAAAAATTCCCAACAAATCTATACAGGTAATTTTGGCACAGATGTCATATACGCACCACATTGGCGCGATTGCAACAAAATGGAAATTTTATGCCTTACATGGTAACCCGGTTATTTTGTTTATATTGCTGTTTATTTACTTATATTTATTATTTTAATTCTATAAATTGTTTTTATTATGTATATCAATATTTATTTATATCAAACTATAATTTATTTATTTTTATTTCCTTTTTTTAAATAATAGAAGCTATTTTATTTATTAAGTTAATTTATTTTTATATTGAAATAAAAAAATCATGTGCTATTATTATGTATGCTATTTGTAACTAATATTCAAAAACAAAGTTTTTCCCAAATTGGCGGCGGGAAAGGGGGGGGGAGAAATCGCGACAACGTGGTGCGTATATGACATCTATGTCCAATAATCATGGATTTAATTAAATTTGTAATATGCGGTGCAACCAAAACAATTTTGATTAAATCGGTACAGATATCGCAGACGCACGGGGTTAATTTTTGGCGCTTAAATGACGATTTTTTCTTTCTATGGCAACCTGGTGTTTTATAATAAAATTTAATACGTGTGTAAATAAATTAAATAAAATAGGTACTTTTATGTTAGCTGGGCGTCAGGGATAACTCTCCAAATCTTGTTTCAATTGGAATAATTTAAATTGCAACATTTTACGTGAGATTTGTTATTCATATTGATATGTTTATGTTTAGATATTTTATTATGATTATATTTCAGCTAATTTTAAGTAAGTTTTTTAAGATTTTATATTACAATGTTAAAATATTACCTAGTTGATATTAGTTAATGTCAAAAGATTGGCGAACCACAGGGTTTAGAGAATAAAATCTATACCTCGCAACAGTGGGAGTTGCCGACTTTATGACGTCATAAGCAGAAGTAAAATTTAATTGAAAATTACGGCTAATTTATTAAATTCTCGAACAAACGAATGCACGTAACAAATCTGTGTCCAAATATCTTTCATTAAAAAAAAGAATGGTGTAATTTGATGCAGTAGTTTGCTCTCACGGATTGTCGAAATAAATCGCTTAGCGTTTTAAATATATAGAAAAGGTAAAGCTAGGAGAGACTGCGCACAATTCAAAAGAATAACAATAAAAATTTTAATATTAATTTTTTGCTAAACTATCCATGAATAATTTTTACTTCATTTGTTTTTTATGCATTTGCAATGCTATTTTGTTGTTATGTTGTAATTTAATAGAACAATTGTAATAAAACCAAGAAAGTTATTTTGCGCAATCTGTCCTTACAGGGTTGGTGTGATTGCGCACATGAGTAGGAGAGATTGTTACTAATAATAACTACAATTAAATTGTTAACAATAATAATTACACTTAAATAACATTGTTGTAAGGTTTTTCTGAACAAATATTATTGTGTTAGGAGTGAATATTTCAACCTAATGATTAAATAATCAGAAAAAGGGAATAATTTTAAAAACGATTAAAAAATTTTAATTAAAGGGAGGAAAATTAAAGAAACAGAAAAAGCAAGTCCAGATAAGATTACAAAATAACATTAAGTTACTTATACGTTTAACTTAAAATTAGTCCATTTTCATTTTTTATTTTCTTATGCAATTTTACCAATAAGCTCCGTAATCTCTCCTAGCATGTAAACTAATGGAAACAATGCGACATCTCTCCTAAGTAGCAGATGCGCAAACTCTCCAAATTCGGTAGGAGATTGCGCCATCTTTTATTTAAAACGGGCCGCTTCTAAAACGAATCGTTGGTGTTTCACACTGTTAGTCTAGATTAGTAGCTTATGAGAAATCGTTTGTTTAAAATATTTTGTACTACTGACATTGTATAAAAATCTGACGAATAGCTATGAAAATTCAAGCACCGACTTTGGGAAAACAAAACAAAATAGCAATGCTTTATCTTAGACGCTCAAAACAATCAACGCGCATTTTCAAGTAGACACTCTACTACTGCTGCTGTACAACTACCTGCAGTCGCAGCGCGCTCACTATACTCCTTCACCACAAACCTCTATTTGCGCAATCTCTCCAACCGCGCCATCTCTCCTGGCTTTACCTTACGACATCTCTGTAACGCAAATAATACTATGTAAGAATACATTTTCACTAATGAAATGACACGTACCTTTAAATTAAAAATAACTGGACAGATTTTGTCTTCTCATTAAAAAATATAAAATAATAATGAAGATCCTAAATACGTTTTATGCACTTGTCAATTTTTTTTATAAATATGGTTCAATATCATGGTTCAATAAGTTCTCATATAAAATGCTTCTGGGCCGCAAGTTGAGTAGGGCCGGGTTAACCTATTATCAAAATACAGGAACAATTTCCATATCGGATATTTTTATTAATTCCCAATACCTGTTAAGTTTCGCATTTTATCCTGGATTCCAAACTGTGATTGCTTTGCGTAACCAATCGAATACATCCCGTTATTGGAAACCACCGTGAATCACAATATTTTCAAATGGATTAAAAATATAATTCCTGTGAATCATCGTTTATTCTTATCAGTTATACGAAGCACTAATGCAATGATTCAACATTAATATTTACATGACAGAGTACACGTTATCTCTTGAAAGTTTAGTTTGTGTTAGCATCCTGTGAAAGATAAAGAATACTAGCTGCGCATTCTTAAATCCATGAAATGTTGTGTGAACCAACATGGTATCCATATTAATTATTCCATTTACCTCATTATTTTAGAAAATTTTGCTTTTAATTAAAATATGAATAAATATTTGAAAAAAAAATGTTTAAAAGCATTAAAATTTTAAAAATAATGTTCAAATAATTCAAGTCAAATGTACATAAGATACCTTTTTTTCAAGTTCAATAGTAAAAAATAAACGAATAAATACACACAATAAATGAAAGAAAACCTATTTGGACAATGTTTTTGAACCCTTTTAGTAATGACTTCATAAAAGTTTAAATTTATATTAAAAATTATGCAGCAATTCGTATATAACCTGAATGTACTTTTTAAAAACATGTCACCGAATGACTATTATTTTCAATGGAAAATCCGGTTTCTGTTACCAAGGCAGATATAAAAATCATATTGTTTAAGAATATTGTTTTATAAATAAAACTCCGAAATCTGAATTTAATTAGTGCGCACATTATATTATAATGAGAAATAATTCTGTTCATGAATGTAATATCGTTATCGAAACTAGCAGAAAACTATCCTAAATTAGATTTAAAAGTTAGGGAAATCAATGAAACGGTTTTATAATTTACACTCAGACATATTTATTTCTCCCAGAAGAATATCCATCAATTTTTATCTACTGCATTCTTATAATTATCTTCCTGCTAGTTACAGAAGTCATTACTTATAATTGTTAAGGTAAAGGATTAAAATAGATGATTAACAAATATCTCCATATGGAACACTTTTATTTTAATCGTAAAAATCCAATTACTATATTATTAATTAATATAAATGAGCAATGAAAAATAATGTAATTTCAAACTTGATAACTGTTCCTTTTATTAAAAATTATTTCTTAATGAACTGTTCATTAAATGTATTTATAAGTTTAAAATAATATAAATTTATGTAATATCATTATTTTCTATATAATTGATCTTTCCTTATTTAAATTTTATATTTATTTTTAATATTAAAAATGTAAAACAATGTTAAGTAGAAGAACCATTCTGAAAAAAAAATGTTCCTAAATATGATTTCATATATAATTTACTAAAGCACAATACTATTTATGATTTAGTAAATTAAATTTTCAGTGTGCTAAAAACGGTTTTGTTGTGTATCAAATATACAGGGGTGGTCCAAAATTATTGATCGGATTTTATGCTTGAAAAACATAGATCAAAGTGAGGTACGTACATGTTTATTGTTTTCTTGGACAGACAATTTAAAACAACCACATTTTAACCCTCTAAGCGTGTGGAACGTAATATTCCGTTCATTAAGCTCCAGGTTTCACTGCAATGTATGCAATGTTTAAGATAATATAATTCTATAGATTTAATGAATTTTCAAAACATTGAAGAATGATTAATACTCCTAAGGGTTACATTCATATTTGTAATTAAGTTTTATTTATAATGCTGAAAGAATAATATTTTTTTAGCATTTAAAACAAAATGCAGAGAAAACAACATTATAATTGTACCCTTTTTCAAAACGCTCAGAGGGTTAAACATTAAATAAGTTCCACATTTCCCGCCTCTTTAAATTGTTGGTACCAACGTTTTATAGAGTCCTTACTTGGAGGACAACAATTTGAGTATTTGACGTCTCTGAACAGTTACAACGGATTTACTTTCATGGAATCACAAAACGAAAATTGCTTATTCCTGTACGGTAGTCATTTTCAGACGGACGCAATCAGTAAATTTTCATGCGCAGTGTTGGCACGCCATCTACCGGCTTATGGGAAACTTATTTAATGTTTAAAATGTTGTTGTGTAAAACTGTCTTAAATTGTCTTTCCAAGAAAGCAATACAGATGTACACACTTCCTTTTGTTCTGTTTGTATTAAACATGAAATGCGCTCAATAATTTTGGAGTACACACTACAGGGTGCTTAGCCAACTTTTGAAGGAGAAGTATGCAAATGAAGTTGGTAAAAAACTGCAATGAACACGAAAAAAATAACATGACACCGTTATGGTCTGAAAACTTATAGTGCCCAAAAATAGAAACTTTCCCCGTCCGCTGACTGTCACGTGGGGGTATGTGCTCCAGCGGATGGGCATTGTTATGTGAATCTGCTTCATTTTTGCCTATCACTGCCCCTTGTAGCGTTTAGGTCATTGACCTGGCAGGGCCGGCCACTTTTCCTAGTATGTATAAGTCACTAATTTATTTTTATTGCCCAAGACCATTGAACTTTTCACACCCGCCTCCTGTCGGGCTTGCCGGTGGGTCCAGCTTCAGCTGAATTTGTATGTTTTTTAACTTTAATAAAGTTACCGGGAGGGACATACATGCTCTACAGATTTGGCCTTCTCGTCTGAGCAATCCCTCTTTGGCAGTGAAGATATAGTGCCATCTGCGTTGAAGTGGGCTGTTTCTCTGTTTTTACGTCCTTTCGCCATGCTTCGATTGCTGATTCATTTTTCGCTATAAAACAAAAGAAAGCTTAATCACTAATGCTTGATCGTGTAACGATAAAAAATGATTTATGCAAATTCAGGTGTTTTATTGACAATCTGATTTTCACAAATCTACTTCAGATTTTGCATCTCAGAGCCCTCTATCATTGACTTTCATAAATATTACAATTTTTAACAATATAATATCCTTGGCAGCATATATAGTGCTGTCGGTGTTTGCAGTTGGGCGGATTTTTTTTAATCAAATTGTTTGATTGTTCCCACTTTTTTAAATCAGTAATATTTGCCTTATTTCCTGACATATAAAATATTACCGTTTTAAAAAAGTTGTAGTAATCAAGCAATCTGAATAAGAAAACCCTTCCGATTGGCAAGTCTTATTTCATATGTTATGCAACATGTTCATAATTGTAATATCATGTTTTAACTCATGTGTAATTAAAATTAAAATGTAGTTCAATACATTAGAAATATGGATGCTGAAAAATAAAAAATATTTTTTTTTTCAATCCATATTGTGGATTTAGGCAAGTATGAGCCTGAGACCTAGCGCATAGTCAAGGGATATACCAGACGTATCTCTAACGCTGCCGGTGGTGGTGGTGGAGAATTCTAATGCATCAATCAAGATCTAAAATTGAAAAGTTGACTTTTGTTCTGTTTTAAAGTAAGAACTAATAGGAAGCAAGTAAGAGTGGCCTATCTATCATTGATATTTCGGATGATCAAGATTTTTTAGATGTATGGATTTTAACTGATAGTTGTATCTTTATTCGACATCCTACGAACTGGTCATATATTAGTCAAAAAACTGAAATGGAAGTTCTTAATCTTCTAAATCTTTAAAATTTTTTTACTCGCTATCGCTTTCACGTGCTTTTATTCGTTTCTTCGGATTTTGATTTGGATGAAAATTAAACAGCTGATCATAAAACTAACGCCGCATTTACTACTGACCGTGTAGATCCGGAAGACTTTTAAGTCTAACGTTTAATGATTCATTCTACAGTAGAATAATCAAAATTCATGAGGCCTGGCTTGATCCCCATTTATCTCTACATGGGAATTTACAAAACGTTGTTTTGATGTTTTGAAGATATTGGTAGACAGATTTCACCAAGCAACAGTATTTTCTCAGCTTTTAGGTGGCCCTTCTAACTCCACACTCCCTGAATCATTCTTTTTGAAATATGTATTTTATGCTAATATTTAATGAAAGAAACCAGAGATTTTAATGATACATTGCTTACATTATACAATAGCAGACTTCTGCAATTACATAAGTAAAGTTTTATTATTAAAATATAGTGGTTGTTTGAACTGAATTTATTTATAAGCTAAATTTTATTAAACATAATGCTTGCCTGGAACTGAATTTACGTACTAAACTTAAATATTAATTGAATCAAAAATACATCACTGCGCATCGAAAGGTTTAATATCAGTTGTTTAAACACGGGAAGATACTCTTTTCTAATTAACCGAAATGTAACATTGTCTATCCAATATCTTCTACAATGAATTGGCTTTCCATTACAATACATTGAAATATTAATTCTGATGTGTTTACAATTACAGTTACAATTACAATTGAAATGTAACATTCTCTATCCAATATCTTCTACAATGAATTGGCTTTCCATTACAAAATATTGAAATATTAATTCTGATGTGTTTCAATTTTATAAATATTCATGGTGTTATTAATTTAGCTTAGCTCTTTTACATGAAGTAAGGTTATTATCACAACTACCGACGACATATACTATTTTCTCCATAGTCCCTTTTGATGTGCATTCATGACCCCATGATAAAAAGGATGTTCAAAATTTGTGAAGTCTGAAAAGTAAATCATTTACCTGCAGCATTCGCTGAATTTTGAGAGTTTCAGGTCTGATTCTAAATCTACAAATAATATTGCTACAAGTGCAAAAATCCATGAAAAATAGAGACTTTTTTTTCTATGAAATAAATAAATCCCTAATCATTCATATATGAATGCACAAAGGAAATTGCATTTGCTTTTAAGTATTGACATTGTAAAACTAATTTTTTATCTACGTCTGACTATAAAAAATTATAACAAACTATTTTGGCAACATCTCCTATACAATAGTATATATAACACACATATCTATTTGCATTTAAATTTTGAAGAAACATTAATATATGGTTAAATAAAAACCAATTTTCTTTTTATTTAATTGCATGAATGTTTTGTTTTAGCATACACACTCTCAGATAAAACTGTAAATTTATGAGCGTTTGCCCTTCAATTTTTACGGGCAACAGCCTTATTTGATGAAAAACGGTCTGATCCACTAAATAAGCGGCCTTATCCCTTAGATACTTAGCAAATTAAGAGCAATCCACATATTCTTACAGTTCTAGCCCATATGTTAGCAAAAATATGGTACGACCCCATACATTGTCCTCCGCTAGGGTGTAACCCTTCATTTTACTCGTGTTTCGAAAATTTTAACCCGCCAAAACAGCGATTCCGTGATGATTATCTAACGTGCTACGTGCTACGGAACAGTAAGCAAAGTGTTACTGTGTTTTAAAGTGCATTATATCCTGTGCATTATAATGATATATTACTTTGCCCCGTAAAATTACGGGCTGCACAAAATGATGGGCATGGATTATTTTTTTTTTCGGGGTATGACTGGAATCTCTGCTGCCGGCCTCTGCCCGTAATTTTACTGCATTTTTTTTTACTGTGTATATGTGTGGGGGGATAAATATATGTCGGTAATTAATTATGTATCTTAGAATAGATATTTAAACTTAAATTAAACATATAGTAAATATATATGCTAACAATAAGAGAACAATAAAAAAATATAAACACTGGTATAAGATTATTTATGCACGGTTTCATATTTAAAAAAAATGTTTATAAATCTGACATTTTAAAATATTTGTATTACTTATTTAGAAACAGTCTAAGCGACATACTCGAAACTAACTTGAAGTTGTTGATCGGAAGAAAAGTTTAATACATTATTTGCCTGGTTTTATATGCAGATGCATATACAGTGGAACTTCCCTTTAACGAAGTCCCTATTTAACGAAGTTTTCTACTTAACGAAATTTTCTGCAGATCTTTGACTTTGAACACCATTAGCATGTAAATTAATCTCCATATTACGAAAAATATATTCTATATAACGAAGTTTATTCCACTTTTGCACGTGTACAGAATTCAAATTAAGCGATTGCTGTTCGAAGGATATGCAAATTTATTTTAGTGGATTCGATTGTATGAAAATGAACACATTTAAATAATTTCCATTCTGCTTGGTGCTAAATAAAACAATTTTTTTGTCACACTAAGAAAAACACTTGTTACCACTATTCTCTCACTCCCAGATTCCAGCACTGACAGTTGGGGGAAGGTCAAAATCTCATTTTTACCTTCAATGATATAGAAAATGAGGTGTCGCAATGGCGTCAGATGCATTGCATCAAAAAATATCTATTAGAGTCAGACAGGTACCATTCTGACCTTCCATTGCTGATAGACAATTGCTTTGTACATCCAAAAGAACGTGCTTCAAAATACAAATCGAAGAACATCACAGTTATTTTTGTTCCTGTCAATACAGTTAACTTCAATCATTAGTCTAAGGAATAATAAAAAATCGTGATGTACATTATCGAAAAGGACAGAAAAAAGCCGATTTAGTGAAAACATTAGTTTGAGATTCTGTGTATCAGTGTGCTGATGAAAGCTTGTGTTGGGCAAAAGCTTAGGAATGTGACGTGATTTCATCGACCGTACACAACTGTTTTTTAAAAGGCTGCTTCATAATTAAAACTGAATCAAATGCTTCTGAATCCAATACCTGTTTGTCATATCTCAAGAAAAATTTTCTTGAATTTAAGTTAATTTCTATTTAACGAATTTTCTTCATAACGAAGTTTTTAAGTGTAACGATGAGACTTCGTTAAATGGAAGTTCCACTGTATCTGATTCAGGAAATGTTGTACCATTCTTTTATTTATAATTTTTCTACAAACAGTTAATCAAAAAATATTTCAATGCATTACTATTATATAAATTATGTAGATCTGGAAATAAAAAAATATAAACAAGCAAATAAATATTAGTACTGATCATGTAGGATATCTCCAACCCTGTCTTTTCAGGTTATAGTACATAAGAATAAACGATTTTTTTTATCACATCTTATTTAGACTATTATCAAAAAGTAATAGAATTAAAATTTTTTGAAATAGTATAATATAAATGCATTGTTTATTTATGCGTTTGTTCATCAGGGAAATAATTTTATTAAATAATAAGAAAGCCATCTGCTTAATTCAGTAATCAGATATGCACACAATTAATTGAAATTGTGGAATGAAATTAGAGAAATTATCGAAAAAATGTTTCATGTTTAATTCAATTTTATTTCAATAATCAAAATATTAATTCAGTCATTATCTATTTCGTTTTAATTCTTAACAGTCTTAAATTATGAAGTTATTAGTGCAGTTTACAATACATTGGATTAAAATTGATTATTAACAAATGCAGTCGCTTAGAATGTTGAATGTATATGCTGCATATTCATTTAAAAATATATTAAACTTAATCTTAATTTGTTAAAATGAACTTTGAGAGAGAACATTATTTAAAAATTTGTTTAATTTATCAATAAAAATCATTTATATTAATACGTAATTTAAATGAGCCTGAACATCAAATATGTTGTTTTATTATTTCATATTAAAATGTCGTCGAATCACTTTTTTGTCATTTCTAGTTATTTGGTTTTCATATATGTTATAAATTATTTAATTTCTTTTCTTTTCATACAGTTTTATACGAATAAGACTACTTCAATTTCAAAACTGATAAAATTATAAGAGATTATACATTTAAGAGTATTTAAGATGTTACAAGAACAAAGGGTTTTTACTTTCAATTCAAAATGTATAGTTTATTATCAAAAATAAACTAATTAATAAGGACTTTACGTTGCACATAGGTTTTATGATTTTATCAACGTCAAAGTTATTTCCCGACAAAACAATCCCTTTAAAGCCCACATCCGTGAATCTATAGAAATTTCACTAAGAAAACAGGAAATTTGCAACGATATCCCATCATTTTCGGTTCCTGCCATATGGAAATGCATTTTAAAGTGAACTTTAATTTCCGTTGAACATTAGTTCCAGTTACATTGCTGGTTCATAGAGGGCGCCACCAGGCGTTTTTTGAATATGTTGTTATAATTTCCGTTATTTGAGCGTCTTGTCAGATTGAATATTGTGACTCAATCATGTAACACACTTTAATTTTTGCTGTTCATATTTATGAAGGTTTTTTCTCCTGATGATGGTTATAAAGATTAACCGAAACGTCGAGGTTTGTTTTCTATATATGTAGTTAAAGTAACTCATATTTATTAAATCAAATTTACGTTGAAAGCAAGTCTTTGATGAGTAAAAATAAACTATTTCTAACATTTTTCATAAAATAATTTGAATTTTGAATCTAAAATCACTTTTCGAATATTGCCTAAACTTTGACTTACAGAATACGCATATGTATTGAATTTTAAAATATTAAAATTACATTAAAAGTTTTTTAAATATATCAATAAATTAATAATAAATAAATGAACATATATCTGCAATCGATAAATTCGCTGAAACTGCCTTCAAAGTTAAATGACCTGTAACTATGATCGTAAAAGTGTGAAAACTTATCAACATATGAAAATTTACATTATTTTCTCATTACCGTTTATTTAAATATAAATCGAGAAGTTTTTTTTATCCTGTTTCGAAGCCGATCACGAATTAAAAAACTAACCCCATTGGATGTTCATGGAATCATTTATTGTTTATCAGATGCATTTATTTATTTTTTCCGTTATGCTTCAAATATTTGCCATTTCGATGCATACTGTGAAAGGAGTGTTCACAGAAATTCAATAAAACAAAGTGATTTTTATTTATTTTTTACATTTTTTTACATTTTAAAAGACCTTTTAAAGAAATATGACAGTTATCGTGTGTAAATGTTGGTAAAAAAAAAAAGAGTTGTAAAGCTTGTTTCTACGTATACGTGATGTTCTGTAACTGTACTCCAATACTTGGTATTGATCTTAAAAGAAAAAAATCAAAGTTCCAAGTACTTATACAAATTTAATGCAGGGTTCATCAATAAGTATTAACAAAGACATATTAAACAGTAATGCAAACATATTCATTTATTTTACAGAGTATTAAATTTTTAAATAGATAAATTTCAAAGACTTATTTTATTTTTATGAAATTTTCCGGAAAACCGTTGTTCAGAAAATTCAATGATTCTAAATAAATGTCTTTATTTATATATTTCCAAGAAGTTCTAGTTCGTTAAGCACAAACAGTCTGTGAATTATAGAATGCAAATTGCGATTTCTTTTTGAAATAAAATTCTTATTTTTAAATAAGCACACGTTATATTTAGTTATTTAAATCAACATTCCAGAAATCTAGTTATCTATACACTGTGAAAAAATGGGTCGATCTACTAAAAAAAATTTAGTTTTTCTCATTGATTTTTGCCATTACTAAAAATTATTTTGTTTTCTTAATCAGTTACAAGAAAATCTGTAAGAATTACTAGAAAACCGCTAGCAACATTACTAGAAAACAGCTAGCAACATTACTGGAAAACAGCTAGCAACATTACTAGAAAACAGTTAGCAACGATTCCGGTTTTTAGTACAAGTTACTAAAAAAAATCTGTGGAATACAAATATATTAAAAAAAATTTAGTAATCTCAGGATTATTTTTTACAGTGTACTAATAAAAGTATGACGTTTCTCTGTGTGTCAGTCTGTTTGTGTAAGATGGCTATGAAAATCTACTTTGTGTAGAAGCCTGACAATTTGGGAGAGGATAGTCTTAAAAGAAAGTTCCAAGTTCTCAGGTCATGATTCACCTGCGCCTCAGATTTTTTCCTTTTTGATAATTAGCCGCAATAGTAATAAAAAAACGGAATTGAAAAACGCATCGCCATGCACCGCCGTTGCAGAATCCAGTCGATCACATATTCAGAGAGCCGTAACACATAAGAAACGAAGGCTGTTGCTTTTTTGCTATGTTTCAAAATGCGCTACGTCCGAACCCTTCAGACCACTGAACACGGTTGACATACGCTTAAATTTATTTTTTTACTTTTAAACTCCACAATCCTATTGAAACATATTGTTGTTAACCCTTTCAAAAAAAACATAAAAAATGTCCGAATTTGTGGTTTTCTCTTTCTCTCTTTCGCCGACGCTCGCATCGAGCTCAATTTCAGAGATTCTTCGACGGCAAAATTAGTTTACGAAAATAAGGATTTTAACCCTTTCAAAAAATATCGCGACTACAGGTCATATCGTGCATTGCAGATACACTTTGTTCCTTCGCTAAACGTAACTAAACGCGAGTATCTCGAAATAATATTTTTAGATCTTCTTCGCACAATGGATTTACATCACCTATGAAAATTTCGAAACTTTCGGAAGAGCAGAAGTATTTTTTTTTAATCCGCAAAATGGACTATATTCCAAATCTAGCAAGGCTGAATAAAGTCACGTGCTACTGGTAGTTTATCAAAAGAACTTCTAACTGATAGGAAGGGAAGCTATTACCGCTTTATCCAATGAACTGTTTCGCGGTCTGGCAGGGATTTACATTACATCTACCGCGACCTACGTAATGCACGACCGGTTCATGACTTTTAAAACTTCACACGGAGTGTATTATTTTTACACGACGATTACCACAAAATGATGGGTGCGACGCTTTGTACCAATCGCCGAGTAAAGATGATCCAATCTTTGTGACGTTTTAAATGTCATGAAACGGCCGTGTATAACGTAGGTTGCGCGTCTAACGGACCTTCCCTTCTTAACGCTTGAAGTTCTTGACCACGATCTTGACCACGTGATCGTGATGTAGATGGAATATCCTCCATTTTCGATCGACACGCGTAAAATCGGGCAGTTTCGGCGTGTATTCGCTCGGCTGCGGCTCATGTTCTCACGATTAAATATACATATGTTTCCACAAATTTTCACCCTAGTTTGGAAATATAGTTATAACCGATCAAAATTTCAGAGAGTTCGGACGATAGAAACTACCCGATGTGAAAAAAAAAAACACACAAAAGAAAGCGAAAATAAGATGTACTTCTTTTAACGCTAGATATCGATATTTTTCATGAATGTTATGCATAGCCGTCATATTTATAACTGATAAAAATTTCAAAGTGTTCTGACAATAAGAACTTTTTTTTTACTCTGAAACATGCCAAAGAGAAAAAAACAGTAAAAAAGTCCTCTAACTAGCCCTTTAAACACTAAATTTCAAAATTTGTATCTTTTTACGCAGACTACGAAAACGGTATATTTTTAACTCATAAATTTTCAAAGAATTAACGAATATTATTTTTAACATCTAACTGATACGACGACCTCTCTTCCCCCCTTTTTCCGGCATATTTCCAGCTTACTCATTGGTTCAGGAAATCAATATATGCAAAATAGAAAAAACGAAACCATATATATATATATATATATATATGTTCACTTTCCTTTCCAACGGTTCACTTCGTTTAAAAAAAATACGAATGTTAACATTACGCACATTTTGCACATCCATCGCTCTGAAATTTTAATACCATATACAGGGAGGGGGGGAAATAGTCAGTTTTAAAATAAACAAAATCCTATAGGATTAACATTGCGCTCTCTTATTTAAATTATAAAGTAAACTTGTGTTTGCGTTAATACTCTACATTTATAATACTTTAAACTAATCTTTCAGCTATTGTTCTTTGTAAACTTTTGTTTTAGAAATAATGAGATTTAGGTTAAAATAATCAGTTTGAAATTCAAAAATTTTCCAAAATGATTTCGATTTGAAAAAAAAAGGGAGAAGGAAAATACTGTTTTTTACAATTACATGTCAGTATTATAGCATAAAAACTGTACACAGACTTTGAAAAAATATATATATCATAAAACATTCAAAGAGTTTTGACTATAAAAAGTATATTTTATGTATTAAACAGTTCGATGTGCAAAGAAAAGGTAGAAGAAAATATTTTTTTAGATAATTAAATATCAATATTTTAGCGCGAAACTATACATAGGAAAAAATATGAATTTTTATCTATCACTTTAAAAGTTTTAATTAAAAGAATTGAAGTACATTGAAAACATTGCGCAGGCGTCCTTTATATTAATAATGAATACTTTTACACGATGCTTTATTAACGAAGATGGTTTACTATATAGTGTTCATTAAACTCATCACAGATGAAACAAAATAGAATTAACTTGAATTAAAATTAATTATTTAGTAAATAAATTAATTTCTCTAAAACTTATCGTGGTATTTTATTATTTTCTATTCTATCCCATACATTTCTAACTACAATTGAACTTAAGTGCAAGTATTTTAAAAAATATGACTTTTTAACTATCACCTTAAAAGTGTTAATTAAAAGACTTGAAGTACATTGAAAACATTGTGCAGACGTCCTTTTTATTAATAATGAATACTTTTACACAATGCATTATTAACGAAGATGATTTACTATTTAGTGTCCTTTAAACTCATCAGAGATGAAACAAAATAGAATGAACTTAATTAAAATTAATTATTTAGCAAATAAATTATTTTTTCTAAAACTTATCGTGGTATTTTATTATTTTCTATTGTATCCCATACATTTCTAACTACAATTGAACTTAAGTGCAAGTATTTTAAAAAATATGACTTTTTATCTAGCACCTTAAAAGTTTTAATTAAAATAATTGAAGTACATTGAAAACATTGCGCAGGCGTCCTTTTTATTAATAATGAATACTTTTACACAAGGCATTATTAATGAAGATGTTTTACTATTTAGTGTCCTTTAAACTCATCACAGATGAAACAAATTAGAATGAACTTCAATTAAAATTAATTATTTAGTAAATAAATTAATTTCTCTAAAACTTATCGTGGTATTTTATTATTTTCTATTTCATCCCATACATTTCTAAATACAATTGAACTCATTCTTCATCTGTTAAAATATATTTCAAAGAACTGTTTCTAGTATCTCAAAAGAAAACAGGTTTTCGTGTCATATGACGAAACATTTGCCTTTCTATTTCCGTGTCTGGCATAAATGTTGTCACATACATATGTTTCTAATAATCGAAATGCTTGTTCCATTATGTGGAACAAGCACTGTTAAGATTTTTGCACGTGGATATCAAAACGAGTTTGGATTGTCTAATTATACATTAATGTTTTACTTTCTTTTTTAACAATAAGTAGATAACAATTATTTTGATATCAATGTTATTCAACGGAATTATGCCATATTCCTCATTCAAATATAAAATCATATTTAATGAAATATGTTGACACAGATCATGTTTATAATGGGTAATAAGTATTAATTTATATGTCAAAGTCACTGTGATTTAGATTGAAACAATTTGAAATATTATTATGTAATATCAAACACATTTCATATAAATAACAAGAAAGAAACATCATGCGTCAAGCATAGATTATGTAACGCATTTGAACACTTAAATATTTTTACAAATCTTTACCGTTTAATAAGGTGAAAGATTATGTCTAAGCAAACAAGGTCAAGGTCAAACCAGGCGGAGAGGCCTACATTTCTACTTAAGCTCAACTAGTCCTCACAGCAGGTTTGTTTACCTAATAATACTGAGTGTCTAAGCAAACAATTTGGAAAACGCATAACAAATTACCACCAATATTCGGAAAAATATCTGAATTTTTTTGTACAGCCCTGTATATCATCTATAGATTTGTATATATGCTACATAGAATGGGGAATTTTATTTCAGTTAGGAAACGCATAGCACAGTTTAAATTTCCCCTTCTGGAATTTCCGTCAATAAACGGAAATGTTGTAGAGATTTTTTTTGCTACCCTGTATATGATACATAGAATTTATACACACCAACTATTTGGCAAAAAATAGTCTATTTAAAAAATGCGTTCCGCACCTGAAAACGCACTTCCAGCAATTATTGTTAACAGACAGATTAACCGAATTCGTTTGTGTGTCCCTGTAAATGAACGATGAATTCTATACGCACAATATTCTGTAGTAAGCTTCTTGTGGTGCACCTTAGTGATATATATCAATTTCGATATGTTTGAAATAATATATCATTACTAAAATAAACTGCAAATGATTTTATCTCATAGACCGTAATATAACTTAATTCTTTTGAGTGTTTCTGTAAAGGACCTATAAGTGCTAGACACTTCATTATCAATTCCGAACATGGCATAGTAAACCTCAATAAGATATATCAGTTGCATGACAACCCAAGTATGTTTCGCGATTCAGAGCACAAACAGACAGACAGACAGACTGAATTGATAAACGCTTTTCAGCCCCCAGCAAGCTATGCTCTTCAACCCCCACTCAGACTCCGCAGCCTCTAGAAACATGTTTACGTTCCCTGTTTTAAAAAGTTTACCCGGTTACGGAATATTTAATGATATTTTCTCGAGCGGTGAAGATTTTCTGTAATCGGGTGGTCATGCTTTTCTTTTTGACTGATGCATTTTTCGTTTGGCATTTCCTCATCCATCACTGTTGAGAGATCTGGCGGCTGTTTTCGGTATTTATAAGTAAGATCAATTACGCATTTAAAAATCAGCTTATAAAAAACGGCTCTAACGATTTTGACTAAAATTTGTATCCTACTGTTTTGGGGTACAAGAAGACCATTGGGCTAGGCCACATGTTCTCGAAAATTTGATCAGTGGGTCATTTTGGAGTCACTGTGGGTCAAGTTAATTTTACCTAAAAAACGGCGTTAACGATTTTGAAGGAATTTTGTATCATACCGTTTTGGGGTATGAGAAGACCATTGAGCTAGGTCACATGTTCGAGAAAACTCGATTAGTGGATCATTTTGGAGTCACTACGGGTCTAATTTTATCTAATTTAATACTAATTTTATCTAAAAAACGGATTTAAAGATTTTGACAAAATATTGTATCCTGCCATTTTGAAATAAGAAAAGACATTTGAGTTAGGTCACATGTTCGGGAAAATTTGATTAGTGGGTCATTTTGGAATCACTACGGATCAAGCTAATTTTATGTAAAAATTGGTGCTAACTTTTTGACGGAATTTTGAATCCTTCCGTTTTGGGATAGGAGAAGACCATTGGAGTAGGTCACATGTTTGGAAAAATTAGATTAATGGGTATTTTTCGGGTTATTACGGTCAATGCATTTCAATGGGGATGGATGTTGAAACAGTTATTAAGTTGTTCAACATTTAGTAATAAACAAAGTCGCAAAAATTGCAATATTTCACAAAATAGGGCGATGTTTGGCGAAATGTTGGCTACATTGGTGAGATTTGGCGGGAAAATCGACATTCGATTATCAATGCCAAAATACATGCTTGGCGCAGAATGAAAGATTATTGCCAGTGTGCAACTTTTCGCGAAATTTTAGCGACATATGGAGAAAAAAAAGCTTTCAGAATCTGAAGAAAATTTTTAGAAATTCCCAATAGGAGCCGCGATACATGATTCAACCAAGTAGATTCCATAGTTCTTTTTGCAAAGAGTGCTTTCTCATGTGTTAAAAAGCGTTCATGCTTAAAAGTCCCAGTATAGTTTACAAGGATGCCCTTTTGCTGTAAATATGTAAATAATGTATAATTTAGAAATATGTACATTGTTTATATATTATTTTTTTTCTGTAAATAATGCTTTTATAAAATAAAATGCTTTATAACAATAATGTATCGAGAATTTTTTGTTATATGCAGTTGAAGACAAAGCTAATTTTAAACGAGAGTAGCTCGGTCTTCCCTGCTGGTGTAAAAACTTAACAAAATAAGTGCACTTTAAAATATAACCCTATTTCCCGTCTAGAGAACGCTATAAACGGAACAGAAGGATCGTTGAATCTGTGGTACTTATTTTTAATTTCAGTATAGCTGTTATACTGGAAACATAAAAAAAAAATTATTTTACTTAAATTTGGTTACTCATATCCCCCCCCCCCACACACACACAGGAGGCATTATAAACGTAAAGGAAAATTGTGTTGAATTATTTCTAGCTAATTTTATTTTCAGTACGGCCGTCATATCGTGAAACAAACAAAAAAAAACCCTTTTATTTAAATTATGTTAATCAATTTATCACTAAGGGGTGTTAGCGGTGTAAACGAAAGTTGAGTTTAGATAACTCTATTTAATTTAATATTCAAGTACGGTTGCTATACAAGTAAAAATTTTAAAATATTAGTTATGCATAGGGAAATTAGCACCAGTTACGCTACTAGCGTAAAAAATAATGAGACAAATTTTATCAATAAATAAATTTTACAATGCAAAAACTTTTTGTGGAGAATTGAGTGAAATTCGTTCGTGGTAAATGAGCTTAAAATGCGTTCGAAAAGTTAGTTGAAGACACAGTTATACACATATAGATACGTGAAGCACTATAGTAAATGTCATTAAAAATTGCACTTTCAGCAGTAATTTGTGAAAAAGTGTAATCTGAATTTATTTTGTTGTCATGAAAAATTACTATAACAGTTAAATTACTATAATTAAAATATTACACACGATATTTACAATCGAGATCAGAGAACAGATGACGACAGCCTTACAAACATATAAAAATGTAGTAGAGTTTCAAACAACACAATGACACACAAATGCATATTAATTAATTGCCACCCATTGAGGGCTAATGTAATATAATTATTTTGTGTGTTCTTGTACAATATCTAAAAATTCGATGTAAACCTTCCTCAAGAAACAACATGCTCTAGTAAAAGTAACAATATACTAAAGTTACATTACCGTTATCTTTCTACAAAAACCCCATTTAATCGTTTCAATAAAAAGATACATAATGCGTTTCATAAATTCATGCAATAGACTTAAAAAATCATTTCAACAGATTTATATATATATATATATATATATATATATATATATATATATATATATATATATATATATATATATGGGGGAAATTATCCAAAAGTTTAATTATTCGAATATTTTTTTTTTATATAAAACTACTTAAAAACAACATTCATATACAATTAATAAAAATTGATTGCGATTTTGCTTAAGTTGAAACACACATAGAATATTATTAAAATTAATTGCAATTTCTTTTAAGACAAGTAAATATCTAAATATTATTACATTTGTTGTATTTACTGTACGAATTCTTATACATTGAAGATGCTAAATACAAATCCAGTCAAGTAACAGATAACCTCTACAAATTCTCTTCAAAATGTAATAGCAATTAATTTCATGCTATTAATGTTCTCGTAATTATCCTTAACTGTTAATGATATATTTACTATTATCACAGTAAACCAGAGTGCGCATTGCCAGCAAATTCAGCTACAGAACATCTCTAAAGAAAAAGGGAGTATAAATGTTAGAAGTAAAAGGAAAATGTGGTTTACAAGAAGAAACGATAAATCACTCACTTAATATGAATAAATTTTGACAAAAGGAAATTATCCATTCTACATTCTTGAATTACGTAACACATACAGACGTTTATGCATGGATTACATAATGAGGTAAATAGCAATTTTCTAACGAAATGATAAGAAAAACTATCTCATAAAGCAAAACCATGTTCGTGAGAATCATTAACGTGTGACAGCCATTCAAAAATAAATTTCGCTTTTATTGCATTTTCCTTAACTTCTAAACACAGCACAATTTAAATTTTTACACGATCGAATATGCATAAAAAATGTTTTTTAAATGTAATTTGTTTGAAAACTGTATTAATATTTACTGCTTTTTATGCTTTTTTAAATAATATTCTTAATCTTGCATTCCTATTAGGAAAGATTAAATCGTTGCACTTAAAACAATCTGAATAATCTGGCAATTTTCTCGGCTAATATTCTATAACGATATTAAAACTTTATCAATAAATGAATAAAATTATAATATATATTCATATATATATACCTAAACACAAATTTAACTGTCATATAATTGAACTATACGCTTAAACTTTTGAAATTATCAGAATCTAAGTAACGAAATTTTTAGCAAATTCTTCAGCTTACATGTGGCTAATATGAAAGTATCACTTTTAATAAATTTCCAAGTTTTATTTGAATACATTACTGGTATTTGTCATATAATTTTCATATTTTCTTGTTTTTAGTATTATTTGTGGGCAGTCTAAACAAATATATTAAACTTTAATAATAGTTTATTTTATTTTAGTATTATTTAAAAATAGTTTTTAATAAAAAAAATTGTTTTCACCTTCGTTCTGTAATTAGAAGAAGCCGTGATGGATTCCCTAATTAGAAACAATGTCTGAATTATTTAATCAAAAGAAAAAAATTTAAACATGCGAAAACACCAGAAAAAAATATTTAAAAAATACACATATTATTTATTACTTTTTCAAACTTGTATTTTAAATTTGTAAAAAAATAAAAATTGAAAACGAGAAACTGCTCTAATCAATAAAACACAATTAGAATAAAATGTTATGATTTTAGATTTTTATGGTAAATTTAAGAAATAAAGCTATTAAATATGATTGTCGTAGACTTATAGAAAAAAGAAAATATGTGAATTGTTTCATAGTTAAAACATTAAAATAATTAATTTCTTTTCTTAAAATACTTTTAACGGAACTAATATCAGTTAAATAAATCTCCACCAGTCTACTTCTAAAGCTCATGAAAATTAATGCTACTACAATGTCACTATTAGCTTTATCAGTAATGAAATACTTATAATTATCACAATCGACTGTGCGTATTGCCAACATATGCACACCCAAACCTTCTAAAGGAAAATGGAATATAAATGCGAAAATGAAGTTGATTTACAAGAACGTACCATAAATCAGTCTTACAGTAGGAATAGAAGTTAACAAAACGAAACGTCGCTTTTCCTTAAGCATTGCTACATTAAATACATCAATGGTTATACTTGAAATATTTACGACGTAATTTTAATTATCTAACGCAGTTCAGAGTATAGAAATATAAAATTCTATAATACATGTCTAACGAATATGTGTACAATCGATAGCATTCAATATTACAAAGAAAAATGTGTCAAAATTATCGACAAGTTTTAACAAAGTATTCTTATGCTCATAATATTTTAAACACAAAAAATATCATGTAAAGAAATCTCTACTAGTCTACTTCTAAAGCTAATGACAATTACGTTAAAGTTACTATGATATCAGGATTATATTTATCAGTAATGAAATACTTACACTTATCAAAATCGACTAAGCATATTGCCAATGTATATAAATGCATAGCCTTTCCAAAGTAAAATAGAATCTAAATGTGAGGCGTCAAAGGGAAGTTATTTTAATAGAACGTACGATAAATCAGTCAAATTGAATACGAATAAATGTTAACAAAAGGAAACGACTCTTTCACTTTTTTACTTCACTTCTACACAAAATATATCAATGGTTATGCTCGAAATATTTATGAGGTAATTTTAATTTTCTAACACAATTCAGGGTATATAAAAAGACAATTCTATAATATATGTCTTGAAATAATATGCATGGGTAGACAATTACATAATACTATTAAGAATAATAAATTAAATGTAAAATAAAGAATCTTTTCAAAACATGCTTTCATTCAAATTCACAAAAAAGTCAACTTATATTATAAAGCATAAATGTGTGCATTGCTCAAAGATAACATTATAATAATGCCGGCAATGTGGTTAAAATGGATAAATGTTGCAACAATGGAGCTATTTTTTCAATTAATATTAAACAATTGCAACGTTATTTCTATGGGGAAAATAAATGCAAGTTTTGGGCAGACATTGCACACTCTGAGAGATCGAATTAAAAACAAGTAATATAAAAACTTTTTTTTTAAAGTCAATTCCTACTTACGTCAAATAGAATTTTTTTCCAGTAATCTACACGCTTCGCCACTGACGGTATTTATTCCTAAATTTATATCCTGCTAAATATCTTACATAAGAGAAATTTTTGAAATGTATTAAAAATTAAATAAAAAATAAATAGCTAAAATAACAAAAATTAATAGCTCGAAAATTATTTCTCACAAAATTGTTAGACAAACTGCGTTAGAAAGTTTAAAAAATTGTATTTTTCTTGATATAAATTAAAAATCTAATGATTATGCCGTTTTTCAAATATTGAATTTCAAAAATTACCAAACTTCACAATAAAGTGCCATAGCGATGTTACAGTTAACGATAATACAGTTTTTTTCAAATATTAATTAATTAATTAAACTTTATTATTTAATTTTAGTTTTATACTTCATTTATGTTCAAAAGTATAGACTCACTCCACATTTATAGTCTCCTTCGCCCGCGAGCCGCCTGATCTTCGACCGTGAACAGCCTCATTATCTTTTTACGTGTGAAGGTGAGACTATAAATATGGAGTGAGTCTATACTTTTGAACAGAAATGAAATATAAAATTAAAATTAATTAACTAAATTTAATTAATGAATTAATATTTGAAAAGACTGTATTAACATCAATTGTCATCCAGGACAAGTTTAGAAAATTTTATTTGAACTAGATAGGATGAATAAAAAATATTTTATTAACGATTGAAAATTTGAACAAGATATATAAATATAAAGAGAGTGTGAGCTAATAGTAAGAATTGAAGAATGAAAAAAATCAATGTTCGATACACGTATTGCCCTCAGGAATACATATATATTCCAAATTTCAAAGCTCAATGACAAAAGGAAGTGGATGAAAAATGAGTAACATGATTTCACTGCCACATACATACATAATTGTAACCTAAAAGAAAGCATGTAATAAAAATTGAAAACGAGAAGCTGTTCTATTGAATAAAACACTATTAGGATAAAATATTATTATTTTACTTGAAAGGAAATTAAAAAAATGAAACTAGTATAAATATGATTGTTACTATTATATATATATATATATATATATATATATATATTAACTGTTTCATAGGTAAGACATTAAAATAATCCATTTCTTTTCTTATGATACTTTTAGCGGAATTAATATCAGATAAATAAATCTTTATAATTGTACTTCTAAAACTAATGACAATTACTCTAATGCTACTATAATGTCACTATTAGCTTTATCAGTGATGAAATACTTATAATTATCACAATCAACTGGGCGTGTTGCCAACATATGCACAACCAAAGCCTTTAAAAGGAAAATGGAATCTAAATGTGTGATGCGAAAAGGAAGTTGGTTTACGATCAGTCGTAGAATATGAATAGATGTTAACAAAACTAATGGACAATCTTTCTTTTGCATTGTTACATGAAATATATTAATTATTATGTTTGTAATATGCATAAGGTAATCTGAATTATCTAATAAAATTCAGAGTATACAAAAAGAAAATTCTATAATATATGTCTAACGAATATATATAACTATACATAGACTATACATAGAGAACTATACTTTCAGCATTACAAAGAAAAAAGTGTAAAAATTATCGACAAGTGTCAAGAAATCTTTCTTGTGCTCATAATATTTTAAACAGAAAAAATATCAGATAAAGAAATCTCTACCGCTCTACTTCTAAAGCTATCGACAATTACATTTATAATACTATGATGTCAGGATTATATTAATCATTAATGAAATACTTATAACAATCGATTAGGCATATTGCCATTATATACACATGCACAGCCTTTCCAAAGTAAAATAGAATCTAAATGTGAGACGTGAATAAGAAATTTGTTTAATAGAGTTTATGGAGTTTTAATAGAGTTATTTGTTTAAATCAGTCAAAATGTACATGAATAAATGTTA
The DNA here is from genome assembly GCA_963931845.1 of Maratus michaelseni. Lineage (NCBI taxonomy): Eukaryota > Metazoa > Arthropoda > Arachnida > Araneae > Salticidae > Maratus > Maratus michaelseni. The sequence goes on from OZ007595.1 coordinate 134,865,200, forward strand.
ACAAAAGGAAACGACTCTTTCTCTTTTTTTATTTCACTTCTACATAAAATATATCAATGGTTATGGTCGAAATATTTATGAGGTAAATTTTAATTCTCTGACACAATTCAGAGTATATAAAAAGATAATTCTATAATATATGTCTAGAAGTAATATGCATGCGTAGTATAATACATATCTATTCAATATTAATAATGATAAATTAAATGTAAAATAATTAATATTTTTAAAACATGCTTTTATTCAAATTCACAAAAAAGTCAACTTATAAAACATAAATGTGTGCGTCGCTCAATGCTGACATTATAATGGTGCGGGAGCAATAATGTGATTAAAATGGATGAATGTTGTAACAATGGGGCTATTTTATAAATTATTATTGAAAAATTGCAAGGTTATTTCTATGGAGAAAATTCAAGTTTTGGGCCGACATTTCCCTCACCTAGGGATCGAATTTTTAAAATCAATCTCCAATTCACGTATTGCCCCCAGGAATACATATATATTCCAAATTTCAAAGCTCTATGCAACAGGAAGTGGGTGGAAAATGAGTAACAAGATTTGACTGACACATATATACATAATTATAATCTAAAAGAAAGCATGTAATAAAAACTGAAAACGAGAAACTGTTCTAATCAATAAAGCACAAATAGGATAAATGTTATTACTTTACTTGACAGGAAATTTAAGAAATTAAACTAGTAAATATGATTGTTGTACACTTTTAGAAGAAAGAAAATATGTTAATTGTCTCATAGGTAGGGATTAAAATAATCCATTTCTTTTCTTAAAATAATTTTAGCGGAATTAAAATCAGATATATAATCTGTATAATTGTACTGCTAAAACTAACGACAATTACTTTAATGCTACTATAATATCAGAGCTTTATCAGTAATGAAATACATATAATTATCACAATCGGCTGGGCGTATTGCCAACCTATGCACACCCAAAGTCTTCAAAAGGAAAATAGAATAGAAATGTGTGATGCGAAAAGGAAGTTGGTTTACGAGAACGGACGGTAAATCAGTCTTAGAATATGAATAGATGTTAACAAAACTAAAGGACACTCTTTCTTTGCATTGCTACATGAAATATATAAATTATTATGCTGGAAATATTTATGAGGTAATTTTATTTCTCTAACACAATTCAGAGTATAGAAAAAGAAAATTCTATAATGTATGTCTAACGGATATGTGTAACAATACATAGTTTTCAATTTTTCAAAGAAAAAAGTGTCACAATAATCGACAAGTGTCAACAAATTATTCTTATGCTCATAATATGTTAAACAGAAATAATATAAGATAAAAAAATCTTTACCAGTCTTCTTCTAAAGCTAATGACAATTACGCTGATGCTACTATGATGTCAGGATTATATTTATCAGTAATGAAATACTTATAATTATCAGAATCAACCGGGTATATTGCCAGCATATACACAAGCAAAGCCTTTCCAAAGAAAAATAAAATCAAAATGTAAGACGTGAAAGGGAAGTTATTTTAATAGAACGTACGATAAATCAGTCAAAGAGTATGAATAAATGTTAAGAAAAGGAAACGACTCTTTCTCTTTTTTACTTGCACATAAAATATATCAATGGTTATGCTCGAATTATTTATGAGGTAATTTTAATTGTCTAACACAATTCAGGGTATATAAAAAGACAATTCTACAATATATGTCTTGGAATAATATGCATGCATAGTATAATACATGGCTGTTCAGTATTAATAATAAAAGAAACCATTAAACGTTTCATACAATTATTATAAAAAATGTACGTTATAAGTATACAAATACCTTAAAAATATTACAAGAAGATAAAATGAAGTCCATTACTCATATGTGCATTGCAAAAATTATATAATTAAGAATACATGTAGTGCTACTGTAAAAAAAAAAAAAGGTTATTTAAAGGTAATTTCTATTTGAAATATCAGTCAATATCATAAATACTGAAAAGTAAACGCGTTGTGTAAAAGCTATATTTTATTTTCGAATAAGAGAAATAGATATTTAAGACATATATTAAATGTATGGTACGAATAAAAGTATAACCGCAATTCCTAAATATAGTTGTGTTAAAAAAATAATTAATTAAAATTGCATTGCCTGTAAATATGAAAGGTTTGAGAGATAAAATTCTAATTACTTATTTTGCGAGGTTTCTGTATTACGTTATTAACTGTTAAATGTATCTAATGAATAAAAAAAAAAATAAAATGTGTTTTGTATATTAATTATAACAATTAATCGATTTTTCGAAGGTTCTGATTCAAAAGGCAAATTTCAGTTACAGTCGCGAAATCAGTATGTGTTGTGGACTGGATCAAAACAGAATAGTAGAATATGCAAATATTTTGAAAGTACTGTAAATTAGAATACAATAGAATTAAATCTTTAAACATCACTATAAAATGTAAATGAAACAGACCATATTTTGTAGGAATTTAGTTTTTTTCTTCGTGAGAAAAAACATGTGCTATTACTACGAGAGGAGACACAGAACTCTTTTTGCATTAATGGTGCATCTCTAAAACTCTTTTCTGCGCTTGTAGTGGTAGAACGTTCCTTTTCACCTGAAAAATAAGATAAATTACTTCGAAATACGTTGCATTTCATTCACTTTTTGATTGTTTTTATGTTTTCGAGGATGTTTTTATTTCTATCCATGTTTTGATTTTTTTTTTCGATTGTACAAAAATGAAAGATTTCTGTGTGATTTTGTTTAAATCACAGTTAGAATTAAATAGCAGCAATCAGCGGGGGTATGTAAATCATGAAAATTTCATTTCGAGCAGTGTATTTCATGTAATATTTTCATCGGAATGTGTATGGTAGTTTTCCCTTCTTATGCATTCACTAATTGTTATGCTTTATGTAGAATTTAACATTAAAAATATGTGCTATAAACACGTTTATTGGTTACTGATATTTGTAATAATGTTAGGAAGTTGTAAATTTCATTCTGCATTCATTACTTAAATAGCATCTTTAATATTCCTTATAAAAATATTTTAACGTTTAAAATTAAAGCATTAGCAAAAATGTTTTAAAAATTAAAAAAAAAAAACAATTACGAACTTCGATCCAATAATAATTTTGTTTATATGTTGGTCAAGGATAAGATTAACTTAAATAAATGTTGTATCCTGTAATACGGAAGAAAAATTGATTTTTGTTTTATAAATTGCCAATGAAAGAGGCTTTGAGATTGTTTAAAAACAAACAAAAAAATAACTGATATATGATTCGTTTTTTGAAAATACAACCTAAAAAGATAAATTGTGTTTATTCTGTTCCAGTGCTGAAAACTTTCTTGAAACATGAAATGTTTCTAAATTTTATTTTAAAAGTTTTATAAATAATTTATAATCGTAATTCCAGTATACCGTCATGTTTTGTAAAAGATATTGGGAGTTTTCTTCATTTTTCTGTCGACGGGAGATAAATATTTACGAATATAACTTATTGTAAATCGATATTTATTTTTTTTAGTAATGAGACAGAATCTCAATAAACAGAATAATTTTTCTTTCTAAGATTACAAGTGAGGGTTTGAAGCACTGAAAAAGATTTATATAATGAATGTCTTTCTCATGTTTATCGAAAAAAATATTCATACGGTTCTTGCTGTTTTTTGAACCAATTATGTTGTTCAATTTATTTTGTTTCCATAACGGCATTTATACATGAATGATGAAATATAAATATATTTTAAACGTATAACTGACATTTCTTTTAAGGTGTAGTGTTTTCCATACAAATGCATAAGTATCTTTCCCAAAACTATATACAGGATATATTATATGGAAGTAAATTTGAGTATTCATGATTTATACATAATTAGGAATGCCTGTATGTGTATGCTTGTTTTAATGCTTCTTTTATTTTAGGAACCATCCCTTCAGAAATCGATCTATTGATCTATTGCAGTCACTTTGATATACGAGTTCATTCATACATATATGTATGTATATATATATACTCTGCTGTGAAAACATTAAGGGGCAGTGAGTGGACGCTTTCACTTTTTACACGGTTTGTCGAATACCTACTGAAATTCTTGAAAAATTGTCCTTCAACATTCGAGGATGTAAAGAACATGTTTGCCTTCAAAAACCCAATGCAAAAAAATGTAAAATTTCTCAGGACGATGACGTTTAAAATACTGAATCAATTCAAACCTAATTAAGGCAGCATACTGATCTCACAAGTATTGTAGATGTGTTTGTTAATCCAGTATGTAGCTTCTATAGTGCGTTTAAAGATACATATAAAAGCAAAAACCATGCAAAACACTTGTCATCCCGACAAAGTTGGAAATACTGAACCAATCCTAACCTAATTGGAACAATGTATCAGGGAGTTTAATCATATTTTTTAAACATAATTTTTCTCCCAATTTAAAACCAGAAAGGTATTACAAATTCTGTCATTAATCCCTTCACGACAAGCGTCCTTTACGGAATTTTTAATCTATTACCACCGGTATTTTAAAACAGAAATTTTCGCCTAATTGAATCTCAGAGATGCTACCATTAAATAAGGGTGGGAATAATCGAGGATTCTGAGCATCCCAAAGGGTTAAGTACCGAAAGTGTTTGAGTTTGAATAATAAGATATAAGGTAAAGATGTCTCACATGCATAACAGTGGTGTAATTCTCCTTGGAATTTCTAAGGCGTGTAAACACTTTGATATAGTGATGTTGCCACTATATCATTAAAAAAAGTCTACTTACCCTTCCAACTGAGAAAGAAGATTTCATTATTTCATCGAAAGCAAAATGCTAAAGTATTTACAATCAACAGAAAGCAACACACAAATCATTTTGTATTAAAATTTGGGACAAAAATATGAACAAAAGTCTGATTATAGATGCACATGCATGATTTAGATGCATTTTGATAAACAATATGCAGATAATTGTAGAATTGATTTTTAATCATTTAAAAAAAAATCAGATCTTCTTATAACAATTTTAAAATCTATCTACTGGTGAATATATTTACGTATTTACCATAAATACATGTTTCATAAATACACCTGTTTGATAAATACAAGTTTGATAAATACCACTGTTTGATAAATACAACTTTTTTGATAAATACATTGTGTATATATATGTAGGATTTTTTTCGTTGCCTTATGCGTCAATAGATACCGTATGCATCCCAAAAAACCGAATGTGTAAAAGCTATCCGCTTATGTAAAGCAATGTAGGTCTTAAATGTGTGGTTTCTTTTCGTTTTTAGTGTTCCGTACCTCAAAAGGTAAAGACGGAATTCTTATAGTCTCTCTTGGGAAATCCCGATTATTGCAAAACGCATAGTAAATCAACATAAAATTCAAAATTAATGATTTTCGGATTTTGTCCTTTACATGGGCTATAAAATCTTCCTTCTTGTGAAATTTAAATGTTCTATAGGTCAACTAGAAGTTTATAATATGTTTTCAGAGGATAACGCAGGACATGTTCAGGGTATCATGTGATAACATATTCCATTCTTTTGTATTCTATGATCCATGTATCTATCGGATACTTCCAGTTGATCTAGAACCTTGAAAATTGGCACGAAGGAAGGTTTGATAGCACAAGTAAAGGAAAAAAAATCCGAAAATCATTAATTTTTAATTCTATGTCGGTTTACTATGTGATTTTCCATAATCGGGATTTCCAAATCCAGACTATAAAGGTTCCTTTTTTTCCTTTTGTTGTACTAAACACTAAAAACAAAAGTAAACAAATTATTAAAACACTACATTGTCTTACATAAACGGATAACCTTTTACGCATTCAGTTTTTTGTCGTGTATACTGTATCTATTGACGCATAAGGCAAAGGGAAAAAAATCCAAAAATCCATGTTCAGGATATCATAGGATAACATATTCAATCCTTTTGTATTCTAAGATCCATGTATCGATAGAATACTTCCTATTGATATAAAACTTTGAAAATTGGCACGAAAGAAGGTCTTATAGAACATGTAAAGAAAAAAATCCGAAAATCATTCATTTTTAATTCTATGTCGATTTACTATGTGATTTTCCATAATCGGGATTTCCAAATCAAGACTATAAAGGTTCCGTTTTTTTTTTAAATCTTTTGTGGTACTAAACACTAAAAACGAAAATAAACAACTAATTAAAAACCTACGTTGCCTTACATAAACGGATAAACTTTTACGCATTCAGTTTTTTCTCGTGTATACTGTATCTATTGACGCATAAGGCAAAGGGAAAAAAAATCCAAAAATCATTAATTTATAAATTTATGTCATCAATTATGTGACAAACGTATGAATTTCCATAATCTGTACTAAAGACAAATTAACGCGTTGTAACGACATTTTTTATAGGGTATAAGTCCCACACGCAAATAATTTTTATTTTCGTTTTTAAAATTGAGTCAAAGGATTATATTATTTGTATTTTTAAATATACCTTTTTTATTTTTTTCGATATTTACTACTATTTTGGTTGAAAAAAGCTAAACATAACTTATATGATTTCATCCGTTTTAGTAAATTTATTTTGTAAACCGTCGTCGTCGCGTTTAAACTATTTTCCAATATATGAATTTTTGAGAATTAATTAAATACCAAATTATATAAACTTGATAATATATTTAAAAAAATTTCCATATATTTTCCATATTCTGATATTTTAACAGTGTGGAATAGCTTAGAATATTCTGTTAACAGCATGAGACAATATGATATCCCAAACTGAAGGTTAATGAAATCCATATGAATAGTAGAGTAATATTGCAAATGTATAATGCATTCGTATTCGACAGACCTTAATACTCCCTTTAATTTACTACCAGATTTAAGTGTTAGGAACACATATTCAATCCTTGTGTATTCTATTATCCCTGTTTGAAAGATAAACCAATAATAGTCTGACATTTCACAATATATATTGTAACTTAAGTTTAATAAAAAGACAGAATAATTTCAAAAAGTTTTAAAGAAAACTGATGTAACATACGTTAATTTACATATAAATGGATTAAAAATGACTTGCATATTTATAGTATTATTTTCTTATTGAAAAGCCTTTGAAGAAATTTATTATGAATGATTTATAATACAAGTCGGAAACATGGGAAAATTTTGCAACAGAATATTTGGCGAAGAACCGATTGTAAGATACCAGTTCAATTGCAGATTATTAATATTGTAACATAAGTTTCTAATTATTCTTCTTTACTCAGTACTGTAGTCTAAGTTTGTCTTGTTCGAAGAGTAGTCCAGTAAATTTAGACCGAAAAAAGCTTCTGCCTGGAAAGTTTTGGAGACATTTTTCTCTTTCTTCCTTCATATTTTTGGGGGTGCTGAACGTGAGTTTCAACTTTGCCACCTCGTATCTGGTCTTCTTAAAAAGTTATAAGCGAAACATCATGAAAAAATCGTTTTTTTTTTGTTTTCCCATGTATTAGGTAGAGGGTTAAACTTTTTTTGAAAGCATTATTGCGCCAAATTAAACTAAAGAAAATTTCCTACATTTTTCATATGCAATGTTTTTTCTAAGTTGAATAGTTTTGGCATATGAGTAAAAATAATTTTAGCGATATATTAAAATTCCATCATCGGGGGGCGAAAACGCGATCCAGTCCCTACGCATACTTTTCAATCACCAATTTGAAACTCTTTAGTTATTTTAATTGCATTTCAAATATGTTAAAATTTGCTTACCAAGTTTTAAACCTTTTATAGCAAGCACTAACGAAATAAATTGAAATCAGGTTATTAGTGAAGATATGAAAAGACAAATACTCCGAATATATGAGAACACCATTTTTTTCCTAATAATCTGATTTAAGTACAATTATAACTATTAGAAGTGTAATATAAGACAAACATATGTGGAAGATTGTAAAAAGAGAAATGCAGTGTTGATCTCCAATTAATGTCGTTTTGGTCGATTTAAAAGGCCTGGTTGATGTTCTTTGACAGGAGGCTCATCGTTATCTTCGTCTTCTTCATCATCACTTGATGGCTCAGGTTGTGTCTCCACTTGACTTAAAATATCATGGAGTATTGTAAATATCACTGAGGTCTTCAACCTCAGCTTCCAAGTCATCTTCAGCGATAAAGGATTAACACAGCGATAATCTGATTTAAGTACAATTATAACTATTAGAAGTGTAATATAAGACAAACATATGTGGAAGATTGTAAAAAGAGAAATGCAGTGTTGATCTCCAATTAATGTCGTTTTGGTCGATTTAAAAGGCCTGGTTGATGTTCTTTGACAGGAGGCTCATCGTTATCTTCGTCTTCTTCATCATCAGTTGATGGCTCAGGTTGTGTCTCCACTTGACTTAAAATATCATGGAGTATTGTAAATATCACTGAGGTCTTCAACCTCGGCTTCCAAGTCATCTTCAGCGATAAAGGAGCTGACATTGTCACAATGGCCATCGCAGTTCAGGCATAGGAGAGAACAAAACAAACCTGCTATCCTACAGCCACAGTTCTCACTGCAGTTTGTTTTGCATTTGCCGGATATTTTTCGCAGAACGGCTTCTGGTGCAAGAGCTTTTGACAGATGATATGAGTGTGATGCTTCTCTTGGTTTTATTCCAGCCCCATACCTCATTTTTTAAAGTTACCTAACCATAGCTGTACCTGGTGGTAAACTCTCAGAAAGTGATATGGAGCTGCATCTTCTGTTGGAGGAAGCAATGCTATATTTACAGCAGTCTTAAAAGGAGATTTTATGGAGCATCTGTACCTCAGGCTGTTTAGGGAAGGTGTTGCGTTCCCGCCGAATACGTACAGGTGTACTAGAAACAGCAGCCCAGATTTAATAGCATCGTTGGCTACATCACCAGGGTTTTAAATATATCGACTTAACAAAGTCCACATAGTTCTCATAAATCGATCCAAATGATTGACCATCCTGCCACAAAACTCTGTACAGTAAATGCTCGCCATCTATGACATACATACATCTGCTCCCAAAAGTGGTGTCTGGTGAGAGTGGAGTGAATTCCTTGTACAAAAAGGAATTAATAGGTTTTCGCATTCCGGATTCATCAAAAAGAGACAATGGGTAAGCAGAGAGCTCGTAAGACAAATATTCCTCAAGTTCTTGGTCAAATTGTTTTGTTACACTCATTCTTTGGTGTTGTCGGGTTCATGTGAATTTTTCTTCACCTATCTTGACAGCGCTACTAATCACAGCTAATGGATTCACTCCTTCATATGCTTGATTGTAACGAAATAAAAATCGCTGTTAATGATTCTTAATATGCTAGCAATGCCAACTTCCTGTGCCATATGATAGTTTATTCTCCCATCTCCAATAACTCCTATAGAGATTGAAATGAGGTCATTTGTTTCTCAGAAAGGAATGTTTTTGGTGAACCCATTAAAATAATTTATTCATATCATTGTTGTCCCTGGCCACTCTGAAGTTTCTCATTCCTACATGTTGTTCAGAAATTGTAAAAGCTGTCCCTCCGAATTCTTCAATTTCTTCGCATTTCCGCAGAAGTGGTGTCAAAGTAACCAAAGCGACATTAAATGGAGAGGAAAACTGCATTTTTCTTTTTTCCCGTTTACAATCTTCGACATATGTTAGAATTATGTTAAACTTATAACAGTTTTTATTGCATTAGAATCAGATTACTAGAAAAAAAAAATGGTGTTATCATCTATTCGGAGTGTTTGTGTTTTGATATGTTTCCTATTCACCTGATTTTAATTTATTTTGTTAGTGCTTGCTATAAAAGGTTTAAAACTTGTTACGCAAATGCTAACGATTTCGAAATACATCTACAAATAACTAAAGAGCTTCAAATTGGTGATTGAAATGTATGCGTAGTGACTAGATCGCGTTTTCGTTCTCCGATGATGGAATTTCAACATATCGCTAAAATTATTTTTACTCGTATGCCAAAACAATTCATCTTAGAAAAAAACATTGCATATGAAAAATGTAGGAAATTTTTTTTAGTTTAATTTGTCGCAATAATGTTTTCAAAAAAGTTTAACTCTCTACCAAATACAAGAGAAAACCCGAAAAAAACTATTTTTTCATGATTTTTTGCTTATAACGTTTTAAGCAGAGCAGATACGAGGTGGCAATTTTTTTTAGTAAACCTGCTCATTTTTCATCCAATTTTTATTATTTTTTAATTCCGATTGCAGAGTATTATGTACAATGTTGTTTGACATATTTTCTCAAAACAACTTTTTTTTTATATTAAGAACTCTGTAAATTGTAAGCAAAAAACTTGGCGAAATTTGGGACAGTTTTTATAAAAACCTTAATTTCTCTTCGAGTATACATGCTATGCTCAAAAAAATGAATACAGTATATTACAATAAGCCCCTTATTAATAATCTCGAGTTTGAACGCTTTTGCTACATTGGTTTTTACAGGGTAATCCAAAAGATATTCGTTCTTTTTCAGTTTGTTGACAGTCCCCTATGGGGTTTCGGGAAAAAATCTTCGTGGAAATATATAACCTATACTATACTGTTTACACACCTACAGTTTCAGGTTAATTCCTCATGTATTTTTCTAGATAGTTAACAAAACGTCTAAAATCGTAAGTGACCGGTCACATTTGGCAATATAGTGTATTTCAGTGTTTGATTTTATGTATGATAAGGTTACAGACCACCGTTTCGGAAATCAATTCACGAATTGAAATCACGAATCATAAAACGACGATTTGAAATCACTTGGGTTAAATGATGCGTACATTCTCACAAACATGCAGCAAGATCAGATTTACCGATAGACCTTTTACTAGCTAAAGAAGAGCAAACACATCGAATATTTGTAATATAATAAAAGGAAATCTAGTGTGTTTTACTATGTTATAATCTTATGTATTTCTCTATCTTATAATCATATGTACTATCATGCTTGAAGGAATAAACGGTCATAATAAAACATTTTTTCCCATCAACAAACTTTTCACCCTGTATAACTATTATTGCATTAACTTACAAAAAATAATGGCACAAATAACAGTAAATATTAAACAAATTGACCTTTAAATCAATTTCTAAATAAGTTGTAATTTCCGATACTGTACTTTACTGCTCACTATTTTTGTTATTTTTCAATAATTATGTAATTACGAGGTTTCGACATTTATGATTATCATAGAACATAAAATCTTTTATAAAATCAAGATATATTTTTTGTAACAAGAGCAAATTATATACAGTGATATATTTTTTTCTATTTTTTATCATTTGTTTATGTAGAAGGTTTAAAATCCTAATAGACAATATATATATATATATATATAAATATAGTTTGACATTTATGACAAAAGAAATGATTTCACATTTAAAGTTAACTTATTTACTAATTATAAGTCTTGTATACATAAATCAGTATTTGTAAATATTTTACGAAATTTTGCACATAGAATAAACAATCTTTGTTCTAATAATTTTAAAACTCAAAATTTAAAACTTATTCTTCAACATGCAGTAGAATATGGCTATCCCTTTTATTTAGATAAGTCAATTTTACGAATATAAATTTTGCTTTCATTGGGATTTATATGTTTGCACATTCTATCTGTTAAATCACTTACATTTTGATTACTGATATATTTGGCTAAAGACTGAATTCCTTTATGTGAGAGCTGAGTGGGAATATTTTGGTTAAATATCTTTTATTATTTAAAAAATTTAAATAGTAAATTCTAATTTTTTTTCCTTTTCTAGGGAGAGAACTTTAAATATAATATTGTTCCAATAAGTGCGTTGCCATATTGGAGATTTACTGTTTTTTTTTCTCCTTGCCAGGTAGAGAACTTTTAACAATATAGTTAAATGCGTTTTTTATTATTATTATTATTATTATTATTATTATTATTTTTTTTTTTTTTGCAAGATATTAGATCAAATACGTGAGGTTAACATATTGGAAATGTTTGGTTATTTTTAGCTATTAGTGTGTGAAATCTAATTTTATTTTTCAGAGTAAATAATATTTAGCAAGATGTTAGTTCCATTAAGTGCGTGTAGCCATTTTGGTATTTCTTTTAAACTTGCATAGTTATTTATAAAATGAAAATCTAATTTTATTTTTCAGGGTTAATAATATTTTGCAAGATGTTAGTTCCAATAAGTGCGTGTAGTCATATTGGTAAATCTTTTAAGCTTGCATAGAATTATTTATAAAATGAAAATTTAATTTGACTTCTACAATAATATTTGAGATTTTATGGGTTTATTTATGTTTTGTTAAAATGATGTTACACAATAAATATAAATTATTTAAATGTTGACATATGTAAAAATAAATAGATAAAATAATTTTATACTGGAAAATTTACTTAATCTAAATAATTAATAGTTATTTAGATATTGTTTTAATCTTTAACTAGATGGCAGCACCATATAATGATTTTAAAAAAACTATTACTATTATACTTTAGTATTATTTTTTAGTTATTGTTCATTATTATAAAACCAGATGGCAGCACCATATAAATTTTCACAATTTTTTTTTCTCTTTTACCTGAAAACTTGGAATACAAGTGAAATTTTTAAATATTCCAATAATATAATATATATATTAAAATTATTTAAGTTAAAAAATATTTTTAGTAAATGAATGTATAGTTTTTATATTATTTATTTGTATTTTTATATTTTAAATTAGAAATAGTTAAAATCACAATGGTTAAATTAATAACTGCTACTTTTAGAAAATTAACTGTAATTTTAACTTGTACGTTTGAATTCATTTATTCACTTTACCATGTGCTGAGCACAAAACATTTTTGGCTTCAGATTCTGGACAAATTGATGTTGTAATGTATAGATTTTCTTTGTCTTCCTTTGTATTTATTTGTTTATAAATGGATTTATTTTCTTCCGTTTGATTTGTAGTGTTCTATTTTCAAAGGTATCCTTTTTTTTTTTCAATTTCTTTCCAATGATTGTTAGGGCTTGGAATTGTCACAAAATTTTGGCTTTAAGCTTGTGACAGTTACAGAAAACAATCATTCTTTGCTTATAATGTGGTTTCCCAGCCCTTGAAAAAGTAAATTACATTATAAGCTTGCATTTGTGTTTTTTTTTTTTTTTTTTACTTATGTTTCACTTTTTGAATAAATACTTCATTTGTTAGGACTATGTTTTATAATGTGTAATTTGACATAGCTATTTGGGGTAATAATTTCATTGCATTTGGTCAGTTATTTCTGTTTCAATGGTTAATTTTTGCAATAAGTTTATATATATATATATATATATATATATATATATATGTATGGATATAGATTTTAGATATGTATGGATGTATGGATATGGATTTAAATTTTACCTTTTATTTATGACAATATAACTGTATTTTTGTATACTTCATATATAATGTTACTCGACTTTCTAAAGTAATTCTTGAAAAATCCGACATATAATTTTGAGTATTACAAAGATTTTTAAAATTTTACAAGAACAATAAAAAATATGACAATTAAATTCAACATTTAAAAAAAAATGTGTTGTATATATATTAAAAAAAATTAATAGAAATTCAGTTTAGTTATATATTATAACTATATCGAGAATTGTAAAAATTTTCATTCAGTTTAAACTTAAAATAATCATTTGAACTATTATCGAGTACAACTAATAACTTTCCCAATCTTTATTTGATTTTAAAACAGCACAGTAGCACAATCTCTGGTGAATGGTATCATTTGGATACTAGGGAGTACTGCTTTCTACGAGCTACGTTAGCCAGTTCCTTTTCCCACAACACAATGCTCATCAGTGTTTTAGATACGTTAATTGCTAAAGTTTGGTTATGTTGCATGCGAATTTAAACATTCTTATAATTTTTAACTGAACCTTTTTATAATAAATATTTCATTTTTTACATAAATAGAAGCATACGATAAGAAAAAAATGTCCTTTATAAAACTATATGTGTACCCGTACGAGGATTTCGCACCTCAGTCTAGTATTTGTTTAGCAATATCTAATATTTTTTCGATGCAGATTTAAACTTCTAAAGAAAAATTAAGGATTAAACATATCTGCAAACAACATTACTTAAGTTGGAATATCGTCTCATTTATTCCTAACAATAAAATCTCATCGAAGATAGAAAAAAACACGCGCGAGGAAAAAATAATAACCATTGTATTTTAATTGCATTAGAGGATGACGTCATCTTCTTCTGAAAAAAAAATACGTGAGGGAAAAAAATTTAAATGCACTTAAATTATAATTAAATCTTATATAACAAATCATACATTTAATACTACCGCTGCTTTGAACAATCAGAAATATTTATTTCTTCTAAACGTTTCAATATCAGTTTTGGTTTCTAATCATAATTATAAAATAAACCGATGAGAAAACGTCACATTTTACCTCCTTTGTACTATTTAATTTTTTTTAAACATTGTTGAGCATCATATGCGGTATTTTATTTTTGTGAAAACATTGATTTGAAAAATGCTTTTACTTCATTTATGAAAACAATGCTGATTTAATTTTTATTTAACAGCAATTTTTAATCAAAAAACATGTTTTAACGAAATGTTAGTATAATATGTCAGAAGCCGCTTTAAAAATCTTTCAAATGATACCTCATCCGTTGTTGTGCGTTTCGTAAATTCATAGAAAAATGAATGTTGACAACAGAAATATTATATATGATAACAATAGTATGAGTTGTAATTTCCCAACTGGGTGAAAAATGTCCTGGCCAGGATTCGAACCAGGGATCTCTTGGCATAAGTTGTCAATACTCTAACAACTGGCAGCTTCAGCCAAGAGATCCCTGGTTCGAATCCTGGGGCCCTACCACAAAGACATCGGATAATATCCGAATCGGAAAAATCTCTATATCGGAAATTCATATTTCCGACAAAACATATCCGACACTCACTGTATGTCCTACCATGACTTCGTCTTAAAAGCGTATCGGATTTGAAACTCGGAGATTAGACCTCATCGGAAACGAATTTTGATTGACCAATCACAGACAAGCACATTTTTACTCTGGCGGAAATTTCGTCAATAACATTTGTGTTGATTTTTTTCTCCTCGTGTGTAGCTGCTCGATACCAATAATAATAATAAACAAAAAGCATGGCTCCTCCACCAAAACGTTTTCTAAAATGTGTGACGAAACCACAAATTCTTATTATTGTGGAAACAATGGAGACAAACAAACAGCTACATAAAGGTCTCATAAATTCCAATTATACAGCCGAGCAAAAGATGGCAGATTGGGAATCTCTGACAGAGAAATTAAATGCTGCAGGTGGAGCAGTAAAGGAATTAAAAATATGGCAAAAAGTGAGTATTTATGTATGTTTTTGTTTAATATTCTTTTATTTTAGTAGTTTTCATTATTTTTTAAATTGTAATACAAGCCATTTTCTTAACCATCATATCTGCTACGCTACACGTACCGAACGAGATATTTTATTATGATAGTCAGCATGTGCTCATTATTAGTAAAACAACGTTGAATATATTCTGTAATGTGTTTGCTTTTTATAGCTGAAGTTTTAATTGTTATATTTATACTGCAGAATTCTAAGATTTAGATCAGCAAAGTTCGTTAATAAAATTTTGAATATAGGGTAAATGTGCCAGTAATGGACACCACTTAAAAAGTAATAAAGATAATTTTATATTTATTTGAAAATAGCTATTTTGTTTCATTAGTATGCATTCATTAAATTCTGGTTCTAAAAACAATTTATTACTTTTTGAGGGGGTGTCTATTACTGGAATATTGAGTGTTTTTATATATTTCTGTTATTTACATTTCAATTTTGATTCATATTGGGAAATCAGACTGTAAGGATGATTAAATAGTGTTGATAGATTAATATAATATTGAAAAAAAAAATGGAATGTAATAATTATAAAATATTTATTAAAAAAAATTTTAAACATCTACCCTATATGTGTGTATATTTTCTAAGGATACTACTAACTATTCATGCAGATATGTTCAATATTTTTATTTTAATATTATGACAGTTAAGAAAATGGAAAAAAGTTTTTTTGGTTATCTGTTAATTTTTTTTAAGTTATGTATTTTAATGATTTTTTTTTCTTTTCAAATCTGATTTACAAACTATTAATTATTATGAGAAAAAAAATTGCTTTAGGAATATTTAAAGTTTTTTCAATCTAATAATATATGAAAATAATAGCATTAAACCTGAAATCAATAACAAGAGAATTCAACAACACGTATAGAAAAACTGTATGTTTATTTGGTACTTTTTTATTAACTATTGATATGGCAGCTTTTTAATTATTGAAAATAATTATGTCAGGTTTTATGTCATGTATGTATTCACTTATATATGTAAGTCATGCAGACTGTACTTTGTGTAATTGGTACTTCTCTATTATCCTGTCGACCACTTTTCATAACAAAAAACTATCGCCAAACTGTAATATTAAAAGCCAAAAATGCAGTCTCATTTACTTGATGTCCGAAGCATTATTCGTGTTTGTTATGTCATCAAGTGGTTTTTAATTCGACATTTGCATGTATTTTTCATTATGTTTTACTGATTTATTAGTTATTTCATTAATTAAAATAACAATTTTGTCCTTAAATTATTATATTTTATTTATTTTGATATTCCAATGATTCTCCCGTTTATTTGACGATATTTTTTTTAATGAAAAGTGGTCAACAGGATAATAGAGAAGTACCGTGTAATCATATATGCATGTTTATATTACATAAGATGAGAGAAAGTTCTCTGATTGGTTTTGCCACCAATTGACATGTTTTAGTGAATATGGTTAAGCACCTTTATTGGAAACAACCTTTGTTTTAAATAATATAGTTTGTAGCCAAAGGCAGATTTCAAGGGGGTAGGTTAGGATCATTACCTCCCACCCTCTGAATGAAGAAAATTTCTGTACAGCGATACATTTTAAAATGTAAATACATATTACTGCTGTTTTTAAATAAGCCTTTTGGCAATACAAATAATTCTGAAATGCATGAAATGCATGAAATAATTTAAAATGGATATGCATAAAATTGGTCGAAATTAACTTTTATCACCAAAGACTTGTACAATTTTTTTTTTCATTTTTGTATGTATGTCGTAGGTTTTCAGCTCTATTTTATTGAGCATGGTTTTACACAAATTTAAGATTATTGTTGTACAATCAGTTTTTTTTTTTTGTACTTTTCGGTTAGCCGGGCGCCAGTGATATATATACATGTATACACACAGACATATATACACATATTTACATATATATATACATATATGTATGTCTATACATATATGTATATACATATGTATTTATACATGTACATAAATCACTAGCACCCGGCTAACAGAAAAGTACCTTCTTTTTTTTTTTTTTTTTTTTTTTTTTTTTTAGTGGTTCTCTCTCTACGTTTACATTATGGTAGACAGTTCACTGAAGGATATATAAAAAAAACTATTACAGGTTTTTCTTTTTTAATTGAATAATTTTAGTTGGCTTAATGAATTTTAATATTTTTCTAAACATGTGAACATTTTTTGTAAAATTTTCACAAACTTCGTATTTAAATATTTACATATTTTAGTGGTATATGTTGATTTTATTGCATCCATATAAGTTTCCCCCAGGCAGTTTTTTTTGGGGGGTGGGGGTGGACCCCCTTCCTGCTCTTTTGTTTCAAAAGTAGCACCTTTTTTGCCTCTCATTCAAATAAACACAGCCCTTATTGTTATGTCCATTTGAATTGTTGTCTTTGACTTTTCATACACTAGGATTGTGCGTTCGCATCCCTCTTGTTCAAAGCTCACATTACTGTTAACTTTTAGAAATTCTCGTTCTGTGACAAATTTCTTCTAATGCCTCGAAAAAAAGTACAGCAATCTAATATAATTGGCTAAAGGAGGGGCAAAATGTAAGAAATATAATTTTGTATTCACGAATTTGGCCTATAAAAATTCTTAATTCTTTTGTTCTTAATTTCTTATATTATCACAATATTTTTTAACTCATTGGTTTCTTTTTTATTTCTAATGTCATCAAGCCATCAAATTGAAATGTTTGCCAATATTTCAGTTAGGCAAGAGAAATTTATTAAATTACAAGAATGAATTTTTTTTTTCTTTATTTGAATACCTTTTTTTTTCTCTGCGGATTTCTGATTTTTGATGACATTTCCACTTTAGGGTCTCAAAATTTTGCTTTTTTCTTTTATTCTAACAGTGTGCCACTTTTCTTGTATTGTAAAAAAATTCTATCAGCAATTTCAGCTGAATTGGTGGGGGAGGGGGGGATAGGTTTAACGTGCAAAGGAAAGAAAAAAAAACTGGAAAATTTGCTAAATGGTCCATAAATAAAATTGTAAAGTTCGATCATTCATGAATTTCGTCAAACAGTTGCGAAAAAACTATCAATTTTTATTAAAGAGATTGTGTAAAAAAACAAAAATCTTAAAAAAAAAATTTTATCCGTCATGGGGATACAGAATTTTGCAATTTATCTTGTGATTGATAGTTTTTTTTTTTTTTTTTTTTTTTTTTTTTTTTTTTTTACTGATTGGCAAAAATCACTTTTTTTTTTTAATGTGGCCAATTGATGAAGTTTGCATTTTTTCACAACTGACTGAATAATTTCTCAATTTTTCTCCTCATGATTGATTTGCTATTTTCATTTTATTTTTAATGTGGTCAATTAACAAATTAAAAAAAAAATAAAATTTTGTCCGTCTGTCACTGAAAAAAATTGGAAATTTTTGCTATAAAGTGTGGAAAAAAGAAAATTGTCTATGGGTTACAAGATGAAATCGCAAATTTTGACAATCAGCCATGATAAATATAATGAAATTTGATAGTCAATCATGAGGAAATTTTTGTAATCATCAATTTTTGTAAATCATTTTTAATTCTGTTAACATATGTGCAACATCAGTAGATGGATGCTTAAATATACATGTTATTTCTATTTTAGTGTTGGACAGACTACAAAAGTGAAGTAAAAAAAAAATATAACATGAAAGTGGAGAGATCGAAAACAGGTGGCGGGTCAACAGTGGACCTCAGAGAACTCACTGCGTTAGAAGAAAGAATTTTGGCTCTTATTGGGCTAGATGCCGTCGATGGTTTGCCAGTCCCCGAGAGTTGTTACTTTCCTGATTCCCAGTCTGTTAGCCAGGATGTCCCTTGTGCCAGCCAAGAAAGTCAAGATGCATATATAGTGGTAAGTATAAAATTTCGGTTAATTTTTTTTTCTCCCAGTCAACTTTTGCACTGTCTGGGTGGGTAATATAAAGAAGCCATGGAATATAAAAAGGTGTACTGATCATTTATTTATTAATTTTTTTTGTGTGTGCATTAACTGTTAAAATAAGTTTAAAAAAAAAACTAGCTATCAACAACTAACAAGGGTGAAGCGGAAGTAGGATATATGAAGATATACACTGTATACCTTGTGGAGTTTAAGAGAAGCTCCATATACCCTGTTTTTCTAACAATAAAGCTATAACGTATTCTTTAGGCATATTATAGGTGTGCAGATTCACGGTTATTAGTCATGACAAAACTTTTTGCTGCGGTTCCAGAACCAGAAATCTGTGTTAATCTGAAGTAAACCAAAATTTATCTGTGGCATAAAGAATACTGTAGCAAGCTTACTATCGTAAAAATTTATAATAGTCCATAAAATAAGGAAAATTTGTGTTTACAAACAAAATATAAGGAAAAATATAATTAATTCAATAAATCTAGAACTAAAATTTAAATTTTAGCAATTTTTCTTATCCCAAAATATTTTGGTAATTTTCAGTTAGCAATTGCAACTGCCCTATAGGCAATTTCAGATTATATTGTATTTTTCATAATTAAAAAATAAGTTCCAATTATATATATATAATATATAGATATTTATTCATGTTTTATTTTATAGCCTCAAGTAATAGATTTTGAGGAGAATTCTGAATTAGATGTCTCAACCATCCAAGTTGAGGTCAACGCTGGCACAGTGATTGACATTCCAAATGTTACTCCTACGGCTGGCAGACTGAACAGCATTAGGCAAAATTCATCTACCAAACGCACCAGGAATAGGGGCATTGTCTTGGGGACTGAGAACTCAGCCAAATTGATACAGGCTCAAGAATCGACGGCAAGTGGCCTGATGGCTGTTGCAGCAGCATTGGAAAAAACTGCGGAGCAACAGCAAAAGCTAATAGATATACAAAGGGAAAATCTGGCCTTGGAAGAAAGAAAAACCTAAGTATTTGAAAGTTTTGTTGTTCATTTTATGGAAAACTTTCATAAAAAATAAAGTCTTTGATTATTAGCACATAGTTATTTTTTTAGTGACACTATTCTTAATGTTGTAATAATTTTCATTGTGATTTGAATTATCTTTTATGTATACCTAAAGAATGTAGTTGCCAATATTCTAGTTTTTAAAGTCAAACAAAAATATCTTGAACCAGAAATTTAATAAATGAAATAAAAAAGAACTGTTGATACAAGACACTTTATATTAAAGAGATGAATTCTTAATAATTTAATCAATCTTTTTATTTATTGTTCTATTAAAGTGATGCATTTATTTAAATTTTAGCGATATTTTTATCTTTTTGTAATTTGCTTAAATATATATTTTTAAATACTAAATTCTATAGAATTAGTTATAAAATTTTTGAAACAGTAGGAAATTTTAGAAATGATGCTAAAAAAAATTAAAATTCACAAGAAAAATATCTTATTTCCTGTTCTAATTTTTAAAAGTGAAAATTTTTTAAACAACAAATATAAATTTTAAGTATAAACATGAACTAGGTAGTAAACAGTTTTTGATCAATTGCTTTTATGGGCTCCTTTTATGAAGCCTTGAAATTTAAGTGTCAACAATTTTATTAGATGATTTAAAACTGTGATTAAATCATGTATTATTTAAATCATACAAGGCAATCATCTTAAGCAATTAACAGTGATTTTTTAAGTACAAAAACTGTAAATGATATTTGTTTGGTTACTTGTGCTACTAATGAAATAAGCAGTTTTTATTATTCATGCAATTACTTAGTTCCCTATAGGCCTTTAAGCCAATGCCAATAATAGGCTTAGTCTCACGAAACAGATATAAAAAAAAGTACTAAATTTAAATAAGACGCCTTATTCTCGCGAAAGTCATAATCAAACGTGCCAATCTTCCACTAATCATCCGTAATATGTGGATTAATTTGACCCACTTTAACAACGCCCATGCAGACCTCTACATTGGTTACTACTTGAAATTGTGTGTCAATTTGTACCAAAGGTTATAAAGAGCAAAAATAGAAATTTTATAAGCGGCTACTTTATAAGTAAATTAGCCGAATGTATATAATACATTTTTTATCATTAACTCTTTCAGCCCTGACTTTATTGAATGGGTAAAAAAGCATTTTTTAACTGCATTACATTTGCTGCGTGTCCAAAAATTGTGCCCATCTTTTTCTTTTTTAATTTTCTTTAGTTATACTCCATCTAAAAATAAAAGTATTACCTTAAAGCATGACTGCCAACTGTTCCAATTTTTGCATACCACTGAAATTTAATAGAAATTTTTGCCTTATTTAATCGTCGAAATACTGTGGTTAAATAAGGCAAAATTTTCTATTAAATTTTAGTAGTATCCAAAAATCTGATGAATTGTTAGTTCTGCCTTAAAGTAAAGATTAAAATTAAACTGTCACCAACTAAAAAAAACCCCAAAGAACTGCTGATTAACTTTGAACTCTGTACTGTTTTATTATTGTTACTTTTGTGGGCATAGCATACATGTTTTTCACTACAAACTTTAAAAAAAAACTCATTTCAAAACATGATTACAAGAATGAAAAGCTCCTGATAAATTATTCGTCAGTCTTTTCGCCATAATAATTTTTTATTCGCCAATTTCATGATGTATTTGTATTTGGCGCATAGGCGAATGACAAGCGCAGCCCCTGTTAAGAAGCAACTCTTTTATTACATCATTTATGGTAGATTTTGGTAGACAAATGTGGCCATTATGATTAATAGAAATTAAAATGTCCTCTAGTCATCCTACTACTAAAAAAGAGAGCAATCACTGCAGAGATTAACCATAGAATTTAAATAATGTTCGAGTTATTTCTAGAATCCCAGGCCTCTCAGCTTGGTGCTATGCATGGTTCTGGTAGTTTAATTTAACTAAAATATCACATTATAAATCGTATATTTTGTAATATACGTTATCTTCTGGCAGATCTACTGTTATATACTTAGTATTATAATAATATATAATAGTAAATTTTCTTTTCTCCGTTTGCTTCATAATGAAAAAACAAATTTACTAATTGTTGAGTACAAATTGCGTGTAATCTTCTCCAATCGGATTTACAGTCCCAAGTCCCCTTCAAATATAAAAGAAATTTCAGTGCAGATGTCGCAGACGCACCGAGTTATCCATTTGGCGCCAAAGTGGTGATTTTATGCCTGGGCAATCCGGCGATTTTGGCGAGATTTTGCTTCGTATGGCAATCCGGTAGAGCAGCTTCTATTGGTTTTATATTGAATTAAATAATGTGAGTTTTATAATAAATTAATCATTGTGTGTAGTTTAAAATAAAATAATTTGTCTGTGTTTATAATAAAAATTGTGTGAATTTCATATTAAAATAAAACTTGCTTTAGAAATCTAGGCCTAATGGGTGTAAAAACTGGGTTTTTCTGTTTTTTTTTTCTGAGCCAAAATGGCAAAAACAAATATAGCACCAACCCCGGTGCGTCTGCGACAGTTGTTCCGAAGTTTCTAACAATATAATATATATGCTAATTGGCGGGTGACCAGATTACAGAAGATTATTCCTATATCTTTTAAACACCTCCATAAAGAGAAGAAAAAAGTATGCAAAGAAAACTAAAAAGAAATGAAAGATTAAAAACTTCTTAAATATGTGTTAATAATTTATGATAAACTTTAAATATTTGCCTTCATTTTTGTAATATTAACTGATATCTATATAATATACATTCGTATATAAAAAATTACACTAAAAATGCTGTTGTAATCGTGAAAAAACTTTTTTTTTTTTTTTTAACATTGCTCGGACTGATGTCACGCTTATGCCTTTTTGGCTTAAAATCAAATTGTTTGGCGACAAAAGTAAAATCCAAAATCATAAATAAATAAAACGTAACTAACAAATATAGTCATTTTTATAATTGCAGCTGCAACTTTCTTCTGTAAGTCACATGAGGAAGGAGTTAAGATTTATTACAAATAAAATTTTAAAACAAAGAACAAATGAAAAACAAAATTGTTACTCAAATTTTATTAAATCAAATTTTTAGAAGTATTTTTCTTAAGCTGATGCAAACGATAAATTGTCAAATATGGTTTTAATTGAATTATTTCTCATTGAATAATTTTGTAAGCATTACGAACATTCTTTTTCATGTATAAATTAAATATTTTCGTTTTACAACATTATTTGTCATCAAAACTGTTTTTTGTTTTTTCCCCTTTTTTTTTAAATTTTAAATAAAATTAGTAACTTTTTCTTTTATTACTTACCCATCATACGTAGTTTAGGGTAATTTTTATTGTAAAGACTCTTTTTGGCATCGTTAGTAAATCGGTTTAAAAAATGGTTTTCGCCTATGTTCTGTAACCCAGGAAGTCCGGGTTCGATTCCCTAGTAATATTAATAGTTAAACTTGTACAGCATTAGATTACCATTATGAAAATTAATTTCTGTTTTTCAAGTGAAAGAAAATTAGTGTTATATTAATAAAGTATATTTATATGATCATTTTGAAACTTTTTGCTACTTTGAATAACATTCATAATCTTTAGTTTAATTTTTAACTCTTGAAATGACACCCCTGCAGTAAAACATGCAGAGAATTAGTCGAAAAGGGCTGGAAGAAAAACATTTTGGACAGTCTGCCATCTTAGAAGGTATAATTGTATGGTGCTGTTTTGTCAAAACTTTTTTCAGGCTGAGAAGAATTCTGTTGTAGACAGGTTTTCTTTTCAAAAGTTTTATTATAATACACCTATGATCTTCAGAGATGCAGTATAAACAGAATGTTTTAACAGTCTTACAAGCTCCCTTTAACAAAGGTAACAAAACCTCTCTATAACAGAAAATTTTCATAATCAATATCTTGAAATTACATGTGCTAAGACGGAATTTTTCATCCTTTTTGGAATTTTGTATTGTAAAAGTTTTTACTAATCTGTATCCATGATTCAGTAAACTTTTCTTATACCCACTGCCATCAAAAGTTTGCTCCCCCCCCCTTCCCCCCAAAAGAAAGTTCTGAAAGGGCACCCCTTATTGCAACCAAAAAAAAAGTCATTGATGGAATGAAAGAAAATTTTACTCTTCTTGTTAAAAAGTAGCCATAGGGGGGCTGCTAACGAAATTTTTTTTATTAGCCACTTTCCTTTTGAACAATTTAAATTTTAAAAAATGCCACCTCCACAAATAATGTACTTGGTTGAAATTAAAATTATATTTTTAATTGGGAATCTGTAGAATTATGGGTATATAAAAAATTTCAAGTTCAATTAAAAATGTTTATTTTTATTTTATTTTACATAGAAAACAGAAAACTTTTATGAGACAGAATCATTTACACAGGGTTGGTTAAATGGCAGATCATCGTCATCGATGTCTATTTCAATTGTTAATTGACTGTTAATACACATGTTATGTAAGATTGCACACGCATTTATTATTAATGCAGCTGTCTCTGGGTCATAATGCAAAACTCTGTGTCTTGATAAACATCGGAATCGAGACTTCAAAATTCCATTAACTCTCTCAATAACACATCGTCCTTTGGCATGTCTGTTGTTGTATCTCCTTTCTTCTCGGTTTTGAATGTTTGAAAAAGGCGTGTGTAGCCACCGCTCCCATGGATAACCACTATCGCCTGAAAGAAAAGTGAAACAGATTTCTAGCAAGTTGTAAGAAACTTTGTAATTAAATATTAACATAAGTACAACAGCTTATAGAAGATGTAAATTTTTGACAACTATAGATTTATTTATTTTAACCATTTATACAGAATACTTGGATACATAATTATGAGATTAATGATGCACCAAACAGTGATTTTTGTCATGTTTTCCTTGTCAAATATTCTTAAATTTCATGTTAAAAAAAATAGATCCAATTAAACTTTACAATAAAAGAAAATTATGCTATGAATTATTATTTCAGAAGGATAGTCTTAAACCTTATTTAAATAATTAAAAAAAATAACTCCAGGACTTCTTTAAATTAAAATAAATGAATAAAATTCTCGTATTCTAAAACAAATTTTAAAATCAAAAAGAAAGGAATATATTAAACAAGTGTTTATTTGCCTGGAAGAGAATGAAAAAAAATCAAATGGTGGCAATTCAACAAGACCTTTTTTGAATGAAACAAAGGGTTTAAAGTGAACAATTAATTTCAGATAATTGGTATCATACTGTAGTACTTATCTGTAAATCATTTTCTTATTTAATTATACAAATCAAATTATATTTACCTAATAACCAGCCATTTCCAAGAGTGTAATTTCTGGATTGAAAGCATTTCCTGAGGTTGCATGACTTCCAGATATATGCATCATGGCTGCATCCAGGGAAGCGGGAAACTACATCCAAGATTTTTTGATGCATATCACAAACCTAAACAACAGTTATGAAAAGGTTTTTTTTTTTCAAATGATATCACAAATTTTCATAAATTGTTATTTGTTTAGTCAAATTAACCTCACCCACCAAAAAAGAAAAAATGACACCTATGTTTTTAAAAACACTTAATTAAAACTATACATTTACAAACGTACCTACTGAGAATAAAATATTATCTGTTTTTTTTTTTTTTTAATTGTAAGTTCAAAAAGGTTTCCATCTGGTTTTAACATTTATACTCTGTTTCACTTTAATTTGGCAGCATTGTGAAAGGTAGACATTGTAAAATTCTGCCTTGATAAAGAGTTCATAAGTCTAAAATTCATAAAAATTTGTAAAATAATATTTATAAATTATAGAAATCATAATTAAAGCATATATTTAAGGTAATTTATATGTTAAAAATATTTGACTTAAAAGTAGTTTGAATAAAATGCAAACAAATAAAGGAAAATCAATGGCAACGAATTTCCATTATTTTTGCTTTATAAATTTGGTAATACAGTAGACTCCCTAAAATCTGCAAATACCTAAAATCCGCACATCATTTAAAATGTAATCAATGAAACTTACTGTTAAGATGTACGCATAAAATTAAAAGTTTTTATATCATTCTGTACACGTTGTAATATGTAATTCTGGTTAATATGATTCAATTCATGTTTTCTCTTGAAGAAAGTATGAATTTTTCTTTAAATTCAACATAGTGCAGATATGTGGTGATTGCAATATTTTTACCGAATAATTTACGTGTATTAATCAAGTTTTTTTGGTTATTAAGTATGGCTAAACATGAAACCTTATTGACTAAACTTTGTTATTTTAAAATTTTGATGTGAATTGTTAGTGCACATTTAGAAGGGGAGTTTCACTGAATAAGTCAAGAAAAAATTATCTCATCATCATTATGCATATTTAGTTATGCTATATTAATTATTTGGTTTACCTTTATTTTTAATATTTTAAATTTCTTATTTTACTTATTTTATTTTATTGTATGCATTCATTATAATTTAGAGTGCATTATTAAATTCAAATCATTGTTTAAAAAATGTAAACAAAACCGTGACCAGAAATCTGCAAAATTTTGAAAGCATTTTGTGGTGAAAATTAAGTCATATTTAAAATAATTTTGTTATAGCATCGTTATAAAAGTATGACTGCAGCAGCATTTTTTACTGAACCATTTTATACAAGCTGATTTTCAAAAACATAATTAATCGTACTTAATCATAAGTGGTTATGGAAGAAAAAGATTTAGAACAATTAACATTTTATAATATTGAGAAAATTAAAGATTAAGATTGCAAAATGTCATAATTATACTTACTATTTGCACATTGAGGGAATGCCAACCTTTTCTGTTCACATAATTCTTTTCATTGTGAAATCCATCATCAGATGGTGCAAGAATCGAAACATGCGTCCAGTCGATGGCTCCAAGTACGCCAGAAATTCCACAATAGTCGTAGAACTCTTTTTTTATGCATTCTTGTTCTCTGAAAATTTGAAAATCAACAAAATATTTTTTAGTATTTTGTTTTGAGATAAACAGAAATATTAAAATTTAACATAACAAATTCAATAATTCTAAATCAAATTTTAAACATAACTCCGGTAGCAGAAAGTTCGAGATGGGCGACTGATATCACAGATTATTTTCCCCTACTGCAGATTATATTTTCTTCATTGGCCGGGGAGTGCCGCAGCCACACTTTCGCCTCGCATCCTGAGGAGTGCGATGAGCTACAGCTTACCCTTAGTGCACATCTCATCATTCGTTGCAAGCTGTTATAACTTTGACTTCCATGCTCTTTTCGCCAGCAACTTTTGCTGATATACTGGTGCGCATCTTATCAGCAAGTTCAAAAGAGAAAATCCTCGAAAAGTGGTTGAAAAAATCATTGAAAAGCGGGCCCTGTCTGTTTTATATAGCTGCAAATGCACCCTGCCCGTTTTGGGTTTGAAAAAATTTGCCATTGGCATATCTCACCACCAGTAAGTTGCGGAAAATATTTTGAAATTCATCAGTTGCTCATGTTAAAAAAAATTCTCAAAATTCATCAGTCAGTTGTAGAGGAAAAAAAAATCACAAAATTCTTACTTCGATTGCAGGGGAAGAAAAAAAAATCGCAAAATTCATCTACAACTGCGTGAACAAAAAGCCACGAATTTAGCTATCAAGGCGCAGAGCAAAATCTATCTCTAAAAATTCGCCAATCAGTCGCAAGAAACAGAGTTTTGCCCGGAGGCTACTTTTTTAAAATCAAGATTGTTTCATTCCCACCACTTTTTAAAAATGGTATAATTTGCAACTTCTTGCATTATTTAATGTAATAAATTTTGCATAATTTAATCGGTCATTAAATAAGGCAAATGATTCTACTTAAAAAGAAGCAAACTGGCAACAGTGGTAATAAAAATCGGCAGTCAGTAGCAGGAATATATTGCAAATTTCATCAATCGATCGCGGTAACACAATCTTAAAATTCATTAGTCAATCGGGGGGGGAGGTGTCGCAAAACTCTTTAATCCGTAGCAGAAAAAAACAAATTTGGCTGTTAGGCACATAAGAATATTGCAAAATTAGTCTATGGGTTGCCAGAAAATAATGTGAAATGCGTCAGTCAGTCACGAAGAAAAATCTCTAAACATTTGCACTATGACAAAATTGTGAATTTCGCCGATTGGTAAAGAAAAATATCGTGAAATCTGTGAATCTGCTGCGGTAAAATATCACAAAATTTATCAATTGCTCGCATGAAAATCTTGAAATTTGTCAGCATACATGTGGGCAAAAATGCGAGTTTCACCTATAAAGCACGAGGGGAAATTCGTAAATTTGCTTAGGTCAGGAAGAAAAAAAAAATTAAAATTTACTAATCAGAAATAGGAAAATGTCACTAATTTCGCCAGTTGGTTATGAGAAAAAATTGCAAAACTCTGCAGTCTGACATGGAAAATAATTTCAAAATTCGTCAAATATGTCGCAGTGAAAAAAAAAAGCTAAATTCACCAGTAGGTTACTGAAAAATATCGAGAAATTCGTCAATTAGTTGCAAGGAAAAAAACTCTTAATTCGCCAATAGGTCTTGGGGGGGGGGACAGAAATTTGTATATGTACCTGTCAAGAAAGAACATTCACTTCTATGCTGAAGTGCCCCTTCTCTGAAGGAGAACCCTGCCTTTTTTATTCTGGGGGAAACACTAATGATATGTATTACTTCATAGCCTTCTAATATTGTTAAATATCCTTATTGTTTACTATGACATTTAAATTATTTTAAGTAAGAAGAAAAAAATGTGCAGCTCATGTGAGCACAATTTTATCCAATGAATATTTAAATAAAAATTTTACAAAGTTAAAAAATTGCACATAACAGTAATATTTTACCAGATATCAATTATTGATATCAATAACTTGAATTGTAACAGTTTACCTGCAGATTATTTTCTGCCACTGAAATATCCGTCACAGACACTTGAAGAATTTTCTGCTACTGGGGACATCTTATAAACACACAGACATAAACAATAAGTTAAATTTATTATTTTTAATGATCATGAGTCTTTACAAAAGGAAAATTGATTTTATTTACAGACTTTTCACAGAATTCAATATCGGAAAAACATAACCTTAACAAAAATAAATCTACAAAACACTGATGCAGAAAATTGAATCAAAAAACCAATTTTGTTTACTCCCAAAACCTCACTTGCCAAATATCGCAAATTTGAAAAAAGATCTTATGATAAAATATTTTTAAATCAAGTCATCAATACAAACTTAATTTTGTTATGCTTAAAAGAACTCTGCAGAAATGGGTGAAGACCAGAACTTTCTGGTTATAGCGGCTCCCAAAATGATCATTTTAATATTTTTAAAGATTTTAATACAGTTAAAATTGATCAAGCACTCATTCATAAACATTTCTTCTCTATTTAGCCTCAATTAGGAGCAAATCATTGTGATACAGGGACCATGCTAACCATTTTCCACATACTAATAAATCTGAAAAATTGGGATAAAAATTTAATTTTGGCGAAATAATATTTTAGTGCGGATCATTTTTAAAATAGGTATAAATGCCACTTTTTTTTAAAATAAAACTGAAGGGAAAGTAAATTGTGAAATTTGTGTGCAACGGAAAAATATGATTTTCCCAAAACAAAGCGATCTAGAGTAATTAGTCTAGCTTTCCTACAAGGTTTAAATAAATGTATACTATCCATAATTTTACCTGCTAAATTGCAGTCAAAAACAAATGAATATCAATTTCATGGCGCCTGTTTACATTTATGTTTTTATATGTTGTCTTAATAAATTCACCATAACAATAAACACCCTTATTTTGTTTAATATTCTTGGAAAAGTCATTTAATTCACTCATTGCAAATAAAATACTAAAAAAAAAAAAAAAAAAAATATATATATTTGATCATAGCTATTTAAAAACAATATTTTATTAATAAAAAGAGCAAATATTTAATCAAACCTTTTTTCAGTAAGAAAGGTAATATATTTCCTCAACAAATGTTTGTTCATCGCACCTACAACCTGCCTGATGCAGTTGCTTGCACTCTGCTGCGACATTGCAACCAAATAATTGTTGGAAACAATCAGCTGGTATGATCCAGATGCAAAAAAGTTTAAGGCGCACAAAACCTACAATGATATGCCATAAGAGAAGGTTTATATTAATATTCTAACATTGAAGTTCCATAAAAATCTACAAGAACTAAAAAGATTAAAGTAAATATTTAAAGTAAAATTACTGAAAAAGATATTGCAACTACAGATTTATGTATCAGATTTTGAAATTTCCTGTACACTATCTTTGTAGGAACGACAATTTAAATATATATATATATATATATATATATATATATATATATATATATATATATATGCGTGATTTGTATAATACAGGATTAAGGGTGTATTCAAATTCAAAAGTGCATTTCTTCCTGACTTATTTTTTAATTAATATTTGTTTTAAAACACATCTTTTTTGCAGATTATCTTATTCAGAAACTATAAAATGTTCCATGCTTGTCGATTTTTTGATAAAGGCAAAATATATTTAAAAAAAGCCTGTTTTAGTTGATACTTTGAACCCTCATTTCCCGAAGCAAGAGAGTTTGGAATGAAAAAAATGATTGTACTGAGAAAATAATTGTTTATAAATCAATTTAGATATAAGTGAAAAATAAAAACGCTCGGCTGTTTATACAACTCTTTAAAAATCATGACAGTAAGTTTCATGTTTTTACTTTAAAAAATGCATCTGGAAACGTGTCAAAAATTTTTGAGTGGTTGAGCGTGGGAAATTTTTTTTTAATACCGCCTAAATTAGATGAGATAGGAATATCAGGTGTATTTGAACAATACATAGGAGAAAAAAATTCTTTCATTTAAATATGAATTTTTTTAAAGTAATACAATACACTTAAAAGAGAAGGTAAATAAATTATAAAAATCAACCAATTTCACTCGAACAAATTTTAATCATAAAAACAATGTGTCATATTCTATATTGTTACTGGAAGCATGTAAAAGCAATTGTTTGGATTATTTAAAACAAACATCTTTTGGTATTACAAAGTGTTTACCTGTTACATTTGTTGAAGCATGAATATTTTATATTAATTAAGGTATTAGATGAATTTGTAATACTGCACAGTTTCTGCTAATAAAAAAAAAAAATATAATATTCAAAAATTGTTAAAATGCATTATATTTTAACTTTTTTGTTTCCTTTAAACAATGGTAATTATGTTAGTGTGTTTCGTAGGTAAATATGAACTTCCACTAAATGTAGATTAAACCAAAACAAAAAGGTAGAATGGAAAGATTTGCATTTGCTTTTAAAAAGACCCAAAAATGAATAAAATACTATAACAAATTACCTTTAATGTCACTGAATAGGATATATCAGCTTATTTTTACTTTTTACATGACAAATGAATCGATAATCAAATGTCAATGTGCAGTATTTTGTCCACTTGCAATACAAAAATATTAAAAAATTATTGAGTAAAAAAAAAATAAAAAAAAATTTAGATATGATATTAAAGGCAGTTTTTTTTAATAATAAAAATTGGATAAGATGACATGTAGCTTGAGAAATCAACTACATTTTTCTGATGTTATTTACATGCACGAAATACAATGTGATTCACATATTTTGTAATAAAAAACTTATCTAAAAAAAATAAATAATGTTTGATAACATACATAAAAAATATTCTCGGTATTAAGAACTTCTAAATCAATAGAAGTACAAATATGCAAATGCTTAGATTAAAATTGATTTTGAACTTTCATAACAAACTACAATATATTTAAAAAGTTTCGGCGTAAAAAGTTGTTTGTTTTGAAATTTAAAATGTTGTTTGGAATGATATAAAAATGAATAGAATGTGAAATGCTGCTAAGCGAGAAAACTAATTCTACACTTGAAAGAGGTATACAGTATACATATACACATAATTAAATTCTTCTATTAATAATGTAAACTTTTTATTATTTAAGATAGTATTTTTAAAAAAAGGAAAAAGCTACGTACCTTTGCTTCAACCGAAATCACTTCTTCTCTAATAGTCCTCGGTTGGAGAAAGGGTGTCAGTTCTTGTATTAATTGGTGAGTCAAAGTTTTTGATAATCTAAAATTATTTATAAATTCAGAATCCACTAAGTATTCAAAGCTGTCGTATCTTGATGGACGAATATTTCTCGGCACTCTTTCATTCTCTTGAATAACAGCTAACGCTAAAATTGCCGCCATATTTTCTTCAATTCCACTGACTATATTGTGGTCGAAAATTTTCCGTGCGATTCCGACAGCCAAAGCCGAAACGGAAAGGGCATTTCCGATGAGAAATCATTTTCGATGACTTCATGGTACCGTTTTCGCCGGGTTTGGCAGAAATGGACTTCTCATCGGAAAACTTCCGAGAATGATCGAATTCCGAGACAATCGTGGTAGGGCCCCTGGCCCGGGTTGGGTTGAGTTGGGTTGATTATTGACGGCCAATTATCTACACTTGGTATATAGGCCCGGAGGGAGTGCCCTTCGTGGGGGTCTTTCTAAGGGAACCTAACCCGTATTTACGCATGGATAAATCCACGGCTCGAAGAAAACCACGAAAACTCCGAACGATTAGGCCGACGGGCGCGATTGGGATCGAACCCAGCACCTCCCGTCTACCAGCTTCGAGAGTACAACCTCTCGAAGCTGGGGCGGCCCCTGGCCCGGACATTTTTCACCCAGTTGAGAAATTACAACTCATATAATTTATTTACCAAAAATCATTAAAATTAATATAAACAAGAGTATATTAATTATTTTACTAATTCTCAATTTAATATTCAATTTCTAATCAATTTATTACATCAGTATTTATAATATTTAATTTTATTTTAGAAAACTTTTAAATGTAAATGAATATGCTATTAAAATTTTGGCTTCCCTCTCCGCCGATAAATAATAACCATCATTTGGAAATTTAAATGTCAGTTCAAAACTATTCTTTGCTCTGTTTTTAATTAGCGAAATGTAATTAATTAGCTGAGTTCATTCAAATACCATAATACCAGTTTCGTTGTCCCAGAAAACAGCATATTTTAGCTTTCTAAATTAGTTCAAAAATAGTTTGCAAGTAATTTTAATTTAGAGAAAATGCGAAACTGATAAATTTGGAAATCGAGCTTAAACCACATAAGACATCTCGACAGTTTGAGTTTCGCAAAATCAATTTAAGGTCTATATATGTTATTTATTTACCAAATGTATACATGTAAAAAGAAATTATTGCTTAAAATAGATGTATATTTTAGTTTATAAGTAACATAAAAGATACAGGTTATGTATATATATATATATATATATATATATAATATTGCATAAATATTGCATACATATTGTTTAATATAAAAAAAAAATCTTATATATATATATATTTTTAAAAAAAAGAAGTGCATTTAAAAATGATTAGTGAAACATTAAAAAAAAATGTAGAAAAATTTTCAAACATTTTATGTCATTTCTGTCTTTAAGCACATTTTTAAAATTTGACAGTTCTATTAATTGACATTGGAAAATTCGGCAATCCTAGTAATATATCGGTTTGAAACAGATTATTTTGCTACAAAATAATTTGATATTAAATTGCAATATATATATATATTGATTGTGTACGAATAAATGCTATATAGTGTATGATTTTTAAACATTAATTAATTTTAAAATTCAATAAATCATTAACTACAATAAATATAAATATGAAATGTGCTTATGATATATTTCACAAATTTTCTAAAAAATAACTATTTTAGAAAAAAGTTTAAATTTTGGTCAATAGATGGCTCTGCGCTCCCTCTAACCATAAAAATTCTCAAATGAACTTCAAAATTTCAGAATACAAATATTATTTATCAAACTCAGTATTTAAATTAGATATAAATTACAAACTGAGTTCCCTTCTGAGTAATTAACTAGTTTAAATTAATTCTACAATAATAATTTCAGTATAGATTTCAAGTAATTTTAATAATGGTAGAATGTAAACTGATTTTAGAGAAAATTGACGAATGTGAACGTTTCTTAAAAATTACTACTAAATACAAAACTTCAAAATTTCTGAGTTATTAATTTATGTATCAAATATCCCATTTTTAACATTTTCAAACCTAGTTGAAAAGTGTTTGTGACTTCGGTTTGTCTGGATGTTTGCCGTCTGCCGTCCGTCCGTTCTCTAAATGTCGTATAAATATTGGAATCGCCCTGAATTTTTTTTTTTTATGTTTTTGACGTCTTGTATAGATTGATCCCTATTGAAAATGAAGTGTGTAGCATTTAGAGTTTATTTACAGAGACAATCAAAAGTATTCCGTTAAATTACAGTCAATGAAAAAAATTGTTTAAAGTACATTTTGATGAAGTTACGCCATTTGAAACATGATTTAATCATTATACAATTAATTACATGCTTTTTATAAAATATGGTGTGCATTTATTATTCATTTACAGGGTCACACAAAAAAATTCTGTTACACAATGTTCTACGGGGAAAATCATTTGCAGTATAATTTAAACGTTGTTTAATTATTTCAAACAAAATTAAATTTATATGTATTACTGAGGTGCAGTATAAATTGGTCACCGAAAAGTATGGTGTGAATTGCGTTTTTCGTTTATGTACAGAGACACACAAAATAATTTGGTTACAGTCTTAGTGCGATAACCCTAGTGCATGTGTGATACGTGCGTTTTCAACTTCGGTTTGCGTTAAGTTTAACTAAATTTTTGCATAGTAGGTGATCTGTATAAAATCTGTTGGTCATATACAGGCTACACAAAGGAATTCGTCAGTTTTACTGACTATTGGAGTGATTTGCTTAATGGTATTTTAATTGTGTCACGCATTTTCCTTCTAAACTATTTTTAGTAGACTAATATATGTTTGGGGTACATAAAAATATTCACATACAGGGCTACCCAAAGAACAAGTTATATTGTCGGTAATGGTTGGTAATTCCTGGAAGTGAGTTTTAGGGTGCTTATGCGTTTTTTACCTGAATTAAATTTAGCTTAATATGTGGTGTGTACAAAAGTTTCTATATAATACTAGGGGCTCTGCCCCCTACGAGCTACGCTCGCCAACACCCGTTCTGACACCGCAAAATTTAAAAACACGCTGATTTGATCAACTCTAAAACGATTACGGATGATTGAATTATAATTAAACGACCAGTGACTATCTGCTGTAATCGGGTTTCCATTCATTTTCCTTTGACTGAGAGATTTTAAGGCCAAATCAACTGCTGTCGAAACAGCTAACAACTGTTTTCGTGATTCATAAAATAAGATTAATTAAGCATTTGAAAATCCACTTGTGCAAAATGGTTAAGTAAGCAATGTCACTGCATCGGGAAATTTTATAACGATTCTATGGAAAATTGGGTACTTCTTCGTTATCCCGTCTACTACTTTCTATGAAACAAAAGAACTGTCGCCAAAATATAGTATTTATAGCCAAAAGTGCATATCTGTGGCGTCGCATTCAATTGACATCAGATGTGTTACGCGTGTTAGTTATGTCATAGAGTGATCTTTAATTGAACGTTTACCTGTATTTTTAATTATATTTTACCAATTTATTAGTTATTTCGTTGATTTAAACATAATTATTAACCGTAAAAGTATAGTTTTTAATTGAAGGGAAATATTATTAATTACGCTGTTTTAAAATTTGCAATAATAGGTAAAATATTTTGTCGAAATAAATTAATTTTACCCTACTTAATGCTTTGAAAACGAGTAATAATTTAATTATTTCTCTTTATAATATTCAGGCGCAAGTATATTTTTATTACGTATTTTTTTACATTTACTACTTTTAACACGTGATCATTTAATTATTATTTTAAAGTTTTATTTATGTTTTTAATAGTCATGTGTAAATACATTTCTTAATTGAAAGGACATATTATTAAGTGCGCTATTTTACAAATTGGCAACAAGTTAAACAATGGATTTTATAAAATATGAAATAAATCTTCATCAAAATAATGAAAAGTTTGAATAAAAAATGGAAATATAACATAAAAAATGACTCAAATTTAAAAAATAATTGCAGTCTGAACATCGCTAAACTTATCATCTATATCCTTATAAATTATGGTTAAATTCCCGTGCATAGTTTTCGTTTCTATAAAACTTTTTTAAGACAACTATTTTGACCAACATTAATATTAAATATCTCTTAAAATAATGCTTCGATTTAAAAACTGTCTGCTTCAGCGTGTTTATCGAATATTTCTTTATAAAACTACCAATTTTCATATTTTTATATGCAATAGTTTTCCAGAAATACTTGAAGGTACAAAATATTCATTGACAGCGGCCACGGTTGTGGTTACTTTTTTTTTAATATAGAGAGGTACAGGGTTGTGCAAAAAATTTCATGTGCATTTCTATCGATTGACGAAAATTGCTAAATGTTAATTTTCTAAGTAAATAAAATTTTATCATTCTATGTAGTGCATATCCAAATCTATAGATCATATACAACGCTGCGCAAAATAATTTGTCTTGTTTTTTGTCCATGGAAAGTAAATGCCAAAATTGCACTTTCCTTATTTCACTTTATTTAAAGGTGAAATTTCGTTACAGTTTTCTGCATGTGTTGGAAAGTGTATCATAATATATGCTTGACGCATGATTTTCCATTCTTGATATATTTGTTATCGTTAATGCCGCATAAATTCTTGCGTAAAGCCCCCTTTTATTCCAAACTTTTAGGGGCAAAAATCGGGGTGAACGATGTGCGTCATTTTTTTTCTTAATGACAAAAATAGTAAAATAAAATGATCCTAACAAATATATATTTTTTTCTTTTTTGTATTTTTAAAAAATATATTATTTACTTTAACTTAGAGAAATGAAGTAACATACATAAATATATGAAAATAATCTACTTATACAATAAAGAACATTGATCACATATATTTTCATAGATTTGATCGTCAAACGCTAAATGATTGTGTTGGTCACAAAACACAATGTGAAATTTAAAACTCTTAACTCTTGTCTCAACTCACAACGAATTAGTGTAAAATATATTTGAATTTTACTTAATAATAATTTAATTATTCAAATGACTTGTGTGCCTTTCTGGACGCTTCAAAAATGTAAAAACATTTGCTTAATTTATAAATTACACTAATCATTTTTGCGTATTTAAACTGACAAAGAAAGAATCAGTTTGAAAAACCTATTCCTATGCACTTGAAAAGCGGTTTAGAAATAAATATAAAGCTATTATATTGTCACAATTAGCTTTATCTCATCATGAAGTATTTGAAGTAATTACCCTATAGCCACATTAAGATTCTGGGCACACTGCCAATAAATGCACTTATACAGAGCTTTTGCATCACTAAATAGAAATTGCGTGTATGCTGTGAAATAGAAATGGTTTTTCCCAAAGAAAAATATATATCTGTAATAGAATCTGCACAAAAAATAACACAAGAGAACATTTATTATGTAGGATATATTTGTGCTATTTAAAAAATTATCACATGACACAAATTTATTTAAAAATTTTGTTCCGATTATAAATTTGCATGAACAAATGAAAGTGCTTTTTTATGTATTTTTAGAATGTTAGGTGGTTATAATAACTTTAATATAATTATTATAAATGTTTATTATTAAATTAGTGACAAATTCTACAAACAAGTTATATTTTTCAAAAGTCAGGTTCCAATTTATGACTCCCCCCCCCCCCCCCAAAAAAAAAAAAGAAAAAAAATTGAAGAATTAAGTTTAACAATTTTAAGGGCAAGTAATTGTGTTTCTGTAATGTTGAATTCCTATCAGAAGGTTCGTAAAGTTTATTTGAAAGTAAGTAAATTCAAGTTTACAAGTCAAGCATTTTTTCTTTTTTTCACGAAAGCTGAAGTATAATTTTGTTTAAAATTTCCCGTACAAATCTTAATTAAAATTAAGTTGTATAAAAAAAAAATATCCCACCGTCATTCAAGGGATTAAAAAATCATAATTAGAGATTTAAAAAATTAGGTATAATTTTGTGTATCCTTTTTATTAAATTTAAAAGCTTGATCAAACATAACGATTTTTGATAATAAATGATGTAGTATTCACTATTAAAAGACATATTATAGCATTTCATATTAAAATACAAAAAATATTTAGATTATATAAAGAAATAAGTCTTTTGAAAATGTAACGTTTAAGAATTCACTCCCTAAAAATTTATCTTTATTTAATACGTATTATTATATATTTAGGATTGGACCCGTTGTGCATTGTTAAAGCTTCTAACAACCTTTTTCGATGCGTTTGTAATTATATAAATACGTAGCGCCTATATCTGATATGTATGAAGTTATAGTCATATATGCCGTATATGACATTTTAAAAGCACTATGAGCAAGTTATAGTCACATTCTTCATTCTAGTATATCCTATCTTACGTAATTACTTCAGTGATATCCCATGATAGGTGATGATTCGAGGTTGCCATGGTGATTACGTCTTATTTAAGATGGAATCATATTATTTCCGTATTACTGAATTTAAAAACCGAATTTTTATAGTAATATTGTTTAATTATAGCAATCCTATAATCTACCGACAGTTTTTTGGATAGATGTTTAAGGAGAAATATATATTAATAGATAACGGAAAAAGAATCTAAATATGAATTTCAGGTTATGAAATTTAGGCTTAAGTTTCCCATGGGAATTTTTAGTGAATGTCGACAAATGATAAAATTTTGCTAACTTAAAATGTACTTATTTTATTACGGAAATTAAACATATCATAATAACAGACGATATAATTAATTTTTTTACTGAAATAATAACACTATGAACGCACCTCATTTGTCCCGTTTGACGTACAATTTCCAACTTGTTTATTTTACCGTTTTAATTATTACCCATTTCCTTATAGTTACTTCGTTATATTATATATTCTCGAAATAAGCTTTTAT
The DNA here is from genome assembly GCA_963931845.1 of Maratus michaelseni. NCBI lineage: Eukaryota > Metazoa > Arthropoda > Arachnida > Araneae > Salticidae > Maratus > Maratus michaelseni. Next base: position 134,904,401 of record OZ007595.1, read on the forward strand.
TTAACTTAACGTATTTGTATCATTTTAATATAATATTTCTAATATATATAGTTACATTCACAACTGTGCATATGTATACATACACATCCCATATACATATTTTAGACTCATTTTTTCCTTTGTTATTTTTTTACTAAAGCATCGTATATACATTACACATAGCATTTTTCTGAGAGAATTCGGAATCAAATCATTGAAATTTTGTGCTAAATAGTTTCCAAGTATTTTCCAAAAAGAGTTTAAAGACTTTTTGATTTAAACAGAAATTCTAGAGAATTTGGAAGTCTACATTTAATTTGGAAAACGTAATTAACGATTTTAAATGTTTTGTAATACATCTCTACTAGTTTAAAACTCTAGGAAATGTTTTCTAAATTTGTTCCAGAATTGTTTGAAAGGCCTTTTAATTTAAGAACTGAGTATTTGCAAATACTTATGAAGTAAGAATTTAAATTTCGTTAACATTAACAAGTGGGAAATTGTACGTCAAACGTGACAAGTGAGGTGCGTTCGTACTGTTATTATTTCAATGAAATGACTTACATTTTGTTATTATGACATAATTAATTTCCATAATAAAATAAGTACATTGTAAGTTGGCAAAATTTTATCTTTTGTTGACATTTACTGAAAATTCCAATGGGAAACTTAATCCTAGCTTTGAAATTTTCAGAACTTGAAATCCATATTGAGACTCTTTTTCCATTTAATATATATTTCTCCGAAAGCATTCTATCCAAAAAACTGTCGGTAGATTATATGATTGCTATAATTAAACAATTCTAGTATACAAACTCAGTTTTAAAATTAAGTAATACTGAAATAATCTGGGGTCATCTTAAATATGATGTAATCACTATGGTAACCAAGAATTATTACCTATCATGGGATATCATTGAATTAATTACGTAAGATAGAATTTAAAATAATGAAGATGAATGTGACTATAACTTGGTTATAGAGGTTATAAAATGTTATATGTGTCATATATGACTATAACGTCATACATGTCAGATAACTTGGTGATACGTCTCGTTCGCTTGACAATTCATCCGCGGAAACCGCTATAACAAGGAAGTACCGACTTTTAAAATAATTCAAATTACTTAATTGATTTACTTAATAAGATCTGATTCGATTTTCATAAAATAACAAATAACTCAAAAAAATTCTGCAACAATTATATATATTAAATTTTAAACCATTCGGTTGCATTGTTTTTGTGCTGTTATATGCGGAAAGATGGACGGACTGGACGACGACTATAGGTGCTACGTATTTATATAATTTACGAACATACCGAAAACGTACCGTAGTGTTACATAATAATGAGAATATTTTGCCGAAATATGCATCAATAGAAATTTCAAGCATGTATTCATTGCTCACGTCATAATAGTATGTAATTATTAGTAAATTGTCAGACAAAGAAAAATAAATTAAAAAAATAAAGACCCTCAATATGTTTATTTTTTAATTTTATCAACAGAACTGGGAAATTAAAACCCGTAAGTGTATACTGCATACTGCTGTTATGTCTTAAAAATGGAATATCATTCCAGGATATATAAAGCACTTCTAATCCTGTTCAATCATCCTTACTCTTCGTTTTTTTGGTGAGTTTTTGTCCATTGCTTTATAATATAATATCTATTGTTGTTGAATAATGGTTTATTTATGTATTTCTTTAGTTATTTAATCTCTTGTGCTTTTATTTTATTTTATTTTGTTTCTTATATATATTTAAGAAGCTTAATATTGTCGACTTTATGCATAATGCTGACAATATTTGGTGAAAAAACATGGTGAATTATTCTTATGAAGCTCCTCTGAAGATTCCATAATATATTCATAGGTTCCATTTTTGATTTTACATGTTATTAAGATATACTTCCTCCAACATCCTTTGTTACGAATGCCTCCTTGGCAAAAGCTAAACGATTTGTCGGTTACCAATATCAACGTTTTTTTTTGTTTTGTTTTCTCTGATATTATTCTTTTCCGCCCGATGTAAAATTTGTTTCTGAACCGATTGTCGGTGATAATTTGAACGCTCAAACGAGTGTAATATATAAGTAATAAAAATGATATAAAATAATAATATCCTGTTAATCTGTAAATAAATACTTTAAGTTTTTAAAAGAAGAACTTTGGTTATCTGACGAAACATTTTAGAATAAGTGAACTAGCTTAACTTATTTGATCAAGTTTTGCTTCTTGAAAGATAGAATGAATGGCGTCGTTTGCATAGAAGAACCTTCATTCTGATCAAAAAATGATATGCATCATCCCTTCCATTGATTTTTTTAATATCTCATCCTTTGTTTTTCACACGTGTTTTTATTATATATATATATATGTATATATATATATATATATTACTAGATTTGATACAAATCTTCTGATGTGAAATCGTAAATAAAATTTGCAAGAGAGCATGCTAATGTTCATCCTTCTTTGTATAAATAATGCGGAAAATCACTCCCACTCACCCTCCTTATTTCATAATTGCATGGGGATATTTGAAAACGGTAAAATACGTGTTAAATCAATTTAAGGGGGATGTGGGTCTTCTGACTAAATCATTTTTGTGCTGGGCTGCATTGGGGAACAGCTGGAGTGATAAAGGAGTGTTTGTGACATATCGCTGGAAAGGTCTATACAAGAAGAGGAAATTATTAAAATTGCCCCAGGATGGTTAAGAGAGTTATAACTAATTAAAATTGTAATTCTTAATTTCCTGAAAAGGTGAAAAGTTTATAATCTAAGCGAATTAAAAACTAGTCGTTGGGGGCCACCGTAATACTTACCCATCATGGATATGCATAATGTAAAGTATTAAAATAAAAATGTGTAAACTACTTATAAAATGCATTGCAATTCAAATAAAATCGTGGCTTGATGACGTCATAAACTTTAAAGGATTGATTACTGAATTGCTTGAAAGAGGTTTTTCCTTATAACTCCAAAAATAATAATCCTTTTAACTAGCAGTTTATTGCATCTGATTAAGCGTCAAATTTCCAATTAAAATATATCTTTAAAGTGAAATTTGGATGAAATACAGGGTCATGAAAAATCGAAGAGTGTGGTAAATAGGATTCCAAATATCTCGGCAACTAATGATCCAATCGACTTAATGCTTTATGCAAAATTTTATGTTTTTTTATTGTCTTTTATATTCATTTCTTAAAATAAACAATTTCGAAAATTTTTATATACCTTTTATCAGAACGAATATTTCGAGAGTCCGAAAAAAATAGTTCCGGTTAATCGAGGTTATTGAAATGAAATAGGCTTCTTCCCGTTATGACATACTAAGTACATACCAAATTGCAAGTCTCTATCTCAATTTTTTCGGGAGATAGACCGTTTACAGACACACAGACACACAGACGGACGGCAATTTTTTTTTCTAAAAATATGTTTTTCGGAATCTCCAGTGTCTGAAACGTGTAAATCCGTCAAAATTTTTTTTTCGATTTTCAAAACGATTACAAGCCTTACCCTATACTACGTATGATGGGTAAGTAAAAACACTCGAGTTAATTGACTTCTACTTTTTGGTAGTATTGAGTTAAGGAATAACTCATTAGTGTTTTTTTTTCTCTAATTGAAAAATTCACCCAGATAGAAAATTCACTTTAAAATGTTTTGTTATTTTAAAGAAAAGTTATTACTTTAAAAGAGAAGTGTGTTTCCATTTTTTGATTTTAATGATTTATAGGTATTTTTAGATGATTTAAATGGACTGCTAATTTTACAAAGCTGTGCATTTTCAATTCCATTTGCATTTTGCATGTAATCGAGATGTTAGCTGCTTGTCAGATTTGAATGTACACTGAAGTTGCTTGCGAGATTTGATTTGTACATGGAGATGGATCAATGCCTCTATGTAAGGTTTGCCGTTGGTTTTCACGCTTCACAAATGAGAATTTTGAACTGAAGGATGAATACCACACTGTTTTATGAATTTAATTTGATGAAGATTGATTGAATATCGTCTTCGCTAAAATCAGTCAATCAATAAGAGAACACGAATTGTAATCAGAAAACTATGGTATCTTCGATCAATGAGAAAAATACTCATGCACTATTCCTCAGTCAAGTACAGATGTTGCAATAAATCTTTCCTTAAATGCGGCCAAAAAAAATTGCCATTGCAAAATTACATTAACTCAGCTTTCTACCAACCCCGTATTGAAACATTTCTATAAGACGCTTCATAAATTCGATTCATACAATACTACTGATTAGGATTATACAGACATATACTGGGTGTATATATTAAGTGTGTTCCACATTTTAAATCCTCGAATTTTTTAAAGTAATTAATTTACAAAAGAAAACTAATAACTTCCATAAACACTGCCATATAATTAAATAGAAATAGATTAGAATTTTACTAAAGATGAAGTTTACGCATGAGATTATTAAAATTGATTGCTTAATATTTTTGTAGATAAAGCAAGCATCTAAATATAATTAGATTTATTGTATGTACATTAACAATTATTATGCGTTTAGAATGATTAATACAAATACAGTCAAGTAATAGACAACCTGTACAAGTGTTCTTCAAATATAATAGCAATTACTTTCATGCTATTATGTTGTCGCAATTATCTTTAACTGTTAACGATATATTTACTATTATTACAATAAACGACAGGGCGCATTGCCAGCAAATACAACTACAGACAATTTCTAAAGAAAACAGAATCCAAATGTTAGAAGTGAAAGGAAAATGTGCTCTTACAAGCACAGATGATAAATCAGCTAAGTCATATGAATAAATGTTGACAAAAGGAAATGATATATTTTACTTTACTTGCACTACATAACGCATATCAATGCGTGAAGTAAATTATAAGGTAAATATAATATATTTTAACGTAATTAAAAAAAATAGAATAAATATGTGAATTATTTATTCAAACAATTATAAATAATACGCAAAAACTGAAAAAAAATACATAATAAAATTACAATACATATTTAATTTTATAGATGTTTTAAATTTGGATTTGAACACGTTAAATAATAACAGGAAAGAAAAATCATGCGTGAAGCATAAATTGTGAAACATTTTCCAACACATTTAGAATGCTGTAAATAAATATCAGCGTTTAAAAACAAGAAAGAAAAATCATGCGTCGTGTATATATTATGTAACACTTTCCAACACATTCAGAATGCTGTAAAAAAACTTCCCCGTTTAATACGGTGAAAGATGATATATAAGTAAATAATTTCGAAAACGTATAAAACTTTTGATTACCCAATTTTAGAAATCGCGATCTATAGTCGAAAAATAATTCAAATTATTTTGTGAATCTCTGTATATGATCTATCGATTTGTATATATTTTATATATTATGCTAAAATTTAGTTCAATTGAGAAACGCTAAACAATGGTGAAATTTTTCTTTCAGCAATTCCCGCAAATAAACGGAAAGGTATTTTAATTATTTTGCACATCCCTGTATATGATCTATATAGTTCAGACACACTAAGCTAAATTCAAAACATTTGTTAAATTTAAAAACGCATACTGCAACTGAAAACGCTCTTCCAGCTATTATCACTCATTCAATATTGTAACCTAACATTTTTGTGTGTCCCTGTATATTACTGATAAATTTTATGCCCACCTTATTCAACGGTATTCATCTTGTTGTGCACCTCCGTGATATATACACTCTTAATTAAAACTATACCTCTAATTTAAGAGGTACATTCTGAATTTTTGTGCCTCTGAATATTAAGAGGCACGTGGTGCCTTTGAAATTAAGAGGTACATAGTGCATTTGAGATTCAGAGGCACAGCGTAAGTGCCCTTGAAATTAAGAGGCACAGTGTGCCGCTTAATTTCACTCGTTAAATCTCACTTAATTCTCACTCATTAAAAATAAATCTCATTTTTAAACGTTTAATTTATTTATATCTTTACAGTAAATTCAGTCTACTGCAGAAAGATTTTCCAGCATGGCATATCGAAAGACATAGGTTAAATTTTGTCTAGGGCAGAATACTACATATAATAGAAAATTTTCTCACTTCCAATTAATTGAAATAAATTTCAAATAAATATTAAGATGTGTGTCCATGTGGTCTAAGTCAGTCCTGTGGTTCAATAAAAAACCTTGTCAACATATCACTTTATTTTATACATAACAAAATACATAAAAAGGCATAAAAGTTTTATTAAAAACAAATAAGACAAACCTTAAAAATAATCAGAGTAAAATAATCATAATATTGATCTTGTGATAATGACAACAATTAATTTCAAAAAGTAACTCTAATCATCAATATTTCATTACTGGTATCCTAAATGTTGAAATTTATTTGAAAATGACTAATTTTTTTTCATTAGTATATATTTTCATTATATTGAATTCTGATTCTAAATAAAATATGATTATAAAAACAATATCTATTACTTTTTGTAGAATGTCCATTACTGAAATTTTGGGTGTTTTGATTTATTTTTGTTATTGCAGTTAAATTTCGATTACAATGGGAAATGTAGCTGAGATTAGTTAAATATCGTTCACAGATTAATATCAGTGTTGAATTCAGACATTTTTCTCTGGGAGGGATTTTTGCGGCTTTGGGTGGGGGAGGGGGGTTGTACATTTTGACCATTAAAAGGAATAAAATCTCACACTTTTCGGGGTGGGACATCATTGTTCCGGAGAGGGAATGCTACCCCCCCCCCGGGCCACTCCCTGAATTCAACACTGATTAATGTAATACAAAAGAAACTGGACTTTAATAGCTATAACTATTAATTAAAAAATTAAATTTCTCAATGTAATGATACATTTACACGGTATATAATATGTTTGTAACATAAAACATTTCTTTTACAGTGTCAATTTTTATACTACACATTCAAAGAAAATAATCAAGTACTAAACTAAATATCCTTACTTATTGCAGGCTTTTCTATAACTTCATCATGATTCGCAGGTGGATGATTGCAATAATGACACCATCCATTGTACGTAATGTTATGTTTCCTAACATAAATTCATTGCATTTTCCACAGGAACGTTTATCTCTGCGGCGCCGTTTTAAATCGTATGAAAACATAACTCCTATAATCAGCGATTAATATTGTTGCAATCCTGAACAACAATAATAACAAGAGCGTAGTTAAAAAACGAAAGCACAAAACCTCTTGAATCAAAATAATCGTCTTGCGAAAATATTATATATATAAACTCGGTTTGTGACATCAGGTGCCGCCATTCGAATAATCTACGAGAGACCACGCCAGGCGCCATTTTTTCTCGTTAGGGGTACATTCTTCCTCCAGACCCATATCCCTCATTGAAAATAAATATCCCGTCAATGCATCATTGGTTAAACATTTGTGCGCATGCGCGCTTCCCCACTGTACCGCTAAATAAGAGACCGTTTTTTTTTTAAAAGGCATACATTTATCTTGATGCCTCTGACAAATTTCGTTCTGTCATCGGTGCCTCTGAAAGATTTTGACACAGTCATCTGTGCCTTTCATTTCTTTGTGCCTTTGATGTTTATCGGCTTATCAGAGGTACTTTGTCTGTGTGCCTCTCATATTAAATTAATAGACGGCACGATGCGCTGGTGCCTTATATATCAGAGGCACAGTTTTCAGAGGGTACCAGTTTCAATGTACTTGAAATAGCGTAACACTATTAAAATGCATTACAAACGATTTTCCCCCACAGACCATAATGTAACGGAAAATGTTTGAGTGTCCCTGTAAATGAACGATGCATTTTACGTACACCATAGCCTTCTACAGTAAATGCCTTATAGTGCACCTCAGTGTTATGTATAAGTTTGAATATGTTTAAAATAATGTAACATCACTAACATACACCACAAACGATTTTTCTCCATTGACCGTAATGTAAATGAATAGTTTTAAGTGCCCCTGTAAATGAACTATGATTGCTACACACTTCATTTTCAATACCGAACATGCCACAGTAAATCTTAATAACATAGATCAATTACATAAAAATCCGACTATATTTACGTGACTTACAGCAAATGTCATCTATAGTCGAAAATAAAATCAAAATATTTTGTGAATCCCAGTAGATAGGATAAAGTTCCTAGAAAAAAACAAAATAAAACACACTTAAGTAATTCTCACTCATAGACAGTAATGCTTATGAATTCTCTTCTGTACCCCCGTATATGATCGGCAGATGTTATACACCCCACGAAGAACGCAAAAATTAATAAAACGCATACCAAAACTCTTTTCCAGCATTCATCGTTCAAAGACAATAGTTTAACCGACAAATTTTGTGTGTCCCTGTAAATGGAAATTAAATGCTATGCACACCATATTCTACAGTAAGCATCTCGCAGTGAACCTTAAGAACGTATATTGATTTCAATATATTTGAAATAGTGTAACATTATTAAAATAAATTACAGACGATTTTTCTCCTGAGATCAGAATGTAGCGAAATTCCGTTGCATGTCCCTGTAAACGAATTATAAATGCTACACACTTAATTTTAAAAGCCTAACAAGACATGCGAACCCTCAAAATCATATATCAGTTACATTGGAATCCGAGTATATTTCTCGAGTTACAGCACAGACTAACAGACAGACGGTCAGACAAACCAAATTCAGAAACATTTTTCAACTATGTTGGAAATGTTTAAAAAACGTAAATTAATAACTGTGATATTCAATAAAACACAAGTCAGTAAAAAATGCAATGATTTTACTTGAAATGTGATTTTAGAAATAAAGCTATTAAAATTGATTTCCATACAATTTTAGAAAAAGAGAATATTTGAATGGTTTCATATAATTCAGACATTGAAACAAATTATTCTAATACTCATAATATTTTTAACAGAAATAATATCAGTTAAATAAATCTCTACCAGTCTACTTTTAAAGATAATGACAATTACGTTAATGCTACTATGATGTCACGATTATATTTATCAGTAATGAAATGCTTATAATTATCACAATCGACTGGGCGTATTGCCAACATATACACATGCAAAGCCCTTCCAAAGGAAAATAGAATTTAAATGTGAGATGTGAAAGGGAAGTTGGTTTACAAGAACGTACGATAAATCAGTCAAAGTATCAATAAATGCTAACAAAAGGAAACTATCTCTTTATCTTTTTTACATCTACTACATAAAATATATCAGTGGTTATGCTCGAAATATTTATGAGGTAATTTTAATTCTCTAACACAATACAAATTATATAAAAAAGAAAATATATAATATATGTATGTCTAGAAATAATATGTGTATAATCCATAGCTATTCACCGTTAATAAGGGGAAAAAACCATCAAAATTTTAATACAAATATTATAAAAATGTACGTTAAATGCATAATCATACCTTAAAAAATATTTAAACAATATACAATGAGTTCTATAAATCATACATTCATGACAAAAATTTTATATATTACACAATACATGCAGTATCACTGTAAAAATCGATGATATATCAGAGAATTTCGATTAGGAATATCAGACATTATTTAAAATATTGAAAGTAAAATATATTGTGATAAAATTAACTTTTATTTTAAAGTTAGAAAAAAAATATTCAAGACATATATTGACAATCAAATTTAACTTTTGTGTGATGCATAGTACGAATAAAAAACTAACTGCAATACATAAATATAGCAGTGTTTAAAAAAAATTAAATTACATTGCATGTAAAGCTGAAATGTTAGATAAAACTATTATTACTCGGTTTGTGAAATTTCTGTATTTCGTTATATTCAGTTAAATCCATCCATTGAATAAAAAAGCCTAAATAATATTTTGTTATACTACTGATAAAATTAATCATTTTTTGGAATGTTCTAATTCGAAAAGATGAATTAAATTACAGTTGACCAATCACTATATGTTGTGGACTTCATTAAAACAACATATAGAATATGCAAATCTTCCGAAACTAATGTAAATTAGAATTCTATAGAAATAAACTGTTCAAAAGCACCAGAAAATGTAAAGGAAACATGAAGCATTTTATAGGAATTTATATTATTGCTCGTGATGAAAAAAAGACGTGCTATCGCTACAAGAGCAGAAACAAGATTCTGTCCGCTTTAGTGGCACATTTCTTAATCTTTATCCTGTTCTTTCAGTAAAAGAACATCTCTTTGAAACTAAACAAGAGCAGAAATTACTACAAAATATATTGAAATTAGCCAAATAACATACTGTTTTGGCGAGAACAATGTGACAAGAGACAGGTGGTAATTGTCCGTTAATGAAAAACCTGTAGGAGAGAGATAAAGGAAAATTATGACTTTAAGCGCCACAGTGAAGATATGGAATTTTGGTAAACCAGTGAAACCGCGAAGTACATTTACCATGGGGGAGGGGGGGGGTACCTTAAAGAATTGATAGCCGGCGTTAAAAATAGCAGCTGCACGTTACAGATATTAAATGAAAAGGCATCTGGACAACTGAGAAAATGATCTAATAAGTTTAAAAAAAATGAACCTTAATGAACAAAAGTGGAGGCGTAAAATGTCAGGATAAATTTTGAATGTCTATCGAAAAGAATGAGTTACAATGAAAAAAAATATATATATATATATTGTTGTGAGCTCGGGGTTCGAAAGGACTGATGCCAATATATAAGAACAATCAAAAGGCTTTATTCACTATAAACAGTGCAATACGAACACCAATATGTTCTGAAAATTACAAGATATTCAGTAATCTTCAAATCCAATAAAAGCACAGCAAAATTTCACACAGAAACAATGCGTTCAATACGACGTATCAACGGCAAAATCGATCCGAGAAACACAGTTCTCAATGCAAAGCCTCTCGTATGAATTCAATCGCAGTTGACAGACAACTAACTGAACTGAACTGGTGGAGGTCCCTTATATAGGCTTTAAAGATAACTGTACAATTTTCCAGAGCCTTCAGATGCTAGAAATTACCAGAAAGTGCTTTAACTTTCGATAGAGAACCTAAGCGAGAAAGGATCCCAATGTACAGGTATAAGGGGGGGAGGGGGGGTGGTTGCACAAAAAGTCGCCAAATCCGTCGCCAACTTGGCGACATTTGGCGATATATCGCCAAATTTGGCGACAAAAATAAATCGCCAAAACCATCGCCAACTTGGCGATAAACCCATTCCTTGGCGATTTTTCCATAGACTTCCATTATAAAGATGAGGGTGTAAGGTTGTTTTCCTTGCAAACCATCTGAGGCCTTTAGCATTGAGATACATGATGCTCAATAGGAAATACATTAATAATACTGCAATTTTCACAATAATAAAATAAAATAAATTTAAACAAATGGAATATTTACAGATATATGCAAAATTCATAACAATATATATATATATTCTTTTTTTTTTTTTTTAACTGAGCGTTTTATGCGGTGAGAAAAGGATTCCGAATGAATTAAAGAAAGCTTAATAAAAGGGAGATACAGGGAGTAGCTAGATTTTATAGCTCGAAAAATAAAATAATTTTAAAGAATGAAAATTTAGAAAAAATAAGTAGGTGGGGGATATTTTTTTTTTATGAAAGGGGAATATGTGAAGTTAAAATCATCTTCACAGGGAGAACATAATTCATGAAAAATGCATTGAGAGCATTCTTCCACAGAGTTTCAACACATGAAGTGGTTTCTTTTACTTCCATCCTTTTGTCTGAAATAATTTCAGAACTGTGTGCTTGCATAATAATAAAATGCTGCTATGTAATATAATCAAACACTTGTAGTTATCACGCGTACCAGGAAGTATCTACATATATATGTATAAAAACTTTTTAATGAATTTAAAATGCAGTTCAATAATTCTGGGATAATATAAGAAATATAAAAAAATATAATATATAACATTATAAATAATTAAAATGTTATTAAAAAAATCCTTACTTTAATAGTTATGCATGCGCAAGAATTATTTCTATTCAGAAAAGGAAAAAAAATAAGTAGAATAATTTTTCCCATTTTAGTCTTTTTAATCTAAAATGATTTCCATTTACTTAGTTCATAACTTACTTTAGTTTTTCCAGCTATAGCAAGATTAAAACAAACAAATATTTCAAATCTATTAAAAGTGTTGTGCAATTAAAGCGAATAAATGGTAATTTTCGTTTATATTAAAAAAAGGAGAAAAGAAATCAGCTTTTCAAACTTGCCACAAAAGAAAAGTATATTGATTGTTTTTATCTTAAAAGCTACTTTCTGTGTTATTTTTCTGTTCATTTACTAAGTTAACTAAAAATAAAAATGTCAATTAATTAAATGTTTTTCACTATATAAGCTGATTCTTTATTGACAATAAAATATTTCATAAAATATTGAGGTGCTGTATTTCTTTTAAATGCTAAAAGGTGTAAATTAACAACATAAAACAACTTTTATTAGGTTCTTTTACACCTTTTAGCACTTAAAGAAATATATTATTACAAGGTGTTATAATTTATTATATTGCTATATTAAGATGCAGTTAAGAAACAAAAATCCTCTTGAAATATGTTATTTTTAGGGAACAAAATAACATTGCAAAATTAGTAGAGCAATTTAGAATATTGGTTCAACTTAAGTAAAACATGCATCAGCAATATATTTATTTTATTTATAATATCTTTGTATGCGCAAGATAAAACTTATTAAAATTATCTTATGACATTTTCTTTTAATGAATATGATGCTTCATTGCATCTTTGTAGATTCATGAAAATGTGTATGAAATTCCTTCATTAAAAAAGGGTAATTTAATCCGCTATCTTGTTCAAAGTTTATCGAGGAAAAACTGCTCAAAAACAATGTCTCGAGATAGTTGGATTTGATATTTTGCCTTCCCCGGTATCGCCAGTCTGCGTGGCGTAACCTTTACGGCTCTTACGACCGTATTTTTAGAAATTTTCCTGTCGGATCCACTTTACGATGTTCTTAAAGAATTTGAAATTTACATATGAAAACATTCATGAAACTGATTCATTAAATGTTTTACTAAAACACGTCTTTGATGAAAAAGTATATACAAAAGGTTTTTAAAAACTTTAAAACCCTAGATGTTAACAGTATAAAACTCTCTCCGAGCGCTTTCGGCTACAATCCGAGCCATTATGAAGAAGAAAAAAAAGCTGAGAATAAAGTTTGATGCGGATCGAGACTAGACTATAAACTACAGGAAGCTTTTTATAGACATGGGTAGATGGAAGAAACCACTGTTTAGTGAAGGGGAGAGAGCTCAACTCCATGACTTTTTTGAGAGGCCATACATTCCTGTACCCTGAAGTAGTGTTTTTTTCCACTCCTTGATAATGCCTAAGATTGTAGCCGGAAGCTTTAGGATAGAGTTTTATACTGTTACTAACTAGCTTTTTAATTTTTTTAAAAAGCTTTTGTATATATTTTTTCAACAAACACCTATTTAAAAAAATTAATGAATCATTTTCATAAATGTTTTCATATTTTAAGTAAGCAAAGGTGAATCTATCGTTTTAAATTATATTTTATAATGTTAAAGTTATTTTTCTGTCGATTTAAAAAATATAAAAAGACCAATAATTTAAAAAAAAAAAGAGAGAGAAAAAAAAAGTATTTTTGACATTTAAAAAAATTTTGTGGTCTTTTTAAGGTTTTGTGGTAATTTTAAAGATTTTAGTTCCTGTATTGACCTTGGTTAATGCTTAACCCCTTAACCGTTACGTAATGTTCAGAAAATTTCTTAAAAATCGTTCGATTTTTTTATTGCCCTATTTTAGTATTCATAAAATTCTGAGTTAATTATTGAAAGAAACAGTGTATTTTTTTTAATTAAAATATTCAGGATCGATAAAAATTTCAAAAATCACAATTTTATTTACTTTTTTTGTACTCAAGCTTCAATTTTAAAATTCAGATTGCTTGATTACCAGCTCTTTTATAAAGTAGAAATATTCGTCTTTTTTAATGACAAAATAAATAATGCGAGAATAAGGCCAATTATACTATTTAAAAAAAACTGATGGGAATCAAACAATCTGAAATTTAAAAGAGTAGCCTACACTGCTTTTGAGGGTCACGGGGCGACAAAATTTGTTTACAAATGACTGCCCGTGGCACCTGCCGAATGTACCGTGCGCGACGATCAGGGTGTTTTAAAATAATCTCGGGAGTGATAAAATCATTGAATAAACCATAATATTACCAGGGTTCGTACGGATCAAGGAATTTTCCAGGAGTGTTACCAGTTTTTTTTTTTTTTTTTTTAATAAAAAAAGATATCTAGATTAAACTGCTGTATCTTCACCTTATTTTAAGTAGAGATTTTCTGTAAGAAAATATTGGTACCGAAGAATTTCCTGGTCGCAAAATTCCAGGAGCCGTACGAACCCTGTATTACGGCTGCCATTAGATATTATTTTTATAATCTATTCATACCACTAATCTTGAAAATATAAATTTTGTATTATATTTCACTTGCAAGTGCTGTTAAAATGTATTAAAAGATTCTTGTTTTGTGAAAGTGAAGCGAGATTTAATTAAAATTATGAGCAGTTCAGCCCGTGAGGGTCACGGGCGCGACAAAATTTGTTCACAAATATTGCCCGTGAAGGTATCGAGCGCGACGATTAGGGTGTTTTAAAATAATCTCGGGAGTGATAAAATTATTGAATAAACCATAATATTACGGCTGCCATTAGAAATTATTTTTATAATCTATTCATACCACTAATCTTGAAATATAAATTTTGTACTATATTTCTCTTGCAAGTGCTGTTAAAATGCATTAAAAGATTCTTGTTTTGTGAAAGTGATGCGAGATTTAATTAAAATTACGAGCAGTTCAGCCCGTGAGGGTCACGGGCGCGACAAAATTTTTTCACAAATATTGCCCGTGAAGGTATCGGGCGCGACGATTAGGGTGTTTTAAAATAATCTCGCGAGTGATAAAATTATTGAATAAACCATAATATTAAGGCTGCCATTAGCAATTATTTTTATAATCTATTGACACCACTAATCTTAAAAGATAATTTTTTTATTATATTTCTCTTGCAAGTGCTGTTAAAGTGTTGTTTTTCGCAAACATGGAAATCCATTAAAGCAATATTCTGTTCTGTTCTCTTAAAGTGTATTAAAAGATTCTTGTTTTGTGAAAGTGATGCGAGATTTAATTAAAATTATGAGCAGTTCAGCCCGTGAGGGTCATGGGCACGACAAAATTTGTTCACAAATATTGCCCGTGAATGTATCGTGCACGACGAATAAGGGGTTGAACACATCCTCATTTCAAAATACACCATATACTTTCGATAAGATATTTTCGATCCGGATCCATTTAAGGGACATTATTTTCAATAATAGTACTATTCACTGCCTGAAATCTATGACATGGAACAGTGTCATCCATAAATATAACATCACTATGTACAAAATGATCTTCTAAATTACGAATCAGGAAAATCTTCTAAAATTTAAACATATATCTCTGAAATCACGTCGCTATTCACGAAACGTAGTTTTCCGGCTACCTTCAAAGAACACAGATCGTTACTGAAGGATAAAAGGAACAATATAATTATATTGTTTGAAACTTATTGAAATTTAACAAAGCTGAAATATGACACAGGTGGGGTGGCAAACAACTACAACAACAACATATAAAGAAAAACTGGGAAGCAAGAAACTGTAAGAACCATTTAAAAAATCATGATTCCAGTAACAAGAATTTTATCACAATTTTGTGGAAAACCAATGAGCTGATCAATAAATTCATTGCGTTCTACAATGAAATGTTTTGAGTGTTTAATAAAATATTTTCTAATAGCTTAACATTTATAAAGTGTTTATGTATACCAGTTTTTCTCAAGTTTGTCAAATTGTTAGAAATTAATGTTTAAAATATCCAAATAAAATCAGATAATTTTCCTGGATTATTTTTTATAGGGCGCAGCCAGTTTATTAAAGAAATACTTAAATAAAAAAAGGAAGTATACTAAGATTTTTATCAAACATAATTATTAAGAAGAACACCATATATAGTCGTTAAACGTCGATCTAAAGTGAAGATAACGGTGACAACCATCCATTATATTTCCAAAGGAAAATATTTACACAAAAGATGCTTTTAGTTCAAATTTTGTTTTTATTAGATGATCAATCAAACTTAACAGTATTTAAAGCAGTAAAATTTTAAAGTAAAGAAATAGAGTAATTACTCATTAAACTTTGAGTGTAATGAATATTAATTAAGAATATTATTATAACATATCTGAAAAAGTTTTTTTAATTTTGTAACTATGCAAAGGATTTATGATATTATAATATAGATGTAATTATAAAATATATATATAGTGCAGTGAGAATTTTTAAAGATAGTAAAGTGATTAAATTTTTAAAATAAGGTTTTTCATGATACAAAAACTATTGTTATCACGGTAATAATAGTAAGAAAATCTTACAAAAATCTCCTAAATCATTTAGATTGTAACTGTCAGACTACGTAGAAATATATTTAAAAATATTTAAAAGGAGTATGTCCAACCAAAATATTGCTATTTTAAATTTTTCTAATATTTTTCATATTTTATTTTTTGAAAATAAAAATGTTAAACCTTCAAGAAATATAATTCCGCTACGTTTACAAGTATACTCTAATTAATGATATAGCTATTTAAATTGTGCAGTGTATATGCTTTTTACTGCAAATCTACAATCAATATTTTTGAAGAAAAATTTCTGCCAAATAGATAGAATATTGTATTTTTCAAATGCCCACTTTTGAAAAAAAAAGTATAATTTTTTTTTTGAAGAATACATGGTAACAGGTGTTTCTGAAATGGAATTTCATATTAAACTATGTAACTGCATACGTCCTGGTGATATTCTTTTAGTAATCTAATTTAAAGTCAAAATTCTATTTGTTTCTATATACCCGATGAATCAAATTAACTACTCTGTTTCTGGGGATCTTGTTTTCAACTGCTCAAAAAGTGCACGTCGTTTTATGCAGACAATAATGACCTGTTGCTATGTCGTTTTCTGTAGAAAAATAAATCTTCTGTTAAAATGTTTCTTTGCATTTGCTTATATTGTTTCTGTTCTAAGTTTATAATGCCTAAGAGAAATAACATCTTTTTGGAAGATTTTAATTATAGAATACATTACTCGCTAAAAATATAAAAATATCTCTATTGAAAATAGTGTGGCGTATGTGAAGCAGCTGTTCGTTACTGGCTGACCCTTTTAGTGTAAAAAGTACTGATATTGTATAATTCCAAGTTTAGCTATCTTATTAACTCTGAAATTTTCATTCACAAATCACTCCTAGTCTCTACATCTTTAGTTAATGATTATTTTGTAACTTGGCAACTACGCAGCTCGAGAATGTGACGTATATAATTTGTCTTAATCAAATAATCCCACCCCACCTCATAACACAGTGAGGTGTAACAACTTATCTGTGTTGCGTAATTGCCAAGTCATAAAATAATCATTAACTAAAGATTTAGAGACTCGGATGATTTGTGAAAGAAATTTTCAGAGTTTATCAGATAGCTAAATTTGGATATTTACACAATCTCAGAACTTTTTATGGTAAAAGTGTCACGAAACTTGGCTGCATTTTTTGCATATGACATTTTTGATAGGATTTTACTTCTCCTCCTTTTTCTTTTTGTAAGTAATCTTCCTTTTCTTGACTTTGGGAACTTTTTGGACATTATCCACTGGTTATAACCTGGCCTACACCCTGTTCCTATTATTTGAAGTAACCAAAAATTTGGAGCTTTAGTTCCGTTAGCAAAGTCATCCAGATATAAAGAAGATTCAGTTCCTAAGCAAGCACTAAATTAGGGGAGGGGGGGCAGTCAAAAGTACTCTGGATTGCTTCCAGGAAATGTTCTATCGATCTGAGTTATTAATCGCAGCCCTAGATATTTAATATTTAGCATAAAAGTACTGTTTAGAATAAAGAGAAAGACAAAATTAAAATTACGGAAAGTTCCAACAAATCGAACTATGTTCGATTTTTCAGGGTCTTTTTCTTGCGAAGTTTTATTCTTTTTTTCGAAATTTTCGGATTTTTTTATTTTTTATTTTTAGGGTTTTGTTCATCTTACGAAACCCTATTACTCCTGCTCCGTTGTCTGATACAGAGTTGATTACAGAGTTGAAACTTTGTGTATGTAGCTGAATACCAGCTATAAAGTGCTCAAAATATTAAAATTTTGAAAAAATCGTATTATTTTTATAAATAGAGATAAAAAAACCAAAATTCTAACAGCCTTTTCCTATTAAATTGAAACATTTTTCGTGTTATAGCAGATGCCAAAAATTAAAAATCCACGTTGAAATTCTTTCTACAATGATTAATTTTCTATCAGACAATTTCCACGCGAAAAATGAAAGTGAAATAAAAAGTTTCACCAATTGAAAAAAGGATTATTATGAAATAAAAATGATTGACGTCATAGTGGTAATAATAAAACGGAAATTTTCAAAGATTTCTCAATAACACAAGGAGTATGAGTACATATTTTTCGATTTTTTTTTAAAATCCTAAACACTATCTTTTTACTACATTTTAAGTTTCTAAGCCTACAAGATTGAATTATTTACATTTTTAGGTTTTTTTGGAATTTTTCAGATTTTCTATTTTTTTCTATTTTTCTGGATATTATATTTTATACTTATTTTGTATCCTATTGGTAGTGGATGTACCTTATTTTTTTATAATCGGTGAGTGAGTGACTGAGTGACTGAGTGTGCATCAAAAAATGGAAACTTTGAGTTCATATATCTTCTCAACTAGAAAAGATAGAAACGTGAAATTTGAAAATTTGGTCCCATTTACAACATACTCTAGATAAACGAAGCTTCAGGTTTTCGGATCATTCCAGCGCAAAGATATGGGGAGTGGGGTCAAAAGTGCCCTGATTTACTTCCAGAAAAGAATTCTTGCGGCTGTGCTTTCTCGACTTGGCAGAGGCACTGCTGTGCCTCCAGATACGCTTAACAATGCAAAGGAAAACATAATATCATCCTGTAGTCCTGTTGCAGCTGTTATTCCTTTTGTTTAAAACATTGCTTTATTTAAAAAGTTTAGAACCTGCCATTAATTTTATTATTTGTTAAATTATTATATTTATTCAAAAGATAGAATATGCTTTAACTCAAAATCAATATTTACCGGAAAAAAATATATAAATTGTGTATTTTACATATTACAAATCCTAATTTCTTATCCTAAAAAATACAATAAAAGTTAGAAAATATACGCGAATAAATGCGGTGGTGATATAATTTCTTTATATTTGTATATATAAAAATAATTTTTAATAAATTAAATTGGATAACAACAAAAATTTCCTACTTATTAAGTTTCTTTCTATTTACATTCTGCGTAGGCTGTATTTTCATTTCATTTAAGAAAACTTCTAGTATATGATTTAGTGGTGAAACATTCACTTTAAATAAACGCATCGTTTGTTATTAAGAGAAAAGTTATCAATTACATAAGTAATCTACTATTTTTTTGTAACCTTATTTGTTTAAATATTGCAAGTTTTTCTTTCAAAGTTTCGTCTTGTGCAGATGAAAAAGAAACTTTTCGTGAAAAATGTTTCTTTTAGATGTTTTCTTTCTCATGTATTTATTATTACTATTTAAATGTTTCAAGTAAATTTATTTTGAGACATTTGAATTGTTGAAGGGGTGAGGCCAACGAAGTAAGCGCTGAACATGAAAATATTAGAATCTTGGATTTAAAATTAACTCTTCAGAATAGAGAGAGAAAAGGAATGGCTTACCTTTTCTATGGTCTATCCATTTATGAAATATCCGCCGATGTAATCCAAGAGAACATCACATTAACTTTCACGAATTTTCACAATTGTATTAATCTGAAGAAAAAAAGAGTAATATTAAATTCAATTCACAATGAATAAATGACTTAACTATTTAACTTGTTTTTAAAAATTATATTCTACATTAATTAATGAAGAGCTTTACAATTTAGAATTAGAATAATTTTAGCAGGAAACATTTTTCCTGTGACTTTACAGAATGGGATTTAGTAATACACTGACTCATTTTCATAAAGTCTGGAAAGTTACAAGTAATGTTGCATCAGTTCTTTGAAATAAATTGACGTCACTAACATAGATATTTCACAAATAATTAGGGGGTTTTCTGAAGAATTTTGTTGCACAACTGTAAGTTCATAAGTTACATTTAATGATGAATAATTGTCTTATTAAATGTTTTTAGTTCTGTAACAAGTTTATAATAACATAATCACAAATCACAAATCACGAATTATAAACATACTTCACATTATTAGAAGAGTGATGAGCATGACGATGTAATAAATATCTATTGCTTGGAAACTTGAAACTTAAGAGTCATAAAATTAGATCATTTGTTTTTGAAGAGATGAGAGAAGAATTATCGTTGAGATTTTTCTGTGCTTTATCATTTTCCTTCTTTCTTTATTTACTTTGAGTGGAAAATATTAAGTTGATTAAAACAAATGGATTAGTTTTCTACATGAAGTCACAAAGGCTGATAACTTTTGAGTGTGTTATTAATTATCGAAATATCACAAGGTGAGACTATTAAAATAGGAACATGCATTTTTGAGACTGCGTGCACTAATAAGATACCCTTGAAAATATAGCAAACAGTGGAACCATCCATGAATATACTACTTCAGATTTATGATTCATATTATCATGATTAACTTTAACTTATTTACAAACATGCAGTGTATACAGATTAATTGAAGTTTACCTTCAAATAAATCCTATAGATGAACTGTGCAGAATAACTTACGCTAATCTGATAACACTTAGACAGACTATTTGATATCGTGCTATGAATTTATATACAATCCGAAATAATGCATGGAGGTAATTGTTTAGAATTAATCCACCTAAACATATAGTAATTTTAATTTATTAATTTCGTATCATATGAATATATTTTATATTTTTCTAACTGAGAAATGCATAGGGATTACATGGGGAAATTCGGACATATATTTGTGCTCTCATAAATTCTGTACGGACATTTTAAGTAACAAAAACATATAAGATTCGACAAAAAAAAAGTGCAAAGCAATGCAACTTATTTTGGATAAATAATAATACCAGTATGAAAGCAGTAGGATTTTGTTTTCATCTGAGCCGTGCCAAATGCTTTTGAATAAAAGATACATCAACGTCATCTTGATAATTCATATTTGTAAAAGAATTCGTCAAAAAAAACTATTCTTTAAAGAATAATGTTTTCTTTAATAAACATATCTTATGTTTCATTCATTATTAATTAACTCTTAAATATTCATTTTAAAAATATTTTCACTATATTACCCAATATTAGTTTTCCTATAATATTTGTTCGTGTTCTATTTTTTTATTTTTTTGTAGAACTTTATAACGTTATTTTCGAAATTGCTAAAATTTTAATTTTTATGATTATTTTAAAGGTTTAATCTATTACTTAACAACATTTTTAATGTTTTACTTTTTTATATTATGTACTGGTTTCGATTCTTGTAAGCAAACACTTCTTTGAAAAACACGGCACGTACACACATACCGATATATGTGAACGATTTTCCAGATAGAATTTAGTGTGAAATTGGAGAAAGGCTATATGACATAGTGTTCAGATTTGAAATTTCTGTTTTTACGTATTACGATTTAGTTTCAAAACATATTTTTATAAAAATTTGTTAAACTGTTTGCAAATATAAAATTTATGATAATTTATGCAACAGACGAGTATGCGCCGCTTAAAAACTATTTATATCTATGTGTGTGGATCTTTAAAATTTTCACTTTAATCTTAACCAACAAATACAGAAAACACTTAAAAATTCACAGCCTTTGCAGCAATTCAAACAGATTTCAATATCCTTCATTTAATTTACAGAACGTGATTAACGAGTTAAAAGGTTTTCAAATACAATTACTCGATTTTTAATGCCCCGAAAATATTGTCTCTATTTGTTTTTAATTTAAAATAGTGAAAATTTCAAAGTAATTTTAATTTAAGTACTTAATTTTTGGAAGTAGTTGAATAGTAAATTCAGAATTTTACAAAACATTTTTAAATTTTATTTGAAAATGCACGCTAACATTTGTCATTTTAAATTAAAATATATTGCTGTACATACATAGATCACTAATTATTTGAAATATAATATTTTCATTTACTAAAATAATGCAGTGTGGGTGACAAGAGTATTAAATTGTAAAAGTAAATAAATAAAATTTATTATTTAAATTATATTTTTTACATTGTATTAAAATAATAGAAGGTAATATTCTGTACGTTACTGTACGCTATGTTAGAATTATTGGAAAATGGTCCTTTCCTACATATATAATCGCAGTACATTTATACAATCTTAAATAAGTTTTGGTACAAAATAGTTAAGTAATAATTATTAAATTCATCGAGAGCCATATTTTTTAAATGTCATGTAATACGAGGGCATTTCGAAAAGTAAAGATACACCGTACGCCGGGGGAAAAGAAAAGTTTTGGCAAGCAAGTTGACAACACAGGTGTTAACCTTGAACCGTTAGCTTTCTCCTCGCGGTCGTTCGGCATTTCAACGTTGATTTTGGTTGGAGTAGATCGTGTTTAAAATGGTTCCGCCGATTCAGAATCCCGCCAAATGCGAAGTGCGCTCCGTCATACGTTTTCTTCATGCAAGAGGTCAGCGACCAGCGGATATTCACAAAGAAATTGTTTCTGTTTATGGGAACATTGTGAATCGACAAAATGTAACGAAATGGTGTCGTCATTTCTCTGAAGGTAGGACCGATGTTCATGACGAACAAAGAACAGGTCGGCCATCTGTGATCTGTGATGCCCTCAGAGAACGGAGGAACAGATTCAGAGAACGGAGGAAGCAATTCGTGCGACTAGACGTCTCAAATTGAAAAAAAGTCACATCTTGGAGGAAAATCATTCCACGACGATGATGAGATCAAAGATGGAGTTGAAATGTGGTACCGACAACAGGCGGAAACCTTCTATGACTGTGGGATACAAAAGCTTGTGCCTCGACTTAACAAATGTTTGGATAACGGGGGTGATTATGTCGAAAAATAATAAATAATCCAGTTAATAAGATGTAACTTACGTTTTCTAAATAAATGTTTTTTTAAGGAATGCGAGTCATTGTATCTTTACTTTTCGGAATGCCCTCGTGTATATTTGTCTTTTTACATATCATATACATTTTGCATTTCACGATATGTAAAATTTTATAAGACTAAGAAAAAATTGAGAAGGTATTTGTCGCATTTAAGTAAAACATATTATTAGATATGCATATGCGAACGACTACCAAACTTTAAAGCACTGCAATGGGTTTCAGTGACCACCTGAGCCGCATGGTGAACACCTAAGCACATTGGATTGTCTTTGGTTTCCGTGCTGTTGCCATATACCTCCACATAAAATAAAGGTTAATTGTGGGGTCCTCTCGCTAGGAGATAAATAGATGGAACGTAATGATAAACATATGGAGAAACATTCATGTCAATGATCAGTTTCCACCCCCACCCATCTCCCGTGGTATCTCGTTAAAGGAAAGGTATACCTCCATGGCATTTTCGGACCAGGCCTAAAATTTCGTTCGGCCAAGAGACAAAAGACCACATGAACAATAGATAAAAAATGCAATAGATACGCAAGAAAAGGTACTTGTTTTTACACTGTCAAATTTCTCAATAATTTCATGACGTCTGTATAAAATAAATAACTAAGTAAAAATTGTCAAAATGACATCTTATACGTACGAAATATTTCGATTTTTCCATGCTATAGTAAGAATTTTATTAAACGTACATAACGAACGAAGCAATTACAGCTGCACAGAAAAACATTAATTCTTAAATCAACCCAATTATGGTAATCGAGCAAAACGTTTTATGATTTCAAGAACATCAAAGAAAAAAATATCATTCATTACTAACGTGCAATTTTATTCGTGAGTTATAAAACATCGGAAAATAAGAATTCCTTTTGGAGCTAAATTTGGACGTCAGTTGAATAATGACCATTTTCCCCAATTTTTATTAAGAAATGTTTTCTTAAATTATTTTAAAGATAGCTAATGTGCAGCAAACAAATTTTGTGTTCCTGATTTAGCCAAAAGAAATATTTGTCTTGGACGTTAACCCTTTGAATACTGAAGTCTAAAAACGCAATAGTATTCAAAATACGGTAAACGCTCGAACGCTGAAATATACTGCGAGATTTTCTTTACTCCCTTATTTTGCCAGACTACATGTAAGCAGCACAATAAGAAGGCAGCTATCTCCGAAAGTGGAACATCCCTAAGGTCACTCATACAAAAGGCTCCCCACGCGTTGCCTACAATGACCTCCTACTGTGTGACAATAGTTGGATATTTCTGAGGGGGGAAAATGGAACACCTGCTTCTCACGTGCTCGGGTGGTTTGGCATTAGTTTGCTTACTCGGGCGTCTTAGGCGGTTTACTAGCAAAAGGCTTAAACTTAGGGAGATAAAACATTCTTCATCGGGTGAGAAAAGAAATCAGTTTTGTCAACATGTTATCTTCCTGCTTAAGGTGCGGTAAAACTAAGTTTGCCGTTAGGCGTTCCCAACGGCCGTGCCCAAGTTCTCATGAACTTATAACGAATCGTACCAGATGGGCCAGTTTACCTGGGACACCACACAGGTGGGCTCTACAGCCAAAAAGGAGCACTGCCACCTGCGTATCACTCAACCTGCTTCCAAGTTTTGATGAAGTGGTCGCTGCAAAAAAACAGAGGGAATGTACTAAAAGAGACTGCCACGTGACACTCGGGGACGCGTGCGATTCCCCCAGGAGCTTCGGGTAACCGGACACCCTTGGATGCATCGGGCTCTACGCCTTTTCCTACGTTTCTCAGACACGCACTTGCTTTACCAACTCTTCTGGACGTGATAACAGGGAGAATTACTACAGAGATAATCACTAACTCGTCCAACAACTATAAATTTTTATCTAATACATTTAAATGTATTTTACATTATTTAAATATAATACATATTTCAGAAAGTATAACAGTATGAAAGTTAAACTTTTATTTTGATTTAATCAATTTATTGGGATTTTACTTAAAATTAAATTTGAGAAACGAAAGTATTAAAATTTGTTGCTGTACATTTTTTTTAAAATTAAGTAAATATCCGAATTACGTTACATTTATAGTATTTCCATAAACATTTCTTATTCAATAAACATGATTTTTAGAGATACATTCAGGTAAAAAATATTCTACAAATGTACTTGAAAATCTTATAGCAATTATTTTCATGCTATTAAGTTGTCACAATTAAATTTATCTATTAACGAAATACTTCTAATTATCACTTTGAGCGACCGGGCGAAATGCCAACAAATACATCTACGGAGCATTTGGCATATAAATGTGAGATGTGAAATGGAAATGCGTTTTAAAGGAACGGGTGATAAATCAGTCAAAGAATATGAATAAATGTTTGAAGAAGGAAAATCAATCTTTCTATTTTTGTTGTGTATCGAAGATTAATTATAAATTAATTTCTGATGTAATTTTAAATTTTCGAAGTCAAATATAAATCAATTTTCATCTAAACGTAAATTGAAAGAAAGTATTTAAATATTTGTTTAAAAATGGATTAGAATGGGAAAGTAAAAAAAAAAAAAAAGACACTAAATATTTTGTTAATTTTTATATAAGATATGTATGTCAAAAAATCAATTTAAAAATATAACAATGCATCAAAATGTACAATTTTAATACGTTTTTTTAATGGATTCTGATACTAAACTAATAGGCACTCCAAACATTACATATTTCACAATACAGAGTATCATTCAAAAAAGTTTGGACAAGCATTAAGAGGTGATAGATTCCAAAGCCAAACAAAAATGTATAAGAGAGCAGTTTGGTAATCCACAGAGTGTCTTTGTTTAATCCCGACATAACTAACGCCCATAACATTAATAAAAATAAAGATATATTAACTCTTTAAATTCCAAGCTTTAGAAAACTGAATGACCTGAGAATCCCAACAAAATAGCCAAAAATACACGCTTTTTTCATCCCCCCCCCCTTCTTTAGTAGATAAGTAGTTGAAATGACCCTACTGCCTTCCCCCTTTATTCAAATTTCGACAGATATTGCTTCTCTCTGTTTATCATTGCTCCAGTTACAGAAAAAAATTGTTTTTCTTTCTGTACTATCCAGAAATGCCAAAACATTACCCTATCCATCACTGAGAGAGACCACCCCCTTGACAGTAACCTGACCCATTTAAGGGGAAGAAAAATCCTTTCAGCTATCCAGGGCTATTCTGGGTTTCAGAGCAATGGGCTATTTTCTCTTATTGCGGGATTCAAAAGTTTAAAGCTAATTTCAAGAGACTTGCCTTGCCTTGTGTGAAATTCAATGAAAGCATAAAAAGTAACTGAAACGTACAACGTTTCGGTAAGTGATTGCCAGTTTGGCCTTCTTTCTTTTTTTCAGAAATTCCGTTCAAAATATTATCCAAAATCATTTCCATTAATCAAATGCATTTTCTCATTTGCGACCATTTTCACATGTATGAAGAGAATCAATTCCTCATTTGTACAGGTGTAAAGAGCAGTAGACAGTCATATATTAAAATTTTCGACGTGTTTCTGTATAAAAGGAACTATACATGACTAGCGGCCCTCCCTCGCTTTGCTTCGGGTTAACCTTGAAAACCTTCATCTCTTTGTGTTTTCTGTAGACCTTTTTAATGTGTACAATAATTAGTACATTATTTTGATAAATCTTGTAGGGTTCAGCCTGCGTTTGCAATGTATAAGCGGAAAAAATGAAATTATTTACGACATCACATTAAAAACCTCAAAAATAACAGTATTTCTCCACTATTTAATGGATATACATATAAACTTTCCTCTTGAATCACTCTATCTATTAAAAAAACCGCATCAAAATCCGTTGCGTAGTTTTAAAGATTTAAGCGTACATAGGGATATAGGGACAGAAAAAGCGACTTAAACCTAAAAAATAACAGTATTTCTCCACTATTTAATGGATGTTATTATACATATAAACCTTCCTCTTGAATCACTCTATCTATTAAAAAAAACCGCATCAAAATCCGTTGCGTAGTTTTAAAGATTTAAGCGGACATAGGGATATAGGGACAGAAAAAGCGACTTTGTTTTATACTATGTTAAGATACGGTAAATCTCTTTAATTTAAACCTTCACTGGTGCACTCGAATCGTAGTATAAAAAGATCTATTCAAATCCATTCTCAAGCTATTGAGACAATTGTAGGCATATATATATAACCACCAAAAATAAAAACTTCTTTTTTTTTAAATCGCTTAATAAAACTACTCTTTAAGTAAAATTCTTTATTTTACCATATTTAATAAATGATTACATTTCATTGTATATGCATGAGTAATAGAAAGCATACAGCATAAAAACTGAGAGAAATAGAATAGCTTAATATATAAAATTGTTTCTACGTACAACCATGTTTGTTCAATACAGTTATGTTCTATTTAAGAATTTATTTACTCATGAATAACATAAAACATATTACGACAAGTACAAACAAAAAAAATTTCATTGTTTTCCATCGATAAACTATTTAATAATATCTTTATATTTTTCATACACGTGAATGCGTTTGGAATATTCATAATATATTTATATTTGACAATATGACAGATTTTTTTTTCTCTTACATGATACATTAGTTCTAGTCGATTTGTGAGGAAATAATAAGTTTCAAATCGATAGTTCAGAAATTGATATCCATGTTAACTTTAAATACAAAATAAGGAGTACACGCAGATGTGGAAAATATTAATTAAGAAGAATATTCACCGATAAATTTAAATAGTTAATGCAGGAAACTTGCGTGTTAGAAATTTAACAAGAATACAAAAAAAAAAAAAATCATTTATATAATTTTTAAAAAAATCATTTATATAATAATAAAAAAAAAACACTTTTAGATTAACAAGAAAAAGCAACGTAATTAATTAACACATATTTCGTAATGAGATAACAAAAATATTTATTTATCAAGTAGTTTTAATGTGCAGTATACACGGGGCAAGAATTAAAGACCTAAATTTGAAAATGTAAAAATTAAACTATTATAAATATGACGATGAAAAATGTGACATATCTGTTAGCTCTTAGATTTCATGTACTGTGATTTTAAAAACAATTCAAATTATCATCAATAGATAGCACTGCACTGTCTCAAACAATAGGAATACTCAGACCATCCAACAAATAACCTACTTAAGTAGCATAAAAAGTTAATTTCGTTCTCATTTCGGTCGGGAATTCTGGGATTCTGGGTACCCTAGTAAACATAAACTGCTAGGCAAAGCTTTGGCGTTTTTTTTTTCTTGTTCGATGTTTTTTTTTCAACCACGATTAGTTCTGTAATCAGCTTCTTTTTAAACACGATCTCCACAGGTGTCTTTTAAGCCGTTCAGTATTCAAGTTTTCTTATTTAAATTAAATTATTTTTTTTCTTAATATTAAGTAAACAATATTGTGCAGTTGTATTTCGTGTCGCAGTTCAAGGCGTAGGAAAGAAACTGGAATTACGTTTCACTAGTTAAAATATTGTATAAATATCTTAAATTAATAAGGTGTTAAATAAATATTTTATTTATTTTTGTATTATGTTTATTAACTTTTGAAACTGTTAATTGAAATATAATATGTAAATCATTTTAAATATAACACATCAGTCATAAAAAGAAAGAAAAAAAAAACTTTTGTTTTTTTTTCTAATAATGTGGTCTTTGCACAAATAATTTACCACAATTTCAGGCGTATAATCTGCGGATCAAACAATAATTTTTAGACCCAGAAAATTTATTTAATAACTCAAGTCAAATATTGACAGCAATCTAGTAAATTCCATTTTTTTTTTTTTTTTTACAAAATAAAATTTCTGCGTAGAAATATCATTATTTGATCCTTCGATTATATGCCGAAAATTACGGTAAGTATTTTAATTACTTTTTACATTAATATTTCGTAATTTTTTTAATATAAATATCTGAGTATCTAAAATTAATATTATGTTCATCATATTTTGTAGTACTTCGTAATGCTATAAAAAATATATATAAAATAACTCTTTTAAATTTTATATAATCAGCTAGATACGTCCTGAAATAGAGAATAGAAATATGTTTTTTTAACACAAAATTTAACTTGAATTAAAATTTTGTTGCAAGGAGCATGTAAAAAATTCACAATATTATATTATAATCTATTAAAAATATTGAACCAATTCCATAGTCACATTTTTGGAAATACATCAAAATTTAGTTGTCATAATTAAGTTAAGTTTTTATATTTTAATAATTAGTTGTAATATTTAGTTGTAAAGTGAGAAAGGATCCAAACAGCGATAACCTCGCCATACTATCCCACATTCTTGCTATGAATTCGGGGATTAATACTCCACAGGTTCAAACATAAGGGTAATTTCCAGGTAGAAAGCTGCCTAACTTACGGTATTAAGTTTATCCTTCTAGTTATAGTTTCCTACTTCCATGGCTCAGACAACCATGTAAAACACCATTAAAATTCGAGTTTTATTCATTATTCTATTTAGCGATTGATTTCGAAAAAATGTTTGAATTTTATTTGAGCATTCTTAATGTTTAAAATGGTACAGAGCCATCTATTGGCGAAAATTTGAACTGTTTTTAAGATCCTACGAAATGTAATTTAAGGGTTCCCACATTATAAATGTTCATTATTCCCTCTTCATATTAATTAGAGAATGGATTGATGGATTATTGGATTTTGAAACTGATGTGCATTGAATACCTGTATTCAGTACTTGTTCCACGACTAGCTTGGTATGGTACTGCTGTCTAAAATGCACCAATACTTGTAATTTCCGATAAAATGCAAAGTTTTTAATTTTGCCATAAAATTTATTGAGATTAGC
The DNA here is from genome assembly GCA_963931845.1 of Maratus michaelseni. NCBI lineage: Eukaryota > Metazoa > Arthropoda > Arachnida > Araneae > Salticidae > Maratus > Maratus michaelseni. The sequence goes on from OZ007595.1 coordinate 134,934,403, forward strand.
CCGCTTTATTAAATTGATAGTAAAAGTTTAATAAATATGCACCTTGTATTTTTTTAAAAAGTTTATAAGACATTGATAATACGCTTTATATAGACCTTGAGAAAGCCCTGATTCTTAAATATACAAAGATGCATTTCAAAAACAAATATAAATTAATTCCAATATAATATAATATCCAATATATATAACAATATACAATATATATATATATATATATATATATATATATATAACCAATATAATATAATTCTCAACTCATCAGTTTTTCTCTTCTGATTTCACATTGTATAAGTGAATAGTTATAAAATACTCAAATACGTACCATTTACCACAATCATTTGCATACAGCTAATCGTAAATGTCTAGAAAATATATTCTAATGAATTTCAAACAACAAACAATGTTTCTTAACGCTAATTATTAAAAAAAAACATTAATTAAATGTTTATGTATTTCCTTTTTGAAACGTATTTCTTTACATTAAACAAAGAAATTTATTGCTATAATAATGAAAGATTGAGATAAGTAATTACACAGATTAAAATGCACAGTTTTTGACACGTATATGATTTATAGAAATATTTGTTTGAAATCTTTCATGTATAGATCAATTAAACTTTCATAAAAAGAAAATAAATTGTTCATCCATGAATAAAAAAGGGATTTTACTATTAAGCTCTAATCTTTTATTTTAAATAATTTTTTTTTATAACTCTTTTATCTTACACGCTATTTTTGTTAATTTTTCTTCCATTAATATGTTAATGAAAGGAAAATCTTGTTTAATAAAATCTACTTCACTAAGTGAAATAATACTAGTGATTATTAATCATTTTTTCTTAAAATAAAAGAATGATTTTCAAGAAAATATATTTTTTCATCAATGAACTGTGTATTTTCATAAATGAACTAACACCTGAAAGGTTCAAACAATAATTTGGAAATGATTGCATGAAGTTTTCTATAAATATGGATATATATATTATTTGTAATTAAACTATTATTATCAGCACATACTATAAAGAATGATTATTTTCATTTTTTTTTTCAAAGACTTCGTTCAACGTTCTTATATTGTCATTTAATAAATATTATTTAGATTATTCATTACTTCTGTATGATTCATGAAAATAATATTAAATTATTATTAATCATTTTTTTGAAATACAATTATGATTTTCAAAAAAAAAAAAAAAAAAAATCTTTTTTTTTTTAACAATTGAACTATTTTGTTTCCAATAATCTTTGTTATGTAAAGAAAGTATTTATACAATTTTGCCGTCTCAATGCAAATATTTCCAAAATTAACCAGTATTTCTGTACATGTGCTTTTTTAATTAAAAATACTGTTTCCAGTGTAAATCCAGTATTTAATCAACATTTATATTTTATGAAATGCACTTCAGATGAATATAATAATGGCACCAATAAGACTAATATCTGTTAGCTACTTAGAGATATGTCTCAATATTTACAATGACATCTATCTCTATAAAAGAAAATAAATATAAATGTTACTCTTCCACCAAAAACGTTTGACTGTACATATTTCATACTCCAAAAATTAATATAACTAATATACTGTTGCAGATATTCGAAGGATAATTTAAAGTTTAAAAGTTTAATAATCTAGAAAAGATTATTCAACATGGATAATTTTCCTACATCATAAATCGTTCTACGAAAATGTATTACTAAATACTCTTTTTCTCGTTATCTTATTCTTAACAGAATATTATTCATGCTATCTTAACAAGTTAACGGCAAATCATGAAATAACTCGCGATTTGCAGTCTGATGCAGACATCCACCATGATTTATGAAGTTTTATTTTAGAATAGATTCTGACAAGCTAGGTTAGATACGGGTTACTCTCCGAAATGTTTTTCATATTTTGGTGGTTTCAAAGCCTAGTTTAGATCTAGATGTAAAAAATCTAGATGTAAAAAATCCCTTATAAAATTTGGGTCGATATACATAAATGAAAAAGTTATAATCGATTGAATTACTGAGTATTTGGGGTTTTTATAATTATTCTGTACATTTGTCTTCTCTTGTACTTCTAGCTTTTCATATAATGTGTGATATGACTTTACATTGGTATTTCTTAGTTAAATCTGTTGTTAGTTAATTGCATCTCTTCACTTTTTCACACTATACATGATTTCCCCTCTACCTAAATCCTATACCACTAGCATTAGATGTATTTTTACATGTATATGATTTATAGAAACATTTGTTTGAAATCTTTAATGTATAGATCAATTAAACTTTCATAAAAATAAAATAAATTGTTCGTCCAGGAATAAAAAAGGGATTTTACCATTAAGCTCTAATCTTTTAAACAAGAATATATATATATATATATATATTATAACTCTTTTATCTTACATGTTATTTTTGTTATTTTTTCTTCCATAAGTTCAAGAAAGGAAAATTTTGCTTAATCAAATCTACTTCACTAAGTGAAATAATCCTAGTGATTATTAATAATTTTTTTTTTAAATAAAAGAATGATTTTCACGATTTTTTTTTAACAATGAACTGATTATTTTCAGAAATGGGCTAACACCTGGAAGGTTCAAGCAATTATTTGAAAATGATTGTAGGAAGTTTTCTATAAATATGGATATATATATTATTTGTAATTAAACGATTCAACAGCACATAATATAAAGGATGATTATTTTCAATTTTTTTTTTGAAAGACTTCGTTCAACGTTCCTATATTCTCCTTTAATAAATATCACTTAGATGATTCATTACTATGCAAAGAATCAATAATATTACATTATTATTAATAATTTTTTAAATAAAATTAAGATTTTCAAGAAAAAAAATATTTTTTCAACAACTGAACTATTTTGTTGCCAATAATTTTGTTAAGTAAAGAAATTATTTAATAGTATATAATAGTATATAATAATAATAAATTCAAATTGTCTACAACAAAAGTGAAAAAGTTGGAAATTGTACGTCAAACGTTACAAACGAGGTGCGTTCGTACTTTAGCTAGTTATATAAATATTCAGATCTTTTCTGATTTTTAATTCTGTGAAATGAATGATATCGTCTGCAGATCAATTTCTGTAATAAAATAAGTATCTCGGTCGCTTGACGATTAAACTTCCGAAGCTCCTATAACAAAAAAGCACCGATTTAAAAAAAAATCAAATTTCTTAATAAATATTTTTATTAATATCTCCTAAAGTTTTGATTCGATTTTAATAAAATTTGAAATGTCTCGACAAAATTCTGCAAAGATAATACATTTTAAATTGCAAACCATTCGGTTGGGTAGTTTTTGCGTTGTTATATGCGGACGGACGGACGGACAGACAGACGGACAGACAGACGGACGGACGGACGGACAGACGGACGGACCAAGCGACGACAATAGGTGCTAAGTATTTATATAATTACGAACGCACCTAAAAAGTATTTTAGATGTTGTTCTCCATCATAAGGAAAATCATTTTCAGCAATGTAATTGTTTTTGTATAAGTTACGAAATGATGTCTTTATAAGTTGCCTAGATTCCTTTGCATCCTTAAATCTCATATTTAGAAAAAAAAGTTCCTATGCTCCATGGTATCTTACATCATAACTCGGTAAATTTTATCTAACAAAAATTGATTTTTTTTTTGTTTTACTTGTTAATGCATCAAACAATTTTGTCTGAAAAAAAAGGTTTATAAAAATTTAATTTTTTAAACATTTTTAAAAATAAAAATTTTGAGTCAATGTCTTTTAAAATGACGAAGAACAACATTTGAAACTTTTTTTTTCAAAATGAACTTTACCTTTTAAATTAATGGTTTTTGGTTTAAAAATTAGTTATTGGACAACGATAAGAATGTATACTGTGTATAGCGTAAAATAATTGAGCTATATCATTAATTAACATAAAGGTTAAAGAAAGAAAACCAATGTAAAATCGTGTGACAGATTATAACCAAAACGAAAAGATAATTTCAGTGGAAAAAGGTAAGAGTTACGTTTGAAAGCCTTGAAATTCTAAAAAGTGCAATCAACTAAAACAGTTTTGTTTATGGATTTAAGCCCAAACTCCATACTTCATTTTTTTTATACCTATATACGGTATTCATTCTCTATAATGAAAATCAAAGTGTACTAATGCCCTAACTTTTTCTAAGTACAAAACGCTTCTCTACGCACTGTAAATGCATGGACATTTTGTGGTATGAACATGATTCATTTTGTACATTTTGTGCTATAAACAGGGTTCAAGAAATAATCACAATTTTTAGGTAGATTTCGTAAGAAATACTACCTATTACATTCTCACCTAAGTTAGAAATTTTGAAAAATTTTTGCAGATCTACACTGATTATGACTCCCAGAACCCAAAACCACCCCCAGTTCAAAACTTTATCTATCTATCTATCTATCTATCTATCTATGTCACTTTTTTATGACCACGATAACTGGAAAAATTCTGCATAAATCTCTTCCAAACTGATACATAAAATCAAGGGACATAAAATCTCGGTCAAGTCCGTTAATGGGCAAAATCGAACCAGGGGGGAAAGGGGGGGGGCTTTTTGTGAAAACAACCCCCTCCCCCCCCCATAATTTCTTAATTATTATACGTATCGAATCCGTTTAAAGTTCTTATTACTTCTAAGAAAAGGGCCGAAAATTTATGTATGACAGATTTTTGATATAATTAAAAATGGCCCCAAGGGGGGGAAAAGGGGGGTTTAGAAGAAAAATATCATAGCTTCGTGAATTCACAAGATATCAAATCCGCGTAAATTTATTATTAATCCTCTTAATATTATCTAAAACTTTTATATTGACAAGTTTTTTATAGGACCAACCGTTATAGCAAACAAAAATTAAAAACAAAAAAAATCCCTGCCGGCTCCGCCTGCAAACAAGTTATTTTTCGAAGTAGGTGGTTCCAACTCCCGCATCTTTTCGAAACTGATACATAAAATCAAGAGGCATAAAATCTCGGTCTAGTTCGTTAATGGACAAAATCGAACCAAGGGTGGAGGTTTTTTTTTTTTGGAAAACAGAAAAAACCCCATAATTTCTTAATTATTATACGTATCGAATCCGTTTGAAGTTATTATTACTTCTAGGAGAAGGGGCCGAAAATGTATGTATGACATATTTTTGATACAATTAAAAATTGCCTTAAGCGGGGGAAGAGGGGTTTTAGAAGAAAAAAAATCATAACTTCGTCAATTCCCAAGATTTCAAATCCACTTAAATTTATTACAAATCCTCTTAATATTATCTAAAACTTTTATACTGACAAGTTTTTTATAGGACCAACTCTTATAGCACAAAAAAAAAATCCTGTTGACTCTGCCTGCAAACAAGTTAGGTTTCAAAGTAGGCGGTTCCAACTGCCGCATTATCGCAAAAAGGTCATTTCTTCTGCAATTCCCGACAAACAGGCGACCCACGGTCTGCGTCTTCGAAATCTACATGTGCCGGTAGGCCGAGCCGTCAGGGATTTTTATATATATAATATTATATTATTTTCGGTGACGCCCAACTATGACAAAATTTTATAGTGTTTATTTTTCCTTTTTTTTTTTCGAAAAAGAAATAATAATTAATTCTAAATATATATAATTACATATTTTTGTTTAATCATATTCAAAAAACTGAGTGAAACATGTTGGTTTTCTGGCTACTTCTTTTCAAAATATGCTTAGTTATCACATGTTTACAACAATTTGAGGATTTTATTTTCTTTCATTTAATTTAAGCTAAGATACTCATAAACGAACATTCTAAGGCATTTCTTCTAAGAGCAAGTTAATTTTTAAAATATTTATACATACGTTGAGAAACAAAGAAAAGATGGAATTTCATTGGTATTATAGATACATTAATTGTATTAATGATGGTGAAAAATTAATTTTTTAACTAAATTTCACTTTAATTCATTTTTTAACTAAAAAATACATGCATATGAATTAGAGTATTTAGACGAAAATGCAATGTAAAATAAAGCTACACTATATTTTTTCTCCATTTTTCCTATCTAGCAATCATACCATATGCATCTAAATATATAATAATTACTTCAATAATTCTTAAACATGAACCTTCAAAAAAAAAAAAAAAAAAAAAAAAAAAGAATGTAGATAAGTGAATTATTTTGCTATGTTATTTTGTCCTTACATAAATTGATATTTTAATAAAATATATAGACTTTTATACAAATTATCTATTGTTAATCTTTTGAAAACATGTTACCATGTTATTATTTTGTGATGTTCAATAAATTATTCTGAAAAAGTAATACGGCATATTCTAGTCTATAACGCACTCTGTTGCACAACCGCGCACCTTTGATGTCAAAGAATATTTTTCTATTTTTAGCCATATTCGGGCCAAGACTCCCTTACTATAGATCAGACTTGACAATCCAGAGAAAGTCTATGGGAGAAAATGTCCGCGATAATTGCCAACTTATTAATTGACTTTCTCCGGAAAGTATCGCCGCCTGGTGGATACTACCGCACAGTTGCCATGTTTCGGGCTTTTTGAACACCAGTATATTTTTAGAGAAAATGTTGTTCTTTTAAATCCCAGAATTCTCCGATCAAACAAAACAAAATTGTCTCTACTAAAAAACTGGTATCCAAAAATATAATAGAAAAATCTATAGAAAAATCTAGCTGGTCTGCTACCGCATAGCTGCCAACTCTTACGCTTTTTTCTTACCACTAAAATTTAATAGAATTTTTTTCGTCATGTAATCACACGATCTTGTCAATTTAATAAGATAAAATTTACTATAAAATTTTAGTGGTAGGAAAACTACTAGTTCATAAGCAAATGCATAGAACAAATGGAGCTGTGGAAAAATTTCGTGTGATTTCGTGTCGTAAATACTATTACTGACGATTGATGGCGCTAGTAGCAGGACAAGTATAGCGGTCAAAGGCAACTTGCTGATTGAGAGGTCTGATACTATGATAAGGAGGTCTTGATTCGGGCATTACGCGAAAGTTTTCTGTTCACAGGAACATCCACGAGTTATTAAACATGAAAACGCGATAACGAGCATTAACCCCTTCGCGACGAGTGTCTTTTACAGAATTTTTAATCTTTTACCACCGGTTTTTCAAAACAACAATTTTCGGCTAATTGAATCGCAGAAATGCTAGGATTACATAAGGCAAAGCTTACAATAAAAAATAACTGGTGGGAATAATCGAGGATTCTGAACATCTTATGCGTCACGTATACGTGTCACTCGTCCCTAAGGGGTTAAAAAGTAAAACAAGTTGGAAATTATACGTCAAGCGTGACAAATGAGGTGCGTTCATACTATTGCTAATTTTATAAATATTTAGATCTTGGTGTAATAGCTGTTGCTCTCTTATGAAAAAATGCATGAAAACAAAATTCATTTATGAGCATATTTTCATATTATATATATTAATGTTATTTTATTAATTTAAGTTTGAATAAACTTTTACAAACAATTAATTAAAATTATGTTACATTAAAATTATACTATGCGCAAACATCCAGTACAAGACAATGTAAAAAAAAAAAATCAGCGTTATTATTTCACTAAAAAATTGAACTATATCGTCTGTTACTATGATATGATTAATTTCATAATAAAATAAGTACATTTTAAGTTGACAACATTTTATACATACGAAACATTTATCCAAAAAAGTGTTAGTAGATTATATGGTTGCTATAATTAAACAATTTTAGTATACAAATTCGGTTTTTAATTCAGTAATACGGAAATAATAATCTTAAATAGGACGTAATCACCATGACAACCTAGAATTAATACCTATCATGGGATATCATTGAATTAATTACGTATGATGGGATGTAACAGAATGAAGAAAACTTTTATTAATATCTTTTTAAGTTTGATTTAAGTTTAATAAAATTTGAAATGACTTTACAAAATTCTACAACGATTATATATATTAAATTTCAAACCTTCTGGTTGGGTAGTTTTTACGTTGTTATATGCGGACAGACGCCGACTATAGGTGATACGTATTTATATAATTACGAACACATTTAAAAGCTAGTACGAACACAAAGGTATTATGAATAAATTTCAACCGAAAAAACAAGATAAAGTCAATCTCTACTTGAATCACTACAAAGCATTTGGGATCGTTCTTTAGTTAATTCAATTGATCATGGTCTCCTTTGCTTGTTCCTTTTCTAAAATCTGTATTAACCTTATATTTTATTTCTATGCGCAGTGTACAATGCGCACCTGTATGTTCTAATCGTTTTTTATTTAAAGTCGTATTATACACCGGAATATACAGTAATAAAAAACCACATATGTTCAAAAATATGATTTTTTTTTTCAATCATACATTGTTTTTAAGATTACATTAACAATTCCAAAAACTGATAATGAAAGGAAAATGCATAATAGAATGGTATTTAAAATGACTCGCTTTTGGATTATTCTTAAAATTTCAATTATTTCAAAAAACTTACAGTCTATTTTTGAAGACATGTTTAAGGCTACTAAAGATAAAGAAACATGAATGCCAATTGTGGAATGCAATTATGTATATTGTAAATACAGAATTATAACTTATTTCCATTTAAAATTCCTGTCATGTTATTTATATGTTTCTAATAAAAACCTATACAAAATTCATATCCAGTAACAAAAATAATAATATTAAAATCCAATCTGATAATATTAATTTATCTAACAACATGAAAATTTATATACAATTTTTCAGATATTTTTCTTAAAACTTCTATCTTTAATTCCAAAAGCATTACAACAGAGTTAGAAGTTGATACGAACTCTATAATTTTAAAAGTATATCACATTAAAATAAAAAATTAAATATAGACAGATTAAATACAGACATACAATAGATTACAAACTTAACCCTTCTTTGCATGAGTTTTTCTTTTACAATTGTGTTTTTTTATACATATATTAAATATTAGACACCAGAAATTTTAAGATAGATTTTTATGTTTGTTCAGCAACATAGTTTACGGGAAATTTACTGGATTAATATTTCTATATAAATATAGTGGTGGCGAAGAAGTTGATTTATTTATTAAAAGTTAAATAAACAGTGATGGAAATTTATATCACTATGCAATTAAGGGTTAAGCAAATATGCTTATGGCCTATTTATAAACAAGCAAAAAGCAATAACATCATATTTATGCCACAAGTACAAATTTAAAATTTCTAAACCTTTATGTTTCTGAAAAGAAACAACATAGCGTTTCTAACAAAAGACTTCAGGAAATCCATAAGGATAATAAAACGTGAATTTATAAGATAAACTATCCATTTGTGCTTTTCAAAAGTTTTATGATCTCTCAAAGGTTCGTTTAAGAAATAAAAACCTGCTCTGGTTTTTATAGAAAATAATACGTATAAATAAATAGAACTCTAGAACTATGAAATACTTTCAGGGTACTTTGGAAAGATGCCAAAGAAAAAATGGAGAAAATGGGCATTCTTTGAAGTTCTTTATCCCTTTAGCCTTATGGCATGATCCCGCTCGTTATTTTGATATTATCATTTTTTTTAAATAATAGAAAATACATTTAAATTGTAAATATTTTCTGATTTTAAAAATTATTTATGCAAGTTTAAAGCTTTATGTAAGAACACTGATATTACTTACTTTCATATAAATGTGAAATATCAGTTTGTTATTTGGTGTCTTCTGAAACACAAATTTTAAGCGAATCTTACTTTTAATTAAATATAATATGTAAACAAAATATCACATTCAGAATAACAATTTAATTCTGCAAAACATGCAGAATTAAACTTTCAAATATATGCTTTTAAAGAACCCCACTTTTTAAATATATATATATATACAGGGTGTTTCACAAAGGACCCCTAACTTTAAAAATTAATAACCCGGAAATGGTGATAGATAGAAACATGAAACCAGTGGTATGTTTATTAAAAAAATCGTAAGAATCTTATACGTATATCTCAAAATTTAGTTTAAAATAGCACCGATAGATGGCGCTGAGAGCGATAAGAATCCTTCTAAAGACAGTTCAGAAGCATAGAAAGACTAGCCGTCAAAGATTTCACCATTGAAATCGGGCCGCTATTTTCGTATAGTGAAAATAATTCGCATCGGTCACGATACCTGTCTATTGAATTTTTTTGAAAAGCTCAAGAATTGTTTTCCCATCTGGGCCTTTTGCGACTTGAAATTGCGTTTGAAAACTTCTTCTTGTGGCAGTAGGACTCTGATTTAATCGGTGGTACTCCAACACAATAAACATACGTTCCTTTACGGTATACACCACTTTCGGAATTATTTTCACTATACGCTAATAGCGACCAGATTTCAATGACGAAATCTTCGAAGGCTAGTCTTTCTATGCTTCTGAACTCTCTTTAGAAGGATTCTTAATGCTCTCAGCGTCATCTATCGGTGCTATTTTTAACTAAATTTTGAGATTTACGTATAAGATTTTTACGATTTTTTAAATAAACATACCACTGGTTTCATGTTTCTATCTATCACCGTTTCCGGGTTATTGATTTTTAAAGTTAGGGGTCCTTTGTGAAACACCCTGTATATATATATTTCAAACCATATCAGTGCTGGTGCACAGCTTGCTGTTTTCGTATTTAAAAATATTGATTAAAATAAGTTTAGTTTGGTATTTTATATATATATAGGTCTATTTGATTACAGGTGTATCAGCAAATAACTCAATCCTAATTCGAAAATCGTCATAAAAATAACTAATTAGGTGCGTTCCTAATTATATACATATATGTAGCACTTATAGTCGTCGTCTAGTCCGTCCGTCCGTCTGTCTGTCCGTCTGTCCGCATATAACAGTGCAAAAACTACCCGACCGAATGGTTTGAAATTTAATATATATAATCGTTGCAGAATTTTGTCGAGTCAAGTGAAAATTTAATGAAAACGTAAAAAGATATTAATAAAAGTTTTCTTTATTCTATTGAATCTTATCATACGTAATATATATGATAAAAGCGCAAGTCATGTGACTGAGGAAAACAAATACGGACCAACCATATCTTTTTCCATATGCCAAGCGGCCATTTTTATTTAAAAAAATTTTTCGAATAAAATTGCGTAAAAGTTACATTTTGAGAAAGATCGTTCAAAAAAATTGTTTGCTTGAGAGATATGAGTTACATTAAAAAAATTATAGATTCTGAGATAACTTCAATGAAAATTAGGTTAACAGCCGAATATCTCAATACATTAAAGTAAATAAACAAAATAGTCATTCATCGTGAGTCATAAAAATATTAACCATGGAAGTAATCATTCGCAAATTAAGACCTCCATGGTGAATTTACAGCTCTTTCTGGTGTCGAAAAGAAAACTTCATCTGTAAACATGGCGTACGTAATAAGAAACAAGTGGGTAAGTGTGATCAAAGATCGCTCAAAGGGTTTCGTTTAATATTCCTTTCAAAACACTTTATCCTTTCTTTAATAAATCCAAATAAATTTCATTTAACAACCAAAAAAGGGTCATTTTTTTTTTTTTTATAAAGTAAAAATTTACCGGTCTATTTTTCTCGTTTTTTCGAATATTTAAGCCAGCCCGATAGCGGGTGCAGCCCGCATTATATTCTGTCATAATAATATCTGTCATGTGGACAAAATGCGATATTTAAAAAAAATAATAATTTCAAAATTAAACATGTTGTACACTTCAAAATGTTAAAATATGCGAATATTTCCATAATCGGGTTTTTATCATGATTCAATACGTTCCTCAAACTCATATATTGACTATTCTCTAGATCTATTCATATATTTACTATTCATATTGTTACTCGCTTTGTATTATTCTGAAACATTTGAAAAATCCATTAAACTTCCGATATGACGTCAGATTTTCTTTTTAATTCTCTAATGACGTGATATTAATCTGCTTTGTGTACGTACACATACTCATACTCCTTGTATTATTGAGAAATCTTTCCGTTTTATTACGACTATGACGTCAATCAATTTTATTTCATATTTAACTTTTTTTCAATTGGTGAAACTTTTTATTTCATTTTCATTTTTCACGTGGAATTGTCTGATAGAAAATTAATTATTGTAGAAAGAATTTCATTGTGGATTTAAAATTTTTGCCATCTGCTATAACAAAAAATGTTTAAATTTAATAGGAAAAGGCTGTTAGAATTTTGGTTTTTTATCTCTATTTATTAAAATAATAAGAATTTTTCAAATTTTAATATTTTGAGCTCTTTACAGATGATATTCATCTATATACACAAAGTTTCAACTCTATAATCTATATAGTTTTTGAGAATGGCTCTGTGATGGACAGACAACGGAGCGGGAGTAATAGGGTTTCGTGAGATGAACGAAACCCTAAAAAAAAGGCAACCTCATTTCGTTCATAGCAGACGATATAATTAATTTCACTAAAATAATAACGATGATTTTTAACATTGTAAAACTAGTTATAGCACGAAACGAACATCATTTGTCACGTTTAACGTACAAGTTTCAACTTGTTTTGTCATTGCATCGTTGCATTAGATCTCTCTACATTTTATCATCTGCTATGAAACCGCATTTTTTTTTTGCGCAATCGACTTCACCCATACACTTTTTACGCATGCAAAAGCTTTAACTAAATATACCATATCTTAAAGACTTTAAAGTGACTTAAATATATTTAGTCAGAATAAAAAGAAAAAAAAGTAGCTTCTATTTTCCTTGACATTAGCATCTGCTAGAACCTGCGCAGCCTCGTTAATTGGAGATTCATATAAAACTGTCTTCCAACCCTCCAGGAAGATACGACTGCTGTACACGCAACAGTTTGAACAGGCAATTTGCGCGTTTTGAAAATCAGGAACATGGTCAAATTCCAATACATGTGCAACCTATCTCGAGGTTAGAGTGCCTCTATTAAACTCATCCCTATGTTCTTTCAACCTCACATTTAAAGATTTCCATAAAAGGGACGTTGCAAGAGGATACACAATTAACATTAAAACAATCTACAGCTAGATAAGACTTTATCATTTCGAAATATCTGATTTTTTAAACAGGTTTCTTGAAGATAAATGGAAGTTATTGCATTCAAATCTAATATTATTTTCAACTCCAAAACTGCTAAATTATCACTAACATTGTAAATTATAAGGCTGCCAACCAAAGGAGGGACTTCCTCCAAGTTGAGTTTTCGTGGCTCGGTCTTTCCCTTAATCACATTTAACGGATTTCAACACATTATTTGAATACGTATCTGATATTTGTAATAAAAAATGCTTTTTGGTGATGTTTTTGGGCAAATAAGAAAATGTATTACGTTATAACAAACACATTATTTTCATACAATTATTTTTACAAGAAATATTTTCCTTGTTTAATGACAGAACTTTCTGATAGTAAATAAAATACAGTATTCATTTTTATTAATAGTGGTAAGAAAAGAATAAATTTAGCAGCCATGCATTTTAGTGCCCCAAATAAAGCCAGCCTCGAGCCGCCAGTCATAACAAATATATTACAGGTTTCAAATAAAAATGCTTTTCACCGGGCAGTATTTTCTGTAATCCGGGAAGACCCGGTTGGATCGTTTGGTTATTATGATGCATACGATTAAGTATTTGAAAATTCCCACAAGCACAACAAAAGCGAACAAATTTCTTGTGAAAGCGGTTTTCGCAGAAACCTTGAGAAATGGTAATAGAAATTTTTCTTTACTTCCTCAATATCTTTTTTATAACACTGAACTTATGAAACAATCAAACTGTTTAGAAGAACGTTCCAGAAATTTTTGAATTGCTAATTATATCGAAGACGAGACGTGAGATCATTTCACAATAATGTGCAGAGTTGCGAGAATGGATGTAAAATCACCATAGTTCACGTTACGGTAAGCTTTATAAAATTTTAGACATGGGAGACATTTCATTTCAGAAATTTGAATGTTTTAATCTTTTGAGTATAATAATAGAAAAATTGCTTCGTCTTGTCCTGCAATTACTATTCTCAAAAAGAACCGCAAGTATTAACGAGAGTTATTTATTTTCTCATAATGTGGCATATATAGTTTTTTAATTTATTCAAAACGCCAATGTGATGCAAACATTTTGTATTTCTTTCTTTCACATTCTGCATTTGTAGACCACTATCGTTGATTAAGTGATAAAATTTTAAGTTATTTATAAAAACAGCTAAATCATATGTTTTAATAAAATATTCGTTGATTTAAAATTTAAAATTAATATATTATAACAATAATTAATATACCGAGTGAACTAAACGTTCATTAAAACTTTAAAAATTCATAAAAAAGGAAGAAATTGTGATAAAGAAGTGCGGTTTGCGAGAAAGGGCTCACAGACAGTCGGATTTTTTTAGCAGTAAAAAAGTTTTTAGTTAACAAAGTCAACAGTAGATGGTGCTAAAATGCTAGAGATTCAGCAGAATTATGCAAATTAATCCTGTAATAAAAGACCGGGATACACGAGGATTTCTCATTCGCTTTCAGAATGTTATCATTTCCCGATCGAGCGTTCTATGGAGATTCTATCTATCGCGAGGTTTCTGCAATTCATTCCGACATGTTGCATTCTGCTGTAACGGACGTTGTGTCTCGCCTTACTTGTGTCGTACAATGTTCTGGAGGTCATGTTGAACAATTGTTATTGCGAGAATAAATGGATGGAGCGTACTGTTGCCTTGTTCATTGTGTTTTGGGTCGTCAGCGCCCTCTACCAGTGCCATTTTTAACTAATTTTTTTTCACTGCTAAAAAAATTCCGATTACCTTGTGAGCTTTTTCTTGCAAACCGCACTTCTTTATCATAATGTATTCCTATTTTATAAAGTTTTAAAGTTTTAACGAACTTTTGGTTCACCCGGTATTATAACAAACTATATTGAACAGAACTCAATATGATTCAGAATGTGAACAGAAGAAATACAAAACGTTTGGATAACATTGGCGTTTTGAATATATTTCTTTAAATATGCCTTATTATCGGAAAATAAATTATTCTCGTTTATATTTCCGGTGTTATTTGAGACTAGTGATTGCAAGACAAGCAATTATAGAGCAAAAAACTTCCATTTTTAGGGTTTCGATCATCTCACGAAACCCTATTGCTCCCGCTGCGTTGTCTGTCTGTCACAGAGCCATTCTCGAAAACTATGTAACTTACAGAGTTGAAACTTCGTGTATAAATCAGAATATCAGCTGTGAAGAGCTGAATATATTAAAATTTGAAACATTCGCATTATTTTAATACATAGAGATAAAATACCAAAATTCTAATAGTCTTTTTCTATTAAATTTAAACATTTTTCGTTATAGCAGATGCCAAAAATTTAAAATCCACAATGAAATTCTTTCTACAATATTTAATTTTCTATCAGACGATTTTCACGTGAAAAATGAAAATGAAATAAAAAGTTTCACCAATTGAAAAAAAAAAAAGATAAATACGAAATAAAATTGATTGACGTCATAGTGGGAAATAAAACGGAAAATGTCTAAGATTTCTCAATAATACAAGGAGTATGTGTATGTGGATGTACACAAAGCAGATTAATGTCACGTCATTAGAGAATTAAAAAGAAAATCTGACGTCCTATTGTAAGTTTAACGAATTTTTCAGATGTTTGAGAATAATACAAAGCGAGTATCAATATGAATAGCAGAGAATAGTAAATAGATGAGTTTGAAGAATGTATTGAATCATGATAAAAACCCGATTTTGGAAATATTCGCATATTTTAACATGTTGAAGGCGTCCAACATGTTTAATTTTGAAATTATATTTTTTAAATATCGCATTTAGTCCGTATGACGGATATTATTATGACAGAATATAATAGCGGGTTTCGCCCGCTATCCGGCTGGTTTAGATTTTCGAAAAAACGGAAAAATAGACCGGTAAATTTTTACTTTATAAAAAACATGACTTTTTTTTGTTGTTGTTGCTAAATTATATTTTATTTGAATTTATTAAAGAAATGATAAAGTGTTTTGAAAGGAATATTAAACGAAACCCTTTGTTACCCACTTGTTTAATAATCTTTGTTAACAACTAGAAAATCAAAGAAACATAAATTCAGAGTCATCCATAAAATTTCAAATTTTAAAATTTCTTTATAATGTATGTGCTATAATTTTTTTGGTGAAAAAACGGGATATGAAAGTTTATCATATGTGAAAGATTTATTTCTTCCTGAAATGTAAATTTATGAAATATAATTAATAAAACTTGGCGATATTTCAAAATATCTTTACAATCTATTAAAATAGTAAAGTAAATATAAAGGCGTTCGGAAGTTTCAAATTTCACTTCTACATGAAATAGAGGATGAATAATTGTGTCTATAAACCAACTGTATTACTTATTAAACACCTATGTATCTGAATAATTTTGTAAAGCCGCGTAAAAGAATGATAATTGACACGCGCTGCAGCTTCAATGGGCAACAAGATATAAAAAACCTGAAAAACATGTGCAGATTTCTGCCTTTAAATGCATACAGTAAAGTGCAAAAAGTTTGACACAGGAGAGTTGTTGTTGTTGTTGTTGTTAATTTGACACCATTGGGCCCGTTGAGCAGCTTTCTATTTCTGTATAGCTGTCATAATCCACTACGCATGATCCATAAGCCTGACTCCTAAATCTCCTAATTTTGAACCAATTCCAGATGAGAGATTTGCATCAGGATTGGCATCCCAGAGGTAACGCTTATATAGAACTTGAAGGACTAAAATAATGTTTCTTTGAGATTTTTTAATAATACATACATACAATTACCTTAATTAATGTAATTCACATTTTTCTTTAAAAGTTACTAACGAACATATATTAAAGCAAATTCAGACACTTATCTTGCTTACACGTATAGTAATTATTTAGGAAATTTGAGCCTTTCTTATGGAAAGTTAAATAGTGATTTTATATAGAAAATTTAAAAATATAAAATGGTGAAATCCGCACAAAAGATGCTTCATTTGTTTCTTATTTTGAACATCTGAAAACTCACTAATAGTAACAATTACCATTCTTGAAAAGATCAAAATTTAATATACCGTTAATTGCAGAATCAAAACTTACTAAACTTCTTAAATACTGGATTTTCTAATTCGAATTATCATCTATTTATACATAAACGACACAACAAAATATATGACAATTAAAGAATTTATCATTTTTAAACATGATTGATAATTACGTCTTTAAGAAATAAAAGTTACAATGATTTTCTATATTTTCATATCAAGTTAGCATTTTTATTTCTTAGTATAAATAAGATTATTCATTTATTATTATTTTTTTCTTACTCGCCTTCATTTACATGTCAGAAAAAATATATAAAGGATTGTCTTCTATTAATCATAACAATATATAGTTTCACAATAAAAACAGTTTTTAAAATATAGTTTCTTTTCAAAAGATGTGACACATAGATTTTATATTATATATGACGTCAAATACACATGTATTAGAAATCGAAAGAGTATTCCAAATATTTGACAAGTAATGTAAAAAATGTAGTACAACCTAACCGTTGATTATGTTTTACATTTTCCAATTGTCTTTTGAAAATATCTGTTGACATATAAAATATTCAGGGTGTTTATAGTTGACACTGATATAATAATGTTTTAAATTCTCAACTAAACTGACAAATAAGATTATTTATCTCGACAATGACACAAATTTCGAGCAAAACTTCTGAGAAAATTTTATTTTGAATTTAAAGAGAAATGCCATTCATGAGTTATAAATCCTAAAAATTTAAAAGGATTGTGATACATAAAATCATACTTATTTTCATTTATACAAATAAAAACAGCGTGCTTGTTTAGAGATATTCAAAAATTTCAAACTGTGAATTATTCATACTTGTATCTATATTATAAAGCAAAAACATGTCCCTGAATAATGCTGACGTCATATGGACGGTGACAGCACATGACCAATAAACTTTGCTTTTACTGCAATTTTTTTTAAAACCTTTAAACATCGCAAAATTTCACTTTTTACACTGTCGAATAGGTAAAAGAAAATTCTTTTGAATGAAATTTGTTTAAAAACTGTATCTCAATTTACATTTTTTGTTATACTTTTTAAAATGATTTTCAAGACATATTTTTTAATCTATCTCTATCGCGTGCAGGCTGATTACAAAACATTAACACGTTTTCACTTAAAAAATATTTTATATAAAGTTAAAACTTTAGTAAAACAATAAATAAAACAAAAATTTAACATACATGTAATCTAACTACGCACAAAAAAACACTGAAATTATCAGAATAAAAAAGGTTTTGTTGTGTTTGTAGCGAAATCATTTGTGATTTTTTCGACAACTCCTCGCATGAGGCTAATAAAAAAGTATCTCTTTTAATAAATTCCAAAACTTACTTTGAATTTCCTTTTTGATATTGTTCATATAAAAATGTTTTTTGTTGTTTTTAGTATGTAAGCTAACGTAATGTAAAAAACTCTATTAGAGTTTACAATAAAAATAAAAAATATTTTTTTTCTGTGTAACCCGTAAAGCCCTGATTGAATCCCCTAGTTGTAATAAAAAGAAAATAAAAAGATATATAAATAAATAACACTACAACCAACAGTAAACTAATCAATGTAAAACTTGTAAAACATTTTTCTTCTCGTTCAATTTCTGGTCAAAAGTTGTCTTCCTTCAAAAATTACAAATGATATTATTTATCTCATTAAGGGGACCAGAAAAGTTTAAAATGACGAAAATATGTATGTATTTATTTTTTTGTTTTATTTATTTATTTTTATATATTAATTTATTTTTATTTATTTATTTATTTATTTATTATGTTTGCTCTTTTACGAATGTCGACGGTTGGTGTGATAGGAAAAATTCAAAAACGACATAATAACCGTAAATGTTATTGAACTGTGCAGACCAGTGATAAATGCGAAATCAAAACTTAGAACTTAATTATCACGAAACTCTGTTTTTCAGCGTTTTTACCAAGATAACTTTTGAATAAATTAACGGATTTACATGCGTATTTTGTTTTTAAAGTAAGGAAAAATTAAATTATCCACAAACTTTTCGAGAAAAACTAACAAACATTTTTCTTTTCAAGTTATAACAAAAATAAAATTAGTTTTTATGGATAATTAATTTTTAAATATATATCTTTGTAATATTTTTTTTTAAAATCCCAGATATAATCCGTAGATAACGTAATAAGCCATATAAAGAAGAAATGATGACCCTACCTTTTGTATCACTGCGTTACATAAATGAAACATACCCAAAAGCCAATTATACTTATACAATGGGCTTTAAACGACGATTTTGTTTCTTGCTGCTATCTTCCAACACAAGAGTTAATATAAATTGTTCGTAGAATTCATAACAGATGGTGATACTGAGTTAAGTTTTCATGCCAAAGTTTTATTTATCATTTGAATAATTTCGTATCGTTATTGATAAAATGAACTTCACAAATATAGTGAAATTCAAAACGATAGAGATGTCCAAAAATATATTATTTTACTATTTTATGTTCGTATACTTTATAATTTTGTATTAAAAAATTGACAATATTTAATAGAATTACGTAATTTTATATTTTTTGCAGAAGACAAATGTAATAAAAAAGTATATATATATATATATTTTTTTAATATTTTTTTAATTAATTCTTACATGCTTAAAAGAATGTATTCTAACATCTGGCCAAACTTCAAAAATACATATTTCAAAAAGCTTTCCACAATTTTGGCTACTACTGTAGATTGTCTTACTAATATGTTTGGATATTTTTGTATAGTGGAATATTTTGTGTTTAAATAAAGCGAAGATTGACATTTAGGATCAGTGTCAGTAAAGTACTTACATAAGAAAAGACAGAGAAAAGAACAAAGAAGAAAAAGAACATGCAGCAACTCGAAAAAGTCAGGAGGTACTACTGTTCATGGTTCCTCTTTCCAGCCGAAACTTCCTAGATATTCCATGTGACAATCATCTTTAGAGATTGTGAAAATCAACCCATGAATGAGATAAACTTATACAATATTCCTAAAATTACAATATATATATATATATATATATATATATATATATATATATATATATATGTATATATATTAAAAAATGGCAACCTATAAAATTAAAAAGTACAATAAATATGATAGTTTCCACTGAAGTAATTTATCTTCCATAAGAGACTACATAAAGTTATGACTGTTAAAAAGATTAGTGGTAACTTTTACGCAACTCTAAACAAAATTAGGAAAATAGCTGCAATTTTATTTATTTTTTTAAATTTTCAAAAATTTATTACTTCAATACATCGTTGATATATTTCTAATTAAAATGTTTTTTGGTGCAATTAGTAAGCTTTCTAAAATAAATATATTAAATTTAAAATAACCAATTGAAACTTACAATTGAACACGATTTTCACCCATGTTCTGTACACCCTGCAGAAAGCTCTGTAATCCGCGTAATCCGAGTTCTACCCGTTGTATTTATGACTAACATAGTTTCTTCACCATTTTTAATATCTATGTTTCAAAGATTAACTGTAATTATGTATTGAAAACATTTTGAAAAATTGGGTATTAATATTGAAACTATTAAAGATTTTACGAATTTCAATATGATGGATATCTACAAGTATAACAATTAGTGGCAAAAATTCTAACTATCTTTATGTACAATGATAGCAGTATTTTATGAGAATGAGTAATGAAAATTTGGTGGGGGTGTTCATTAATGTTTATAATCTTAAATGTTAAAATCATAAACGATTTTTTAATTGTATGTATATTAATGAAATTAAATGGCCCTCAAACTAAAGTTTCATTTTTCATTTTTTGCATTGTTATGCATGATTGTTCATCTAATATGTATCATATCCCTGTGATGCAAAACCTCGCTTTTATAATAACATAACCGCTGTCCGCAAAAATTACATCACACGACCGCTGAACAAGTCAAGTAAAAGCATTATTTATGTGCAATTCAAAATATTACAATTATTTTATCTATTGCAATGAAAAAAATCATGATTCCGATGAGTACATTTAATACAAAAAGAAACGACTGAGACAAAATATATAATTTATTTCCCTAGAGTACGATTGTATCTAACCTTCTTTCAAGATGAATAAGTTCATTAATGCAATGCATTCTAATACATTTTAAAACATGGAAATTCATTTGTTTTTCCTAGTTTTTTTTTCCATTAATTATCATATATTTCAAAATACGGCGTTCGTATGTTGTTTTGTAAACATCAAACACAATTTAATTTGTTTAATTCTGAAATACTAAGGTTACTTACTTATTTAAGATAAAATATTTTTACTGAAACATTATTTTTATCGCACATTGACTGAAATTCTGTATCTTTTCCATACGAGATAAATCCATTTTTCGATTTACAAAATATTATATAACATATTGTTATTTTCATTTTTTTGAAATTTGGTGCACAAAAATATCAATCTAAATAGTAAAAAGAATATGTTTAAAAAAAATAAAAACAGAAAAAATAAAAACAAAAAGGACAAAATAATTAAAAATATATTTATAATGATCTGAAATTAGTTATACACATATAATTATTAGGATAAATCTGCCTCACTTGTTTATATGGTAGACATTTTTCCCGATAACTGAAATGTTTTTCTTTTTGTTTTTATACTAGCAATATAGCTGATTATATCTGGTATGTTACAACAATTAAGATTTTGACAAGCATATATGACTAATTGGTTTATTAAATTTAGTGCTGTTACGTGCTTTGTTTTCAGTATATCAGATTATTTTAGTTATACTCTTTTATTGGCGATTTTGATAAATGACCGAGAAAAAAATTCAAGTTGCATCTTTGAAAGTATTTCTATTCTAAGATTTAAACAAAATTATAATAAAACATAGTAAAAATAAAACAAGTTGGAAATTGCACGTCAAACGTGACAAATGGGGTGCGTTCGTACTATGGCTAGTTATATAAATATTCAGATCTTGATGATTTTTAATTCTGTGAAATGAATTATATCGTCTGCAGATTAATTTCTGTCATAAAATAAGTATCTGGGTCGCTTGACGATTAAACCTCGCAAGCTCCTCTAACAAAAAAGCACAGATTTAAAAAAAAATCACATTTCTTAATAAATGTTTTTATTAATATTTTCTAAAATTTTGATTTTATTTTTATAAAATTTGAAATGTCTCGACAAAATTCTGCAAAGATAATATATCTTAAATTTCAAACCATTCGGTTGGGTAGTTTTTGCGTTGTTATATGCGGACGGAAGGACAGACAGACGGACGGACCAGATGAGGACAATAGGTGCTACGTATTTATATAATTACGAACGCACCTATAAAGAAATGAAATAATAATAATAAAATGCCATCAGCGGGTAAATTTAATTCCTGCCTAGATTGGAAATCTTTACATGAAATCAAGGCAAGTGTACAGGAGTGGCGGGACATCTAGAATAGATTTACATATTATGGCTCTTTCCTTGTGGATTTAATATTTTTTATAAAACAATGGTACTTTTCCGTCTCGAAAAATATGGCAAACAAGGCAATCGCCCTCAGATCCCTCCATTTGTCCAATTACGATACTGTTTAAGTCATTTATATTTCGGGAAAATCCGTATTAGTGATTTTTTATTTTCATAAAATGCGCATGAATGCTTAGATTTAAAAATACAATTTTGCTATTGTTAAATGTCAGAGTCAATGCTGCAATGTATTTCAAGCGTATACCCAAAATCTATTCATTCTCATACGATAAGAGCTATTTCAAAAGTCTTTTTTTTTTCACCGTATCTATTATATAGCAATACATTTGAGGGTAACATCTACTATATGTTAATGAATAAAGTTTTTAAAATCCTTTTCGTCGTTCTTCTTAAATGTCAATTATGTTTTCTTTCCCATGGTATGGTGCTCTTTTTATATGTATATCTGAGGGTACATGTACGTGTGTATGAATTTGTATTTATATATATGTATGTATATGTATATAAGATGTATATATGTAAGTATATTTGTATGCATAGATATTTTTTTCAGGTTTATAATGTTACCATCTCTTCTTACGTGGATAATTTTAGTTTTTCTATTCATCTAAGTTTTGTATAATCTGATAACTGCTTAGCAGTATAGAAAATTTTCAAATACATTTGTATGGATAAAATTTCCAATTATAATTATAGATCGCAGATTGAGTTCCTTTTTAAGTTGTTAGTTGTAATCCGAATGGCCATAAAATTTTACACGTAGTGATAAATGCACATCTGTTAAAATGTTACAAATTGTATGAAATAATCTGAAATCGAACGTTAATTGCGTATACAATTAAATGGCATTGAATTGTTATATTTGTGCTCTCTTCCTCTGTTCTTTTACGAAAGCTATAAGGTTGTAAAGTTTAACTCACGCTCGGAATTATCAAATCATCCATTAATCGATCTACTGTATGTAGCAAAACTCTTATGAAATAAGACTTATTTCCTAAAAAGTCTTTATGTTCACTAACACAACGATAGCGTCAACGAAGATTATATCTGATAGATTTAATAGAAAAAAAATTCAAACAAGTTACAAAGAGCAGCCTGTAAATTTTAGTTATTATTAATGATAGACAATAACAAATTTAAGCACAATATGTTTAAAAAAATGTAGGCGCTAATTATGGTATTTTGAATTTTTAAATCTATATTTAGAATGCCCAGTATAACTTTATTTTTTATGTATATTAACATAAATCATAATGATGAAAGGCGAGGTCGTGACCCATAAGTAGGCCTGCAGAATCGGTGATAACAACACTGTAGTCCAGGCTGAGCTGTTCGCGATTCTGCGGGCATTGGAATGGATTGTCTCTAACCCAACTGTACAATTTTACAGGCTATATTCAGACAGCCTCTCCAGCCTACAAGCAATCTTTACTCACCGCACAAAACATCCCATCGTACTCCAAATAAAACTAATTTTAAAAGACCTTGCACGGCGAGTAGCCCTGGGCCATGTGAAGGCACACATTGGCATTGCTGGCAATGAATTATCTGATAAACTGGCAAAAGAAGCTACGGGAAGCACAAATATTGATCTTTCCCTCCCTGTTCCTCCATCCTACATTAGAGGGTTTTTAAAGTCTAAAATCATTCCCCAGTGGCAGGACCACTGGGATTACTCGGAAAAAGGTCGACATACCCACAAATTGCTCCCTTTTGTCTCCCTAAACCTGCTAGCCCCCCACATCTCAGCGTTCCTCACAGGACATGGTCCATTCCCTACTTACCTCAAATATTATAAACGTGCAGCCTTCAATGTGTGTCCATGTGGCCAGCAGGGCTTGCCTTCTCAATACTATTTTGACTGCCCACTGACCGTTGCCTGACATCTCAGATCTCCCGAAATTCCCCCACCCTCTTGGCTAACCAATATTCTAAAAAGACCAATCTTACTAAAAAAATTAAAAAATATTTTTAATTTCTTAATGGATATATCGAACTTAACAAATAAAGGAACCAACTCTAGCTTTTACCAAATTTTAAACTAAACATATTAAATTCTTAACCACAATTCAGTACTATTATTAATCTTCCTACCCTCCTTGTCCTGACTTTTCCTTATTTTGGTTGTACCTTGTCAGTGTTTGAGCACCTTGCTGTGCTCCCCTCGCAGTCTTTAGAAGCGGCCTCATCTATCCAACGCAACAACTTGTGGCGCCATCTGTCGCGTGGGAACTGAGTTCTCAGATTCCGGCGCATCATTATTATCCAAGGACCGCCTTGGCCGCGAACTGTGTGTCATGACGCAGGAGCGTTAAGGACTGTTCACCTACAAATTCTTCATCAATGCACCTGCCGCTGTCTATCTCGAGGAAGTGCAGGCTCCAGCGGTTCAAGCTTTTTCCAGTTTCTTTTTCTTTTTTTTTTTGTTTTTAGCTTTCTTGCCTGCCCCTTGTCGCGCTTAGGCTTGTGCTGGCAGTGCCGGCCTTTGGCCTAGTTTGTATTATTATTATTGTTATTATTATTATTATTATTATTTTCTTTGTTAGGACGTTTGCGCGTGCGCTGGCGGTCTCGGCGACGTGCCTTCCCTTCCGCCGGTGGCTGGAATCACCCACAACGAATCCCCGCGTGCCGGGGAACATCCCGGGGGAGGTGCTAACGCTCTACGGCCTGGCTTTGCTGGGCCGAGTGGCCTCCCTTAGGCATTCAATGTTTAATCTAGTGCATATTTTTATAAATAAAAAACACCCGTAGTGTTACCAATTTTTTCAAGCAGACATTATATACAGGGCGGTTATAATTAAAGTTACCCTGTTTAGACCCACGTAGATTCCACTCTGGTTGACAGATATCGATGAAACTTGGAATATAAGCTATATGGACCACGAGGAAATAAAATCTATAATAAAAAAAAATTAGTTCAAATTTCGACCACCAGGTGAGAGCGAGGCGCATGAAGACCGAATATCTCAAACTGGAAACACAAAACTTTTTTTATTTATTTACAGCATATGTTCAATGTACATTCGATTTGCGTCAAGCCCATGTTCAAAGCGTATTACAGCGTGTTCAGCAGTAGCGCGAAGGGTTTCTCGATCAATTGCAGCAACATGACGAGTTATGTTTGCTTTCAAATCTGGCAGAGTACGTATGCTTCCTCCATACACACGATCTTTCAGGAATCCCCACGACCAGAAGTCGCCGGGATTCAATTCCGGAGAACGAGGAGGCCAGGCAGTCGGAAAACTTCTCGAAATAACCCGATCATCTCCAAAGTGGACACGAAGCAGTGCCGTCATTTCTTGAGCTATGTGAGGTGGTGCACCATCTTGCATGAATACGGCAGTCTGTAAACACTCTCGCTCTTGTAAGGATGGAATGACCTGCTGCTGAAGGAGGTCGTATTAAAGGGTACCCGTAATGGAACACCCTTTAGGACCCTGAGAAGTGTTCTCCTAAAAAGAATGGGACCAAGAATGAAATCAGCCGTAAATCCACACCAATCACTAATTTAATCAGGGTGCAAAGACGGTTCATGCACAATATTAGGACTTGCAGTACCCCATACACGACAGTTCTTAGTATTCACTGTTCCATCTAATTGAATGTCATTGAATTTTTATATTTTACTCCCTTCCTTAGTTCTTGTACGAAAGCTATAAGGTTGTAAAGCTTAACTCATGCTCGGAATTATAGTGTAAAATGCGCCTCGTCCTACCACAAAATGTTCCAAGGCCATACATTGTCAACGGCTATTCTGGCCAAAAACATCCTCGCAAATTGAGTTCGTGTGTCCGAGTCTGCAGGGTTCAGCGCTTGCACAACGTGAATGTTGAATGGATAGCATTTTATAATGGATCGAAGAACCTTTCGTACTGTAGACCAAGGAAGAGACAAAACACGTGACGCCGCTCAAGCACTTGTCGGAGAATATTGGGATGCGGACGCTCTTTCGACCACGGCAAAAGCGATTTCTTCGGCAGTTTCATTTGAAATCTGTTTCCGTCCTCTTCGTTGCAGCACACTCAGCTCCCCAGTCTCTTTGAATTTAGACATCATCTTTTCAAAACCTGCCTCGACATTGGTCCTTTTCGTAACCCTTTCGTAAGCCTGCGATATTCTCGCAGTGCAATTGACAATTTACTGCTGTTCTGATAAATCAACTTCACAAGTAACGCTCGGTCTTTCTTCTCTAACGACATTGTGCAGAATGACTTTAAGGCAGCGACTACTGTCTTTTTAAACCGCTCCAAATTTGCATAAAGTATTTTATCGTAAATGAAAACCGTCATCTATCGGTTGAAATTTGAACTATTTTGTATTGCAGATTTCATTTCCCCATGGTCCATATAATTTATATTCCAAGTTTCATCGATATCTGTCAACCAGAGCGTACTCTACGTAGGTCTAAACAGGGTAACTTTAATTATAACCATCCTGTACATATTAATTAAAAAACATGAGTCATTAGAAATGACTATCAGTTTTATAAAATCCATCAATATACAAAAACATTTTCGCTTCCGGTCTGGAACCTTCTCAGTTGTAATCCTGCAAAAAGTCTTTGTTGTCGTTTATTAGATCTTTGGGGTTGAGAGATTTTCTTTACTATACATTTTTTCCTTTTGTATACCTTTTTTCCCTTTATTTACATTGTTTATCCTACATTTTTCTCCTTTTGTTCTCTTTCTTTTTCTCCTTCTCCCTTTCTGGTCTTCAGTTTTTCTTCTTCTTGCTCGTTCAGCATTCTCATCCAACGGAGGTCAATATTCGATTGCGTCATATCTTGCAAGGGCTGTTTGCTGGTTATGTTTCAAGTCTCTTTTCTGTTTGCTTAATCTTTCAGTTAACTTCCGTTTAGTCATTCCTGTGTATTTTATTTTTTCATTTTTATTATTGAGATAGTTCATTCGGCTCTTTCCTGAAGACTGAATTTTGTCATATTTTTTCAATTTCATTACGTGAATATTTTTACTTTTCAGTGTGATAATTTGGGAATTAAGCAATAAAAGAGCTTTGTGCTTTTTTACATAAAATGTACAATAAGGGAAAAAAATCATCTTTTTTTTTTTTTTTTTTTTTTTTTTTTTTACATTTTCAAGCATTTGATATTTCTCAAGAATTCGTTATAAAACGTGTAGTTATATTTTCTTCATGGTTTTCTCCTTCAAATACGAAATAAATCCTTAAAATTATCAGTATCTAACATAGAGGGTAATAAACATAATGCATTAATTTAAACAATTTAATAACTACCTTATTACAGCATATCCCACTTTGTAGTTTAGGCAGTAATGGATAATTACCACTGTGAATTATCCCACAACCTAGCAATAGTGGAAGACTAATGACTTTATAATGTGTTCAATCCCCTCCTCAAATTAATTTATTCTAAATATCAGCTTAACTGTCCGCGAATAAGTGTGATTAATCTTACCAAAAATATAGTCTACTTTCACGATTATATCGAAAAACATAAGATACTGTGAATAAGATAAATTGTACATATTAGAACATCAATATAAACATAAAAATTAAATTCAGAAAACTTTTTTATCCACATTTACGGTACACATTACAAGTAGATTATTACAATATTTAAATTCGTCTTTCAACTTTTTTTTACGCTGATCTGTGAACAAAGTGAATCTGAAGTCCTTATATATAATATTATACCCAAAACTACTATCTATTTTTTTTTTAGAAATGAGGTAATTGCATATTCTCTAATATGATGTATGTAACGCTTTTTGTTTTGCTTTGCATTTTGTTTATGAAACTATGTTTAATTATATTTAACAATGAAATATAAATAAAGATTATATTACTATTCAAAACTCAAAAGTAAATATTTTATCTGGATCTAAATATCCAATGCTATATGTTTAGCTGTTTGATTTGGAAGCTGATAAATTTACATATTTTATCAATAGTAGAATTTTCTGATTTTATTAAAATCCTGAAAGGTTCCGTGTAAAAAATAAATTATCAAATTTTAATTTTGTATAACGCTTTTCTTTAAAAAGGCAAATATTTCGTTTTATTGATTTTTATAAGCCACTTTAGAGGGTTTTTTTTTGTAAACTATTTGTTTTTGCAATTACAAATAAGATTAAACTCATCCTTTGGTCGGTAAGTATTTTGTCGACACTGTAATAACCTAATATCTATGGCGTCATTGAAATATTTTTCTAGGAACTATTTCTTCAGTATTTAAAAGCGAAAACCCTTTGTTATTATCATATATTTTGAGTTGCTATTCATATTTAATATTTTGGATTACTTTTAAAGTATATAATAATAAAAAATACTGATTTAAACAGTATTTATCTTGCTTGCTTTTGAAAATAATGTTTTAATGTGATAAGCAAAATTTGAAAAAAATAAATCATCAATATCATATTTTACATGTTTTCTGTTGTTCTTATTACATAATATTGATACAATCTCAAATGCAATATTTACCTACAATTCAATGTTCTTTTATAATTTACCGCATATAGATGTGTATGAAAGGTGTTTACACGGATTGGAATTTCCAAGGAATCAAACACGACTATTTCTGACTAGAAAATTTCTATATAATATTTAAATCGCATATTTTTTATTCACTTTGTTTAACTGGAGATTTTGTAAAATTTTTCTATTAATAGATAAGGCGAAATATTCAAATCAAATTTTGTAAAACTGTAAGCAACCTGTGTACTATATGATAATTGCATTCATTTTCTTTTCGTGAACCATCTTAAAGGTTAAATTCGAAATTAACAACTGTACCAAGAGCATTATTTGTTTTGCATTTAAAGTGCCGAAATGTGATTAATGATTTAAACTATTTCTTTCTCAATTTAGGTTACTCGGAAAGCAAGCAGCTCTAAGTTTTCAAAGTTTGTTTCGGAATAGTTTCGAAGTGCATTTAATTTACAAAGAATGCCAATAAGTTACATAGTATTAAACTATTTAACAAGTTTGTGGGAAATTTAAATTGCAAATGTAACATTTAAATGAATGTTATGTTGTAAAAACTAACAATTTACGAAAATAAAAGAATAAGGAATGGAATTATATAGGGTGAAACCCCCAGTTATTGACACCTAACCAGTAACTGACACTTCAGCAAAAATCTAACTCAAATAAGCATTTTCTTGTAAATGTCTGCAAAGTAATGTCATTTAGTGGTAACTTATTTGTCTTAACTATTATAACTTATTTTTCAAGGTACTTCTCTATTATCCCGTCGACCACTTTTCACAACAAAAAACTATCGCCAAACTGTAACGCCAAATAAACGGGAGAACGTTGCCTTTGGTATATCAAAATAAATAAATAAATAAAATATAAGAATTTAAGGACACAATTGTTATTTTAATTAATGAAATAACTAATAAATCAGTAAAACACAATGAAAAATACATGCAAATGTCGAATTAAAAACAACTTGATGACATAACAAACACTTATAATGCTTCTGACATCAAGTAACTGGGACAGCATTTTTGGCGTTTAATCTTACAGTTTGGCGATAGTTTTTTGTTATGAAAAGTGGTCGACGGGATAATAGAGAAGTACCTTTTTCAGCTATTGGTCTTTCAAAAAAGGGATAGTGTCAGTTACTGTAGATATTGACCATATTTATTACAAAAATTAATTTTTAGTAATACAAAAATATTATTTTTCATAATTTTGTGAAGAATAATTTTTTAATTTATCTTTACTATACTATCAACAACAAAGATAAGTATAAAATAGATTTAAAACTTTGTAATATTCATTTGAAAAAGAAAAAATCTTTAAAGTGCAGTTACTGGGGATTTCACCCTATTAGTTGGACGGCTGATGTTTATGTGAAATTTAAATGGAATTAGATAACTATACAAACTTGATATGGGAAATGGAAATAATATCATGTTTCTAATAAATTGATATTATAAGACTACGACGAAAAAAGATAGAAAAGCGGAATTCATAGCTACATTTAAAATATTAATTTAATGTGAATGCATAAAAAACATCGAAATAAAATATTATAATCGTTTTAATTTTTAACAGAATGGGTTATTAACAACATGCATGCAAATAGGTGTATCTAAACGGCTGATGTTTATGTGAAATTTAAATGAAATTAGATGACTATACAAAACTGGTATGCGAAATAGAAATAAAATCATGATTCTAATGAATTGATATTATAAGTCTACGACGAAAAATCATGCAGAAGCGGAATTCATAGCTTCATATTCAAAATATTGATTAAATGTGAATGCATAAAAAAACCTCGAAAAAATATTATGATCGTTTTAATTTTTAACAGAGTGGGTTATTAACAACATGCATGCAAATAGGCGTATCTAAATGGCTGATGTTTATGTAAAATTTAAATGCAATTAGATAACTATACAAAATTGATATGAAAAATGGAAATAAAATAAAGATTCCAATAAATTGATATAATAAGACTACGACGAAAACACATAGAAAAGCGAAATTCATAGCTAAATTAAAAATAATAATTTAATGCGAATGCATAAAAAACCTCAAAATAAGATATTATAATCGTTTTAATTTTTAAAAGAATGGGTTTTTAACAACATGCATGCAAATAGGCCTATCTAAACGGCTGATGTTTATGTGAAATTTAAATGCAATTAGATAACTATACAAAACTGATATGAAAAATGGAAATAAAATCAAAATTCTAATGAACTGATATTATAAGTCTACGACGACAAAACTTAGAAAAACGGAATTCATAGCTTCATATTCAAAATATTGATTAAATGTGAATGCATAAAAAACCTCGTAAAAAATATTATGATCATTTTAATGTTTAACAGAGTGGGTTATTAACAACATGCATGCAAATAGGCGTATTTAAACACATTGTGTTGCGATAAATAAATTTGTTCATTATAGTTTGAAGAATATTTTACCAAGATTCTATTATATAACATATAAAGCATATATTCACAGCTATTATGTGTGTTTGCATTTGTTGAACACATATGTCTCAGATGTTATCCATAAGAAACTTGTTTTGAAATGCGTTAAAATATGATACGAATAATATTGGATTGTCCGGAAAGTTCGTGCCGGTTGGAAAAATCAATTCTTACCGAAAAATTCTATCATTTAATTATTAGACATCGATTCCGATATCTGATGTCTAATAATTAACGGGCAGAATTTTCCGTTACGAATTGATTTTACCAACCAGCGCGAACTTCCCTCATAACCCAATATACGAGGGGCAGTCGGAAAATAAGTTTCCCCTGGCGACTGTGGACAGAGGTGTGTATGAAAGACAAAAAATGTAATGAGACATTAAAGATAAAACATAACTTTATTTTTCCACATAAGTACGAAGTACATTGGGACATTTGTCATACCGCTTTATAAGCTTCAAAAAGCCCTCCAGGAAAAAATCAGGGCTTTGCATACGGACGGAGCGTTGAACGGCTATGAGCGAAAACGACACAGCAGGTGAACGCGAACGTGCAAGACACCCATACCATTGGATAGAGGTCGACCGTGATCAAGCAGTGGATAGTGGATGACCACCTCGGGAAACCCGGCTTTTGCCTAACCGTGCTCAAGCAGATGGCGCTGTTGCAGTGCCTGCGCAGATGGCGCTTGCTGTGTCGTCTTTCGCCATAAGCGCCATCTGCGCATGCAACAGCGCCATCTGCATGATCGCGGTCGACTTCTACCCAAGGGTATGGGCATGAACCTCTATAGAAGGACTTCTAACGCAATAGTGATACATCGTGTCGAGACTTCGGCACTAAATGGCAGCTGCACAGCTACGCGCACGGTTCTGCGCAGCTGGCCAGAATCCGTGCTGCAGCAGCGCCCATGGCTGTCACTGTCAGTGTCAAACGGTGAAGCAGACGTATTTTAGTGACGTATGCAGGATCCGTCTTCACATGCGCCACCTATTTGAGGATTTTTTCGAGGAACGATTTCCTTCTTGGAAAAGCTATTTCGTTAGAAGTCTTGGTATAGAGGTTCATGGGTATGGGTGTCTTGACCTACTGTGTTGTTTTCGCTCATAGCCGTTCAACACTTCGTCCGTATGCAAAGCCCTGATTTTTTCCTGGAGGGCTTTTTGAAGCTTATAAAGCGGTATGACAAATGTCTCAATGTACTTGGTACTTATGTGGAAAAATAAAGTTATGTTTTATCTTTAATGTCTCATTATATTTTTTGTCTTTCATACACACCTCTGTCCACAGTCACCAGGGGAAACTTATTTACCGACTGCCCTTCGTATATACACAAGATTTTCATATAACAAATACCATCATGAGAGAAGAAAAATATTCAGAAAAAAAATGTTTAATTTAAATTGAAACGGAATTGAAATGACAAATAAGAGTTTACCCATGAACCCTACAATTTGGTTCAGTATCCACGCACGCTACAGGAATGCGATTTAAAATTCCGAAATTTCAATTGCGTATAACTTTGTTAGCAATATAATGATAATAAAATACACATGCTCAAAAAAACAATTCAGTTAATTCAGTTCTGTTTTTCTATATGGAATTTAAGTATAATTCGAAATGTGATATTTATTTTTATCAAAAATTTCATTTAATTAATGGAAAATACAAATTCATGAAAGCATGTTTAAAAAAAACCCGCTAAAATTTGAAATTTTGGTCGATATTAATTCGCATTAGTGTGGAGTTCATGGGTTGAAGACATTGCTCGTTATGTTTTCATTTAATTTTGAAGAAAATTTAAAGAAATTTGAAAATTGCAAATGTCAATAAATAAGTGGCATAACTCTAAATGATAAAACATACCGAAAAGATTTATTGAAATTGTCGTGATATTGAGGACACCACGGATGTTTGATCGTACGGGAGATTTCAGCTACTAACTTTTTTCATTAAAAAAAATATTTTTTTGATGATAAGCACAATATGAAAGCATATTATAAATACTTTCTTCTGCTTAAATGTTTTCTGTAAATTGTGGAGATAAAAAAAAGCGAAGTTTCCTTAAAAAAAAAATTCTGTTTTTAAGTCGTACGCTCTTATGCTTATTATAAACAAAGTTGAAGAAGATATTTTTTTTAAATAATGAAAAAAAAATATATGAAATCATGGTTTTAATAAACGCCAATACTTGAAGATTTGATCAATGTTAATTCGCGCTAGTGTAGAGTTGATAGGTTGAAGACGTTGCTCGTAATAATTTCATTTAATTTTGAAGAAAATATAAAGAAATTTGTAAACCATAAATGTCCGTAAATAAGTGGCATAACTGTAAATGATAAAACATACCGAAAAGATTTATTGAAATTGTCGTGATATTGAGGACACTAAGGATGTTCGATCGTACGGGAGATTTCAGCTACTAACTTTTTTCATTAAAAAAAAAATAAAAATAAAAAAAAATAAAAAAATTATGATAAGCACAATATGAAAGCATATTATAAATACTTTCTACTGCTTAAATGTTTTCTGTAAATTGTGGAGATAAAAAAAAGCGAAATTTCCTAAAAAATTGTTTTCTGTTTTTAAGTCGTACGCTCCTATGCTTATTATAAACAAAGTTGAACAAGCTATTTTTGTATTAATGAAAAAAAAATGAAATCATGTTTTTAATAAACGCCAACATTTGAAGATTTGATCGTTGTTAATTCGCGCTAGTGTTGAGTTGATGGGTTGACTATGTTGCTCGTAATAATTTCATTTAATTTTGCAGAAAATATAAAAAAAATGTGAAAACCATAGTTCCAGTAAATAAGTGCCATAAATGTAAATGATAAAACATACCGAAAAGATCGATTGAAATTGTCGTGATATTGAGGACATGTTTGACCGTAGGGAAGATTTCAGCTGCTAAATTTTTCATTAAAAAAAATATTGTTTTGATGATAAGTACAATATGAAAGCATATTATAAACCCTTCCTAAAAGTTAAATGTTTTCAATAAATTGTGGAGATAAAAAAAAAACGTAATTTCCTGAAAAAAAAATGTTTTTTGTTTTTAAGTCGTACGCTCATATGCTTATTATAAATAAAGTTGAAGAAGCTATTTTTACTTTACACTATACTTTATTTAATGATCTAAAAAATATTATATTTAATTAGAACACAGTATAGCTATTTCCATGTGTCTTTATACTTTTGTTTTACAAAATGAAAGTTACGGGAGGCTTGTCCCAAGACATTCGTGGATGTTTGACCGTTTTTCAGCTAGTATAATTTAACACAATTGGGCTTTTCTTTATCAAAAATAATAAATTTTATTTTAGTTCTGTAATTAATAATACATTGTACATCATATATATATATATATATATATATATATAATAATAAAAACATAATGCTAAGTTTCAGTTGAAACTCAGCTCAAAAATGTCTATGAATAAATGATGAGGAGTATAATTTCAAACAAAAGTGTTTTATATTTGGTAGAAATTATGCGAAATACAGAAACATAAATCTTAAATGTCTTTATGTTATACATAAATAGCAGACTACGGTCGGATGCTACTCTGGTCAAATTTTTCAAACGAATCTTGAATGAAACGAACTATATCAATGGATTTGAGCATGTATTTTAAAGCATTATGAACGTTCACCTCGTTTGTTCTTCCACATTGCTGGAACGATGCAAACACCATTGCGGTAATATCCTATTATATTGAATAAAATTTTGGCTATTAAGAAGAAACTCTTTTAGTTGATCATTTATACTATAATTTGGTAGGGAAATATGGTTGTTATGGCAAAAATAATTAAAATGTTCTCTCGTCACCACACTACTAAAATGGAGAACATTACAATGATTGAAGGGATTGACCATTGCATCTAAATATTGTTCAAGTAATTCATGATCTCCGGCCTCTCAGCTTGGCGCTATGTGTGGTTGTAGCAGTTTAAATGCATTATTATTCTACGTTCCTTTTATATTTTGTAATACACATTCTATTCTAGTAGATCTACGATAGTTTTTCGTCTTAGGATTTCAGCATAGATTTAGAGTAAATGCAGTTAAAAAGTTAATAAATTACTTGCACATAAAGAACAGAATTTATCTTTCATATATAAAATAAAAGTGAAGCATAAGAAAGAATTTGTAAAGCTGAATTGTTTGAATAAATTTAAAATATCATTTTTACTGTATTTCATTTTATAGACAAAACATGTGACCATTAACCTAACAAGAGCATTGACGACTGATTCTGGTATAAAAATATGCACCTAGTTTGCAGCCAATAAAATGAAAAAATGAAAACAAAATCCAAAACTGAGACACACGATAAATAAATCAATCAATCAAATCAAATCAAAAACAAAATTATGCCACTCAGATTTCATCTAATCAAAAATTCAGATTGTCGCAAAAGATAAATCAAATTCATTCCTCATGAAGATTGACATTATTAATGTTATTAATTAGTATTATTATTATTGTATCTTTAATATATTTTTTAAAGTCTGTTGTAATTTACAGGGTTCGTGCAATTCAGAAGATTTTAATACCAGTTTTTTCATAACGAAATATATTTACTTTATTTAATGAAGAAATTTTGTGTTTAAATATGGCTATAATTATTTTACGAAGAATGTGGTATTCAAATCCCTTAAGGTGTACTAACCCTGAGGTATTTAACAAATTCAGTATTTTAATGCTAATAATATTTATATTTTTATAGCATTTATATATATGTATAACGTCGTTATGTAGATAGAAAAATTAAATTATTTCATGAAAAAAAGTAATACTTAAACACATTTAAAACAACAAAATCAACATTTTTTGAAAGTTTATTCGATATAATACAAGTTATTTACCTCCAAATTGTATAAATATTTATACATACTAAATTAATATTTAAAAACGAAGATTCAAACTTTTAAATGTTAATTTAAAGACAAGATAAATATGTTAATAAAGTTTGAGAAATAAATTAATGAAATTTTAGACTTAAACATTTATTGAATTGTGTTCACATTAAAGGAATTTAATTGGAAAATTTTACATAAAAACATTTTCATAAAATACTTTTAGTAAAAATATGCGATTTTATTTATTTTTGGAATAAAAAATATTTCAATGAAATTTGATTAAATAAACTAAGTAAGAAATGTATTTTATTTCATTTGATCATTTCTTACGGGAATGGTTTATAATGTTTGATATAGTTTTGTACAATTATTTTTGTCAATTTAACTTGTCCTTGCATATATTATTGAATATATTATTTAATTATATTGTTTGAATATATTATTTATATTTAATATAAACAGATGAATGTTTTCTTCCGAAAAGTTAATTATACTATTGTGAATATATAAATTATGTTACTTTTATTTCCGGTGCATTTTTCATTAAATGAATACAAAGGCAGAATGAGAACATGAACTGTTTTTTTATTATTATTTTTTGTTAATATGCATAAGTACGTGAAGTCTCTTTTACATATTTAATTATATTTACTTTTTATTATTATTCTGTTATGTTGAGTGCCTGATACTGTAATAATTAATATTTGTATTATATATTTTACCTGAATAATAAGAAATTCCTAACTGTTTATCTCACTTCCTAACTGTGAGATATAAAATAATTTCATTACAATGTTAGATTTAGTATAATATAAAATTTATTAAAATATTAAATATCGATAAATTGTAAATTGGCAGTGGGATTAATATTGCGCATTTTAAAATTAAAACGACTGGTCTTCGAAATGTCATATACCATAATTAATTTCAGTTTAAATATCAATATTATTTAAGAGTCCTCATTATTACAACGTGTCACATGTATCCCTGGATTTTGGACAAAGCTTTCACTTACTTGAAAAATTCAAGAATTCATTTTATAGAAATTTTATGTACGTATTATGTACGTATGTTTTTAAATTCGATAGCGCCAAAATTACATTAAGAATAACAAATGATACTATTTCTAATATAAATGCTGGACGATTACACCATGAAATATTACAACATTAAAGATTTGAGTATAAAACATCCCAAATTTTACTGAATGGTGTATACAAATTTAAAATTTTATACAGTCAGTAAAATTAAAAATATCGACGTTTCGACCACCGCCTATGGTCATCCTCAGAAAAAAAAAAAAAAAAAAAGTTTTTTCCTGAGGATTACCATAAAAGGTGGTCGAAACGTCGATATTTTTAATTTTAATGTATGTATAATTTTTTTAATTTGTATACACCATCCAGTAAAATTTGTGATTATTTATACTCACGTCTTTAATGTTGTGCTACTATTTCTATTTTGATACAAGTATCTTCCTATACCCGTTCAAAATATCTAAATCTAAAATTCGATCCCATTATTCTTAATAGATTTAATTACAATAAAAACATTATTTAATAACTAAACAGTTCATTATAAACAATATTTAACAATATGATAACTTATAACTAAAAAGTACTTACGATAATGATACAATGATACTTATAAACTGCTGTTTCTCAAAACTTCTGTTATATGATTTAACTACAACATTACATTTAACTACACTGTTAAATATTTGCAGCAAACTGCCCAGTCTTTTGATAGTTTTTATAGAAAACGCTTACATAGCTGTACTTTAAGTCCATTCTGACCATATTATTGCCTATATTATGGTCAGAATAGAGTTATATTACGGTTATGTAACCATTTTCTATAAAAACGGTCAAATGACTGGACAGTTTGCCGTAAATTTTTAACAGTGTACGTTTTAAAATGACAAATGTTTAATCTGCGGAAATATAATAAAACCAGGAAAGAAAACATACAATAATCTCTTCCGAGTTGCCCATGATACCGAAAAGCGTTTTTTATTATTCGAACCTCAGAAACCAATATATTTTCAAGATTTAAATAAACATTTAAAACCCTTTCTTTGCACTAAGTTTCTTCTGCTGCCGCTGATTTTTGGAAACGTTACCGATATTATTTATTGTGTCTTTATCAGTTTTTGTCGTTCCAAAATATCTGTTGTAGGTTACGATTAATTCCCAATTAAATAATTTCAGTTGCGCAGTTAAATTTATCTATGTAAAATAACAAAATCATATTACTTTTAGTGTTATTATTAATGCTGTTTATTTGTTACGTTTAGTCTGTAAAACATTTTTGTCGAACATGAAAATGTTTACTTGAGAATTGATAGAATCCGAAAAACCTATATTCCGGTTTGAGAGCACTAATTAATACACTGTAAAACTACTAGGAAACGTTTTCAGAAATCAGTGGCAGAATAATAAACTTTATTTTTTGTAAATTCTTGTATTAATCTCCAAAATATATTACTTTCTGCGATTTCTAAAGATAATGGACGCTTATCGAAAATTTTTAGTGACTCGAAAGTGTTTATTGTCTTATACTTACCCATCATACGTAGTATAGGGTAAGTCTTGTGATCGGTTAAAAATCGAAAAAAAAAATTGACGGATTTACTGGAGATTCCGAAAAATATATTTTTACAAAAAGAATCTGCCTCCCGTCTGTTTGTCTGTGTTTCTCTAAACGCTCGATCTCCCGAATAAATTGAGATAGAGACTTGAAATTTGGTATGCACTTAGTATGGAATAATGGGAAGAAGCTTGTTGAATTTCAGTAAACTCGATTTTCCGCAACTATTTTCTTTCGGACTCTCGAAATATTCGTTCTGATAAAAAGTATATAAAAATTTTCGATTTTTTTTATTTTAAGGAATGAATATAAAAGACAATAAAAAAACAAATTTTGTATAGATAATGAAGTCAATCGGATAATGAGTTGCCGAGGTACTTATAATAATATTTTCCACATTCTTCGATTTTTCATGGTCCTGTATTTCATTCAAATTTCAATTCAAAGATATATTTTAATTGGAAATGAGACGCTTAATCCGACGCAATAAACCGTTAGTTAATATGATTATCAATTTTGGAGTTATAAGGATGTTTTTTTTACGCAATTCAGTAATTGAGCCTTTAAAGTTTATGACGTCATTAAGCCACAATTTTTTTCGAATTGCAATGCATTTTATAAATAGTTTACACATGTTTAATTTTCATATTTCATATTATGCATATCCATGATGGGTAAGTATTACGGTGGCCCCCAACGACTAGCAATAGTTTGTTGCAAATGAAATTTCTGATATTGTAGATGAACTTCAAACAACAATAAATAGATGGAAATTGACATTTACAAATCCAAACAGGCACCATTAAATACAAGCAATACATCTCTCTCATCTAGATACCCGAACAAAAACCGGAAAAAATGCCTATCCAATTGTGTAAACTAGAACAAAAATCCATCCAATATTTTTTTTAATTAATCCGGTTATACAGACAAGTACTTTCAGGGTCTCCTGGTTTATAAATAAATATGATGATATTCATACATCACAGCTTGCACTAAAGATAATGCGTTAATTTCTTGTTAAGGTCATTTTATATTATCTCATCCGATCACCAGTTTTTGTTTAAAAATAGTCGCTTTAAAAAGGATATTTGACTTAGATGGTAATGAAAACAATAATTAATTTGTAAATTTCTGTATGTGAATTTTAACATATTGAGGATCATTAACATAGTGCCTAGTGACCAAATTAAACGAATAATTTTATTTAGTAAAAGAAATTTTATAAATGCCGTACAGGTAAAAAAGTTATTAATTTATATAGTTTACAGTAGTTGCTAAAACTACAGCTTTATCCCAATGGCTCCATCTATTGACAAGACTTTTCATTCTTTGACTGCAACTCGGAAGAACCTGATACTGTCTTATACTGTTTTATACTGTTCTGCACACTATTCAAGTCCACACTATCAAGTTCACACTATCCCAATGGCTCCATCTATTGACAAGACTTTTCATTCTTTGACTGCAACTCGGAAGAACCTGATACTGTCTTATACTGTTTTATACTGTTCTGCACACTATTCAAGTTATTTTTCATTAAACAGAATATCTGGTGAAAACTTAATTTTTTTTTTATTTACTGAATGAAACTTCCTTTACAATGTGCCAAACCTACTTGAATAGGGAAGATTGACCCAATTTATAGTGTTATAGGAAGTAATTTTAAATGAAAAAGAAAAGTGCCCTGTTAAACTGATAACATTGAGCTCACAGGCTATTCACACTAATTGTATATTATACTCTTATTTCAAATAGTAATGCCTATCGAAAAATTAAGAAATCGACAATAAGTTGAGGTGGGATTAGCCGGGAGCGATTATAGGACATGTGTGGGAGTTTTGTTAAGAAGGTGGTTTGTTTGGAATAGAGTGCGCCCCCTGGCGGCGGAAGGTGAGACTAAAATATTTTGCAGCGTGTGCACTGCAAGCCTACTACGAAGCCACAGGCAGATGAGACACGTGTGGGAGATTTTGTTTATATCAGAATGTGCGCCATCTATCTGTGAAAAGTGGAAATAAAAGATTCTCTGTCGTGCATTTTTAAATAACTAATTAAATACAAAATCGGGCTAAAGATGTAAAATCATACAAACTTTATTTGTTTAATTTTATTATCATTATTTGTTTTTTTATTATCATGGGCTCGTACAATGCCTGGCGAGTCAGCTAGTACAGAATAAATAATAAGATATTTATATATGACAATGTGAAATGATATGGTATGTAAAAGATAAATTACGGAAATTTTATTACAAAGTGGGTCAAATAACCCCAGCGTCTCCTATTGATGGTAAGCTACTGAACGCCCTGCTCGAAGAATTCCGTACATACAAGTACTAGTATAATATAGGTAATTGTTTTTCGTGAATGCTTAAGAACGTGTAACTGCGATGTGCGACAAAAAATGGCATGAAACCTTTAGGCAGCAGAAAAAGAAAATTATGTCGTTGAAAGTAGTATTTCACAGTAACCGACACTTAGAAAAAAAGTCTTACTTAAATAATTAGAGGGTGCTTAAATTGAAACCATTTTTACAATTAGAAAAAAGGTTTTTTAATCGGGATATGACATATAAACTAGACGAAATTGTGTAAAATAAAAATTGGTATTCAGACTAATTTTATCAATAGATGTCAAATTTATATTTCAATTGTTAAATTTTTGGGATTATAAATATATAGTAAAAATTTGTTTTTCTGTTTAACGTTTGAAAGTTAAATTTAATTTGTATATGATATCTAATTCGTATGTATTAGTAAATTAATTTAATGTATGAAATCTGCATTTTATTCTGAAGGAAAA
The DNA here is from genome assembly GCA_963931845.1 of Maratus michaelseni. Taxonomy (NCBI): domain Eukaryota; kingdom Metazoa; phylum Arthropoda; class Arachnida; order Araneae; family Salticidae; genus Maratus; species Maratus michaelseni. The sequence continues at coordinate 134,976,133 of OZ007595.1, forward strand.
GTGAAGCGTTTGCACATTATCTGACACATATATTAATTTATATTTTTCTCACTGGACAGTCTTGGTGAATTGTAAAAACAATCGCAAATATAATGCAATTTATGCAAAAGTCTCTCACTGTAGGGAAGATAGGGGATGAATGGGACATTTTCACAAAAATATTTATTTTAAATATTTTATTTAAGCTATTATTAATATTATATATCGCATTTCATACATGAGATGTTTGTCTACATCTTATGCACAATATGTATTCAAGATTATTATTATACAGAAATATATTATGAAATTTAAAAAAGTTCATCTCTGTCCCAATCATACCCACAGCAGGGATGGATGGGACCCAAATACTTTCCTCTCTGTATTCAATGATACCAAATTAAAATTTATAATTATAAACTTATATGTAATTATACTTGTAATATATGATCTTGTATGGCTGTTATATATCAGTAATAGTAATCTGAGAAGAGAAAACACAGTTAATAATGCATAAAAACTGTAATTTATATTATATATTTTAACTGAAATTTTATTGAATTACAAAGTTGAAGTAGCACGGACGTGCAAATATCAGTAACACAATAAATGTGAGCTGTCTAAAATGCTCTAAATGTGGTCTGTGACAGTCGCATAAGTTGGTATAAAATCGGTTTCAGTGAATGTATTGCTGTTAAAAAGGAAAATGGGAGTTTTCCTAAAACCACTGGTTATGTTTATGTTGGTAGTACTAAAAGCTGACAAAAATGCCTCCTTGGCAAACGTTGAGAAGTTATAAATTGTAATATACTCTCCAAAATTATTTGTCTGCCAATCATCTTGGACTTATCTCAGCTTTGCCTTTAAAGACCCATAAAAAGAAATATCCAATGGCTGAAGACGACGGTGGTTACAATGAACGCGTTGAAAAAAAAATATATATCACTATGTTCCCAGCTTTAAAACTTGTGTAATAACTCAAAAATAAAAATCAAGTTTCATTTAAATATAAAGTTCGTATTTAAATTTATATTTAAAAAATATATATACGTGTAAAATCATAAATATATATTGAAATTATAAGTTAAAAAATATATATGATAATAAGAGAAAAAAAACATAACACGTCTTGCGCGCAGTGTTACTAAAAAACTATGCATGGTAATTAAAAGAAATTTTCATCACATATTCATTTCTGTATTATCTACAACTTAAAATCAGAAAAAAAGTAAGATTTTTTTTTAATTTGAAAAATCTAAATTTTTTAAATTTATAAGTTAATATTTTAATTTAGTCAATATTCTTTATAAATATTCTGGTTTTAGTATAAAGGTAACACTATTATGTATTTAGTTTCACCAAAATTTACTCTTTATATGCATATTTTCAGATTTTATCATGCGCGTAAGACGTGTTATGTTTTTTTCTCGTATTATCATACATATTTTTTAACTTATCATTTCAATATTTATTTATGAATTTACAAGTATATATTTATTTTTAAATATAAATATAAATGCGATATTTATATTTAAAAGAAGTTTAATATTTATTTTTGACTTATTACCCAAGTTTTGAAGCTTGGAACTTAGTGATATTTTTTTTTTCTTTTTCGACGTGTTCAAAGGTATCCTACCCCCTTAAAGAATAATTAACATATATTATTAATTTATCAACTTATTATTTAGTTAATTAAAAAAAATTCAGTAACCTCTAGGGATGAATGAAGCAGTCCCATTCATCCCCATTTGAAATGACCCAATTATCCTCAGGATGCTTATATTCAATTGTCAGCCATTTTGTCTCAGAAATTATTTTGTCACAATGGTTAATATTCATCCATTTTAATTACCAATATTGAGCCTTGAAATAAATAACTACAACATATCTTAATTGTTTATAAAGCATAAAATATGTAAACAATTTCAAATAAAAAAAAATTACTTTTAAGTACAGTTTTCAGGAAATGCAACTTTGAAGGAAATTGAAAACAGCCATGTAGTCTTGCTTTTGGTTCTGAAGTACACTATGATAGTGTCATCTATAAGGATAGGAAGCAACTAAAAAAATGTTTATTGACTGAAATATTAAGAATATCCCATTCATCCCTTGTCCCATTCCTCCCACAGTTCTCCTATACAATTTTTAAAATATGCTTAATTATTCCCATGAGAAAAACTTAAAAAAACATTATTATTATTAATTTTTTTAACGAAGCAACCCCTCCCCCCTCTCACATATAATATAATGGTATTAGTAAATATATTTTTATTTTTATTAAATCTTGCTGTTGCTAAACGAATAGAGGTGATCTAATCTAATAATTTGAAACTTGTTTAGAAACTGAAATTTCTAATATTGCTATACAAATACAAAAATACATCTGCTTCTCATACGTTTGTTGTCTCTTTAGTTGAAATCGATTCTGACATGCTGTTTATTTAAAGTAAAAATAAGGTTCTTACTGGAAAAGTAAATATATTTCAGAAAATGTTATATATTTCTTAAAAACGAAAGATGGTCATCATTCTCTTGAAAGGAGAGAAAACTGCAAAAGTTAATTCAATTTCTGTGAAAGAAAATTTATCAAAGGCGGATTTCAATGTGTAACACAATTTGGTATTTTATACGAGTACATGCGTATTAGTCTATTCATACTGTTGATACAAAATCCGAATTTCATTTTGTTACTACGTTGTGGATTATTGGTAATAAAATCTATTTTTCAACAAAGATGAAGTCATAATATTGTTAAAATATGAAAACTTTTACATTGGTTTTAAAAATATGTTTCTTCGTATGAAACAGAAGCCAGAATATCGAATTAAATATTCATATAAACACAACAAAACTTTTAAGTTTATATAAACTGAATGAGTTCAAAATGATAAATCAAATTATGAACTTTTTTTTCTGCTTGCATTTATAAATTAAATGTAGCTAGGAGTTGATTAAGAAAGTTAGCAGGATATTAGATATACTTCAGTGTAATAATGTATTTAGTTTGGACAAAAGAAACCAACTATGGATTGAAATGATTATTATTGAAATATCTATAAAAAATTACAAAACTGTTAAAGATAAAAATAATCACTTGATTAAAAATTCCATTATTTAGAACAAATTATATAGAAACATAATGTGAAATTACACATTCTAGTTCAGAAAATTATAACAGGACCATGCATATTTATCCAAAATGAATTGTATGCAACAATAGGTTGTTTATATTCATTGAAACACATAATTTTCCCAATTGGAAATATTTTGAAATTACCTTAAATATCTCTCATAATTTTCCTTTTTAATTATTTTGAAGATGGCATTTCAAGTATTAATAAAATTTTGAAACGCAGAAAAAAGCAGTATCTTATAAAAATGAATATACAAAATAACATGTATATATAATCATTTATAATTAAATTAATAATATGATTCAGAATAAATTCGTTTCCCGTTTTTAATTAATTAAAGTAAGAGAACAAAAAACCTAGAATTGAAGTAATCTGTATTCGAAAAAAGGTGCTTGTCTCATAGAGTTGTTTAAATATTTTTCATTGATCACGAAATAAACTGAAAAAAGAAACAACCGTATTAAAAAAAGACTCAATAATATTTCAATATTTATTTTTCTAAATCTTAAATGGGTATTCAATGAAGATATTTCGTATAACTACACATGCGTATTCGTAACAGTTTGAGTTTTAATTTTAAAATACATACATTTCTAAATTGTATAAGGCAGAATAAAAATAATGAAGAAATCTTCAAAGGAAATAGTGTACTATAAACTGATAATTACTTTTAAAATAAAGGATTTTGTGACCGCGAGAAAAATAAAGATAACTTTAACTGTAACAATTTCTAGGTAATTCACAAAATAAATTCAAAATATCAACAGTTAAAAATAGAAATTTGAAAAATAACAAATATTATTATCTTAATAATAAAACATTACAAGTTCATTACATTTGTTTAACCAGTCAGCACACGCGCTGGGATAAAATCTACACCAGCTCACAACTATTACTTAAAAATGTGTGAAAATCGTTCGTTATCATTCAGAGCTTTGTAGTAAAATTCAAGCTGAAAGATATCAAGATGTGGCCAAAAAGAATTTACTTTCAGTTGTGGATTTTACATTCTTTTATTATAAGAAAGTCACGTGGGAGGAAATTTACCCCACGCGTGTTATAACGTAACCCATAATGATAGGAAAATGTTAATGCAAATGTTTATGCAATTCAAATAATAACATAATTGTTCTTTTAAACGTTAACAACTCTTTCACATGCAGTTTCTATATATCAGTTTTATTTTTTTTTTTTGTATTTTCATGGCTGAATTTGGATTGTAAATGTTGGGGAATATTTTCACGACCTAGAAAAATAATCAATCACATTCGACAAGACTGGGTCAATATAGACATTTTATAATATGCTGTTGAAATCGATGATCAATTTGTCATGAACAGTATCGGAAAAGACAGTGTTATTATACTTCATTTTTCCAAAAAATATGATGTTATTCAAAAGAAAAGAGACGACTATAAAGAGTTCGTACAGTTACATGTCATATTTTATGCAGACACAAAGCCGAAGTCATTGCATTTCGATGACTTGGCGCTTTTCAGTATGCCAGATTGATGACAAAATCTATTTATTGTTCGAAAATATTTCTTATCCCCAATGAATTTTATTTGATTCAGAAGGAATTGCAATATTTGAGAAATTTTTCGATTGTTATTGTAAAGATATATATAAAAACTTTGTACAATGTTCCTTTATCCTACAAACAATCAATCCAGGATTTATCTTTCTCTAAAGGACCTATATATTGGGTTTTATAAGATTTTGGTTTCATATTATATTTGCTTTGCAGGCATGATATATCTGAATTCGTGTTAAAGAGAGTTTTTGAAGTATGCATTTCTATATTGTCAAGACCTAGAAAAAGAGTTACACAGGCACTTTCGACAAGCCTGCATCAATAAAGACATTTAAAATTTTTCTGTTGTTATTGATGATCAATTTGTCATGAGAACAGTATCGGAAAACACAGTAATATTATACTTCATTTTTCCAAAAAATATGATGTTATTCAAAAGAAAAGAGACGACTATAAAGAGTTCCTACAGTTACATGTCATATTTTAGGCAGACACAAAGCCGAAGTCATTGCATTTCGATGACTTGGCTCTTTACAATATGCCAGATTGATGACAAAAACTATTTATTGTTTGAAAATATTTCTTATCCTCAATGAATTTTATTTGATTCAGAAGGAATTGCAATGTTTAAGAAATATTTCGATTGTTATTGCAAAGATATATATAAAAGCTTTGTACAATGTTCCTTTATCCTACAAACAATCAATCCAGGATTTATCTTTTTCTAAAGGACCTATATATTGGTTTTTATAAGATTTTGGTTTCATATTATATTTGCTTTGCAGGCATGATATATATGAATTCGTGTTAAAGCCAGTTTTTTAAGTATGCATTTCTATATTGTCAAGACCTAGAAAAAGAATTACACAAACACTTTCGACAACCCTGCATCAATATAGACATTTAAAATTTTTCTGCTGTTATTGATGATCAATTTGTCATGAGAACAGTATCGGAAAAGACAGTGATATTATACTTCATTTTGCCAAAAAATATTGTGTTATTCAAAGGAAAAGAAACGATTATAACCCACACAGCACGTAAGCTTAGAATAACATTGTTTCAAGGGGTTTTAAGGTTGAAACAAGGCTATAACAAGGTTTTGAAAAGGGTTTGTGCTATCTGGGAAAGAGCTCCTGCAGTTACTTGTCATATTTTAGGTACACACAAAGACGAAGTCATTGCATTTCGATTACTTGGCACTTTTCAGCATGCCAGAATGAAGGCAAAAACTATTTATTGCTCTAAAATATTTCTTATTCGAAAATCCTTTTTCTTTCATTTGGCAGGAATTGTAATATTTGAGAAGTATTTCGGTAGTTATTGTAAAGATATATATATAAGATTTGTACAATGCTCCTTTAGCCTGCAAAGAAACATTCCAAGATTTTTTTTTTCTATAGGACCTATATATAGAGTTTTATAAGGTTTTGTTTTCATATAGGGTTTGAAAATATCTCATGCATAATGTGCTCCCGTATATTACCCCTAAAACATTGGACAAAATGTGGCGTTATACACGAGTAAATAGGTATAATTACTGTATTTATTTAAACATTAGATATATCACAGGTACTATTTGTTCATCTATTTATGTACCTTTGTCTTCAGCTATAAGAATTTGATTTAATCGAAAAATCTTAAGCTATGAGAAAACACTGCAGAATTTGTGAAATATTATTATTTGAAACTATTAATTGTGAAATAATGCAACGCAAACAAATAACCCAATATTAACTTATTTGAAAAAAAAAGATACATTGATATCATCATTATCATTATTATTATTATTATTATTATTATTATTATTATTATTATGTAATTTATTGCAAACTACTCTTTTTATGCATTATTTTTTCTCATTAACAAGAAAATAAAAAGAAATGCCCAATAGAGATAAAAGCTATTTTTACTCTTCGAAAACATATATTTAAATTTTAATTAAGTCTCTAATCATGGTACTTAACTTTTTTAATCTAGTTAATATTTGGCTGTTTGAGGGATTATAGAATATTTTTCGTAAAAAAAACTAAATAAACGAGCTTTTTTTTCTCCTATCTGAACATATTGATAAGCAAGAAATTTTTTCTTTGCTTTCAGGCAAAATTAAAATAGATCCTTTTCAGTTTTATGTTAATAAAAAAACTACAGATGTTTAATATACAAACTAAAGTTAATTATAATAACCATAATTTTATTCAAACGTTAGATAGAAAAGCAAACTAATTAACAGTTTTTTATTGTGTGTGTGTGCGTGTTAAAAAAATAAATAATGTGTACTTCAAAACTGTGCTGATTTTTTAAGAGAAATATAAAATCAAGGTAAACAGTCTATTTTTAACTCAAATTTCTCTTTTAAACTTTTTTCGTTTTAACGACTTTTTTCAGAAGCATTAACGATATACACAAATACCTCATATTTCCATCATATTGCTGCTTTCATTCAATTAAACAACTACAGATAGAATTGTGCTTTATTACTGACAAAAACGTAAAGAAACAAAAGAAAATAAATAAAGTCAATGTCATATATTCAGTTAAGAAACTAAACACATATACACTAAAGTTTAAATAGCCACCGGAATTTATTTATATATATATATATATATATATATATATATATATATATATATATATATTATATATATATATATATATATTATATATATATATATTAATATATTTATATATATATATATTAATATTATATATATATATATATATATATATATATATATATACCAGGCATATCAAACACGTCGCCCGCGGTCACAACTGGTCTGCCGACAACTTATCTGTGGCCCGCGAATCCTTTGGCAATTTACATGTGTTTAATTTATTTGTTGGAATACAGATGCTGAAAATACACTTTGCATGAACACACTTGCACAAATTGTAGTCTCAGAGATTCAGTCAATTCTGCAGAATGTGGTAACATTCTGAATACTGACCTGCCTGTGACAGCATAATATTTTCTGCTCCTCTGGCAACACTGATATATAGACAGATATAACTAAATTATACATTTTAGCACTAAAAAATTGTGGATACAGATATTATCAATCGGAACGTAACAAAGCGTGGCATCTTGAGTATGAAAATTTAAAGATTCGTAAAATTTATAAAATATTTTACTTATAATTGTTATTTGTTTATTTTGAAAACTAATACTTTATTTTACTACTCTCTTAGATTTTACACCACTTTACAAAATAATGTACGATATTTTTTAAATACTAAGAAATGTATTATAAAATTAATAAAATTCAGCACTAATTAAGACCAGGTAAAATAAAAAAATCAAAATATAAAATTAAATAGCTTTAAATGAGTTGCTTTGAAAGTGGCACAAATTATTGCTTTTGTGCTTGACACACAAAACCCGAATATGCCATCCAGAGTTTTCACTTAGGCTTTAGTAGAACATATAAATTTTGGATTTTAGCTCTTTAATAATTTTCATTACATAGGTTAGTAATTCTGTGTGATCTTTCTGAAATCTTATGTGATCTTTCTTTCCTTTTTTTTCATTTTTTTATATACACACATTTTATTGACATACTCTCATACAACCCACGATTTATAAAAAAAATGTATGTTAAAGCTCTTTACCCTATGAATAAATATGATAAACTGAAGATGAACATCGCATATTTGTTAAAGGTGATTTACTACTCAATTATATTATAAGGAAAACTGAACTTTATGTTCGATATCTAGAGAGTGTTGGAGTTTGGAAAGAATATAATATTAAGAGGTGCTACAGCACAAAGTATAAAAAACTCACAAAAAAATGTGGCTGAACATTTAAAAGATAAACTGTCAGGATTGAAACTGATAGTTCTTAAATGAGAATCAAACTGCTTTTACCAATCTTATTAAATGAAATACATTTGCTTAAAAAAAAAATAATAATGCCTTTATTACATTAAATGTCCCGCGAGTCGAAGTCACTCAAAACAAAATTGAAGAAATGACGTCTAGAGCTGTTAAAAAAATTTTGAAGCATACACTGTAAAATATATTTGGAACGTTTAGTATTCTAACAGGAATGTTTCTGATACCGTCGGATATCAGAGAGCTATTTTCACTTTCTGAAATCATCAGAAACCTTTCCGAATGTTTTGGTTTAGGTGATTGAAACCGACCTTCTTCTATAGCAAACCAGTTTGTGCGCATTCCAAGTAACTATTTCTCTTCTCAACTATTTCAAGCAGTTTACGCCGTTAACGGCAAAGCAGCCAAAAACGACAGCACGTTTTTGGCTGTGGAATATTATGTTAGTTATTCGAGCGGTCCAAAAAGAGAATTTAAAAAAAGGAATATTTGAAAAAGTAAGAATTTCTGCTGTTTTAAATACTCTAATAATATTTTTATAATGATTCTGTTTTATATTCATTATTATCTCATACATGGCGTGATATTTTTCAGTTTATATCAATATTTTTAACAAATGTCTTAACCCTAACATTTAGGACTATTTACATGAGCATTTAGATACTTTGAGTTGGAAGGATAATTATTAAAATATACTCTAAAATATAAAAATACTAATCCTTTGTCTCTCATTTTAAGTTTTTTTAATGTTGCTTCAATAAATATGATTTATAAACAGCATTTAGTAGCAATTTTATCTCTAAAAGAATAATATCTGCCGGCGGTACTGTGTGTTTGTTTATATATATTTTTTAACGATGTTTCAGAACTCTAACTTTTATAATACTATATATTGAAAATTGACTTGTCTGACTTTAAAAATATCGTTTTAAAGTAAACAAACTATATTTATTTATTTTATTCTAATTCTGAAAAAAAAAATTCCTAGGTGTTTTTATTAATCTCATGGTTATGTCCAGATTTTTCTCACAGGGTCCTGTTATTGTAAAACTGAGTTTTTTTTTAATATTTTTAAAAATTCCGGTCATAATTTTGTGAATTTGAAATTATCGTTATATCAGGTTCCTTTGTATCTATCCTTTACACATAAAAATGCTATGCAATTTGATAAGTCCAATTGTTTTGTGATAGGTCAGATTTTATTTTTAAATCATTAAATTTGTGAAAAGTTCAGTTTTTGAGGTGGTAAAGTTTTGTTTTTAAGACAAAGAATTTTGTGAAGGATACTGTTTTGGAACGAAAAATTTTGTGAAGGGTCGAGTTTTAAGATGAGAATTTTTGTGAAATGTCTTGTTTTAATATGAAAAATTACCTTTTAAGGACCGAAAAAATTAACAGATAAACAGATCTCTGAAGCTGCATTGCTTTTGGATAGCTCATACATAAGTTTTAATCATTTTATGTTGCTGGGAGTTAGATTATTTGAAATATATCTAAAATATATTAGTATAGCTTTAGTTTGTCTATTTCATGTTAATGAAAAGTTTTGAAAGTTTTCTTTCTAAGTATATATGCTATTTTTTTTTTTAAATAAATACTTGATTTGTGAATCTGTATGAATCCCATATTTTTTTCATGATATGTTGTTAAAAAACAAGGTAAATATCTCCATTTCCCAATATTCACTTCGTGAATATTCTTAAATATTAGGGTTAAAACGTATTTAAATAAAATAAGTTGAAACTGGTGTGAAACAATAATAACTAAAATATCTTCTTAAAACACCATCAAAATTTTTAAAATGCGCTAGGCCTTTCGAAAGATCTGAGTCTTTCTTTTTGCGACTGACGAAGAAAGACTCAGATCTTTCGAAAGGCCTAGCGCATTTTAAAAATTTTGATGGTGTTTTAAGAAGATATTTTAGTTATTAAAACATATTTGATAAAATTTTGATATAAACTGAAAAATATCACGCAATACACCGAATAATTTCGAAAAATAATCTAGAAAAATCTAGAAAAAAGAATCATTATAAAAAAAAAGTTTGATTAGAATATTTAAAAGAACAGAAATTTTTATCTTTTCAAGTATTCTTTTAAAATTCAGATAATATATAATAAAAATAGACAAAAATATATTTAGAAACACTTCAGATATATTGAGAAAGGTTTTAGATACATTCAGAAAAGTTTCCGATATATTATGAAAGATTTCCGATATATTCATAAACTTTTTCGATCCGTAATGAAAGATTTCCGATATAATCAGAAAAGTTTCAGATATATTCAGGAAGGTTTCAGATATATTCAGGAAGGTTTCATTACGAATCGGAAAGGTTCCGTGTTTTAGCTGAAACATTTTTCTGATCGAATCAGAAACCTTTCTGTTAGTATCGTGCAGCACAGGTCTCCGTTACTTTCAGAAACGTTTCTGGAAATTTTTTACAGTGTAAGTACCATTGCTAAAAAGATTTATCTATAACTGATTTCTAAAAAACCGGACATGTGTTTAAAAACTTTTTGCTTGTAAGCTTATATATTCGTATGCACATTCTTAATAATCGTCATTCTAGAAAATATCTTGAACATATGGGTATAAAGATAAACAGATCTACCGTCTTATACGGAATTTGATGGCTTTCCATTATAAAGTTTTAACTGTTATTTTTGAACTGTTAAAAAATGTTACAATTTTCATTTTAAATCGACAAATTATGAATGAGGATTATTAAAAGTCCCCCACTAGACAAAGTACTTGGAGATTTCATTTGAAATTAGAAAGCACCCAAGTAAACTTCAACTTCAAGGGAAATTTCATAATGATATCTTGTTATATGATAGTATTAGCGTTTTCAAATAAAAAATATTATTTTGATAAAACAATTTTCAAAAAGAAAATGTATTTCAATTTAAATATTGTCAGGAATTACATCAAAAATCATCGAATTGGAAATTTTTAGAATGTACTAAAAATATATTCAAAAATTAATTTTAAAAAAAGATTTTTTAATTTGAAGAAATATGAAAATCAGTTTAATCTATCTCTAACAATTGGTGTTGAAATTATTCTTCAGAATTCATTACTGCACGGTTAATCAAAATTCAGTGCGATTTCATATTAAAGTAAAAATATATGTATAGGGCAGGGGTGTAAAAACAGAGAGCCAATGGGCCAATTGCCACCACTAAATTTTTAGTATGCTTCGTCTAATAAAAGTACAGTGGAACTCCAGTTATACGTTTTGCCCGGGACCGGACAAACGAAACGTATAACTCAGTAAAACGTACAACTCAGTAAAACGTACAACTCAGTAAAACGTACAACTCAATTAATGGTTTACCGGAACAATTTTTAAAACATATCGTGAAAACTTTGATCCTCTGAGGAGTTTGCTACCTTTTATATTGAAAACAGAAGTTTCCTAAGTAGTACTGCACCCATGACATAAATTTTTGGAAATGGAAATGAGGGAAAAAAATACATAAGAGAAGTACACATGAAGTTATTTTATCATAAAAGCTTTATTAAAATTATTTTTAGTACACATAGAGTACTTAAAAGAAATCGTTGGAATCGCTTTGGCATATAAATCATTTATCAAAAGACAATTCAGTAGTTTACTGAATCTTGTTGAAATAATCACTAATCTTCGGTTGCTTCTTTTCGGCAGAGCCGACACTGAACAGCAAACTTTGCATTTCTGTTAATAATGCAGCCGCCTTATGGTTATTGCTTTTACTACTAACGAACCGCTTAATTTCGTCAAAAGCTTTCACATCAGCTCTGAAGTTTGCATGGGATCTTTCAAATCAGACTCCTTGGCCGCGTCGTCAGTGTTTCCGGTTTCAAAATGGATAAATGAAAAATAAATTCATCCGGGGATGCAAAAACGTAACGTATAACTGAGGGAAATGCGTAATTCAAAACGTATAACTCAGCTAATTTTTAATGGCAAGTGGTCGGGACCGCTGAGTTGAAACGTATAAGTGAGGGAAACGTACAACTAGAGTTGCAAAGGCTGGAAAAAACCCGGTTTAAACCTGGGAATAAACCGGGCTTTTTGGGAATAAACCGGGTTTTTTGGGAATAAACTAGGTCTTTTGGGAATAAACTCGGGAATAAACCTGGTCTATTGGAAATAAACCCGGGAATAAACCGGATTTTTGCAACTCTACGTACAACTCAGGTAACGTATATCTGGAGTTCCACTGTACTAATAAAATTTAGGCTAAGAATGCTAATAAAATTTAGTGGCGACAATCGGCCCATTGGCGCCCAGTTGTTACACCCCTGGATATGCGGTTTCCAAATGTCTGTAATTATTAATCAATAGACCGATTTTATAAACTATAGTGTGCAATTAGGCATATTTTAGGTATATTCGGCAGCGTACTTTTATACATCTCTTTGTATAGCTGCCACCTTTTTAAAAAAAATCAAATAAGCGAAATTTGAACCAGAAAATGTATTTAATAAATCAAATTAAATAAGTAGCGCATGGGTACAAGACACATTTTATTAAATAGCTTTTCTGTTTCAAAATATGCTTATTTTTATTTTATTACTCTAGAAAAACACGAAATATTAGCAGCTATGCTTTTGATCAGATTAGGATTAACAAACCAGCGTGTACAATCAATTTTTGAATTAAATACAATTTAGAAAATCCAATTAAATTTTATAGATTTTGTTAATAAAAAGAAAATGGGTGTATTTTTTCGAAAAATAAGATAAAACAAACTATGTATAATAATAACTTTGAAACTTGTGAATATTTCGTTAACGTGGCTGTGCTTTGTACGTACAAATTTTATCTTGTGCAATGGTATTATCTACATTTTGTTTAATGTGGCCCGTGGCTATGTGTATAATGCTTAATTTGGCCCGCGGTGGTAAACGAGTTTGACATGCGTGATATATTCAATTATTTTACAAAGAACTTTAAAACTTTGAAAACTTAAAACAAATGCAGTCAAGAGCATATTTTATGAAGATGCTATTTTACTTTTAAAACGTGCTTTATTCGTAAATTAAGCGGCATTATAGGTTTAAAAACTTGTAAAAAGTTTATAGGACGATTACTGAAAATAATCAAATGCATGAGGCAGCTTAACTACAAACAACAATCATCTGAAAGGAATATTTATATATTAAAATAATTACACTAATTAGATATAATTCAATTAAAACAAGAAAAAGTTTAAAGATACAAAATTGGACGTTTCAAAGTAATCAGAATTAAATTATATATTTTTTAATTTTCGAAATTTCTTCTGAATGTTTTTTCATAAATACTTAGTAAGTTACCTACAATTATATTTAGCAATAAACGGTTAGAAATATAATAATAATGAATAAATATTTATTGAAACATATTATATATACGTAACTTCTCTACAAAGTACATTAATTGTTACAATTAACTATCAAGATCTGCAATGAGAGACAAATGCTGTTAACACACTAAACTTGTTAATTAATTTTATATTAAGCCTGGTTGACTATTGCGTCGTCTCATTATTTTATGAAAATTTATACGCTCTGTCTTATAAATATTACTAAAAATATGCGAATCATTGAAAAATTTAAGAAAATATTTACAAGATACTCTTAAAAAATATTTTAAATATCGAAACTTGTTTCCTTTATTTCCTTTTCCAAATAAACAATAAATATTCTATCAAATGCGTCTAGATTTTTTTTATTCATGTAGATTGTTTATTCAATGTTTTAAAAAAATTTCACACAGTAAAAAATAATAGTTCAGTGTATATAATTTCGCTTTCTTGTTTTCATTGCTGCATACAAAGAAGGGATTACATTCATATATTAGACTTAAATGTCTTGAAAGAAAAGCGTCAAAAATGCAGTAAATACTAGACGCTTTCTACAAACAATAAAAATTGTTAAATTATACAAAAAATAACTTTTAATATGACATTTGAAGGATATTGCTTTGAGACCTAAAAGCTACAAGTCTGTTCTCTAGAGTGATCCATACATTTTACTCACAGAAATACATACAGGACGTTGACAAATTACATAAATCTTGTTCTTGAGGACAAGATAAACACAAAGAAGCAGACACACACACACAATGACATCCATCCATTCCCAGGATTAGAAGCCGGGCCCTTACCGTGGCGTTCGCCTCTGCTACGAACCACGCTGCCGGGCCGGCATTTAACCTTTTGAATCCCGTAATAGCCGAAATCATCCCAATGCTGTAAAACTCACAATAGACCAGGATAGGTGAAAGGAATTTCCTTCCCCTTAAATGGGTCGGGGTGCTGTCAAGGGGATGGTCTCTCTCAGCTGATGGATGGGGTAATGTGTTTTCTTTTCTGGACAGTACAGAAAGAAAAACAAAATTTTTCTTCAGTAACTGGAGCAATGATAAACAGAGGGGTGTAACGCCTGTCAAAATTTGAATAAAGGGAGAAGGCATTAGGTTCATTTCCACTACTTACGTAGTGAAAAGGTGGGAACGAAAAAAACCAGCGTTTTGGGCTATTTTGTAGGGATTCTAAAGTCATTCAATTTTTTTAAAGGTTGGGATTTAACCCCTTGGGGACGAGCGACCCATATACGTGACGCATAAGATGCTCAGAATCCTCGATTATCCCCACCAGTTAATTTTTATTGTAAACTTTGCCTTATTTATTGACATCATTTTTGCGATTCAACTAGGCAAAAATTTCAGCTTTGAAAAACCGGTGGTAAAAGATTAAATATTCTGTAAAAGACGCTCGTCGCGAAGGGGTTACAGAGTTAATAGGATATTTTTTACATTTCATTATGTTTGTTATCATTTAGTGAACAAATTGAATCTTCCAATGCTGATAATATTTATATTTTTAATCATAAATGTAATGCAATTATCTTTCAGTGCTGTATGCATAAAAAATTTATTTTATTAAAAATAACAATTTTAATTACACACTTTTGTTTTGAAATGAATATTTCTAGCAAGGGTAACTAATATTACAAAAAATTGTTTTCTGTAAGTGTATACATATTTTTACGTAGGTAAAAATCATACTCATAAAAAATATATATATGTGTAAACCGTTTAAGTTAAAAAAATTTAAGATATAAAGAATAATGTAAGAGAAAGTCCAATTTATAAAAAGCATTAAATCGTTTTTACCTGCAATCAACAGAATTGAAAAATTTTTACATGAAAAATAAAGATGACAAATTATTTTATTAAATATATGTGATTTCATCTAGTTTTATAAAGAACTTTGCGATGAATTTTGATTAAACTAATTAAAAGAGGAATGCGTTTTATATAATTTGATAATTTGTTTTTTGCAGGAATGATTTATTAGATTTGAACTCATTTATTTAAAACAAGTATTCAAGTCATAAATAAATATTTTCGTCGGAAATGTTATTGCACGTAATATATTTAATTTAAACGAGTGCAGTGTTCAGGGATAAAATTAATTATTTTAACAAGAATATATGAAGTAATTTAATTTTCGAGCATTTCCTTCTTTAAATGATCATAAATAGAGAAAACAAGCATAGGCATAATTATTAATTTTTAAAATGTGCATAGTATGCACACGTACTAAATCAGAATTGTATTTTTTATTCTGATTGTGATAAACCTTTAGGTCTGTAAACATTGAAATTTGTGTTTATATTTTATCATGAATGTAAGAAGTCTTATAGCTCTTTATTTTATTACATTTTTTTTAATTGGTCTTACCTAAAGAATAATTAACATTATTTTTACTTTCTGCTATCCATACAAGGAAAAAGTGTTGGATTCGTGTTAAATATCGACTTCCGGTTTTCGACAGATTTATGTGATTTAGAATGTCCTGAACACGAGTTGACTAGTTTAAGAAAATGTCTGTGTGTCTGTCTATCTGTCTGTATGTGACATAAAATGTGTGGGCGCTCTAACTCACAAGATACTGTGTAGACTACGATGAAGATCCATCTGAAGTGCTATCCTTATGTGAGCTGGTGTTGATTAGTTTTTTTGCGGATTCTCCCAACAGGGCTGACGTAGATCGATGATTTTTTATATTTATGCGATGCTTATAGCTTTACTTTATTTGCTCAGAATAATAAAAAAAAAAATCAAATTTAGAATTATCATGGTCGGAGTTGCTTGTAATTTAGTTTTGGTTGCGGTCATCTACGTCGGAGTGTGGAAATTCAATGATTTGTTCGAAATGAGAGATAATTATATAACCAGATTAAATGCTCAAAATCCAGTTTAGCTTTACATTTAGCGTCATTAATATGGGAGTACATTGCCATTCACTTTTGACTGCAAACGTCTAAGCGGGGGAACAGAAAAAAAAACGTATTTGCTAAACCTATTGCAATTTTTGAAAGATTGGATGATGATTTCTTGTCGTATTTCAAGCCAAGCTTTCACCCATACAGGGATGGTGACAATGTCAACTTTTTTAAATTACCATTCGCTGAACTTTTTCATCACATTTTTTAAAAATTGGTTGTTATACGGGTTTGTTCTTTTGGACATTTTTTCAGTGAAAAGTCGGATACTCGGATTATACACAGAAAAACGGTAATTTCAGAATGTGAAATTCCTTAATTAATGTATGCTGTAATCTCAGGAATATTGTAAACAATAATTATTATAATAACTCGACAACTACAGAGTAGTGATGTCGACTTGGTTTTTTTCTTTCTTAGTCAAAAATTTTAATAATTCATTATACCGACATTTATGCATTTGGTCACTTGTTTTCAATTACGACAGCGCTAAAATTTTGTCTTTTATTACTATGCGTACGGTTTCTATTTTTCTGAATTTATTTACACATGTCACTTGAAAAATGCTGGCATAAAATGTGAACTCATTATTCACATCATATTTATCTATTGGAAAGATCATTTTACAAACGAATAATATTTTATAAATTAGTTTTTTTTTTTTTAATGATTGTAATTTTTCTAGTTTTAGAAAACGATATTTTTATAAAATTTAATTGATGTTTATTAGTACTAATTCTATTTTTCAAAAATCATCTACACATGTCCATTGAAAAAGTCGGACATAAGATGTGAATTCATTACCCTCAACAGACTTAACAACAAGAAAAATCATTTTACAAATAAACAGTGTTTTAAAAATTAATTTTTAAAGAATTGTGATTTTTTTTAATCTTAAAAAAAATCTATTTTTATGAAATTTAATGAAAAGAGTAAAAAGAGTATTATATTAAATATATTTAATCTCGTGTCAAGATTTTGCATCAATGAACCGAATTCCAACTTGCACATTTAGTAGAAGAAAACAGATTTATTTAAAATTGCACTTTCGTGTATTGTTTTACAGAAAAATTATCAAGCAAAAGTTAAACAATAAAATTTAATTAAGAATGTTTATGCATGTTTTTCTTTTAAATTTATTTTCTTTGTTCAATAAATTATGCCTTGAAGCTTCTTTACATCCATGTCCTAAGTAGTTTTTACAGAAGTTTTTAATCAGCCTTTTACATTACATTTTTAAGATTGAACATATTAGCGTTTCTATTTAATATTTTGATCATGGTGATAAGAATATTTGAAATACTTAACTATAATGGATAAAATATTTATAAAAAAGTATTATTTCATCTATTTTCGTGTCAAGATTTTGCATCAATGAACCGAATTCCAACTTGCACATTTAGTAGAAGAAAGCAGATTTATTTAAAATTGCACTTTCGTGTATTGTTTTACAGAAAAATTATCAAGCAAAAGTTAAACAATAAAATTTAATTAAGAATGTTTATGCATGTTTTTCTTTTAAATTTATTTTCTTTGTTCAATAAATTATGCCTTGAAGTTTCTTTACATCCATGTCCTAAGTAGTTTTTACAGAAGTTTTTAATCAGCCTTTTACATTACATTTTTAAGATTGAACATATTAGCGTTTCTATTTAATATTTTGATCATGGTGATAAGAATATTTGAAATACTTAACTATAATGGATAAAATATTTATAAAAAAGTATTATTTAATCTATTTTTACTAAAACATATTTTTATTGCAGCTGATTAAACAACTTTAAATAATAATATGTGTTTAATTTAATATTCTCTTCGTGTAATAAATAAGATTTTTTTTTATTTACAGAAACTGTTTTTATAAAATTTTTCTTGACGCAAAAATTCTGTTTACTTATTAGCGACAACCTTTTTTTTTTAAATTGACTGTTTTTTTAGTCGTCCTATTTTCAACCTCTAACAAACAACTGGTTGTTATTTTTGTCATTACAACTTAACTTTTAAATACCGCATGATTTCAATCTTTCCACCATCCAATAGAAATAAAATACAATTTCGAACACTTTTTTTTTTTTTTTTACTATAGTTCAATTTATTGAGCTCCTAAAGCTTTTAAAATAAATTTCATGCATGGAATTTTTGAAATCTATCTCAGGAAAGAACATTTATTTGCTTCTTTGCTATAAAATAATGAAAAGTAACTATTGCCAGTGTTACCAAAATTGTCAACTTATTCACCAGAGAAAATTAGAAAAAGAAAAAGAAAAACAAGCAGTTTAGCAATAAGATAACACACTTTTACGATAAACTAAAATCTGTCAACGCAAAATGGGATTTTTATTTTATGTTGAACGTAATTTTTTTTTATCAAATTAAGGTTAATTAACATAAAAGGTACATTGCATGAGAATATGCACATAATTGCATTTTATTTTTACTTTACATATTTTAATTTCTAACTTTACGTTTATGGTTTACCGAGTTTTATAGAATGAGTTACAAATGACATATTAAATCTTTAAAATGATAAAGCTCAAGCAGCATATACTTCATTAACTGCTAAAATGTCTTGAGTAAAACAGTAAATAATACAATAAAAATGTTTTATATATAAACTAACTACATGTTTCGGATTCACCGAAGCCATTTTGAAGACACATGAGTATATAGAGCAACTCCGACAAAGTCGCCGCATCCAGGATAGATGGCGTACTCCTTGTATTTCTTGTAATTATCGATACTTGACAGTCAGACGCACAATATAGGTGCGCAATGAGATTAATTTAATCAGTGTGTAGCGCGAATTTCACTTCGATGTTTACTTGTAGCGGTACAATCCTTATTTTGACGAAAGCGCAAGATTTCCCTATCCTAACTTTTAAACAGGATATACTTAAATACGCTTTATATGCTAATTACGAAATGTGGTAGAGCGTGATCCCAGGTTCGAATCCTGGCCCGGACATTTTTCGTCCAGTTCGAAAATACTACTCGTAAAATTAGAAAAGGTTTACTTCAATTTCTTTATTAACAATTATTTCTTTTGGCTTAATTACAATGATAAACATGAACAAATCTGAAATTTAAATTTGTTTAAATAATTTTTATAAATACGCTTCAATATTTAAAGAAAGAAATTAATTGGAATTAAGTATTTGTTAAATAAAAAAATATATAAATATATGTATTTACGTTTATTCGGTAATATTTTATAAAATTTATTATTATTTATTACTATCGTCCAAACACTTTAATATTTCTATATTATTTTATAAAACATATAAAATGTGCTTAAGGTTAAAATATAATTCAGCTAATGAGTAAATTATGTTACGAAGGCTTTTAGATTTAATAAACTTACAGAAGCTGTATTAAACTCAGATAATAAATGCTTTGCTGAATCCGTTAATGCATCGTTTTCTAAATCGTAATATATTGAAAGGATTAGAGGATTTAGAAATGGATTTAGAATATCACCTCTAAATATTTAAGATAACAGTAGAAACAACTGAATAATTTTAATTAACGAAGATTTATTTAACGTTCAATGTAGTTAAAGTCACTTTAGAGACGTATATGTCAAATAAGGTAATTTGGATTCGTAAATGCTATGTTATATTAGAGTTTAGTACGAAAAACAAACGGTGCATTATAATGTAAAAAATTATTTATTTAGCAATAAGATTGGGGATTACACATATATAATTATGTATCAAAACACCTGATTTTAGTGTAGAATAATATTTATATTATGCATAAGCATAATATTCATAACCACAGTATCCCTAACTATAATAATGAAGGAAGTTTGTGTGTTTGTGTGTTTGCGCTCTGTGTTCTGAAAAGACCGATGCACAAAGAGCTACAAAATTCGGTGGGAACGTATCAATATGCATGTAGTTTTGCACCTCGGAGCCCGATTTTGGAATTTTTGAATAGATTTCTTTTTATTTTAATTTTTATGCGATTTGTAGCATTTTTTCATGTTTTGCTGCAATTTTTCCGCATTAGTAACATTAATCCTGTTCCAATGTTTTAGTTCAATATAGTAAATTTTATCCTCTTTTCAATAAAGTTTATTCGGAATTATTACAGCGATTTTTGAGTTTTTGGCGATTTTTTTTCCCTTTGATACTAAGAAAGTTTTCCCAGAATTCTTGATTGGTTCTGTGATTGCTTCCATTTCGACCTCAGTTACGCTCAGAATCGTCATATTTTTTCTCTTTTTAGCTTGGAGGGAATTGATAATTCTTTGCAGATAAAAAAATCATGATTTTAAAAGGGAAAGGCGGGTTATTACTTATACCGATTTGGATTTTTTGATTAGATTTCTTTATTTCATTTTTTATGAGTTTTTTAAAACCATTTTTTCATGTTTTGCAGCGTTTTTTGTTTCAAATGACGTTACAAATCACTCACTAGAAGTCAAACACCGTTAGAAATCAGTTGTGATTGGTAGTTGATAGAATTGTAGTCACAGCTGGAAATTAACCGGCGCGGCAGTTGTGATTTACAGATGAAGAAGTTGTCAGATGATTGGAATTCGAACAGCGAGGTATTTATGTAGTTGATTTCAGAAATTGGCAACGATAACTTAATGTTTTAGGATGTTAAAAAAAAAAAAAGAAGAAGAATGTCATTTTGTTTCTGTTTCAACAGTTAATGATAATTCCTAATATTTTAACATCATTGGCGTAATTCCTTGGGGGGGGGGGGAGTGACTGTCCTGTTGCAATTTTTATATCACGTTAATGCTCTCAGAGCATACAGTGCTATACAAATACATATAGTGCCTGAATATAGTATTGTCTATATAGTCCCTATATAGTGCCATATAGTGCTTATAGTCAGATACATATAGTGCCTGAAAAGATATTAATATGCAATTATGAATTAACGAGCAGGGAAGACCGAGCTATGCTCGGTCAAAATTAAACTTGAGTTCAAATATCATGACCCATGACCAAAATGACACACTAATTGAATTTTCTCGAACATGTGACTTAGCCCAACACTCTTCTCCTGCCCGAAACCTGTAGGGTACTAAATTTATTTCAAATCCGCTGAACCGTTTTTAAGATAAAATAGCTTGACCCATAATGACCCATGACCAAAATGACCCACTAATCGAAATTTCTCGAACATGTGACCTAGCCTAATAGTCTTCTTGTTCCCTAAATCTGTAGGGTGCTAATTTATTTCAAATCCTCTGAACCGTTTTTAAGATAAAATAGCTTGACCCATAATGATCCATGACCAAAATGATCCACTAATTGAATTTTCTCGAACATGTGACCTAGTCCAACAGTCTTCTCGTGCCCGAAAACCATTGGATGCAAAATTTAGTGTAAATTGAGCCGCTTTTTAGATCTTGACCCACAATGACCCAGAAATGACCCACTAATCGAATTTTCTCGGACATGTGACCTAGCCCAATGATTTTATCGTGCTCGAAACTCGTAGGACACACAATTTAATCAAAATCGTTAGAGCCATTTTTTAGATGAAATTAATTTGGCCCAAAAATGACCCACTAATCGAAAGTTCTCGAACATGTGACCCAGCCCAATAGTCTTCTCGTGCCCGAAAATGGTCGGATACAAAATTTCGTCAAAATCGTTTGAACCGATTTTTAGATAGAATTAGCTTGACCCTGACCCAAAATGACCCACTAATCGAATTTTCTCGAACATGTGACCTAGCCCAATGGTTTTCTGGTGCCCCAAAACGGTAGGATACAAAATTTCGTCAAAATCGTTAGAGCCGTTTTTAAGATAAATTTTGCATATATATATATAACCACACACAAGATTTTCTCGTATTAGAATATATGATATTATTAAAACAATAATCATTCTTTTAGTAAAATACCTAAATTATATTAATTACTAATGCTTTCATAAATTGTTTAAATAAGTATTTTCTTTTAAAATTATTATAATTTATTATTTAATGACTCCTTCTAGTGGATCACTCTCGTGTTAGGTGAAGAGGTGTACAATACTTTTAATTAATCATTTTCCAAGGCACACATTTCAGCTACTTATTTTTTAACTAAACCATGAGATCAAGTAACACGTAGTGTAGCATTCATTGCTTAAAAATTGAGCAAAAAATAAAATGCACTACATTTATTACTCCAACAGCGCTGCAAGTTGCTCCTCTTTCCTGTATGTAATAAAAATAACATAACTTTGTAAAAGTAATAATTAGAATAACAGTAACGTTTCCAAACATTAAAATGTCATTAAGCATTATCTTGAGGAAAATACTTTTGCACTTGAGAGCCACAGATTTTTGTTCAGTAATCGCCTTTGTTTTTAAAATACACTTTAAAAAAAATTGTATTCAAATCAATAAAAGACGATCACTATTCGTCTTAATACAAAGTTTAAAAAAATATTTCTCGTTGCGAATATTGATAGCCGATACAGAGTCACAAAATTAACGCAAAATATTATATTATATTAAAAAGTCTTTACAAAAGAAGAATATATTTTATAGGGATTACAGTGTTTTAAATTACATTTTGAATGAATCGTACTATATATGTATTATATAGATTATAGGATTTTAAGAGTAGAAATGGGGTTTAAAAATCTGTGTTAGTATTTTCTTACATTTTTTAATGTTTAAGTAAATTGAAGTATTTATATGTGGTATATATATATATATCTTTAAAAATAATAACTTGAATTAAATTAACTTTTGAAAACATTAAATATCCATTAAGCATTTATGATATGATTTCTGAATAGATCTGAAATACTGGTGAAGAAGACGTGGTGGGGGTTGACTAATATAATTTTTTTTAAATTTCTATATAGGAGAACATTTTTGAAGAATGAAAATGGGGTTTAAAAATCATTGTTAGTATTTTCTTACATTTTTTTAATGTTTAAGTAAATTGAAGTATTTATATGTGGTATATATATATATCTTTAAAAATAATAACTTGAATTAAATTAACTTTTGAAAACATTAAATATCCATTAAGCATTTATGATATGATTTCTGAATAGATCTGAAATACTGGTGAAGAAGAACTGGTGGGGGTTGACTAATATAATTTTTTTAAAATTTCTATATAGGAGAACATTTTTCAAGAATGAAAATGGGGTTTAAAAATCATTGTTAGTATTTTCTTACATTTTTTTAATGTTTAAGTAAATTGAACCGTTTATATGTAGTGTATATATCTTTTAATATAATAACGTGAATTAAATTAACTTTTGAAATCATTAAAGATCCATTAAGCATTTATGATATGCTTTCTGAATAGATCTGAAATTCTTTCATCTGAAGAAATGACGGGGTTTGACTAATATCATTTTAAAAAAAAAATCTATGTAGGAGAACCTTTTCCTTTCTGTCAATTGCAGACTCTCTATTTTTTTTTATAAAATAAGTGAAGTTAAATCTTTTTTTTATATTTTTTTTCTCGTTGAAATTTTTGTTTCACTGTCTCTATTGTATTGAACTATTTGTTGAATTCAAATTTGACTGAATGGAATTTAACCATTTTTAATATTGCATTGAAAAATTGATTTGTAAAACCATGATTATGAAGATGATTAAGACCCTAAATAAATTTATTGATGAAGGAAAATCTTAATCAGTTTAAGTGGATTTAATGGATATTATCTATTTTAATTCATTCAATGAAACAATTTTATTTGATAAATACCTTTATTGATTTCTGTAATATAGACCTTTACACTTTTTTCTGATTAACTTCACATTCTATACTCTAGTTAAACTTATTTTTATTTAACAATTTACATAAATGAGTACACTGAGAAAAATGACACTTTCAAATATGATTAAATCGATGTTTTCATTTTGTTATGAAACTTTTTGTTTCAAATATGACGACCCAATGCTTTCAATTCTGAAATACCAGAAATACTCAGAATATTGAAACATTGACATAATCAAAAATGATTAGAAGCAGTTCAAATTCATTTTTGAAACATGGATATACTCAAAAATTATTAGAATCAGTTCAAACTCATTTTTGAAACATAGAAATACTCAAAAATGAGCACATAAAAGTCAGTTCATACTCATTTTTGAAACATGAACATATTCAAATATCAGGACTTGATGTTTTATTCTTGAATGTGTGCATGTTTTCATAAATGAGTATACACATGTTTCAAACTTGAGTAATTTTGATTCGAGCAATTTTGACTATGTGACATACTCAGATTTGAGTATTTTTTGCTCAGCTTTGAAAGTGTCGTTTTTAGAGTGTATCTAAAAAAATATCTAAAACGTATCTACCTACTTTACTATAAGTACTTATTTAAATGTTATTTACCTATTCTCTACAGGTGCAGCCCTGCTTACGATAGGTTAGGGACTATATCCTTTTATAGGTTTATTGTTACTTGAAAAACGCTTAGATTACGTTTCATAATTAAAGAGTACAACAGAAGACTCAGTAAGATTGAAATTCTCTGTAAAAATTAATTATGTTTAATTCCATGTATCGATGTTTATTAGTTTATTTATATCTACACTGTAAAAAAATTTGGTCAAAAATTACGTTACATATACTGGCAACTTTGTGACCAGTATATGTACCGTAATTTAACTGGACGGTATATGTACTGTAAAATATTTAAAGTATATGTACCGGCTGCAATTCCCCCTCTCCTCAGGCCTGCACGCATTACGTAACAAGAGCAAGATAATCACTTCATGGGCTGCCGTACACCAAGGCGGTGCTGCCAGCTTTTTCCTTACTTAAAAATAATTATTTTACGGTATAAATAGCAATTTTTTACGGAAAAATAATCATTTTTCGGTATAAATACCATTTATAATTGCAATGGCACACATACAGTTTTTTTTTAAGCTTAATATACCTTAGAATTTCGGTACTCATACCGTAAAGAGTAAAAACCTTACAAGTACCGTTAATTTACGGTACATCTACTGAAATTTTACGAATTTTTTTTTTAGAGCGTATAAAGATGTACCACGAACAATATGGTCGTCAATTCATCTTCTGGTGCGTTATAAGGGTTTTATGCTTGAATCAAGATAATGAAGATAGACTTACAGCTTGTCTCTTCTTTAAAGCATAAACTAGATGGAACCCGTCAAAATTTGACGGCAAACAACTTGATAGTACCATAAAATTAAATTTTATAGTTGCTTTAACATGACAAATTTCATAGTGGGGAGCATAATATGATTAAGCGATCACAGACCTTTCCATCGATATATCACATGAGGTTGTGTGCAAAATTTAGAAAGTACCTCTTGGGAGGAGGGGCAAAGTAGGGAGATGGGCATTGGAGATGCATAATATGATTAAGTGGTCATAGATCTTTCCATCCATATATCACATGAGGGTTGTGTCCAAAATTTAGAAAAGTGCCCCCTTAAGGGGGGGAGTGGCGGGATGGACCCCGAAGATGCATATGATTAAGCAGTCACAGACCTTTCCAACAATATAACATGAGGGGTGTCAACAAAATTTAGAAAAGTACCCCTTGTGGGGGGGGGCAAAGTGGGGAGATGGACATCGGAGATGCATAATATGATTAAGCAGTAACAGACCTTTCCAACAATATGTGACATGAGGGGTGTCAACAAAATTTAGAAAGTATCCCTTGGGGGGGGCAAAGTGGGCAGACTGACATTGGAGATGCATAATATGATTAAGTGGTCACAGACATTTCAAATGATATATAACATGAGGGTTGTGTGTAAAATTTAGAAAGTACGTTGGGGGGGGCGAAGTGGGGAGATGAACATCGGAGATGCATAATATGATTAAGCATTCACGGACCTTTCCAACAATATATGACATGAGGGGTGTCAACAAAATTTAGAAAGTATCCCTTGGGGGGGGGGGCAAAAAGTGGGGAGATGGACATCGGAGATGCATAATATGATTAAGTGGTCACAGACCTTTCCAATGATATATAACATGAGGGTTGTGTGCAAAATTTAGAAAGTACGTTGGGGGGGTCAAAGTGGGGAGATGAACATCGGAGATGCATAATATGATTAAGCAGTCACGGACCTTTCCAATGATATATAACATGAGGGTTGTGTGCAAAATTTAGAAAGTACGTTGGGGGGGGGCAAAGTGGGGAGATGAACATCGGGGATGCATAATATGATTAAGTGGTCACAGACCTTTCCAATGATATATAACATGAGGGTTGTGAGCAAAATTTAGAAAGTACCCCTTGGGGTGGGGGGGGGGCAAGTGGGAAGATGGACATCGAAGATGCATAATATGATTAAGTGGTCACAGACCTTTCCAATGATATATAACATGAGGGTTGTGTGCAAAATTTAGAAAGTACGTTGGGGGGGGGGGCAAAGTGGGGAGATGAACATCGCAGATGCATAATATGATTAAGCAGTCACGGACCGTTCCAACAATATACGACATGAGGGGTGTCAACAAAATTCAGAAAATATCCCTTGGGGGGGGGCAAAGTGGGGAGATGGACATCGGAGATGCATAATATTATTAAGTGGTCACAGACCTTTCCAATGATATATAACATGAGGGTTGTGAGCAAAATTTAGAAAGTACCACTTGGGGGGGGGGGGGGGCAAGTGGGAAGATGGACATCGAAGATGCATAATATGATTAAGTGGTCACAGACCTTTCCAATGATATATAACATGAGGGTTGTGTGCAAAATTTAGAAAGTACGTTGGGGGGGGGGGGGCAAAGTGGGGAGATGAACATCGGAGATGCATAATATGATTAAGCAGTCACGGACCTTTCCAACAATATACGACATGAGGGGTGTCAACAAAATTCAGAAAGTATCCCTTGGGGGGAGGGGGCAAAGTGGGGAGATGGACATCGGAGATGCATAATATGGTTAAGTGGTCACAGACCTTTCCAATGATATATAACATGAGGGTTGTGGGCAAAATTTAGAAAGTACCCCTTGGGGGGGGGGGGGGCAAGTGGGAAGATGGACATCGGAGATGCATAATATGGTTAAGTGGTCACAGACCTTTCCAATGATATATAACATGAGGGTTGTGTGCAAAATTTAGAAAGTACCCCTTGGGGAGTGGCAAGTGGGGAGATGGACATATCGGAGATGCACAATATGATTAAGTGGTCACTCAAAGAATTTTGAAACCATTTGGTGAAGTTTTTCCCGAAACCATTTTGTGAATTTACCGATTTTTTCTTCAAAATCATTTTTCAACAATATTCGACCCAATACGCATGCGTAAAAAAAAACACCGGCCATTAAAATGAGGGTCTATTACTGTCTCTAGAAACTTGTTTGGGATCATCTCCTGTTTTTTTTTCTTGCACGTTGCATTAAACCTAGGAAGATATTTATATAGAACTCACTGTGGAGTGTTCAGAAGGTATTTATTTTATTTATTATAATTGTATGAATACTTAGGTGTCCATTTCGGATTTACTGTTTAAAAATGAATTTAGGCTCATTTAACATTCGCGAAATCAATCCCGATGGAAATTGTGGTTTTAGATCTCTATCATTTTGTTTATATAGTACAGAAAATAATTATTCAAATGTACGTAAAAATATCGTAGAACACGTAATACAAAATTGGACCACTTATAGTCCGTTTTTTATCGGGGATGAATCTTATGGTGTTCCGATTGCTAATGAAAACGATTATGTAAATATATGGTTCTTCATAGAAGTATGTGCTTCTTCACACTTCAATAGAAGCATTGTTTAAATTAATATAATTCTACAAATATGATGCAGTTTTAAAATATTGAGTAATGATTAATACTGTCAAGGAATCTACTCATATACGTAATTAAGTTTTGGTACTTCTCTATTATCTCATCGACCACTTTTCATCACAAAAAACTATCTCCAAACTGTAACGCCAAATAAACGGGAGAACGTTGTCATTAATACGCGCAAATGTTGAATTAAAAACCACTTGATGACATAACAAACACGTATAATGCTTCCGACATCAAGTAAATGGGACTGCATTTTTGGCATTTAATCATACAGTTTGGCGATAGTATTTTGTTATGAAAAGTGGACGATGGGATAATAGAGAAGTACCTAAGTTTTTTATACCAAGTTTGAAATTTTATATTTTTTTGACATTTAAAAAAAATAACAGAAAAAACATTACAAATTTGCCCATTTGCTCAGCGGTCAAAGGATTAAGTAAATAAGTAAATATTAATGATTAGCGGAACTGGTTCTAGCTATGAAGTAATATTATTTTGCTCAAAAACCCCCAACAAAAAAATAATTACAAAGAATAAGTAATCGTCTTTAAATATACAAAAAACAATGTGATTAATGGCCAGGATTTTTTTACATATAACATTTTTTATATACAAAAGAAAAACCGAAATAACCTCATTCATTTCACCCGATGTCAAAAAGTTTTTTTTTTCCACATTCTTGGGCAAAGCACTAAATCAATAAAATCACCAATTTGTGACAAATTATGAGTTTCATATGAATCGCCCATGAACGGACATGCAAACTGGTAAAAAATGAATGTAATAAATTAAAACATTCAAGATTTGTATACATACAAACAATACAATGTAAATATTAATATTGTTACATGATACATTGTTTGTATACATACTTCTTTGTATACATATATTGTTTGTATACATACAAACAAATATAATGTAAACATTATTCAAATATTAAGAGATTCTAAAGATTTGTATACATACAAACAATATAATGCATACATACTCTTTACAAATAAAATAGCACACTTATATAATGACAAAACTTTTAAATCGAATACAGATAGTATATTTCTGTTAAAAAATAATGCTAAAGTTCAGACTTATATATATTATACATTCACATAAAGCTAGTCACATTCCTGCATATTTATTAAATATTTAGTTGCTAAATACAGAAATAATATTTTATAATTTATATTCAGACGCTCAGATTCGCTTTTTTCGAACAAATAATAATAAAAATATTACTGCCGTGCGTACTGTCTTTTGACATTATATTTACATAATCGTTTTCATTAGCAATCGGAACACCATAAGATTCATATCCGATCATAAACGGAATATAAGTGGTCCAATTTTGTATTACATGTTCTACTATATTTTTATCTACGATTGAAGAATTATTTTCTGTACTATATAAACAAAATGATTTGATTTCGCGAACGTTAAATGAACCTAAATTCATGTTACACAGTAAATCCGAAATGGATACCTAAGTATTCATTCAAATTACAATAAATACAACAATAAATAAAATAAATACCTTCTAAACACTCCACAGTTTTTTATATAAATATCTTCCTAGGTTTAACGCAACGCAGAAAAAGCCATCAAAACAACAGGAGTTGATCTTGATCCCAAATACGTTTGGAGACAGGAATAGACCCTGGGCCTCATTGGCCGGTCCTTTTTTGACGCATGCGTATACGGTCGAAATTCGATGGAATTATTTGACATTTTTAGCAAACAGCTTTAAATATATGGATACCTTTATTTTTCTGTGTCATCTTGTGTTTGTCTATCAATTTTAGAGACGCGTTCGTAATAGTAACCGATTTCTCTTATCATTTGATACCTCTGCCTGTCGTTGAAAATTCTTCAGTCGATATTTTCTTTGCTATGAATCTTTTTTAATTTTCTAATAACTTTTTCCTAGGTTAATTTGTTGTTACTTCTGGACTAATTTATTGAATCGTTGAATTCCAACTGTCCATATAAATTTATTTTCGTCGTCTGTTCGCCATCGTATTTCCGAAAAATCGTAACTCGACCATCGTAAGTAGTAGTAAGTGACTTACAATACAATTTTTAAAATCAGATTATTTTTAAGACTTTGAGCAAATTTAATTAATTATAATAGGTTAAATTTCCTAGTACAAACACTTTATATAATATAATATTTATAATATAAATTCAGTAATTGATAATATAATGTATGTAATATAATTCTGATAATATATATATTGTGTTAATACTCATCTCAAACTTCCAACAAGCGCATGCGATCTTTTAGACTTTTTGAACACTCTGGAAACATCGAGTCAATAAACCCACAAAAATATTTAAAAAAGGAAGTGTTTTCAAAGATAATGCAACTGAAGTCGTTTTCTGGAATTATCAAAGGCTTTAAAACAATTATTATCAAAAGTTTCACCTCACTCTATATGCTATTGACATCTAAACAGACCGATATAAACGAGAAGAGTAGATAAGTGTCATTTATTGCCATTGGCCTTGCCGTATAACATTAGTTTTTCGAGCAGTGCACACTTTGACAAGTAATGAAAAATGGTTATCAAAAACATATATTTTAATCCTTTAAAGAAAAAAAATAAGTTTATATTAAAAAATAATTTTCTATTATTGATTCTTAGTTTTTACGGCACTTTCAACGAATTCGCTGTCACTAGACCATTCTGTTGCAAAATTTGGCACTGCATCCGAGGTTGCGAGATTGGCGTTTTCTTAATTAAGAAATTCCGCACTCACATCAGAAATGCCGAAAACAGAAGCTTTCCTTGAAGTGATCACAAATGCCTATTATTAAATAAAGAAAACATTATAATTAGTTATTTCTGGTAAGAATTTGGAATTTTCTAATTTAAAAAAGGATAAACTGGCGAGCGTGACTACATCAGCCAAACACATGCTAACGTGTTTTAGCTAACCTATGTAGCAATGTTATTGAATTCTATGTATTATCGGTACAAATTAAAATACAAAGTCAAATTAAAAAATGATTCAAAACGGCTCGAAATACATTTTTGCATAATACACAAGGCAGTACGTAGTTTTTAGCTGTAACATATGATAACTCACATGGAATGTCTGCACCGCAGAGACATCCTCAGAAAGATTTCGTTGTATTAGACATTGAAGGATTCGATAAAACAATATAATTGGACTAATTGTCAAATTAAACAATCGGCTAAGAAGCAAAGTACCGTAATTTCGCGCGTAAGCGCCGCACCCTAGTTAAGTCTTTTTCAAACCGAAAATTTTATTGAAAATAAGAAGTCAAATAAGTGCTAAGCAGCAGTAAGTCAGATTTTATTTAAATAAATTCTGGTAGGAAATCGAATTGTCTGAGGTATACGCGCGAAATTACGGTATGTGTTATTGTCTTTCACGGAGTCCTATTATATGAAATAGAAAAATTTGAAAAAAAACATCATTGCGCAAAACTGGCAAACACAACTTAAAACGCTATTATGATGATTTACTCTTATATTTCAGACATAAGAATTTTCAAACATAAAGATCACCTGTACATCTATAAAAATAACCTTTAATGCTTTTAGGGATAACATTTTATTTTTATCAATTTCTTATTTTTATGGCAGGCAGAAATTTGTGGCAAATCTACTTTTTCCCTTTCCATAAGTTATGTGGAAATTAAAATTTCGACAATATTGCAACCAATTACGAAATTATCTAAACAAGATATAATACTAATACTTGTTTACATATCTTTGGAAAGTGTAATTAAATTCAAATTTTCATGCTCGTATTGTGACATAATTTAGCACTGGTGCCATTGTACTAGTCCATACATACACATTTACTGTTACGCCTTTACAATTACAATTTTTATTATTTGCATTCAGTACTAGTATATGTATGTTCAGTAGCTAGTATATGTATGTTCAGTAGCTAGTATATGTATTTACATTTACTATTATTACTAAATTTATGTTTCAGCATTTTGGAGTAATGAAAAGTATGCTTATTTCTTGCAGCGTAGCATACAAGAAAATAAGCGTTATTGTATGCTTAATTTCTTGTATGCTACGTTTGATTCAATAATGCATCTCATTATTTTAAATTTTAAAACGAGTGCTATATTCACGAAAGTATAATTTACCATAAAAGAATAAAATAAAATGCTAGAAATGTTTTGTCTAGAAGTGTTTGACATTTAATTCTATTGTAGTAGTAATAATGCAACATTTTTTTTCAAAATTTTCCAAAAATTACCCTTAGCCTATTGTTATATTTAAAATACGCAAAATACCTCTTCCAGATATTCGTTGGAATTCAGTAAACCTTAAATTTTTGCCGTCTGGATACTAAAATTTATTTTTTTAAACAGAACGTTGTTTTTCCAAAAATTTCAATGTTAACGAAACACGAAATAAATGATTTAATGAAATGATATTACGAAGTTCTATGTAAATATAAAAATTCTAAAAATAAAAAAAATGACATTAACGGAAGTTATATTTTAAAATTTCCTGTTAATAATGGAAAATCTTTCACAAATTAAAACTGTAACATTATGAATGACGAAAAGATTATATTTGGAGGAAGATCACATGTATTAGACTAAACTCATCACATCTATTGTTGATACGTAACATACTTGCACATTAAAAACGCATTAAATGGAAGCAATGCTAATACATAATCAATTGAAAAATCAGTCTGATCGTCTGTCATGTGATCAATCATGTTTGTTTTATTGCAGCTAAGTAACATGTAAAACATCTTCCATTAAAATATTTGAAAAAGACATTTACATGTTTTTTTTCTTCGGCATTAAAATTATCCCTGTAAAAATAATGATTGGTTCTTTCAAATTCAATTCTTCTAAATCAATATTTGGTAATCAATATTTGGTAAGTTAATGTATCACGGACTAATTTTTAGGTGAGTGGACTTGCTTTTAAAATTAAGGTATTTTGTGTTACTAAAATATATGTAGAATTTGCGCAAATAAAAAAAATCTATATAACAATAAAACATTAATTGAAATACAATGACAAAGGAAATTAAAATAAGTTAGTGGATACTGCTGGACACGAAACGAGGAGCGAAGGGGCACCAAAAGAAAAATATTCTATTTTTTTTTTCAAATAAACAGATTTTTATTACATACTATTTTATTGATTTGATATCTAAAACAGAAAAGATACATTTTCAGTTTTTTTATACCTAACATTGTAAATTAATATATCAATCATTCATTATTTGTGTTTATTATAAAAAAGGGGGTACTTCTTTATTGTACCGTCAAACCATTTTTTATTAAAAAAAAATCCTTCGCCAAATTGTAACGTTTAATAAACCAATGAAAGAGCGTTCCCATGGGAATTTCAAAAATATACAAGACATTTGGAAAAGCCGCACTCACTAAAGTGTCATCAATAAGTAACTTTAAACAATAAAATATACAATTTCTTAATGAAAACAGAAAAAAAAATCTTGGAAATTTATTTATTTACATTATTCTTTTAATTATCCCTCTCTATTTGTTGATAAATGTTTGTGACGTCAGTTGGAACTGATCTATTTTACATTACTATGCATCGCAACGATTTTCTCTTTTAATATCATGGCGTCGTCGTTTAGTGAAATAATTGTTATTTTAATTAACGAAATAACTCATAAATCAGTAAAACACCATTAAAAATACAAATAAATGTGGAATTAAATATAACTTGATGACATAACAAACACGTATAACTTACTTGACGTCAAGTGAATGTGACATTAATTTTTGGCTTTAAATCATGTAGTTTGGTGATAATTCTTTAAAGGAAAGTGGTCGACGAGATAATGGAGAAGTACCAAAAAATGTTTATTTTAAAATTGGTGCGTGTTGCTACGCAGTTGTTTATTTCTTTGCCGACTATGTTAAAACCTAATAGTGAAGAAATATAAACTGAACTAATATCGGAATGCAAATTCACCAGATACAATAAAACATGCATAATTAAAATACGTGTGTTTTCGGATATGCGATAAGCAGATACCTGTAAATATAACGATTTAAATTTCAACGAATTAATATAGAAATAATCTTACATGTGGTGTGGCAGCAGGTATCACACTTCAAAATGTGATCTCATAATTTCCTTTTTAAATTTTTATAATATTAGAGAGAGTTTATAACAAACTGGATATTTTTTTACTTAAAAATATCAAACATGATTCTTAGTGATCTTAAATCGATATTTATAAAAAAAGCGTGATATCGAAATTTAAATATACCATAGATCATAAAACAAGTATTTTTACTAATATATGAATTAAGTTTTTTTTCAGGTATACACAATAAACATAATCGTGTAAACAGATCAATATAAATTCCCAGTAATTATGTAAATATAATCATTCTTAAAAATAAAGAAATGTTTGTAAGCAAAACATAAATATAATCCTTGTTTATAACATTTCAGTAATTATAATTAAAGGTAAATTTTCGAGTTGTGAAATGTTTTCTCATAACTTAATGAAATATTATATTAAATACTTCATCAAACAATATATTATAAGCATAATGTGCATTTAACGATGCTAAAATGATGAAGCGGAATAACATAAAATGAAATTGTAAATTTATAATTTAAAATCACTGATTTTTTTTTTTAATTTACAAAAAAAAAAAAAAAAAAAAAAAAAAAACTCTGGCATGACTTCACGTAACATTCCACATTTTAATCTATGTGAACAGAAAGTAAAATAGAACACGTATGCATAATTTTCTGACACAATTTACGCGGTTGGACCTGGAACTTTTGATTTGTAATTCAAGACGTTACCACTGCACTAGTATTGCTGAATTACATTGCCGCAAAATTTATTATTTTTACTCTGACATATTTTCTTGTTGATTTCCAGTATAGAATATATAAGTTGCAAAGAGACTTGAAATTGGTTTTAAAAAAAGGAGAAAATGTATAATCTGTCGACCGATTTGTACGAAAATCTATGTAGTTTGTGAAACACTGGATTCTAACGTTATTTGCCAAATGGAACCTCAAAGTGGCACTATTTTGGAGTTATTGTAATGGCTTACGCATCCAATGACAAATAATGATTACAATATTTTCCTTATGCTATGTTTATGAAAATTACAAAGTTACTATTATGAAAGGATATTATGCAAGTTTCTCTTATGAAGAATCTTATGAAGGAATATTATACCAGTTTCAATTCCATGTCGCGTTCATCCATTAGAATATATTACACACTGAATGCATTTATTCGGTTGAAAAACACATTAAAATCTCAGTAAATGAAAATATATCAGCATCATTAGATAATGATTTGAAAATTTTGCTGTATGCTATTTTTTAAAGTTAAGAATTAAACATTTTTAATTACATATTAAATAACTAAAAAATTATCAGCGTGTGAAAAAAAAATGTAGATTAATGTAAGTAAATATTTTTCATGTACCTTAAATTTATATAAATTTATAATCAATAAATTTATCACTTAAATTTAATGTTCTTAAATTAATAGGATAGATGACGTTTAAGCAGAAATCTGGCGAAGCACAGAAAATTTTCTCCCTGAAAGTTAAAAATTATGAATAGACAAAATTAATACTACGCTCTTTCACACAAAATGTTGCTCTAATGTCTACTATTCTCGTTGGTAGGAATTGATAAATTTCATCGAGACATTCCATACAATTTGTACATTTCTGGTTCTAAAAACGGGAAAACACATCTTTAGTGTGTGCAAAAACTCAAAATTCATAAACTCAATGCAACACCACTCGGCAAGTTTTGGACGCTGACAATGGGAATTTTTAATGTTTAACTTGTTAGACCATGGAAAAAGTTCTCCTAAATACCTAGGAACCATTTAAATTTTTTAATTTCGTAACTTAATAAAATTTAACGATTTTGATTAACGATTTTCAAAAAACAACATTTGAAATATTTTTGCAATTAGAACTATATCTCTAAAACTGGCGGCTTAAATATTAACTATTGGTTAACGATAAATAAAGATACCGTAGATATAACTGTAAAAAAAAAAAAGAAAATTTACATTGCAGATTGTAGGACATTAGATATTATATAAAGTGAGATCAAAATAAAAACGATTTGCAGAACTGAAGTTGAGGCCCTTGTCTGCAGATTTAATAGTGAAATAAGGTAACCATCTAAAAGTCTAAATACGTTTCCGTAATTGTGTTATATATATTCAGATCTAGTACTGTAAATAAAATTATAACCTCTGTATGGTATACACTAAACTCAATACTTGAATGGCTTATATCTCGAGTGCATCAGAAATTAATATGTTCACTACTGGAGCATAGAGCTATGTAACATTTTTTATTTTGTACTTTTTCCAAGGAATATATTTTGAAACTTTGAACGTTTATTTGATAGAAAAGGATTAGGACTAGGCTAAAACAATCGGTAACATTCAGAGTTCACTAATTAGATATGAATTTAATAAGAATTAGATAAACGCCTTTCAGTGGCACACTATTGGTACATTTACCTTAGCTGATGATATTGTTAAGTACCGTATATTCCCTCGTATAACGCTCTTTGATGTATAACGCGCACTAAAATTTCAGAGTACATTTTGCAAGTTTTGTGATTTTTTGTGTATAACGCGCACCCCCTTCCTTGCAAAGGCATTTACATGAGTTTTTTAATGAAAGTATTATAATAACCACGATTAAACAGCATAATATCTATATTCATGAAATCAGATAATAAGCTTTATATCATAGAGTATGCGTTTTTTGAATATATATTGTACTCTAATGCAGAAATTTTAATTTTTCTGTTTCTCTTAATTTTTAATCATTCAATTTTGTAACCCACGTATAACAAGCAACTGTAAACTTTGGTCTATTTTCTTATACCAGGTATGCGCGGTACGCTGAGAAAAATGACACTTTCGAATCTGAGTAAATCGATGTTTTCAGTTTGTTATGAAACTTTTTATTCTAAATATGACGACCCACTGCTTTCAATTCTGAAATACCAGAAGTAATCAGGATATTGAAACATGGATATACTAAAAACTGAGCAGATAGAGGTCAGTTCATACACATTTTTGAAACATGGAGATACTCAAAAATGATTAGGGTCAGTTCTGACTCATTTTTGAAACATGGATATACTCAAAAATGAGCACATAGAAGTCAGTTCATACTAATTTTTGAAACATGGACATACTCAAAAATGAGCATATAGAAGTCAGTTCATACTCATTTTTGAAACGTGGACATACTTAAAAATGAGCACATAGAAGTCAGTTCATACTAATTTTTGAAACATGGACATACTCAAAAATGAGCATATATAAGTCAGTTCATACACATTTTTGAAACATGGACATACTCAAAAATGATTAGGGTCAGTTCATACTCATTTTTGAAACGTGGACATACTCAAAAATGAGCACATAGAAGTCAGTTCATACTCATTTTTGAAACGTGGACATACTTAAAAATGAGCACATCGAAGTCAGTTCATACTAATTTTTGAAACATGGACATACTCAAAAATGAGCACATAGAAGTTAGTTCATACACATTTTTGAAACATGGACATACTAAAAAATGATTAGGGTCAGTTCATACTCATTTTTGAAACGTGGACATACTCAAAAATGAGCACATAGAAGTCAGTTCATACTCATTTTTGAAACGTGGACATACTTAAAAATGAGCACATCGAAGTCAGTTCATACTAATTTTTGAAACATGGACATACTCAAAAATGAGCACATAGAAGTCAGTTCATACTCATTTTTGAAACATGGACATACTCAAATATGAGCACATGATGTTACATTCTTGAGTGTGTGCATGTTTTCAGAAATGAGTATATACATGTTTCAAATTTGAGTAATTTTGATTCGGAGTCATTTTGACAATGCGACATACACAGATTTAAGTATTATTTGCTCAGTTTTGAAAATGTCGTTTTTAGAGTGTATACGCCAAGTATACGATAGATAATTTTTAAAATTGGCAAATAAAAATTTATCATTAAAACATTTTAAGCAACATAAAAAAAATTCTATGTAAATAAAGTTTGAATTGTTAATTAAGTAGATTACAATTTACTAATCAATATTTATAAAATTTTCACCTTAAAAAAAAGTTGTAGAAAACATCTTAAAAAATATTCAAAAGAAAACATATATACCTATATATTCATTTGTTTTATTGCAATAATAAAAGGAAATTATGCAAATTAAGCATTATATTCAAATATTTCTGAAACAAAAATAACAGGATTTTGAATTCCCTAGAGACAATGAAAAATATAGAATTAGACTGAATGGAACTGTAAACAGATTGATTTAAAGTGCAATTAATTATGTGGAAATTAAGATAAGTGAGAAGCGTAATAAACAATAATTCGAATGTTCTAAATTAATCATTAAATATTTACACATGTTCAGTTGAGGAAAGAATAAATTAACGCGAATTTTAACTGTGAGACAGAAAATATTTTTGTTTTATTATCGACTCATTGAAAATAAATTGAAACAATGCGACGAACAATTGCAATGATTAT
Organism: Maratus michaelseni; assembly: GCA_963931845.1. Classification (NCBI taxonomy): domain Eukaryota; kingdom Metazoa; phylum Arthropoda; class Arachnida; order Araneae; family Salticidae; genus Maratus; species Maratus michaelseni. Next base: position 135,015,169 of record OZ007595.1, read on the forward strand.
TTAAGATTATTTAGTTAAAAATATTTGCAAACAGCATCGTTTAATATTAATTGTTTAAGAACGAAAAATGTACCTTAGAGAGGAATTTTTGCATACTTTCTAAATTTAATGCTACATTCCGCATAAAGTATGGCATTGGGAAGAGAAGGCTGCAAGAGGAGTCAGACAACACATTTTTACCAAACTAATCACTGTTACTTATTTTCATTTCTATTTGTATACAAGATTGACTAGCAATAAACCCGTTTACATATGCTACATTTTTTTAAGTTGGAATATTTCAAAAAATCATAGTAAAATGTTTCATTTTTACAGAACAAAGGTAAATATTTGATTCTATTTTAAAACTAATTTTGATACGTTTCATTTCTGAAATGAAAATAATGTGTTCTTGCCATGCTTCCATTTATCATGTGTTTACAAGTCACTAATTAAGTTAAGACTAATAAACAGTACATTATATAATAAGACATGTATTAAATATAGTATCTGGAAACAAGAATGGGTTACTCACTGAGAGAGGTGCAATTCTGTTTTCACCACAAATGGTTAATATACAAATATTTATTTTCGATTCAACAAATTTGCTGAAAATTTCATTGCTGTAAAAAAATTAATTTTATAATTTTAAATATTTTATGTAATATCATACAAAGTTTGTAATGTTTATTTTGTAATAAATAACAAAATTAGTTCAAAATAGAATTCACTATTTAACATCTAATTAACTTCTATAAACATGGTTTGTTAATAACAGTTTTATAGACGAAATTGTAATAAATAAAGCAAAATATTACTTTTTTTATTATTTTGTTTAGACCTGTGAATGTATAAGATAATTAAAATGCAAATTCCTCATAGTTTTACTCTGTTTTGCATGTATTCAAAATTTGCACAGCTTTAAAAGTTAAAATAAGCTGATTCTATCCAAAACTGAAAAGAATGTACTGAGTAATATTTTTTTTCTGAAATTTGCACTGCGCTTGTAACATTTATGATTTTCTTAAATAACATACGTTATTCATTACACGGTGACATGTTATACACGTGAGGTAATGAAACACAAATCAATCTACAAATTTTATCTAACGTTTTATTAATAAAAAAACTTGTGAACTTTTATGAATGTCAATAGAAATATTTCCTTCGTTAAAAAAATGCATATGCAGTAATTTGAGGCTCTGTGCGCTAAGTGATGCTAAAGTCTATGAATGTCGTTGTAAAAAATTTCACTCATGTTAGCTGCTGTATTTGCACGTTAAAAACAACAAATTCAGCTTGACATTTTCTTTTTGGTACCGTTAATAGTACATAAAAATATACTTTCTTAATGTTTCCGGTGGTGGTATAAAAAAACGATAGAAAATTTAATTGGTGTTATATTTCTTTTGTATATACTTTTACATTAAAATAATTAGTATAATGTGTTGTGCAGAGTTAACAGCTCCTCTAGGATAATGTGGATACCTTTTAGAAACATAATAAAATTAAATATATAGTTGTGACGATTTTTTATACTAATAAATGTGTCGATTCACTGCTATTGAATAGATCAGCATCTGTTACAAAAGTCACTTCTTAATATTCTATAGTTAAAACGTAAAAACAGAATCATTATAAGATCACTTCCGCGTCTGTCACAGTCCTTTTTTCTCGTAAAGTTCTGAGACGAGGAAAGTTAAAAAAGCTTTTTTACCCACATATGTTCAGATTATTAGCTATTCTCAAATATGTTTAGGACAAATTTAGGGGAGCTAATCCTTGAGTCGGACCACATCTTTGATAGAATACGAAGATAAGTAACTGAACTCAATTAATACCCTCAAATGGACTGTAATATAAATTTAATTTCACAACTCAAATAAATAACTCCTCATACGTATGCTCATATCGGAGACAAACTCAACTCTGCACTTTTTACAGCAGTGGTGACGAAAGCAAAGGGTTGCCTGTTTTGGCTACATGCCAGCTCGGAACAAGAAGAATAGTTTAAAGACAAAGCAAACTGTCGTTTTGTTGAAATATTTTCAATTTGAGTTGAAATCCTGGTATAAATTAATATTATTACTATTATTAATTACTGTTATTGTTTGATATATATTTTTTAAAGTCTGTTATAATTTACAAGGTCCGTACATTACAGAGAACTTGAATACCAGTTTTTTCGCAAAGAAATATTTGACGTATTTAATAAAGAAATTTCGCGTTTAAATATAGCCATCATTACATTACGAAAACTCTGGTATTCAAATCCCCTGAATCCCCTAAGGCATATGAATCCTGATTTATTTAACTAATATTTATTCAATTTTTGATGCTCATAATATTTATACAATATTTGAATATTTATTCATAACATTTGTATATTTGTATATTTGTATTCATTTGTATATTTATTCATTATGTATATATATATATATTGTTATTTTCTAAAGAGTAAAAGTAAAATATTTCATGAAAAAAGTATCATTTAAACACATTTAAAAAAAAATAATATTTCTGAAATTAAAAAGAAGTATTTGATATTCTAAAAGTTATTTATTTCCTAAATTGAATAAATATTTATAAATATCTAAGCATATTTAAAAAGAAAGTTAAAAACGCTTTAATATTAATTTAAAAACAAGAGAAATAATTTAATAACATTTAAGATTAAAATATTTATTGAATTGTCTTTACCTCAAATAAATTTAATTGAAAAATTTTACATCAAAAAGTTTTGATAAAATATATCTGTTAAAAATATGTGATTTATCTATTTTCAATTTAAAAAAAAATAATTTAATGAAATTTGATTAAATAAAATAAATAAGAAATTAGTTTTATTTCAATTGTTCAGTTGTTTATTTCAGTTATTTTCCTACGGGAATAATTTATTACATTTGTACAAATGTTCGAGGCAACATATTTTTTTTTTAAATATATTTTTGCGCGAATTTATATTTTAATTTAAAAGGATGAATATTTTTCGTAAAAAAGCTAATTATCCTATTGTGAATATATGAATTAAATTAATTTTTCTAGTGCATTTTGCACTAAATGGATACAAAGTAGATAGAGAACATGATAGCGGATTTTAATTTTTTTTTTAAAGTTAGTCTGAATATGTCAAGTCTCTTTCAGATATTTGATTATATGTTATTCTTTTTATTATTTTGTTACGTTGAGTGTTTAAGTTTGTAAGAATTAATATTTCTGTTTTTTTTTTATTTATTTAATCTTGATAAAACAAAATATTTAATTATATTTAATCTTGATAAAAACTTTTTTTACTGGGCGATATAAAGTAAATTTTATCAAAGATTAAATATAGTAAATGATTAAATTTAATAACATATTAAATTTTTGAGCATTGCGAATTTTCCGTAGGATTAATGTTGCGCATATGTTGATTAAAAAATTAAAAAAAAATACTTCCTTACCGTTATTTACCTTAATTAAAATATGTATTAATATTAATATTATTTAAAATATTTAGAAGCTCATTATTACAGAGCGACACATATATCACGAGATTGTGGACATGGCTTTAACTTACTTAGTCGAAAATTTTAATCATTCACTTTATCGGCATTTTAGGTATTTATGTTCTTTTTTACAATTTCGACAGCGCCAAAATTATGTTACCCATGACAAATGGTACTATTTATCGGCGGACCTGCACCACCAAATATTTTCCATTTTAATAAATAATTTATTAATATATATATATATATATATATACATTTGAGCGATAACCTTATCAATGTTTCTTATATTTTACAAGTAAGAGCGCGATTATAATTTGAATTTATAATAGTGATGCAAAGTCGCTATGGTGTGACGCGAAAAGTACTGTGTTGGAGCGCAGGCGCAGCGGTGTGAGGCAGTGAACTGGCCAGCTGATTTGGGACTCATGCGTGGCGGTGAGACTGCTCAAATGCGTTGTAGCGCAGTCTGAGATGGAGTGGTTACGGTCGTAGATTGTGGACCTTGTGCGGAGCTTTCGTTCATTTGCGTTGTTATTGTCGTGTGCTAAAATAATCTTTTGTGAAGCAATATGTATTCTAAAAAGCGTAAAGTTGACAGTGAAAATGGGAAGTTTCTGGCTGAGTGGACAGAACAATTTTGTCTTACGCAGCCTGATAGGCCTGACACAGTTCCAGTTTGCCTGATATGCAAAAAAACTGTATGTAAAAATTTTCAGAACGTATACCTGTGTATGTAGTATTTTTTCAAAACGAATATGTGACTTTTCTATATTATATTATACACTGCTCAAAACAATTAGGGGAGCACATGGTTTTAACGAAATTAAGCAAATACTTACACCGATAAGTAACTTAAATTAAAACATCTATATTTTAAAGCGTAGCACAAAGCAGAAAAATAAAACTTCATATGCAAATCAAAGTTTATGACGTCAAAAAACCAAAAAAAAAAAAAAAAAAGGTTATAAATGCAGAAATCGTGATTTTGTAGAAACGCCTGTTTCTCTGTCTCATTTGTGAAATTCAATTGCTCAACCTTTGTTTTGAGAAAACGGGACTTGAAAATGTGCCAACAACGTGATTTACCGTAAACCATGGCTTGGCGTATTAGTGGAAGACTTGAATCCCAGGAAACACAACGATTTGTAGCGGATGCTGTTGGAGTCGCAACAAATGTCATTGCAAAGCTAACAGGATATGTTAGACTTCGACTAGGGCAATGTCGGTCACATGCTACCACAGCAACTGATGACCGATATACCCTGTTAACAGCTTGTCGAGACAGAAAAGACAATGGTACTCAGCTGCAAAGACAGTTGCTGTTGGTAACAGGACGAAGTGTGTCCAGCCAAACAGTCCGGAATAGGCTTCATAGGTGTGGTCTCTATGCACGTAGGGCAATGGTATGTATTCCGTTGACCCCTAAGCCACCATGCGGCTCGAAGAAGGTGCGCTGCAGAACATCGAGATTGAGCACAACGTGGTTGGAGTCAAGTGCTGTTTACAGACGAGTTCCGATTCAGTCTGGAGTGTGGCACCGACTAGTTTTGGTGTGGAGGGAAAGGAGCACTTAAAATAACCTAACATTCGTTCGTGAACGATCACTTACAGACGAGGTGGGTTGATGGTATCGGTTGGAAAAAACATAGGTGGACGTACGGACCTACGTATCATTATGAATGGCACTATCGAGGCTCGGAGTAATAAAGACCTGATACTGAGACCTCACGTCGTAAGTTACGCTGCAGCCATGGTGATTCCTTTGTTTTTATGCATGGTAATACCGGGTGGTATACAGCTCGTCTGGTGGAGAACATGCTTGAAGCTGAAAAACTACAGGATATGGAAAAACCAGCATGCTATGATGCCCTCAATCCGATCGAGAATGTTTGGGACATGTTTGGGACGACGCATTGCAGCGATACCAATTATTTCTTTTACTGTCCGGGATTTGGAGATTGAAAGTTTTGAAGAGTGGAACAGTATTCTCTAAAGTCTTATCGATAATCTCATAGCATCCATGAAAAACAGGTGTGCAGCTTCCTAGCTGTTAAAGGGCACCGCACGCAGGATTAAACATCTTGCATCATTTCGAAACAATACCTTTTTTTTGTCATTTACATGCAACCAAATTGTTGCCTTAAACCATCTTTTCATGTTCTTTCCATCGTTTCAAAGAATTAAACCTACCATACATAGTTTTATTGCGTCTTTTTTTCTTTATTGCGCATTTATGCACTTGCACTCTCTCTTTTTCCCATGCATGGCTGTTTCACACGGTTCTGTTCATTTCTATGCTTGTTCCCCTAATTTTTTTGAGCAGTGTAAGTATATGTATGTAAAAATAACATTTTAAAAGTAATACGTTCTTACATTACTTATGTGTTTTTTTCTGTGGACCTCAATAAATTTTTTAAAAAGTATTCGGACCCCACTCAAAATTACTTGCCGATCCTTGCCCTATACCGTTCAATAACTCTAAATATGACATACGATCTCATTTCTCTTAATAGATTTAACTACAGAGAAAGTTATTTTATAACTAAACAGTATGTTACAAACGGTATTTTACAACGCGATATTTTGCGACTAAACAGTACTTACGATAGTGATAGTTGTCTACTGTAAACTTATGTTTCTCGAAACTTGAAATCTAATCTCATCACACTTAATATGTTTAACAACACTGTATATAAAATGCAACTGTTTCTTAATCAATTAAAATATATTGTAACAACAAACGAAAATCTACAATAACCTCTCCCGGGTTACCCATAATTCCAAAATGTGTTATTTACCATTTGAAATCTCAGAAACCAAAACGTTTTTTATATTTAAAGAATCATCTCTCTCTCTATATATATAAAAGTTTTCCAGTCACTGATGTGGCGAAAATATCTTCTTGAGTTTTGATAGCATCCGAAAAATCACTGTTCTGGATTCAAGTAACTCATTAATTCATTATTATAACTGATCGAAAATTTTTCCAAAAATCAGTTGCAGCCTAAAAAACTTTGTTTTTTTAAATGTTTCGGTAAGTCTCATTTTGATATTCATTTCTAATGTTGCTAAAGATAAAAAACGCTTATCAGAATCGTTTGTAGCTCGAAAGTACTTATTGTATATTTTTTGTTCTGGTTATATTTTATTCCCTAGACTAAAGAATATCTATCTTCTTATACAGTGTACAGAGAGAATTATTTCATAATTAAACCGTACTTTATAAACAGTATTTACATTAATTTTTTTAACGAAACAGAGTATTTACAGTAACCCTACATGTATATTTTAAATTGTTGATACTCGAAACGTGTATTCCGTAAATTCGTCCTTAATATTAGTTTGTTGCAGACAAAATGTTGTATTTGGTAGTAGAACTTCGAACAACAATAAATCTATGGAAATTGCGTTTTACTAATCAAATTGGACACCATTACACCCAACATATCTCTTTAAACCAGATAACACAAAATATATGACAGTTATAGAGACGTTTGGCTGTCTGGGCCACAGAAACTGTTCAAAGACGTTTATGGAAAATGTTTCCTCAAACGTCTTTCTGCTAAAAAAATGTCCAGATGCTTTAAAGTGTTATGGTCTGTTCGTGGAAGATAAGAAGAGTAGGGATGATATAAAAGAGTCTAACAGTGCAATATATGTAACGTTTTGACAGTTGTTCTGTCCAGGCTCGTGTTATCATGAAGCAGTAAAACTTAATTCCTGTTGACAAATCTAGGCCGCATAACTTGGACTATTTGGTAAAATTGTATAAAGCTTGGTGTAGTATTTCTATTCTTTAATAATTTCTCCATTTTTCAAAAACGAAGTTTAAATGGCACCATCAAAACATCACCATTACCTTTTTCGGATGAAGTATTTGTTTCGGCATGTTTTTAGGCACCTAATCGGAATACAGCCACAGATTAGATTGGGGATGTCTATTGTATAAGAAACCACTATATTTCACCCGTCACAACAGGGTTTTAAATGCAGAGCGTTTCTGTTCAGGGAGAGCATAAGACTTTTGAAGTTTTGTTCAATGTGGTCATGAGGAACAACCTAACCAGGTTTCGACATTATAAAGTGCGTGAAAGTGACAGAAAACGGTCGAATTGTGTAAGCGTATTTGTTATGCCATCCTCTTTCTATTTGCGGAGATATTAGACTGAACTAGTGTTTGCAGTTCGTTGCTTTCTATTGCTAGTACAGCTTATACACGTTGTCCATTTTCCAGATTCATATCGCTGGATCGGAATTTTTGGAACCGTAGCTGTAGAGTTCTTTTTTTACTGTGTCATTCCCAATATATTTACTAATATGTTTGCTGTACCTACCGCTTTGTAGTCCAGTTCTAACTCATAAGAAATAATATTCGTAAGAGGCTTTCAAGCTGTTCTATACGTTAATAATACAAGCAAGTCCTCTAATGCATCATTGCTACCATGCAGGGATATTTAACATTCACGATCAGCACCACTTGGGCCATTCGGCGATATTTTTGCAGTTTTATTTCAAAAATTCCGCATCAAAACCATCATTACCCTTTCTTTTTCTTCTACATTTTCAAGTTATGGGAGAAGAAAAATAGCAATTGTTTATGAATTAAAAATTTCATGATCAAAAGTAAGAATGCAAGGTGGGGAGGGGGGCGTGAATCGAAAGGGAGGAGTTGGCCAGAAGCAACAGATCGTTGTATCCAATTAAAAAAGTATTTGTTCTTTTATTAAACAAAAGGTACAGGGCAGAACGCAAAAGAGGAGAGATTGTTTCGTATTTATTGTTATAGCACGATGTCTTTTTCAAAACCAGCAAATACTGCATCGGAAAGAAAGCATTTAAGTTTGTCTATCGCAGATAAAGTAGACTTGATAAAAAAGTTAGAAAGTGGTTCCTCTGGGAAATCGTTGTGTGAGTATGAATCGGACCGTCGACAGTTTATGATATTAAAAAACAGAAGCAAAAGATATTGCAATTTTATACAAAAAGTGACGTTGCGAAGGATATGCTAAAGAGAAAAAGCACTAAATGAAGGAAAAATTGGTACGGTGGAAAATGTGCTCTTCGAATGGTTTCAGTTATTTGCGAAATGATTATCTGCTCCTATGCTGATTGCACAAGCTAAAGCGAATCACTAAAAATTAAACATATCTGAAGCATGCTATTATTCTCAAGGGTGGTTGCACCGATTTAAAGCTCAACACGGCATTCGTAAATTAACAATATGCGGAGAAAAACTGTCTGCGGTTGATGAAGCCGCTGAAAATTTTGTCCAAGAGTTTTCTGAATTTGTTGCGAAAGAGATGTTAACTCCTGAACAAATTTATAACGCGGACGAGACAGGTTTGTTTTGGTGTTGCTTGCCAAAACCAACTCTCGCTGCTTCAAATGAGGTAGCTGCACTAGGAATGAAAGCTAAAAAAAGCGAAAAAAAAGTAACATGATAAAATAATTAAATGATAAATATTAAAAATATGATAAATATGTAAAATGATAATTAATTTATAACAAACATGCGAAATTTTGCATTGCTGTCCAAGCGTCATACCGACAGAGTGGAAAATATCCAAGGCGGGAATCGAAATCGTACCCTTGGAATAACGCTCTAATGCTCCATCATTCAGCTACGGGGACGATAACAAGCTTGGCATATCTCAATCCGATATGTCGGCCAAGTTGCAATCGCAGCACAAGATGGAAATGTCATCATTAGCGAACAAATCTTGGGGCAAACTTGAGGTGACATATAAGGTCACCCAAAGACCGGCATACGACACACATATAAGGAATTTAATTAATTTTTTGATTAATTTTCAAAAGCGAATTTCGTACAAAATTATTGAATAATAAACATGGAATTTTAGCATAGTGTAAGCGTAGCATTAGCTAAGCGTAATACCAACTGAGTGAAAAATGTCCAAGCCGGCAATCGAACCCGGACCCTTGGAACACCTTTGGAGCCCTGAAGCGTTATTCCAAGGGTCCGGGTTCGATTCCCGGCTTGGACATACTTTCCTCTGTCGGTATTACGCTTAGATAAAAATGGTAAAATTAACATGTTTATTATTCAATAATTTCAGGCGAATATCACTGCTGAAAATTAATTAAAATTATTGGTAATTATTTCTTTTGCAATGTTTCTAAAGTTGTATATGAAACTACGATGTGTTGAATGTCAAAGTGTAATTTACATGACAGATAAACGTGCTACAAAGACCATAATCTTTATTAAAATGAGATTATAAATGCTTTGCTGAATCCTTTAATTATTCCTTCGTTGAATTACGAAACATTCAAAGGATTATGTAGATTTACAAATGGATTTATAATACATCTATAAATATTTATATTAACTGTAGAAACACGTGAATAAACTTAATTAACGTAGATTATATTTAACAATGTAGTTACTGCCATTTCAGTCGAAGTAGCTTATTTATATTTTATGGGATTCATAATTTTACCATATTTAATTTTTTTCTTTTATTAGAAACTTAATTGCTATTTTATATGTAAAGTAGTAAAATTATTATTAGTAGAGATAATGATTTCAATAAGTATAACATTTCACATTAGTTTTTCTTTTCTTTTTTTTCTTTTTAACAATAGCATTTTAAATGATATTTTTATAATTATATTTCAAAGCATATGATTTTCTTCGAATTCAAAGTAACATAAAATTGTAACACATTCCCTTAAATTGCACAGAGAATTAATTTTCAGTGTCACCAGCTCTTTCCTATTTGATTAAAAGTATAAATTTTAAAATGAGTTTTGTTAAATTTGGAAGAATTTATCCCTTTAATCAGTTCTAAATTGGTAAAAGTATAACGAAAATCGCAATTTCGTAAATTGGTACAACAATATTCCATATTTCTGCACTAAGTACAAATTTGTGCATAAAACAGTGCTCATTTTTTTCTAACATGTTTACATATACACGTATTGGACAACGGGTTTCAAACCGCGGGAAAACCATTAAATAGTCTACAATACTACGATATTATTTTTTAAATTTCTTCAGCCTTGTCAAAAAAAAAAAAAAAACCTAATTTGTTATGATATAAAATTTAATAAAAAACGCAAATAAATATTATTTTGATTGAAATCGTATTTCTTTTAATAGTAGTCAAGTTTTTCGAAAGCAGTTTCTTACAGGCTAAGTTTATTACCATACGATGAGATGGAATATATTTCTATTAACCCATTTTCGGCCAAAGGTGCGTAAACGCACCATTTCAATAAATATTTTTTTATTAACACTGTGACGTATATTTTTCGCTAATTTTATTTTTCTACTATTTTTAAGGGTTCTGGAGACATCTATAAAATATTAGTAATTCAATTGAAGTAATCACTTTCTGTTGAGAAATTTTCAAAATACGCTGGTTTTTTTACTTGAAACGGTTATTGACAAATTCTATTTTTTGAAAATGTATAATTATTCCACTTGAGATTAATCATATGTTTTTATAATGGAGTAAAGTTGCAAGTTCTGTAAATAAAATAAAAATAAAACAAATGCCATAAGACAACTTATTTTTTTTTTATTTAAATATAATAATAAATTAATAATAATAAATTAATAATGGTAACGTCAAATTAAGTAAAATATTATTTTTCATGCACGAAACTTTTTTGATGTCTTAATGAATGTAATTTAAGCAAATTTCTATGCAAATAATACCACATTTTATAAAACTTCTATGCTTGGCCGAAAATGGGTTAATATATCTCTGTATATCAATAAGGGATAAATGTATCAGATATTACCAACGAGTTAAATATTCATCATATTATCCCTAGCACCGAATGAATGTGCAAAATACACTTTTAATTTTGTGTAATCTACATTGACAATTTTGCGTTACAAATGGATATCAATGACAAAAAAATATTTTTCTTTAATAAATAATTTGCTTGGTGCAGTATTTTTCATAGAAAAATATTTATTTTTAAATAGGCTTTGTTTTTGTTTTATGTTGTCAAGATACATTTCAGTGTTTTTTTTTTTTTTTTTTTTTTTTTTTTTTTTTAATTTATGAGAAATACAGATCGTATTCACGTTTTCTTGAAATTTCGTACGCAAATATACGAATTACTCCAAGAATTAAAAACTTGTTTTGTTCTATAAAATGTATAAAATTTTTTAAACGTTTCCAAATCATCAGATATATTAAAATCACTGTATTTTGTAATACATTCATATTTTATACATCTGGGAAATAGAAAAAAAATATTTTTCAAGCAAATTTTAGAACGTGAATCATATTTTGAATAATTCAATTGTTTATTCAAATTTTAAATAAACAGTACCTCTGAAATAGGTAACATTTTAAATTCAATTAATTTCAGAAGTATTATTGAAACATATTATGATATATGTAATTATAAAAATCAGTTTTTTTTTTAAATCACATTTAGTTTAGAAATTCAGTTAAAAAAATGTTTTACGATGAAATGCCATAAAAATCTGTTTCGAGTGAATACACATTCTAGAAAATACAGTTATTTATAATACATGGACTATTTGGAAACGAATATATTTTTTTTACCGACATTATTTCTTTTATAATTTGTAGAATGAGTGTTTTAAATATAGAAATGTGTAAACACAATTAAATAATATTATATAAAAAATAAAGAAACTATATTGTATTTTCTATAAAACTTTAATTATAGCGCTTTAACTGTGTCTTATTCTGAATCCAGAATGCAAATAGTTAAAATAAAGGTTAATTAAAAGGCAAATATTTGTCCAATGTTCTACTCTTCACGACATCTGGAAAATTTTACACATTATTAAAGATTTTTTTAATATAAATCTTTTATATAAAAATAGCAACATAGAAGAGTATAAAAATGTAAAGATTATTAATGTGGGATGTTCAACTAATAACATGCCCTTATAATTATTTATAAACACTTTTATCATAAGTTCTTCGTGCCTGATAAATACAAAATATAAGTTCTATACCTATTTTATTGTCAATACTAAATATTTGAACGTTTAACACTAAATATACCAAAAAATCGGTCTTTTAACAGGTTTCCAAATGCAAATATGTCGATTCGACCCAGAATTTGTTAAAAAAATAAATACAATTGACATTGACATTGATGGGGAGACTGCCAAAATAGTACCTAAGAACCGAATCCTATACCTCTGGAAGAAATTTATCGGGAAATAATTTAATAACAGAAAATACGTTATGAACGTTATTTGGCGAAGTGAGACTGGAGGCAAAAACACAAGCTGCCACTTAGAGCAGACAGGAGAAAAAAGAAGAGCAAACAATGGAACAATGGAACAATGTAGTTAGCATCATGGAATACCTAGTTGCAGTCAACTGAACTTCCAGGTTAGAGGTAATTTGACTTGCGAGGCAAAAATGAGCCGTGAGAAGTTTAAAAGTTAAAAATTAAATAAATAAAAATAAAAATAAATAATTTTTTTAATGTAATAATGAATTAATAGAGTATAACAATAATAGTTAAGAAAAAGAAAAAAGGAAAAAAAAAAAGAAAGAAAGAAAAATTCCATTAGATCCAAAAAAAAATGACAGACGAAACCTACCGAGGGTCGAACCCATCTCATAAAAAGAAGAAAAAAGACTTTTTACTGAGACCATACATTAAGTTTAAGTTTAGAAAAGTATTAACATTATAAGAAGATGGGTTAAAGGAGTAATTAAAAAAGACAAAAGACAAGAAAAATTAAGTATAATAGGAGAAAGAGGAAAACTCAATCTTCATTATCAAGTAAAATAGCATACTTAGGGCGCTTAAGGAGCAAACATTTTTAAGTTAAATGAAAATGTTAAATATTTTTAAATAAAAATTCTGGTGAAAAAACATTTTTTATAAAACTTGAATAAAATCTCGCTGTTTAGTTTTGTAAAAATAGAGATAAAATAAAAAAAATATAGTAAGTCATTTACTCTAAACAGTGAAATTCCTGCCCTCGCTACAAAAATAATGAATGCATTTGTGTAAAAATGAAACAGAATGCTAGAATGCGTTAATCACGTGTTTTTATGTTTGTATAACGGGATAAAACATATTATTTACGAATATAAGCCACTTAAATAAATTTGTTTAAATGTCATTCTCCTGTGTGAACCTGTCTCCAAACCTTAGCACAAAAATGGTTCTTAAAAGTTGACCATCGAAATAAATTTGCCATAAATTTATTGTTTAAATTATTAAAAACTATCATATAATACTGAACATTGAAAAATAAAAGCTTTTCATGGCTTATATTTTTCTGACAAAATAATGAAAAAAAATGTTCTTTGTCATTCCTCTGTCATAAAATTAAAATAAAGATTCTAACGTCTGGCAACAGTCACATGACCTCAAAATTCCACCTGTGAAAAGTGGCATCATCATAGAATCTATCTTACTTGTAGTTTTTTTCGGAAGCAAGTACGAGCAAGTAAAGCTTAGAGTTTTCCAGTTATATCTTGGTAAGTATTTTTATTGACTGTCATTACCCTGTCTCTTTTATTTGCCTCAATTTTGTATTGAAAACTTATCAGCGGTTAAGCCTTATTTTTACCGAGTTTTAAAAGTTATCTTTAACCCCTTCGCGACGAGCGTCCTTTACAGAATTTTTAATCTGTTACCACCGGTTTTTTGAAAGAGAAATTTTCAGCTAATAGAATCGCAAAAATGTTAGGATTAGATAAGGTAAAACTTACAATAAAAAATAACTGGTGGGAATAGTCGAGGATTCTGAGCACCTTATGCGTCACGTATTCGTGTCGCTCGTCCCCAAAGGGTTAAGTGTAATTCATTTTTGTGTATATAGTTATGATAGTAGACAAGTTAACCGTACGTTTTTTCATTCCCTTGTTAATTCTCTGTCTAAGTGTCATAACCCTGTCTCTCTTTGCCATTAATTCGCCTACATGAAATTTAAAAAAAACATTTTTCGATGTTTAACATTGTAAAATACTTTTACTGATAGTATTTTATTTCTTAAAGACAGTTTCTAAATACAATCTAACACAATTTTAAAGATGAAAAAATATAAAATATATATATAAATTAAAAAATATACATATAATGCTCAATTTTTTCGTTAAGAGAAAATGACTCATGCAACTGGATGTATATCGGTATATAATAGAAAATATTGTTTCCAAATATTACTTTAGAAATTATTTAATAACAAACTCTTGTTTTTTTTTACAACATAGTATATAATATAAAGGTATATTAATAGTAATATAAAGATATATTAAAAATTGGGTATAATCTTCCATTTTTATAAGAACGAATTCATACCGCTATAATTGTTTTTGTCAAATAATATAACCTTAAGATCAAATAAGTTAATCTTTCGTAATTGGGTTGGACACAGATTAAAAAATATTCAGGCTTTAAAATTACTTTAAAATCCATAATAAATCAGTAAACTGAGATAAACTTTTCAAGCTGCATTTGAAAGTGCATTTTTTGTCTAATCGACAGTGTAAAAAATTAAATTCTGCGATATTTAATAGTTACAAAAATGCAGTTCAAGCAAAATGTAATAGTTATGTCGTTGGTGCCGTCAACAAAATACTACGGCATTTTTTTTAAATTATTATTATTGTCAGGAAAATCGTATATTTTTCTGTTCTTTGCGCAAAGAAAAAGCGCATTCGGATTTATAAAGCTGAGAAATTTTACTATCGCTGAGTCAAAGTAACGTTATTTTTTTTTCTCATTGTCTTTTTATCGATTTATGGTCGAGAACGCACAAATCTCTGTCGTAGTTATTGTCGTATTATTGTTTCTAAATTTATGTTAACCAGGGCAAAGCCGGATGGTTCTGTTTCTGTCTACGAGGGGCAGTCGAAAAATAAGTTTCCCCTGGCGACTGTGGACAGAGGTGTGTATGAAAGACAAAAAATGTACTGAAACATTAAAGATAAAACATAACTTTATTTTTTCACATAAGTACCAAGTACATTGAGACATTTGTCATACCGCTTTATAAGCTTCAAAAAACCCTCCAGGAAAAAATCAGTGCTTTGCATACGGACGAAGCGTTGAACGGCTATGGGCGAAAGACGACACAGCAGGTGAACGCGAACGTGCAAGACACCGATACCCCATTGGGTAGAGGTCGATCGCGATCAAGCAGATGGCGCTGTTGCAGTGCCTGCGCAGATGGCGCTTCTCGTTCACTTGCTGTGTCGTCTTTCGCCCATAGCCGTTCAACGCTTCGTCCGTATGCAAAGCCCTGATTTTTTTCCTGGAGGGCTTTTTGAAGCTTATAAAGCGGTATGACAAATGTTTCAATGTACTTGGTACTTATGTGGAAAAATAAAGTTATGTTTTATCTTTAATGTCTCATTACATTTTTTGTCTTTCATACGCACCTCTATCCACAGTCGCCAGGGGAAACTTATTTTCCGACTGCCCCTCGTAATATAATTTACAGATAATTTTCTTAGTAGAATAATTTAAATAGACTACAAAGCATGCGATTAACAAATTATCCTTAAGATTTCGTTCAGTAAAGATGAGTTATAGCTATTGCTGTCATGATACGATGCATAGCATAGCGTAGGATAATTCTAAGAAGAGAAAAAATATTAGATGAAACTAAATGGTTTCTTGTTTAAATACTACTGATATTTGAAGGGATATTTATAAAACAATTTTGTGAACGTTAATATGATCATTTACATGAATACAATATTTCATAAAATGTTTATTTATCTTTTTTAAATGACAAAATAGCTATTAAATATGTTTTTGATACCAGTTTTTAAATTACCTACATTCGTCATATACTACATTTTGCACGTATTTTTAGAAAATCTGCTCTTTTGTTACTTTTTAAGAATATATATTTAAATTTATTTCTTAAATCAAAACTCGAATTTAGTAAAACACATTTGTGACATCTATTAGTTCACTAGGGAGTTTATATTTAAGCATAAAAATTAATGAAGATAAGAATTAAACATTCATGTAATATGAATATTTAAAAATGTGTAGGTATTTATATAAAACATTTTAATAAAAGTTACATTTTAATGTATTAAAATGCTATTACGTATTTAACATAAGCGAAAAATTGTCACGTAAGAACCACATTTGTCACATTATTACTTTTTTAATCCAGTATAGGTGTATATATATTTCAATCGATTATAAAAATTAGTTTTTTTAATAAATACAAAGTTAAATATATTTTTCTTTCGTTTCAAATTTTGGTTGCTCATTCATAGTCTCAAATAGCGTAAAGTATCGCATTACTTTAAAAAATGTATTAGGTTTATTTATTTATTGATTTATTAACACATTGGTTTAATATATATATATATATATATATATATATATATATATATACAGTGAAAGAAATAGATTTAACACGAAACTGAGGCGACCGAATTTTTTTTCGTGTTAAAGATTCGTAAAAAAAAAGAATAAAACTCACCAATATTTTCGATGTCGTCAAATTTTATTTCGATTTCCTGTTAAACTACTAGTAGGTTGCATCCAATAGGATAAAAAGTAAGTAATTTTTTTTTGGGGGGGGGGGATTTATATATATATTTTTAAGTGTATTTTTCAGCACCACATTATTCGAGATCATCGTTTTATTCTTTTCTCTATTCGAATGCGCATCAAAATAACTGCGCATACTTCTAATCGTTTTCTGCATATCTGAAGTGGAGGGGAAAGGAACTGCAACGTTGATTCTGTTGTCAGATTCGCCGTCGGAATCTACATAGGGGGAATCATTTGGATTATGAATGATCTCCAGAATATCTTTGTCTGTCAGAATCGGTGTTGTGACACATTATCATCGACTTCAACCTATTCATTTAATGATATTGTAGGACAGTCTAGTAATATTGAGACTTTACCAACAATTTCATTAAATGTCAGCTCGGTCTCAATATGGGCTGATTCTTGAGGTGCCAAAGAATTTGCTACTTTGGAGAATCCCGCATTGCGAAAACAATTTTTAGCTGTCGTAAGCTTCACTAAATTCCACGCTGAGCGCAACATATGTAATGCATCCAATAAATTAATGGAGAAATCTTTTGTTTCGATTGCGATTAAATATTTTCGAAGCAATTGCTTTCGATAATTCAATTTCAAATTTTGTATAACGCCTTGATCACATGGTTGTAAAACACTTGTGGTATTTGGAGACAAAAATACAAACTTTATAGTTTTGATTCAATAGAGATGTGTGCTGGACAGTTATCAATAACAAGTGAGATTTTACGCTTTTCTCGTACAAATCGTAGACAATCATTGAAAATGGTGGCCATCATCCATGCTTTATTGTTTGCGGTATATTCAACTGGTAATGTTCTTAACTTTTTAAAACACCACGGTTTTAAACTTTTACCAATGGCAAATAAGGGTAGTTTTTCAGATAAATCTGAATTGCCTCCAACCAATACTGTAATTATTTTTTTAGAGATTTTTCCTCTTGAACACGTTTGTCCTTTAAATGATATTGTTTTATTGGGTAAACATCGGTAAAATAAACCAGTTTCGTCGACGTTGAAGACATTTTTTGAGTCGTATTCTTCAAGTATTGAGGGCAACGTAGATTGCAACAATTCTACGGTCATAGTTGGTAAAACATTATTATTTTCATCACAAACATTTTTTAACACAATGCTGTTCATTTTCTTGAAACGTTCCTACCGGCCTGCATTTGCCGAAAATTCGATATGCGTTTGTATTGGCAGTTCATCTGTTTTTTCAGCAATAAAGAAGATGATATAGGTGCATTCTGAGATCTAGCTTGTTTGAACCAAAAAAGCAAAACACTCTCTAAATCTTCGTGCTTAGCAGTTCTCATACATTTTCTCTCTGGCTCAAACACACTGCACAAAAATATTAACGTAATGTGATCCCAATGCCAAACTATTTGCAGATTTCCGTTTTTCACAAACTGCATTAAGTAGTTTCATCATCATTTGAAGCGAAATAGCGGTTTCCTATCGTACCAATTTCTCAGAAATTGTACTCATAAAATATAAGCCAATTCACAAAAAAACAGGAAATTCACTGATTTCCAACCAAAATTCAATGGTTTTAACAAAAAAATCACCAATTTCAACTCAAACTAACCGACTTTGTAAATGAACTGAAGAGCAGTACGAAATGCGTTAACCTGAAATGCGTGGGAATTTCTTATCATCAAATTCCCGGCATTCCTTTCTTTGAGCAAGAAAAGTTCAACGAAACTGTATTCCCACAATCGGCGATTCTTTGGTACAGATAAGGATTCTACTCAATAGGAGGTGGGGAGAACCCTGATGGATGATGATCACTGGAGGAAAAAAGGAGGCAGATGAAAAGGAGGAACAGGAGCCGATTCCCAGAAGTTGAACAATCCCATAAGTAAATTCTAGAGTGACTCGCAGCTAACACGCCACTGAAGATCGAATGCGAATATTTTCCCTGTTAAATGATTTTTTTCGTGTTAAAAGAGAAAAAAAATAAATTCTATCGTATCCTGTCAGGACCACTATATCATTTCATGTTAACCAATTTTTCATGTTATGTGTTTTCGTTATAAACGTATTTCACTGTATTATTTTTAATATTACATACGTTATAGGACAAGAATTGGAACAATGTTTTTAAAAATTCTTAGTGTTTTCGTCAATTTCTTTTCAATGTTTAAGTAAAATAAATAAAATAATCATTTGGAAAACTACTAATTTGAATAAAAATTACTTTTGAAAACATTAAAGTTCCATTAAACATTTATCAAAAGCTTCTTGAATAGATATAGAGTACTTTCATGATGGAAACACACATGGTTTTTGACTGTTTATTTAAAAAAAAAAAAATAAACTGCCATTTAGGAGAAAAATTTTCTTTCTGTCATTTACAGATTTCTTTTTTAAATATATTTATATAAATATAATTTTTTAATTCAAATATGTTTATAGCTGTTTCATCTTCTTTATTATATCATGATATTAAATTACATTAAACGGTCTCACGGGAATTTAAACATTTTAAATATTTCATTTAACTTGATTTACAAAACCACGCTTGTAAATGTGATTAAAGACCAAAATAAATATGGAGGTTAAATGAAAATTTATATAGGATGGATTGAGGGCTTCATAGAAGAATAGAAGTAGGCTAGTTTGCGCCTATGGTTGCCGATTATTGTGAATATGGATGCGCCTATGGTTTGCCAAAAATGGAAAAAAAAATTATATTTTATTTTGTTCGTTGTTATCATCAAAATGTAAAAATAAATAAATAAATAAATAAATAAATAAATAAAAAATATTAACTATTAAAATTACAAAAATCCAACAAATGACGTGAAACTGCCGAACTTTCCGCAAGAAGTATCGCCATGTATTAGGAAAATGAAAAAATTATGTATTATGCATTAGACGAACTGATTTCGGGTTGCACGGAATTGAAGCACCGATTTTTCTCTTACACGAACTCAGATCAGGCATTCCGAAATTGGCACATTTGCGTTGCCTGAACTGATTTCGCGCGTCAGAGGCAAGAGGTTAAACTGAAAGGAGATCTGAACGGAGAACTGAAAGGAGATACAAAAAATCGATATTTGAAGAAGACAAAACTGATCAATACACTGTAAAAACTACTCTAATTTTCAAGATTATTGGGCAGCAGAAAAAACTTTTGTTTCAGAAATCTTTTTTTTTTTTTTAAATCTTGGAATTCTATTGGTTTTGGAAGTTTTGGAAGATAAGAGAACGCTTTTCTAAATCGTGGATAATTCGGAATATGTTATATTATATTTTCATAAACTGTATTAAATTTCATAATATTTTCTCAAACATATGTATTTTATTACAATGTAATTAGCATTTCTCTTGATTAGATGATGTGTAACGAATAAGTCAATGCCAAACCTGTTTCAACTTTGTTTTATTTTAGATTGTTATAAAAAAATATTTTTTACCACTAGCAACTCAAATTAAAGTTATTAAAATTGATTATTTAGAAACATTTTAAATAGATGCCAACCATTAAAAGAAAAAGAACATATTTGAAAGAAAATAGTATGAAATTTAATACAGTTTACGATAATATAATATAACCTATTCCAAACTATCCACAATTTAGAAAAACGTTCCCTTATCTTCTAAAACTTAAAAAACCAATAAAATTCCAAGATTTAAAAAAAAAATCTGAAACAAAAGTTTTTTCTGATGTCCATTGATGAATGCACATTGCTAAAAATATTTTTTTCCACTAACAACGCAAATAAAAGTTATTCAAATTGATTATTAAGAAAAATTTTAAATAGATGCCAATCTTGAAAAGAAAAAAAGGCGTGGTAATAATAACTATCCTAATCATTATATATTTATCGTATTTGTATTTTATTTATATAATAATATAATTTTTTTTCCTTTTCAGGATAAGCAAAATATGCATATATATTTAATGTATGTAACAATATAAATAATAAATAAGTTTTCTTTTCTTTTTCCGAGTAACAACGAAGTCATATTTATTATTTATTTTTATTGTATATTCAATCTTCGTATATTGTTTGTTCCATTGATGAAAGTATTTGCATGAATAAAATTCTAAGTCAATACAATTGAAAGTCATTAAAACAGTAAAAGCCTCTTTCATTTTTCTTCAGTTCAAAATAAAATAATGGAGTGAAATAAAATGCCACAAAAGAAAAAGGTGGAAGAACTTTTAAAAGAATGCAAGCTGCTGCGTGAAAATTTGATTTGATACTTTGAAGATATATCTTTGGAATAAAAACAAATAACCATAGCAAAAGAAACAAGTAGAAACATTTTGATGTTGGAAAAAAATTACCACTGTGAGTCATTTTTTCAATTATATATATATATATATATATATATATATATATATATATATAATGAACGTAAATAAAGATAAATTCACTCATTCTAAAAATAGTTTTAAAAAGTGGTTCATGTTTTTGTGTTTGTTTAATGTTTTTTGCGCGTATTTCTTCTTCATTTCTGATAAATGAATGTATTACATGGTTATACCAAGCTTCAGAAATATCGCTACATGATATGAACCGTCTCAATTAGAAAAAGAAATATATTGATAATAGAAATCTACACCAAGGCAGAATCTGTACCAAGGCAGATTTTTTTATTAACGTTTTAAAAGAAATCTTTAAATATTTAGCAAATTTTTAAATTTGCTTTTGCTTTATTTTTTCACTAATCTAAGTGTTATCGTTTTCATTTTACGTTACACTGTAAATATATTTTATTGATAAATGAAACGTGTTTCTAGTATATCAAGATAGGTTTTCTTTTTCCTTAACGTTTTAAAAAAAATCTTTATATATTTCGTAAATGTTTAAGTATATTTTACTAATCAATGTGTTATCGTTTTTATTTTATGTTACACTGTAAATATATTTTCCTGATAGCAGGAATGTGTTTCTATACCAGAGTAGGTTTTTTTTAATAACGTTTTAAAAGAAATCTTTAAAAATTTAGCAAATTTTTAAATTTGTTTTTGCTTTATTTTTTTACTATTCAATGTGTTATTTTTTTCATTTTATGTTACACTGTAAATATATTTTATTGATAAATGAGATGTGTTTCTATACCAAGGTAAGGGTTTTTTTCTTAACGTTTTAAAATATATAATTAAATATTTAACAAATGTCTAAATAGGATTTTATTTTATTTTGTATTAATCTATGTGTTATCACTTTCATTATATATTACACTGTAAATATATTTTCTTGATAACAGAAATGTTTTTCTATACCAAGAAAGGTTGTTTTTTATTAACGTTTTAAAAGAAATCTATAAATATGTAGCGAATGTTTAAGTATAATTTGTTTTATTATTCTACTAATCAATGCGTTATCGTCTTCATTTTATGTTACACAGTAAATATATTTTCTTGATAACAGAAATGTGTTTCTATACCAAGGTAGGGCTTTTTTATTAACGTTTTAAAAGAAAACTTTAAATATTTAGCGATTTTTTTATTATTATTTTACAAATTAAAGTGGTATCATTTTGATTTTATGTTGCGCTGGAAAAATATTTTATTGATAAAACAGAAATGAATTTAAAGAACAAACTAGGGTTTTTCATTTAACTTTTACAAGAAACCTTGAAATATTCTGTTAATTTATTATTTTATTAATCACTGATCCTTTTAATTTTAAGTTACTTTGTATGTATATATTGTTTCATTGTTTTATTGTACTTATTGTTAATATTAAGAATATTGTTGTTTAGAGCATACTAACAATTTTCAACGCTTTTTTTTTATTATTTGGCGATGATTTACAAAATATTCTCATTAATTATTTGTAATCCATCTTTTGCGAGAGGAATTTGGATATTATTCTATTATTTAAACGTACAAGAGTACAGTATTCAAATATTTGCTTATTTTTCATTTAGATTCTATGCATTATAAATCAAGAATAATATTTTCTTATTTTAATTTTTTTATTGTATTATTCTTTTTTTTATTGTATTATTGTCTTATTTTTAGCATACAAAATATCGAAATATTAACACTGCAAAAAACATTGCAATTAACACTCTTATTTTCAGGAAAAAATTATATCTCGTTACACTGTTAAAAATTTGCAGCAAACTGTCCAGTCATTTGACCGTTTTCTAGAAAACGGTTACGTAACCGTAATTTAGCTATATTCTGACCATAAAATGAGCAATAATACGGTCAGAATATAGTTAAATTACGGTTATGTAACCGTTTTCTACAAAAACGGTCAAATGACTGGACAGTTTGCTGCAAATTTTTAACAGTGTACCTTTATTATCTAGATCATGAGAAAATATTTTTAAAAATCAAAATAAATATATCAGTAGAATTTTTATATGCATTTGCATTGCATTTTACCATGCATTTAACTACTATTTCGCATTAAACATATGAAAAGGTACTGACATGTTTTTAGCACAGAGTTTTCCGAACATGAGATATTGTTTTTTTTTTTAACATTTGAAACTCTGCACAAGCAGTTTTTATTAAAATTAAAATTTTCATAAACAAGCACTGCACAGCGGTAAAAGGAAAATTGGACAGAATATATGGTGGTTGCAGCAATGCAGTAGCAATTTTCGCCTTGTGCCAAATATTTTCCCCCATTGTTCTACTTTTCTACATGACGTATGAGATGACGCGTTCTAACTTATGTAACCCTGGAGAAGTCGCGCATACCCAAAGTATGAATGTTTTTTACTTTGCCACCAATAAATACAAATAATAATCGCCACCTTTCTTAGTCGGAGACATTTGTTACAAATTCTGCGATAAAGTAAGTTGAAGATTAGTTTTTGAAAAATGGCGCGACTGCTGCCGGGTTAATACTATAGACAACAGTGTTGGTTGATTTACATATTTCAATGAGCGTAATTAAGGATAAACCTAAAATTTAAACAAATCAACATTTATCCGCAATGGTTAGGAATAATAATGTAAAAAAACACACAGTATGTAGTAAGTATATATTTAGCATACTTTTCGGACAATATCAGACAAAATTTTAGACAATATTATTTAGCATATACTTAGCATCTCGGAAAAAAATGAGTAATCGTCATAATCTATTTAATTATAATTACTTATGAATGCGTTAATGGGTAATGAATAACATTTAACGTGTAAAAAATCAATTAATCTACCAAGGAAAGCAATAATAAAATACATGTCTAGTTATGTTATGAGTCTGATTGGTTTATAAATCAAATTATGAAAAATATATCAAAATTAATATATTTCTTTGAAACAAGTAATGTATTTCTTAATTACAGTCAAAGTATGTTAATCTAACTAATAAAAGAAAGTTTCGCTCTGTGTGTCTGTGTGTCTGTTGGCGATGGCTAGGAAAATCTGGCCCACCTAGAAGGCTGGGAATTTAGATTTAGGTAGTCCAAACCCTCTCATGTTGCAACATTACTTCAGAATTTTAATATTTTAATTACTTTCTGAAATATTAATTAAAATGCACAAAGAACTCACATTAAAAATACGCTTTAATTATCTTGGGTTGGTTGGTTCACTGGTTGGTTGCATCGAATCTTCACAGAAGTAATTAAATAAACCAGAGTAGCGATGCATAAATAATGATTTCTAACTAAATAGTGTGAACATGGATTGAAGTTATCAACGTAGAGGAGCCATACGATTGTCGCGCCACCTGTGCATGACAAATTACACATACATCCCACTGATTGAAATATTTTGCAGGCATATTTTTCTTCATGACAATTAGTCGGGTTTAAGTTTTTTTTTCTTTTTTACATGACACTTATTATTATGATGGAGATTAAAACTTTATTTAACAGATTGTTTTTTATATTTGCGGGCATGAAGAGGGGCAAGGGTCTAATTACATTAAAGCTTCAAGGTGTATTTTTAGAAAGTGGTTACCACTATTTCCGAATAATAGTTTAAGCCAAATTTGTAATTACGTTCCTAGCTTAAGCAAACGAACGAATTTTGAAAGATGCATAGTGGTCCTTCTAATTAGTCATTTGCCGAAGGACACTTGAACAACCCGTCCTTCAAGGTTTTTTCTCTAACTCTGCTCCGTTTCCATATCTCAGCAACTAACTTTTCGATTTCAACGCAAGTGATTTCAAACATTATAATTAACTTAATAGTCACCCTTTATAACATTAAACTAAATTTATGAGTAGCGGTTACCACTATTTACGAATAACAGTTTAAGCAAAATTTGTAATTAAATTCAAAGCTTAAGGAAACGAACGAATTTTGAAAGATGCATAGTGGTCCTCCTAATTAGTTATTTGCTGAAGGCCACTTGAACAACCCCCACACCCCTCCCGGCCCGTCCTTCAAGGTTTTATCTCTAACTATGCTTCATTTCCATATCTCAGCAACTATTTTTCCGATTTCAACGCAAGTGGTTCCAAACATTATAATTAACTTAATAGTCACTCTTTATAACAATAAACTAAATTTATGAGTAGCGGTTACCACTATTTCCGAATAATAGTTTAAGCCAAATTTGTAATTACGTTCCTAGCTTAAGCAAACAAACGAATTTTGAAAGATGCATAGTGGTCCTTCTAATTAGTCATTTGCCGAAGGACACTTGAACAACCCCTCCCCCACCGGCCCGTCCTTCAAGGTTTTTTATCTAACTCTGCTCCGTTTCCATATCTCAACAACTATCTTTCCGATTTCAACACAAGTGATTCCAAACATTATAATTAACTTAATAGTCACTCTTTATAACAATAAACTAAATTTATGAGTAGCGGTTACCACTATTTCCGAATAATAGTTTAAGCCAAATTTCCAAATAAGTTCAAAGCTTAAGCAAACGAACGATTTTTGAAAGATGCATAGTGGTCCTCCTAATTAGTCATTTGCTGAAGGACACTTGAACACCCCCCCCGGCACTCTTTTCAAGGTTTTTTTCTCTAACTATGCTCCGTTTTCATATCTCAGCAACTATTTTTCCGATTTCAACACAAGTGATTCCAAACATTATAATTAACTTAAATGTCACTCTTTATAACATTAAACTAAATTTATGTGTAGCGGTTACCACTATTTCCGAATAATTGGGTAAGCCAAATTTGTAATTAAGTTCCTAGTTTAAGCAAACGAACGAATTTCGAAAGATGCATAGTGCTCCTCTTAATTAGTCATTTGCTGAAGGGTACTTGAACAACCCTCCCCCCCACCCGGTCCCTCATTCAAGGTTTTTCTCTAACTATGCCCCGTTCCTATATATCAGCAACTATCTTTCCGATTTCAACGCAAGTGATTCCAAACATTATATTTAACTTAATAGTCAACCTTTATAACATTAAATTAAATTTATGAGTAGCGGTTACCACTATTTACAAATAAGAGTTTAAGCCAACTTTGTAATTAAGTTCCTAGCTTAACAGAACGAACGAATATTTATGCATACATAGTGGGCCTCCTAATTAGTCATTTTCTGAAGGTCACACGAACATCTCCTCCCTTCGGCACCTCACTCAAGGTTATTTTCTCTAACTGTGCCTTATTGCAATAACTGGGCTAATAATGTTCCAATCTTCTCGAAACCAGCTCAATTTTGTAGTGCGCCTACTATACAGTAACGTAGGCAGCGGGGACCTGTCTCAGAAGTTCGTTCGGAAAGAGGTTTGTTTAAAACAGAATGCTCCACTGGCGGTGGTAGGGGGAAATAAAAGATTTTCTAGAGCGTACGAGCATGCCGGGTATACGGTTCCGAAGCTATCGTAGACCGTGGCCAGAGTTCCGTTTTTTAAGAGATTTAAATTTATTACAAGGGCTCGGGCAACGCCGGGCGGGTCAGCTAGTTACACTATAAAAACTAAGCTAATAAATATTAATTTTTTGCTTGAAATGTTTTTAAAGAGAGCAGATTTTATTTAATTATGTAAAGGAAAATTAACGTTAATATAGGGTCATAAAGTTATGTAAAATGAAAAATAAATATATGTACTTAAAGGAATTTTAGCAATGATTCAAACGCAATATTTTCTACTATTGAAAAAAAAATATATCTGTAAAAATTTGGAATTTAGGAGAAAGATTATATTTTATAATAAAGTGATTAAAAGAGAACCTGTTTTTCTTTTACAATATAGTGGTCTTATTAAAGTATGTCTATCTAATGTGATAGCTGATTATAATGAGATGATCATCCAATTATTTTTTCACAAATTCAATTTATTTACAATAAATTTTCAACACTGAGTAAAATTTCTTCAAAATGCTCTATGTCCCGTAAAAAAGAGGACATCTAACCCCGTAATTTTACCATATGGGTTTAAGTCGTCTAAAACGGAGACAACTGGTCAAACGGGGACATTCGAATCCTCTCTTATAAGTGTTGCTATCTTGCTATCCAAGAAGTTACTATCATTCAGTGTTGCCAATATGCCATTTCGAAATGTGCTATTGACAATTTTCAGTAATATGTTGTTTTCCACAAGGTTTACAAATTTTGGCAGTTTTACTTTCGATTTTTGTCGTGAATTGTATTGGAACTGATCAAGTTATCTTTAAACATTTGAATTTGGTAAGTATATTAATGATTTTCCTATATTTAAGTTACATTTTGAGATATTAGTTGTTAAATTTTCTTATATCTATACAAGGTAACACCATATTTTTTCGCATACGTCATTGTCTGCTAAAAGGGGGACATTAGTAGTCTTCCAAAACATTTTGTTCTCTTTTTGGACACCACGGAATATGTTACTGTATTCTTTAATTTTAGACAAATCAATGGCATTATGATTTTATTAAGTTTTTTAATCACGTATAAACATCTATGTAGGCATGATGTCTGATGTAAAGGTTAAAACAGAATTATGGAAAAATGGAAAATGACAAGAAGAGAGGTAAAACTGTTATATTAACATCATCTCCTTATAAAGCCAAACTGGAAACCATAGAGCAGAAGAAAAAAGAAAAAAAGAAAATGCACAATCATCATGTATTGTGGTTTCGTGCAGTCTCTCTCACTGGCTCTGTTCTGGATTTTACAAATGTGGGTTATCATTACATAATGCTCTCAGACATAATCACGTACCCCATTCGTTTTTGTACGTACCTTTTTATTTTACATTTATGCTTTGAAACTATAATAAACAAGTACAGTAAACAACTTTTTAAGAACATCTATTTACAGTATACTACAGTGCTCTGTTAATCAATACAAAATGCTATCATACACTATCACACACCCCATTCGTTTCTGTACGTACCGTTTACTTACCCATCATACATAGTATAGAGTAAGTCTTGTAATCGTTTTGAAAATCGAAAAAAAAATTTTGACGTATTTACACGTTTCAGACACTGGAGATTCCGAAAAACATATTTTTAGAAAAAAAAAATTGCCGTCCGTCTGTGTGTCTGTAAACGTTCTATCTCCCGAAAAAATTGAGATAGAGACTTGAAATTTGGTATGTACTTAATATGTAATAATGGGAAGAAGCCTATTTAATTTCAGTAACCTCGATTAACCGGAACTATTTTTTTTCGGACTCTCGAAATATTCGTTCTGATAAAAGGTATACAAATTTTTTCGAAATTGTTTATTTTAAGGAGTGAATATAAAAGACAATAAAAAAACATAAATTTTTCATAAAGCATGAAGTCGATCGGATAATTAGTTGCCGAGATATTTGTAATCCTATTTTCCACACTCTTCGATTTTTCATGACCCTGTATTTCATCAAAATTCCAATTCAAAGATATATTTTAATTGGAAATGAGACGCTTAATTAGATGCAATAAACTGCTAGTTAATAGGATTATTATTTTTGGAGTTATAAGGATGTTTCTTTTAAGCAATTCAGTAATCGAGCCTTTAAAGTTTATGACGTTATCAAGCCACGATTTTATTTGAATTGCAATGTATTTTATAAGCAGTTTACACATTTTTAATTTTAATATTTTACATTATGCATATCCATGATGGGTAAGAATTACGGTGGCCCCCAACGACTAGTTTATCTTACATTTATGCTTTGAAACTTTAATAAACACATATAGTAAAGAACATTTCAAGAGCATTAATTTAGAGTATACTAAAGCGCTCTGTTAATACAAAATGCTCTAAGACACTATCACATACCCCATTCGTTTTTGTACATACCTTTTTATTTTACATTTATGCTTTGGCACTATAATAAACAAGTACAGTAAAAAAAAATTTAAGAACATCTATTTACAGTATACTACAGTGCTCTGTTAATCAATACGAAATGCTATCATACACCCCATTCGTTTCTGTATGTACCTTTTTATCTTACATTTATGCTTTGAAACGATAATAAACAAATATAGTAAAGAACATTTCAAGAGCATTAATTTAGAGTATACTAAAGCGCTCTCTTAATACAAAATGCTCTCAGACACTATCACATACCCCATTCGTTTCTGTGTGTACCTTTTTATCTTACATTTATGCTTTGAAACCATAATAAACAAATATAGTAAAGAACCGTTTAAGAGCATCAATTTAGAGTATACTAGAACGCTCTGTTAATCAATACAAAATGCTCTTAGACACTATCGCATACCTCATTCTTTTCTGTACATATATTTTTATCTTTCATTTATGCTTTGAAATTATAATAAACAAATATAGTAAAGAACCTTTTAAGAGCATCAATTTAGAGCAGAGGTGTCAAACTGTGGCCTGCCAGATACTACTAATTTTTTACAGAAATAGTCGACTTCTTGAATCGCAGAAATTTGGTGATTAGATAAGGCAAAGTTTACTGTAAAATTTTAGTGGTATCCGGTGCGCCACAGTTTGACACCCCTGATTTAGAGCATACTAGAACGCTCTTTTAATCAATACAATATGGTCTTAGACACTATCGCATACCCCATTCGGTTCTGTACGTACCTTTTTATCTTACATTTGTGCTTTGAAATTATAATAAACAATTATTGTAAAGAACTTTTTAAGAGCATCAATTTGAAGAGTATTGTCCGTATGTTCCCCTTTGTTCTTTTTTCACTTATTATTTCTGGTACGAACATTGTCACATAAAAGTATTGTATTAATTTTAAATTATTTTGTTTTCAAGATAAAAACTGATAGTCACTTGAGACTGTTTGAGACTCTGAATTTTCTATTGCATTTTTACTCTTCGTACAGATAATTCGCAGTTTTTTCCCCTGGGAATAGGAATTAGAGGTATTTCAAATCAACACAGAAAATTTTAAGTAATAAGTCATTCATTATAAGTTATTTTTCGATAAAGTTATTTGTAAATAAACTTTAAGAAAATATCTTTAAATATGATATTTTTTTCTGCATATGATCAAATGATACGCTATTTATTATTTGTACATTTAAATAATTCTATTCAAAACAAAATACTTTATAAAAGATTTATTATATCTCGGAAAAAAAATTAAGGATTATGACATGAATTACAGGCGATACCATATTTTGTAACACTGTTATACATGTAATTTTACTTGATAAAAAAAAATGGTATGCAATTTGAAACCTTTAATAAAGTAACAAATTCATGTGTGTATATTTTTGTTAAATTAAAGAGTTTTATAAATAATATTATTAATTCTGAGTATTTTACTTGTTTGAACTGAAATTCTCACGAGACCGTTAAAAAACAAGAATATTTTGATTCTGTTTCTCTCTTTTTACTGATATTTTACAGCTTGTCTCCTGAGAGTAGGTTTCAAAGGTATTTTCCGCCGCGACGGAAAGTTTAAATAAAAAGTCATTCAGGAAAATTTATTTTAAATAAGGTGAGTTTTTAAATACCTTGAGAGAAACAATCAGTTATATTTTTGTTGTTTATTATAGAATTGTACTATAAGAGTTAGAAAATATTGAATATTCGTAAATTTTCGTGATTCTGTGAAAAAGCAAAACAGTTAAAAACAAGTAAGAAACATAATTATTTATACTATTAAAATTTAAGAAATGAATAGTAGGCTATATAATATTGACAAATAAATAAATAATAGCATGTATCTAGATTTTTTTTTTTTTACTTTTAGAAAATATTTTGTTATTTTGTCTATGTAAAATTAGTTTACAATAGAAGATTGAAACCTAAATTTTGAAAATTTGAAAGAGCAACTCTTTTTTACTTTGTTTTAATACAAATTCATTTTATACTCATTTACACGTGCAGGGTGTTCGGATACCACTGCACAAACTTGGAAGAACGATAATTGTCGTTCAAAGTACATAAAAACAGTAAAAACTAAAAAAAAACATGCCTCTAATAATAAGTATTGTTTTCGAGAAAAATGTGAAAGGAAAAAAATATGACGTCACATCCACAGAAAGAAAAATAACATTTTTTACAACCCCCTAAAATTGCGAAACGGATGATAAACAACATTTTAAAAACATTTTAAACGATAATAGGAGAAAAAAATCATGCTTCTATCATATATCATGAAACACTTTCCAAAACATCTAGAACACTGTAGCGAATCGTCACCGTTTAAAATAGGCGAAATCAGATATCAAAGTAAACAACTTAGAAAATGTAAAACACATTTGAACAAAATAATTTCTTCAATTACTGTCTTCGGAAAGGTACTTGAATTCTTCTGAGAAGCCCTGTAAACTATATCATGACATTTATATACATTACATAGTGTGCTAAAATTCTAATTACAAAATACTACTATCTAAAATTCTACTACAAAAAATCATGCTTCTATCATAGATCATAAAACACTTTCCAAAACATCTAGAACATTGTAGCGAATCGTCACCGTTTAAAAAAGGTGAAAGAAGATATCAAAGTAAACAATTTAGAAAATGTAAAACGCATTTGAACAAAATAATTTCTTCAATTACTGTGTTCGGAAAGATACCTGTAAATTATATATTGATATTTATATACATTACATAGTGTGCTAAAATTCTTGTTACAAAATACTAATATCTAAAATTCTAGTTATTTATTCTAGTTGCAAAAAGCCTTCGAAACACAGTTGGAAAATCCCCTTCAGCAATTTCCGTCAATAGACGGAAATGTACATAAATAATTTTGTACAACCTGGTACATTATCTACATATTTTTAAACAAGGATCATATTAATTTAAAATTTAAGGAAAAAACGCATAACGCAACTAAACACGTTAATTTCAGAAATTATCATCCATAGACGTTAAAGTATGCAGCTCTTTGCATAGAATTTTGCATGGCTTTTACATATAAATTTATTTCTATTCTACGAATATCTCTCAGTATACTAAATATAGTTCGACTGAAAATGATAACGCAGTTAAAAAAAAATATGGAATTCACGCTCAGACACAGTATTACTTACGAATTATTTTCTGTAGACTTATATATGATCTATAGAAATTACACACACCTTGCAGCACTCAAACATTTAGTTTACCTTAAAAACGCATATCACAACTAAAAACGCACTTCCAGCATTTATTGGTAATAGACAGTACTGTAATCAAAATTTGTTGTGTGTCCTAGTATATGATCAATAACTGAAATGCAAAATTAGTGCAAAAACTGAAAATGCAAAATTAGTTATTGTTGTAACTTCTTTTGAATGCTTTACAAATAAAAGGATATTTACAATCCTTTCTTGGTAAATTCAAAGACCATCAATTTGTTTGCCTTTTCATCTGTCATTGGAGTCTGATTTCGATAAAAGCCTGAATTAATGCCAAATGTACCAAATGATTGATACGCTTGTTAACATTTCGTGAAATGCCAAATTTGAAGATAAAATTAAGTCGGTAAATATATTGCCAACATAGAGTTAACAGGCTAATTTCGCGAAAAACCTTTTTAACCATTAACAACACTTTTAATAATTTTTACCTCTTTTGATCACTTACTGAAATGTTATGCAACTGAGTAATTTTGATAGGGAAAATTTTGATCTTCAATCAGGAAACATGTAGGACAGCATCAGAAACATAATATAATCTATTAGTACATTTCCTTAAAATTGTTAGCATTGCCCCTGTTTCAAAGGGTTCCATCGTCAAAAGCTAATTCAGAGGAGGATCATGGTATCCCCTGTATTAAATTTATTTTCTATGCAAATATTTTTCCCGAAACATTGAATTGCGCTATAGAGAAGAAAAACTCTCCGTCAACAATATAAATTTTATTACAAAATTTACTTTCAAAATTGGACACCAGTAATTTTTAGTACAGATTTTTCCATACATACTCAATGTGCTAATAAGTCATGTACTAATAATTGGGTATTAGGTATGTAAATAAAGTTCGCAATGAAAACGATGGAGACTCTCACAGAGTAAGGAGATTTAAACAGAGAATCAACTCTCATAGACTTCAATGGTAACTTCTTTAACATGGGATTACACATAGACAGTGGCGCTAGCTGCGGATGACGCGAAAACTACAGCCGTAACAGAAGAGAGGTTGCTAAATAGAGCTATATATCGCTTTCTTGGCGACAAATGAGGGAAGGGATAAAACAAAAAAACGGCGACTACTTGCTTCTTGTTTTGGTTGGTTGGTTGGTTGATTTTAAGACGGTCGATTATCTATCTACGCGAATGAGAACAGATTTATTATTTTTAACATGTTCTGAAACAATCGGAATTCAACTTTATTTTAAAATAAGTGCTGTGGTAAAACAATTTTTTTTTTTCCAAGTTTGAAAGGAAAATTTGATTTTTTTAATTCTTCAAAATGTAAGTTGTGATTTATTTTCATGTGTTATTTTTGTTCTTGTTTTTTCAAGTTCCATAATGTTTGAAATATTTTATATATATTGAGTGTTGACAGATTTGTGCCGAAATGTGTCATGTTTAAGGCTCACTGTGGAGACGCGAAATGTTTTTGGTTTCCGTCTGTCTGTTTGCCGTAAAAATGGTCGGATTAGGTTGATTTTTAGTAGGTATGTTGGCGAGGTATCCGGAATTAGCTGTATAGTTTTTGGTTAAATTTGGTTTATTCGTTCGGAAAATATAGAATATTTTTTTTTAGGTCATAATACTTTCTTATGGTGATGCAGACGATTTTTCAAATTTCATTTTTATCTGAAATGAAAATGGAATATTTGCGTAATGGATTTAGATGTAAAATTATGAATGTTAAATTTTCGATATGGATTTCCAATAGTTTTAAAATTTTGCTTATAAATTTAATAGAATTTAGAAATTAATTGCTTAAAATATTTGAAAATGTTTTTGCATCTGTTCGGGAAATATAAACATCTTACTTTCATATTTTTTACAATTTTTAAAATCATTTATTTTTACTTACCACTTTAATTTAAGGATTCTAATTTCTGGAACATTCGAACAATTTTATATGCTTATAAACATGCATACAATTGAAAAAATAATAATTGCGGATTGTACGAAGTCAAAATGATATTTTAAAAAAATGATCTGCAGATTTACTAGTATAGGAAAAAACTTAGTACCATGTTTACATTGCGATAGAAAATGTATATGAATAAAATTTTATATAGAGAAATTTTTATTTAACATGAATGAGATTTATGGTATGGCAGTTATTTTAACGATAATATAAAGTCAAAATTTGTTAAAAATCTGCCAACACTGCATATATATAAAATATTTCATACATAATGGAACTTGAAAAATAAAAACAAAAATAGCACATAGAAATAAACCACAACTTACCGATTCTTAGGAATAAAAAATAACTTTGACGTCTTGTTCTTGAAAACAATACACTCCTCTCTTCGTAGCATTTTGAAGAATTATAATAATTATAATCAACTATTCGATCTTCAAAGAATAATTTTAATAATAAGTAATAAACAAGATTGGAAAATCAATTAGCGAACGCCGAAAATTTGCACATGTGCAAATGACAACAGAAAGACGCCAAGCCAAGCAGAATAGGGTTACACTTAAACGGAAATCACGAAGATAAAAATCGCCAAAGCGATGATTTAGTTCTTATGTCATCCGCCACAGTCGCTCTTTTCAGGCGAAGTTCTGTGGGAGACTCTAATACGGGAGGAAACTATATCGGAGTTGAAGTACTCTTTAAGACTATACAGCCTAACACATGCACTCTGACGTGCATGATTTAAATTTATCAGCAATTAATTTAAATTTATCTAAAGCATGCACAATAAGAAATATAGAAATTGTAAGGAGTTATTGAATGAATATAAATAATTTTTCAATATATATTCAAAGTTTTTTATATATAAGCAGTTAAAGCGTACGTAAAAGACCTTTAGACCGAAAATAAATGAACTACGTTCTGATTTAGATATATGGAGAAGGATAAGCACAAACTTGATAAATAGATAGTTTTATTTGTGAGTCAGAATAGGGTGATTATTACCACATTATCCAAATTTGGAAGTGACGATTTTAACAGTTTTGCCAATTTCATCATGGATAAATGAGAAGTCCTTTCTATACTAAGAGGACTAAAAATATATTTCGGAGGACACATAAAAGGGAATAGATTAAATGGATTAGCATTGTTAACCCTTTTTAGATATATGACTGTAGAACTCGATGAAGTATTTGCAACATTTGCAAATAAGCACTGAAGAAAAATACTTTTTATAAAAATAAGTGTCAACAAATTATGGTATCTTTTTTTTTTTTTTTTTTTTTTTTTTTTTTACTATTTCCTCAATATAATAAGTTTGGGTTTTTTTAAATGATCAACCAGCCTATAATCTTTTACTAAAATCATACCTTTAAACAGAATTATAATCGAAATTTGATAATATTTTTCTTTTTCACCGAACTTTATGCTTTAGATTTTTAAACTTATTGGATATATTTGCATTAAGTATATACCATAGGTCTACTGTAATATGTCTCATATATTTAATGTTACGTTCCTTTATTAGAGTTAAGGCACTTGTTAGAAAAAAATTGAATACATTACAAATTAGAAAATGTTACTGAAAATATTATTAAAAGTTGATGTTACATATGCATTGAATTTTGGACTAAGATATTTTGAGTATTTTAATATATTCTAGGATCTATATTTAATGAAACTCTGATTCTTTTTTGTTTGAATGCGTTAAAACAAGATCAGAATTAGTTTTATTTTATTAAATTTTATAGTACAGTAGAACTCCAATTATCCAAACTCTGACTATCTGAATCTCTGATTATCTGAATCGTTTTCAAAATTTCAGAAAACAATTAAGACGGAAACGTACTGCGATTCGTAAAATACTGATTCTGTCTACGCGCGCTATTGTCCTTCCCTCCGCGAAGCTAGTGTAGGCGCATTGTGAACATTATTGGGATGATGAGTCACCGTCTCATAGTACAGTTCTATTATTGGCTGTCGTCCGTCGCCAGGTGGCCGTCCCGGCCATCACTGTTCGTTTTAATTAGTCAGTCAATGTGACGTGACCTGCTGGTTGATTACTTGACTTGCTACTGTGACGGCACTCTTTCGCGTTGGTGCATTGTTTTGTTTGTGAGTGCGTTTCGTCGTTCACCATGGTTTCTAAAAGAAAATGTGTTGTGTTATCGTTAGCGGATAAATTATATATTATAGAGCAATCAGATAAAGGAGTTACAGGTAAACAGTTAGCTGAGATGTATGGTGTTGGACAATCAACGATTTTAGACATTAAAGGGAGAAAACCTACACTTTTAAACTTCGTGTCAGTGCTTGAAAACGAAGATGGAAGTTCTTCAAGAAAATCAATCAACGTTGTAACAAACAAAGATTTAGAAGATGACGTTTTCAAGTAGTGTTTGCAGAAACGCTCTATGAGAAACCCAATTTCGGGTCCGATTCTTTGAGCAAAATCTAAGATCTTAGCTTAGAATCTTGGTTGTTCATCCTTTAAAGCAAGTAACGGTTGGCTAAGAAATTTTCAGTCAAGCACGGTCTCCGCGAATTAGATTTCAGTGGCGATAAGTTATCAGCAGGCTCCAAAGCTGCAGAAGATTTTGTTGAAAATTTTAAAGATGCAACATACTCCGACGATCCTGAGTTTTTGTACAACGCCGGTGAAACCGGACTTGTTTGGAAAGCTATGCCTAAAACCACTTTAGCATTTAAAAGGTAGTATCCATGATATAAAGTTAGAAAAGACCGTGTTACGGTGCTTAACTGTGCGAGCTCTACGGGAAGCCATAAAATACCCCTTCTGTTGGTAGGGAAGTCAAAAAGCCCAAGAGCATTTAAAAATGTGAAAAGGTTTCCCCTATTTTATAAAAACCAACCCAAGGCTTGGATGACTGCAGCATTGTTTACCTAGTGGTACGACGTGAAAAAGCACCCTGACGTGAAAAAACACCAAAAATGTATTGGAAAAAAGTCTGTAAAGCGCTTTTGATTATTGGTAATTAACCAAGTCATCCCACCGAAGAATTGTTGGAAAGAGGGAATGGCCAGTTTAAAACAATATTTTTACCACCAAACGTCACAAGCTTATTGCAACCAATGGACCAATCGAAACCATGAAACGCCATTGCAGAAGACACAAGCTTATTGCAACCAATGGACCAATCGAAACCATGAAACGCCATTGCAGAAGACAACTTTTAAAGAAACTTTTTGTAAAGGGCGAAGACGAAGTTCGTGTGTTGGCTATCACAAAAAAAATAAATTTGAAAGTTTGCGCTTACATAGTGGCGAAAGCTTGGAGCTTGCTTAACCCCTTCGCGACGAGCGTCCTTTACAGAATTTTTAATCTTTTACCACCAGTTCTTAATAACAGAAATTTTCACTTAATTGAATCGCAGATATGCTAAGATTTAATAAGGCAAATCTTCCAATAAAAAATAACTGGTGGGAATAATCGAGGATTCTGAGCATCTTATGCGTCATGTATACGTGTCGCTCGTCCCTAAGGGGTTAAGGCAGTCACATTAAAACGTGCGTGGAACAAATTGAAAGACATATCAACTGAAGAAGAGAAAAATGGAGAAAAAGGAAAAAGAAGATCAAGAAAAGGAAAGGGAAGAGACAGCAGAATATGAGGATGACGTGCCATTTAAGGAATTCAGAAACATTCTTTTTGAAAATTCTTGACTGTTCAGAAATTAGTACTGAAGATGTAGGAGAGTGGAGACTGGATAGTGTGTGATTCGTTAGACCCTGAGTTTCAAATTCTAGATTATGATGAACTTATTGAAAGTGTGAGAGAAGAAAGTGTCGAGGAAGAAGATGACCTTAATGTCGAAGTTGAAGCAGATACGGGACCATGAGCCAGTGAAGCATTTGCCGGCCTTAAAACTGCGTTGAAGTGGATGGAGCGTCAGCCCGAGTGTGACCACATGCAACTTCTCAAAGTCAAGCGGATGCGCGAACTTAGCTGCTCGAAAACGGCTGATGACTGTCAAACAGCTTACTTTGACCGAGATGTTCAGCATGCAATTACTTGTAAGTACGCTTAATATGTAAAAGGGTTGCCTTTTCTATTAATTAATTGCAAGCTCTTTTTCTTTAAAATTTTTTCCCCCTCACTGTCAACATATATATAGCAAATAATTAAAGTAGACCCCTTTTTTGGAAAAAATCCAACTATCCGAATGGGGTCCAATCCCAATTGATTCGGATACGTGGAGTTCTACTATACTATTTCAATTATATAATTTGATTTTTATCCTTATAAGTAACTCTCAAAACATCATTGTAATTTATACTATATTTTACTTTATCTTTAAAATATTGACATATAAAAAAGCTATAATGCTGTTATTAGTACTTCCTATCAGCGAAAATATGTCAAATTGACTTAATTGAAGTGCATTAAAATTTGTTAGATGTCGCATTTA
Source organism: Maratus michaelseni (assembly GCA_963931845.1). NCBI lineage: Eukaryota > Metazoa > Arthropoda > Arachnida > Araneae > Salticidae > Maratus > Maratus michaelseni. Next base: position 135,053,878 of record OZ007595.1, read on the forward strand.
GACACGCTTTGAACAAAAATAAGCGAAGCAGTAATTATACGAGATACTGAATTGCCGAAAGTGTATTGCCGAAATATTTTTCCATGCGCCAGTAATGAAATCCAACTATTTGATTAAACCAATCAATAAGGAAATATATATTAAACCGGTGTAGGGGGGGGGGGGGCTAAAATCATTGTTTACGTACCCATTAACACTACAAGATTTGATACGAAAAATTATGGAAACCATCCCATAAAAATATAATCTCTGATAAAACCGTATAAAGTGAAACCTGTTCGAATTGGTTTTAGGGAGGCAGGGGCAGAGTTCCTAGCACACATACGCGTTTATATACATACATATATATATATGTATATATATGTGTTTGTGTATATATATATATATATGACATATTTTAATATTCTATATTTACTTCCTATTTAATTTGTTTATGCGTACTAACATAGCTTTTCCGTATCAAAATTCATTCCATTTTATAATATTTAATTTAAGACATTAAGATGTAAGACTATTTTTAACTCTCAGAGGGACGCATTTTGTGATCTTTTTGTGAAAAACGCCGAAGTGTTGACGAAAGTTTTTTTTTCCATATGCCCAGTAATGAAATCCGATCGACACTCTAATTGGTCCAGAGATCTTGTCGCGATGCCTCTTTACGGCCCCTACTCCGCTATCAATATAAATCAATGCACCGGATCAGAGCGTGATTTTTTAGTACTTGTATTGTCCTCTGAAATTGCGCGACATTAGTTAATTTTTGAATATTTATCGGTGTATTGTACGGAATGTATCTATATATTCGTTTATGTATGTGTTTTTAGCTTGTATGCTTTTTTTAATTTTATTTGTGAAGTTTATTAATGTGGAGTGTCAATATGAAGTTGCAAAATTATGTGTAGTGAGGAATTCATACTAAATTGTGTGGAGCGTGTTCCATCCAATATGTGGACATGGCTTTTCTCTATAATAATGAAGTGTTGTGCTACAATTTGCTATATATATATATATATATTTATATTATATATATATATATATATATATATATATATATTATGTATTCTATATATATTTCTTTATTGAATCCTTCAAATAGTTCTAAAATACTATTTATTACATGAAATTTGCCTTTTTACATATTTTTCTTCATCTTACGTTATTCCAAAAAAGGAAATATTCAATTAACTTTCATTTTAAAAAGTCCTTGAGAAAATATGACTAGTTTTATTAAAGATTAATTTTCAAAATCATGCGAATAAATTTTGCATGGTAAATTGGAAAATTTATGGCAAAATTTATGGATAAAGTATGAAATGGATGGATAGAAGATAGGTGGTCAGGAATAGTATGATAGAATTATATAAAAGAAAAAACCTCATGAAAAAAAGAAATCTTAGTTGTGGTCCATTTTACAGAAATATTTTGACATTATCACAAAATGATTGATTATATTTTGCAAAAGAATCGATTTGTTATAGAATGTCTAAAACAGAAACAATTTTTTATTAAGAATAAACATTCTTTAAATAGTAACAAACTACAGATATTAGATTAAATTAATTAAAAAAAATTAAAAATGGATTATTTTATTATTTAAATATTTTGAACATTTTATATTTTGATATATGTGCTCCAAGCTTAAATTATTCATAAAAACAATATATGTAAGAAAAAAAAAACTAATACAAAAGTAAAAAATAAAACGTATAAACTATAATAACACTTAGAATTACGTTTTACTTTTAAAAACACATTCTGAATTTATGCAATGTATATTTGCATACATTGTAATGTAATGTGTGTAAATATCACAGTGACATTTCTATTGATCCCACTGCAAGTAGGTTACATTGTATATTTACGTAAGCAAATATATTTTATGCATAGTGCAAAAATTTTAAAATATACCTTTCAAATGATGTATACTGAGCGTGTAATTGTAATTGTATGTAAATTGATGAAATTATAAAATTAATTTAAATTTCACTTTTAGTAATCATTTGCGTTTACTTCAAGATCACAATCCAACATCTGATATTATAAGAAAGGATGCAAAAGACATACTAAAGAACAATACAAAGCAGAGACGAATCGATGAAATGACGCAACAAGTGGAGAGTTCGCTAGTTCTTGAAGACGACGGATATATTTTTACAAGTCGCGGAAAAAACCTTGTCAAAAAACGTGTCTAACTTACCTTCACTTATTAAAGGTGAAAAAAAAAAGGTGCCATGGACAATTATTTGCACTATAGTTATAAACGGACGCAAAGAAGAAAAAAAAATACTTGATGCTTTGAAAGTCTATTTTAAAGAAAATGGAATCCTTTCGAAAAATATTTTGCCACTTCTTACAGATCAGATATTTCACTGACAACATTTTGTAGCAAAAAAAAAAAAAAAAAAAAAAAAAAAAAAAGTGCCATGGACAATTATTCGCAATACAGTTATAAACGGACACAAAGAAGAAAAAAATTACTTGATGCTTTGAAAGTCTATTTTAAACACACAGAAAAAAGTTTTGTTGAATCAACAAAAATTTGTTTGCCCCAACGAAACTTTTTGTTTAAATATGGGTCAATGGAAATTTCGTTTGAATCAACAAAAAAAATATTGTTGATTTTTTTTGCAATTCCAAAAATAAAATTTTTATCGTCAGCAAAAAAATGTTTTGTTAATTCAAGTAAAATGGTTCATTTTTACTTGAATTAACAAAATTATTTTTGTTACATAGATATATGCTATGTGTTATTTTAACAATCTATTTTCTTTTTTCAACAAACTATATTTTGTTTGTTTAATCAATAGAATATGTTATATTACGAACTTGTTTTGTTTATACTACAAAAACATTTGTTAAATGAACCAATCTACATATGCAATTTTAACTATTTTTTAATTCATTTTCAACAGTGAATTACGCTTGTAAACCTTGAACAATAACAAGCGAATTTTATCGGGCTTTTTTTCAAGCGCAAACCGAGAGAATGAAAATTGCCCATGCCGGGAGTCGATCCCGGGTCCTCAGAACAGCAGCCTGACGCTTTACCACTGCGCTACCTGGAACGATATCTGAGTTCGGCATTTCTCACTCTTATATATGTCGGAACGGCTGCAATCGCAGCACAAGATGGAATGTCATAAGCAGCACGCAAATTTCTGCGGCAAACATGAGACGACAGTACAAAGCACAGCATACGGCAACACATAGTTAATTTTTTATTCATTTTCAGCAGTGAATTACGCCTGTAAAAAGCAGGATAAAAATTTCCTTGTTATTATTCAAAGATTACAGGCGTATTTGACTGCTGAAAATGAGGTAGAGCTATTGCAGAAATCACGAAAAATGCAACATAGCAGCGCCACCTGTTGCGCGATTTAAAGTAAAAAGTAATCAGCAACAATTTATATCAGAAAGTAACTGAATAAAAGGTTTTATTAAATTCCGTGCATTAGTTCTTGAGATAAAAACAACGAAATCGCGTTCAGGACAACCGGAAATCGAAAATTTTCATGAATCCAATTCTTTCTTCTTGCAAAGATAGAAGACGGTAATAAATGGGACAGGGGGATTTTTAAAACTACCTTTGTCCGTCCCATTGAAAAAAAAGTTTTAATTACCCCAAAATTATGTTAATCATGTAATTATATAGCTATATAAGTCAAATAAATCAAGTTACGTAAGAGAGATATGGCTACTACACAAGAATTTAAATTTTTCAAAAATAACAAAATTTTGCTGGAATTACAAAAATATTGTAAAATTAAAAGAAACGAATTTTGTTAGTTCAAGTAAAATTGGTGAAATTTTGTTAAAATTTTGTACGAGTGTCAACAATATTTTTTTGTCCAAGCAACAAAACCAATTTTTTTGCTTGAACTAAAAATTTGACTAAAACAACCAAAATGTACTCAACAAAATGGGTTTTGTTGTTTTAATCAATTCCTTTTTCTGGGTGAAGAAAAGGGAATCCTTTCGAAAAATGTTTTGCCACTTCCTACTGATCCGACATTTCACTGACAACATTTAATAGAAAAAAAAAAAAAAAAAAAAAAAAAAAAAAAAGGTGCTATGGATAATTATTCGCAATACAGTTATAAACGGACACAAAGAAGAAAAAAAATACTTGATGATTTGAAAGTCTATTTTAAAGAAAAGGGAATCCTTTCGAAAAATATTTTGCCACTTCCTACTGATCCGACATTTCACTGACAACATTTAGTAGCAAAAAAAAAAAAAAAAAAAAAAAAGTGCTATGGACAATTATTCGCAATACAGTTATAAACGGACACAAAGAAGAAAAATATTACTTGATGCTTTGAAAAGTCTATTTTAAAGAAAAGGGAATCCTTTCGAAAAATATTTTGCCACTTCCTACTGATCCAACATTTCACTGACAACATTTAGTAGCAAAAAAAAAAAAAAAAAGTGCTATGGACAATTATTCGCAATACAGTTATAAACGAACACAAAGAAGAAAAAAATTACTTGATGATTTGAAAGTCTATTTTAAAGAAAAGGGAATCCTTTCGAAAAATATTTTGCCACTTCCTACTGATCCAACATTTCACTGACAACATTTAGTAGCAAAAAAAAAAAAAAAAAAAGTGCTATGGACAATTATTCGCAATACAGTTATAAACGGACACAAAGAAGAAAAAAATTACTTGATGATTTGAAAGTCTATTTTAAAGAAAAAGGAATCCTTTCGAAAAATATTTTTCCACTTCCTACTGATCCGACATTTCACTGACAACATTTAGTAGCAAAAAAAAAAAAAAAAAAAAAAAAGTGCTATGGACAATTATTCGCAATACAGTTATAAACGGACACAAAGAAGAAAAATATTACTTGATGCTTTGAAAAGTCTATTTTAAAGAAAAGGGAATCCTTTCGAAAAATATTTTGCCACTTCCTACTGATCCGACATTTCACTGACAACATTTAGTAGCAAAAAAAAAAAAAAAAGTGCTATGGACAATTATTCGCAAAAGATCCACAAAATGCCCCTATGGTTCTATACAGTATGTAATCAAAGCATTTAACAAAATAAGAAGCAATAGTCTGCATAATATATTGTTTAGAAAAGTTTATGAAAAAAAATGAGTTGTTTACGTGCACAGAAGTCGAGCTTTAGAATTTTAAGAAGTAAGATATAGTTCATTAAGAATGAATTTGATCACATTTAAGAATGATATAACTTACTTGAGAGATTTATTTAGTAAATTTTATGAAACAAGTAAATAGCTATATAAGGGAATGATGTAAATTTTATAAAAGCGAATGTAGATTTTCCTGGTGACACTTTTTTGTACAAAAAAATTTAATCTTCAGATAACAATATCAGCTCTCAAATCTTGCAATGAGCAACAACTTTTGATGATTTTCAGGTATACACCCAGCATTTGGAAGTAGTTGAAGTAATCTACGTGAATGTTTTCACGTCTTTCTCAAAAAATGAAAAAAAGAAAATGAAAAAAAGGTCTATTATTTTTTGTCAGATGAAGAAACTACATAATTCTCATTTCAGATTGAATCGATAAAAGTGGAACAAAAAAGAACAGAAATTTAAATTAAAAAAATGCTATTAAATTATTTTACTCCAAAAACAATTCCCAAAATTATGGGCCGAACTAAGAGAATATTTTATTTCTTTTCAATCAACATATTTAAACCTGAACACTTTAAAGTGTTTACCAATCTTTTAATAAAAACAGTTGGTTAATGGTGAAACGCGGCGATATTAGACTAACGATCTTAAAAACGTCACCAAACAATGATAAGAAAGCGTCATCAGATCAAGCGCTGTTCTCTCACTAATAGTAATAATGAAACTCATTTTTCATAATATTTTTATTTAATTTCACTTTGAGCAATATGACAAAATTATTATATACCTAAAAGAAATATACCGTATATACTCGCGTATAAGTCGACCCCCTAACTTCTAAATGCAAATTCTGCAAAAAATCAAAAACCCGCGTATAAGTCGACCCCCTAATTTTTACTTCAATTTTGCATAAAATCAAGCCAATTTGTTTACCTGTTCCATATGGTAGGAGAGATTCGCCAATGCGAAAAAGTGGTTAGTAAACGAAAACAAATCAATGAAATATATTTTAATGATAAATTATTATTATTTGTATACTTTAAATATTATTATATTTATTTTTACACATAAAAAGCCAGAACTTTGGCAGTATTTGAAGTTTTTTGTTGTTGTTTTAACTGACTCGCGCATAAGTCGACCCCCCTCCCCCCAATTTGCTTGCCAAAAATTGTCAGAAATTCCTCGACTTATACGCGAGTAGCGAGTATATACGTAATTAGAATATATGCCTTTGTTTTAATAAGAGGTCATTGAATCAATTTCTGGTTTAAAATGCAGGCATTATTCTAAAAAAGAATGGGGACCTCTGGACTGTAAAAAGAATAAAAAATTGTGATCCACTGGAAAAAAAAAAAAAAAAAAAAAAAAAATTATTTTTTAAATCTTTGATTATATTGAAACGTCATTTCATTTATAAAAATATTATCTTATTAGATATTTTTTTAATATTCTGTAAAATTATTCTTACATTCATATAAAACGTTTTTAAATGAAATTTTTCAAAATGGTTAATTGAACAATAAAAGATGGTTCTATAGAGTTTTCAAAAAAATTTTTGGGCCACCCTATATTAATAATATTTAATTAAACTATGAAAAATAAATAAAATAATGGTTTATTAGAAACTTGTAAGTTTTATCATAATTTTATCCCAAAATGCATGAAAGGAAAACATGGTGGGAGTAAGAACTACTGTGGAAAGCTACGTTTTCGGTGATGCATAAAAGGACATATATAGAAGAATTGGCAAACTTCCTACTGTATAAATTTGATTAGGTTATTTTAGGAGGGTCATAAATTTAAATGGAAAATATTTAAAATAGCGGTAATGACGTATGAAAAAGATTATGAACTATATTTCTTATCAAGTAAAATTTTATACTATATTTCCTGATCCAATCACAATTTATTTTTGGAAATTCTCTTTTACTGTGTCTTTAAAAATTTACCTATTCCTATTTATATAGATTTTAACATACGGATAAACTTTTCAGTCAGTATCAGATAAGTATTAACCCTTAATTGCATAGTGATGTAAATTTCCATCACATTTTATTTAATTTTTAATAAATAAATCAACTTCTTCGCCACCACTAAATTTATATAGAAATATTAATCCACTAAATTTCCCGTGAACTATGGTGCTGAACAAACTTAAAAATCTATCTTAAAATTTCTGGTGTCTAATATTTAATATATGTATAAAAAAACACAATTGTAAAAGAAAAACTCTTGCAAAGAATGGTCAAAGCATCTTATGAAATATATTCTTGCTTTTGACTGCCTGTAATTAGTAAATAAAATAATTCTTCCCAGCGTATCTTTTGATAAATTTTAAGTTATTTGTAACTTTGAAACATATATATATATATATATAATTTTTTGTATAACAAAAAACTAATTATAAATAATTTAATAAAGCTGGTGTACACATAATTTAATTTAGACTATCTTTCTTCTGACTTACCTCATTATGATAAACTGAAAATACAAGTAGTCCGATGTGGTATTGTTGCTATCAATTATAGGGTTTATTTTAGGTATAGTATCATTTGAATTTATTGTGTCAATCTGCATTCAATGCAAAAATCATTTACATACATTAATGGAATAACACCATGACGCAAAATTTTAGATAGTGATAATATACAGGGTGATTATAATTAAAGTCCCATTTTCAAAATGCTGTAAAGAAGGAACCATTGGTCAGAATGACTTTAAATTTGAATTGAATATACTGGAAGAAACGGGAAACAGTAATGCATAATAAAAAATGTTCCAAAGTGTATCAATAGATGACGACGTAAGCGGCATTCTATGCAAATTAAAAGCCGCAATTAAAAACCGAATCATTATGTGCTTTTTATGCGGTTTTTGCATCAAGCACAATTAAAAAGCGATTTTTTCCATCCAATGTGGTACGACCTTAGTGCGGTGGATGGGCTTTTTCCACTAACAGTATCACAACTGTTGACTGATTTGGAAGTCATTTTTTCCGTCAAACAACCCAAACACTCATGCACATTGAACAGTACGGTTGATTTACTGTGCAACTTATGCCAAAGATTCGATTAAAAATGTCACTTGTAGCTGAATCCACTTTCGTTATTCCGCTTACAGCGCCATCTATTGATACACTTTGGAACTTTTTCTTTCTTATGCCACACCGTTTCCCCTGTCTGCCAGTATATTCAGTTCAAATGTGAATTAATTCTGATCAGTGGTTCCTTTTCCATAAAATTTTTTATAAAGGTGGTTGATTATTTTCTTTAATGTAGTAGTTTTGCAGTCCCTACGAATAGTGCTATTTCGGAGGTAACGTGAAGCATTACTGACAATACAAGTTTGTTGCTTTCAAGGTTGTTCAGGTTATTTCCTTTTATTTAATAGATATTACCTTTAAGTATTTCCGGTGCATAATTTTATTTTTCAGTTGGTACTTTTCGTTTTTTTTTTTTATGTTGTATCTTGTAAATAAAAATTTCATTCTGTGAGATGGGAATAAAATAAATTTTCTCTTTTTTTTCTTTTTTGTATTCTGGCGCGCGGCTTTGCATCCAAAGCGTAATTTAGCCCTTCGTCGTAAATGAGTTTGACATACCTGGTAGAGTTAGATAGATTCAGTATATCGAAATGAAAAGTGAGAGAAAATGTCATCTTATCTAAATTCGTCTATGTGTAATTTCGTTATATTTTGACTTAGTATCTCAATTCATAAGGCACCGAATATATTCTATGATATGCCATACGTTAGCTGTCCCTGTGCTGGGATAAAGTATATATATAAAATATTTAGAATGTAATAATTTTCTTTAGTTTGATATAAGCAATATACTTAGAAATAGTTTAATCTACGCAGCGGAAAAACCTTCTGCGTTACATTCAGAAATACTGAAATACGCTTCTGACGTTCTTGTATGTTCTTTTATTTCCATTTAATCGTAAATCATATTTATCCACACAGAAATGTCAAACTATCTGATAATATTTAAAAAGCAGTTCTGAATCTTTGATAATGTTTACAGAAGCGTAAGTGATGTAAATAATAAATAAATCGGAGAATAGGAATTTTGTGTTTCTTATATTTACAGTATATACTCTATACATTCTTCGTTTTATATTGCTCTAAGTTTATATAGTTTCCTTTAAAAAAATCAGCAAATAAATAAATTAATTAAGGAAGTAAATAACGTTAAGTTTTTAAGATTATTTATATTTTGTTTAAAATTTACAAATGTTAATATTGTCCTCGTACTATTAAGCACTTGGCTTGTGAAAAAACATTGATTTTGCTCTATAGAGGCAATATATTATAAATATTTTATTTTAGGCATCAGAAAATTTCAGACATGTTCTTCAGCGCTTCATATACGAACTTTCATATTTGTTCAATAGGAAATCATACGTATCCAAACAAAAATGTAAAAGTATTTGATAATCTGAAATAAGCTGTCCTGAATATGTGATGCAGTTCAAAGAAATGTAGGAATATAAATGTAAATATAAAATATTAAATTATAAAAATATGAAATCTGAAACCTTCTGTATTTCTTATATTCAAAGTAATTCGTTTTTAATGCATTATTACAAAAGTGAAAAATGCAAATATTGCATTGCTCTCATTTCTGTCAAATCTAATAAAGAGGAAAATATGAAAACATTTTGTAAATTCAAAGAAAAAAATTACATTTGAAATATTTGACATTTTCTTAAAATATTCAATGGCAATGATATTTATCCACACAGAAATGTCAAAATATCTGACAAAGTACAAGAAGCTGTTCTGAATCTTAAATGATGTTAAAAGCAATGTATGTAAACTGTAAAAAGTGGTAAAAATCCGTGCTTTAAGCATACAGTAGTTGCCAGTGTTGTGGAATCTGTTTTAAAATGATGTATGTTTGAGGTTTGATGGCTCATAACACCACTTTCTGTTTACGTAATATCATAAAATTATAGATAAGTGGAAATATAATTTAATTAAGAATGTAATGAAATAAATTTTGTTGAATTATTAGTATTTAATAAAAATTTACAGACAAATAAACAATAACAAATGCACAACTGGCTTAGGTTAACATGAAGTAGATTTCTTTCATTTCATTGCTGTCAATGAGCATGAGAGTTTACAGTGCCAATCAAGTGTCATAATGTTTCGGCTGTTAGTCAATCCCGTAACAGTAGGATTCAAGTGTTGGTGTCGTATTTTGGAGGACATTTTCTGACTTTGAGGTGGACATTTGTCAGTGTGTTATGTGATTGACATTAGAGGTGAATGTAAAACTTATTAAAATTTAAGAAATGGCGCAAATAAGTGACTAGTCACCTATAAAGCGACGTAAAATACTACTATTAAGAGACCAAGATTACAATTATGAAGACGTTAGAAAGCATATTGGTGGAAATGTAACCAAAGGCGGCATTTCTAAATTTGAAGTGATATAAGGAAACTATGTCACTACAAAATCAAACTGGTAAAGGCAGGAAAAGGTACATAACAGCAAGTGATGATAGAAGAATTAAGAGACGGTGCATAAGTGACAGAAGAAAATCCTCTAGATGTATTCAAAGAGAAATGGCACAATCCAATGTGATGTTGAGTGCAAAGACGGTTCGGCACAGACAGCAAGTATTTGGTTTAGTTTTGCTTTTTTTCACTTTTTGCTAAAGTGTGTGTGGGTTCAAGTTAAACATTTTCCAGTGTTCGAATTTCCCGGTAATAGACAAACCTTAACCCAATTGAAAATCTATGGAGTCGACTAAAAACATTTTGTACAGAAACAACTCAGGAATGAATAAATTAATAGAAACAATAATTGAATCTTGGTATCACATTATGATCAGCCCTGTATATGATCTGCGGATTTTCACATTTAGTACATAGTATACTAACTTTTATTTCAGTGAGGAAACACATAACGAATTGCAAATTCCCATTCAGTAATTTCCTTCAATGATCAGAATTTTATTCATTTTTGAAGCCATATATATGATCTTTAGAATTTATATACCCCAAGTTATATACAACAGTTTAGTTAAATTAAAAAAAAGGCAAGCCACTACTGAAAACTCATTTCCTTTAATTATCACTCCTGTACAAAACTGTAATCGAATTATTTTATGTTTCCCTGAAAATTGACCGATAATTGTTATATGCACACAATATTTTACATATATAAAAAAATCACTCTTTGTATACTTCCTCACAAGCATTCAATTTACCACCTTTTTTTCAGCGTGGAAGTAGTGGATATTAAACGAAGTTCTACACACCTTCTGTATTATTTTATGTCTACTTTATTTTCTACCGAAGGAATACTAATTTAATATTAAATTTATTATGAAATGATACAATGTAGCTTGCTCTAAATCGTTATGTTTCTTACTCTCACAAAGATCAATAACAGTTTCGAGATTCCACAATTTACAGATATTATCACTTTAAACTAACAGTAGCGTAACTAACAGATTAACGTACTTTACATGTGGTCTTCTCATTACCAACTGTCTCATTACCATCCTAACTGTTACGTCATACTGAAGAACCCATAATTCAATTGAAATGTCAATCCATAAAAATATTTCCTGCGTAATGAGCTCGTATAAAATGTTCTATTTGAGGAGAATCGTTCCCAAATCACTTAATCCCATCACCTTTTTTATTAGGTTTATTTAAGCAAACTTCTGCTTTAATTTTAGGCACAAGACAAATGTAACCAACAATGTCTGTATTAAAGCTTAAGTGAAAGCGGAAAGCCTAGAATTTCAACTACACCTATGATCTTCTAGTGAAGCCTTCAGTTTAACTTTCAACAAGAATAACATAATCGGCCAGTTCTTACCGCATAAATCGGCCGGTTGTTACCACAAATAACGCATTTAACATCTGTTGCAGATTTTCGATAATTGAAAAGGCTTAAAACGTGGAGAAAAACGTTTATTCTTTTTTAAAATAGTCTATTTCCTTGTCGAAAAATATTTTGGCAATTAAAATAATCTTTAGTTACATGGAACTTATAACAAAATAAACCACGTAAAACAGTTATTTTTTTTTTTAAATAGAAATAAAACTCTCCTTATTTTTGGATTCTCAGAAGGTTGTAATATTATTTAATTCCTACTTTCGCAAGTGAAACTCTATCTTTACCTTCAACTTCCGTGCGAAGAAATAACTGAGATAATTTATCTACATAGGAATTTTCAACTTTATTCATTCCTGTATTCCTTGGTATAACTCTAAGTAAATCTTCAGGTACACAGTATTAAACTAAATGGAGCCACATTCCTGATTATTTATGAAAAGAGATACCAATATACGCATGTGATCTCAAATTAAATTCTGGTGAAGTATGTGTAAATTGGACTTCGTACTCGCAGCTTGCCTTACAACTAGACTCAAAAGTTCAAGTACATAAACTGTACGAGCTGTTCCTCCCAGCGAGAGCTTGCTTTTAACATTTCAATTGCGGTACTATAGTATTCTGCGGTAGGAGGGTAGCTATCAATCTTTTTACTTACTGCAGTGCATTAAATAGATGAATTTATCTAGTTCCACTAACGAATTTCTTCTTTCTTTATCTTTCTTCTTTCTCGATTCTTTATGAATTCTGAAAAATGTACTCTAAATTAGTAGTCAATCTCTTATTTCTAGTCCAAATTTTACAAGCTAAATATACGGAAGTTTTAAGTTAGCCTTATCAATAACGGAATTTTGTTCTTCAAAAGCAAATTTGTGAGTTAAAAGCTTACCACTAGTTCTAATTTTATCAAGTCTTTCTCTATAAATTTCTAAAAGTTAATATTCATCTGCGTACTTTTTTATTATGATTCATCGCTATGTAACAATCCTAATATTTCATTTTGAAGTATGTTAAATTACAAATTACCTTTTCATTGATGAATATTTCACTTCAATATTTTCAACTAGGTACTGATTTCACACAGGACAAACGCGGTAAGAGCCTGTGCTGCCAAATAAAAAGGAGCACCGAAATTAGCTAAACTAAGTAACTAAAATTACAATTTCAACATATATGTTTAAAATGTAACTACGAATATGAAAAGGCATGACAAATTACGGAATCTTTATAATTTGTGGTTCATCAACATATCCTTGCGGTACATTTCTATTTTAATGAATAATTTTGGATGTTTTTCTCTGCATATGAATGTAACTAAAATCTGAAAACATCTTGGCTGAACTCAGATCTTTGTGCCATGAAAATCTTCAATTAGAAAGTCTGAATATATTAATGTCCATCATATCTGATGATTGGAGAAGTAAATCTATATATTTTCAAATATGCGAAACGGAAGTAGCAATGCCATAACATGAATGAATGATATCCGATGATGAAATTTTAAAACCCCTCTCTAATATTTTATATTTCAAATTTTAAAATGAAAAACAACATTGAGATGATACAAATATTAATAGATAATTATTAATATTAACAGATTACTTACTTTCTTTTCAAAATATTAATTATTGACTAAAATTATTATTGTCCTTCCAAAAATACATGTACATGAGAGTAAACTACCGTATTTGTCCCATTTTTGTAAATTAATATGTAGCTTTTGACTTGAATGCTTTTGCCCTGAACCTCCGATTCTAAAAGTTGGTATCGTTTCTAACTTATATATTGCTTTCAAACATAGATTTTTAGCTTTGATACAGTTTAGTAAAATAAGACTTAATCGGTGATCTTTGTTTAAATTATATGTATTCATTATCGATTCTTTAAACAAAACTTTGTAGTTTACGAATTTCGAAATATTAAATAAAAATCCACAGTTGACATATTAATCTCGATTACGACCGGTTTCACCACTATAATGGAAGTTGCGTGTAGTGATATATATATATTTTAAATAACTTATATCCCTGGGCAAACAAATACTTATTTGAAGGGGTTAAACTATGACTTACTTGACTGTCCCATTGATCAGGAATTAATATACTTTCAGTGGAAATATGATTATCTCGAATTTCAAAAGTTTTGACTTACTCCACTGTCATTCTAACCCTCTCATTTACTAACATCAAAATGTCACGTCTTCATGGTTGATTTATTTTGAACGCACACACAATAAAAAAATAAAGAAGATAGAAAAAAAGAAGTAGATTGCTATAGAAAGAAAAAAAAACTTACAACATAGAGTCAGATGCGCGTGTGAACACAAGAATATTTGAAATGTTTCACATGCGACAAAGCATTTGCTTAGTTTAATACAAAGGGTTATTTCTAGAAATATACTTTTCAGGCAACAGAAAACAAATTATGTTTACTTTAAAGAACTACTCTACAGACCTTTTTATATATTCTTTGATATTTGTTCATACGCTTATCATATTTATCCACACAAGCCATTGAAAAAAATTTAATATCTCAATGAAACAGTTCTGAGTAAGGTAGCAAGGAGTGAAATATAAAAAAAATGGGAATCTGAAAAAATGTAGAAAAGACATTTCGTGTTTTTTTATTCAACGTAATGCGTTCTAACCATAATTACAATATCCTTATTTTTCTAATATAAAAAAAGGTGGACAATATGAGCCTTTTTTTCTGGTGTAAAGTATGTATTTATGTATTTTCCATGTGGCAAAAAAAAAATCCTGTTGATGTGTATAAACAACATTCTTGTAAATATTTATTTAGACATAAAAAAATCTCCTCTTTTTCAACAGTGATGCTTTTTAGCCGTCCGTATATGATGTTTTATATTTATTCAATCGCAAATCTTACTTATGCATACAAAAAGCAGTCCAAGAAACAGATCTGAATCTTTGATGGCGTTGAAAGAAACTTGACTCAAGTATAATGTAAATATTAAAATGGAAGTAAAGAACTGCTGTATTTCTTATCAACAAAATATATTTTTCTATAAATTCAGCTTCTCCTAATAGCTCAAAATTATTCCAGTTTTCTTTAAAAAAATAAAAGAAAAAAAAGAAAGAAAGAAAGAAAAATGAAAAGAAGAAGAATTTATATATATATATATATATATATATATATATATATATATAATATCATTGATTGTTTTCTTTAAAGTTTACAGAATTCATACATTTGTAAATATTTGATACCCATTTGTTTAAATATTTGACACGTGACAAATATGGTTTTTTCTTCAAAAAATCTTACAAATAATCTGGCAGCGTACAAACAGTTATCTTCACTTCAGATATGCTCTTCAGACACATTTGTGTGCTTTTTCATGTTTATTTAATCACAAATCACACTTATTTACACAAAATAGTGAAAATATAAAAAAACGGTTCTTAATCTATGATGAGTTAAGAAAAAAAAAAGCAAACGCAAAATTTAAAAAAAGAAGGAGAATAATGTTTATTTTTTATATTCAAAGACACGCTGTTTTAAATGCATAATCATAAAAAGTACACTATCCTCTATTCTTAACTCTGTAAAATATAAATAAGAAAATAATATAACGGCAAATTTTAATTACTGGGATAAAATATGCAATGGAAATATTTTGCATCTGACAAATAATTTGCATTTGTTCTTCATAAATAATACACCTAGAAATATTTATTTTATTTATCAGAAAAATTTTTGTTTTCCTTTCAGGAATACTCTTCAGTGGTTCTTGTATACTGTTTCCTATTTATTTAATCGAAAATTATACCTATCCATACAAAAAATGCAAAAATATCTCACAATCTAAAAAGAGACAGTTCTTAATCCTTGATGAGGTTGAAAAAACGCAAGAGAAAAACTCTTGAAAAAAGAAGACTATTCTTTATTTCTTATATTAAACGTAATACGTTTTTAAATGCATAATCAGAAAAAAGTACACTATCAGCTATTCTTAATTTTGTAAATATAAATAAGAGGATAATTTAAGGGAAATTTTAAATTGCTAGGATAAAAAAAATGTGCATGATATATTTGACATAAGACAAATAGTTTGATTTTCTACTATTTAATAAACACACATAGAAACATTGTTTTTGTCCATCAGAAAACCTTTGATTTTCCTTTTTAGAGATAATCTTCAGTTGTTCTTGTTATGCTAATTCATATTTATTCCATCTCAAATAATCTTTTCCAACACAAAAATATCGAAATATCCGACAGCATAGAATAGTTCTGAATCTTTGATGAGAATTAATGAAGCGTAAGTGAAGTATAAGAAATGTAAATCTGAAAATGGCAAGAATATTTTTTTGTATTTTTTTATATTATAAGTAATGCGTTTTTAAATATTGAACCAGAAAAAAATATAAAAAATACATAATATGCAGTTTTCTCTTTTATTTATCTTACAAAAAAAATTAAGTGGCAATATAAGGACAATTTTTCATTGATGTAAAATATGAAGGAAAAGTAACCGTTTGTGAGGAAAATACCGATTTCTTTTTACATTCATTGAATCCCTCTAATATGTGGAATAAGTACTTAGAACGGTTAGATGCAATTCGAAATATCTCCGCCGATTGAAAGCAAGATGGCTGAAATACAAACAAATCGAGGACCGGCTGAAATACAGGCATACGGTACTCAGCAGGGCAAAGTTGCTCGTGTGCTGAATTATTTGCTTCTTGGGTATAAATCCATGAGCCAGTTTCAAAATATAACGATTGATTTAAAATATATATATACGTTGTTCCTTTAATAAAATCTTAAATACGATTTTCTTGAAACGACATACTTCAGCACGCTGGATTACGCACCATTTAATTGAATTAAACAATCAACTTTTTTATAAAAAAAAATTTTTATTGTTTATTTTACAGAGTCATGGACATTTTATATGTAAATAATAATAATAATAATAATAATAATAATAATAATAATAATAATAATAAGCCACACTAAAGTTAGAGAAAAAAGTGTCACTTTTTCCAAATGAATAGCATTTTACCAAATTTCGTTCAATTTCACTAAAAATAGATTCATGTTCCTCCCCGCTCCCTAATTCAATATGTTTATTAAATTTGTTTCAGATGACTTTTATAAACTGTGCACCACACGACGCACGGAGATGCACGCACTGTTATGCGCGCACATCAGTGAAAATATCTTCATCACCTTCAATATATATTGTACAATAAAAAATATTTATTATTACAAAAACTAGGAGTAAAATTTGGATAAATTCAATGTTTGTGTTACTTTATTCTTCCTATGAAGAACAAATCCTGAAGTTGACCTACTTTTGATACCAATAACGGTAACATTTGGCGTGGGAAAAATGATTTACTTTTATTCTATGTAAACAACTCTTAGGAATACTTTTTTCAGGAAGCAGTGAAACCTTTTGTTTTTCTTTCAGAGATATTTTTTTTACTATTCTCTCTGTTTTATCTTCTTAATTCAATCTCAAACCACACCCACTCAAAAATGTTAAAAATAAATATGATAAATGACTAAGAAGCAGATCTGAATCCTTAATGAAATTGAAAGAAACTTAAGTGAAGTGTAAAAAAAAAGAAATTTTTAAAGAAAGAGAAAAATATTCTGGATGTCTTACATTCAAAGTAATGCGTATTGTACTTTAAAAACAGAACACAATGCACCATTTATACTATTCTCATTTATGTAACATACATATAAAAGAGAGAATTTTTTAATCTATGACAAATATTTGTTACTGAACAATTATCTATTGCTCTAAAGAACAACTTTGCAGCTCTTGTCACCATCAAAATGATGCATCTCTTCCAACAAATTACTAATTTTCAAAAGAACTTTGTAATTACATACGTATCCAAATAACTATGCCATAATATGCAAATCATATTATCATCAACTTCTAAAATCCACTAACTATTCTAATAATTCTTTCCAAAAAACTAATGATATAATAATACTGAGGAACAATCGTAAATTCCATAGTTATTATAAACTACTGAATGCTACTGAATTTAAATATTCTACTACTCATATCTACTAAAATATCATATCTCAAAAATATCATATAAAAATCATATCTACTCATAACTACTAAATATCCACTACTAAATTTAAATATTCATATTTCGTTCTTATACCCAAATTTCATAGAACACTCATTAAATTCAGAACTGTTACTGTTGGATGCAATACATATAATAGTACAGCTGACAAAATTCTACTAAAAATACTCAATTAAATGTACGCATACAACTGCAAGGGATAACATACAATGTAATATAAAACAGCTATCAATTGGTCAATATTCTCAATTTTCTTAAATGTGTAAAAGTATATCAACATATGATTTCAAAGAACTTTTTAATAACATACATTTATTAGATATTTATATGATAATAAATACTTTATTTAAAAAAATTCAAATTCAATTGACTCTTCCTATACATGTGAGTTTCAGACACTTATAAATATTATTATATATAATAACAACATTTTACAAGATAATACCATTTATCTACAGAAAGTCACCATTCCACAAGTTGGATGCACCTTCCAGTTTACTTACAGATTTATGTTTATTTTAATATGAACGTTCATTTAGTAATCGTATTATTAATTTATTTTGTTATATGAATAATATAATTTTAATAATTGAACTGACCATTCGTACGTTTCCCAATTTCCAGTAAATGATTCTTCTAATTTAGAATTAACAGAAAATCTATTATCTAATAATAGAATACACTTTTTAGACCTAAAACTTGTAGTGTACGATAACAAAATTATTACAGAAATTTATGACAAACGTGAAGATTTTAAATTCAAAGTTACAACTTTTACCCATTATAAGTCAGGTCTTCATATTTCAGTTTACTGTAATATAATTATGAGTCATATGTTTAGAATAAAACGACTATGCTCTTCTCATTTTATTAATAAAAATATTAAACTATTAATGTTTAATGCAATACAACATGCCCCCCCCCCCAAAAAAAAAATCATATATTCTAATCGTCCATGATTTAATTTACAGGACGGTTTTGTGGGTAGATGTTAGAGTACAGAGGAGGGATGTGTTGTTTGGACAAAATTAACTGATTAACTCATTGTGTAATTTTATATTATAAAAAGTTTTTAAATGAAAAAAACTAAAATATAAAATAGGATGGCGATGGTAGATGGTAGAGCATGGAAGGGGGCGATGTTGTATTGTTCTTAACGCGCAATGTTTAATTTATTATTTACAACAAAAAAAATCGATATACGGTTATTGATTCAAAATGCATCCACTCATTACTTGTTATTCTTTAGTTGATCCCTCACACCTCCTTTCTATTTAACAGAAATGGTTTCATATTGTTTACTTTACGAAGTGTTGATATAATTTATTAATATTTAATTAACTTCATTGATTTGCGTGGGAAAATATCATATCTAAATCACTTTATCAATCATCTTACTTTAATATATATAACTATATTTTGTCTTATTTAATTGTTCCGTTAAGGCGACCGAGATACTTATTTTATTACAGAAATTAATCTGCAGACGATGTAATTCATTTTCCAGAGTTGAAAATCATCAAGATCTGAATATTTATATAACTAGCTACAGTACAAACGCAACTCGTTTGTCACGATTGACGTACAATTTCCAACTTGTTTTGTTTCTAATACGACGACCTAAATTTTCACTTCTGAAATACCAGAATATTGAAACATGGACATACTCAAAATTAAGCACATATAAGTCAGTTCAAACTCATTTTTGAAACTTGGAAATATTTAAAAATGAGCACATAAAAGTCATTTCATACTCATTTTTGAAACATGGACATACTCCAATGCGAGCACATGATGTTTTATTCTTGAGCATGTGCATGTTTTCAGAAATGAGTATATACACAGTTCAAACATGAGTCATTTTTATTCGGAGCCATTTTGACTATGCGACCAACTCAGATTCGAGTATTTTTTGCACAGTTTTGAAAATATCGTTTTTAGAGTGCGTTTTCTAATATGTTGCTTAGATACTACATAGTTGGTTTTTGTGTAACTGCATATTTTATAATTTTATGAAATATTTCTGAACCTTGATGAAAAAGATCTTTCATGTAAAAGAACGCGATCACTGGAAATTATTCCATTATAACAACGTGGTGTGGTAGACATCACATTAACTCAGAATTCCGCCTAAGTGTTTCACAAAAGGCAATATCTATCCACAAAATTAGCATATAAGGTGTTTTTTGGGATCAACGAATATAATAATTATTAATTATTATTAATGACTTTCCACAAATCAGAAAATAAAGTGTAATACAGTTGACAAGCGATAATTTGAACTTTCAGTTTACTTGAACTAATGATAAAGTTCCAAAAACCTTGTCTTAGAACTAATAATAAAACTGGTTCATTAATTAGAACGTAATTTTTAATGCATCAGTTAATTCGAACTAAAATTTTTAATGCTTCCAAATAAAAACTGATTATAGATATTGATTTCGGAATTTGTATATAATTATTTAATAATAAATTAATAAAATTATTACAGCAAAGAGCCGAGAAAAGATAACAGATAACAGATTTTAGAGATTAATCTATTCTAGATGAGATGAAAAGACTCCAATATTATTTAAGTAAAACTACTGAAAAATCAGTAATGGAAAATCAACACTTTGAAAACTTTTACTCATATAGAAACATTTAACAGACAAAGAGCCGAAATGTTTATTAAAAATCAGGAAGATCTCAAAACATAAAAACTTCAACCTAACATTATGCCCATTTTTTTTTAACAAAATGTAATATTGTTATCTGTAAAAATTTAATTTATAACTTATTTCATTACCTCCATTTTTGTTTCTATTATATTGCGTCAATTTATGATATAGGTAACATATTTTTGTCTTAAAAATATTTTTTTAATAATGTTATTTTCAAATTGTAAATGTATTTAATATAATATAACATTAACATTATTGAACAGGTTTCTTTTTATAATGTTAAAAATTGTTTTGTCTTTAATAATAGTATAAAAAGATATTTTCATTATAGAATCAGATAATTCGACCTGTCTACTTGCTCTTTTCGAATGAACGAGCGTCAACTGTATATATTGCTCACAAAATAAATAAATAAAATAAATAAATAAAAATAAATAAATAAAAATAAATAAATAATAAAAAGAGCAGAAAGAAATGAAAAGAGAAAAAGAATTGCAAAATTGTACAGATAAGTGTCCAAAATCTTCCAAACCGGTAAAAAAAATGCTGATTTACGACTATAATGGTAAAGCATGTACTATTATTTATCAAAAAATACAAATGATGTAAGTAGAATTTTGAAACCACCCAGCTTAACCAATTACAAATGATGTATTGCGACTTTTTTCCCGTTTCTCTCAAAAGTTTTTAATAAGGAAATAACTTGTTAATAGGTTTAACTACCTAAAATATGAATTCATATTTCAGGATGTTGAACTACTTGATGTTGAACTCGGTTCATGGATATTGATCTACTTGAAATATGAATTGATATTGTAAAATGCTAATGGAGAATACTTTGAAAAAAAAGAGATAAATATATTTTTAAATCTTCAACTTATGAGACAAAAACACCCTGAAACGCTTCTACGTAAAACCAAAATTGCAAATAATTACTTTTACACCGTTGATTGATAAAAGTTAATGTTAGTGTATAAAAAAGAGACTTTGAAAAAAATCATAAATATAATTAGTAAAAGAGGATTAGAATGTAAATAAAAATATATAGAAATTTATTATTAAAAATTCAGTAATTTTACTGCAATAAAATTATTGATATGTATGTTATTTGTATTCACATAAAACAGGAAATACCGACACTATCACTAAAACATAATAATAATACAAAAATATTAAGAAAATACGTCATTAATCACAGTTATTTATAAAGTAGTTGTTTATTCCAATACTCTGTTTACATATCAGCCGAAGACAAGAAAATATCGATATATATGATATCGACTTGAATAAGTGCTAGTTGTTATTATTAAAAATAAATGAACAACGTAAAAATAGCACAAATGAAATATGCGTGAAAATGACATGCAGCTGTTTCTGAGTTTCAAAAGCTGCATCATCGTGCCAAGGTTAAAAACCGATGTTAGTGGTTAAATCTTATCAGTATGCAAGCATCTCCGCTCACTACCAAGTTCGAATGGTAATGAGTGTTGAAAGACAGCGGAGTCAGGAGTCGCCACGTGACGGAAGAGACCAATGAGAAGCACTCAGCCAGTCTGGACGAGTTTAACAGGGAAGAGAAAAAAAAGGGGGGGAATGAAGACGGTGAATTAAAGGAAAGGTAGCCTGAAGTTTGAAAACGTTGGTGTACTGGACATATCCTTAAGCAAGTAGCTCATTGTCATTTATTGGTTAGAAGCTTTGAAACGTATTTCCACTTTTATATGTACAAAAGGCATTCCATAAAAATTGAGAGTTATTTTTTTACGTAGTGGCAACACCGCGAAAATAAAAAATAAAACTGCAGACGATTCTTTCAAACTGTTAACTGTACGTTTATAAATGTTCGAAACGAAGCAGACGATTTTATTTTCCTAGTTTCGAGCTTTTTTAAAGAACTGTTTTTATTTGCCCTTCATAAATAGAGGCGAGTGATTCATAGTTTAAAAAACGAAATGCGTTGTGCCTGAACATTTTGCTATCGTTTGGGCAAAACATATCCAAAAACAGTTAAGTTAATGAAAGAAGCTTACAAAGACAAATGTTTTGGTGAATCTACGATTTTTAGATGGAATGGTGATAAAAAAAAGTTTGTTTGAAGAACTGGCTCCTAAGCCTGGCCGACCAGAAAGAAGTTGTGAATGATCAAAATGTTCACACTGTGTCGGCAATCTTGCAAGGAAATTGGCAAATGACATGTGAGGAAATAGCGGCATCAACCAATATTTCGAAAACTTCGATATTTCATTTTCTACGCAAAAATTTACAGCATCTCCATGTTTGTGCCAAATGGGTCCCTCATCACCTTACAAAAGAACAAGAATTCACCAATGTTGTGAGTTGAAACAGATGCTTCAAAATGATCCGAATTTCCTAAAGACTGTAACAACAGGTGATAAAACTTGGATGCATCTTTTTGATCCCCTTACCAAGTCCGCAACAAGTGTATGGAAACACATTGATTCTCCGCCTCTGAAAATAATCCGCAAACCAAATCTGCTGGAATGGTCATGATGATTATTTTCTTTGATCATGAATGTGTAATCCATCAGCATGCTGTGCCTTCGAAACCTACTGTGAATGGTGAATATTATGTTTTAGTTTTGAAAATGTTTCAAAAACTCATATCGAGAAAGCGTCATAAACTGGTAGGGAACTGGAATTTAAATCAATATAATGCCTGCATGTCGCTACTTCTGTTCAGCAATATCTTATTAAATAAAATATTAAAATCTAGCCACATCCTCCTTACAGTTCAGATCTCGTACCATGCGATTTCTGACTGTTTCTGACGTTGAAGGAGAAGGTACGTGGCAGAAAGTTTAATACAGATTCTGAAGTTCTTTCAGAAGTATAGGGTTCTTTGAAATAGATTCCAGAAAAAGGCTTCTCTACTTGTTTTAAAACGTGCGTTGAACGATGGGACCGTTGCATATCGTTCGAGGGAAGGTATTGTGAAAAAAAAATAATGCATTTTTTGCTGTAAATATATTTCCTGAATTTTATGATTTTACTCTCAGTTTTTGTGAAACGCCCTTTGTATTTAATTTGTGCTATTTTTACGTTGTTAATTTATTTTTAATATAACGGCATAAAATTCAATCCTCTCATTATAAATAGTCTTTATTAGTTGGTTACTTTGTCTTCGAATGTATAGTCAAAGAGTGGATCCACCAAAAAGGTTAAATTCATTTTGTTTCTAATATGTAATATTGCTACATTAAAGACGTGAGTATTAAATATCACAAATTTACTAAATGGTGTATACAAATGTCAAATTTTTATTAAATATAATATTGTTTCTAATATACATCTCTTGGTAAATAAATACTCACAGTGATTTAATACTACAGATGCATTGTTTGTGAGATAATTTCTACCTTAAGTAGAAAATATAAAATATTAATATAATAGTAATGTTTTATTACTAAACGGATTACAACCAAAAATTGTGCACACAATTAATTTATTATGACACTGAGAAAAATACAACATTCGTTTTATGAAAGTTTTTTATTATATTTCCCTTTGAACATCTCTTTAACACGTATAGACCAATAAATTCCTGATAATATATGGCAAAATTAAAATTACGTCGAAATAAATTATGTTTCGTAGTCGTATTATACATATACAATTCTTCGAAATGAGCAGTAAAATTGAAAAGTAGCGTTACATGATGCAATTTTTTGATGAAGGTACTCAAAAATGAACTAATTAAGCACTAATTAAACATGGGACAATTTAAAGAAAAGTAGATAGTGAGCTAAAAGCAAGTATAATGACTAAAGAAAAAAAAAATAACACGCTTTCTGAGTAAAAAAGGTAAACATAAGCTAAAAGGAAACATCGAGAAAGTTTAATTAGTCCAACAATATATTTTAAAAGTTGTTAATTACAATAGATATTGATAAAAAAATAATATATATTATAAATAGGAAAAAGCTCCATCGTAATACAGAAGCAGAACTAATATTAAATTAATCGACTTGCCGATGGTAGAAAATTTTACAATAAAATTAACTTTGTTTGATAGTGAAAGATTCTAACTGCTATACTATGGATATATAATTTTCGACAGACAAACAATATACATCCCATTAATATAAAACATTAGGTTAAGAAAACAATTTGAAAACAAAAT
This sequence comes from Maratus michaelseni, assembly GCA_963931845.1. Taxonomy (NCBI): domain Eukaryota; kingdom Metazoa; phylum Arthropoda; class Arachnida; order Araneae; family Salticidae; genus Maratus; species Maratus michaelseni. Next base: position 135,078,738 of record OZ007595.1, read on the forward strand.
GATGCTTTGTTTAACAAGAGAATTCCCAAACCTAAATCCAAGCCTAGTTATTTGCCAATAAATTAAATGAAAATCCCCCATAGAAGAAACGATTTTTGATTCTATTAAAAAAATATATCATTCCGACCAATATTGTGTTTTTGTATCAAAAAACATCGTCTCACCCCCAACTCACACCAAAATAAGGTCTCAAGATGATCTCAATTTAGAAAATATACACTTTGTACAAAAAGATGAAATTGTAAAAAATATTGCTTCAGCGCCTGCGAAAAAAATTGCTTTGCAAAATTGAGTGCAAAAGTCCACAAAAAAAAAAAAAAAAAAAAAAAAAAAAAAAAAAAACTACAAGGAAACAATTGTTAAACTACTTTAAAGAGGAATAATCAAAATTTTGGCCTAACTTTTAGGCTTTCTGCAGCAAAATTTACTGAGACATCTCATGTTGTTGATATTGGCAAAGTTATTGCGAATAACGTATCACATTTAATAGTTTTGACAAATGTTAAAAAGCACAACTTGCTCGACTTGATTCTGATTTAATTTTGTTTTTTTATGGCGTTGAGGTGGAACAAAATGTTTTTCTTCTCTTTAAAATTTCAAGTACTGCAAATATTTCGAAAAAATGTATGTACAATAAGTATAAATTAAAAACAATATGCATATTACACAACATTCTTTTATAAACATTCAATATTTGTCTTAAAACTCAAGCCTAATTTCTTGCTGCAATTCATGTTGTTCCAAAAATATTCCGTTAAAATACTTTATTTTGGGATGGCTCACAATTATGGAAAATACACCGCTTTCATTTACGATTGTATTTAATTTGTGCTATTTTTACGTTGTTCATTTATTTTTAATATAACGGCTCAAAATTCAATCCTCTCGTTATATATAGTTATTATTTGTTAGTTACTTTGTCTTCGAATATATGGTCAAAGAGTACATCCACAAAAACCTTTAATTCATTTTTGTTTCTAAAATGTAACCGTTTGAGTGCTAAGCGCGATAGGGCCGCAATGTATCTGCGGATCAAACAAATTGTGTTTCAATAAATATTAATTTGGAGCTTGGTGCGATATAATTAAAGTAAAAATAAAATACAACGTTAAAACACCAGTGTAATTGAATCTACAGCATACCGGTTTCGGTAGCATATAGCATACCCTCCTCAGTGAGGAGGGTATGCTATATGCTACCGAAACCGGTATGCTGTAGATTCAATTACACTGGTGTTTTAACGTTGTATTTTATTTTTACTTTAAGTTGTGTTTCAACCCAGAAATTTTATCTTATAAAATGTAACTCACTAGATCACTGTAAATATTTAAACTGTTAACTAAAAATTAAATGATTTCAATTATTGAATAAAATTTCTGGGTTGTATGATCCGTTGAAATTTGTTTGATGGCAGATACATTGCGGCGCTATCGCGCTTCATAGCACTCAAACGGTTAATATTGTTTCTAATATACATCTCTTGGTAAATGAATACTCACAGTGATTTAATACTACACATCTATTGTTTATGAGATAATTTCTACCTTAAGTAGAAAATATAAGATATTAAAATAGTAGTAATGATTTACTATTTAACGGATTACAACCAAAAGTCGCACAAACAAGTGATTTGTTTTAAAATATGTAAATTTATTCTCTGTTTCTATTTTCAGATATATAAACAGAAAAGGAACAAAAACATTATTGAAACTATCTGTTCGGGATTTCTAAATGGTTTTTTCAACGTATAACCAGTATTAATTGGATTCTATTATTAAGGCGGAATTAGAAACATAAATATAGGTTGCACTATTTATTTATGTTTATATTTTCTACATTTTATTGTTTAAAATATTACTTTGTTCCAATTTCATGGCTAGTTGGCCAATTTTGGCAACTGTGGATTGACATATAATTCTTTACAGTATATTTGCAATCTGTATGCTGTTTTTAATATAAAGAATGTTTGATGATTTCTCACCTACGGTCTGCTAACAAAAAAGTCCTAAAATTAATTTATTAATTTCTGATTAAATTCTCAAAATATTAAAATGTTGTACTGTCTTCAGAAACACACCTGTGCACATAATTTTATAAATCTAGCCTATCAGGATGTGAGTGAAAAATTGAAATTCCATCTTTACATACAAAAATCCAGTTAAATAAAAGAGTGTAAAAAATGTGCAAAGACCTTTTCCATCAGTAACAAAATGGTGGGTGCAGCTGCCAAAGGACTAGTTGAAAGTTCTCATTAATACTTTCAGTATGAATTATTTATGCATATTTACAAACCAGCCAAGTTTTGTTACAGTGTGCTGATGCTTGTTACAGCTGTGCTCGACAATTTCGTGCAGATTTGCAGTTGTACCTCGTTATTTTTATATCAATAAAATAACATACATATAAATAGTACTATTTGAAAACAAAAATATTATATTTAAATGTGATTGATTAGTTTCACGGGTATGTTATAGTATATCAACGCAGATGACAAGATTCTGTCAAATGCCACAGCCTATTTGTTATTACATCTCATAATATTAAAAGGAAACAAGAACGAAAAATCATGCGTCAAGCATAGATTATGTAACACTTTCCAACGTTTTCAAAATATTTTTAAAAATCATTACCGTTTAATAATCTGAAAGATAACATCTAAGTAAACAATTTGGAAAACGCATAACATATTTAAAAAACGTAATTTCAGAAATTTCCAGCATATATTTCCAACATATACAATACTCGAAAAATATCTGACTACTTTTATTCAGCCATGTATATGATCTATAGATTTGTATATATACTACACAGGATGCTAAATTTTAGTTTAGTTAGGAAACGCGTAGCACAGTTTAAAATTCTCCTTCTGGAGTTTCTGTCAATAAACGTAAATGCGTTCGCAAACTTTTGCGCTGCCCTGTATATGATCTACAGAATTTATACACACCAAGTAATAGACAAAAAGTGAGTTAAATTTAAAATCGCGTTCAGCAACTTAAAACGCACTTCCAGCAATTTTTGTTAACAGACAGTAGAGAATTATTTTGTGTGTCCCTGTAAATGAACGACGACTGATATGCACACAATATTCTGTAGTAAGCCTCTTGCTATGCACCTTAGTGATATATATAAATTTCAATGCGTTTAAAATATTGAAACATTATTTAATTAAACCGCAAACGATTTTTCTCCATAGACGTAATGTAACGGTATTCTTTTGACTGTCCCTGTAAAGTAACTATAAGTGCTAAGCACACCCTATTCTATATTAAGCTTCTTGTAATGCACCTTAGTGATATATATATCAATTACAATGTGTTTGCAATTGTGTAACATCATTAAAATAAACCACAAATGAATTTTCACCATAGACCGTAATGTAACAGAATTCTTTTGAGTGTCCCTGTAAAAAAACTGTATATTCTCATAGTGTTTACAGCTGTTCCGTCACAAACTACAACCCTAAGTTTGACAAGCTTTAAGTTGTTTTCGTGCAGTATTTTAAAATGTTTTCTGCAATATGCTTTCCGGATCCAGAAGATGAAGTAATGTGTCCCTGATACAGTGAATTTGGATCTTCAACCAGAGATACATGTTCTTCAATGTAATCTATCTCCAATTTTCTCTTGATGTAGTGTTTTATGTTTTCTTCCATCAAAATGTATACTTTCGATTCCTGCTTCTAAAGCTTTCAGATCATCTTTTTAGCAAATTCTCTAGTTTTCTTTCGTTCTCTGCGTACTTTGTTTCTGTAAATTATATGTGATGAATAGTTTTCTGTTATAATGCCAATATCTTGTGGAGTTGCATAAGCTATTCCCGCCACGCATCTATCAGAAACCCCATACTGATCTGAGACACTTGGAACCATAGGAGATGTGTTCTCATTTGTCTCTGTGAGTCTTCTTTAGAAGTAGATGCTTGTGATACGGATATTAATTCTTCACACACTGATGAAGAGCTACTACTTTTTTCTTCATCGCCACTGCCAAAATACATAACAACTGTACTTCCCTGATTAACTGCAGACTTTAAACTTGGCTTTTCATCTCTAATCGAGTCCCTTGTTTTCCTGTCTTCTCTTTGTCTCAATTTACTTGTCTGGGCTTTATCAAACGTGCCAATAACCCTCTTTTTTGTTGACATTTGATCAAGAAGAAATTCCAGTTTTTTTGGAGGCACCTTCTTTGATTTTTCACAAGTACATTTAGGAATTGGCTTGTATTTGCGCTCCGAAAGGTCTAGAAATTTACTTACAGCTTCAGATTAGAAAAACTGCACCTTCTTCATGTAATTATAATTTCTTTCGGATTTGGCGAATCGAATAAGATTCTGGTATTCAGAAAAATCTTTGTCTATCATTTGATCAATACCACTTTGGGAAACTATAAGAATTAATGTTTTCTTCCAAATTTCTTCGATCTTCTCCCTTAGAATTTGAATTACCCATGACATTGATGGATCTTTAATTAACATTTTATAACGTCTGCTATTGTTCGCAAAACAACTTCATTTAGTTTTGAAGGCGCAATAAATATGAGAGATTCCACCCCGCATAGCACGCACAGTCACAGTGACGTCATTGTGACGTCACTGTGAGTCACGTACGTATCTGTGACCAAAATGACACCACTTTGTAACGTCACACTGTGACCAAAATGTGAACGTCTTGAAGATGTAAAGAAAACTTAAAATAAACTTTAGAACATCTTATGGCATGAAGAAAATTACTTTTTGACAGCTTTAAAAATTTTTGTGACGTTGCAATGACGTCACTGCAAGTCACATAAGTCACGTAAAACCTATGATCAAAATGCCAACACTCTGTGACTTCACGGTGTGATCGGAGAGAGAATTTGGAAAAAAACTCATAAAATATAGAATTGAATTATGTCATGTACCTAAATCATTAATAAAAACATTGTCACACATTATTTAAATATATTGTATTTCCAAAATAAAATAATAAATAAATATTTGTCTACATATATGAGGCAGATATTATGAGGCAGATCATTTGCTAATTTTGTGATAATAAAAATATTTTAAAAATCTCCAATCTCTTATTAATTTGAGGGGCCACTCAACCCAATCATCAGCTTTCTGTTTAAAAAGTGAGGACACCATTTTTGAGAGTTCGACATCGGGGGTGCTCGGGGCTACCGTTGAACGCGTTCAAGATTTTTCTTGTACTGAATAATTAAGGTGGTTCTCAACTGACCTGCTCAACAACGCGAAGCTTTCTGACATAATTTCTGACTCATTTTTAAACGCAAAGGCATAAAATGGGCAGGACTGACTATGGAAGCAATTTGGAATCGAAATGAGTTTTCCATTTTTTGATAAATAAATTACTTATCGAGTTATAAGCAATTCGTGTCACGTGACGACTAGTTTTTCTCTTTTCTTTCACTGTTACGTCGGGTATTTGGTTCAAAACGCTGACTTTGACATTCTTTTCTGAAAAATCTTCTGATTTTACTAAAAAATGGAAAACGTCTTTCAATTACATAGTTTCTAAATAAAAACACCAGCCAATTTCATGCGTTTCCGAACAAAAACGAATTAAAAATATGTCATAAAGTATATGTCATTCCTATAGCAATTTATTCCAAAACTGGTCAGTGCTTAATAAGATATCACCTCTGTTAAATATATTGCTCTTTTTAATAGAGTGTAAAAAATGAAAAAATCGTATTTAGGAAATCTGATTGCAGAATAGTATTTATATTTATGTCGTAATTATTTTATAAAGACTATTAAATCCATTTTTATTTAAAATTTATGTTTACTTTGGACGCCTAAAGCAAATGAAATTGATTAAAAAATATATAAAAATTTAAAATTTCACAACTTATTTCCAAGAATACTAAACTCTCTCATATAAAAACAGAATATTATAGTTTTATTAGAAGTTATTTGTCAGCCATATAAACTATAAAGCATTTGAAATGTCTTTATTTAAATGTTTTCTTTCTATTCTTTTTCTGGAAACACCTGCTAGATGTTACTTTGTGGTAAACATTACTGCGCAGATCATGATCGCAGTTATTGAGTGCAGACGATTATTTTCATTTGCAAATTCGGCGGTTTAGAGTGTGTGGTGTTCTTTTAAGTTTGTGGAAGTATATTGTGGAATTTATACCGTGTAAGTAAATTAACGTTTTAAAGTGAATCATCCATTTTAACCTATCCTTGTGTCTAGCTGGGTGCGTTATTAAGGTCTGCGTGATATTTGATATCTCAGATCTATGAACACACCTATGCTGGACCACTTTGAAAATTAAAGCAGTGGATTTGAGTCTCATTTTTCAATGAAAAGGAAGCAGTCAACGACCATTAAAATTTAATCCCTAGAACTGGTGGTTTTACTTATAGATTAGCAGGTAACTTTTAATGTCTTCGCAGTTTTGTTAATAGTGCATATTTAGTAATGGTACATTAATAGTGCATTATTTAAATGTTAAGATGTTTAAATCTTTTTTTTTAAATCACTTGTATAAAATTTTATCTTTAATGTTTTAAATCGTTTTAAATAGAGAGTTTGTAAAAAAGCTTAAAGTATTTACTAACAATATATATTTTAAATGTAAAGTGTTATTTATAACGCGGTATTTATTTATATTTTGCGTTTCTCAGTTCAATTTTCATAGTTATTCATTATAATTAAAAACATTGCAATTTTTAAAACTATTAATATTTGATTTACAATTTGAAAATTTCTTAGCTAGTGGAGGTTTCGAGAAATAATTTTCTGGTATATTTGAAATAATTGCGACAATTTAACTCATTACAAATTTAGTTGTCAAGATATGTCAATATTAGGTGCACAAAAATAATGAATATTGATAAAACAATAAAACAGCTATTCAGTTAAGGTAATTTTTCCAGTTGTGTTATCGAATTTTTTTTTATAGTAAAAATTGATATTTAAGCTCTGCATTTAGTATTCTATCAAAAACTATAAATAAAATAATTTGTAAAGAAAAAAAAATATTTTTTTTTTCTTTGCGTTTATGATCCTAAGTTTTAAATTTCATTTGCTTCGAAAAATGTTTTATTGCTTGATACAATGTTTATTATTTAATAATATCGCACAATAGGTAGATCTATTATTTAAATGGATTCCTAATATAAATTTTTCACAATGCTTATTTAAAAATCTATACTTTTATTTTCATTAAATTTGTAATCAAATCCAAAATAACTAATTTCTGAATCCATTTTTATTCGGAATTACATGAAATTGGCAGGTGTTTTTATTCAGAATATATGCAATAGAATGGCATTTTCCATTTTTGACAGAAGATGTTTCAGAAAACACTATCAAAGTCGGTGTTTTGAACTGAATTTCCGACGCGCAGCGTCAGAAACGAAAAAAACGTGACCAAAATTGCTCTTAAGCATTTCATTTATCTAAAAATGGAAAACGCTATTCATTCCAATTCGCTTTAATAATCAGGCATGCAAGTGCCATGTGTTTAAAACATTTTTCATAAATATGTCAGAAAGTTTCGTGACACTGAGCGAAGGGAAATATAGCAAAGTATACACATTTAAAAACTTCAACACTTAACAGCAAAATAGCATAGTTTTAATTATTGTCAATATTTTTGGTGGTTACATAAAACAAATGGAAGTAGAAGTTAATTTTAAAAGTTGTTATTTGCACAATAGAATTTCATATTATTAAAATATTTAATTTTATTATAATTTTTAATGGATTCATCTATTATTTTTATATTAGTATGCGTTTTTTACATTTAAAATTTTCTTGTTTAACGGCTACATTAGCCGGTTTCCCAATCAGATGCAAAGTTTTAATTTGAATACGAGTTGAATAAAAAAAAATGATTGCCGATCCAATCCTTATCGTCGATCTTATCCGTATTTGGTGAAATCTTGTTATCCGAATCTATGCGAAATCATTTATCAGGTTCGGTCGGGTTGTGGGCCTACAGAATTTTTGTTGTTATTGTTGTTGGGTTAGGGTGAGAATACGGATTCAATGTAAATATAATTTCAGTCAACCATCATTCATGTTCAAGTAGACATTCAATCATGTTCAAGAAGTATATAATTTGATTCGTGCATGACTCTAGAGCCGAGCCGACATCAGAAATTGTATCGTAACACAATTTCTGATAAAATCCGGTTACTTGGTCGTATGCAAGATTCTATTCCAACACTTACAGTAAAAACATTATACCCGACTCGGGTCAGATCGGGTTCACGAAAATCATGTCACACGACAACTAATCCAAATCTATTCTGTAGCCAAACAAATCCAAACAGATCGATCCGAAGTTTCGGTATTGGATTCGGGTAAAATCTGGTCACCCGACCCGGTGCAGTGTCGTAACAAACGTCACAAACTTGAACCATAAAAAATTTTGATCCGAGCAATCCGTATAGGATTCGGGTAAAATCTGGTCACCCTATCCGATGCAGATTCGTCACATTTTTCACATTGAAGTCGCACGGTGACTTCACAAAGTAGTCACATTGTGAGGTCCCAGAAAGCCTTGAAAACGGCCATAACGACCTGGCATTTAGGTCACAATGACTTCACATCGACGTCACTTGACGTCACGACGACGGTCACAAAGTCACGGTGTGACTTCACAGTGACGTCGCCGTGATGTCACCATGCCTTACGGGACTGCACTTCTAGAAATTGTAAACTTCCGTTTGCCTCCACTCGCACTTCTTTTTGCACTAAAAATGAAAAAAAAATATTGCAAAGCTCAATAAAACGTTTGAAAATTTTTAAAATAAATATTTAAGGTTTAGAAATAATAAAGGAAGTTACACTAAACATTTTAAATATAAAAATGCCAAAGTAGAGTGACAACGAACGCTGTAAATGTACAATTTATGGTAAAAGCCTATTGCGTGAAACAATGAAAATATAAAGGTCCTGGTAAAGCCCTAAAGGAGTTTTTCAAAATTCATGAAATTTTGCACGTATATTATAGACACTAAAAGGCAACCTTTGGCTGTTATCTTAGATCAAAATTCCAACTTTCATTTTTTCACTCCACCCTACTGTAGTTTCTGCGTAATTATATAGTTACGAAGCAACTAATTATGTTCGTAACATGAAAAAAAAACTCTTTCGCATAGCACGGTGTACTACTGACAACACCATAAACTCATATTTATGTCATTACAAATATTAGCTTGTAATCAATCCAATATATTAAATACTTTTAAAAAGCTTCATTGAAATCATTGTAAATAAAATAAATTTTAAACACGAAATTCATGTCAAATTATATTTATTTTAAAAATAAATAAATTTAAATAAATTTAAATGTTTTAGAAAGAGAATTATCAAATAAATTGTAAACTGTGAATACATTTACATGTCAAATTATATTTTAAAAAATAAATGCAAATGTTTTATAAAGAAAATGAGAAACGTGATACTAAATAACTTTCAAAGAAGTCCAATAGAGAACGCTAAATGTATAAAATAAAATAAAATTCGATTTTCTATTACTTTAGTTTGAGAGTTCGAGACAAATTTCTATCCCATCGTTAACTTCGAAACACTCTTTAAAAATACGATCAAAATTTCAACCGCAATGCGCATCTATTCAAGATTAAATACTTTTCTTTTTTTTCCCTTTGCATTTTTTTATGCGTTTTTACATTTTAAAGGCTTTTAAAGCAACTTATTTTTATGCGAAGCATGTTTCTTCCAATTCACTTAACTGGATAAAAATGCATGATAGGAAAATATACAGTTTTAACTTGCATTATTCAGTAAAACTTTTTAAAAACTTTTCTAATAGTTTAGATAAAAATTTAATACAAAATCTAATAATAAATCATGAAGTACGGTAAATATTTTGTCACTTTTAATAGACTGTTTTTTTCGGCAGCAATTTCTTACGAAAAGCTTATGTCTAAAATTCCTTATGTAAAGTTAAGTGCTGTGAAAAATGGTAATGAAGCGAAATTTTTAAGAATTCTTTCTAGTAGCTAAATAAATATTTTCTATACGCTACAAAGTCTTATGTATTTTATTTGGCATTTAAACTTGTATAGTTATAAGTACTAATGTGAATTTATTTAATTATAACAAAAAGTATTCACATAATAAAAGCTATTTATGATCACATTATATGCACATATGTACAGGGTATCCAAAAACATTGACTTCGGCTTTTATTCTTTAAATATTGATCATACACATATATTACAAGTTACAGAGTTACGTAAGTCTTATGTATTTTCTTTGGTATTTAAACTTGTATGGTTATAAGTACTAATGTGAACTAATTTATTTATAACAAACAAAATTCACACAAAAATGCTATTTATGATCCCATTATGTGTACAAATATACAGGGTGTCCCAAAAACATTGACCTCAGCTTTTATTCTTTAAATATTGATCATAGACATTGTTGTGGTTTCGTCGCCTTGCTCGGTCATCATAATAATTCTCCTAGAATTGATACCTTAGTTTTAAGGTATTTGCTACCACCACCGGTATTAAGGGGACGGTGGACATTAAAATTGAATTATTTTATTTTTCATCATAGATATATGAAATTTTGTCCATATATAGATTTCACCATAAGTATATAGAATACTTTAAGGAAATTTCCTAATCGTAATATAATTTTAAGATTTAAAATTTTTTTTAATTTATAAACCAAATTTTAAAATGCTCCTTGCGTCTTAATTTTAAAGATATTTCCCCGATTTAGCATTTCGATCACTTAAAACTATATTACAAACAAATTTGTGTATCAGTTTTTTAATCCGAAGAATAGTTAAATTTTGAGAGATTTTTTTCTAAATTCCATTCCGATTTTCATCAAAATTTAGCATTTTAATAAGTTAAAAATCAAATTTAATTATCTTAACGAAGTCTAATTATAAAATGCCTACACAGTTTCTTTGTAAACAGTATCAGGATTCGTCCTTATCAATTTCATGAATTTTGAACCAAAATTAAGACACATGGAGCATTTCAAAAATCTAAAGAACGTGTAAAATCTGTATTGAAAAAAAACAAACATGTATAAAGTTTACTAAAGCACCGAAAAATTCATTGTGTACATAATTCAAACGCTTGTAACTATGCGAAAAATTATCGCAGCTGTATGAAGTTTTTCTCAAATGGTTCAGTACAAACTGAAGAATAATAATAAATATAAAAATAAATTTAGATTTTTGGGACGATTTTTGATCAAATAAAGGTCCACGGTCCCCTTAAACTGATACCGGAAGTTGGAAAATAGTTTCTCATATAAATAACCAATTAATAATTTATTGATTAAATTAATATGCAAGGAAAATGTTACAGTGACAGTTATTAATAGTTAATACAGCTTATTGTCACTTGCCGTATGTGACTGTCGAATAGCAGTCTCCCTGATCACATGTTTTACTATATTTCATATGCACTACTCGTACACACCATTCCGCCTACGTAGTAATTTTATTTATTCTGGACCAAACTGTCCGATGCACATTCTCTCTGTAGTTCAATACACTCATCTGCGCTCTTAACTCTGCACGTCTATCCTATATGCTCTGCAATTATGCTCTGCAATTATGCTAATATGCTTTGCAAATCCTACGCTCTTCACGGCACACCAGCGACTGTGTCGTCCTACACTCTTAGTTGCACCTCCACGTGTGACACGTCTCTCTCTCTCCAGGCCACACCCCAAATCAACGGGGCTGTGTTTCTTCATTCACAGAGCTGCCATACCTGTAGAAGCGTTTATTCTCGACAATTCCACCACTACATTCTTCTCATTTCATCTCGACCATTCCACCCCTGCATTCTTCTCTGAACTCCAGCTCGCTAGGAATCCGGTGCTCATTGTATTTTCTTTCCAAAGCCGGATTACTAGTTTCACAATGATCTCGTGAACATTCCCTCAAATATATAAACGTATCAGGAAAATTCCATTGTCAATCAAATACGGAAGTTTTACAGAAAAAGAAAAATATACCGGGTGATTATAATTAAAGTTACGATTTCAAAAATCGATAATTTTAAAACTACTGGTCAGAATGACTTGATATTTTAGCAGAACAATCGTGAGGCAATGGAATTTTGTTTGGCGAAAGAAAAAAAATAGTTTCAAATTGTGCCGATAGATGGCGTTGTCAGGGTAATGTCAGGGGAAAGACCAAAAATGTATTCTTGAACCCTTTCCGGCGCGGAGTAAATTTGTTTGCAAAATGATGAAATAAAAGACTGACACCGGAATTTACAAACGAATCCATTAGTAAAAAGAAACTTGCTTATTTTTCTGGTTCTTAATGAAAGGAAAATTTTAATTAAATACCAGGTGATTATAATTAAAGTTACGATTTCAAAAATCGATAATTTTAATTAAAACTACTGGTCAGATTGACTTGATATTTTAGCAGAACAATCGTGAGGCAATGGAATTTTGTTTGGCGAAGGAAAAAAAAATTCAAAATGTGCCCATAGATGGCGCTGTCTGGGTTCACATTGTCTGAAGATATGCAAATTACTAATACGTGACATGCGCATCGCAGACATAGCAACCATAAAAATGCAGAGCAGCAGCTCTTTGCCTGAATGCTTCATCATGACTCTGACTATGAAGGATCGCGCTCTGCTCTTGAAGCTTTTTTATAAGAACGATGACTGTGCACTTACAGCTATTAGGAAGTTTCGGACATTAAAATCCATAAAAAAGGTCCAATAACAACAAATGGTCTGCAAAAAATGATTGCTAAATTCGAAGAGACCGGTTCATTTGACGTTAAACGGGGTAGAGGAAGGAAACCAGTTTCAGCTACGGCAGTGGAAGATGTGGCTACAGCTTTACAGGAACATACTGACAGTGATGCTGGAATCAGCAGTGCAAGCGGGATTGGCCGAATGCTGGATATGCCGAACAGCACGGTGCGTAAAGTCCTACGGAACGTCTTACGCTGTTATCCGTACAAGATAACTCATGTGCAGGAGTTGCTACCTGCTGACCTGGAAGCACGTCAATCTTTTGCACTACAATTTCTTGCCCGGATGGAAGTGGACAACGGATGGCCATGGAACATTCTGTGGTCTGACGAAGCCCACTTTCATTTGCAAGGTTCTGTAAATACGCAAAATTGCAGGATATGGGCGACCGAGAATCCGTCCCAGCTACAGCCATTACCTCTTCAGTCTGAAAAGGTCACTGTGTGGTGCGGAATAACGGCAGCGTTTATCGTCGGTCCATTTTTCTTCGAGGAGATCACACCTGCGGGTCCCGTTACCTGCACAGTTACTGGCAAGCGGTATGAAGCACTTTTGCGTAACCATGTTCTTCCTGCACTTCAACAGCGTCAGTGTGTGGATCGCATAATATTCATGCAAGATGGCGCTCCTCCGCACATTGCTACTACTGTGAAGCAGCTACTGAGTGATAATTTCGGAGATGATAGGATCATAAGCCGCCATTTTCCAACAACGTGGCCGCCACGTTCCCCCGACTTAAACCCGTGTGATTTCTGGCTTTGGGGGTACCTGAAGAATGTTGTTTATAGCGGGCGGATTCAGAATCTAGCCGACTTGAAGGCAAGCATCACACAACACACCCATTGCATTAGTACAGATACCCTCCGATCTGTTGTGGAGCATGCCGTTTTGCGCTTCCAATTAGTAGCGGAACAAGGCGGAGGGCATATTGAGCAACTTATGCCTTAATAATCAGTAAGGTGTTTGTTCCATGAAGCTCTTTTTTTTTTTTTTTTTTTTTTTTTTTTTTGTCATTATCGCTGTCGTCGCTGTAAACACGTAGTCTTGTCTTTTCGCTAATAAATTTTTAGTAAATCTCTGAACTCTATTTTTTTCCTTTTGGCAACATCATTCCTATGTTTAACCCTTTAACGGGCGGTTGTCACAAAAAAGGACACCCAATTTTAATTCTAAAACTGACAAACGGCACCAAGAATATTTAATTAAAATTTTCCTTTCTTTAAGAACCACAAAATAAGCAAGTTTCTTTTTACTAATGGATTCGTTTGTAAATTCCGGTGTCAGTCTATTATTTCATCATTTTGCAAACAAATTTACACCGCGCCGGAAAGGGTTCAAGAATACATTTTTGGTCTTTCCCCTGACATTACCCTGACAACGCCATCTATCGGCACAATTTGGAACTATTTTTTTCCTTCGCCAAACAAAATTCCGTTGCCTCACGATTGTTCTGCTAAAATATCAAGTCATTCTGACCAGTAGTTTTAAAACTATCGATTTTTGAAATCGTAACTTTAATTATAATCACCCGGTATATCAGGATGCAGTAATACATAATAATGAATAAATATAATTACGTAAATTAATTAGAAATGTACAATATAAGTTTTGTTAAAGTCAGAAACCTGACAGACATATATTATGAATTACAAAGTTACGTAAAAAGGGGTACAGCATTTTATGATATCGATTAAAATTTTCTGAGGATTAAATTTGAAGAAATACAAAATTAAAATTTTTATACCCCGTACAAAAACCTCCCCGGTGAGTATCCCATGTGTCCCATACACTAATAAGCTCATGCACAAAATTTCAGCATTTTATAATCAAAGGTCGCAGAGATGTGTTTCAACAAAGCTGGTGAGAAGTTAATAATAAATTAAAATGTAAATGTTTATAGCTGGAGCCCAGATGATACGACGCAAAAATACATCATATGCAAATAAAATATGGCTCTTATCTTTAGTTTTATTTACAAATTTAGAAAATATGCTTCCTGAAAAATACCTTAAAATTTTGCATGATGAATTGCAGAATAAAACTTGGAAATGGCACAGTCAATAAGCATTAAAACAGCAGTGTTATCAGACGAATGCCGCTCTGTATCTGCATGGATGGAAAACATTTTGAACAACCTTTGTAATCTTTGCATACAGTTGTTATTTGTACACAGTTTAGACACATTTGTACCTATAAATAGCACAATTATTATGTATTTATGCAATCATTGTTTCCATTCGTAATCTGTGTACGACCCCTGAAACGCAATCATCCGACATCATTTTCCCCTTGCGAACTCATATCCAGACATCAAAAAGTGGTGTAAGTCAGCATTTATGAATTTTCAATTCTCGGCGACTTTTTATAATAAAATGCTGAAATTTTGTACATCACCACACTAGCGTATAGAGCATATTTTACTCAAAGGGAACTTTTTGTTCGTGGGCCGAATAAAAATTTCAATTTTGTATTTCTTCAAATTTAATCCCATGAAAATTTTAATCGATTTCATAAAATTATGTATATTTTTTTACGTAAATTTGTAATTTAAATTATATGCCTATGATCCATATTTAAATAATAAAAGTCGATGTCAGTGTTTTTGGGAAACCTTGTATATTTCTTAAAAGATACCTTAAAAATTAAAATATTGTAACGAGAAATTTAAAAGTGTTCTTTCTAGTAATTTCAAACAAAAAATCTTTCAGTATATTTTATAAAAAATATCAGTATAGATATTTACTGATTTATTAATTCATATTGTAGAATAGTGAAATTAAAAATATATTCTCTTTTAACATGAAAAAAGTTTCGCCTTAAATAGACAAATCCAACAACTTAAATGAAGTGTGAACCAACAATTATAAAGAAAATAAATACTTCTATTATTTAAACTACAAATTCTAGTTTGGATGTTATTTTCTAATTGTAGGAAGGTAAACAATTTTTCTCTTGATTTTATCAAAGAATTTGGATTCTATGAATTTTCACACCTAACTTATGTACTGTTTATACGCGTATAAAATGTGCTCTTTTTTACGAAATTTTAGGATTAAAAATGCTTGATGAATATAGGCGGCACACTCTAGATAAAGTTATGAAAACATGTATGAAGTTACTGTGTATAACTAGTATATGTTGCTTTTAAAAGGTACGAATGATGGTTAAAAATGGTTGTTGAATAAAGACGGCATATTCTAGATAAAGTTATGAAAATATGTACGAAGTCACTGTGCATAACTAGTATATGTTGCTTTTAAAAGCTACAAATGATGGTTAAAAATGGTTGTTGAGTATGGGCGGCATATTCTAGATAAAGTTATGAAAACATGTACGATGTCACTGTGTATAACTAGTATATGATGCTTTTAAAATTTACGAATGTTGAACGATTTAATAAAAATAGTGAAATGCTGCACTATCACTTACCCTCATGGTTTATTACATAATTGACACATAATACGTATTGACACTTTAAATGCAATATATACTGGCGTATTAGTTGCTTTCTCATAATATTCGAAAAAGAAATATAAGAATGTTATGAAAAAAATCGCCAAAATACTTCTCCTGGAAAAAAGTTTGAGCATGTCGCAAGATGGCTTATCTTCATTCGTAATTTTTGAGAGAAATACTGCTCCTAAAGTTGTTAAATATGTGCAATTACTAAGAAGAGGATGGATAGACGAGAATATATATATATATATATATATATATATATTAACAGACAATTTTTAATAGGTTACTTGGTAACAAATTTGTCCGTGATTCGGCCAGACTAATGTGAACCGAACATTAATCTGCACAATCAGTTGGTTGTTCCTTCTGCTCACTGATTTCTATTCATCATGGTCAATGTTTTGTTAGCGGTCGAAGCTTTTATTTTTAGTCATATACCATATCTAGAAACAAATTTCTTAATCTGGCTCGGGAAAAATTACTTTTTACCTTTTAGTACACTTTAAAATAAATAAAACTTGTTTTTTTTTAAAAAAATAATATATATGCATTTATTTTTCATTTTTTGGTCTTATTTAATTATTTGTTCGTTTCGAAAAAACCGACCAGGGAAACATGCGAAGCTGCGCTATTTTTTAATGAGTGGTTTAATTTTTTTTCCATGCCATTGTTTTAGACAGCATGATTTCAGGATTGAAAAGAAAATATTCAAGCAATGTAACATGTAATTTAAAATTTATTTAAAATTTTATTGAACAAAATTTCCGGAGCGAATTGAAAAAAAAAGTAATTATAAACTTTATTCATTGAAATTCCAAATTCAGATGGGAATTTTTTAATCCATATATTTAAAGCTGTTTGGTAATTCTGTCAAATCTATTCCATTGAAATTCGATCGAATACGCATGCGTCAAAAAATCACCGGCCAATGAGGTGAGGGTCTATGACTGTCTCTACAAACGTGTTTGGGATCGTATCAATCTGTTGTTTTTTTCTGTTGTCACGTTGCGTTAAACCTAGGAAGATATTTATCTAGAACTCACTGTGGAGTGTTTAGAAGGTATTTATTTTATTTATTTATTTTATTTATTGTAATTTGTATGAATACTTAGATGTCCATTTCGGATTTACTGTTTAAAAATGAATTTAGGCTCATAAGTTGGCGAAATCCCGATGGAAATTTTTTTTTTAGATCTCTATCATTTTGTTTATATAGTACAGAAAATAATTATTCAAACGTGTAGAACACGTAATACAAAATTGGACCACTTATGGTCTGTTTATTATCGGGAATGAATCTTATGGTGTTCCGATTGATAATGAATTCGATTATGTAAATATAATGTCAAAAGACAGTACGCACGGTAGTAATATTTTTATTATTATGTGTTCGAAAAAAGCGAATCTGAGCGCCTGAATATAAATTATAAAATATTATTTCTATATTTAGCAACTAAATATTTAATAAATATGCAGGAATGTGACTAGCTTTATGTGAATGTATAATGTATGTAAGTCTGAACTTTAGCATTATTTTTTAACAGAAATATATTATCTCTATTCGATTTAAAAGTTTTGTCATTACATAAGTGTGCTATTTAATTTGTAAAGAGTATGTATGCATTATATTGTTTGTATGTATACAAATGTTTAGAATGTTTTGATTTGTAAACTCTTAATATTTGAATAATGTTTACATTATATTTGTTTGTATGTATACAAACAATATATGTATACAAAGAAGTATATATACAAACAATATTAATATTTACATTGTATTGTTTGTATGTATACAAATCTTGAATGTTTTAATTTATTACATTCATTTTTTACCAGTTTGCATGTCCGTTCATGGGCGATTCATATGAAACTCATAATTTGTCACAAATTGGTGATTTTATTGATTTAGTGCTTTGCCCAAGAATGTGGAAAACAAAACTATTTTTGACATCGGGTGAAATGAATGAGGTTATTTCGGTTTTTATTTTGTATATAAAAAATGTTATATGTAAAAAAATCCTGGCCATTAATCACATTGTTTTTTGTATATTTAAAGACGATTACTTATTCTTTGTAATTATTTTTTTGCTGGGGGTTTTTGAGCAAAATAATATTACTTCATAGCTAGAACCAGTTCCGCTAATCATTAATATTTTCTTAATCCTTTGACCGCTGAGCAAATGGGCAAATTTGTAATGTTTTTTCTGTTATTTTTTTTAAATGTCAAAAAAAGATAAATTTTCAAAATTGGTATAAAAAACTTAGGTACTTCTCTATTATCCCATCGTCCACTTTTCATAACAAAATACTATTGCCAAAATGTATGATTAAATGCCAAAAATGCAATCCCATTTACTTGATGTCGGAAGCATTATACGTGTTTGTTATGTCGTCAAGTGGTTTTTAATTCAACATTTGCGCGTATTAATGACAACGTTCTCCCGTTTATTTGGCGTTACAGTTTGGCGATAGTTTTTTGTTATGAAAAGTGGTCGATGAGATAATAGAGAAGTACCAAAACTTAATTACGTATATGAGTAGATTCCTTGACTATATTAATCATTACTCAATATTTTAAAACTGCATCATATTTGTAGAATTATATTAATTTAAACAATGCTTCTATTGAAGTGTGAAGAAGCACATACTTCTATGAAGAACCATATATTTACATAATCGTTTTCATTAGCAATCGGAACACCATAAGATTCATCCCCGATAATAAACGGACTATAAGTGGTCCAATTTTGTATTACGTGTTCTACGATATTTTACGTACGTTTGAATAATTATTTTCTGTACTATATACACAAAATGATAGAGATCTAAAAACACAATTTCCATCGGGATTGATTTTCCGAATGTTAAATGAGCCTAAATTCATTTTTAAACAGTAAATCCGAAATGGACACCTAAGTATTCATACAAATTATAATAAATAAAATAAATACCTTCTAAACACTCCACAGTGAGTTCTATATAAATACCTTCCTAGGTTTAATGCAATGTGCAAGAAAAAAAAAAACAGGAGATGATCCCAAACACGTTAATAGAGACAGTAATAGACTCTCACCTCATTGGCCGGCGATTTTTTTGACGCATGCGTATTGGGTCGAATATTGTTGAAAAATGATTTTGAAGAAAAAATCGGGAAATTCACAAAATGGTTTCGGGAAAAACTTCACCAAATGGTTTAAAAATTCTTTGAGTGACAGCGGGAAAAAAATTTCGTTTTACATTCAATCATCGCAATTGGCGAGTGTGACTATTAAGTTTAGCCAGTACTGGCAATAACATCAATTACCAATTTTCAGTATTACTCGCCGATTGGTGAGTGTTAATTTTGTCTTATATCACAAACTGTATTTACATATACTACTAGATATAATGATTATGAACCATGATTTTTCTATTATTGGGCGAGATTCATGTTTTTTCAGCAATTCTTTGACGAAATTCATGTTTTTTCAGCGATCCTTTGAAGAATTTCGCATTTTTCTCATGATCCTTAACGAAATTCGCATTTTCCAGCGATTCTTTGATAAAATACATTTTATTCCGCAATTTTTAGACGAAATTTAGTAAAAAAGCATGACCTTTTGGTGAACTTTCCTTTTTTGCAATTCTTTGACAAAATTTGCTTATCTTTCACGATCCTTTTGCATAATTAATGTTTTTTCTGATGTCTTTTAACGAAAGTCATGTTTCCCCATGATCCTTTGATGAATTTAGTGTTTTTTCCTCAATCATTTGACGAAATCTGTGATTCCCCCCCCCCCCCCCCGAAGATTGGTTAGATGTTTTTAGTCTGCAGGTGCCCTAAAAAGTCTGTGACGCCCGTTGCTGCATTGCACACATTCTTTCTTCCATGGTGCATCGAACGAAGAAAATTCATCCTAAAGAATCATTGTTTCATTCTTGACATTTCTGGAAAGAAACAACGTTCAACTCATTGGCTGAATTGTAAAGGGCGAAATGTGTCAAACATTAGCGGAAAGAAAGTGCGCAATTTGTTCGTTCATGGATAAAATCATGAAATTCATTAATCAATAGTTGATAAATTCGTCAATCGATAGCGGAAAAATCGCAAAATTCATTAATCGACAGTGGAAAAATCGCAAAATTCATCAACTGGTTTCGGGGGAAAAAGTTTTCGAATATCGTCAAATGGCTTCGAGAAAAAAAATCACAATCCGTCAATTTCGGAGAAAAAATCGTGAAATTCGCCAAATGGTTTCGAAATTTGTCGAGCGACAGCGGAGAAAAAAATCTTTTTCCATTCAATCATCGCAATTGGTGAGTGTGACTATTATGTTTGACCAGTGGTGGCAATAAAGTCCATTGCCAAATTTTCAGGATTACTCGCTGTTTGGCAAGTGCTAATTTTGTCCTATACTTCAAAACCCTTTTGATCATATCATCAGTGTGCAGGACAATTTTTTTTACGTGAACCATTTGATGAATTTTGTGATTTTTCCATTATCGATTGACCGATTTTACTGCTATCGATTGTTGAATTTTATAATTTATCAACTATTGATTAGCGAATTTCATGATTTTTTCCATGAACGTTTGACGAATTACGCAAAAAAATTAAGAATATCGTTAAATTGTCTTGGGTAAAAAAAAATTTAATATTGTCAAATGCCTTCGAGAAAAAGTTGCAAGTTGGAACGCCTGTGACCTCTTTTTCATGTTATGCATCTCGGGTCTATCCCCCCAAGTGGGACACTTTTCTAAATTTTGCAGACACCTCTCATGTGGTATATCGCTGGAAAATTCTTTGACCGCTTATTCATGTTATGCATCTCCGGGGTCCATCCCGCCACCCCCCCTCCCCCCCCCAAAGGGTACTTTATAAATTTTGCACACAACCCTCATGTTATATATCATTGGAAAGGTCTGTGACTGCTTAATCATATTATGCATCTCGGGTCTATCCCCCCCCCCCCCAAGTGGGACACTTTTCTAAATTTTGCAGACACCTCTCATGTGGTATATCGCTGGAAAAGTCTTTGACCGCTTATTCATGTTATGCATCTCCAGGGTCCATCCAGCCACCCCCCCCCCCCCAAGGAAGGCACTTTTATAAATTTTGTTGACACATCTCATGTGATATATCGCTGGAAAAGTCTTTGACCACTTATTCATGTTATGCATCTCCGGGGTCCATCCCGCCACCCCCCCTCCCCCCCCAAAGGGTACTTTATAAATTTTGCACACAACCCTCATGTTATATATCATTGGAAAGGTCTGTGACTGCTTAATCATATTATGCATCTCGGGTCTATCCCCCCCCCCCCCAAGTGGGACACTTTTCTAAATTTTGCAGACACCTCTCATGTGATATATCGCTGGAAAAGTCTTTGACCGCTTATTCATGTTATGCATCTCCGGGGTCCATCCCGCCACCCCCCCCCTAAGGAAGGCACTTTTATAAATTTTGTTGACACATCTCATGTGATATATCGCTGGAAAAGTCTTTGACCACTTATTCATGTTATGCATCTCCGGGGTCCATCCCGCCACCCCCCCTCCCCCCCAAAGGGTACTTTATAAATTTTGCACACAACCCTCATGTTATATATCATTGGAAAGGTCTGTGACTGCTTAATCATATTATGCATCTCGGGTCTATCCCCCCCCCCCAAGTGGGACACTTTTCTAAATTTTGCAGACACCTCTCATGTGATATATCGCTGGAAAAGTCTTTGACCGCTTATTCATGTTATGCATCTCCGGGGTCCATCCCGCCACCCCCCCCCCCCCTAAGGAAGGAACTTTTATAAATTTTGTTGACACTCCTCATGTTATATATTGTTGGAAAGGTCTGTGACTGCTTAATCATATTATGCATCTCCGATGTCCATCTCCCCACTTTGCCCCCCCCCCCCCAAAGGGTACTTTATAAATTTTGCACACAACCCTCATATTATATATCATTGGAAAGGTCTGTGACTGCTTAATCGTATTATGCATCTCTGATGTCCATCTCCCCACTTTGCCCCCCCACCCCCCCAAAGGGTACTTTATAAATTTTGCACACAACCCTCATGTTATATATCATTGGAAAGGTCTGTGACCACTTAATCATATTATGCATCTCAAATGTCCAACTCCCCACTTTGCCCCCCCCCCACCCCCCCAAGGGATACTTTTCTAAATTTTGTTGACACCCCTCATGTCATATATTGTTGGAAAGGTCTGTGACTGCTTAATCATATTATGCATCTCCGATGTTCATCTCCCCACTTTGCCCCCCCCCCTCCCCAAGGGGTACTTTCTAAATTTTGCACACAACCCTCATGTTAAATATCATTGGAAAGGCCTGTGACCACTTATATCATATTATGCATCTCCGATGCCCATCTCCCCACTTTGCCCCCCCCCCCAAGGGGTACTTTCTAAATTTTGCACACAACCCTCATGTTATATATCATTGGAAAGGTCTGTGACCACTTAATCATATTATCCTCCCCACTATGAAATTTGTCAAGTTAAAGCAACTATAAATTTTATTTTTATGGTACTATCAAGTTGTTTGCCGTCAAATTTTGACGGGTTCCATCTAGTATCTTATAAAAACATCCAGTCTGCACATAATCAATATCTCATTTTTTAGATTTTATTTCCTTAACTTTAATATTTCAGGAAACAATTTGCACTTTTACTTCCTTTTTTTTTCTTTTCGTTTTTTAGATAATCATTTTTTTGTGTAATATGACAAATGTTGTTTAGTAGATACTTTGTATTTTATTATTCTGTGACATCACAAATAATTTAAGTAATCTCTGTAATAATATTTATTTCAGCATATACTTTTTGGTTCATTTCAATTCACTTAACTATTATTTTATTTTTGTGAACAGAGATTTATATCAATTCACTTCACACCATTAAACCTTTTGAATTTTCGTTAAATGCATATCTTTACATGTATTGAGTGCGAATTGAAATTATAAATTGTAAATTAAACCCTTTTTTTTACATAATTGTTTGAGTCAGAAACTATTTTAAAATACATTTAACTTTCACATTAATTATATTTTTGTGTTTATAAATAAAAGAACACGGGGAAAACAAAAGACAAAGATGAAATATTGTTGTAATCATTTTCCAATCATGCGCATAAAACTATATATTCATATCCATTAGCGCTAAATTATCACCAAACCTGGCGACACTTGGCAAAATATCGCCAAATTTGGCGACCAAAGTAAGTCTTCATAAATGAAGCCAACTTGGCTATAGCTCAATAATTTGGCAAATTTCTTATTCAAATTCAGTATTAACGAATCTTTTGTGAACGGTTTCTTTGCATTTTAGCTTGCTGTTTTTGAGTAACATTAGCTAAAATTTTAAAACGAAGATATAGGAAAGCAACCTTTTCCTCCCGGTACAGGCCGGAAGGACTATTTTTCTTTTCACCTCTCCTATTATGGGTCAGATATGTCAATTCTTCCATTTTTCCTTCATTACACATTACTTCATTTACCTATTAATACTTGTGAAATGAAAAACCATTGGAGAAAAATTTCAAATTTCGAAATAAGAAAAAATATCTCGTTGAAAGCAATTCCTATTTTTAAAAGTCATACCAATTGTAAAACAAATTTAAAGAATATCGATTTTGTCGTTATTAAATAACATTGTAATTCTTCTTTTCACAAAATGGATTAAAAAAAAAATATATATTTTATGGTGTTATCTTGAAATGCCAAGTCATTACTTCATTTAAATCCAATTAAAGTAACGTAATTTACATAATGGTTTTACTTTATACTTAATAAAATGTTTTCAGATTACAGAAATTCTTGATCTCTTTCAAATTTTAGAAATACATCTTTCTACTCTTAATACTCGTAAAACATAAGCTGGTTCACATGAAAAGCATTGAACTAAATTGTAATGATTAAACTTAAAAGGAATTATCTCTATCGCCGAATTCCTTTCAGACAATTAATTTTTTTTTCAATCCTTTTTTTTTTGTACAACTTTAGATTTAGAATAATAAGGATTGAGAGATTACTTTAAGGAATTTATACAAGAATTTGCTTGTTATGCGTTATTTTTTAAATAAAAAGTAAAATGCTCGCATATTTATATAAAACTGTTCTCTAAGGAATATTTTTGTGTGTATATATCGATATATATATACACCAGTACATATTTTATGTATAATATTTTACGTAGGAGTGTTTGCGCTTTTTTTATTTCTACTTGAGACTTTTTTTTTTCTTTCCTTAGCAAATCGTGTGTGGCCTTGTAACTTTATTCAAACGCAAATCATGGGTATTTGCATAAAAAGTAGAGGGATCTGACATCGTACAAGAAGCAAGGATGCAGCACAGAATCTTTGATCAGATTGGAAGAAATGAAAGTGAAATTGAATGCAAATACAAAAAAGGAGAAAAAATATCCGTTATCTTATAATAATTACTAAGAATGCAACTGCACACAGAAAAAAGTTTTGTTGAATCAACAAAAATTTGTTTGCCCCAACGAAACTTTTTGTTTAAATATGGGTCAATGGGAATTTCGTTTGAATCAACAAAAAAAATATTGTTGATTTTTTTTGCAATTCCAAAAAAAAAAAAAATGTATCGTCAGCAAAAAAATGTTTTGTTAATTCAAGTAAAATGGTTCAATTTTACTTGAATTAACAAAATTATTTTTGTTACATAGATATATGCTATGTATTATTTTAACAATCTATTTTCTTTTTTCAACAAACTATATTTTGTTTGTTTAATCAATAAAATATGTTATATTACGAACTTGTTTTGTTTATACTACAAAAACATTTATTAAATGAACCAATCTACATATGCAATTTTAAGTATTTTTTAATTCATTTTCAACAGTGAATTACGATTGTAAACCTTGAACAATAACAAGTGAATTTTATCGGGCTTTTTTTCAAGCGTAAACCGAGAGAATGAAAATTGCCCATGCCGGGAGTCGATCCCGGGTCCTCAGAACAGCAGCCTGACGCTTTACCACTGCTCTACCAGGAACGATATCTGATTTTGGTATTTCTCACTCTTATATATGTCGGAACGGCTGCAATCGCAGCACAAGATGGAATGTCATAAGGAGCACGCAAATTTCTGCGGCAAACATGAGACGACAGTACAAAGCACAGCATACGGCAACACATAGTTAATTTTTTATTCATTTTCAGCAGTGAATTACGCCTGTAAAAAGCAGGATAAAAATTTCCTTGTTATTATTCAAAGATTACAGGCGTATTTAACTGCTGAAAATGAGATAGAGCTATTGCAGAAATCACGAAAAATGCAACATAGCAGCGCCACCTGTTGCGCGATTTAAAGTAAAAAGTAATCAGCAACAATTTATATCAGAAAGTAACTGAATAAAAGGTTTTATTAAATTCCGTGCATTAGTTCTTGAGATAACGAAATCGCGTTCAGGACAACCGGAAATCGAAAATTTTCATGAATCCAATTCTTTCTTCTTGCAAAGATGGAAGACGGTAATAAATGGGGCAGGGGGATTTTTAAAACTACCTTTGTCCGTCCCAGTGAAAAAAAAGTTTTAATTACCCCAAAATTATGTTAATCATGTAATTATATAGCTATATAAGTCAAATAAATCAAGTTACGTAAGAGAGATATGGCTACTACACAAGAATTTAAATTTTTCAAAAATAACAAAATTTTGCTGGAATTAAAAAAATATTGTAAAATTAAAAGAAACAAATTTTGTTAGTTCAAGTAAAATTGGTGAAATTTTGTTAAAATTTTGTACGAGTGTTAACAATATTTTTTTGTCCAAGCAACAAAACCAATTTTTTTACTTGAACTAAAAATTTGACTAAAACAACCAAAATGTACTCAACAAAACGGGTTTTGTTGTTTTAATCAATTCCTTTTTCTGGGTGTGTGATGTTGAATGAAAAAAAAAATGAATATTTTCAATTTTCCCAAGTTAATAATTGCGTAGATTATTTAAGGTAAAGCTAGGATAGTCTGCGCACAATTCAAAAGAATAGCAATAAAAAATCTAAATATTAATTTTTTGCTAAACTATTCATGAATAACTTTTACTTCATTTGTTTCTTATGCATTTCCATTGCTATTTTGTTGTTATGTTGTAATTTAATAGAACAATTGTAATAAAACCAATAAAGTTATTTTGCGCAATCTCTCCTTATAGGGTTGGTGTGATTGCGCACATGGGTAGGAGAGATTGTTACTTATAATAACTACAATTAAATTGTTAACAGTAATAATTACACTTAAATGACATTGCTGTAAGGTTTTTGTGAACAAATATTATTGTATTAGGAGTGAATATTTCAACCTAATGATTAAAGAATCAGAAAAAGGAAATAATTTTAAAAACGATTAAAAAATTTTAATTAAAGAAAAAAAATTAAAGAACCAGAAAAAGCAAGTCCAGATAAGATTAAAAAATAAAATAATGTTACTTAATAAGGCGTTTAACTTAAAATTATCCTAAGTAGCAAATGCGCAAACTCTCCAATTTCGGTAGGAGAGATTGCGCGGCCTTTTATTTAAACATGACCTCTTTTAAAACGAACCGTTGATGTTCACATTGTTAGTCTAGATTAGTAGCTTATGAGAAATCGTTTAAGTTAAAAATATTTTGTACTATTGACATTGTATAGAAATTCTGATGAAGAGCTCTGAAAATTCAAGCACTTACTTTGGGAAAACAAAACAAAATAGCAATACTTTATATTAAAAGCTCAAAGCAATCAACGTGCACTTTCAAGTAGACACTCCACTACTGTTGTTGTACAACTACCTGGAGTCGCTGCACGCTCACTCTACTCCTTCCCCCCAAACCTCTATGTGCGCAATCTCTCCGACTGCGTCATCTCTCCTGGCTTTATCTTATGCTAAAATTTACCAATATATATCATAGATTCCAAATAGCATATATAAATATTATAGATTCCAAATAAAAGAAATATAAATTTCATTCCTTCTTTTATCATATACAGGGATATTCTAAATGATGGACCCGTTTTCGAAAAATTGTATTTATTAAAGTACAAATCCAAAATGAACAATCTTTATACCAATGAAAAGAGGAAGTTTCAAAGTTTTTTTAAGACATTATAAATATGCAATGTGTCTACAGTTTTCTGCACGGCAACGAACTCAAGAACGTAGAAAACCATGTGTTCCACAGTAGCCATCTCACTCATAACTGGCAGTAAAAACGAAATAGCAGTCTATTGCCGCGCGACCTCTACTGGCCGCCTCTGGAACTATCACCGCTTTGAAAGTCGTGCACTCAGTCATAGCAAATACGCTTTCTCGTGCGTGGGACGAGTTTGGCTATCGCGTAGATGTTTGCCGTGCAACAAATGGTGGAGACATTGTACATTTATAATGTCTTAAAAAAACTTTGAAACTTCCTCTTTTCATCGGTATAAATATTGTTCATTTTGGATTTGTACTTTAATAAATACAATTTTTTGAAAATGGGCCCATCATTTAGAATAACCCTGTATGATGTGGTTTTGCATGAATTATTTTACCTCGATTTATTCGATCTTTTTGCCGCAATACATAAAGTAAATAAAACAAGATTGAAAAATCATGCGTCAAGCATAGATTATGTAACACTTTCCAACGCTTCCAAAATAATTTTACAAATCATACCGTTTAATAAGCTGAGAGATAACATCTAAGTAAACAATTTCAAAAACGCATAACATATTTAAAAACATAATTTCAGGAATTTCCAACCTATACAATATTCGGAAAAATATCCGAATACTTTTATTCAGCCCTGTATATGATCTATAGATTTGTATATATATACTACATAGGATGCTAAATTTTAGTTCAGTTAAGAAACGCGTAGCACAGTTTAAAATTCTCCTTCTGGAGTTTCTGTCAATAAACGGAAATGTGTTCGCGAACTTTTGTATTTCCCTGTATATGATCTACAGAATTTATACACACCCCGTAATAAACAAAAAGTGAGTTAAATTTAAAATCGCGTTCAGTAACTTAAAACGCACTTCCAGGAATTATTGTTAACAGACAGTAGAGAATTCTTTTGTTTGTCCCTGTAAATGCACGATGACTGCTATACACACACTATTCTGTAGTAAGCCTCTTGTAATGCACCTTAGTGATATATATAAATTTCAATGCGTTTAAAATTGTGAAACATTATTTAAATAAACCGCAGACGATTTTTCTCCATAGACGTAATGTAACGGAATTCTTTTGACTGTCCCTGTAAATTAACTATAAGTGCTATTCACACCCTATTCCATATTAAGCTTCTTGTAATACACCTTAGTGATATATATCAATTACAATGTGTTTGCAATTGTGTAACAACATTAAAAAACACCGCAAATGATTTTTCCCCATAGACCGTAATGTAACGGAATTCTTTTGAGTGTCCCTGTAAAAAAACTATAAGTGCTACACACTTCCGTTTAAATAGGGAACGCGCTATAGATAACGTCAATAACATATAAAAATTGCAAGGCAATCCGAGCCTATTTACGGGAGTTAGAGCACGGCCAGACGGCAGACGGCCAGACGGCCAGACAAACCGAAGTCATAAACACTTTTCAACTAGGTTGGAAAGTGTTAAAAATGGTAACTTTGTGTTTCGGATGCAATAAGCTTTCGTTAAGCGTTATACGTTTCGTTATGTCCATTGCCATGTATATTTTTTTTTAATAAAAATCACTAGAATGTTTGTAATACATTCACACGCTAGTTACATTTTTAGTTTACGCGTTCCAGTAATAGTCATTATTAACGTACTGTTTGGCATCTTGGCTTACATGCTGTTGTCTGGCAGCCTGTCTGTAATTTCAAAATATGTATATATATCACAGCCTAACTGATTTTCCGAAAGACTCACGGGATTTGGCATTATTCGCTAATTTATCTCGCCAGATTAAACATCGGCATGCGAAAACTTTCATTGTTAGTGGAGTTCCTCTTTGATTTTTAGGGTTTCGTTCATGTCACGAAACCCTATTACTCCCGCTCCGTTGTCTGTCCGTCACAGAGCCATTCTCAGAAACTATGTAACTTACAGAGTTGAAACTTTGCGTATATATAGCTGAATACCAGCTATGTAGCTCAAAATATTAAAATTTGAAAAAAATCTATTATTTTAATAAATAGAGATAAAAAACCAAAATTCTAACAGCCTTTTCCAATTAAATTTAAACATTTAAGTTTCGTTATAACAGTTGCCATAAATTAAAAATCCACAATGAAATTCTTTCTACAATAATTAATTTTCTATTGAACGATTTCCACGTGAAAATTGAAAATGAAATAAAAAGTTTCACCAATTGAAAAAAAGATAAATATGAAATAAAATTGATTGACGTCATAGTGGTAATAAAACGGAAAATTTCTAAGATTTCTCAATAATACAAGGAGTATGAGCATGTGTATGTACACAAAGCAGATTAATATCACGCCATTAGAGAATTGAAAAGAAAATCTGACGTCCTATGGGAAGTTTAATGAATTTTTCAAATGTTTGAGAATAATACAAAGCGAGTATCAATATGAGTAATAGAGAATAATAAATATATGAGTTTGAGAAACATATTGAATCGTGATAAAAACTCAGTTATGGAAATATTCGCATATTTTAACATTTTGAAGGTGTACAACATGTTTAATTTTTAAATTATTTTTTTTTAAATATGGCATTTAGTCCGCATGACAGATATTATTGTGACAGAATATAATAGCGGGGTTCGCCCGCAATCGGGTTAGTTTAGATATTCGAAAAAACCAAAAAATAGACCGGTAAATTTTTACTTTATAAAAAACAGGACTTTTTTTATGCTAAATTAAATTTATTTGGATTTATTAAAAAAAGGATAAAGTTTTTTTAAACGAATATAAAACGAAACCCTTTGAGCGATCTTCGATCACACTTACCCACTTGTTCTGATTTGCACTGTATAAAGTAGCTTTGTCGGTTGACAACCGTAAACATCTTGCTTGGATACTTCGCTGGTTGTGAACTTTTTACGCAAGAATGATTAAACATTTGAATTAATGAACATTCGAACAACTCGTTATTTGAGCAGTAGAACATGGCTTGTTTTGATTTTAACAGAAAAAGAATATTATGGCCTGCAACGCAATAACAACTTTTCTAAAGTGCTATATTTTACACCTAAAGAATTGATCGTATTAATGTAATATTCCTGCATTGTCTAATGTGCGTGGTTACACACATAAATAACAGTGGTTATTGTTTTACTACAGCCAGATTAGAACATAATAAATTGTAAAGGATCAAAGTTTATCTTGATTGAGTAAAACATGTTACAATGTGATCTGATTAAAAAATAATATTAACAAATTTATACAGGTATTGCAGGCATTGCAATAAAGCAGACATTATACAATTATTTAAATGTAAATTTTAAAGTAAAATTTTTCTAATGTAAATATACATTTTGGCTAAACAGTAAGTTATAAAAATATAAATAATTAATAAATCTTAGCTAAGTAGTGTTTTTAGTATATGTTTAGAGTTCAATTATAAACGTCTTAAATTAGTTTTGACGGCTTAAAATCCATATTTATTTAGAAAACACTGTAGATTTTAAGAAAGAAATTCTAAATACAAAATTAAAATATCCTATACAAACGAATTTTAATGTATATCACAATTGATAAGGAAGAAAGTTGGGAATGTGAAATTTTTTTGAACATATCTAAATAAGAAAGTTTAGACTGTAGATTGCACAAATAACTTTATGACCATTTAGTTAGTTCATCTATGACATACATTTGCATTATTTTAAATTAAAAGTAAAAAATAATAATTGAAAAAAAAAACAGTTACTTAAACTCGCCTTAAATGGAGTTTTAATTTTAAGGGTCGTAAAACGGATCACTGTTAGAATTATTAGAAGTTTTCCATTAAATGAGACCAAATAATAGTAATAATTACCACATCGCTTTGAAATGACTAAGATGCAAGGATTAAACTACAAATAATTCAAACAATTCATGCATGTAATAGACGAGTAGATTAGAACAGTCCTTTAGCCTTAGATTAACCTAATTTAGAATAAGACAGTTAAGTATTAATTTGTCTTGAAATTACCTCAATGTACAGGACGCCAGGGAACAAAAATAGAAGGGTAGAAGATATCTTTGACTTATCGCAGCATAGTAGTGTAGTAAGTCTTTTGGAGAATTTTAAAACACCACACCATATTCTCACCATATCCCCTATGACACGTAACCCCTTCGGTCCAAGTGTATTTTCTAGTAAATACAGGCTCCAGAGCGTTCTTTCATTTGTCAAAGAAAGTGTTAATAATATAAACCTAACCAAAAAATCATCTCAATGTCACATTAAAAATGTAGCAATCACAACAAATCCATGTCACAATAAAACTTTTGAAGATCTATTGTTTCATTAAAATTACATAATCATATTTAAAACGAATAGAATTTAAGGGTCGTAAAACGGATCACTGTTAGAATTATTAGAAATTTTCCATTAAATGAGACCAAATAATAGTAATAATTACCACATCGCTTTGAAATGACTAAGATGTAAGGATTAAACTACAAATAATTCAAACAATTCATGCATGTAATAGACGAGTAGATTAGAACAGTCCTTTAGCCTTAGATTAACCTAATTTAGAATAAGACAGTTAAGTATTAATTTGTCTTGAAATTATCTCAATGTATGGGACGCCAGGGAACGAAAATAGAAGCGTAGAAGAAATCTTTGACTTATCGCAGCATAGTAGTGTAGTAAGTCTTTTGGAGTATATTAAAACACCACAGCATATTCTCACCATATCCCCTATGACACGTAACCCCTTCGGTCCAAGTGTATTTTCTAGTAAATACAGGCTCCAGAGAGTTCTTTCATTTGGCAAAGAAAGTGTTAATAATATAAACCTAACCAAAAAATCATCTCAATGTCACATTAAAAATGTAGCAATCACAATAAATCCATGTCACAATAAAACTTTTGAAGATCTATTGTTTCATTAAAATTACATAATCATATTTAAAACGAATAGAATTTAAGGGTCGTAAAACGGATCACTGTTAGAATTATTAGAAGTTTTCCATTAAATGAGACCAAATAATAGTAATAATTATCACATCGCTTTGAAATGACTAAGATGTAAGGATTAAACTACAAATAATTCAAACAATTCATGCATGTAATAGACGAGTAGATTAGAACAGTCCTTTAGCCTTAGATTAACCTAATTCAGAATAAGACAGTTAAGTATTAATTTGTCTTGAAATTATCTCAATGTATGGGACGCCAGGGAACGAAAATAGAAGCGTAGAAGAAATCTTTGATTTATCGCAGCATAGTAGTGTAGTAAGTCTTTTGGAGTATATTAAAACACCACACCATATTCTCACCATACCCCCTATGACACGTAACCCCTTCGGTCCAAGTGTATTTTCTAGTAAATACAGGATCCAGAGAGTTCTTTCATTTGGCAAAGAAAGTGTTAATAATATAAACCTAACCAAAAAATCATCTCAATGTCACATTAAAAATGTAGCAATCACAATAAATCCATGTCACAATAAAACTTTTGAAGATCTATTGTTTCATTAAAATTACATAATCATATTTAAAACGAATAGAATTTAAGGGTCGTAAAACGGATCACTGTTAGAATTATTAGAAGTTTTCCATTAAATGAGACCAAATAATAGTAATAATTACCACATCGCTTTGAAATGACTAAGATGTAAGGATTAAACTACAAATAATTCAAACAATTCATGCATGTAATTGACGAGTAGATTAGAACAGTCCTTTAGCCTTAGATTAACCTAATTTAGAATAAGACAGTTAAGTATTAATTTGTCTTGAAATTATCTCAATGTATGGGACGCCAGGGAACGAAAATAGAAGCGTAGAAGAAATCTTTGATTTATCGCAGCATAGTAGTTTAGTAAGTCTTTTGGAGTATATTAAAACACCACACCATATTCTCACCATATCCCCTATGACACGTAACCCCTTCGGTCCAAGTGTATTTTCTAGTAAATACAGGCTCCAGAGAGTTCTTTCATTTGGCAAAGAAAGTGATAATAATATAAACCTAACCAAAAAATCATCTCAATGTCACATTAAAAATGTAGCAATCACAGTAAATCCATGTCACAATAAAACTTTTGAAGATCTATTGTTTCATTAAAATTACACAATCATATTTAAAGCGAATAGAATTTATTTTCTTATTATTTTATTTTATTCGGCATATAGTCTGCATTACTTATGTAAAATGTATTTTTTTAATAATATTCTTAATAGAATTTCACATGAACAAATTTAATTCACAATCTAGTACATGTGATGATGTTATGAAAAGTAATTGAAAACCTATAGATCACTTAATGTTGAAATCGACCATTAAATGTGACATCTATGTATACGTTATGGAAGCAACTTTTGTTTTTTTTTGTCAGAGGAAGCATTTATGAATACATTTCAGATAAATAATTAATTTAATATGGTATCTTCTTACTGATACGCTTTCAATGATAAAAACCTAAGTATCATTTTGTGTTACATTAAAAGTAAAAGCGTCTTTTAAAAGAAATATTTTAAATTTTCTTTATCAAATGGGCGATTTAGGTTTAAAGAAAAAAAATGTAAATTTTTTAATTGTACAATGTTCATAATCATGTATGATATGAATTTCATGATATGGTTACTTAAAATGTAATTTTTAACCACATTCTTAAAAACATTTCTTATCAATAAGAATAATTCATTATTTCCAATTTCTAATGCTTCTAAAATACAATAAAGATATTTAGATCATTTAACGTTAAAATCGATTCAACCATTTTTAAAACAACGATATCATTTTAATAGAAAAAGCTGTCAGAAATACATTTTAAACTTTAGAGCTTCTATATTCTTATTGGTTCGCTCTCAGTGTTAAAAATAATGTAACATTTTATGTTGCGTTAAAATTTTCTGCGTAAAAAAACAACGGAGATTTTTTAACTGAAAAAAATCATTTTATCAATGTACAATTCAGATTAAAAGGGAAAAAAAAGTTAACAATTTTTAATTGTATATAGTAATTTGTTTTATATTATATAAGATATTTTGTTCATGTTTTGATTAAAACATTCTTTAATACAATCATAATAGCAGATCGTAGGCATAATTTTTTTCACAACTGAATAAATATAATGTTTCTTTTAAAGTCATTAAAAACTGCCTTGGCTCTGTTTCATTTCAATAAAATGCATCTAAACTTAAGTCATAACTAAACTAAAATAAGACAAAAAATTTCATCCCTCATATGATTATGTCTGTTAGATAAATGTTTAGACGTATGAGTGAATGAAAATGTGAATGCAAACACTGTACTCATCGTTTCGTAATTATTTCGAATTATGTAAATACAGTATGCCCACTAAAGTCCCTTGCCACCTTCTTAACTTCGGAACGGCTTCTGCTATATTCATAAAAGTGGTGTCTAGGTATAGTAAAGTAGCCATGCGCTACACAATGAAACCGCCTACAGCGCCACCTGGTGGAATGCTGTGGAGTTAGCATTCCGATCTCGAAAACGGAAAGAGATAGAGAAAAAAGGTGATTTACAAAGTTGTAGAGTATCATGGATTTAGTACGAAAAACACCTTGTGGACATTAATGCGAAGAATAGAACGGTTAAAACACGCTTTTGTTTTTCTGTTATTTCCTACATTGTGACGTGACAAAACGATCTTAGAAAGAAAGAAACGACCAGTTATGAAACAGCAGGTGTGTGCGATCCCTCCACTAACATTGTAGGACATTAAACGACGCTATTACGGACGCTTGTGTCAACGTGTCACCATCTATGCTCCAACGTGTGCAATGTGAAATTCAAACAAGCATCCAAATATGCATTGCAGCTGACGGTGAGAAATTTGAACATCTAAAATAAAGGTATATTATTACAACTAGTTGTTTTTTTTCTTTCTAAGATCGTTTTGACACTTCACAGTGTAGGAAATCACAAAAAGACAAATGCGTGTTTTAATCGTTCTATTATTCGCATTAATGTCCACAATGTGACTTTTCGTACTAAATCGATGATGCTCGACAGCTTTGTAAATCACTTTTTTCCTTTATCTCTTTCCGTTTTCGAGATTGAAATGCTAACTCCGCAACATTCCACCAGGTGGCGCCATAGGAAGTTTCATTGAGTAGCGCATGGCTAATTTACTATACCTAGACACTACTTTTATGAATATAGCAACAGCCGTTCCGAAGTTAAGAGGATGGCAAGGGAATTTAGTGGGCATACTGTATATGCATATATAAACTCTTTATATTTTCGACATATCTGTATACATTTGTATTATGGAAAACAAACTGCAAAATATGTTTAATACATGTATGATTTGTTAAAATATATTTTGTAATTTAGAACACATGAAACAATTATTGATATACATTTGTTAGAATGAAATTATGCTTAAGGAAAGATAAAAGTTTAGCTACGAAAAGGAAAAGGAAAGATAAAGTTTAGTAACGAATTATCAAAGTAGCTGCAAGATACTGGATTTAGTTAATTTGTATCATATTTTATGCGCATATTTTATTGTGTAAAATATACACAGAAATAGTTTTTAATAATCATTTCAGTGTTTACAAACAAATTTTAGAAACATTTGTGAGAAAGTTATAAAGAATCAATAATAACAAAATATAAATTATTCCATAAAAATTAATTTAATTATTCTCCAGAATAACAATTATATATATTTGATACACATTTGCAATGAAATATCTTAAAATCCCATAATAGATTTTTTTTAATATCTAGTTTTATCAATGATACATTTTTTTATTTACGTACAATATAAATTTCTCTTAAACACTTTAATAACATAAATATAAGATATTTTATGGAAAATGCAAATGCTTGTATGAAGCATATAATTCCTAAAAAAATACACCGGAAAAGCGGATTTAATATCAAAATCTATCATACATTTTTACAGAAACTTTGCCTTTTATCGTTTCAAAAGCAACGATCAGATAAAGATACTCAATTTTAATCTGCTTATTGAATTCTTACTAAGATAAAAAGAAATAAGTATTCACTTACCTAACATTAATATTTCAATGATTAGAATGATAATAGATTTCTCCTAATTTAAAAAAATAATTTACGATTTTTTTTTCAGCAATAGCGCAGTCTGGATGAATGGAATAAATCTTATGTATTAGTACTTTTATTTAATTGAACACATATTAATTTAAAAAATTAGTTTTCTAATATTATTAGTCATTCTTCTATTGAACGATTATAAAAGAAAAATCCTGATTATACTGCAATGAAAAAATATGTTATTGTGTTTAATATTAAATATCAGAAACAGAAGCTGGCGTTTTTCATTTTTAGTTTAAATTATAAACAAAATTGCTACATTTTGTATAAAATGTCTTCAATAAATTTGACATTAGTTAAAATTTCCCATTTTAGTGTGTTGTTACTATTTAAACGTATCCACGTAAAATTGTTGTCGTATTAAATGACATTATATATATATATGTATATATATATATATATATATATATATATATATAGGGTGAACCAAAGTTTTGCCCTGATTATAATAATTGATTAGAAAATAAGCGTTTGTATAATACTATAACTTTTTGTATCATTGGATAGGGCAGTTTTAGTAATTTTTTGTGCAATAGATGGCGTGATTGCCCTTTCAAGAGTGACTCAGAGAAACATTTGTAAGGAAGACATCATTTTCGGTCGAAATGGCGTCGATTCAAGAGAAAGCTCAATGTGTGCTTTGGTTTCACGAAACGAAATCGCCCATTAATGCTCAGCGAACATTTCGATGTTGTTATGGGCGCAATCCTCCTCATGAAAAATCAATAAAGAGATCGTTTGACAGGTTTAAAAAACCAGGCAGCGTTACTGATCTGCCCGAAAGTGGTAGTCCTAACGTGAGTGCCTAGTGTGAGTGCACCAGTTGCTGATGTCGAAGATCTGAAGTCTAAGATACAAGATGTTGTGTGTACTGTGACAGAAGACATGTTAAAGAACACTTAGAGGGAACTAGAATACACCTTAAAACCCATTTTCGGCCAAAGGTGCGTAAACGCACCATTTCAATAAATATATTTTTATTAACACTGTGACCTTTATTTTTCACTAATTTTATTTTTCTGCTATTTTTAAGGGTTCTGAATTCAAGAGGGGAGTAATTCAACTGAAGTAATCACTTTATGTTGAGAAATTTTCAAAATACGATGGTTTTTTACTTGAAACAGTTATTGACAAATTCGACTTTTTGAAAATGTATAATTATTCCACTGGAGATTAATCTAATTAATTAATTATGTTTTTATAATGGAGTAAAGTTGCAAGATCTGTAAATAAAATAAAAATCTCATCAAAAACAACTCGCTGTAAATGATCCCGCCAAGCCACAAACCTAAAACTTCCGTCATAAAAAGAAGTGATATCACATAAAAAGAAGCGATATAGAAGTGCATACTCCGAGTCCCGTGTAAAAACCTATCACCACTCATAATGTTTCCAAAGGACTCGGAATGAGGTACAGTATGTGAAAACTGCTCGGCAGGCTTTTATAATGTTTGCGTTTCCTGCATTTCCTGCAATTACATATGACTATATTATTTTTATTTTATTTTATTTTATTTATTTATTTATTTTGTTCCAATAAAATTGTAAAAAGTTGAAGCTTCTCTGTTGTCATGTCCTTTCTTATTTATGAGCTTGAAAAATCAATTTGTTGATTTTATTTACCATTATTTAAACTAGAAACACCACTCTTACGCAGAGGATATTTTAAGTAAACGTTTAAAAAGTTAGTAAAGTTTAAGTAAACTTAAGTATAGTTAAGTAAAGTTTAAAAGTATATATATATATATATATATATATATATATAATGATCACATGCGCATATTAATAACAATGCACCTTATAATAAACGTTAACTAAATTGATATCTATTGCAGTAATTCTAGCGTAAGCGGAATCGCATAGATCTGGGGGGAAATCCGTTCTGTCAGTTCTTTCGCATACACAAATATTTATAAAAGTGATGTAACAAAAATTAAAAATTTATTTTTTCGAATTGATATGCTGCATATATTATAAAAGCCTGCAGGTCGCCAAGCAGTTTTCACATACTGTACCTCACTCCGAGTCCTTTGGAAACATGATGAGTGGTGATAGGTTTTTACACGGGACTCGGAGTATGCACTTCTATATCGCTTCTTTTTATGTGATATCACTTCTTTTTATGACTGATGTTTTAGGTTTGTGGCTTGGCGGGATCATTTACAACGAGTTGTTTTTGATGAGATATCACTCCTTTTTGTAAGATATTTAATTTCAATTATACAGATTCCATGTTTATTCAGAACAGAAAAGATAAAAGAAATATGAAAGGGGGAAAAATAATAGTGATGCTATAAACAAAATTATACATCAGAATTATACAATTTGAGTGACTTATACCAAATGGGAAAACTTTTATATTAATTTTCTTACATTGTATTCATCAGATTATTTATGACACGTTTATTTTCCCTTTTTTTTGTTTATATCACTCTTCCGTTTATATATATTCAAAAAACAAAAAAATAGAAAATTTTACAGTAGTTTACAAACTAATTAAAATAGTACAGTTTCAGAAAAATGTGGAAAAATAAGAAGCATTTGTTTTTCGGTCAATTATAACAATAAGTTTATGGAGCATACTTTACCGAGAATATTAAAAAAAAATAATTTCTACTAACCATTGTAATTCAGAGGTATTTTTATACTAATATAGTAAATATTATTTTTGAAAATTACTGAGCACCATAAAATTTTTTATATCTGTTAAGTTTTTTAACTCAACATTTCGAGAATCGGAAAAATATAAGATTTGCAACGTTTTGCAAAAGTATAAAAACTATTAAAGTGATTTCAAAATAGAAAATGTTCGTAGGATGACATGTATTCCAAACTTTTGTGTGATTTTGTAAATATACCGTAAAGACTAAAGCGTTTACATATTAAACCGTTTAAAAAGATTTAAATTTTATTAAAATTTTTGATCTGGTAATTCATAAAGCTTTAAACTAGATTTTAAAAAGGAGCGTGATTAAACCAAAAAGAACTGACTATATTTACTAAATGCACAAAGAACATAAAGACACAAAATACATAATTAATGTTTCTATTCTGTCCATTCCAATTCGGGGATCCTAAAATATAGGTCCCCAATCCCCGGCAGTCCATGAATTAATTAGGGCATATGTATGCAACTGTTAAAATGTTTTCTAAGTCGACAATAGAGGCAATAAGTATAGCTCGGCAAATATGAAACACGTCATTGCTTCATCATGGCTTTCTTTCGTGAGGTGTTCATTCTCCGAACATAAAAATCTCTCGAAAGTGTTCGTTAACCGAACATAAAAATCTCACGCGAAAGTTTTCGTAAACCGAACAGTTCATTACCGATCACCTATTGATTTGAAATTTAGCATTTTTAATATTTATGGATAATTTAAGGAGTTATTTCTTTTCATTGTGCTCTATGCCCGTTTTTAGAGCATTTTAAGTTCGTCATAGCCGGAGATTCGATGAACGGCAAATATTTAAGCGCAAAACTTCTAATCTTGGGGTAGGAACATTTTTACATTCTATTATTCAGCGCATGAATGTAAAGTTGGAATTTTGTAATCGCTATTTCAATCAATTTCTGATACGCTAGAATTATATATTTATAAATAAACACAGTTTTTTTAATCGATGAAAATATTATATTTTAATTGATTTAGAACTTAAGATCGACGAGCTTTCAGGTGGTCTCGTTTTAAATTTTAAAGCAAGATAATAAAACCTTATAGAGATTGAAACAGTATAAAATCATTAAAATACATTTCACTAAGTAAATATACATCGGTTGTAATGTAATAAAGATCTTCTAAGATACTCTGTAAACGAAACGTATATGCTTCAATGCCGCTTTACAAAAGAGAGTTTAACTGAATCGGATGTAGTAACATATTTGAATATCTTGAGTATATAGCCACTTTAACAAAAGTTATGCTATTTACTGTTGTTTTTCCTCTGTGTTAAGTACAGGAATAAAGTACTTCAACGTAAAAATTCGCTAATTACACAACTATTTAGTCTTATTAAAAAATCCTTTGAATTACCCTGTAAATGAACGGTAAATTCTACAATTCTGTTTTACAATAGGAAGCTAACTTAGGTCGTT
This sequence comes from Maratus michaelseni, assembly GCA_963931845.1. Classification (NCBI taxonomy): domain Eukaryota; kingdom Metazoa; phylum Arthropoda; class Arachnida; order Araneae; family Salticidae; genus Maratus; species Maratus michaelseni. Next base: position 135,119,231 of record OZ007595.1, read on the forward strand.
CGTAGTAACATATTTTAACATCATGCGCATACGTTCTTTTTGAAAAAAGTTAAACCATTTAATATTTATTTTCTTCATCTTTAAGTATAGGAATAAATCACTTTAAAGTGGTATACATAAAAAACTAATTAATATTTTTACACGAAATATTAAACATTTGAACTACTCATGAAAACAATTCAAATGCTGCAAACCGCGTAAAAATCGGATAATTACACAGCTCTTTAGCTCTATATCCAAAGATCTTTTGTTAGACCCTGTAAACGAACCTTAAATGTTACTATTTTTTTTATAATAATAGGAATCTTACTTGGGTCGACAGTAATAACATATCTTAATATTATGTGTATATGACCATTCCTAAAAGAGTTGGGTTATTTATTTTTTTTGCTGTATGTTAAGTATAGGAATCAATAACTTTAAACTGATATAAATCAAAAACTAATTAATATTTTTACATGAAACTTATAAAGGTTCAAACTGCTCACAAAAACAATTTAAATGACGTAAACCGCGTAAAAATCTGATAATTACACATTGCTGTAGCCCTGCCAATTTTTTTGCTCTATGTTAAGTATAGGAATCAATAAATTTAAACTGATATAAATCGAAAACTAATTAATATTTTTACATGAAACTTACAAAGGTTTGGACTACTCATAAAAAATTCAAATGACGTAAACCGCGTAAACATCCGATAATTACACATAACTGTAGCCCTGTCAACAGTTTTTGGTCTGAACAAGATTTAAAAAGTGCAAAAACAGCACTTTTAAAATCGCATTTACTGAAAACCTATTCGTCGGATTTTGTTTTACTTTTGAATTCTTAGTCCCTTGGCACGCCCCATTCCATAGAATCAAGAATTTTGTTTCTATCATAAATAGATCGCGAGATATAGATGTGTCAAAAACCCGTTTTGTCCCGTCCGCAAAATATAAACTAGACAGAGTGCCAAAAAAATTTTGTAAAATCGTTTGGCATCCATTAGCGAAAATTCCTTTCATTTACGATTCAATGTATTGCTGTTTCTTATGCTTGGCGAGAAACTCTGTCGAGTTTCTATGATAAAACAAATGCCATACGAAAACTTAATTATTTTTATTTAAATTTAATGGTAAATTATTAATGGTAAATTACTAATGGTAACGTCAAATTAAATAAAATATTATTTTTCATGCACGAAAGTTTTTTGGTATCTTAATGAATGTAATTTAAGCAAATTTCAATGCAAATAATACCACATTTTATAAAATTTCTATGCTTGGCATTAGATGGGTTAAACATTCTCCGAGCTACCAAGGGGGCACACATTGAAATTTACTGAGGCACGTAGTCTTATGAAAAATTTATAATAGTATAATTCAATAACAAACAAAGTATCCATACAAACATGTCTAATTATAATAGTTTGAGAGCAATAAGTATTTTTGGCATAAGTATTTTGGCAAGACTTTTGGTTCACCCCTGTATATTGTATGTAAGTTTTTTAAGTCAGGGCAGCTCGAAAAAAATTATAGTTTATACATTTCTTTCTCAAATCTCCTTAAAAAGTGAAGAGGCCCATGTTTGAGGATGCTAGTGTTAAATCAGTTTGATGAACTTTAATACATACATTCTCGAAAAATCATCAGATTGAATTTTTATTAATATGATCCTACTCGGTTTATTATTTTCAAAAAATAACTAAATAATTTTTTAAAGAAACTTTTCTTTATCGTTGTTATCAAAAAGTAATATTTTCACCTAAACCCATTAAGGGATCAGGTAACCTTTAAAGTGTCAGAAATTCGAATTTTTTTTTTATTAGCTTATAATTAAATATGATTTTTTAGTTACAAATTAAAATAAACCCCATGCAAAAATTCCCTTTAGAAGTGGAGTTATGTCTAAAACTGTCTGAGCTTTTTTATATGATCAAGGGACTGTTTGATCTTTGAAGTCAATTTTCTGAAAACGACGATTTTGGTCATTGCGCGCACGATTTAAGAAAAATGGTTGGTTAGAATTTCATGTTGGTTAGAAATTTTGACTGAATGTCTTAACCAGACAGATGCACAAAATGACCTACTATTATGTTTCTCAACTAACAAGTTTAGAATTTATGATTACTTTTGTAGTAAAAAAAAAATTCGATATTTCGATTTTCTATAAAACAATTTTTTTTTCTCAAGATCTACACATTTTATTTTTTTCATCGTAAGTCATTTTGCGAACACAATATATATGTACTCATTAAAAAAATTTGGCTGGTTTTAGCAATTCAAATGTGAAAAATCATGCACTCAATACATGCAAGAAATAATTCTTTCGTAAAACATTTATTATATTTTAAAATAAATTTAAAAGCTTTACATGAGTGTATACATTTTTGGAGAATTTTAATTTATAAAATAAACCTTTATTAATATGCATTTTAAATTTTATAATTCAAAGTCTAATTGTAACGGAGTTATGGTAATTCTCATAGAGGTCTCTTTTTCATGTATTTTGTGAGTTCAAAGGTTACCTGACCCCTTAAAAGTAATATATTTTAAATGGTGGTTTAAAATAATAATTAATAAACAGTTTTTACATTAAGGAAATTAATTAATGAACTCTATCCATTTTAATAAATATTTCTTTTCACTCTCCTTTCGATTACTTCTTTAAAAATTAATTCTGAATCTCTGGTAATTTTCAGAAATACTTCTTTCTACTGTTAATCCTCTTAAAACATAAAGCGTTTTACACGAAAAACATTCAACTAAATTGAAGTCATTAAACTTAAAAGAAATTGTCTCTATCGCTAAATCCTCTTGAGACAATTTTAAAAGAAGTATTTTCGAATCTTCTTTATCTTTTACAGATAATTTACATATTACCACATGAGAATTAGAATGAAACTGATTCAAAGTTAACTTTTATCACTTTATACAAGAATTCCTTTGTTATAGGTTATTTGTTTAATAAAATATAAAATTTTCACACTTGGATTAACATTGTTTCTAAAGTATCTATTTTGTATAAATATACGTATATATAAATATTTAATGTTTTAGGTAGGATAGAAGAAAAATCTCTTTTTACTTTTATTTCAGAATTTTTCTGTTTCTGACCTTCGCAATCCGTGCGTGTCTTTGTAACTTTATCCAGTGGCAAATCACGTGCATTGGCAAAAAACGGGAGTTCTAACATGTACAAGAAGCAAGGAAACAGCGCAGAATCTTTGATCAGGTTGAAAGAAATCTCAAATATAAGAAAATATTCTGAAATATACACATAAAAAAATGGGAAAAAATATACTGCTTTCCTGTAACACATTGCTATACGTAAGTAACGTGATATATTTTACACATTAAGAATTGACGCATTTATGCAATTTTTATTCATTGTATAAAGTGTGTTATTACTGACAGTGATTTTTTTTCTACAGCTAGAGTAGAAAATAATTATTTTTAAAGGATCACAATTTATATATATTGAGTAAAACAGGGTACAGTGGTAATCTGATTAAAAAGTAATATTAATAGATTTATACTGATTTCAGACATTGTAATAAAGAAAACAATATATAGGTTTTATTATTTGAAATTTTAAACTAAATTGTTTCTTTGTGTTAATTGTGGGCAACTTTGATATCCCTAAATAAATTTTACAAAAATATTGAACACATATTTTCCGTTTTTCAATACAAATGTATATTTCTCTAGTTATTCGACCGTTTCTAGACTTTTCGACTCCCTGTATATGAGTAGATTTGAACAACACCGGTACTACATAGTCCTACCATATCCTTTACGATACTTAACCCCTTCGTTTCCAGTGCATCTATTGATGGATACCTGCACCTTAAAGTTATTTCAGCTAGGAGCGAAAGTGCTAATATGTACACATCACAAAAAATCTCATTATCGCATTATAAATGTAGCAATTACAGTTAAGTCTTTTAAATTTATCTTGTTGCATTAAAATCGCACAATCATATTTAAAACGGATAGTTCAAATGGCTGTATTTCCCTTTACTTTATGTTATTCAGCATATAATCTGCATTAACTACATAATATGAAATATTTGTACAACATTCTTTATGAAATTTTACACCAAAAAGTTAATTCAATATCTGGTCCATGTAAGGTGGGTAAAAGGCATTAAAATGTATGGATAATTTAATGTTGAACTCGATTCACATATTATTGAAGCAACTTCTGCCATTTTTGTTAGAAGAAGCATTGAGATATACATTTTTTATAAAAGGTTTATCTCTTTACTAATACAATTTCAGTGATAAAAATGTAATCGCATCAAAAATGTAGCAATAACAATTAAGTCTTTTAAAGTTTTCTTGTTGCATTAAAATCGCACAATCATATTTAAAATGGATAGTTTCAATTTACATTTTCCTTATTATTTTATGTTATTAAGCATATAATCATCTGCATTACCTTTATAATATGTAATATTTTTACAGTATTCTTTATGAGATTTTATATGAAAAAAAATCATTATCTGGTCGATGTAATGTTGGAAAAATGCATTAAAATTATATAGATCACGTAATGTTGAAATTGATTCTTACATTATTGAAGAAACTTCTACCTTTTTTGTTAGACGAAGCACTGGGATTAAAAAAAAATTCAGTTTCATCAACAATTCAGTTTCAATAACAGTTTCATCTCTTTATTAATACGTTTTCAGTGATAAAAATGTAAGTATCATTTTATATTAGATTAACATAAACATGCACAAAAAAGAACAATAAATAAAATTCGTAAATTGTAAGAATGTAATATTTCTTAAATGTATTAAACCGTTAGGGAACATTTAATGTTGAATTATATTCATGCATTTTTAAAGCAATAATGTTTTTATTTCTGATGTTTTTTTACGATACACGTTTTACATTTTAATACTTTTATCTCTTTCCACACATGCTTTGAATGACAAAAAATATAAGTATCTTCTTATGTCACATTAATATTTCATAAAATAAAAAAAAGCTATAAAATAATTGTTAATTATCTTTTATATAAGCTATATAGTTCAGATTAAAAGAAAACAAAATGATTAAATATTTTACTTTTAGATAATAATTATTTTAATCTTTTTCATTCTGATGTCTGCATCGCTACTTAAAATGTAAAAAGAAACAAAAACAAAAACCATTTTTAATAAAATTAATTCAATATCAGGAAAAATATGTACACAATAAAATTATCGATCATTGAATGTGGAAACGATTCATGCATTTTTGAAACAATGATGCCGTCTTTTTCAGAAAATGCCATGATATGTACATTTTAGAGTTTAATAATTTTATCTCCTTTCTGGTATACTTTCAATGTAAGAATTCAAGTATCGATTTATGTTACATTAATATTTTGCAAATAAAAATCAATGAGTTGTTCATTTACTTTAAAAAGGATTTCAAATTATATTTTAGCAAATATAGAAAGCAGATTTAAAGGGGGAAAATGTTTCACACTTACAATTCTATTTAATAATTTATTTTAACTTATTCATGATCCAATCTGCATTACTTTCTTAAAATATCATTGTGTAGTACATTTTTAATAAGACTTCTTATAAATAAAATCAATCCATTATCTAAAGAATGTAATGATTCTAAAAACTTTAAATATTTATATATCATTTATTATTGAACTCTATTCATACATTTTTGAAGCAACAATAGATTTATTTCAAAAAAGTGTTTATATATAAATTTTATATTTTAGTATTTATATATCCTTATGTTCATGCTTTAATTGATAAAAATGTTTGTATCATTCTATGTCACATTTATATTTCTCGAAAAATACGTCTCTTTATTTCAAAAATGTTTTAAATTCTTATTTATCAAATATACAATTCAGATTAAAGAGAAAAAAAATAAAGTACTCCTTTGTATAATAAAATATATTGTATATTCATCATATTATTACTTACTTAACCCTATCACTATGTCCTGGGGTCCACGCGGACCCCAAGCACTTTCAACAAGTTATCAAAAAATCTGTCACTCACTGGGTAGTTTCAGCCGGTGACATCTCATATAGTAATGTTTGTAACACACGGTAAAAATTAAACTGTACAAATATAAGTGGTACTTGTTTTGTTTTTTATTTGAAAAATAGATAACATATTTGTCTTGGTGAACAACAGGGCATGTTTTGATAGGACATAGTGATAGGGTTCAAAGGTAATTTTTTAAACATCATTATTAATAAAATTGAATGTAAATAATTAGTGATAGGGTTAAAAGGTAATTTTTTAAACATCATTATTAATAAAATTGAATATAAATAATTTATTATCTGCGGATTGTAATGTTGCTAAAATACATTAAAAAATTATAAACTATTTAATGTTGAAAATGATAGGCACATTGTTTAAGCAACTATGCCCCTTTTCTAGAAAAGTTGGTCGGATATACATTTCAAATTTTAATGTTTTTATGTTCTGACTGATTCACTTTCAATGAAACAAGTAAAGAATATTTTTATATTACACTAACATTTTCCATACAAAAACAACGTAATATTTTTTTTCTTTTATAAACGATTTTTAATTCTCTATTATCAAAGATACAATTCAAATTAAATGGAAAAATGTTTAAAATATTTATTAATTTTATATTTCCCATGATACTGTCTTCATTTCATACCGTTATTTTATATTAGAATGTTAATTAGCTATGATATGAATAAAATTAATTCATTATATGGTTACTGTGTTGTTTTTTAAATGCATTAAAAGCATTTCCCAGTGTGTATAAAAACTATTTCAACTTTTAAACAAAATTGCATTCGTTCTGTTACAGTTCAATTCAATAAAATTCATTTATACTTGAGTAGAAATTAAATTAATAAGATAATTTATTTAAATTTCATTCAGCTATAATTATATTTATTAGATAAACGTTCGGGTATACAAGCTATTTAATTTTGTTTTTGTTTTTAGAACTGAGATTGCTAACAGTGTTCGTTTCGTAGTTACGTAGTTCGGATTGTTGATTTCTCTGTAAAAAGTAAGATATCGTTCTTAAACTTTCCCAGATCTATGTATGCATCTATAATGGGTGAAGCAGAATACATTATACAGTTATTCTTATACACTTGTTATAATCAAATTATTCCTAAGGAGAGATAAAATTTTAGCTGTAATACTAGTTACATTAATACAAATTATCACAGTATTTGCAAAGTACAAGATTTAACTAAATGGTTTCATATTTTAGAGGCTGTTGTTTTTCTATTAGAAAAGTAGGCAAATAGTATTAATTATTTATAACATAAATTGCATGCATAAACATGTGGATATTAAAAAGAAACAATAATACTAAATTCCAATTATTATATTAAAAAGGGTTAAAATTTTTTCAAGAATCAGAATTATATAATTGATGTTCATTCGGATAAAAATATTTTAAAATCGCATACTCCTGAATATTTCGAACATATATTTTATTTTATTATGTATACAGTGTATTTGTACAGTGCATACAGTGTATTTATTATGTATACAGTGTATATTGACTTAAAGTCTACTTTTCTGTTAAACACTTTTTCAGGTTTGTCATAAAAAGTGTAATTCGTTATATGAAGAATCTAAATCTTTTAAAATGTTTATAGAATTGGTGTCTGGAAGAAGGGTCTATATTACATATTTTGGAAAGTTTTTTTTTTTTTTTTTTTTTTTTGGAAAAGGACCTATAGGGAATGGTTGTGTATAACCCATATTTAAAAATTGCAATTTCATAACATACAAGTTTGTTTACTTTAATTAAAAAATAAAAACAACAAGCTAAAATTAATATTATATACTTTCCTTATTAGTCTAACTTGTTTTTTATTACTTGTCAGTGTTTAGGATGAAGGCAAAAGTGGAGAGTAATTGAAATCTTAAGAAAGGCCTATGTTGCGGTAGGTGCTTAGGAATCGATAATATACGAAGGAAAGTCAATAAGTAAGTCACAAAAGTAAATAATGTTAAATAATAACTTACCATCATATTTACATCAAAACTACTTTTATTTCTCAACCTGTTCTTCACCAATATTTATGCACTTAGATCACCGTTTTATCAGTGCTCCAACACCAATTGCTTAAAATTCTTTGGGTTGCTGTCTCACCCACATTAGGACTTCAAGTGGAGAACAGGAGGCATTTCAAAAGTTTGGTTGGCAACTTCTTCAACATCCACCATGCAGCTTCGACTTAACCCCAAGCGATTTTCATGTGTTTAGTCCACTAAAAAACCATCTTGGAAGCAAGATGATGTTCACAGATGATGAAAAGTTTCATCTTGATGTCCTAATGTGGATGAGACAGCAACCCAAACAATGATATGCAGCTGGTTTTGGGGCACTGATAAAACGGTGATATAAGTGCATAAATATTGGTGGAGAATATGTTGAGAAATAAAAATATTTTTCAAGTGAATATCATTGTAAGTTGTTATTTAATTATCTTTTGTGACTTACTTAATGACTTTTCCTCGTATTATTAACAGTTTTTCAAAAATTTTCGAAATTTTAAATTTGTAATATAGACCTTTCATTCCGATACCTATTCATTTGCTTTATTCAAGAATTAATGGGCTGTAATAAAGCACTGACTTCGAAGATGCGTTATTCACTGTCTTAAATTTATTGAATTCAGTTTTAAATTTTTCCGGTGGCATTTTCCGTGATTGGGTTTATTACCATTCAGGTCCGTAATTGAAGGAAGGGACCACTGGTACAGACGCGCGCCACCTTTTCCACTAGGCGCCGGTCTCTCTACTTACCAGACTATTGCCGCTAATAGCGTAACTGGCTCCGCGTGTTCTCAGAGCTCCCTTCTTTTCAACAGTAACTAGAACAGTTGTAGGCCCGATCATGGAAGATGCCACGGGGAAAAGTTTAAAGCTAAATTCAATAAGTTTATGGCAACGATCACTGGTTGCAGCTTATACTTTATCCATTGCTCTACATTCAATTTTATTAATTATATAATGTATTTTCTTACTTAAAATAAAATTTTAATTTAAATACTTAATAAGCTTTGGTGTTTAAAATATAATCAATTATACGAAGAATCTAATTATTTTAAATTCATACATTTAAAGCGCATATAATCTTAATATCTCTTTATACATTGTTATACAATCAGCATTTTTTCTTGTTTAGAATATTACTTTGAGATTTGGTTTTTAAATTCTAATACTTTTATCTGCTTATTTAAATACTTACAAGAATAAAAATTTAAGCATTCACTTATATAACATCGATATTTCAATAATTACAAATATATATATATATATATATATAAATCTATTTATCTTTCTTTTAAGGTGCCTGACTATGTACGGAGCAATTTTTTCCAATTAAGCTATTTAATTATTTTTTTAACTTATTTTTATTAAGATTGTGACTAGAAACTGTGAAAAAAAGTAAAAAAATATTTCATTCATTGATGAAATTTTGGTAAATGGGGGATTTTGTGGTAAAATTTAGTGTAATTTGGCAAATACGCAAAACACGCTATAGAAAAATATATTGTATGTATCCTAATTTCCTTTTTACACTTCATACTTATGACATTGGTGAAGGCAATGAACTAAAATCTAAGAGATATTTTAAATGTTTCAAAACTTATAGCATATCGCACATTTTTAAATGCTGATTTTCTTAAAAATCATCGATTTCTTTCCACGAAAACACCCATAAAACAAAAAATATTTATTCTAAAATTAAATAATTAGTTCATTGCCTTCACAATAGTGTAAATAACATGCATTTTGAATTTTATTGTGATATTCTAATAACTTTTTGAAAAATCGTGTTTTGCGTATGGAATTTTCATAAAAAATTACATTTCCCGAAAAATACATTTAAAGTTTAGATTTATGTTTTACTACAAGAATTTACACAGTAATATGCATCTAAACTTCACTGTTTTTATGAGCCATACTCTTTTTTTAAGTACTGAGCCTTTGTTTATTTCTAGAAGGCCATAGTTTTGCTTCACCCCTCCCAGTTAGTACCTTTAAATAGTACTTCCGGTCCTTTAAACAGTACTTCCGGTTTGAGCGAAAGCTGTTGAGTAGTTTAAAAACCGCTACAACTCCGGTTCTATTTGTCATACAGTAAAAATAAATACAGTTTTGGAAAGGTAAAAAGTTGGACTTTAATAAAATATAACAAAACCATTTTGACAATTTTGGTCGAAAACCACCTTTTAAACGTAGTCAGATACCTTAAAAATGTTTCACTTTTTTTTCATTAAAGGCACAATTCTGTTAAATGGAATATATTTATGTAAGTACTAGGGGGCATACCCCCTGCGAGCTACGCTCGCCAACCCCCGCTCAGACTTCGAGGCCTCTAAAAACATGACAGCGTGCTTTATTTTAAAAATATTGGTAAATCTGTAATTGGGTTGCCATGCTTTTAACTTTTTAATTGGGCATTTTTTGATTATCATGGCCTCATACACAGCTGTTGCGACAACTGACGACTGTTTTCGGAATTGATAAGTAAAATCAATTACAACTTGAAAACCAGCTTGTATAAAATTGTTAGGTTTAAATTGTGGCTATTGAACTATTGAACACCTCTCGGACTTTTATAACAACGATCTGTATTCTATTCTTCCTTTGCGTTTAAGGATGAGAAAAAAATCCATCTGCTTGTGAATAACATTAAGAACCACGGTGTTGAAAAGTACTATGTTATAGACATTTTCAGTAACAGGTTTTAATTTTCTCTCTATTTTAGTGCACCATCATGCATATTTTCATGTTATTTTAAATATGTAAATTATTTATTTTAATTAATATGTATATACGAATTTTCTAATAATTATTTATCATACAAAATTAATTAAATATTTTGTGCATGCATGCCTGCATTTATTCGGCATCAATTGATGAGATATTTAAACAAATTTGCAATCCACGATAATTTTACACCATGTTATGTCACTTGAATATTGCCCATAAGAAAATCGGGTACTTTTCCAGAATAGGATTCTTTGCTTTTAGGTTTGGCGTAATTCGAGCTTCAAAAAGGGATAGATTCGTTAATATACGTACATTTGTTGCCAAAAGTCATGAAAACAAACCCAATGAACTTTTGCTGCTTTTCTATTATAGGTGTTTTGACGCTTTTTTTAAAAAGCTTGGCGGAAAAAATGAAGCAGGATATTTTATTCTCCTTCCGCTCAGTTGGGCAATAATTATTTTATATATTCGTTCTAAATATCCGAATTAGTGATTTTATAAATTCGTTTAATTAAATTTTACAAAAAAAGTAACAAAATGATATCAATAAATAATAATTACTATTAATTCCTTTTCCCCCCTTTCTTTTGCGTTTACATAAATGACGTCATTTGGACGAATTTATTCAAAATATTTTCAGTTTATAAATTAAATTAAATTCTGACAGACGATTGAATCCTGACGATAGAAATGTGATTTTTTTTTTCAAATTTTCCCGAAAAACATAATTTAATTACAATCTTGTCTTCATTATCGATTGAAATAAAATATAAATCCAATTTTAATTTGAAAATGACGAAAAAAAAGAAATTAATAATCCCTATCGGGATCCTTTTCAATTTTTTTCCCTTTTTTGTCACAAAAAAAAACTGAGTAATTAGTTGCCATCATTACAGAAATGTCATTAAAATTAGAAAAAAATTAATATCTCGAAAACTAATTCCAATTTCAAAATTCTATTACCAGTTTTGACATCCGCGGATTTTTATGAACAATTGGTATTAATTTCACCATCAAGCGTTTAATATTTTATTAAAAATAGCCCTAGAACATAATCAGTCGTTTAATCAGTCGTTTCATAAAATCGTTTCATAAATTCGTTTCACAAATTCGTTTCATTAGGATTTTATATATATATGGTAGATTAGTATTTTTTAATTATTTAAACATTTAGTAATTTAAATAAACAGTTATTTAATAGTTTTAACCGTTTTTATAAAAAAAAATGCAGATTTTACTGCAATGAAAATAAATATGTTATGTTTAAATTTAAATATAAAAAATGAAAAGAAATGTTCTGCAAGTGAATTTTTATTTATATTCAAAGTTGCTATAATATATATAAAATCTATTTAATGAATTTTTAGATTAATATATATATGCATATATATCTTTGTTTTTGTTTGCTTTTATTATTCCAACTTTTGCACTCAAAGTTTTTTTTATTAATTTTCAAATGACGATATGTAGAAAAATTGGAGATTTGGTCAATTTTGTTGCTAGACTTTTTTTTAATTGTTTTTTTCTTTTTTGTATTTTGAAATTAAAGGTTTATATATGTATAAACCACCAAAATGAAACCAGTTCAAATATTCGAAATCACAATGAGATTCCAATGAAAAAGTTTCAATTTTGAAATCATTTAACACCAATTTAGCAACATATTTTAAGCAACAACTGTCTTCAGAGCACTCCTGTAAGAAATACCGATAATATGTGTACCACATATCATACTAAATATTATTTGAGCCCGAAAACGCACTACAAGAAAGAACATCCATAAACGGGATGTATTTAATATATTTATTAATTGTATACAGAATTTAGATTTTATACTCTTCATTATACATTAATATTTAGTCCCGATAAAAAACGCGTAATGCAAATCGTTTTTTTTTTTTAGTATTTGCTATCCATACATGGTAATGCACAAAATTTATTTGTATAACCCTGTATAAATACCATATAATTTCCGCGTATCACCTTCGGTTGTAACATTGTATTATTACTTTTAATGATGTATTAAAATTTCGTCTAATTTAATGTAGTTTAACATTATTTAAGTACACTAAAAGTAGACCGTCAATAGACTTAGTGTGCTAAAATATATTTGTGTGACCTTTGTAAACGTGATAAATTCTACGCACACTATTTTTAAACAGGGAACATGGTATAATAATCTCATTACCACATGTAGGTTTCCTTATGTTTGAAATTGTTTAACGTCATTAAGTTTATTTCAAACAATTTCTAACCGCAATATATCAGAGCTTTCTGTGTTGCCGTGTAACGCAACGGAAAATGATACGAACACTGTTTCGATTATGGAAGAAAATATAGTGAATCTAAATATTATATATCAGTTTTGTGACAACTGTGGTGTATTTCTGTGAGTTAGATGACGGAGGACGGACAGACGAACAGAAGTGTTAAACACTTATTTGCTACGTTGGAAATAATTATAAAGGCTGCAAAATACACCCTATTGCAAAAAAAGTAAATATTAAAGGAAATCATTAAAGGAAATAACAATAATATTATTTTTTTAAATAATAATTTCTATAACACAGAGAAGACTAGGTGTTGATGGACATGCTTTACATTTTCTACTATAAGAAGAAAACTTTTTTCCACTGAAAATTACCCGATACAATTTTCTATAGATAAAAATTACAAAATGTTAGTCATAGATTACTTATTCAAAAAGAAATTGCCTTAATTTATGAAATGCAATTTTATGATTGGCATGTGTCTAACGGGACGCATTAATTAAACATAAATATTTCTTAAATAAGCGAATTAAATCGTTACCAAAAGCACTATTAAATAAATTATAAATTAAATAAATTGTATAATAATTTTTTTAAATCTTATTTTAAAAATTAAATTTTCTTTCTAACACCTTTACTTAAAAAATTATCATTTCAAAATTAAATTTTGTAAAACTTACTAAAGGATTATTGAATGAATATTTATTATTTTGTCATGTGTTATTAAAGGTTAATTTGGTAAAATGGTATTAAATAGAACAAATATAGCAAAAAAAGCAGATTATTCTTATTTTTTTCTTACACACTATGTTTTTTTTTGTTTTTTTTACATTTAATTAATAGTTTTAGAAATTCTACCACTTAAGCTGAAAAGCTTTTTTCATATGAAATACATCAATTCTGTCTAAAATTAAGAAACTTTTTTAATAATTTTACTTGATCTTAAAGTACCTTTTGATGCTGAATTTAAAATTCGCAATAAAAATGAAGTATCATATACCCTGTGTGCACAAGCGTGACTTCTACGAGGTATGATCCAAAAGCTCGGGGACAAGCTGTGAAAAACCTTACCCTGAATAGTTCATAGCACCGAAGCACATCTACCTTCAAAGTATTCACATTGGGTGACGATATACTTCTGCCAACGTTCGTATAACTTCTGGAAGCACTGCTGGAAGCCATTTTTCGCAACCTAAAGTAAGGCCTTCTGCGATGCTGCTTTCACCTCATCTGATGACACAAAACGGCGTCCCTGTAAATGTTTTTTCATTGATGGGAACAGGTAAAAGTCACACAGAGCTAAGTCTGGTGAATAGGGATATGATGAAGCACATTAGCGTGAGTTTTGATGAGGAACTATTTTACAAATTGGGATCGATGTGCTAGTGCGTTGTCATGCAGAAAGTACCAGTCGCCACTCTGACGGAACTGAGGCCGTTTACGACGAATGGATTCCCTAAAACGACGTAAAATGCATAAATAATGTTCCTTGTTAACGGTTGAGCCTTCGGGAATAAATTCTGACTGCACAATTCTTTGAGAATAAAAAAAAACCTCCCTCATTACTTTCCCTTTGCTCCAATCCTGCCGGAATTTTTTCGATCGCGGTGAGCCGGGAGACTTCCATGTTGAGGCCGCACGCTTCGAACAAACACCACGTTTCGTGACCTGTAATGATGTGGTTAAAAAAACCTGGGTCTTTGTCAGCAATGTCGATTAAATCACTCGATATTGTCATTCGTTCGACCTTTTGTTCAGTTGTCAACAATCGAGGGACAATGTGATGGGTCACTTGGTGCATGTTGAGATATTTCGTTAAAATGCATACTGGTAGCTTGTCTTCGATACGTGTGTAGCCTCAGCGATTTGTGCAAGTGTTTGGCGGCGATCTTTTTGAACACACACATTCAGACACTAACGTAACATTTTTCTCTTTCCGTGAAGTCAAAGGAGTCCAACGCGTTCGTCGTCTCCTATGGATTCTTGGCCCGCATTAAAACGCCGATGCCATTCGCAAACCTTGGGTCTCGCCATGGTAGATTCACCGTACACCTTTCTTAGCATTTCCAACGTCTCCATTGGTGTTTTACCTAAGCGTTGACAGAATTTAATGTTGCAGCATTGTTCAAGAAAATCGATTTTTCTGACGTCGCGGAGCAAAAGTAACTAACTTCGGAATGAGAACTGCTGCGTCTGCGATTCGGTCACATGACATGGGATAAACGAACCTGAGCAGGTTGGGGAGGGTTGGCAGAATACATTTCAAGATTCTTCCCTCGTCAGAAATGGCCGCAGTCCCCGAATTTTTGGTTCATACCTCGTATTATATGTAAGCAAAATTACAAATTTCTTATTATAACTAAAATGCCTAATAAAAATTAAACTAAACATATTTGTGTTTACACAAAATTAAAGGTGTCTAATGTTAAACTTTCTATACATTCTATTAGAAATAATTAATTTTCGTCTTTTAGTGCGAAATTTGGGAATCGGGATAGACCTTGGTATATGGTCGTGTATAGGATTTTATAATGTTATACGAAAGTAATAAATAAGCATTAAGATTTTGAATACCCTTGGATGAAGGCGGCTTGAGTACCTTACTGACGATTGTCCTTTCTACTTATGTTATGATAGTGGGTAAAAGTCTAGAAACCAGAAAGCTTTTACGAAAATATTAATGTAGCCTTTGAACAAGAATGCCTTTATGTACCTTAATCTTTTTCGAATTTACTACTTGTTCCACACGGTTTACACATTTCTGACATTCTCTTCAAGACATACTTGAAGACATCTGATTATGTTGATTGTCGGTGTAATATAGAGAATGTTGCCCTTCATTTATGACTTAGTCTTAATATTCTAATTTAATCAGAGATTTGGAGATGTCTAAGAGATCTACTTAAATTTTAAGCTCCAAACCAAAAGAAAAAAATTGTTAGCTCCTAAAAAATCTACTTCTGAAAATATAACCACACTGTTAAAAAATTTCGTTTATTGACAGGTTGTCTTCCGTGAATTTTTATCAGAAAGTTTCCGTTTTGTTAGAAAAATGGAATCTCTCCCGTATATCTGTTGCTACCCAGCTAGAAAAAGTTTGCAAAAAAAGTGCACAAAATCCGAGCGTATTTGGCACCTCTACTTATGCATAAAAACTGCAAACTGAATTGTTCACAAAAACTGCATAAACTGTATTCCTAAATTGTACACTTTTTAGACTTTTAAGATTACAGAGTTTCAAATACGGAATTATTAATGTAAAAATCTATCATCCAAAGGGATTGTAGTATTTTTGATCGCCACACATGCGCTTAAACGCCTTCGCGTCTGTATCGCTCCATTTATGGACTACAAAGACGGAACATTCCTCAAAAAACAGAAACATTAAGGCAACTCTGCTGCCAGTCCTTTTCCCGTAAATTGACGGAATTTTTATTACAGTATACTGTTAAAAATAATCTGAAATTCACGGGTATTTTTTTCCTGAATTTCACAGAAAAAGCCCCTTTTCATGACGAAAGGGCATTTTCAGTTAAAAGCAGAAAATTTCTCATATAAGAAAGCAGCCAACGGAGATATTCCGTTATCTGCTGCATGTTTATTTTCAATGTTTCAAAAACTGACATGTTGCTGCACAGAAAAACTAAAAATTCCATAAATTAAAATTTTAAGTTTATTTAAAACAACAACAAGAAAATAGTGCTTTCGAATTTTAAAAAGCAAAAATTAATTCTTTCCATTCTTTTAATATTATTTGCAATTCATTTTTTAAAGTTATAAAAAAGTATTCGCACTTAAAATATATTCTAAACAAACAGATTAATACAGATATAAAATAGCTAAATTAAGTGAAAAAAAATTGATACTATTTAAAAAAGCAACAAACAAAAATAATGCTTTCGAATTAAACTCATTCCTTTAAAATTATTCGCAATTTATTTTTTAAAGTTATAAAAAACACTCACACTGAAAATATATTCTAAACGAACACATTTAAAAAATACATAATAGTTGATTAAAAATCGATTTTCGCAAAAAAGCAAAAAAAAATTATCGAATTTAATTCAAAAAATATAATATTTATATTTTAGATCTAACAATCAAATTAAGAATATATATAATTCATGTTTTTATCCTCTATTAATACTATAGTTTTCAACCACAATCTCATTACAAAATATCCCCGCAATTAACTTCAAAAATACCAGTTTTCTAAACCCCAAATAGTTTAAGTCCCAAGCTGCGATTTGAAGAAATGCCCTATCCTCGTTTCCTACTTTTACTCTAGCAAGGACCCGCTGGTCTTACGGTAAAGCACTCGGCTCAAACCACTAACGTTCCCAGTTCGAGCCTCTGGACGGGCAGAAAATGTCCTTGCATTATATTAAATACTCCCGTAATAATCAACAGATGGCAGCACAAATAGAGATGACATTTTTTAAAACCGAGTTTATTTATGACGGAAACTTACCGATTCTTCAAATGGAGTTTTCCCTTCCTTTATCTTTCAAAACGGAAAATGTACTAACGGAACGGAAAAAGTCCGGCAACTTTACTGGCAGTAGGTTTACCGTGAATTGACGGATTTATTTTTAACAGTGCAGAGAAAAAATACATCTTTCTTTATGCAAGGTAGTGACTAAGTTTACTACAAAGATATTTAGAGATTGATGGTCAGGTTCAGTGTTAAATATAAAGAAAAAAATATATATTTCCATTGAGAAAATCTAAAATATGTCTTAAAACCGTTTTTTTTTTCGTTTTTTTACATTAGGAACAAACATGTCTCTGTACCTATTCTACTTAAGTCAAAAGAAAACATGATTGCTGGATATTTAGCCGTGAAAATGCAGAATCATTTCATAAAAGTAAAAGAAAAAATATTTAGCATCAAAAGGAAAAGGCAGTGTAGGACCTTTGACTAGGATACATAAATTAATATATATATATTTTTTTTTTACTTTTTATATGTACACGTCTGTGTATAGTTTTCAAATAAAATTATTCTATTTTATTTATTAGTCATTATTGGATTCAGCACAGTATATATATACGTTAATGTGACATGTTGTTAACGGAGATTCTGAAAAAGCTATATGTGTAAGAAACAAAACTGAATACATTAGTGGTCTAAGCATCCCAAAAAGTATAGAATGGGTATAAATATTTTAAAAGGTTTCCGCAAACGTAAATATAGTAGACGTTATGTTATTAAATTATAAAGATTTTTAATTTAATAAAAAACTACATGTTTAAATAAAATAAGCAGCAGGTGGTCTAATCTCGTTTATAAAATGTCTACTTGCAAATATAAAATTATTTAAATTGTCCTTTTATTTTACAAAATACAATATTTTCTTATTATTATGGACGTAAAGGAAATAAAAGACAATAAAATAGTGACAACCAAATGGAAAATGTGATAACACTGTGACTTTCTCTTATGTTATGTATATTGTTATCTATATATTTAAAACGAAAAGTGCATTCCGTCAAATCCACATGAAAATCATCTCTTTACACATGCGTCAACGTTTTTTTAAGGCTTCCACCCTCACAAACGGGAAACCTGATTGATTAACCCAACCCTTAACTGTTTAGCCTAGGGGGATTTAAAAGGGTTGATTGAAAACGGATGAAGCCGTATCTTTGCATTGAAAGCATAGACCTTCTAATATATTTTTGCTCTGAGGTTGAAAGCTAAAGCTTTTTATTAAAGAACTCATGTTTGCACTACTAAATATGCATATTTTTTCGCAAAATTTTAAAGAGAGTTTGGATGCAGTTATATTTATAACCGATTGAAATGTCAGAGAGAGCTGAGAGCTATTTTTTATAGCTATGTTAAAGTAGCCGACGTGAAAATAAACAAACAAACAAAAAAGTGAGAAGAAAACATTTCCTTTACAACTAGAAAACAATATTTTTTCACAAAATTTTTACACATGCTGTAAAAGCGTTTTTTTTTATCACCAAAAAGATTTCAAAGAGTTCGGACGAAAGAAACTTCTTATTTAAAAACTATGAAACGACACTAGGTAAAAAAGCAAGAAAATGAGTGCTTTTATAACTAAATATCAATATATTTTCACGAATTTTTCATTTTAAAATATAATTTCATACAAAATCGGGTAAAACATATAAAATAACAAAAACTTTTTTTTAAAATTTATTATCACGGACCCGGGCAATGCCGGGCGGGGATCAGACAGTTTATATTACTGTAAATTTTACTTTTAATTACTTTAAAAATCAAACGTTTATTGTTGCGATATATTTTTTAAAAATCATGCATGAAAATTATTTTAAAATGTCAAAAAAAAATCGTAAATTTAGTTGACGTTTTGAAATAAATTTTGTGGGAAAGTTAATTTTTTGTACTAGTCGGTGGTATAAAATTTTTAAAAATGCGATATTTAGGATATAACAGGACTGTGATAAAACCGAAAATAATAACGAAAATCGTTTTAAAGATTGTCATAACACCAGCGTTAGTGACGGACATATTTTTGATTTATAGTATAGAAACGTGCTTTGTATACTTTAAAAAAAATGTACCTTATATCTATTTCGGGGAAATATGTATTTATAATTTTCGTTTATTTCTCACAAAAAATAAGTATGAAAATCAAACTGTCAAAGCATATTATCGTTCCAGTTTAATTTAGAAATTACATTTATTTATTTATTTATTTATTTATTTATAGATTAATTGTATTTATTGATAAACGTATTTATCAAAATTCAAGAAAGTATGGTTCATATAAAGATAGCCTCTCTACATAACTCACTTTATTCAAACAATGACTAAATGAAATAAAAAAGAAATTGGCAAAATTTCAAATATTAAAGTATTTTATGACGATCATAAACATATGTGGAATTTTTTTAACTGCTCTAATAGCGTATAAAATCATACTTTTATCATTTGTATGTATCAGTTTAATATTTTTAATGTTATAAAATGGCATATTTTGTTTAGGTCATTTTTATATTTCAGAATATTCTTCTTAAAGTCTTTAAAATATCATCTTCGTAAATCTCACTAAAATTTTACAGTCAGACGAAGTTTAGGAAATAATGAAAATTCCCATAAAATGTTGTCTTTTTATTTGTGGTAAGACATTTAGCGTTATTTTGATTTTATTACATACATTTCTAAATTTGTGTATATATTATTTAAATAAAAGATTTTAAGTTTTTTAAGGCATATGAATAGGAGGAGCATATTTCATGAGACATTTTTCGTTAAACTATACGGGTCTTTTATTGGATTTTCTGAAATAGTTTTTACTTATTTGCGAAAAATATTTACACACTAATACTGCATGTAAATTATTAAAGATACTACTTAATCTGTTATTTTCAGAATTATAAATTTTATTTTTGCTATGTACACAACCTTCACATTTCATTTGGAAAATTCCAAAAATGTGAGATTAATTTTTAAAATTCAAATTCTTCTCTCAAATAAATTTGATTGATTCAATCGGCAATTATCAGGTGATGTTACATTTTATTTGCTTCGTTATGTCTTTAGTAAATATTCATTGAATTGCCTGACATGAAGCTGTAGAAACAGACACTTAAGAGCTTCCTGAACTAGGAAGCTCTTAAGTGTCTGTTTCTACAGCTTCATGTACATCGCCATGTACAACTATGTACATCGCCAGACTGTGCACGACAGTCCTCTATACGTTTAAGAGCAAAATAGAAAAAAAATCTGGCAGCAGTCAAATGTAAAGAAAATAATAGTAATAAAAGATTGTTATCTCATGACATTGTATAGTTATTTTATTTTTCAATCCTTGCTAATTAAGAACTCTAGTCTCTAAAATACACCTGTTATTTTCATTTTATTTTTTTACGTTCACGTACTAAATATTATGGTAGAAGTGCGTAATATGCTTTTTCTTTAAACGTATTAGTATCATTTAAAGCTTTCAAAAGTTTCATTATGGTGACAAGAATTTTAATGTTACTCACCTATTAATAAAATCTGTCTACTAAAAATAATTTTACGTGTGTATAAGTATATGCTAAAACTTTAAAAAACAAAAGAATTTTAGAATTTTAGATCATGAACGAATCAAAAGAAAAATTATGAAACAGAAAGAAAAGAAAAACATTTTATACTGTTTCAAGGGCAGTGATATATTTTACGTTAAAATAAATATATTAAACATTGCGTATTTGTATGCAAGAATGAGTACCAGGCTCATCCACATATTCAAACAAGTCGCATGTACAAATTCCAAAATTTTCTTCTATTTGATACATGTTAATACTTCAAAAGTCGCTATCACATTGCCAATAAAATCAATATTTTTCGTCATTCTGTTGTACGGCAGCTGCTCAAGTTAACTGGATGCCCAGCATACTTCCTTGCACAAAGAATTCAATGTGCAACACAGCTACGAAAAGTTCTTCTATCCTGTACCAGGTGGAATAGATTGCCTCCCCATTCCTTTGCCTTTCCAGACATTTAATGTTATTTTGTTTATTTTACAAACATTTCTAAATTTGTGTATTTATTATACGAATAAATGATTTGAAGTCTTTTAAGGCATCTGAATAGAAAGAACACCTTTTATGACATTTTTCGCTAAAGTTTGCGTGTCTTTTATTGGATTTTCTGAAATAGATTTTACTTATGTGCGAAAAAAATTTGCCTACACATACTGCATGTAAATTATTAAATTATACTACTTAATCTGTTATTTTAAAAATTATAACTTTTATTTTTCTATGTACACAATCTTCATATTTCATTCGGAAAATTTCAAAAATGTAAAATTAATTCTTAAGTTTCAAATTATTTTCTCAAATAAATTTGATTGTTTCAATCTTCAATTATCAGATAATGTTACATTTTATTTGCTTCGTTATGTCTTTAGTAACTATTCAATCGAATTACCTGACAAGAAGCTGCAGAAATGGACACTTAAGAGCGTCCCAGTTTAACTATGTAGATTGTCAGACTATGTACGACAGTCCTCTATACGTTTGAGAGCCAAATAGGTAAAAATCTTGCAGCAGTCAAATGTGCAGAAAATAATAATAATAATAAAATATTGTTAACTCATGACATTGTATAGTTATTTTATTTTTCAATCATTGCTAATTAAGAACTTAAATCAAACATTGGCTATACTTCCAATATACTTCCAGTGTCTAAAATATACGTGTTATTTATTTATTTATTTTTACTTTCACGTACTAAATATTATGGTAGATATGTGTGATATGTTTATTTTTTAAATGTATTATTATCATTTAAAGCTTTCAAAAGTTTCA
The DNA here is from genome assembly GCA_963931845.1 of Maratus michaelseni. Classification (NCBI taxonomy): domain Eukaryota; kingdom Metazoa; phylum Arthropoda; class Arachnida; order Araneae; family Salticidae; genus Maratus; species Maratus michaelseni. The sequence goes on from OZ007595.1 coordinate 135,141,545, forward strand.
TTATGGCGACAAGAATTTTAATGTTTACTTAACTGTTAATAAAATCTATCAACGAAAAATAATTTTACGTGTTTATAAGTATATGCTAAAACTTTGTAAAAAAAAATTAGAATTTTAGAATCATGAATGAATCAAAAGAAAAGTTATAAAACAGAAAGAAAAGTAAAACATTTCATACTTTTTCAAGGACAGTGATATATTTTACGTTACATAAAACATACTATACCTTTCGTATTTGTATGTAAAAAATAGTACCAGGCTCATTCACATACGTATTCAAACAAGTCGAATGTAGAAATTCCAAAATTTTCGTCTATATCATACACGTTAATACTTCGAAATTCGATATCACATCGCTAATAAAATCAATAATATTTTTTCGTCATTCTGTTGTACGGCAGCTGCTTACGAATTATCGAGTTAACTGGATGCGCAGCATTCTTCGTTGCACAAAGAATCCGATGTACAACACAGCTACGAAAAGTTCTTCTGGCCTTTACTGGCAGATTCCCTTCTGATTCCTTTGGATTTAAGATTTTAGCTAATTTTACTGGAATACACCAAGCTGAAATGTGTGGAACCTGATTTTAGAACCTTCCTTCACAGTTCTCGTCAATATCGAATTTGAATGAGAATTTTGGCAAATGAATTAGGTATTGCTCAGCTGTCTTCATTTATGACAACATTTCTCTGTCGCCAAATTTGGCGATATTTTGCCAAGTGTCGCCCTTCCTGGCGAGGTTTTGTCGTTGGCGAATCTGAATATATAGTGATAAGCATATTAGCGTAAGGACGATGGTTCCAACATTGAAAAAAAATTTGCGAGAAATCCTGTTCACAAAAACTTCTAAATTAAACCCTAACAGCCCCTTAAAATGTCGAACTGCTATATCTCAGCCATTTTTTTAAGATAGAGGCAAAATAAAATTTGCTCCGGAGTACTTGGATCAAAACCGGACATTTAATGAAAAAACTTTTGGAATTTCTAAATATTTTGTACATATTATTGAATTTGAAATCTTTAAGTGGCTATCACAGCATCCTTCTCCGGCTGAATATTCTCAAAAACAACTGAGACCTGCAAGACATAGTGAAAAATACATACATAAAATTTGGTCCAATTCTATGTATAAATCTATACACTTTTATATGATATAATAATGAAAATGGAACAAAAATCGCTATAATAGGGATATCCGCAAATTCAGCTGGGACCTGCTGGCCATTGCGAAAAACATATAAATGAAATTTGATTCAAATCTATGCATAACTGGATACACTTTTCGATTTTACAAAGAGGACATACCAAGACATAGACATTTTGTAAAAAACTGTTTTTCGGAATCTTTGACCTCTAAATCATGTAAATCCGTCGAAAACCCGTCTAAACCCGTCTATCTTCCGTTATAGATATAAGAAAGAAACAATCGGTCAAGTGCGAATATAACTCGCGCTCAATGTGTTCCGTACATTAAATTTATTAATTAGTATTTATTAATTAAAAACCTCATACTACCCCTAATTTTTTCGTAATTTTAGTTTTAGTTGATTTGGTAATAGGAGGGGGAGGGGCATATTTTTGCAGTACACTTTCGACGATATCTCTGAAAATATAATACCAAAATGAAAACAAATATATTTTTGAGTTCCGTGTTACGAGATCGTTTGAATGATGTCATACACGATAGATAAAAGGATATTTTTTTCAAGTAACTTAATTAATATCTCGGCTATTTAGCGACAATTTTTTTCGAAAATCATTATCAACGATTCTTGGATGATTCTGCGTCGATCGATATTTCGAGCGCGCGTCAATTTCCCACTGACCGCCCGTAAAACAAAGTTTGTGTGTAAAAAAAAAATGCGTTTTACTCAAAAACTATCGTACCTAAGAAAATCTCTATAGTTTTCCTGCAAGGTTTAAATAAAATCCTACAGCTCCTAATTTTTCATAATTTTAGTTTCAGTAGATTCGGAAATAGAGGAGTGGGCACATATATTTGCAGTGCATTTTGCAGTGTCAAAAACGATTGAACTAGGAAAATTGCAATGTTTTTCATAAGGTTAAAATAACCTCCTACTTCCCCTAATTGTTTCATAATTTTAGTTTCAGTAGATTTGGAAATAGAGGGGGGGGGGGTGTTACGATATCTTTCACATGATATTCCACACGATATGCTAAAAGGAAATTGTTTTTTTTCCAAGTAACTTAATTGCCCCCCCCCCCCCCTAAATTTTTTCTGAACATATCTGTGAATGGCTAATAATCTGAAGATATTTGTATCAATAGGCTTTCTAACATTCCCAATTTTGAACTTTTTACGTCCCATAGTTTACGAGTAAAAGTGTTCTGACAGAAGGACAGACAGACACAGGAGTAATCATATAATGGTTCCGTTTTTAGTTTTTAAGTACGTAGCCTTAAAAATTAAAACGAGTTGTTTTGTGGAATGTAAGAGTATTTAAATATTGAATTAAACTCTTTTAAGACTGGACCTAAAACAATTTGTACATATTAAGCATATATCATCTACATATCAAAGGTATTTAACCACACAATAATAACGCAAAACGTCTTTGTAATTAGTGAAGTGAAAAAAAGAATGTCATACTAATAAGTTTTAAGAAACACAGTGTAAAGTAATATTGTTTTTATAATTATTCCTTTTCCCTACAATGCAGGTTTTTCATAAATAATTGTGCGATTTTAAAAATAACGTTTTTCGAATTTCCACGTTTTTCGAATCATATAAATTTTTTAAAGTTTGTGTTGGGTGTAAATTCTTGTCACATTTAGTAGATTAATAAGGATTTTAAAAATTTAAATGAACATAAAAACATTTCTAATCTTCTACGTAAATTGTCTTTAGCCTAATATGTAAATAATATACATCTAATAGCCATTATTATATCGTTAATATGTAAATATACATTAATACCATCGTTCTGCTAATTTAACGCTCCTTTGTAATTAACATGGAAAAAAGGACAAGCTAATAATTCTGGTAGTTAGAAATCTAAAAATTAAAAAATATATATAATGTCATCGCATTTATATTTTTATCTTTTCGCCAGGCATACAGTTTTAGCGTACAGTAATCATAATACGAGATTTGTAAAAGTAAAATACTGAATTCAGTTTCTTCTTTCATTGCGAGCACATAATTAGAGATTGTGAAGATTTTAACAAACAATGAAAACATTTCTAAACTTCTAAATAAATTGTTTTAAGCGTATAGCATAATGACTACAGGGTGTTTCACAAAGGACCCCTAACTTTAAAAATCAATAACCCGGAAACGGAGATAGATAGAAATATGAAACCAGTGGTATGTTTATTAAAAAAAATCGTAAGAATCTTATACATAAATCTCAAAATTTAGTTAAAAATAGCACCGATTGATGGCGCTGAGAGCGTTAAGAATCCTTCTAAAGAGAGTTCAGAAGCATAGAAAGACTAGCCGTCGAAGATTTCGCCATTGAAATCTGACCGCTATTAGCGTATAGTGAAAATAATTCCGAAAGTGATGTATACCATGGTGGAATGTGTGTTTATCGTGTTGGAGTACCACCGATTAAATCAGAGTCCTACTGCCACAAGGAGAAGTTTTCAAACGCGATTTCAAGTCGCAAAACGTCCAGATGGGAAAATAATTCGTGAGCTTTTCAAAAAAGTTCAACAGACAGGCAACGTGTCCGATGCTAATTAGTTTTACTATACGCTAATAGCGGTCAGATATCAATGGTGAAATCTTCAACGGCTAGACTTTCTATGCTCCTGAACTCTCTTTAAAAGGATTCTTAACGCTCTCAGCGCCATCTATCGGTGCTATTTTTAACTAAATTTTGAGATTTATGTATAAGATTCTTACGATTTTTTTTAATAAACACACCACTGGTTTCATGCTTCTATCTATCACCGTTTCCGGGTTATTGATTTATAAAGTTAGGGGTCCTTTGTGAAACACCCTGTATATACACAATAATCCTATTACTATATCATAAATACGTAAATACACAATATTAACATGACTTATCTAATTTAAAGGTACTTTACAATTAAAGTGGATTAAAAAAAATCACACTGTGACTGAAAAAAATCTAAAATAAAATATATAATAATAGCAAATTTATATTTTAACTTTCTTCTATCTATTATAATTTCTTCTGTCTATATCTTCCGCTATAAAACATATTTTTACAAAATGTCTGTCTGTACGTGTGTCCTTGTGTGTGTCCTCTTTGTATCACCGAAAAGTGTATGGCGTTATGCATAGAATTGAATCAAACTTCAATTATATTGTTTTGGCCAGCAGGTCCCACTTGCATTTGGAGATATTTCAACGGAAGGGGCGCTCTGATGGTCTGATGAGATTTTTGTTCAATTTTTATTATTGTATCATTGAAAAATGTATGAAGTTATGCATGGAATTGAACCAAATTTTGTGTATGTGTTTTTGAATATAGCTTACAAGTCCTAGATGAATAAGGGTATATTCCGCCAGAAGGTGAATTTTGTAGTATTTACATGTACGATATAGAACAAAGTTGTCGGATTGGTATATCCGACTAGTTATCTTTCGACTGTAATGTAAGTTTGGTATAAAATATTTATGCGTGTCTACAAATAGCATGTTTAGAACTTCAAATTTAATAAAATAAACTATTCGGATGTGTCAGTCCCGAAGTTTTCTTCTATCTCATACATGTTAATACATCAAAATTCGCTATCATATTGCCAATAACATCAGTGTACGTCAGCTGCTTGCAAATCGTCGGTTTACCTGGATGCGAAGCACCCTGTAAAACACGATGTACAACACAACTAAAGAACACAGCCGTGTGTGCGAAAGGCAGTCGCTGTACAGCCGATGTACAACACGACTACGAAAAATCCTTCTGACCTGCAAAGGTGGGAAAAAATAGCCTCCCTATTTTTTGGTTTTAAGCTTTTAGCTAATTTTGCTAGAAAATACTAATCGAAAATACGTGGAACTCGATTACGTAAGATTCATTTCCAGTGCTCTTCAATTTTGAATTTGAATCACAATCTTGCCAAATTAGCTATAGCCATGTTGGCTTCATTCACGGCAACCTTTTTCTGTCACGAAATTTTCCGATATTTCGCTAGGTATCGCCAAGTTTGGCGAGAATGTGACGCTGGCGAATATGAATATAATAGTGAATAAACATAGAATTTGGAATGTATAAAAGTTGGAGCCATGGTTACAACAATGAAAGACAATTTGCCAGAAAATACGTTCACTTACTCATAAATTAAACCTTTTTATACTGGAATCTTGCTGTCTTGTTTCAAAGTATCAGCCACCGTAAAATGTCAAACTGTTATTTTTAGCCATTTTTAGGTGCGTTCGTAATTATACAAATACGTAGCACCTATTGTCGTCGCTTAGTCCGTCCGTCTGTCCGTCCGTCTGTCTGTCCGTCTGTCTGTCCGTCCGTCCGCATATAACAACGCAAAAACTACCCAACCGAATGGTTTGGAATTTAAGATATATTATCTTTGCAGAATTTTGTCGAGACATTTAAATTTTTTTAAAAATCGAATCAAAACTTTAGGAGATATTAATATAAATATTTATTAAGATATTTGAATTTTTTTTAAATCGTTGCTTTATTGTTAGAGGAGCTTCCGAGGTTGAATCGTCAAGCGACCGAGATACTTATTTTATAACAGAAATTAATCTGCAGACGATATAATTCATTTCACAGAATTAAAAATCATCAAGATCTGAATATTTATATAACTAGCTATAGTACGAACGCACCTCATTTGTCACGTTTGACGTACAATTTCCAACTTGTTTAAGATAGCCAGAACAAAAAGTGCTCCGGAATCCTTGAATCAAGGCCGAACATTTAACGGGAAAAACTTTTAAGATTTCTATTTTTTTTTTAGATCTTTCTGAACTTGAAATTTTAAATTGCTATCAGAGCGACTTTTTCCAGTGCAATATTCCCATCTTCAACTGATATGAGATCTGTAGGCTATATTCAAAAACATATACATAAAATTTCGTTCATTTCTATGCAAAACTTTACACACTTTTCTATGATGCAATAATGATATTGGAGCAAAAATTGCTACGACAGCGCCCCCTTCCGGCGGAATATTTCCAGAATTCAACTTTGATCTGTTGGCTATAGTCAAAACGTATAAATGAAATTTGGTTCAATTCTATTCGTAACTTTATACATATTTCAATGATACAAACCAGACACACACATGAACACACGGACACACAGATAGCAAGACATTTTGCGAAAACATGTTTTTCGGAATCTCTGATCCCTAAAACGTGGACGTTCGTCGAAACCGAAAGTCGAAAAAAATTTCGATTACAATATTTTTTCTCTATTATAGATAGAAGAAAGGTAAAAGGGTTGGTATCAGCAGAGCTAGGGAGTGCATAGTGAAGAACTTCATTTTTAGCATGAATGAAAACAATAACAATATTATCATTTAATAGTATTGGTAATGATATACAAACACATGTCTCCAAGAAACCCACATGTTTCACAGTAGTGCTTATAAGGCAGTTCGATGCAAGAAAAATAAATGTAAAACACATAAATAATAGTAATGTAGCATTAAAATTTTGAAGGGATTGGTATGTCGAAAAATTTGCAAGAAAAATAGCATAACGAATGCTAGTTAAAAAATAATATGAAATAAAATAAAATCATGCAATTATTGATGATTTACAGATAAAATAAATTTTAAAAGTGTTTTAAAAACAAAACATTCGAATTCGGTAATAAGAAAACCGTAAAAGGGCATGCTGGTTGGTTAGTTGAGGGAGCAACGGTCAACTTTTAAACAGGAGGGAGGAATCTGTGCCACCACATGTGTTCATTCCTGAAAGGTATCCTAACCCTACACCCCTTGTATACCACTTATATCTTGACGACTACAAACGAGAAGGAAGGAAGGGAGAGTTGGTGCCAATATGTATCATTTTGGATACCTGTGATCTACACTATTTTTTTTTATAATTATTGATATTTGGATTGTTACATAATATTAATTGTTTATTTATGCAGCAATAATACTATATTAAAACAACTTTTGAAGAGAGAAGGTTTTCGATTAAAAGAAAACAGTCTAAAAAAATGATATTGCATAAGATAGTTAAAAAGATAGCATTTAATAAGCACATTAAAACATTAGTTCACATATGCCAGTAACACAACGCAACACTACCAATACGCAATGAGACATTTGAACCATTTATTTATATAAAACGTTAATGTACGGGGCAGCGAAAAAGCGGTCATTTGTCTTTTGCCTATGGCAACGCATTCTTTGTTTCCACTAATTTGCGAATACTAAGAAAAGTATTTGAAGTATCAATTTAAAACTTACTGAAATCCAATTGTTGTGAAAATCGACTTTTTTTTTTCTTAATTTTTGCAAAAACTACCTACTTTCTGAAAAGTAAAGAAAATAATGTGTTATGTCAAACCAAAAAAACGCATCATTTTGTTATTCATCCAAACATTAGCTGTACTGCTGCATCGTTTGCAATTTAACTTCATTGTTGTCCTCATCGTTATGACGTCAATGTTACAGATGTTCATGTTTGTGACTGATAATATAGATTGACCAGAGGGCCCGTGCGAAGATTTCGCACTGAAATCTAATATTTTTTAGGTACTTCTCTATTAACCCGTCGACCGCTTTTCACTTTTCATAACAAAAAACTACCGCCAAACTGTAAGATTAAACGCCAAAAATGCAGTCCCATTTACTTGATGTCAGAATCATTATGCGTGTTTGTTACGTCATCTAGTGGTATTACATTCGACATTTGCGTGTATTTTTCATTATGTTTTACTGATTTAGTAGTTATTTTATTAATTAAAATAACAATTGTGTCCTTAAATTCTTATATTTTATTTATTTATTTATTTTGATATTCCAATGGCAACGTTCTCCCGTTTATTAGGCGATAGTTTTTTGTTATGAAAAGTGGTCGACGGGATAATAGAGAAGTATTATTTTTTATCAATATGTAATATTTATTAGATGCAGGTTTAAACTTCTAAAGAAACTAGTCGTTGGGGGCCACCGTAATACTTACCCATCATGGATATGCATAATGTAAAATATTAAAATAAAAATGTGTAAACTACTTATAAAATGCATTGCAATTCAAATAAAATCGTGGCTTGATGACGTCACAAACTTTAAAGGCTCGATTACTGAATTGCTTGAAAGAGGTTTTTCCTTATAACTCCAAAAATAATAATCCTATTAACTAGCGGTTTATTGCATCTGATTAGGCGTCAAATTTCTAATTAAAATATATCTTTGAAGTGAAATTTGGATGAAATACAGGGTCATGAAAAATCGAAGAGTGTGGCAAACAGGATTCCAAATATCTCGGCAACTAATTATCCGATCGACTTCATGCTCTATTCAAAATTTATGTTTTTTTATTGTCTTTTATATTCATTTCTTAAAATATACAATTTCGAAAATTTTTTCATCAGAACGAATATTTCGAGAATCCGAAAAAAATTGTTCCGGTTAATCGAGGTTATTGAAATGAAATAGGCTTCTTCCCATTATTACATACTAAGTACATACCAAATTGCAAGTCTCTATCTCAATTTTTTCGGGAGATAGAGCGTTTACAGACACACACACACACACAGACACACAGACACACAGACGGACGGCAAAAAATTTTTTCTAAAAATATGTTTTTCGGAATCTCCAGTGTCTGAAACGTGTAAATCCGTCAAAAAAAATTTTTCGATTTTCAAAACGATTACAAGACTTACCCTATACTACGTATGATGGGTAAGTAAAAGGAAGGATAAAAATATCTGCAAACAACATTTAGTTGTTAGTCAAGCCAGAATATCATCTAATTTATTCCATCAAAGTTAGACTAAAAACTGATCCAAGATTGCTAAAGGCACGCGCGAGAAAAAAAAATTAACAATCGTATTTTGACTGCATTAGAGGATGACGTCATCCGCTTCGGGAAAACCATGGGACTTAGAAATATAAATCTAAACATTTCAATTTCGCTTTTTAATCATAAGTGTAAAATAAACCCGTGCGGTGTTTTTTTATAATAATTGCTATGAGCATCATAAAATGTGGTATTTTATTTTTTTGGCAACAATAATTTCAGGAAAACCTTTCATTTCTTTCATGAAAACAATGCCGATTTAATTTTTTAATTTCAGCAAATTTTAATCAAAAACATGTTTTAACGAATTGTTAAGTGGGCTATGTCAGAAGCCTGTTCTAAAACCTTTCATATGGTATCTCATTCGTTGTTCTGCGTTTCATATTTTCTGAGTAAAAGGGATGTTGACAGGAGAAATAATATATAAGGATTTTTAAAAATTTTGCTTTTTACGTACGTAACCACCTTTTTTTATTGATTTGGATGTACGAGCTGATAGGTAGCCAAATTAGACTTTAATTCTTTGGAACGTAAAAATAGATGTAACTTGCTTTGAATTTTATATTTAACAAAATAAAAAAAAAACGAAACCAATAAATCACATACGAATACGGAGAAAACTAATTTGTGTGCTTCCGTATTCGCCGCTTGCCAAGGAATATTAAACAAAGAAATCGAGAAAAATATAATGTCATATATGTATTCATTATATGTATGTGTCTATGTATTAATGCGTATGGATGTTTTCATTCACATTTATGTATGTTTCTATAGGGAAATTTCCGTAATCGGGTTCACAGACAACTAGGGTATTTCAGTGTGCGTTCTCTGACATGAGCGCTAATTAAAGAGCTTGGAAGAAATTAACTATGCAAGCGACGAAATACCATTTAATTACGTACTTATAAGATATATATATATATATATATATATATATGTATACAAATACTATCAATACATGACTATTAATAATTATTAATTATAATTTACTCTTTAAAAATATAGCTTTCCAATTGGAAATTAGAAAAAAATACTTAAAACATAAAAATCTGTAAATCCTGGCAATTCTATAAAAAATTGCTTTTCCTTAAATTTGATAATGCTTTTCATTTTAATACCAAACAAAAAAAGTTTCATAATTATTATACATAAAAATAAAAACATTCGGATTTTATTTTAACAACAGTAAAAATAGATAAAAATATTTCTATGAATCCAGATTATGTACTTATGTATATTGCTGTCACATTAGTTTATTGCAATCATTTCCTTTATTAATAAAATCATTGCGCTAATAAGTATCATTTCCAAGCATAAAGCGTTGGGCGTATTGCCAATACGTGCACTTACAGTGTATTACGAAGATAAAATGGATTCCTAGTATGTGTTGGGATAAAAAGATTACGACTCTGTTAAAATCTACTACTGATAAGTCAATGAGGAGTAAATGTTATTTATGTTATAAATATCCCTTTTTATATGGGAAAACTGAGAAAATACATATGCAATTCATCTTACTGGAGCGGTTATTTTCTCTTTTCGGTTTAATGAATTTCAGTAATGCTTTGTTCGAGCTAAATCGAGCAAAAACCACTGTATGGAACAATATTATTTATTTATTTATTTATTTATTTTTGCGTCTGAATATGAGATCATAAAAAAAAATTAAGCGTGGTTAATCATATGTAAAACAAACATTTTACTGTGATTACGTAGAAATCCATATCATTATTGCTAACCTACGTCATTAGGCTACTTCATCATTTCTAACTCTTATCTGCCTATTGTTTATCTACTTACTTCTTACCTACCTCATATTATAAGGTATACCTCATTTTCCTTGCAGATAAAGACTAATTATTTATTGCGAAAAGATCTGAGAAGTCAGTTTAATGAATATTATACAAAAGTACATATTATGGTAGCTATTAACTGATAGATGGTTAACTTATTAATTACTAAGTATTACCCGTAAAACATTGTGACGTCACTGTGACTTCACAATGAAGTCACATTTCGACTTTGTGACCGTCGATGTGACATCACGTGATGTGGATGTGAAGTCGTTATGGCCGTTTTTCAGCCTTTCTGTGATGACACGCTTGCGACCTCTTTCAATGTGGAAAAAGTGACATTTGTGACGATTCAGCTTCGGCTCGGGTGACCAGATTTCACCCGAATTCATTCCAGATTTCACCCGAATTTGGATCATAATTTTTTTTTTTATTTTGCTACATATTTGTGACATTTGTGACGATTTTGCATCGGGTTGGGTTACCAGATTTTATCCGAATCCGACAAGGAAAAATTTGGCTACTTATCAGATTTGAATTAGGGGTCGGGTGGCCTGACTTTCGCGATTACGATCTCACCCGGGTCGGGCGTTTTTTTTTAGTCTAGTTCGGAATAGTGTCCTGCTTACGACCGGGTAACCAGTTTTCATCAGAAATTCACACATCTCGTGTCGGTTCGGATCTAGAATCCTGCACGAGTCCGGTTATACCAGACATGAAATTTTAAACTCTAGTCAACCCGCAATCTGACCCTAACCTGAAAAATATTTGCCGTTCAACCACAACCCGATCGATCCTCATAATAGTTTTTATCAACACTTATCCAGACCCAAGACCTTAAATCACAGTAAATAGATCTACAACTTAGTATAATTATAAAAAAAATAGTATATAATAAGAATTTTCGTATACATTCTTTTTTTATTAAAATATTCATGTTATATTAATGTTCAAAATTAATATTAACTATAATTATATTCTGTATTATAACGTACCCAATCGAATGGTTTGAAATTTAATATATATTATCGTTGTAGCATTTTGTCGAGTCATTTCAAATTTTATGAAAATTGAATCAAAACTTAAAAAGTTATTAATGAAAGTTTTCTTTATTCTATTAAATCCTACCATACTTAATCTGTATAGTAAAAGCGCAAGTCATGTGACTGAGGAAAACTAATACGGGCTACCACATAATTTTCTATATGCCAATCGGCCATTTTTATTCAAAATTATTTTTTTGAATAAAATTGCATAAAAGTTACATTTTTAGAAAGATCGTTGAAAAAATTGTTTGTTTGAGAAATGAGTTACATTCAACAATGTATAGATTCTGAGATAACTTCAGTGGAAATTATGTTAATGGAATATCTCAATCCATTAGAGTAAATAAACACAGGAGATTCGTTCATTATGATTCATATAAAATATTAAACCATGGATGTAATCATTCGCAAAGAAAGATCTCCGTGGTGAAAAAAAATTCACATTCGTTAACGTGGCATACGTAATAAGAAACAAGTTGGAAATTGTACGTCAAACGTTACAAACGAGGTGCGTTCGTACGCACGTTTTAGAATTAAATTCATGATATCCCGTGCGGAGAACGGGTTAAACAGCTAGTTAAGTATATATTTTATGACACTGTTCATACAAATATCTTAACTAGTTATATAAATATTCAGATATATATGTATCAGCTAGTTATATAAATATTTAGATCGTGATGATTTTTAATTCTGTGAAATGAATTATATCGTCTGCAGATTAATTTCTGTCATAAAATAAGTATCTCGGTCGCTTGACGATTAAACTTCGGAAGCTCCTATAACAAAAAAGCACCGATTTAAAAAAAAAAAATCAAATTTCTTAATAAATATTTTTATTAATATCTCCTAAAGTTTTGATTCGAATTTAATAAAATTTGAAATGTCTCGACAAAATTCTGCTAAGATAATATATTTTAAATTGCAAACCATTTGGTTGGGTAGTTTTTGCGTTGTTATATGCGGACAGACAGACGGACGGACAGACAGACAGACAGACAGACGGACGGACAGACGGACGGACCAAACGACGACTATAGGTGCTACGTATTTATATAATTACGAACGCACCTAAAAATGAGGCATGCTCAATTTGCTCTTAGCAGACGACATAATTAATTTCACTGAAATAATGAGGATATATATATATTTTTTTTACTCTGTGAAACTAAGAAATAAAATGAACGCGCCTCATATGTCATGTTTAACGTACAATTTCCAGCATTTTTTTTAATATTCCAGAATTTCAATTTTTTTAATTTGGACGATTTTGAAATAAGCTATTTAATTATAATAGATTGACCTATAGTTTCGTTTTTTTAGTTAAAAAAAAAGATATATAATTTTAATAGCAATACTGTATTTGCACGATACTTAAATATGTAGGAAGCTCATTCAGTCTGTCATAATTATCTAATGCTGTTTATAAATAAATAGAATTAATAATATCTTAGAAGAAAGAGGCTTAAAACAATTTTATAACACAAACACCTAGTTTAGACCATTTAATGAAATGTTAAATATGTATGCGCATTAGTATTGTTATTAGAAAAGTTTATGAAACAACTGATGTTGAATTTCAAATTCATCAGAGACAGTAAAACAATAATCATTATCATAAATGTCTTCTCACGTATATGCGATAAATGTTTACCTCTAAACATAGCGATGTAAATTTCGACAAATTATTCGGAAATTAAAATTCAGACAATGTTCAAGTCAATAACAGTACGAAATGTTTCGAAACTAAAACATAAAATTAATCCTTGTTCACATAATTCCGAAAGGTGTAATTAAATGTAAATTGTCATGAGCTTATTGAGACATAATTTGACAAAACTTAATGATTTATTAATGTGAAGCAATATATGACTTTTCATGTAAAAACGGAAATTAAAAATCACAAAATAGTGATATTTGATAATGTAAAATGAAATTATATTTTGGAATTTAAAGTTACTAATCGAAAATATTTTACAAATTAGAACCAGTATTATTATGAATGAACCAAAAAGTATTTTTGAAGCAAGTTTTCTTTTTTCTTTTTTGTAGATTAAACTCATTACATCTCTTTTTGATAAGTGATTGTGCATTAAAAACTCATTAAATGGAACTACATTCATGATGTTAGATAATGAATTGAAAAAAAAATGTCGGTTCGTATTTTATGTGATTCATCATTTTTTTTTCGACTGAGTAACATATTAAACATTCAGATCAGGGCTGGTGAATTTTTTTTTTTTACAGCCGCGATCCATTTTTTTTTCCTCAAAAGCTATTTTGCATGGCCATGACCCATAAATACAATTCTAAAAAACTAATTTAGTGGATAATATATGTTTATAATGTAATAATAATGCTTATAATGTAATAATAATATTTATAATGTAATAATAATGTTTATAATGTAATAATACTGTTTATAATGTAAAATGACATTATATTTTGGAATTTAAAGTTACTAATCGAAAATATTTTACAAATTACAAACAGTATTATTATGAATGAACCAAAAAGTATTTTTGAAGCAAGTTTTTTTTTCTTTTTTGTAGATTAATCTCATTACATCTTTTTTTCATTAGTGATTGTGCATTAAAAACTCATTAAATGGAAGTATATTCGTGACGTTAGATAATGAATTGAAAAAAAAAATGTCGGTTCGTATTTTATGTGATTAATGATATATATATTTTTTTTCGACTGAGTAACATATAAAACATTCTAGATCAGGGCTGGCGATTTTTTTTTTTTTTTTTTTTTTTTTTTTTTACAACCGCGATCCATTTTTTTAAAAGCTATTTTGCATGGCCATGACCCATAAATCCAATTCTAAAAAACGAATTTAGTGGATAATATATGTTTATAATGTAATAATAATGATTATAATGTAATAATAATATTTATAATGTAATAATAATGTTTATAATGTAATAATACTGTTTATAATGTAAAATGACATTATATTTTGGAATTTAAAGTTACTAATCGAAAATATTTTACAAATTACAAACAGTATTATTATGAATGAACCAAAAAGTATTTTTGAAGCAAGTTTTTTTTTTCTTTTTTGTAGATTAAACTCATTACATCTCTTTTTCATAAGTGATTGTGCATTAAAAACTCATTAAATGGAAGTATATTCATGACGTTAGATAATGAATTGAAAACAAAATGTCGGTTCGTATTTTATGTGATTAATGATATATTTTTTTTTTATTTCGACTGAGTAACATATAAAACATTCTAGATCAGGGCTGGCGATTTTTTTTTTTTTTTTTTTTTTTACAACCGCGATCCATTTTTTTAAGCTATTTTGCATGGCCATGACCCATAAATTCAATTCTAAAAAACGAATTTAGTGGATAATATATGTTTATAATGTAATAATAATGTTTATAATGTAATAATAATGTTTATAATGTAATAATAATGTTTATAATGTAATAATAATGTTTATAATGTAATAATAATGTTTATAATGTAATAATAATGTTTATAATGTAAAATGGAAATTATATTTTGGAATTTAAAGTTACTAATCGAAAATATTTTACAAATTAGAAACAGTATTATTATGAATGAACCAAAAAGTATTTTTGAAGGAAGTATTTTTTTTTCTTTTTTGTAGATTAAACTCATTACATCTCTTTTTGATAAGTGATTGTGCATTAAAAACTCATTAAATGGAAGTATATTCATGATGTTAGATAATGAATTGAAAAAAAAAATGTCGGTTTGTATTTTATGTGATAAATCATATATTTTTTTTTATTTCGACTGAGTAACATATAAAACATTCTAGATCAGGGATGGCGATTTTTTTTTTTTTTTTTTACATCCGCGATACATTTTTTTTCTCAAAAGCTATTTTGCATGGCCATGACCCATAAATCCAAATCTAAAAAAACGAATTTAGTGGATAAAATAAAAACATGAATCAAAATTACTTCAAAACTGTTTATTAAAATATAAATAATATGGTAACACATATGAAGGTACTTGTAATAATTAAAGAAATAATACTGTGCATTGTAATAATTATATTTCTACATTGTAATAATTCTAGAAACAAATATGTTTTAAAAAAAGGAAAAAAAAAAGAAAAAATGTTAATCTGATTTCTGTTATTGCATCGTAAATGAAAAATAATTAATATGATATTCATAGTTGGTCCCATTTAACAGACTGCAAGCTGAACTGGAGTTATCCCAGAAGTAATTTCTATTTCAGATTTCTATTCTTAATTGTGAAAAAAAAAAAAAAAATGAAGGATTGGCGATTCAAGAGCTCGAATGCACCATCTGGTGATGATATAACTTCTCACTTCAAGAAAATCCCGTGCATGCCCTTTGCATTACATGTATATTTAATTTGTTCATAATGATTATTCCGATTTCATGTGACATCAATGTTATGTGTTAATACGAGAAGGTAAAAATTATCGAAATATGAATATCTAACACTTTCAAACGCTTTTACAATAAATAATGACTTCAGTGGCACTTTATCATTAGTTAAATGGGCAATTTTTCTCTACCGACAGCTGCGATTAGCGCCCTCTTTACGCTTTTTAAAGTCCCAATAGATAGCCCGAAGAACTGTGAAAACGTCAAATGTCCTACTTAAGCAGCTCTGGAATTAAATTCAAAGTTAGTATAATTTTATCATAGGGATTTTTTTCCTTTTCAATAGTTTCCATATTTTGTCAATGTTTGAAAAAAAATTCATAGACCGGGAGGCGGCAGCACAGACAATCACCTCATCGAGTTCACGGCTGAAATTCCAGAATTAGCTAAAACTCGATTCGCATATTAAAATGCAATCGGTCTGCCAAGTCTTATCTTGGTGGAAAACACGTGAAAACTCGATTTTAGCGATTGATTCGTAGGTTTACCATTTTGTTTTCCTGCACCCAGCTCTCCATGTTTTCATACTTTAGGGTGCAGGAAAACACAAACCTACGAGTCAACCGCTAAAATCGGGTTTTCACGTGTTTTTCACCAAGATATGACTTGGCAGACCGATTCCGTTATAATATGCGAATCGAGTTTTAACTAATTCTGTAATTTCAGCCGTGAACTCGATGAGGTGAATGTCTGTGCTGCCGCCTCCTGGTCTATCAGCTCATATTGAAGTATTGGGTTGTTCAGAAAGTGCCTTTTGTTTGGGCACGTTTTGTTGAATTCGTTCCGGAAAATACTGCCCGTCTATTATTAGATATTAGATATTTGAATTAATCTCTAACAATTAAATGATACAATTTTCCGGTACTAATGAACTTTTCTGAACAACTCAATAGTTTGGAATTTTAAAAAGTTGAAAAGAAAGGCCTGTGATTACTAATCAATTAATTTAAACGAGCTGAACTCAACTAAATTGGTATAATTTGCGTAATGTCACTGTATCTTTATTTAGAACCTGAATCAACACCTTGCCAATAATATTATTTCGTGTGCCAATTCTTTCACACGTGCAATAGGTTTGCCAACCCTTTTCTAGACAAAAGCACTTCCCCTGGCATGAAAAATTACACTAATAGGCACAGACATTTTCCCTGTTGAAGAGGTATCATGCGTTCTTTTTTTAGGTGAGTGGAGTTGTTTCAAAATTTAAGGTCTTATTAAAACCTAAGTTGAATTTGCGAAACTGACTGAATGCATATAGTAATATGTATATAATATAATAATAAATAAATAATAATAATGCATAACTTAAAAGGAACTGTTTTTTTTTCTATTTTACACTTACTCATCGAAAATATTTTACAAATTAAGATATTTTTTTAAAGAAGTTCATATTTTTTAGATTGAACTCATCACATCTTTTTTTGATAAGTGGTATGTTATCATATTAAAAACACATTAAATAGAAGTACATCAATGTTAATAGATAATGAATTTAAAAAAAAAAATGCTTGTTCGTATTTTACGTGATCAATTATTAATCTTTATTATTATTTTCGTCTGAGATACGGATAAAACATTCCTGATCAAAGCATTTTTAATAAACAATTTACTATTTATTACATTTTAAAGCATGAAACATTGTATTTACTGAAAACATCACTCTACTAAATGAAATACGGAAATAAATTGATTCTATCACGTGTCGCTTTTTGAGAAAAGTGTGCATATTTTATGCCTTACTAAAATATAAATGGGATTTTTGTAAATAATGGAATGCATATATATATATATATATATATATATGTGTGTGTGTGTGTGTGTGTGTGTATGTGTATATGTATGTATGTATGTATGACAATATGTAAATAATCTACAAACAAGTGTATACAAAACATTAGCCGAGATACAATGGCAACAAATCGGTCAAGTACGAGTATATCTCGTGCTCAAAGGGTTCTGTACATTACATTTATTAATTAATAAACTCCTACTAACCCT
The DNA here is from genome assembly GCA_963931845.1 of Maratus michaelseni. Lineage (NCBI taxonomy): Eukaryota > Metazoa > Arthropoda > Arachnida > Araneae > Salticidae > Maratus > Maratus michaelseni. The sequence continues at coordinate 135,159,736 of OZ007595.1, forward strand.
ATTTTTTTCAAAATTTTTCAAAAATAGGAGGTGTGAGGGAGATTTATTTTCCCAGTATACTTTCGACGATATCTCTCAAAATATTGCACCTAAAGTTTAAAAAAATATTTTTTTGAGTTCGGTGTTACGAGATCTTTCGAACGATGCCCTACACGATTGATAAAAAGAAAGTTTTTTTTCAATTAACAAAATTAATATCTCAGCTAATTACCGACAATTGTTCACAAAAATTATTATCGAATATTCTTGAACGATTCTGAGTCAATAGATACCTCGAGCGCCCGTCAACTCACCCGCCGATTGCCCGAAAAGTAAAGTTTGTGTGTAACAGAAAAATGCGGTTTTTTTTTCCAAATCTAAGTTACCTGGGAAAATTGCTATACATTTCCTGCAAGGCTTAGATGAACTCCTACAACCCCTATTTTTTCATAATTTTTGCTTCAGTAGATTCGGAAATAGGGGAGGGGCTACATAAGTTTGCAGTGCATTTTCGACGATATCTCTGAAAATATAATACCTAAAATTAAAACAAATATACTTTTGAGTTTGATATTACGAGATCTTTCACACGATCCCCACACGATATACAAAAAGAAAACTTTTTTTCCAGGTAACTTAATTAACCCCCTAAAATTTCCCTAAGCATATTTGTGAATGGCCTAATAATCTGAAAGTATATGAGTAAAAATACTTTATAACTTTCTCAAGTTTTGAAATTTCAGCGTCCCATAGTTTACAAGAAAAAGCGCTGTGACAGACAAGACGGACAGACACCCCAGTGATCTTATAATGATTCCGTTTTTACTTTTTAAGTACGAAACATTAAAAATATTGAAAATATGTTAGATACTGTAGACGTCAAAGAATAATGAACTAGACAAAATGAGAACAAAACAGATTTTTTTTAGACTTTGTTTTTTGCTATTCTGTATTATTCATATTAAGCTAATTAGTGAATAAATGTCAAAGAGAACTAATATCGCAATTTTAAAGAAAAGTATTTCTGTTGTTAGGAAATTATTTCTGACATTCCAAGTTAATCCATTAGATTAGATTTAACTCCTTGTATTTTTTAAATGCGTATTAAAATCTCATTAAATGGAAGAATATCAACATCATTAGATAATAATTTGAAATATGTTCTGTATGCTATTCAATACAATTAACCCCAAAACTTTTTTTAATGCACAACAAATATTAAAATACATTATCATAAGTAGAACATTTATAATTATATGATGTTTAATGTAGCATATTTAGAGTAACTTTAATTTATTTATATTTGAAATCATTCTGCTTCTCACATAAATGTGAACTACTTAAGTCAATGGAACATAATAAAACAACTAACATATATAAACATGCATGAAATTTAATCATACCTAGTTGCGTTTATAATTAAGTTGTTATTTTTAAAACTAAATCTTTTAAATAGTGGAAATTTGCAATTAACACTTTTCCAAGTAAATTAAAATATTTCTATGTATATGAAAGTTTAAATTGTAGATTAAGTAATTTTCCATTGTAAATATTAATATTTTCACCTTTAGAAAAAAAAATATGTAATGATAATCTCCAAAAAAAAAAAAATCTTCAAAAAAAAAAAAAAAGGATATATATATATACATTTGTTTCGTGTTTATAGTAAAATAATTTGTGCAAATTAAGCATTTTGTGAATAAACAAATTCTAAAACAAAAATAATCGGAATTTGAATTTACTAGAGTCAGTTAAATTAATTGAATTAGACAGAATGTTTCTCCTTTTCATCTAATAAATACTCTTGTCTGTAAACAGATCGATGTAAAATGCTATTAATTATGTGGAAATTGAAAATCAGTGAATCGCGTAATCAGCAATAATTGCAAATGTTTTTAATTATCCGTTAAAAATTTATTTTTGTTTACATAATTGAGAAAACTATAAATTATTGCAAATTGTCATTTGTATTTCGTGCAATAAATGATAACTTAATGAGACTTAGGACTTTAAACCTTCTAAATATACAATTTTTAAGAAAAAAAATTAATATAAAATAGTAATCACTTCTGAACATTTAAAACAAAATGAATGATACATTTAATAGCGGTTGAATATGGAATATTTTCAAAGATATAACTTTAAAGTCATTTTTCTCAAAATGTGATTTTAGGGCATTGCATACAAGGTAGTTAAAAAGTTTTTCACGATTTAATCATGGAATTTTAAGGATATATAGTGTTCGCTCTATAAAATAATCTCACTTTCTTTTTTTTTTTTTTTGTTAATATGTTATTATATTGCTAAATTTTTGTAACTGTTATATAAGCAACATAAATTTTTGTTTTTAAAACAGAAAAGTGCTACAAATAAACAATCTTTTAGGTTGAGTGCAAGCACAATACTCTCAGCTATAATTAGAATATTAACATTTTGTTTTACACGCAGAAATTCTTTCTAAGTATACGCGTAACCTAATATTCCAATTTTCTGCTCGATAGGTTAAAAAAACCTATAAAACCTACTCTTTCCCATTATGATTTCAAGAACACATGAAATGAAAGATCTGTTACTGCCATAACCAATTGGGGTTTTGTAATGTGTACTTAAAGATATAAAATGACAAAAACGGTCAATTTTGTTCGGTTTTCTATATTTTAAGTGTCCCAAGTCCCTTTAATCTTCATAAAATTTGCAACAGCTATTTTTTTTGCAAATATGGATAAAATTATTTGTATAAAAAATGACTTTGTATATTGTTTAAAAATATGACTAAACGTGCAAAGCACCCGTATTTGACATAAGCTATAATTTTTATACTTTCAGAAAAACTAAAAATATTACTATAAAATAGAAATTAATTAAGTATAAAAAATTAAATATAAAAAATGCAAATAAATATGGATAAAAATATAATAGTACTCGAACTTAGATATAAATAAACCATTATAAAACTATCTGTTTTTGTTAATATAAATATTAATATTAGAAAGTTGTTAAATTAAAGGAATATTTTTTCCCAAAAACTTGAATGTCATTATGTTTAATCAAGTTCTGTTAGATATATATTTTCCCCTTTTATAAATATAAAGGTTATCTGAAAAAACTTAATAACTGTCTTTTAAAATTGCAATGAAAAGAAAATTATGTTGTTATCTGTTTTAAGGATATGCTAAAAAAGAATTTAAAAAATGACGCGGTTTATGCAGAAATTTAAAAAAAATCTATTGTTATAAAACTTTTAATTAACTGGGTACAATTTAATAAATATAACTAGACTGAGCGCTATACAATAAACACTTAACTGTAAACAGATCGATTGAAAGTCCTGTTAATTATGATGAAATTAAATTTCAGATTCTAGCGTAATGGGCAGTATTTAGAAATGCTTCTAATTAAGCGTAAAATTTATTCTTGTTTACATGATTGCGAAAATTGTAATTGAATGTAAACTCGATAACATAATAAAGCATGATTGTTTAACAGAAAGTTAAATTTTGTCTGCATCGGTATTATACAAGTAGAATCACAGCAAAATGTCTATGAATCCTATCAAGAAAGATTGTTTTCAAATTTTAAGTTTTATGAGATTTGAAATATTTGGCTTAATTTTTTTTTAGAAATTAAATAGTTTAATATTAATTAAAAAAAAAAGAAAATGCTCGTTAGAGGATGATTAGAGGATTGGTAGTTTTTCCTACACTTTAGATATATTCCTTTAAATGTTCATAATTATGTTTGTTTTTCTGGTTTTATATACGAGATTTTTCAGGAAATAAAGGCGGGAAAAATATGAACTAATCTCATTTGTGAAATGAGGTACTGTTCTTATTATGCAGCTGTTTTATTAGATAAATTTTTTCATCCTTCTCAATACTACATGACACACATTCGTGTTATAAAAATATATATTTAAACGACAGTATAAATTTAACTAAGAATATTATTGTGACGTGTATAACCATTTAAACACATTGTTAATTATGATAATATGATTGTGTTAAAATAATTAAAGCTCTTTTTTCAAACAATGAGTTACATGTTATTGAGAAAAAATAATGAAAATATAAATCACGGATGAATTTCCAAATAATGTACGCTGTAACAAAACTTGTAAATTCACGGGCATTCTCCGTGAATTGCCACCGGGATTTTACGGGAAATGCTCCTTTTTCAATGCGAACAGTCATTTTCCCAATTTCCATAAATTTCATGTTTTTACGGGCAAAAACCGTTTATGTAAGAACAAAGTTCGTTTATCTAGGGACAAAACCCGTTTTCTTATGAGCATTGCCTTGAATATCTGCTGCACTAATTTTAGTGCAGCAATTTTTTACAGTGTACGTAATAAAGAATAATGTATTTAATTGTCCTGCTTTCTGAAAGTACAAAATTCTCAATAAAACAACCATTGTGTTAACGATAAAGGATTATTTATGGATAAAATTATACAAAAATATATATGTATGTAAAAATATGTACTCAGCATAAAGTGATATTTCGTTACAAATGTAGCGATTATATTTATAATTTTACTCAAATTCTCTTATTATCACTGAAATCATTCATTTTAAAATAAATAGCTTTTCAATTAATACAAATTTATTTATTCTAGACATTTTGTTTCTTTCGCTTATATTAAAAGGATAACTTATACTAACATTTTATTATTTGTTAAGGTAAAAGGAAAAAGCGTATTTTTCAGCGTACATTTTAGATACGATTTGAAAATGTATTTTTCTATTTTTAAGTACCGGGTGTTCTAAAAAGGACTAACTGATTTTAAAATTCAAGAACTTCCAAACGGTGACAGATATTTAAAAAATTCTTGAAGCAGATTAATGTATGATGTCAGGAATTTGTTTTTACTGCGATTCCTGATTTTAGTTCGAATTACCAACAATAGATGTCGCTGCGAGCAATAGGCATGCTATTGAGGCAAAAACGAAAATCACCCAGCATCACCCATGCGAAGGAAAACGGTTAAATACATGGAGTGGGTCTCATTTGCTAATACAATCTTGTTCTTATGGCCCGATTCTGTATGAGGTTTTATTGGTGAATGAGACCCACTCCATGTACTTAACCTTATTCCTTCACATCAGTGCTGTGTGATTGATGTTTCTGCCTCGATTGGATGTATAGTGCTCACAGCGCCATCTATTGCTATCAATTTGAACTAAAATCAGTAGTCGCAGAAAAAAAAACTCCTGACATTATACATTACTCTCTCGCAAGAATATTTTAAATATCTATCACCGTTTAGAAGTTATTAAATTTAAAAATCTGTCAGTCCATTTTGGCACCCGATATATTCTTATTATTACGCAAAGACCCTTTTTCGCAAAGAAACCTTTGTGAGATATGTAGCTTGAAAATACAGTAAAAAAGCATTTAAATATATGATAAGTAGTAAAAATATAGAAGGATATGCAAATGCAAAGTGAGAACACACGCCACTACCGGGATCATCTGCTTGAATCCACACAAAGCATTTCGAATCTGTCTCTCGTTCCTTAAAATAATAACGTCTTCTTCTAATCTTCATTAATATAGAAATGCCAACTCTTAAGCTAATTTTTCTAGGATTTCATTTTTACACCATGTAAAATTCGAAGTGCGCCTCATATGCAGGAATATACGGTATATATTTTATACCTTCTTAAAAAAGTAGCTCTAATGTATTCAATGTGGATTTTATATTATAAAAATTAAATCCTTTCATAACATGGCGAAAAGTGCATTTCTCTAAAACATTTGATTAGAATGAGCTTCTATCTGGTTCAGTGGTTTCTATTTTCCCGAAGTTTGATTTTCAGGGAGAGGGGGCAATTCATGATTTCTTATTTTCTGTCAGTTTATTTTTGTATTTTTGGGAGAAACAATGCTGTAGTCTAAAAATAAAAATGATACATTTCAATTTTTTAAAAAATGAAAAAAATAAGTTTTTTAATTGAAATTTCAAAAATTTTACATACATAAAATCAAAACGTATATATACATGTTAAGTGTTCCAAGATATGTGGCAGAGGTGTCCGCCAAGGTCACGTCAATGAAGGTCATGCGCCACGTAGCGGAAGGAGGGGGAACTACTAGAGGTTCAATAATTGTTGTAATATCTATGAAATAACTGCGCATGGGCAAACCAAAAAGCAAACAATTATTTCATTCGCAAAACATTTCGACTGTTGTTTTATTTTTTATTTGTTCTTCAAGATGGTTTTAGGATATTATTTCATTATTTAAATAAAATATAATTTGTTGGAAGTACTTTTTTAAAAGTAAATTCGGTTTTATTTCATAATGTTAGTATTAAATCTTTGACATTCTGTTTTACTATCTGATGAAATTAGAATAAAAAAGTAGGCATAAATGTATCAGCTGTAAACCACTATTTAAAAAATGTATATTTATTTATGTAACTTAATTTTTGAGAACCTGTTTATGTGGCATTTCTGCTATACCTATTTTTCTTGATAAAATACTGCCGTTTATATTAATGGAACTTTCATGAAAATGTATTTAAAAAAAAAAAAACCTTCTTTTAATTTATTCCCAAAAATCCAATTTCTTACTTACTAAAGAAAAGTTGTAATTTATTTTTCAAATGACCAATAATCAGGTATAGCAAATAATATGGCAAATACGTTTTTAAAGCCGTTATATTGATTCCACATGCCTCACATGAACATATATATTTATAGTCAATTTTTAATAATACCAATAAACTTTGTTTTGAATCTAATAAAGTGATTTATCACAAATGAAAAATAAACCGTATTATTATTATTATTATTTTTAAATATTACACTTTTTTTTTAATCTTCTTTCTTTTAATCACTTTTTCTATTTTATTTATATTGTATTTTATTGTGTAACATGTAATATTTTATTTTCTACTTTTTAGTGTTTAAATATTTCATTGTTGCAATCTCACAACCAGCTGGCATATTTTAGAGATCGGGGTTTGGCACATAATTATCTCCATTGTTGAACCTCGTATACAGTTGTAACAATCGTTTTAGAATTTTTGGTGACTTATCCCCTGCGCCCGGATTATAACATAAAAATTCTTTAAAATTAATTTATTAATTTATAATTAAGTTACAAAAATATCAAACTGTTTTACTGTCACTGAAAACATATCTGTGTTTTAGGATTCTAGCATAGTTTTAAATCGATTACAAAATTCCACATATATATATATATATATATATATATATATATATATATATATATATATATATATATGTGTGTGTGTGTTACGGTCAATATGATTAAATAGGTCTTTATTAATAATAACCGGTTATTATTAAAAATAACCGCGGTCATTATTAATAAAAACCGGTTATTATTAATAACCAGATTAATCATATTGACCGTAACATATATATAAATCAAGTTAAGGTAAATAAAATAGTGTAAAAAAATACTTTTAAGAGGCTACTTCACTCACGCGAAAGCACACGCTTATTGCTAATGTTAATCCTATGGGACAATTATTTTATATCTCGTTTGCATTTCAATATTTTTATACGATTTTTTTTCTGTTGCACTGATAGTCTAGATCGATCTCTATGCAGGCCGTTTTTTATTTTTCGATTTTGGTTGCAGTTATTTTAATGAGAAACCGGTTCCGAAAGTGAAAGTATATTAATTAAAAAAAAACTTGTAAATATAATCGAAAAATTAAAAACGGCCTGCATAGAGATCAACCTCAGCTATGCAATGCAAAATAATAATAATAATAAAATATTGACATGCAAACGAGATTTTATAAAATAACTGTCCCATAGGATTAACATTAGCGAGGGTGTATTTTCGTGTGAGTGAAGGAGCCTCTTAAGTTAGCCGAGCGCAATTGATAAATCGCTAAATGTTGTTCCCATCGCCAGCGTTTGTATTGCATTCATTTAGAAAATTTAAATAATACATCCATTTAAAACACATGCCCTTTTCACCCATTTTATTTAAAATACAATTTTTTTCATTAATAAATAATAACAGAAATTAAAACATTTTATTTGAACATCAAATCATTGTTTCTAATTTGTACACTCACCCAAACCATAAAACTGCTATTGGCGAAAAAAATGCTATTTGCAAGATTTGCGGAGATAAAATTACCAAAACATTTATTTATTTTCTTTTGGTTATATTTTTGTGATTGCATTTTGTTTCTCGATAAACTGAGTCAAACCTGGCCAAACCTGGTCGTCAATAAATCAGGAAGTACTTAAAATCTAAACAAAGCAAATGATCTAAAAATGTGCAAAATTCAGAAATCCACAAAGCCCTCGGTCTCAACCTATGCGATTTTTTGTGTATTGTATTAGCTGACTACAATAAATTCTTGTGTACGTAACACTTATTTTTTTATTATTGTTATTATTTTCTTTTTTAACAGGAAACATGAAATATTCCGTAAACACTAAATTGCGTTTCATATTGCTTTATTATTTTAACCTTCGTACCCTGTTGAAATTTTACTCACTGTTGATAGAAACATTTCACACCAGAATTTGTTTTTGATAATAATTTAACATATTTATTTAACGTAGTTCTCTCTAGCATTTATTTGACTTACTTTATGAAAAAAAATCTGGTTTGAATCGAATTAAATAAATTATAGAAGATGGTCTATTCGACCCATTCAGGGTAGGAAGGTTAAACAGATCCAAACTGTTGTTGTGAACTCGTGCCTTTTGCTATAATCGATTAGTTTTTACTGTAACTTTCATGGAATAAATGAGATGATACTCTGGATTGACTAATGCTTTTTGCAGATACTTTTGTCCTTGATTTTTCTTTTGAAGTTTAAACCTGCTTCTAAAAAATATTAGAGAATGCAAAAAAAAATATTAGATTGCAGTGTGATATCTTCGCACGGTTCCGCTAGTAATTTTTATTGCTCGAAACTATAATTACATTTTGTGGACATATTTTGCGAATCTGTACTCAGTCAGGGAAGTTGCGTATCATGTTTAGTAGATTTATTTCCAAATATTTTCGATACAGTTTGTTTTGATAAAGTTATGTATATTTAAAAAAAAAACATTCACAATATCATATTAACTTCGGGTGAAAAGGAATTAGTGATACAAAGCATTAATTCCTTTTTTCCCGAAACTAATATGGTATTTTGAATGTTTTCTTTTTTAATATATACATATCTCTATCAAAACAAACTGTATGGAATATATTTGGAAATAAATCTACTAAACAAGATACGCAGCTTCCCTGACTGAGTACAGATTCGCAGAATATGTTCCGGAGATGCGCAGATGGTAGATTTTGTGCCATAGCTATTGACGTCATCCTAAAAGCGCGCGCATTGGCATTTCCCCCTCCGTCCACAAGGTAGCGCAGTTGTTTCAATTTTGCGGATCTGTTCTAGTATTAAGTTGGAACGCTTAACACATGTACACATTTTGCATAAAATGAATTTTAATCTATAATAATATTATAAAGTAGTAAAGATTGTTTGTTTGTTCGTAGGGGGTAATCGCTGGAACTACTGAAGTGATTTCAAAAGTGGCGGTGGGAAATTGATGGTGACAGTCCCTGCTCCAACATAGGCTATATTTTATGTCTGTGCACTTCTCCCAGGGGGGTGCAAGAGAAAAAAACATTCTAAATTTTCGATTTTTTTTTATACTGAAGGAGCCAGAAACATGAAATTTTGCATGGGAGTTATTTATAAGATGTAAATGCTCTCTAAGAACACATTCTAAAAAGAAATGAAATTTAAAAGGGTGAGATGAGCGAAAAGCGTTCTAAAAACATTCGAAATTACAATTTCTATGGAATCGCTGGAACTACAGAACCGTTTTCAAAAGTGATGGTGGCAAATTTATGGCAGCAGTCCCCGCTGTTACATTGGCTATATTTTATGTCGGTGCTACTAACACTGGGATGGGGGGGGCGGGCAAGAGCGAAAAACGTTCTAAAATTTCGATTTGTTTTTTACTAAAGGAGCTAGAAACTTGAAATTTGGCATGGTAGTTATTTATAAGATGTAAATGCTCTCTAAGAACAAATTCTAAAAAATTCGAAATTTAAAAGTGTGAGATGAGCGAAAAGCGTTCTAAAAACATTCTAAATTACAATTTCTATAGAATCTCTGGAACTACAGAACTGTTTTCAAAAGTGATGGTGGAAAATTGATAATGACCGTCCCTGCTCCAACATAGGCTATATTTTATGTCAGTGCCACTACTCCCAGGGGAGTGCAGGAGTGAAAAACGTTCTAAAATTTCGATTTTTTTTATATTGAAGGTGTTAGAAACATGAAATTTGGCATGGTAGTTATTTATAAGATCTAAAAGCTCTCTAAGAACAAATTCTAAAAAAATTCGAAATTTAAAATTGTGATATAAGTGAAAAGCGTTTTAAAAACATTCTAAATTACAATTTCTATGGAATCTCTGGAACTACTAAACACTTTTCAAAAGTTATGGTAGCAAATTTATGGTGACAGTCCCTGCTGTAACATAGGCTATATTTTATGTCAGTGCCACTACCACAAGGAGGTGCAAGAGTGAAAAACGTTCTAAAATTTCGATTTTTTTTAAAATTCTGAAGCAACTAGAAACTTGAAATTTGGCATGATAGTTATTTATAAAATGTAAATGCTCTCTAAGAACAAATTCTAAAAAATTCGAAATTTAAAAGGGTGAGATGAGCAATAAGCGCTCTGAAAACATACAATTTCTATGGAATCTCTGGAACTACAGAACCATTTTCAAAAGTGATAGTAACAGTCTCTGATGTAACATAGGCTATGTTTTATATCGGTGACACTACCACAAGGGGGGGGGGGTGAAAGAGCTAAAAACGTTCTAAATTTTTTATTTTTTTTTCGACATTAGTGTGGCTTAATTAGTAATTTCTGAATTATCTATGGCAGTAAAATTTTCTCTAATGAATATAGATCAACGAATACCACTTGGCATTTCTCAAGAATTACGCGAGCAAAGCCGCGGGTTTTGCTAGTTTAGAATAAAGACCCCCTCCAAAGGCAAAAATATTGGAGGTTTCAAGATAAATGCTATTGTAGTCAACTAGGGTTATTGAATCGATGATGAATTATTACTACCCATTAAAATGCAGGTAATTATATTGCAAGATATGAGTGAATACGTAGTAGATTATTTCATTTCTGTGATGAAGTTGTGAAATACAGGAACGAAAGAATTCTTCAGAAAGATCACCTTCTTCTCATCTAGCCAAGAATGCGCTAACATCGACTTTTTTTATTTTAATCTTTTTGAGGCACATTTTCCTTCTCGCTATTCAACTCTCCAACAACATCTTCACTAATGTCATGCGAACACGCATCTGTTTCGTCTTCTGATGACAGAACTACCCTTTCGGTACTTCTCCATTATCCCGTTGACTACTTTTCATAAAAAAACTATCGTCAAACTATAGGATTTAACGCCGAAAATGCATGATCGTCTCGTCACATTCACTTGAAGTCAGAAACATTACACGTGTTTTTTATGTCATCAAGTGGTTTTTAATTCGACATTTACCTGTATTTTTCATTATGTTTTACTGATTTATTGGTTATTTTGTTAATTAAATAACAGTTGCGTCCTTAAACGGTGGTGCCATGATATTAAAACAGAAAAAAGTACTGAAAAAATGTTGCGATGCATAGTTACGTACAATAGATCAGTTTCAACTGACGTAACAAACAGTTAATCACCAACCGAGAGGGATAATTAAGAAAGATAATGCAAATAAAAAAATATCCAGGATTAATTATCTTCTGTTTTCATTTATATCTTGTAAATTTTATTGTTTAAACTTACTGATAGCTGACACTTTGGTGAGTGCGGAGTTTCCGAATTACTTGTATTTTACTTATTTATTTTATATATTTATTTATTTTTGAGCTTTCAATGACAACATTCTTCCATTTGTTTATTTAGAATTACAGTTTGGCGATAGTTTTTATTATGAAAAGTGATCGCGGGATAATGGAGAAGTACCAAACTTTCTTCCGAAGATAATTTCTGATCGGATACTTCATTATTTATCTTTTTCATTTCTAGTAATTCTTCCACTCCAAGCAAGGAATTGGGAGCATATTGACCGACCATTATTTCAATTTCTTCAGTTTCCACATATGAATTCCAAATTTCATCTCCAATTGGAGCATTCATTGTCCCACCGAACAGTGGAAGGTTCAAAATTTCTATCACTTCTGGTCGTGCATTTGGGTCTGTTGCAAGTAACCACTTGATAATAACCAAGATATCATTCGCCAACTTCAAAGAAACATTTGAGTTGACATAATTGAAAATTAATAAAATCTTGAAACGATCTATTTCCAAAATACTATATAATTCCGATAGACATCGCATGCCCATTTCATATTAGCAGTATATTTACGTCTTTTAGTCATCAGCAACTAGTGACTGCCTGGCATTTACAACAGTAAAATCTCAGCTGTCCATCTGTCTAATGCGTATCCATCAACTAACGATAAGCCCTCTGCTGTATTTATTACCTTTAGGGGCCTGTAGATGTAAAGTGTTCCATATCTTTCTACTAAAGTTAACGATTTCGTGGAATAACCAAAGTCACCCAGCAGAGCTCTGTCGGAATCATCAACTAATACATTGTTCGATTTAACATCTAAATGGCAAATGTTATGTTGCTGTAAGCAGTCCAGCATTAACCCTCTAAGCGTGTGGAACGTAATATTCCGTTCACTAAGCTCCAGGTTTCACTGCAATATATGCAATGTTTAAGATAATATAATTCTATAGATTTAATGAATTTTTAAAACATTGAAGAATGATTAATACTCTCAAGGGTTACATTCATATTTGTAATTCAGTTTTATTTATAATGCTGAAAGAATCATATTTTTTTTAGCATTTAAAACAAAATGCAGAGAAAACAACATTACAATTTTACCCTTTTTCAAAACGCTCAGAGGGTTAAAATCCCAGCAGTGCATCTGTCTAATGCGTATCCATCAACTAACGATAAGCCCTCTACTGTATTTTTGCCTCGGGGGGCTGTAGATGTAATGTGTTCCATATCTTTCTACTAAAGTTAACGATTTCGTGGAATAACCAAAGTCACTCAGCAAAGTTATGTCGGAATCATCAATACATTGTTCAATTTAACATCTAAATGGCAAATGCTATGTTGATTTAAGTAGACCGGCATTAAAATCCCAGCAGTCCATCTATCTAATGCGTATCCATCAACTAACGATAAGCCCTCTGCTGTATTTATTCCATCTGGAGGCCATTAGATATTAAGTTGTTCCATACCATTCTACTTAAGTTAACGGTTTCGTGTCATAGTCAAAGTCATTCAGCAGAGCTATTTAAGAATCATCAATTAATACATTGTTTGATTTAACATCTAAATGGCAAATGCTATGTTCATGTAAGTAGTCCAGCATTAAAATCCCAGAAGTCCATCTGTCTAATGCGTATCCATCAACTAACGATAATCCCTCTGCTGTATTTATTGCCCTTGGGGGCCTGTGGATGTAAGGTGTTCCATATCTTTCTTCTAAAGTTAACGGTTTCGTGTCATAACCAAAGTCACTCAGCAGAGCTATTTCAGAATCATCAATTAATACATTGTTCGATTTAACATCTAAATGTCAAATGCTATGTTGATGTAAGCAGTCCAGCATTAAAATCCCAGCAGTCCATCTGTCTAATGCGTATCCATCAACTAACGATAAGCCGTCTGCTGTATTTATTGCCTCTGGAGGCCTTTAGATGTAAGGTGTTCCATATCTTTCTTCTAAAGTTAACGGTTTCGTGTCATAACCAAAGTCACTCAGCAGAGCTATTTCAGAATCATCAATTAATACATTGTTCGATTTAACATCTAAATGTCAAATGCTATGTTGATGTAAGCAGTCCAGCATTAAAATCCCAGCAGTCCATCTGTCTAATGCGTATCCATCAACTAACGATAAGCTCTCTGCTGTATTTATTGCCTCTGGAGGCCTGTGGATGTAAGGTGTTCCATATCTTTCTTCTAAAGTTAACGGTTTCGTGTCATAACCAAAGTCACTCAGCAGAGCTATTTCAGAATCATCAATTAATACATTGTTCGATTTAACATCTAAATGTCAAATGCTATGTTGATGTAAGTAGTCCAGCATTAAAATCCCAGCAGTCCATCTATCTAATACGTATCCATCAACTAACGATAAGTCCTGTGCTGTATTTATTGGCTCTGGGGGCCTGTAGATGTAAGGTGTTCCGTATCTTTCTTCTAAAGTTAACGGTTTCGTATCATAACCAAAGTCACTCAGCAGAGCTATTTCAGAATCATCAATTAGTACATTATTTGATTTAACATCTAAATGGCAAATGCCATGTTGATGTAGTTAGTCCAGTCCAGACATCACATTTTTTTAACAGCAAACTGCTCGAGAAAATGCACCTCTATTTCTACGAAAGTCTTCATTTGATATAATATGAGATAAAGTATTTTTATATAGTGGCATCAAGAAAACTGACGTGTTCAAATTTTCGAAGTAATGAGATTCCAGAAGAGGAACAATATTTGTATGCACCAAACTTTCCAAATAATACACTGCTCAAAACAATTAAAGGATATTGCAGTTTTAGGTGGATTTTGTATCTGGGAAACTTTTTAGCTGATTGATACATGATCGACAGACATAGTAGGTTATATGAGAATAAATATCACATGTTTGGCAGAAAAAAAATGCATTTTATTGCGCATTTGTGTACAAAAGGAAAAAAACACAATTTGTGCATATGAGAAAAAAAGAATAAGAAAAGGTGTTTTCTTCAAAGAAAATCATTTTCAGTAGGGGGTATGGTTTCCACGGGCGGCCAGCAACGTTGAACACCTTTGAGGCATGGACTCAATGAGGCTATTAATGACGAGTTGGGGTATTCTGTCCCACTCTTCCAGAAGAGATCTTTCTAGTTCTTGGAGAGTTTGTGGGGGTTGTTGGCGGCCAGAAACTCGTCTTCCTAGAGCGTCCCAAACGTGCTCGATTGGATTCATGTCTGGAGAACACGCTGGCCATTCCATTCGAACGATTCCTTCCTCGAAAAGGAAGTCCTCCACCAGGTTTGCACGATGTGGCCGGCAATTATCGTCCATTAATGAAGTTATCTCCGATTGCTGCAGCGTAAGGGACTACAATAGGTCTGAGGATCTCATCCCTATATCGGCGACCAGTCAGAGCTCCATCTCGAATGATGTAGAGGTCAGTGCGCCCGTCAATGGAGATGCCACCATACACCAACACTCCTCCACCGCCAAATCTGACACTTTCGTGCACGAACGCAGGATTATTCCTACTGCCACGGTCCCTCCAGATGAAAATACGCCTATTATCCGGATGCACAGAAAAACGGGACTCGTCAGAAAACAGAATATTGCTCCATTCATTTCTCCTCCAGTTGACATGCTCGGTTGCCCACTCCCTGCGGTCGCGACGATGCCTTGATGTTAATCTAACACATACCATCGGTCGGCAAGCATACAGACCTACAGCATAGAGCCGGTTTCGGACAGTCTGAGTTGAAATCGTGGTGCCTGTAGCCGAGCGAAGGTGTTGTTGGAGAAGAGTAGCGTTCATGTTTCGGTGTCTCCGAGCTGTTAACGCTAAATACCGATCTTCATTGGGCGTTGTTGCCCGTCTGCGACCTTGCCCTGGTCTTCGGCATGCACATCCACTCTCCAAAAAACGGTTCCAGATCCTGGAAATGACACTTTGTGACACTCCAATGGCTTGCGCTACTTCGGCTTGAGTTTGGCCCCCTTCTAACCAACCAACAATTCTCAAAGCTTCTGAATCTGTCAAATGACTTCGCTGAGACATCGTACTCATCGAAACAAAGCAATCACTGAATGCCGATCATCCTTGTCTTCATTCTCTTTTATCCAGTTGAAAGTCAAATTTCATTCGCTGCCGCTGAAGCGACGTTTTTGACGTCAAACTCAAAATTTGCATACTCCACAGTTTGAAAACCAGAAAAATTTGCATTTGTGATTCTCTTCTTCTATTTTCGGCAAAAAAAATTTCGTTTATATCTTTATTTTATATAAAACTTTAAATATCCTTTAATTGTTTTGAGCAGTGTATTTTCTCCTACTGAGATATGCGAAGAGATAATAAACTTTGCGCCAAATTTTCAGCGTATTTTGGATTCTTTACTTCAACAACTCTTCCAAATGTGCCTTTGTCAATATTTTTAAGACATCTGATGTCGATATCTTGTAAACTATTCATCGTTTTATAAATTCTTCTTTGTCAAATATTACGCTTTCTGTATTTACATTGGACTTCATTATCACGGTATGTTTATAGAAAATGCTATTTTTGTCCAAAACTTATTAATATAATCGCTTTATATACAATATTTAAGCTCAGATGCAAAATATGTTCTGCGCACTACAATAGTTTTGCAAAATATCTGCAATAATTGTTGCTTTTTTTCATTGTACGTTAGTGCTAAAGCTATTGTTAAAGAATCTGATTGTTTAAAATGCTTTTGCTGACTGTCTAGTCAATTTGCATTGTTATTTTATTGTTGGAATTTTAACAATGGAGATTTTTCTTTGTGCTCAGAACATTGCAACAACTGTTTAATGTTGTTGTTTAATGCTATTGTTAAAGTTAATTGTTATTATTTTTTTCAGTAAAACAGGATAATCGAGATAATCAAGTAAAAAGAAAAAGAGAGAAAAATAAAAGGAGTGTCACTTGTACAGAAAGTGATATGTAAATGGAATTTCATATTGACGGTATTATTGTACCCAAATATCGACATCGAGAATACCGATATATGGGAGAGGGGTATTAGTTTTTGGCGTCGATGTTAAACTTTCGATATAGTATATAGTTTTTTATCTTTTTTTTTTTGCGTCTGGTATATCCATACTTTTTAAAATTATAGAAATTAGAATTTTACATGTGAAAATCAACTTTAAGCATTTTCATGTACATAACTAAGTAAATCTAACAAAACAAATTTTGTTTGAAAAAAATGCTTAATTTAATTTTTTTTATTGAATTAGTTGTTTAATATGGCTAAGAATTTTAGGTATTAAACATTCCATAAATAGTTTCCATAGATAGACATTCTCTGATAGTGAATTTTGAAGTTTTAACCTGTATGAGAAAGAAGAAAGTTTTGGGATTGGCACATCCGACTAGTTATTCCTTGTACCGTTTTTCAAATTTCCAGATAACTTAATTTTTTGAGTTGACACTTTTCGAATAAGTGTGTAGTATGTAAAAAAAAAACAATATCGTTAAATCAATTATCTAAGAAGGCACGAAAAATCGAATGTGCCCTGTAGTCCGTGGTGTTAGCGACAAATTTCACCAAAATATTTCACTTCCGGATACCAGTATGATATTTGGTCCAAAGCTTATATATATATACTAAGAAACAAAAAATCACCGGGAGGAAATTGATCAGATGTCAAGATTCCCCCCGGGGGGGGAGGTAACGCGGTTGAATGTCGTATGACAGATATTGAACTCATTTTATTTTTTATACTTATTTTTGTGTAATAAAGCTTTAAAAAGTTATATTATATAAAATATGTATCCACTGACCGTGTAAGATTTTATTGCAGAAATATTGATATTTAGAGTATAAATGGCCTTTTTGAAAAAAATAAAATCTCAAAACTTTTTCTGTGTTTTTCGAAAATCTTTTTTTTTCAATAACTTGAAAGTATATTAAAGCTTTGAAACTATTATATGTTAAGTAAACCATTCTTATGTTCGCAGTGTTAAATTTTTGTGTATGTATAATGATTTCTAGGTTATAAAAGCATAAGTTGAATATTTCCGCTTTTGACAAACTACATCAGCTTACAAATTATTTCCTTTAATATTCAGAGAATCTCTGTTCCCGACGAGCTATGCTCGCTAACCCCTGTCTAGATTCCTCAGCCTCTAAACAGACTACATTTGCATAGATTTAAAAATGATTATCAGATTACGCAAGTGTTGCGAACTCGCACTCTTTGCTGATCACAGCTGACCAACCTGCCTACGCCTTGCTGAAATCCCTACACTGGGCTATGCCATATAAATATAGGGAAGATAAAATTATAATTATGTTAGGTGGTCTCCATATATAAATGGCCGTTGCATCTGTGATAGGTATATGGCTTGAAGGAAGTGGATGGGCTGATAACCTTGTAGAAGCTAATGTAACAACATCAGGAAGAGCGGAAGGATTATTGAAAGTGTCGCACGTGAAGAGATGTCGATACGCGCACGAGGTTTAGATTATGCCTCAAGAGTCCTGTTGGACAAAGCCTATCAAAATCGGACAGAAGAAGAAGTTGATGAAACACTTGAAGATTGGATTCAGCGAAGATCAGAAAAGTCGCCTCAGTTTAAGTATTGGCATATCACAAAATCGTTAGAATCTTTGCTGTTAGATCTGGTTCGGAGTATTCGTCAGGGCAATTTGACAGATTTTATTTTCACTTTGGAGGAAATTTGTCCATGGATGTTTGCTCTTGATAGAACCAACTATGCTCGATGGCTGCCAGTGTTTTTATACAATTTAAAGAAACTACTAGAGATGCATCCCGCTGTTTTCTGCGATTTTAAAAAAGGAAATATGTTTGGATCCAAAACTAACAGGAAATTCTCCAGGATGGCACATGATCAATTGCATGAACAAAACAACAAATTATTGAAAAACACGTCATATAATTTATCACGTCTAAGTGAAGAGAAGGGACTGATAGAGTGGATGGTTGCGGGGCCCGAGGTTCTACGAATGACTGAAGAATCATAACCTGAGGTCAGACATCACTTCTGAAAAGCATCATGAAGACACTGCAAGTTTTTTAAATAGATTTCAGACCCATGTTTCTGCTCTTGTTGAAGTATTTCAAAAACACGGCAATCCCTTCGAAGACCGAGAATTGACTACCGTTAACAGTAGTGGGATTGTCTTCCCGGAAGAATGTGCAAGATCTGTTATATTATCGAATTTAATAGGAAAAAAAACAGTTTGAAGAATTTTTTGAAGATCGCTTGTTACTAAGACAGTTATCAATCCATAACGTCATTAAAAAAAGAACTTGCTTTTATAAGAGGAAAGAAAGTTTATATTAAGTCCAAAGACAAGCAAAAGATTCTTGAACTGAGAAAAGACAGTACACTTTTTGCCAAGCTATATGTTGCTAGCCAAGCAAAACAAATGGATGTCAAAGATTTTATCGCACATGAAAACAGTTCTTGTCCATCTTCCATATCTGATCTCTGCAAACTTTGAAAACCCAGCAACAAGTCCGATTTAGTATGTTGTATCTTAAAGTCAAGTGGAGTTTCTGAGACGATTGTCATTGAACCTAATGTTTCTGGCGTCATTATCGATGGAGCGGCTTTAGTCCATATGCTTATCCCTCAATTCAGTCTAACCTTTCAGCAATACTGTGATCAGATTGTTGGAATATATGTTTTAATTAGGCTAAAAACTGCAGATAGAGTCCATTTGGTTTTCGACCGCTATCTAGATGTAGGCTTAAAAATGACACAAGAAAGATGAGGGGATCTGGTCCAAGAGTAAATGTGAAATCCAATGTTGTCATACCTAAATCCTTTAGTAAGTTTCTTGCTCACAGTAAAAACAAAGAAGAACTCTTCGGATTTTTAGCAGAAAAATCTCGTCAAGATGGATCTGCCCCTTGGGAAATAAGTGATTTGTACCTACAGAGACAGTGAATAAAACGCTTTTATTTTGCAAATTTGTAAACATTTTACATTATAACAATGAATTTGTTTTAAATATAAGTTTTGTTTAAGCTCAGAATCATGGATATGCTTTTGTTTTTTCCATTTTTTTTCTTATGGGAATTTGATTTACAGGCAACATATTCATACGAATAATTGTATAAACACACATTCTAAGATATACTTAGGAAGGGGTACGGAAGAGAGTTTAGAAGTGAAAAAAGTGAAAAATAATTGCACAAGTGGCACCCAGTGCAAACTGAATACTGGAAAGCATCACAGCAGTGTAAGAGTTGGCTGAGTATTACGCTGTCGTCACAAAACACCTGAACCATTTGTCGCAGAACGAATTTGTAAAAACCTTTTTATAGCTTATTTCAAGAGCTTTCAAATGATATATCACAATATCAAAATATTATAATTGTGAATAGAGATATGAGCATTTAAATGAACCTATGTCCATCGTCGCGGCGGCCATTTTGATGACGTCATTATGGAGGGTTTTGACATCTGATCGATTTCCTCCCGGCCGGCGGTTTTCTATCTCTTAACATGTGTATAAGCACTGCTCCAAATCTCATACTGGTATCCGGAAGTGAAATATTTTTACACTAACTCCACGGACTACTGGGCACAGAAAATTGCTAGTTACAATAATGAAATACAAATGTTTTGAAAATATTTGAACATTATTTTATTATACATAAAAGTATTAGTAATTTTTTCTGGTTTAATATATTTTAGAATTTTTGCAAAACTTTTTTGAGTACTCTACATATTATAAAATAATATTTCCATTCGCAATGAAATATGTCACATGAAGAAATACAGGGTTTTTCAAAAAGGACCCCTAACTTTAAAAATCAATAACCCAGAAACGGTGATAGATAGAAACATGAAACCAGTTGCATGCTTATTAAAAAAATCGTAAGAATCTTATATATAAATCTCAAAATTTAGTTAAAAATAGCACCGATAGATGGCGCTGAGAGCGTTAAGAATCCTTCTAAAGCTAGTTCAGAAGCATAGAAAGAGTAGCCATCCAAGATTTCGCCATTGAAATCTGATAGGCGAGCTCGAAGAGGCTATTTGTCAAGCTTTTGTGTCGATTTCCGGTGACAGACTACAGAGAGTCACTGACAATTTCATTCTGCGTTTGCAGCATGTTTGTTGTGTAAAAAGTACACATATTGAATCACTTTTTATGCGATGTGCCTATTTATCGCAGCGCCATCTATTGGCGCTATTTTTAACTAAATTTTGAGATTTATGTATAAGATTCTTAAGATTTTTTTAATAAACATACCACTGGTTTTATGTTTCTATCTATCACCGTTTCCGGGTTATTGATTTTTAAAGTTAGGGGTCCTTTGTGAAACACCCTGTAAACAAATTTATAACTACTTATATTAACTATTTAAAGCTGTATCTAAAACTGACTGTCTTAAGCATATTTAACATAAAACACATTTCATACATCTAAAGGGGGTATTTCAAAATTCTAAAAAATAAGCTTCAGAGAAAGAAATGAGTGAATTAATTATTATTATTAATTTCGTATGGCCCTCGTGTACCTTTCATATAAGTTATTTCTTCAATAGATGGCGCTGCACGTCTTAAACACTAATCAATCCTTTTCTCTGGTTTAAATCTCTAAACAGAATAAAGGATAAAATTTGAGAGACTTTTAATTCCGTTTTACATGTAAGTTTGAGCATTCCTAAATTAATTTGAACTGTTTTTTAAAATTTCAGTATATGAAATTGAAGAGATACCAGATTTAAATGTTACTTTTTCATGTATATTATCGTTAATGAATTATTGAATTTTCAAGTTGATGGGTTTATTTCTTGTCACCCTTTATTTTTTTTTTATTTAATAAGTTTGAGGGAATATTATATCCCCTTACTTGTTCTTAATTCTGCTTAGCTTCACTCCCGTGATCATTGTTGAAATAAATTTATTATTTTTTTTAATTTTGTGTGACAATTTCAAAATGCGAATTCTACAATTTATTGAGAATAATTCATAGTATATGAACTCTAATTCATTTAAAAAGTATCATCAAAGCACCAAGCAAATATTACTCGTTTCGGTTCATTTTCGAAATATAATGTTTTACTAACAAAGGACGTGAATTTTCACTTTTTTTACACAGCGTACAACAAACTGGGCGAAAAATGTCCAGTCCGAGGATCTAACCCGGATACCTTGGTAAAGCGCACCAAATGCTTTACCATTTAAGCTAGGGGTGCACAACCTTTTTAAGCGAAGGAACACTTACAAAAATGACTGGGTTGTCGAGGGCCACCATCAGAAAATTTTTGTTTCGAGGAGGTGTGATCGGGGAAGGGGGGGGGGATATCAGATTAAAATAACATAAATTTCGGAAGGGTAGATTTAGCCCCCAGGTTCCTTCCTTCCAGTCAACGTATTCAGTTCTGTTGGCAAGGATATATCAACAGTTTACGTTTGTATTTATACAAGAGATATAGCTAAGATTATTTTCAAAGAGGGAAAATACTCCTTAACTTTATTTGAAGGAATAAATTTAGCTTTAAAGTTTGCCAGTGCCCAAAAAAAATTCTGCTTTCATGAATGAAGGTGGAGAGGAGGAGAAACATATATTATTCTAAATTGTACTTCTTAACATATTCAGTCATAAAATGTGGATATCAAAGGGGTGCACAACCTTTATAAGAGGAGGGGCAGTCACAAAAATGACTGGATTGTCGAGAGCCAACATCCATACGGTGGACAAAATTTTGTTTCAGGCAAGGAGGGAGGGGGGGGGGGGTCGGCCTAAAAGTTCATAAAAATGGCTAATTTTAAAAGGAGGGTTAGCTCCCTATACTCAACCACCTCCTTAGTCAGCATAACCCAATTCAATTGGAAAGGATGGAAAAAACTTGCATTTTCTTTTTCCATGCGCGATTGACAATATTCATAGTTTTTCCTAGTGATTGATGAAATTCACGATTATTACACACACGTTCGGCGAAATTTGCGATTTATACGCACCCGACCGGCAAAATTTGCGATTTTTACGCGCCCGATCGGCGAAATTTGCAATTTTTTTCGCATCCGATCGACGAAATTAGCAATTTTTCGCTCCCGATTGGCGAAATATGTGATTTTTACGCGTCCGACTGGCAAAATTCGCGATTTTTACGCGCACGATCGGCAAAATTTGCGATTTTTACGTGCCCGATCAGCGGAATTCGCGGTTTTTACGCGCCTGATCGGCAAAATTTGCGATTTTTATGGAACCGATCGGCAATATTCCCGATTTTTACGGGCCCGATCGACAAAATTCGCGATTTTTACGGGTCCGATCGGAAATATTCGCAATTTTTACGGGCCCGATTGGCAAAATTCGCGATTTTTACGTGCCTGATCGGCGGAATTCGCGATTTTTACGTGCCTGATCGGCAAAATTTGCGATTTTTATGGAACCGATCGGCAATATTCGCGACTTTTACGGGCCCCATTGGCAAAATTCGCGATTTTTACGGGCCCGATCGGCAATATTGTCGATTTTTACGGGCCCGATCGACAAAATTCGCGATTTTTACGGGCCCGATCGGCGGAATTCACGATTTTTACGGGCCCGATCGGCAAAATTTGTGATTTTTATGGAACCGATCGGCAATATTCGGGATTTTTACGGGCCCGATCGGCAAAATTCGCGATTTTTACGGGCCCGATCGGCAAAATTCGCACTTTTTACGGGCCCGATCGGCAAAATTCGTGATTTTTACGCAGTCGATAGGCAAAATTCACGATTTTTACGCAGGTGATCGGCAAAAATTGCGATTTTTACGCGCCCGATCGGCGAAATTTGCAATTTTTTTCGCATACGATCGACGAAATTAGCAATTTTTCGCTCCCGATTGGCGAAATATGTGATTTTTACGCGTCCGATTGGCAAAATTCGCGATTTATACGTGCCCGATCGGCGGAATTCACGATTTGTATGCGCCTGATCGGCAAAATTTGCGATTTTTATGGAACCGATCGGCAATATTCTCGATTTTTACGGGCCCGATCGGCAAAATTCGTGATTTTTACGCAGGCGATCGGCAAAATTCACGATTTTTACGCAGGTGATCGGCAAAATTTGCGATTTTTACGCGCCCGATCGGCGAAATTTGCAATTTTTTTCGCTTACGATCGACGAAATTAGCAATTTTTCGCTCCCGATTGGCGAAATATGTGATTTTTACGCATCCGATTGTCAAAATTCGCGATTTTTACGTGCCCGATCGGCGGAATTTGCGATTTTTACGCGCCTCATCGGCAAAATTTGCGATTTTTATGGAACCGATCGGCAAAATTCGCGATTTTTACGGGCCCGATCGGCAAAATTCGCACTTTTTACGGGCCCGATCGGCTAAATTCGTGATTTTTACGCAGTCGATCGGCAAAATTCACG
Source organism: Maratus michaelseni (assembly GCA_963931845.1). Taxonomy (NCBI): domain Eukaryota; kingdom Metazoa; phylum Arthropoda; class Arachnida; order Araneae; family Salticidae; genus Maratus; species Maratus michaelseni. The sequence continues at coordinate 135,183,897 of OZ007595.1, forward strand.
ATTTTTACGCACGTGATCGGCAAAAATTGCGATTTTTACGCGCCCGATCGGCGAAATTTGCAATTTTTTTCGCATACGATCGACGAAATTAGCAATTTTTCGCTCCCGATTGGCGAAATATGTGATTTTTACGCATCCGATTGGCAAAATTCGCGATTTTTACGTGCCCGATCGGCGGAATTTGCGATTTTTACGCGCCTCATCGGCAAAATTTGCGATTTTTATGGAACCGATTGGCAAAATTCGCGATTTTTACGGGCCCGATCGGCAAAATTCGCACTTTTTACGGGCCCGATCGGCTAAATTCGTGATTTTTACGCAGTCGATCGGCAAAATTCACGATTTTTACGCACGTGATCGGCAAAAATTGCGATTTTTACGCGCCCGATCGGCGAAATTTGCAATTTTTTTCGCATACGATCGACGAAATTAGCAATTTTTCGCTCCCGATTGGCGAAATATGTGATTTTTACGCATCCGATTGGCAAAATTCGCGATTTTTACGTGCCCGATCGGCGGAATTTGCGATTTTTACGCGCCTCATCGGCAAAATTTGCGATTTTTATGGAACCGATCGGCAATATTCGCGATTTTTACGGGCCCGATCGGCAAAATTCGCGATTTTTACGGGTCCGATCGGCAAAATTCACAATTTTTACGCAGGCGATCGGAAAAATTCACGATTTTTACGCAGGTGATCGGCGAAATTTACGCACCCGATCGGTAAAATTCGCGATTTATATGCACTCGCTCGGCAAAATTTGCGATTTCTACGCACCTGATTGGCGAAATTCGTGATTTTTTCGCGTCCGATCGGTGAAATTGATCCGCGGGCCACCAGTAATCCGATCGCGGGCCACTTTTGGCCCGCGGTCCACAGGTTGTGCACCCCTAATTTAAGCCACCAGGACGACAACCAGTCTTGCATTTTTCACTCTTACACGTTGGCAAGGCTGCAACTTCGCAGCACAAGATGGAGAATAATGCATGAGCATAGAATTTTAAAGCAAACATGAGACGAACAAGTTCCCAGCATTGGATAATATTTTTATATCTAATTAAATTTTCAGCAGAGTTCAAACTACGCTGTAAATGAATACTAACACAGGATGTGAATTTCTCACTTTGCTACACAGCATACAACCAACTGAGCGAAAAATGTCCAGGCCGGGGATCGAACCCAGGATACCTTGGTAAAGCTAGAGCTCCTATAATCCTATATAGGAGCCTTAGGTAAAGCAAGGTACAATATCAATATACCAAGATTTCCGGTTCATCATTTGTTTGTGTTAATTTTCAGCGTAGTTGAAAATTTAATTAGCTATAAATATAATCTTTTATTGGTATTTTTAAAATATATGTATTGTTTATGTAATAAAATATTTCAATGAGCAACTATATTTGTTATTTCATGTAAATATGTATTCATTTATTTTACGAATACTGCAAACTGATCAGATAATATTTGTAATATTTATCACTAGACAGACATGTAGAAAATCCTACCTTACACACGTTGATATGAAAATGCGATGGCATTCGAAAAGAGGCAGAACTTTATGGAGTTATGACTCCATTAAACAGCCTAGTAGAAATTTTCAAAGCAATTCTCTTTCAAATGTACAAAATGTATCAAAATGACTCCATTAATAAAGTGTGTGCGTACATTAATAATAAATTGGTAAAGTGCGAGTATAACTCACGCTCAAAGGGTTCCGTACATTGAATTTATTAATTACTATTTATTAATTAATAAACCCCCTACTAACCTAATATTTTCATTGCTAACAAAATTTCATTCCTAATGATATTCATTTCGGTAGATTCGGAAATAGAAAAAGTGGGTTGTCTTTCCAGTACTTTTGACGAGATCTCTGGAAATATAACACTTAAAATTAAAACAAATATATTTTTGAGTTCGGTGTTATGAGATCTTTCGAACGATAACCTACACTATACATAAAAAGAATTTTTTTCAGGTAACTTAAATAATATATTGGCTAATTAACAACAATCTATACTATTAAAAACCGTCCGTGTATCTATGTAACCTCAAAAACTCGAAAACCACAAGGCGCAGGGCTACGAAATTTTGCCCAAGGGTAGCTGGCAGGGGGCCCATGAACGTTTGAGGAAAAAAAATCGAAAATTTTAAAATAGATTTTTGATAGATTAAATATTAATTAAAATCCATCCACAAAGAGATCTCATCAAAAATACGCTTTTTAATCTTCGGTTGGTTGGTTGTATAAAACTCCGCAGAAGTCATTAAATAAATCAAGATAGGGATCATTGCAGTTGGAAGTCCAGTGTTTAAAATCCATGGATGAGAGATTATATGACATGTAGACAATCAACATAATTATTGATTGTTGCCAAATGCTAAAAACTTAAATTTAAAGGATTTTACCGACTTAATGAATGATAATTAACTGGGTTTAAAGTTTTTTTACATGACATATATATATTTGTATGAAAGAGATTATTAATATAGAAAACTTTATTTAACAAAAGAAAAAAAATGCACAGTAGAATTTTTTTTTCTAAATCGTACAGTTATTGAACAACTCAACACTTTAACAGGGGAATTAAATTCGTTTTATTCACATTTTAGAATTAAATTCATTAACTCCCGTGCGTAGAACGGGTTAAACAGGTAGTTTTCTTTAAAAATCATTTTCAAATATTCTTGCATGATTCTGTGTCAGTAGATATCTCGAGCGCCCGTCAATTCCCTCGCTTACCGACCGAAAAGTAAAGTTTGTGTGTAACAGAAAAATGCGGTTTTTTTTTTTCAAAAACTATAGTACCTAGGAAAATCACTATAGTTTTCCTGCAAGGTTTAAATAAATTCCTACTAACCCTAATTTTTTCATAATTTTAGTTTCCGTAGATTTAAAAATAGAGGGTGGGGGGGGGGCATATTTTTGCAGTATATTCTCGACGATATCTCTGAAAATATAATACCTAAAATTAAAACAAATATATTTTTGAGTTCGATATTACGAGATCTTTCATACAATATCCCACATGATGTACAAAAATAAAACTTTTTTTTCCAAGTAACTTAACTAGCCCCCTAAAATTTCCCTAAACATATTTGTGAAAAGCTAATATTCTGGAAATATGTGGGTAAAAATGCTTTACAATTTTCCCAAGTTTGAATTTTTCACGTCCCATAGTTTACGAGAAAAGGGGTTCTGACAGAAGGACAGACAGACACAGAAGTGATCTTATAATGGTTCCATTTTTACTTTTTAAGCACGGAACCCTAAAAAGAATATTCTTAAAAATAATGGAAAGGCTTTATATCTAACATCCTAGGAAAAATACACTGAAATAAATTCAATTCTTTAACCATTTAAATTAAAGAAATTAATTAGCAGAAAAAGCATACGAAGAAAAACGGTTTCGCTTTAAAAATGTACAAAAATAATTTTTTTTAACACATTGAATGTTTTTAAGGATATCAAAAGGATTTTTTGTTTTACAATTAAGAAAATGAAACGAAAGTATTTACAGTTTCCCCTTTCTTCTATAATTTTAGCAGTTTAGGATTAATTTATCGTTACGTTATCGGAAAATACTTTTTTTATTCCTCATGTAGAAAGCCAATAAAGTCCAACTGCAGTCCGTAAGGACTCATTATTTCCTTACAAACATTTTCGCAAACTCTTAACAAAAAGACAACTTTTAACTGCAGCAATTAAATAAGGCAAAAAAATATATAAGAAAATACTGGTTCAGTACGATCATTCATCGATAACGTATGAGCAATGTATATGGTACAGCGTACGCCCTGGGTCACTGAAAGAACGTGTTTATACCGGTGTGTTACTCAAACGTTCGAAAGTGTAAAGTTTTCATTAATCAGTCAAAAAATAAAAAGATCAATAATTTATTGATGCAGAACAGTTACACTACTTCAAATACATATTTATTTAGAAAACGCGCAAACATAGTATCTACATAGCGAATACATATGTTTTATAATATGAGGGAATATCATTAAGTAAGTCACAAAAGGTAATTAATTAATAACCTATAATGATATTCACTCAAAACTATTTTTATTTATCAACATATTCTCCACCAATATTTATGCACTTATATCACCGTTTCATCAGTGCTCCAACACCAGCTGCTTAAAATTCTTTGGGTTACTGTCTCAGCCACATTAGGACGTCAAGTGGAACACAGGAGACTATTCAAAAGGTTGGTTGGCAACTTCTTCAACATCTATCATACAGCTTCGACTTAGCCCCAAGTTTCATCAGTTTTCATCAGTTTAGTCCACTGAAAAACCATTTTTGGAAGCAAGATACTGTTCACAGATGATAAAAAGGTTCAACTGGAAGTCCTATTGTGGCTGAGACAGCAACCCAAAGAAAGCTATGCGGCTGGTGTTGGGGTCACTGATAAAACGGTGATATACGTGCATAAATGTTGGTGGAGAATATGTTGAGAAATAAAAATAGTTTTGAAGTGAACATCATTGTAAATCATTATTTAATTATCTTTTGTGACTTACTTAATGACTTACCTTCGTATTATGTTGATCATCATATTTTACAAAGATGAAAATTCACTTTTATGATAATTGTCGGCGTCAGCGAATAAGATCAGGCCAGAAAGGAAAGAGGATTTAGTTTTTCGAGATTTGTACTATGTAAAGTAAAAGAAGACCCACATAGTATATGTATTTATTTTTCAAAATTTGATAGTTTCATTATACATCGAAATAACTATCAAAAATTTCAAGGCGATATAATTTGCTTGCTAACAATGCCCCCACCGCCGATTTTGAATCTACTTTTCAGCTTTCTGAGCTTATACTGAAAACTTATTAGATATAAAAAAAAATAAGATACGGTCAGTTTTATAGAGAAATGTACGATAAATATACTGAAGTAAACAGTTTTCAAATCGATAATTATATTAAATGCCATTGGATGTTGCAATCGCCCAAGATATTTTAATTACATGTTTTATAGAATCAAACACTATCCATAGTATTTTAAACATTTTTGCAGATATATACTTCGCTATGGTGTACAGGGTCCAATAATCTTGTTTTTAAATTAATTACTATTTCTAGTTTATTTCTGTTTTTATTTATTATTTTTTTTAATTTATCTACATAATACAAATTTGATTCATATTTTTTTTTCCAAATAAGCAATGGTCGTTTTATATTCAGAGATATTTCAAAGTTTATTGTTTCGGAAATAATTTTTAAAAGCTCAGAAAACAATGTTTCTAAACAATACATATTTAATTAAAATATCGCTTTACACGTGAATATATATAGAAAATTAAATAAAACTTTAAAATGCTTATATTAAATATTTGCATGTCAGAATTACGATGAAGCGATGTGTGCCTATCATGCGTTGAAGTATTTTTATACTCATAAATGGAGCACAAATAACAGTACATAAAGGAAGACTTTACCCATCGGAAATTAATTTTTTTCCAACGTAGGTAATTGTTTTTTTTTACCTGTTGTCGTATCTTTCAAAGTAACTGAAGAAAAGTAAAAAAAATGTTGATATCAATACATTAATTTTGAACATTAAACTTGTGATTTTTATATGTCAGTCCTGCGTCCTATTCAGCAATTCAAGCACATTTGTAATTATAAATCATAAGCTTTAGTTTCCGATGATGAAAATGTCATCTTATTTAATTTGAAGTATAATTTTTATTCTTAAAATTTAAATATTTTATTTTAATTACAAAAAGTACCGTAGTAACTTTCACAAACTTTTCCGTTTATAGTTCCCATTTCTTACATTTGCTTTCCCTCCTCATTTATTTATTTTTCTTGTTCCTATTTTTGAGCGTGTGTTGGGGGAACGACCAATAACATTTTATTAAATTTTAAAATTACTTTTTAAGACGTGAGGCCTACACAGAGAAAGCCGTAGGTTTTAGTGGGGATACAGTCCCACATAAAAAATATTGAAATGCATGATAGTGTCTGATACCTGTGACTGACTCATATATCATGGATTAGTAGATCATATATCATGGAGCATAATTTAAGTTTTTAATAATTAATAATTAGAGAAATCATTGTAAAAATATGTAAAATTGACAAACTGTGTATTTTTTCTTCATATAGCGAAAATCAGCATTAAATTTTGGTCTTGCTATTAAGCATAGTTAAAAATAAAGCTTTCTTTAAATCATATAAAAAATTATGATTTACAAAGGAACGTTCAAGAATAAAACATAACTTTTATATGTTTGTCGCATGTAAGAAAACCGCTGTGAATTTTTTTCTAGTACGATATTCACTATTTTCGTTTTAGATTTCCACTATTTAAGCTATGGATTTTTTTATAATCTCCCATTTATAGATTTATATGAAACATAATATATTTTAATCAAAGTGAATTTTGTATACTTATAAAAAAATGTGAAAAATATTAACATTGATAGCGTGTAAAACGCATTTGATTCAAAGTCTGTGGTATCATGTTTACCATTGCATGTATCCACATTATATAGCCTAACCGATTTATGTATTAAATTCACATTATCTTATAATCAGTTGAAATACATTAAATTTATAGAATTAATTATATTAAAATGGTAATAGTTGAGCAGAGAACACTGCGATTGACACGCCACAAAATAAATATTCCGAAACTGAAAACTGACTTCTCGGAACTACTTGAAATTCCAAATGCTTTCGTATTCAACAGCAATTAATATTACTTCGATGATTTATATTGTTAAACGGTGTAAAGCATCTATTTAGTGTTTAGTAAAATATAAAATATATATCTTACATTGCTGTTTAATGTAACATATATATATATATATATATATATATATATATATATCACTACATAGTATAAAACAAAGTCGCTTTTTCTGTCCCTATATCCCTATGTACGCTTAAATCTTTAAAACTACGCAACGGATTTTGATGCGGTTTTTTTTAATAGATAGAGTGATTCAAGAGGAAGGTTTATATGTATAACACGACGTTCTACGTAGATTAGTTATTGAATTATGATAGAAAGTTTTGTTATTTTGTCCGAAAAGGTTACCATTGCTATTTTTTGGCGATCATTATTGTTGCAGAAAGAAATGAAAAGGCTATACATCTCCAAAATAAAAGAAAAACTGTGTTAAATTAATTTAAAAAAAAAAAAGAAAAAGAAAGGAAAAAGAGTTTTGATGAGAGAATATTATAAAACGAAAATATTTAATTTAAACATGATTGGGAATGTTCGCAATGCTTAAAAAATTATTCAAGGGGCAAGATTGCTATCGAAACAATATTTCGCGATTTATCTTTTGTTTTTGGCGATTTTGATGTTACTTTTGATCCTAAACAATTTGATTTTAAGCCAAAAGGTGTCTTTTTTTTTTTTTTTTTTTTTTTTTTTTTTTTTTTGATGCAGAAAGAATTGAAATGGCTATACAGCTGGAAAAATAAAAGAAAAAGCTGTTATTAATTTTATTTAAAAAAAAGAAAGGAATTATAGGGGGAAATTCGAAAATCAGGTAATATTTTTTTTATCAAATATTAGCTTTTTCAGTATTTGATTCGGATTATGAAAGATTAGCTTTCTGAAAAAGTTCTACTGGACGGATTTTGATGAGAATTGTATTGTTAGTCAGATGCTATTTCAGGAATGGTTTTAATGTACTACATATTGTTCTACGCTGCTTAGTCAAACAGTTGTGTGAAGGTTATACAGTCAGGAGAACCCGATTCCGAAAGATTAGCCTTTTTGAAAGTTTTTACTGGGCGTATTTTTTGCGACTCGCATTGTTAAGTAGATAATTTGTAAGGATGGTTTTAGTATATTTTATATTGTTCTGTTTTAGAATTACGTGGAAAAGTTTTTTAATCAGATGAACCCGATTATAAAAGATTAGCCTTTATAAAAACTTCTACTGAATGGATTTTGTTAATTAGTTTGCATTGTTAGTTCGATAATTTTTAGTGATTGTTTTAGTATATTGCATATAGTTTTATCATTCTTTAGCAAACCTTAACTGTAAATGACCAAATAAAAGAGTTGGTCCTTAACAGCTAAAATTTTGACTGCACATTAGAAAATATAATAGCGCAATCACGTCATTTTTCAGTAATGTGGAAGGATATTCCAGGTAATAGCATACAGATTGCTTTCAAATACAAGGTCAAATTAAACGATATATTTTGTTTGCTTCAAGGTTCATTTGTAGAAACTGACCAGCGCAGCGGGCGTAGCTTGCTAGTATATATATATATTACTTAATAGCATAATTTTACAAATTATCGATAGATGCTATAACTTTATAAAAACATATCTCGAACACAAATAACTATACCTTTAGCGATTCTAAGCTTTTTATTCGTTTTAAAGCAACAGAAAAATATTATTTATAAAAATAGTACATTATAGGTTGCTGTTACGCAGATATTTGTTGCAGGGAATGCATGTGATTTACTTTTACTTTTTAAGTAACTTCGATAGTGTAACGCCTTTAAAGTTTCGCATAGGTCACATGTTTTAATAAAAATGATAATTTGAATTGCAATATCGCCCGTAAAACAGTTATGTAAAACCTTAATATTTGTTCTCTCTTTCTCTGTACATATATATGTATAGTTGTGTATATGAGGATGTAAAATAAACTCAAACGTATAGTAACATGCCTGTCACGTTTTGAGCTGTCCTCTAGTGGGTAAGGTGTGAAATACTAAGCTCTAAGCAATACAAAGAAATGTTAGGGCTATTAGCAATTGTACAGTTTCTGTGTTGGAAAGTATATTTTTTGATTTAATATTTGTTAGTTTTCAAAATTCTTAAACATTAACACATTTGTAAGCATTGGAAGTTTTTTTTATTACTGTGTGTCATATTTAATAAGGATTTATTTCCAACAATAAAATTGTTGCAATAAAACACTTTGATTTTCGATCACCATTTCCTTGGTGATCCCGTGGTTCGATCACCATTTTATTCTACGTAGTATAAGCTTGGATATTGGAAATAATGTGGTTGAATAACCAGTAAAAATGCTTGTAGAAAGGGTTACCTACATAGACGAGAGTCATTATGATTTTTATAAAACTTATAAGGAGGTAATTTTTTTTCTGAATTTCTCGAATTGTAATGCAGATAAATGTCACTTTGTGTTTAAATATTAAATCCTTAGACAGACTTCAGAAGATCTTCCGTAGTTAAAGTTGTAAAATAAAGTGTTTCTTTTCCTTTTAAAAATAAAGTCAAACTTTTAAAATGTATTTTAAGTTTAACATATATATAATTAAAGTGTGTTAAACCACACCGGTGGTGTAAGTCCGGACATTGTTTTTTTCTAAAAAAAAATATTTACTAATAAATTTGTTATAAACTAGTCACAAATTTTAAATTGTATTATTGTAGAAGGATAAATGGAATATGTACGCAAAGTTACCTTAAAGTCTGTCAGAAATTATAGCTTGAAGAAGCAACAAGGTATTCATGAAGGTATGCTGTTATAACCTACTTTCCCACATATGTGTGTGTGTGTGAGTGATATTTCGATACACTGAACATTTATAGAGAAGCTCTAAATATTTAACATTTAGTGAATCCTTTACTACAGGGAATTATCCGTTTTTGTATTTTTGGCATATAAAAATCCCAAATAGATAAGACGTTTGCACCAAGGCGCCCTTTTCGTTTAATGCTGAATAATCGAAGCTAATCCCCACTTTTAAATCTGCTAAATTAATGTGCATGCTAACTTTTACTAGTTATCTCTTATTGGAAATATCTTACAGTCATTAAAAAAAAGCAGAAAACATCCCGCAAATTTCAATTCCAATATTGCGACAGAAAAAAAGAACTAGAACGAAAAATCATGCGTGAAGCACAGATTATGTAACACTTTCCAACACTTCTAAAATAATTTTACAAATATTGACCATTTAATAAGGTAAAAGATGATATCTAAGTAAACAATTTGGAAAACGCATAACATATTTAAAAATCCAATTTTGAGGAATTACCAACAAGATTCGGAAAACTATCTGAATTATTTCGTAAAGCCTTGTATATGATCTATAGATTTGTATATACACTACACAGAATGGTAAATTTTAGTTCAGTTAGGAAAAGTGTAGCACAGTTTAAAATGCGCTTTATGGAATATCGTCAATAAATGGACATGTACTCGAAGACTTTTGTGTTGCCCTTTTTATTTTATCTATAGAATTTATGCACACCAAGTAATAGATAAAAAATGAGTTCAATTTATAAACGCGTTCAGCAATTGACAAATCACTTCCAGAAATTATTACTAACATACAGTACCGAATTCCTTCGTGTGTCCCCTGTAAATGTACGATGAATGCTATATACAAAATATTCTATAGTATGCCCCTTGTTAAGCCCTTTAGGGATATACTATATAAATTTCAATGTTTGAACTAGTGAAATATTATTAAAATAAACACCAAACCATTTTTCTCCATAGATCTTAATGTAACGGACTTCTTTTGAGTGTCCCTGTTAAGGAACAATAACTGCTATGCATACCATGTTCTATAGTAAGACTCTTGTAGTACACCTCTGTGATATATATCAATTTTTCAATATGTTTCAAACTGTGTAAGAGCATTAAAATAAACCGCAAATTATATTTATCTATAGAACGTAATTTAATGTAATTATTTGAGTGTCCCTGTAAAAAAACTATAAATGCTACACACTTCATTTTCAATACCGAACATGCCATACTTATCCTCAATAACATATATCAATTGCTTGCCAATCCGAATATATTTACGCGAGTTAGAGCACGAGCAGACAGACAAACAAACTGAATTCATAAACACTTTTTTACTATGTTGGAAAGTGTTAAAAACAGAAAAAGCCATTCAATTGAAAAATGTCTTTTTTTAATTTAGGTTTCTTCATAATGAAATCGTATCAAAAAATTAAATTTTCAATGTTAAACACGCGTAATTTTGATTTAATATTTGCGCTTTTCGATAACTTTAACTTTACGATACCAAGCGGAATAATTTGGTCAAATAGTTTTGGAATTATAAAGGTCTAAAGTTTCTAACACTTGATGTTAAATTCATTTGTAATCGTAGCATAACATATTCTAATGCGGGTAGGTTTTTAAGAACATTTAAGAACTACTTTGCAGAATGTTCTGATTCATACTTAAACCTTGTAAATATTTTTTGAACGCGTCATTTTCAACGCTATTTCGATAGATGGTTTTTCGTGGAGTGTGAAATTCAGAAAAAAGTGTATTTCATCTCATCTTTTACATTAAATAATTTGATTTGGAAATTGCAAAATTTTTACATTTTCATATGGCAAGATTATTGCACATCTTTATTTTGAAAAAAATGAACGAATCTATTTATAAATATTTGAATAAATTATGAGAAATAAACAAATAATGATAATAAAAATATGCAAATTTCATCATAATTTACCACTAACATTCATGAAAGGAAAATATTTCTGGTGCAATGACCGTTTCTATGCAAATCACCACTTTCAATAAGATATAAATATGAAACTACTGGCAAAGGTTCAAATGCATTAAATTTATTGTATTATTTTATGAGGGTCATAAATTTAATTGGAAAATGTAAGAAGTTCACCCATAAAAAGTATTTTTACTATATTTCTTATGAAGCTTTATTTTATGCATTTAAAATTTTATTATATTTTATAGATATAATCAAAATATATTTTCAAAATTAAGTACTATTTTACAGTGTCTTTAAAAAGTCATCTGTGAAGACATATATAGTCCATATTAGCAGATAAAGTTATCAATCATTATCAAATAAGAAATACAATTTTTATGAAACCTTTTTTAATTTTATATTTGTCAGTTATTTTTTAATTTAAGATTTGACACTGGCAAAATTTTTAAGGAAGTCTACGGGAGTATATTTACATAGCTGCCAACTTTTACGCATTTTTCCTACCACTAAAATTTTATAGTAAATTTTAGCTTAATAAACCGCCGAAAACATGTCATTCAATTAGGTAAAATTTTCTATTAATTTTTAGTGGTAGTAAAAAAAGGTAAAATTGGCAACTATGTATTTATAACTTTTATAAAATAATACTTTTGGTCTTTATGGTTCAAACGTTAAAATATTTTTTATATACAAGAAAATCTTGGTTGCATATTTTAATGAAAATTCCTATACATACAATTAAATATGGTACAGATATCGCAGTCGCACCGGGGTTTCCTTTTGGCTTCAAAATGGCGATCCGGCATTTGCTTGGCATTCCGACAATTTTGGCTGGTACGCCAGATAGTGCGTATCATCCAAAGTTCTCTAGTGTTAATAGCTGAGTAAGTTGTATTCTTTACACGGTGCGTGTTTTATAATAAATTAAACATTGTGTGTTTTTATAATAAAATAAGTAAGTATATATGATAAAATAAGTAAGTTATAATATAGAAGTGTGTATGTTTTATATTAAAATAAATGTATGTGTTTTATAATAAAATAAATATGTATGTTTTATTAAAAAAAATTGTGCAGTATAAATATATTTGTTTGTGTTTTATAAAAAAAATGTGCTGTATAAAAATATTTCTTTGTGTTTTGTAAAAAAAAAAAAAAAAAAAAAAAAAAAAAAAAAAAAAAAGTGTGTGTTTTATAACGAAACAAATTGTTTTACAATAAAAAAATTAACATGCTGTTTTAGTAGGATAGATCTAACATGTATTCGAAAACGGCGTTTTCCAGCTAAAGTAGCCCATAAACAAAGATCGCGCCAATCTGTGTGAGTCTGCAACATCAGATCCTTAAATTTAGGCCATTTTTCTTTGACTCAGTTCAATTTGATAAAGAAGATCCAAGTTCTCAAAATAAATGCGATGATATAAGCGCTCTTCGGCGATCACACCGTTAATGAACATGAAAAGTTAATTGTAAGCGTTTGAAAATATCTGCTCCATATTGAAGATAATAATACTATTTGAAATCTCTTTGATACGGTTCTTTACAAATTTTGAAAATTTCATCCAACAACACGTTTTATCTTACTGCACAAATTTCCACACGGCGAAAAACAATTAGATTAATAAATAATGCAATGGAATGAAATGGGGCACTGAAATGGTAAGCGGAACTTAAAACGAAAATGTTTGTTTAGTTTGTTTCGTCCTCTAACTGTTTTAATTTTAATTTTAATTTTTACTTTTATTTAACTTTATGTTATATTTTCTTTTACTTTTATTCTTATTCTTATTTTTAATTTTTATTTTATTTTATTTTGTAAAAGGTGACGTCTTAAAGACGAAGCTTTGTATCATAATAAATGGTCGCTATACAGAAATATTAAATTATATAATCCCAGATATGCAGCACTGCAACTCCATTGTGTCATCGTAGTGAAGGAATATCTGGATGCCCAGTTGTGATGACTGATGACCAGTGAATGGTTTGGTTCTCCTGATGCTTCCCTCGAATTTATTTATGGATATATGTTTAAAAAATTGTTAGGTTAGATTAGATAATTTTCTTCACTAATATATATATATATATATATATATATATATATATATATATATATTATTTCTGCCTTATGGGGTTTAGTTTTCTCTGACACCAACTCAATAAATAATTCACTCAATTTACTTCAAATAAACTAGAAAACATCAAGTTAAAATCGAACTCTATATTAATAAAACTAACTACAAAGAAAGTTAAAAATACATGTAAGAATATGAATATTAATGAACCATCTGGATTATCTGCATTACATCTTATTTAATCTAAAACATCTCAGTGTCGACGTCTTCAGTATAGTTCAAAAAACGACAGTCTTAACTCACCAACTTCATTGACTCTTCCAAAGCTTCCCTTCGATCCAAAACACCTCTTTTGACTTCCTTTTGAAGTGTGGTTTGGAGCTTGCATGCTTCAACATAGATTATATGACGCAATATCAAGATGAAGTCGCTGATTGGCTTTGACTCTGTCGTTTTAGTTCAAGCAGGAAAACAGTTCAATTCCCACATTCGGCCATACTGACTGTCATCTGCCCTCAGGTGACTGATATGTAATACGTTTTTACCAAAAGAAATAAAAACAGCAACTAAAGTTCTTTAACAAAACGTTCACGAAAAAACACAATTCATACTATTCCCAAATATATCAACAAGTCTGTGTCAGTCTGCTGTCACAATTATGATAATGTCACAATCAGGATTCCTACTCAATGCATCAACATGCTTCATTTTAATGCCTGGCCTATGTTCTAGTTCATAATCGAAATCAGATAACAGTATTGCCCATCTCGCAATTTTCGTACTCATCTCCTTTTTATCCATAGTCATTTTAAATGCATTACAATCGGCAACTATTTTAAATGGAATGCCTAATACATACACTCTAAATTTCTTTAAGGCCTCTATCACCGACAAAACTTCCAGTTCGTAACTAGTGCACTTCCGCTCCGATTCGGTTGTTTTTTTACTGGAAAAATACACAGGATGAAATTTATTATCTACTGGGGACTGTTGCATTAATACTGCTCCGTAGCCATAAATACTAGCATCACAATGAATTTCAGTTATACTTTTGGGATTGCATATTGACAGAACTGGCTCGGAAGACAAAATACTTTTAAGCTCACTAAAGGCTTTCTTTTCTTCCACATCAAATCGAAATTTAGAATCTTTCCTCAACATGTCGCTCAGAGGTTTAGCGATAACTGAGTAACCCTTTATAAACTTTCGAAAATATCCAGTTAATCCCAAATAACTTTGAATATCCTTGATACTTTTTGGTTCAGGAAAATTCATCACTGCCTTTGTTTTAAGTGGAGAAGGATATAATTTCCCATTCAAAATTCTATACCCCAAAAAATCAATTTCACGCCTCAGGAACATGCACTTTTTAATATTTAACTCTAATCCATAATCAGATGCGGTCTGCAGAACAAGTTTAAGCTTTTCTAAGCCTTCAGTTTCATTTTTAGAAGGTATTATTAGATCACCCATGTATATAACCACTACATTGTCCTTTAACAAACTTCGAAACACGTTATAAATATATTTCTGAAATACACTTGGCGAATTGGTCAATCCGAACGGGCACTTCAAAAATTCAAATTGGCCGTTATAGGTTACAAAAGAAGTGTACCTTCGAGAACCTTCCTCAATTTCTACATGAATAAACCCATTTTTCAAATCGATTGTTGTGAACACCTCAGCCGAATGTAATTGATCTATAACATCATCTATGACAGGCAATGGAAAGTGTTCGCGTATAGTCTTTTTATTAAGACGTCTGTAGTCAATGCAAAGTCTCGTTGTACCATCTTTTTTCTTAACTAAAACCACCGGCGATGAAAAATCAGAAGAACTTCTACGAATAATTCCTTGTGCTAGCCACTCCTCAATCTGGGTTTCAACAATTTTTTTCTCACACAGAGGTAATCTTCGAGGGGATGAACAAATTGGAATTTCATCAGTAAGGTTAATTTGCATTTTAACGTCAACCGTTTTTAATTTTTTAGGCACATAGCTTTCAATTAGGGAGGACAATTCTGAACGCAAGCCCTTATCAGTGACATAACTAAAATCAAGTTTAGGCTCATCTAAAATATTTACTATATTAACCAAAAAATTACTTGATTTATCCTCGGTTTTGCACATTTTTACTTCATCTCCAGAAATTGTTAAAGTACCTTGATGAATAACATCAATGCCAATAATTAAATCGAAATTAATCGAACTGTCGTTAACGACAAAAATGTCAACTTCAAATTTCGAATCATCTACCTCAATTTCTGCCTTGAAAGCCTTATGGGGCCTGCCTTATGGGGTTATAAAATTGTGGGAATTGAACTGTTTTCCTGCTTGAACTAAAACGACAGAGTCAAAGCCAATCAGCGACTTCATCTTGATATTGCGTCATATAATCTATGTTGAAGCATGCAAGCTCCAAACCACACTTCAAAAGGAAGTCAAAAGAGGTGTTTTGGATCGAAGGGAAGCTTTGGAAGAGTCAATGAAGTTGGTGAGTTAAGACTGTCGTTTTTTGAACTATACTGAAGACGTCGACACTGAGATGTTTTAGATTAAATAAGATGTAATGCAGATAATTCAGATGGTTCATTAATATTCATATTCTTACATGTATTTTTTAACTTTCTTTGTAGTTAGTTTTATTAATATAGAGTTCGAGTTTAACTTGATGTTTTCTAGTTTATTTGAAGTAAATTGAGTGAATTATTTATTGAGTTGGTGTCAGAGAAAACTAAACCGCATATATATATACAGGAAATATAATAAAATTAAATTTGCACTTTGAAAAGGTTGTAAAAAATACCTACTGGTCAGAATGACCCGATATTTCATCTGAGGATACGTGAAGCAATGGGAATTTGTTTCCCAGAAAAATGTTCAACAGTGGACCGATAGATAGCGCTGTACTCGTCATAACATGCTAATTAAAAGACGTGTCATTCGCACCTCACATTACACTTGTGAAAAAAAGGAGGGGAACACATGCAGTTCCTGTTATTCTGCGTCTAAGAAGGTAGTTATGTCTCTATCATTGAAGGATCGGGCTCTGCTTGTGAAGTATTTTACAACAACAGTGACTGTGCGACAGTTGTATTGAAGAAATTCTAGACATTAAATTGTTTAAGAAACTGCTCTGGCCCAATGACTACATTCTGACTAAAAAATATGATTGATAAATTCGAAGAGACGGATTCATTTGACGTGAAATGTGGAAGAGGGAGAAAAGCAATTTATTCGATGTCACTGGAAGATGTGACTACAGCATTGCAAGAAGCGTCAAGCAGTGCTTTGGGAACGCGCAGTGGATGAGGAATTTCTCGAACTTTAAACGTGACTGTCAGGGTGGTTCGTAAAAATTTACGAAACATCCTGCAATGTTATACCTACAAAATTACGCATGTTCAGGAGTTGCTTCCTGCTGACCTGCCAAAACGAGAAGCTTTTGCCCTGCAATTTCTTGCTCGAATGGAAGTGGACAATGCATGGCCATGGAACATTTGCTGGACAGATGAAGCTCATTTTCATCTCCAAGTTTCTGTCAATACTGAAAATTGCAGAAATTGGGCAAGTGAGAATCTGTTCTAAAGCAATCATTTCCTCTTCATTCGGCAAAGGTCACTATGTGGTGCGAGTTTACGGCAGAATTTATCGTTGTCTTTTTCGAGGAGATTTGTCCTTCGGGTCCTGTCACATGTAAAGTCAATGGAATACGTTATGAATCTGTTTTGCGCAACCAGCTCATTCCAGCACTGCAACAGTGCGGATGTGTGGATAGCACATTTTTTATGCAAGATGGCGCTCCTCCGCAAATTGCAACACCAGTGAAGCAGCTGTTGAATCTGCATTTTGGAAATGGCAGAATTATCAGTCGCCATTTCCCAACAGCCTGGCTACCACGGCCACCTGACATGAACTCTTGCAACTTCGGGCTGTGGACGTACCTAAAACATGCTGTGTACGGGCGTCCAGTCGCGAACTCAGGTGAATTAAAAACATATTCACAATATCACAGCTGAAACACTCCGATATGTTGTGGAACATGCTGTTTTGCGCTTTCAGCTCGTAGGAGAAAATGGTGAACAGCATATTGCAAATTTTTTAAGCATGTTGTAGCCGCCTTCCTATTTCATCGTTATATTTTCATTAGTTTTTGCTTTTTCTACAGTTTTTGGCCTAGGGATAATTAAAAACCGATTTCGTTTTTGCTTTTTCTACTTTTTTTGGCCTAGGGAGAATAAAAAGCTTTCATTTTTGCTTTTCCTACGACTTTTGGCTTACAGACAATTAAAAGCCGATTTTTTCGTATACGCTGTCGTATGTCGTTCCTTGTCGTGGTGGATAGGCTTTTTACAAAGAATGCCACAACAGCATGTCACGTCTTTTAATTAGCATTGTATGTCGAGTACAGCTCCGTCTATCGGTCAACTTTTAAACTTTTTTTTCTTTCCCAAAACAAATTCCTATTGCTTCATGTATACTCAAATGAAATAGTAGGTCATTCTGACTAGTGGTTCTTTTTTACAGCCTTTTGAAAGTGCAACTTTAATTATAATCACCATGTACTAATATTATAAAGAAGAAATGAGTGTCTGTTTGTTTGTAAGGGGTAATCCTTGCATACAGAACCGATTTCAAAAGAAATGGTGACAAAATTATGCTGGCAGTCTCTATTCCAACATAGGCTATATTTTATGTCGGTACCACCACCCCCAACGCGGTGCATGAACCGTAAACGTTTTAAAATTGGAATTTTTGTAGTACTACAGAGGTTAGAACCTTGAAAATGTCATGGTGGTTTCTTATTTCAAGTTAATTCTCGTTATGAACGAATTCTAAAAAAAATAAATTTTAAAAGTGGAAAAAGATGGGAAAACGTTCCAAATTACAATTTATCTTCAATTGGTAAGGATAGAAATTTGAATAGTGACATGACTACTACTTTTAAGACATAATTTCTCGTACAGAACACTTAAAAAAATCCAAAATTGAAAAGCTGGGCTGCAGGAGCCAAAGACATTTAAAAATTACAATTTCTGTCACACTGTTTAGGTTGGTAACTTGAAATTAGACGTGGGAGTTTCTTTAAAGTTGAGCTCGCTATGAACCGGTATCTAAATAGATTGAAATTTAAAAGGGTGCGATAGTAAAAAGGGTTTATTTGGAATTGTTACGGCTAAAAAATTCGTATTTGACACGAGTGGTTAATTTTTAAATGTATGCACGCACGGAACAATTAAAAAAAATCAAAATATAAAATCGTGCTGTGGACCAAGGAACATTCTAAAATTGCGATTGTTGGATATTACTAAAATTGCAAAATTTGGTATGGTGGTTAATTTCAGGATGTAAATGTTCGCTAAGAATGATTTAAAAAAACTTCTAAACTTAAAATGTTAAATGCGCAGAAAGCGTTCTAAAATCGTAATTACTTTAGAACTACTGAATCGATTTAAAAAATTGTCTCAGGATAATATTGGTTACAGTCTCGGCTTAAATCTGGGGTACCTTTTATTTCTGTAAAACAATCCTCAAAGGGCTGAAAGAGGGACAAATATTCCAAAATTAAGATTTTTTTTTATAAGTTTCGGCTTGAAGCATGAAATTTCACATTACTATGTAAATGCTCGCTAAGAGGATCTGAAAAATTGAATTTAATAGTTTGTAATGAAATGAAAACAGACTAAATTTCGATGTTTTTTTAATAGTGCAGTTCGCATGGTAGGCACTTTTAATTTGTACATGCTCCATCAGGAGATTTTCTAAAATTTTGAAATTTAAAAGAGTGAAACGATCGAAACAAGTTCTAAAATCACGATTACTTTCGTACTACTGAACCGATTTCAAATCTTCTCTCAAGGAAATTTTGAGGATTACAGTTTTAAACAAATTCTATATTTTATCTCTCTACAAACTGCTCTCAAGTGTTGCAAGAGCGAAACGCATTCTAAAATTCCAATTTCTTTAATTATGTTGAGCCTAAAAACATGAAATTTGATGTAGTAGATTAAAACATAAATGCACGTTAGGAACAATCGTTGAAATATTTGCGATAAAAAAGGATGAAATTATTGGGAAACACTGTGTAATCATGATTATTCTGAAAATATTAAGCTAGATTTTTTTAATTTGACATGCAGGTTTACATTAAGACATTTTGCTCACCAAAATAATGGAAGAAATACAATTTCAAAAAAGTAAAACGTGATGAAAAGGTTCTACAATTCTATTTTCACTATTTCTCTGAAACTGTCAGCCTGGAAAAAATAAATTTGAAATACAGATAAATTATCAGAAGTAGTTATACACAATTTACATATTTTTTTTTATTTCAATTTAAAGAAATTAAAAAAAGGAAATTAATTATGTCTCATCTCAGTGTTAGAAGCAACTATTCTGGGCAATGAGATAAAACGGAAGTACCAATAACTTTAATAATTTATTAAGGGGACAGTGGACATTCACAATCATGAAATGTGACAGAAAAATTTATTTTTTGTATTTTAGGAATTAGGAAACTAGATGCTCAAATTTATCTGAAGCAAAAAGAATTTTTCAGTTCTGAGGCTTCTTTGCACAGATATGATCTTTTATTTTTGTGAAAACTCTACATATTTATAATGTTTTTTAAATTAAAATGCTGTTTTATCAAAAATGAAAATTTTGCACATTTCTAAATTTTGAAACGTTCCATGCGCATTCCTAATCGTCAGATTCTTTTGAAATTTATTATGTATATCTTCTATATATTAATGAATAAATGTTAGCAGAAAAAAAGTATCTCAGAAGTATTTTAATGTTCAAATATGTGCGCATATGAAAAAAAAAATACTTTTTTAGAACAAAACAAGGTATAATTATGAAAATATATTTTTTCGGATTATACATTCAGTGAACATTGACAATTCATGCCAACTTCCATTCTAAATATAAAAAGTTCCTCATAAATAAATATTGTCTTATTTTATGCAAAACAAATGCGCATGGGACATTTTAAAATACGATAATTTTTTGTTAATTTTAAATTTAAAAATTGAATAATTTAAAAACTTTTTATTATTTTAACACCAAATTTCGAACATGACTATTTGAGCTTGTTATTAACTAGTCTGCCAATTTTCAAATGAATCCATTCAAAATTCTAGGATTTGGTTTTTAAGGTCCACTGCCCCCTTAAAATGATAGTAATAAGAAACTGGATTGAAAAATAGTTAACCATTTTATTACAGGGTTAGGGCGGTCGTACGTCCCTGAGACTATTTGTGCATTCTATTCCAACTACTTTTTGAAAACTAGTCCCCGCCATATACGTATAGTAGGGCGTATCGAAAAAATCCAAATTTTTTAGATCTTTTAGCGGTAGTGCGTAAAAATTGTGAACTCCCTTTATTAAAAAGTGTGCGGAATCTTAAAACTGTGGGTTGATATCTTCTTTCGTCTCAGTGGGTCGAAAGTTTCAAAAATTGGACTAAAAATGATTAAAATACAAAAAATAATAAATAATCACAGATTTCGCTGATCGGTTTGGGGTAGTGGTTACAAGTTACTGTTTTGTAACAAGAACAACCATAGAAAATTATAGAATTATAGGTTAATATCTTCTGTCGCCTCATCGGCATCGAATTTTTTAAATTTTGATGCAGTTTGGTAGTTTTCTGCATTACTGTTTACTGCTTGCACAATGCACAATAGAGAGAGACTGGGTTTGTCGATTTGCCAAAATAGTGGAACACCCTTATTTTCACGCCGAGAAACAACAACAGCCATAAAAAATTTTAGTTAATATCTTCTGCCGCTTCATCGACACCAAATTTGGGAAAATGAAGAAAAATTTTTAAATAAATACACGTCACACTTAGGTCATTTTAATGCGAACACAAACTTTATTTTACCTATTGAACATACAAATGACAAAAGCATTACTGGCTTGTAATCATTTTTGGTCTCAAATTTTGACATGTGTTTTCTGGATTCTAGTGTCGCTCTAATAAATCAATCCCTGTTCTGCATCCCAACTGTTTTTCCGGAAGCTGCAGTGACTAGTTTCCCAATCTGCTCTACCGCTTGTGTGTCTGAAGCAAATTTAATAAAGTCACAGCAATACATTGGCATACTGCCCTGTATCATCTTCAGAAATTCTTGAGAACTGATCTCGAGGCGATATCACATAACCAGCTCGCCAGTCAATGAGATCTGCATAGTCTGTAGCTCCAAAGTTAACAACAGGAATAACCAATTTGTGAACACAATTTCCGTCTCGGCTAATTTCTCTTGCCTTGATAATCCGCCGATCTGCAAGGGTCCTAATACGGCACCTATCGTCAGATACCATGGCCAAAAGCATGTATACTTGAGCCGCAAAGTAAGCGTTGCGAGAAATAACTGGGTCGATTATGTCACAATACTTGTTTGGCAATTACCGGGATGAAATGATGAAATGCCACAGGTGTCTAGCGCCATCCTTTATGGAATGACGAATCTTAATTCGGATCCATGAGAGTGCGTAGACTCTTAGAATGAATACAACCAATGTTAGCAACTCATTTGATGGGTCTGATGTTGATATATATAACCTCAGTATTCGATTGGAAGTTGTTAGCCAGCGGGACAAATTCAACGTTCCCGGTTCCCGGATAGCTAGATCTGAACAACAAACGCCAGAACTAATGGCGGTACAAATGTCTAATAAGTATTTCTGATCTGAACGGAGGGTGGTAGGATCAATGTTTGGCAACTTGCATTCAATACTATTAAAAGCAACAATTGAAAGCTTTTCGCATCCTTTAAGGTTTCGTCCAATGCCTCCGGTGTAAGATGTGGAGCCAGATGAAAGGTGTCGTAATGGCAGCTCATTGAGATAAAGTAAGCAGATAATCCATTGGACTAGTCTCTGAAGTTTCAATTCAAGCCTGCAAATTACTCCATTAGACATTCCTGTGTTCACTACAGTGGCGTCACACCCGAGAACAATAAGGTTGCTAAAATCATCCAATAAAGCACCTGTTACGTATTCGTAAATGCTATTAGATATATCAAGACTAGATCCGCTTTCAAGTGTAATATGTCCCATATGCGTAGAACCAGGCTCCGATACAATACAGCAATGCGCTTCTACAATTGTTCTTTAGAACTGCTTGTCTTTGAGTGTTTCTGATGTTAAGGTTTTGTCATGTCGTCCATCAAAATAAAGGCCAGATAGAGTGGAACGATTTTCATTTGATTTTGAGACCAATTTTATGTAAATTCTCAATTTTTCCCTCCATATTTTATTTTTGCCTGTGACGAGGCTGGTATCTGATTCCGATATTAAAACCAAATCTTGCATAACACGCAATGCAATAGCAGTCATGGATCTGTTGGAGACACCATACCTTTCACTGACAAGAACTGTATTGTCCAGTTTTAAATGCATTTGAACACTCCTTGTGGGTTCCCACATTGTCTTCACTATTTTGGCAGACCGCCAAACCCAGTCTGTCTCGATTGTGTATTGTGCAAGCAGTAAACAGTTATGCAGAAAACTACCAAAATGCGTCAAAATTTCCAAAATTCGATGCCGATGAGGCGACAGAAAATATTAATCTATAATTCTACAAATTTCTATGGTTGTTGTTGTTACAAAATAATAACTTGTAAGCACTACCTCAAACCGATGAGCGAAATCTGTGATTATTTATTAATTTTTGATTTTTAATCATTTTCAGTCCAATTTTTATAATTTTTGGCACACTGAGGCGACAGAAGATATCAACCCACAGTTTTAAGATTTCACACGATTTTTAATAAAGGGAGTTCACAATTTTTCCGCACTACAGCAAAAAGATCTAAGAAATTTGGATTTTTTGATACGCCCTAACGTATAGGGCAGGCATGTCAAACTCTTTTACCACCGCGGGCCAAATTAAGCATTATATAGAAAGCCGTGGGTCACATTAAATAAAGCAGATAATACAATTACCACTGCAAAGAATAAAATTTGTACCTACAAAACACAGCCATGTTAAAGAAATATCCATGTCAAGTTCAAAGTTTTCATTATACATAGTTCATTTTATCTTATTTTTCGAAAAAATACTCGTTTTTTTACCAACGAAATCTATAAAATTTAATTGAATTTTCTAAATTGTATTTATTTCAAAAATTGATTGTACACGCTGGTTTGTTAATCCTGATATAACAAAGACACAGCTGTCAATCTTACGTGTTTTCTTAGTGTAAAAAATTTGAAACGTTATTTAATAAAATGTGTCTTGTATACATGTGCTACTTATTTAATTTTATTTATTAAATAAATTTTCAGGTTCAAATTATGTTTATTTCACTGTAAAAAAAGGTTGTCAGCTATGCAAAGGTGTCGTATAAAAGTGCGCTGCCGAACATAACTGAAATATGCCTAATTGCACCCTATACTTTAAACAATTGGTCGATTGATGAATAATTACAGAAATTTGGAAACTCCATATCCATATATTTTCGCTTTAATAGGAAATCGCACATAATTTTGATTAACTGTAGGAATGAATTCTGAAGAATAATTTCAACATCAATCACTAGAGTTGAAGTAAATAGATTAAAATAATTTTTATATTTCTTGAAATTAAAAAAATAATAATAATTCATTTTTGACTATATATTTAGAATATTCTAAAAATTTCCACTTCGAAGATTTTGTAATAATGCCTGGTAACATTTAAATTTAAATGCATTTCCTTTTTGAAAATATCTTTATCAAAGTAAAAAGTTCTATTTGAAAACGCCAATACTATCAAATAAAACGACAGCATTATGAAATTTGCCTTGAAGTTGAAGTTTACTCAGATGCTTTTTAATTTCAAATGAAAACTCTAAGTATTTTGACTTTTGGTGGACTTTTGATAATCCATATTCATAATTTCTCGATTTAAAAAGAAAATTGTAACATTTTTCAACAGTTCGAAAATTAGAGTTAAAACTTTATAATAGAAAACCATCAAATACCTTATAAGAAGGTAGAGCTGTTTATCTTTATACCCATATTTCCAAAATATTTTCTAGATTGACGATAAGCATGTGCGTACGGATATAAGTTTATAAGTACTATAAGTTTTTAAGCACATATCCGAATTTTAGAAATCAATTCCCCTTATTTAATGACGGAAAAAATAAGACAAATACAGGAAAACCTCCAAAGTTGACCACCTCTCTATGTTGACCGAAATTTATTAGTTTGAATGGCCTCAACGCATTTTTAGTGGAGATTTACCTCTCTATGTTGACCACCTCCGTAAGTTGTATGTTGACCACTTTTTAGCAGTTTGTAACTTGACCACTGATGTTTTCTTGAATTTACTTTTTCCTCCGTTTGTACTCCATCTGGTTTCCAGGAATTTCTCTATCAGTCATTCAGTTTATCTGAGCAACACTCGCCCCCCTTCTGATGCTCCATTCATTGTTCACGTCCAGTATGATACAATGGGAGAGGAATGCCAGAATTCCTGGAATCTGACGAAAAATGTCAGGGGAGTGGAGGATGTGTATAGCAATGTAGCTATACGCAGAATTGGAAAACAACGTGTATCGCTCACATGTGAAACACATTCCGTTCTTTTTTTCTGGATGTCGCGTCGTGACGGGACCGGTCATTTATTTGCGAATTTTCATTAAAAATGTCGCAAAGAAAAGCTCTAAAAGAACGTAAATTAAAAGAGAAAGTGGATCTTCTTAATTTTCCGGAAAGCAGCAGCCAAAGAAAGACAGTGAGCAAGACAACTGTGAGCAACATTTGAAAACGCAAGGAAGAATATCTGGAAAGATATTCTTTCGAAAACGGGGGACTCCAAAGAAAACGCAGAAAAATGTGTCTCGACGCTGTGAACAAAGCCATGTTTCGTTGGTTTAAAGAGATAAGATCAGTCAATGCATCAATTTCGGGACCTGTGCTTCAGGAGGTAGCAAAAAAAATAATAATTCCAAATAGAGGACTTCCAAGCGTCAACAGTTTGGATTGAAAAATTCAATCTATGATACGAGATTTCTGAAAAAGTTTTGTGTGCGAAATCGAATGAAGTTTCAGCTGAAGTGGTGAAGAAATCTATTGAAAAATTCCCAGAATTTGCTAAAAGTTTTAAAGATGAGGACATCTTTAATGCCGCTGTGTGCGGTCTCTTCTTTAAAGCAATGCCTGATAGAAGTCTAGTAATGAAGGATGACACTTTCAAAAGAGGAAAACTTTCAAAACAGCGTTTTACTGTTCTTCTATGTGCTAGTATGCCTGGGGAAAAATTAAAGCCTACGGTGATCGGCAAATCCGCAAAACCTCGTGAATTTAAAAATGTAAAACCTGAAGACCTTCCTGTTTTTAGAGAGCGAATAGATCCGCTTGGATGACCAGTGCTTTTTTTGAAGAGTGGGTTCGAGGAATTGACTCAGAAATGAGGGAAAAGAAGCGGTCTATTCTACATACCGTCTACAACCGCCCCAGCCACCCGAAAGTGAATTATCTCACAAATGTGAAGCTAAAATGTTTGCCTCAAGTGCACTACAGAGCTCAACTTCTGGAATGGGTGATCATGAAAGCACAAACCTGTGGTCCTTCTGCATTCGCATCTTCAATAGCTGCGTCAGTAAATGCTTTGAATGCTGTTCATTGGATTAATTCTGCTTGGAATAAAGTTACGCAAACCACGATAAAGAACTGCTTCAAGAAAGCTGGATTTGTTACAGCTACAACTGTTAGTATATTGTATCGTAATTGTAATCATAGCATTACATATTAAATTTTATTGGATTACACTTTTGTGTAAGCTTTCTTGCACGTCCGGGAACATGACTGCAGAATCCCAGACGAATTCATAAATATAATAGACCGGGAGGCGTCGGCACAGACAATCACCTCATCGAGTTCACGGTTGAAATTCCAGAATTAGTTAAAACTCGATTTGCATATTAAAACGCCATCAGTCTGCCAAGTCATATCTTGGTGGAAAATATCCAAAAACCCGATTTTAGCGGTTGGCTCGTAGGTTTAACATAGTGATTTCCTGCACCCAGTTCTCCATGTTATCATACTTTTGGGTACAGGAAAACACAATGATAAACCTATGAGTCAACCGCTAAAATCGGGTTTTTACGTGTTTTCCACCAAGATATGACTTGGCAGACCGATTGCGTTTTAATATGCGAATCGAGTTTTAACTAATTCTGGAATTTCAGCCGTGAACTCGATGAGGTAGTTGTCTGTGCTGCCGCCTCCCGGTCTATAAGTGATGTTCTATTTTCAGTTCAGTTACTATGTTTTTGTCATTGTGTAATGTTATTTTGTAACTCAATATACATTCGATCCAAGGCCTCGTCTGTTTATTTGCTTTGTTATTTTATCAGCACAGCGTGGTTTAAATGTCAGACAGAGTGACGCTAGTCCCTTTTCATATTTATTGCTGTGGTTTTGAGAGAGAAAATTTATTTTTCTTTTGTTTCTGTTTTTTGTACCCAGCAATGGAAAGTCAGAAAGAATTGTACGCAGTTGCTCTTTTTGACGGCGACGGTAAAAAAATTTCTGTTTGGAAAAGGCGTGTGAAAGCCATATTTGCGGCGAAATATTTGGATAATTTTTTAGACAATGAAGCGACAACTGAAACTGCGGAAGTTGCAAAATCGAAAAAGGCTTATGCTTTATTATTATCGCTTTTAAGCGATGGGGTTCTTGCGTCATTGCAAGAAAAAATACTGCTCACAAGATATGGAATAAATTAGAACGAACATATGATACCAAGCAGTTAATCAAATTTTAATTAGAAAGAGGTTAGCAACTATTAAAAAGGATCGTGTTGTGTCTATGAGAAGTCACATTGATGAAATAA
Source organism: Maratus michaelseni (assembly GCA_963931845.1). NCBI lineage: Eukaryota > Metazoa > Arthropoda > Arachnida > Araneae > Salticidae > Maratus > Maratus michaelseni. The sequence goes on from OZ007595.1 coordinate 135,211,262, forward strand.
ATAAATTAATTTCGGAACTTAAAATTTCCGGTGCTGAAGTAAGTGAAACCGATACTATTGTTATATATTCTAATGTCGTTGCCTCAAGAATTTGAAAATGTTAAAACTGCGTTAGAAAATCAACCGAATACTGTTTTGACTCTAGATTTTGTCACACAACGGCTGTTAGATGCTGAAACACTTCTGCTCGACTCTAAGAAAGAAAAAGTACAGTCCAAAGCTGCTCATGATAATACCGCGTTTGTATCAACTCGAAAATAATTTGTGTGCAAAAACTGTAATTCAAAGGGGCACATAGCTAAATATTGTAGAAAGAAACTTACTTGTTTCAAATGTGGACTTCCTGACCATTTTAAACGTAACTGTAAAGCTGTTAAAAATTCAAATGAAGAAAAATTTGCTTCTTCAGCAGTATATTTTGTTGCGGGGAACGTTAAGAAGAATGAATTTATAGTGGTTTCTGGAGCGACTTCCCATATGTGCTCTAATGAGAAATATTTCACGTCTTTACAGCCATCTTCAGGAACTATTAAGTGTGCATCGAAAACAACGAATCTTGAAATTAAAGGTGTTGGAAATATTATTGGAAAATTATCAAACGGAATGGAAATTACACTAAATAGTTATCTTTACGTACCAGATTTAAGTGGACAATTGATTTCCGTTAGAAAAATCGAAAATGCAAATTATGCAGTTATTTTTAAGAATGAAAAGGTGTTCATAGAAAAAGGAAGAAATCGTTTTTGTTTTGGTGAACGTGATTCAAATGGACAATATGTTAGTTATTTTGTCCCAAATTATGAAACTGTTCTCACATCAAAAGAAAGTGATTCTGAAATTTGGTATAGCAGAATGGGCCATCCAAGCGCCAAAGTGTTGAAGGTAATGAAACTTCCAATACCACTTTCTTTTTGTGATGTCTGTGTTCGAGCAAAGCAGAGTGCAACACCAATGGGAAGAGGACCCAGAAAAAGAGAAAGTACCCCAATGACTGCTATTCATTCTGACATATGTGGCCCTATTGTTTCGAAAACTTTTTCTGGTGAATGCTATTTTATGACTATCATAGATGATTTTTCGTGATTTACTGAAGTTCGATTATTGAAGCATAAAAGTGAAGCTTCAGAAGAATTGAAAGTTTTCTTTGAAACTAATCCTACAGTAAAGAAAATCAGATGTGATAAGGGAAAAGAATATTTAAGCAATGATTTAGTGAATTTCACTCGAGATCTTGGTATAGTGATTGATCCTGCTCCTCCATACCCTCCAGCTTTGAATGGAGTTGCTGAAAGATGCAATAGAGCGCTTCTGGATATAGGAAGGGCTTTAATAGCTGAATCACATTTACCTAAGACTTTTTGGGGTCAAGCTATACTTACAGCAGCTTACTTGAAAAATCGAATGCGAAGCAGCTCCATTGAGAACTTAACGCCGTATTTCTTAAAATTTGGAGAAGATCCCGAGTTGAAGCACATACTTGCTTTTGGATGCAGTGCCTACATGTTAGTTCCTTCCGTTCATCGTAAGAAGCTTCATGATAGGTCTAAACATATGATCTTCATAGGTTATTCTTCAATGGGATATCGATTTTTAGATCCTGAGACGAAACGCATAACTATTTCAAGAAATGTCAAATTTGATGAAGAGAAGAAGCATACTATAAACTCAAAACAACACATAGTGGAAAATTCAGAATTGACTGATTGTGAAATTAACCCAGATTATCAAGAAAGAACTAGTGAAGAATCAGAGGATTCTGAAGAGAAATAAGATAAAATGAGAAAATCCGAGAGATCAATTAAACAACCTATTCGGTATCCAGCTCCTGAGGTGTATGAAGCATTACTTTGCGAACAAGAAACTTTATCTTTTGATGAGATCAAATTTCTCCCTGTTGATGAACAACGTTTATGGAAGGAAGCTATGGATGGAGAGATAGAAAGCATGAAAATCAACGACGTCTGGGATCTCGAAAAATTACCACCTGACAAACGAGCTTCCTGCAAATGGGTGTATACCATCAAAAGAGATGGCCGTTATAAGGCTCGCCTTGTAGCACGTGGATTTATGCAAAAAGAAGGACTAGACTATAGTGAAACTTTCGCCTCTGTAATAAGTATGCCAGCTTTACGTTTAGTGCTTTTTGTGATTTTAAATGAAGACTTACATGCATTTGTTTTGGATTTAAAAACATCTTTCCTGGATGGTAAGTTAGATGAACTTGTTTTTATGGATCAGACGCAAGACTATGATGACAAAAGTGGGCTAAAATGTAAACTTAAAAGAAGTTTATATGGCGTGAAACAGACCCCACGACAATGGTTTGAAAGGTTTCTTGAATTTGTTTCAAAATTAAAATTTAAATCTCTTGATAATGAACCTTGTATTTTTATTCGTTATAGTAATGGTCATAAAATAATTATTGCCCTGTATGTTGATGATATGCTTATAGCAGGTTCAGATTTAAATGAAACTAATGTAGTTATTTCTTTACTCTCTAAAGAGTTTCATATGTCAAAATCAGAATGTGTTTCAGAATTTCTGGGTATTCAAATGAAATTTAAATCTGATAGTTTAATAATGGATCAAGAGTCTTATATAATTAAAGTGTCAAGTAAATTTAATATGCTAGAATGTAAACCTAGTGATATTCATATTTCTCCTAAATCCACTCCATCTGATTTCAAAAATGGAAAACCATTTAATGGTCCATACCGTGAAATTGTAGGTTGTTTATTGTACTTAGCATATATTTCACGACCTGATATTTTATATAGTGTTAATTGTTTGAGTCATATGCAGGAAAATCCTACTGATGTTGCATGGATTGCACTAAAGAAAATCTGAAGATATTTGAAAGGAACTTTGTCCTTAAAACTTGTGTATAAAAATACAAAAATCTGATCCTAAATTATCTATGTATGCTGATTCTGATTGGGGGGGGGGGCTAATACAAATGATAGAAAATCAGTATCAGATTACATTTTAATGTTTTGTAACATGTCTGTTCTCTGGTGTTGTAATAAACAAAAATCAGTTGCATTATCGTCAACTGAAGCTGAGGTTATTGCCTTTACTAAAAGTTTGCAAGACCTGTTGTGGTTCAAAAATATTGCTTGTGAAATTGTAAGTATTAAGGATTTAGTTATTTTAGAGGATAATCAGTCTTGCATAAAATGTATCAGTAATGAAGGTAGTTATGGTAGAATGAAACATATAGATATAAAACTAAAATTTGTTCGTAATGTTGTAAAAGAAATTAATATCAAAATTTAATATATTCCTACAAATTGCTGATATGTTTACAAAAGCATTGCCTAAAGCTAAATTTTATGAATTGTTGGTTCTTTGCTTCTTGAATAAGTAATGTTTTAACTGTGTCATACTTTTAATGTTTGTTTATTGTAATTTTTTATTCTGTGTTTTTCTAATGTAATGCTAGATTAGGGGCGGGTTTTAGTATATCGTATCGTAATTGTAATCCTAGCATTACATCTTAAATTTTATTGGATTATACTTTTGTGTAAGCTTTCTTGCACGTCCGGGAACATGCTGCAGAATCCCAGAAGAATTTATAAATATAAGTGATGTTCTATTTTCAGTTCAGTTATTATGTTTTTTTATTGTGTAACGTTATTTTGTAACTCAATATATATTCGATCCAATGCCTCGTCTGTTTATTTGCTTTGTTATTTTATCAACAACATCGGTGCAAGAGGATGATTTTCCTCTATCTCATTTACCAGTTTTTGATGGAGTTGATTATAAAGATTATTTTACCATGGACGATCAGTTAGTAACATGTGTTGAAGCAGACCCAGAGGCAATCTTCAATGAGATACTTTCTACAACTAAGCACAGTGAGGACTGGAAGGTACAAGAAATGGACGGCGAAGAGGATGATGATGAAGTGACGACGAAACTGAAAAGTACCCTACTCTGAAGGAAGATGATGTAAAGCGCATGATGGAGCAACTTAAAGATTTCGCTGCAGAAAAATACCTAAGCAGGCTTAATGGATTTGTAAACTGTGAGCATGCTTTTTGCACTTACCTAATGAACAAAAAGAGGACTCAAAAATTGAATTATTCTTTCAAAATTTGTAAAAATGTGCTGTACCTTCAATAAAAATAAAAATGAGTAAGTGCTAATTTTTTTCTAATTTTTTTCTTAAAAAATACTAAAAAGTTTACTATTTTTTTTCTAATATTGTACTAAATATTTTCTAAAAATTCTCTAAGTTGACCACCTCCGTATGTTGACCACTTAGTTACAGTCCTTTGGGTGGTCAACTTATGGAGGTTCTACTGTATTACTATTCTGAATAATAATAAAAATAGACTGGTAACATTGATATCCATATCTTTCTGGTATTTACCATCTCTAAGACCATGATTGGTGCAAGTGTGTATATGCACAGTGTATTTCCAGCATCCGTGATCTAACAACTAAATTAAACAATTGTAAATTGCCAAAAGCTTCACGGGCACAGATAAGTCGTCGGCGGGTCAGTTGTGGCCCGCGGGGTACGTGTTTGACATGCCTGGTATAGGTGAACGTAGGGTGAAACCGGGTACGTAACTGTTTTCCTTTGATGACAAAAGTCTAGAATGCCGGGAAAATCGGAATACCACACAAAATTGTTTAGGAACATCTGGACTACTAAAAGAAACACACCAGTAGCTCCAGGAAAATTCTTCTCTACTTGGAAAAGCTGTTTTGTAGGACTATCTGAAACACCTCCGAAGTTTGGTGGTGGGTAAAACCAGATACTAGTCAGAAATAAAGTTTTTACACTTACAGTAACAAAAAGCTTTATTGTAATAAATTTTTAATACAACTTTAAAACATATATACATTTTTTAAGGGCAATAATTTTTTGTGTCAGATTTTCAAGATATTTTTAATGTTGTCATGTAAAGGCTCTCTGAGCTTTTACTTATCGTATCTGCTGCACTCCGTATGTTCCCACTCTTTCCAGACTGAACATCGTAACCATGCTTCACCACCTGTTGAGTGAAGATACAACTCAATACAGAATTCAATGCAAAAACCATGGATTTTCACAGTTTTGCCCCAACAGCAGACTAAAAATCAACATAGTCATTCTCCTGGATAGCTTGACGTACACACTTATATTTAACATCAAAATTTCGTGTGAAAGTTGTAAAAGTGGTTTACTTACTTAAATCGATCCGTCAGTCTGGATTTATTTAAAGAGCAGAAAAACGAAAAAAAAAATAAAATAAAACGTTGCAGTTCGTAGACTGCTAGGGGATCATAAGCGACGTAGTTAAAACGATGCAGCCCACAGGGCAACACCCATCTGCGAGAAAACAGGGCAACCGGTTTGACCCACCTACTCGGTTTTATCCTATTCTCCCCTACTAGGATATTTTCAAGAGATACCTACCACAAAAAAAAACAAGTTGGAAATTGTACGTCAAACGTTACAAACGAGGTGCGTTCGTACGCACGTTTTAGAATTAAATTCATGATATCCCGTGCGTAGAACGGGCTAAACAGCTAGTTAAGTATATATTTTATGACACTGTTCATACAAATATCTTAACTAGTTATATAAATATTCAGATATATATGTATCAGCTAGTTATATAAATATTCAGATCTTGATGATTTTTAATTCTGTGAAATGAATTATATCGTCTGCAGATTAATTTCTGTCATAAAATAAGTATCTCGGTCGCTTGACGATTAAACTTCGGAAGCTCCTATAACAAAAAAGCACCGATTTAAAAAAAAAATTCAAATTTCTTAATAAATTTTTTTATTAATATCTCCTAAAGTTTTGATTCGATTTTAATAAAATTTGAAATGTCTCGACAAAATTCTGCAACGATAATATATTTTAAATTGAAAACCATTTGGTTGGGTAGTTTTTGCGTTGTTATATGCGGACAGACAGACAGACGGACGGACAGACAGACGGACAGACAGACAGACAGACGGACGGACAGACGGACGGACCAAACGACGACTATAGGTGCTACGTATTTATATAATTACGAACGCACCTAATTATTTTGCAAATTGTAGCAGGATTAAATATAAAAATATTCGCCAATCCTGACCCATATTAAAAGGTGAAGGAAATACTGCATATTTAACATTTAGCGCATGAATTTGACGGTTAAGTATAATAAATCATATATTTTTCAAACTTATTACTTAACGGTATTTTGATTTTTATAGTGAATCAAGGTATACTAATCCTGCAAAAACGAAGCATTTGTTTGTTGGAAGAGACTCAAATATTGAACCAATTTTGAAATTTTCTTCCATTGTTTGATAATTGATAAACAGAGTTTCCAAGTGGGCTGTATTGTAGTTGTTTTGTGAAAAGGTGTTGTTGCAAATAGGTTGGAATGAAGATTTTCTTATTAAATGAAATCACCCGTTCATCTAATGCTGTACAAGAATAAAGGTTGATGAAAGTGAAATTTAATTAGTAATATTTAAACTATCAATAAAAATATAAATTCTCCTTTTGGACACACAAATGCTAGTCGGCATATTTAAACAATCATGCGTGGAGAAACACGGGTTTTGCTATTGTTCAATTATTATTTTTTTATTTTAGTAATTTTAATTAAAAAGTCCGTTAGTGGCAATTTGTTAATACAAAAGAATAAATTAGTGAGAACAAACAAAAATATGCAAAATAAGAAAGTTCCCTTCTTACTTTAATTTTAATGAAATTGATCTCTCACTTTTTTGAGTTAATTAAACAAATGATATTTTTACCACATCAATTTTCAGTTTTCAGACGCACTGGATATTTTCTCTGTAATATAACATTTTGATTGGTCATATCGACGGACAGCAGTTAGAAAATTTTGAATTTCTCGCGATTTTTGTGCTAGAAAGTTTTCTTTCCATTTATTATTGTCATTGACAATTTCTTGATCTTTACATAATGAAAGTTACATCAAAGTTGTTTTACAAAAATAACGTACAAAAGCAGTTTTGATTCTGCTCGGTTAGTTTGTGAAATATAATGTCCGCAGTATCCGATAAGTATTAGGTGTTAACAGATGTCCTTAACATTAATTGCAAATAAGAAATGAAGGAAATAACGAAATAGCCCTCTTTAACTGAAGATACATCTTTAGCGCAGAAGCATTAACGTAAAATCACTGGTGTTATAAACTTTGGTTCTTATTTTAATTACATACTGCAAGCTGAATAATGTTATGGAATAATGTTCCAATTTAATATATTTCCTCTCTAACCTGCTTAAATGCACAGTTAGATTTCCTGATTAGATTTTACTCCTACTGACAAAAGCTACTTACCAACTTTATTTTTTTTTATATTAAACTTTTTCTTCTGTTTATATTTCTGGTGTAGAATTTTTTTAAACCTGTTTAATTTATTTTTAATAAAAAAAAGTACCAATTTATATAGTAAAGAAATTGAATTTGTGATAACCTTACAATCAATATATCAATTTTCTTATATCTATCATGAATACACTAAACATTTAAATAAGAGTAACCCAAAAAATACACTTTGCATAACCTTCCTTTTTACTTACCCATCATACGTAGTATAGGGTAAGTCTTGTAATCGTTTTGAAAATCGAAAAAAAAATTTTGACGGATTTACACGTTTCAGACACTGGAGATTCCGAAAAACATATTTTAATAAAAAAAAAAAAAAAATTGCGTCCGTCTGTGTGTCTGTGTGGCTGTAAATGCTCTATCTCTCGAAAAAATTGAGATAGAGACTTGGTAATAATGGTAAGAAGCCTATTTTATTTCAATAACCTCGATTAACCGGAACTATTTTTTTCGGACTCTCGAAATATTCTTTCTGATAAAAGGCATATAAAAATATTCGAAATTGTTTATTTTAAGAAATGAATATAAAAGACAATAAAAAACATAAATTTTGCATAAAGCATGAAGTCGATCGGATAATTAGTTGCCGAGATATTTGGAATCGTATTTCCCACACTCTTTGATTTTTCATGACCCTGTATTTCATCCAAATTTCACTTTAACAATATATTTTAATTGGAAATTTGACGCTTAATCAGATGAAATAAACCGCTAGTTAATAGGATAATTATTTTTGGAGTTATGAGGAAAATCCGCTTTCAAGCAATTCAGTAGTCGCGCCTTTAAAGTTTATGACTTCATCAAGCCACGATTTTATTTAAATTGCAATGCATTTTATAAGTAGTTTACACATTTTTATTTTAATATTTTACATTATGCATATCCATGATGGGTAAGTATTACGGTGGCCCCCAACGACTAGTTTAGTAAGAAAACCTTTTCGGTCAATCTTCAAAAGTTTTGACATGCATCGCTTAAATAAAAATTCAGGTAAGTTATTCTACAACCCCAACCTGGGGTACGCGTACCCCTGTGGCTACGTGGAAATTGTATTGGTAATGGCGGATAGCGCAAAAAAAAAAACTTAAAATGAAAACAGAAACACTTTTCATTAACAAAGAGAGACTTTTGTAAAATTAAAATAGGCTATTCGCATAAAATATAGGAAAATGCTTAAACTTAGTAATTGGTTGATCATATATCATCATTATCTCTGCCCACTCCTTGAAATTTCTTGCGAATTCACACGTGTCCCTCCTTTTCTTTTGTTGTTTTTTTTTTCTAGTAATTCTATTAATACCCAGAAAAAACATGAAACGTATCGAGGCTTTTGTTTTTTACGATTTAATTTTAAACCCAATTGATTGAAAGGCCATCATTTTAGTGTGCGACTGGTCAGTATTAGCATAAACTCATTAACTTATATTAAGGGGTGTGGAGATTCATTCTTTCTTTGTGAGTGCTTAATTTGAAATCTTTAGCTAATATTTAGTGTTTTTTGTGATTTTATGTTAATATTGTGTTGTGGGTCAAAATGGTTAAGTGGTTGAAAATTGGCATTCTGAAAGAGAACATCTAACATTCGTTATTATGTAGCATAAGAATATTACTAATGAACGAAAGCAAAAATATTTGGAATGGGTTTATGTGAGAAAGGATACGTGTAAATGAAAAGTCTAAGAAAGGAGTACGTGAGAGAAAAAAGGTTGGGAAGCGCTGTAATAGGCTATTATTCAGTAACAATTGATGAGTGTTTTTAGTCTTTAAAATTTGAGAACCCAATGCATATGAGTTACAAACAATAAAACTCAAGGGCTAATGTGAAATTGTGTATGCAGCTAACATGAGACAGTGCTTGCTGTCCTAATAACACTATACAATCATACACTTTGAAACATCCCCCAAAAATAAAAACAGAATTTGTTAATCTTTGTTTCACTATTTGTTTACAATGTCAGTTCTGTTTTTTTTTTCTTTCGTTCCTAAGCTTAATAGTATATTCTTCAATGTTTATTGCAAATTTTAAATCGAATAACATGAAATGCTAGCTAGTAAGTATGTATATAATTTCATTAATTTACGAAAAAAATATAAACTTTAACCTATGAACATTTTAACAGAAATCGATTTCTACAATTTTCAAATATGCGAATCTAAAATATTAACTCCTTATACTTTTTGAATTATTCTTTGAAAAAGTACCTGCATTGAAATTCGTTTTGAAAGGATTACAAATGAGAAGAAGTTTCAAAATTAAAACTTCCGTAATTTCTAAACTGCTGGACCGAAGAAATCCCAGTTTGGTATCCTAATGTAAAATTACTGAAAAGGACAAATATAATTTCAAAAGTAGGTGTTCGTATTAAAAAATTGCATAGTTCGTAGTTCATCGACACAACTGCAGTTTGAAAACGACTTCCTAAAGTGATTTTTTAAACAAATATTTAAAATGACTAATATTTTTTGTGACGTATTTGGGATATTAAAATGTTTTTTTTTTTCTTTTTCCTACTGTATCTTTATAAATCCAACTGAGAATTATCAAATTTCTTCAAAAGTGATTATTGATAAATATAATCATAATTGTAATCTAGAAGACCCTTGTAACTTATATTTATTTATTACGAGACTTTTAGAGAATGTAAAGTCAGTAACGTTAGATTTATAATTCCACAAAAACATTGTTATTTTTATTAAAATAGAAGTAATTACTATTCAGAGAACGTGAAGTTTGATTTCTACCGGAAATTTATGAGATAACTCAATATAGCCGTAGTGTCTAAAAACGACCGTTTCGTTTTGTGCGGCTATAGCCGTCATGCCACATTGTTAACTTCGCTTTGACGGCTATAGCCGCAACTGTCCGTCAACATGTTCAATTCCAATAAGAAGCATAAACAAAGAACCAACTTATATAATCTGCAACGTAAGAACGATATAATGAGAAAATATATTTCGTTTCTGCATTTTGTTTAAATTTATAAAACATAATTGAAAAGTATCAATTTGTTGAAAATGTTACGAATAACATTTCGAAATATACATGAGACAAACTTTTATATGATGGGTAGTAGAAACATTGCAATAATTCCAGAAAATGATGTCATTTTGAATTACAGCTGCCATCTTGAATTCCTATGACTTTACACGATGCTTCTCCTTGTTACATGCATTGTATTAATATAAATAAATACTGACCAATCAGGATATTCTTATCACAAATTGCAGTTTTCGCCTCATTTCTGTCGTGTAGCAACCGAACTGTTACACAGGTATCAGTATAAATATCAATCAAAAACCTGAGCTGTTGCTTATACCTGTTCACATCCAAAATTGTGCATTTAAAATATTAAAATATTAAAATATTACTAATTAATTTATTATTTTAAATGCATAATTTTGAAAGTGAAAATGTATAAACACCAGTTTTGCCTTTCAATTGATATTTATAATGATAAAAAATTTGTATAAAGTTTGAAAATTGTACTGTATTTATTTTATTATTTGATATTATTGTGTTTATTTTTAGGTTTATTAAATATATGATTTTAAATGTACTTTAAACAGATTCCATTCCAAAAAGTATACAGGTACTTACTGGAGCCGTCAGCAAAATGTCAATTTACAATTCCGTAAAACGTTCGTCAAATTTTAAACGATTATGACACTCGGCCCACAAAACCTTCCGCCCGTTGAAATGTTGATATATATGTAAACTAGGACCTTTAACCCCTTGGGGACGAGCGACACGTATACGTGACGCATAAGATGCTCAGAATTCTCGATTATTCCCACCAGTTATTTTTTATTGTAAGCTTTGCCTTATTTAATGATAGCATTTCTGCGATTCGCTAGGCTAAAATTTCTGTTTTGAAAAACCGGTGGTAAAAGATTAAAAATTCTGTAAAGGACGCTCGTCGTGAAGGCTTTCTTGCACGTCCGGGAACATGCTGCAGAATCCCAGACGAATTGATAAATATAAGTGATGTTCTATTTTCAGTTCAGTTATTATGTTTTTTTATTGTGTAACGTTATTTTGTAACTCAATATATATTCGATCCAATGCCTCGTCTGTTTATTTGCTTTGTTATTTTATCAACAACATCGGTGCAAGAGGATGATTTTCCTCTATCTCATTTACCAGTTTTTGATGGAGTTGATTATAAAGATTATTTTACCATGGACGATCAGTTAGTAACATGTGTTGAAGCAGACCCAGAGGCAATCTTCAATGAGATACTTTCTACAACTAAGCACAGTGAGGACTGGAAGGTACAAGAAATGGACGGCGAAGAGGATGATGATGAAGTGACGACGAAACTGAAAAGTACCCTACTCTGAAGGAAGATGATGTAAAGCGCATGATGGAGCAACTTAAAGATTTCGCTGCAGAAAAATACCTAAGCAGGCTTAATGGATTTGTAAACTGTGAGCATGCTTTTTGCACTTACCTAATGAACAAAAAGAGGACTCAAAAATTGAATTATTCTTTCAAAATTTGTAAAAATGTGCTGTACCTTCAATAAAAATAAAAATGAGTAAGTGCTAATTTTTTTCTATTTTTTTTCTTAAAAAATACTAAAAAGTTTACTATTTTTTTTCTAATATTGTACTAAATATTTTCTAAAAATTCTCTAAGTTGACCACCTCCGTATGTTGACCACTTAGTTACAGTCCTTTGGGTGGTCAACTTATGGAGGTTCTACTGTATTACTATTCTGAATAATAATAAAAATAGACTGGTAACATTGATATCCATATCTTTCTGGTATTTACCATCTCTAAGACCATGATTGGTGCAAGTGTGTATATGCACAGTGTATTTCCAGCATCCGTGATCTAACAACTAAATTAAACAAATGTAAATTGCCAAAAGCTTCACGGGCACAGATAAGTCGTCGGCGGGTCAGTTGTGGCCCGCGGGGTACGTGTTTGACATGCCTGGTATAGGTGAACGTAGGGTGAAACCGGGTACGTAACTGTTTTCCTTTGATGACAAAAGTCTAGAATGCCGGGAAAATCGGAATACCACACAAAATTGTTTAGGAACATCTGGACTACTAAAAGAAACACACCAGTAGCTCCAGGAAAATTCTTCTCTACTTGGAAAAGCTGTTTTGTAGGACTATCTGAAACACCTCCGAAGTTTGGTGGTGGGTAAAACCAGATACTAGTCAGAAATAAAGTTTTTACACTTACAGTAACAAAAAGCTTTATTGTAATAAATTTTTAATACAACTTTAAAACATATATACATTTTTTAAGGGCAATAATTTTTTGTGTCAGATTTTCAAGATATTTTTAATGTTGTCATGTAAAGGCTCTCTGAGCTTTTACTTATCGTATCTGCTGCACTCCGTATGTTCCCACTCTTTCCAGACTGAACATCGTAACCATGCTTCACCACCTGTTGAGTGAAGATACAACTCAATACAGAATTCAATGCAAAAACCATGGATTTTCACAGTTTTGCCCCAACAGCAGACTAAAAATCAACATGGTCATTCTCCTGGATAGTTTGACGTACACACTTATATTTAACATCAAAATTTCGTGTGAAAGTTGTAAAAGTGGTTTACTTACTTAAATCGATCCGTCAGTCTGGATTTATTTAAAGAGCAGAAAAAACGAAAAAAAAAATAAAATAAAACGTTGCAGTTCGTAGACTGCTAGGGGATCATAAGCGACGTAGTTAAAACGATGCAGCCCACAGGGCAACACCCATCTGCGAGAAAACAGGGTAACCGGTTTGACCCACCTACTCGGTTTTATCCTATTCTCCCCTACTAGGATATTTTCAAGAGATACCTACCACAAAAAAAAACAAGTTGGAAATTGTACGTCAAACGTTACAAACGAGGTGCGTTCGTACGCACGTTTTAGAATTAAATTCATGATATCCCGTGCGTAGAACGGGTTAAACAGCTAGTTAAGTATATATTTTATGACACTGTTCATACAAATATCTTAACTAGTTATATAAATATTCAGATATATATGTATCAGCTAGTTATATAAATATTCAGATCTTGATGATTTTTAATTCTGTGAAATGAATTATATCGTCTGCAGATTAATTTCTGTCATAAAATAAGTATCTCGGTCGCTTGACGATTAAACTTCGGAAGCTCCTATAACAAAAAAAGCACCGATTTTTAAAAAAAATTCAAATTTCTTAATAAATTTTTTTATTAATATCTCCTAAAGTTTTGATTCGATTTTAATAAAATTTGAAATGTCTCGACAAAATTCTGCAAAGATAATATATTTTAAATTGAAAACCATTTGGTTGGGTAGTTTTTGCGTTGTTATATGCGGACAGACAGACAGACGGACGGACAGACAGACAGACGGACGGACAGACGGACGGACCAAACGACGACTATAGGTGCTACGTATTTATATAATTACGAACGCACCTAATTATTTTGCAAATTGTAGCAGGATTAAATATAAAAATATTCGCCAATCCTGACCCATATTAAAAGGTGAAGGAAATACTGCATATTTAACATTTAGCGCATGAATTTGACGGTTAAGTATAATAAATCATATATTTTTCAAACTTATTACTTAACGGTATTTTGATTTTTATAGTGAATCAAGGTATACTAATCCTGCAAAAACGAAGCATTTGTTTGTTGGAAGAGACTCAAATATTGAACCAATTTTGAAATTTTCTTCCATTGTTTGATAATTGATAAACAGAGTTTCCAAGTGGGCTGTATTGTAGTTGTTTTGTGAAAAGGTGTTGTTGCAAATAGGTTGGAATGAAGATTTTCTTATTAAATGAAATCACCCGTTCATCTAATGCTGTACAAGAATAAAGGTTGATGAAAGTGAAATTTAATTAGTAATATTTAAACTATCAATAAAAATATAAATTCTCCTTTTGGACACACAAATGCTAGTCGGCATATTTAAACAATCATGCGTGGAGAAACACGGGTTTTGCTATTGTTCAATTATTATTTTTTTATTTTAGTAATTTTAATTAAAAAGTCCGTTAGTGGCAATTTGTTAATACAAAAGAATAAATTAGTGAGAACAAACAAAAATATGCAAAATAAGAAAGTTCCCTTCTTACTTTAATTTTAATGAAATTGATCTCTCACTTTTTTGAGTTAATTAAACAAATGATATTTTTACCACATCAATTTTCAGTTTTCAGACGCACTGGATATTTTCTCTGTAATATAACATTTTGATTGGTCATATCGACGGACAGCAGTTAGAAAATTTTGAATTTCTCGCGATTTTTGTGCTAGAAAGTTTTCTTTCCATTTATTATTGTCATTGACAATTTCTTGATCTTTACATAATGAAAGTTACATCAAAGTTGTTTTACAAAAATAACGTACAAAAGCAGTTTTGATTCTGCTCGGTTAGTTTGTGAAATATAATGTCCGCAGTATCCGATAAGTATTAGGTGTTAACAGATGTCCTTAACATTAATTGCAAATAAGAAATGAAGGAAATAACGAAATAGCCCTCTTTAACTGAAGATACATCTTTAGCGCAGAAGCATTAACGTAAAATCACTGGTGTTATAAACTTTGGTTCTTATTTTAATTACATACTGCAAGCTGAATAATGTTATGGAATAATGTTCCAATTTAATATATTTCCTCTCTAACCTGCTTAAATGCACAGTTAGATTTCCTGATTAGATTTTACTCCTACTGACAAAAGCTACTTACCAAATTTATTTTTTTTTATATTAAACTTTTTCTTCTGTTTATATTTCTGGTGTAGAATTTTTTTAAACCTGTTTAATTTATTTTTAATAAAAAAAAGTACCAATTTATATAGTAAAGAAATTGAATTTGTGATAACCTTACAATCAATATATCAATTTTCTTATATCTATCATGAATACACTAAACATTTAAATAAGAGTAACCCAAAAAATACACTTTGCATAACCTTCCTTTTTACTTACCCATCATACGTAGTATAGGGTAAGTCTTGTAATCGTTTTGAAAATCGAAAAAAAAAAATTTGACGGATTTACACGTTTCAGACACTGGAGATTCCGAAAAACATATTTTAATAAAAAAAAAAAATTGCGTCCGTCTGTGTGTCTGTGTGGCTGTAAATGCTCTATCTCTCGAAAAAATTGAGATAGAGACTTGGTAATAATGGTAAGAAGCCTATTTTATTTCAATAACCTCGATTAACCGGAACTATTTTTTTCGGACTCTCGAAATATTCTTTCTGATAAAAGGCATATAAAAATATTCGAAATTGTTTATTTTAAGAAATGAATATAAAAGACAATAAAAAACATAAATTTTGCATAAAGCATGAAGTCGATCGGATAATTAGTTGCCGAGATATTTGGAATCGTATTTCCCACACTCTTTGATTTTTCATGACCCTGTATTTCATCCAAATTTCACTTTAACAATATATTTTAATTGGAAATTTGACGCTTAATCAGATGAAATAAACCGCTAGTTAATAGGATAATAATTTTTGGAGTTATGAGGAAAATCCGCTTTCAAGCAATTCAGTAGTCGCGCCTTTAAAGTTTATGACTTCATCAAGCCACGATTTTATTTAAATTGCAATGCATTTTATAAGTAGTTTACACATTTTTATTTTAATATTTTACATTATGCATATCCATGATGGGTAAGTATTACGGTGGCCCCCAACGACTAGTTTAGTAAGAAAACCTTTTCGGTCAATCTTCAAAAGTTTTGACATGCATCGCTTAAATAAAAATTCAGGTAAGTTATTCTACAACCCCAACCTGGGGTACGCGTACCCCTGTGGCTACGTGGAAATTGTATTGGTAATGGCGGATAGCGCAAAAAAAAACTTAAAATGAAAACAGAAACACTTTTCATTAACAAAGAGAGACTTTTGTAAAATTAAAATAGGCTATTCGCATAAAATATAGGAAAATGCTTAAACTTAGTAATTGGTTGATCATATATCATCATTATCTCTGCCCACTCCTTGAAATTTCTTGCGAATTCACACGTGTCCCTCCTTTTCTTTTGTTGTTTTTTTTTTCTAGTAATTCTATTAATACCCAGAAAAAACATGAAACGTATCGAGGCTTTTGTTTTCTACGATTTAATTTTAAACCCAATTGATTGAAAGGCCATCATTTTAGTGTGCGACTGGTCAGTATTAGCATAAACTCATTAACTTATATTAAGGGGTGTGGAGATTCATTCTTTCTTTGTGAGTGCTTAATTTGAAATCTTTAGCTAATATTTAGTGTTTTTTGTGATTTTATGTTAATATTGTGTTGTGGGTCAAAATGGTTAAGTGGTTGAAAATTGGCATTCTGAAAGAGAACATCTAACATTCGTTATTAAGTAGCATAAGAATATTACTAATGAACGAAAGCAAAAATATTTGGAATGGGTTTATGTGAGAAAGGATACGTGTAAATGAAAAGGTCTAAGAAAGGAGTACGTGAGAGAAAAAAGGTTGGGAAGCGCTGTAATAGGCTATTATTCAGTAACAATTGATGAGTGTTTTTAGTCTTTAAAATTTGAGAACCCAATGCATATGAGTTACAAACAATAAAACTCAAGGGCTAATGTGAAATTGTGTATGCAGCTAACATGAGACAGTGCTTGCTGTCCTAATAACACTATACAATCATACACTTTGAAACATCCCCCAAAAATAAAAACAGAATGTGTTAATCTTTGTTTCACTATTTGTTTACAATGTCAGTTCTGTTTTTTTTTTCTTTCGTTCCTAAGCTTAATAGTATATTCTTCAATGTTTATTGCAAATTTTAAATCGAATAACATGAAATGCTAGCTAGTAAGTATGTATATAATTTCATTAATTTACGAAAAAAATATAAACTTTAACCTATGAACATTTTAACAGAAATCGATTTCTACAATTTTCAAATATGCGAATCTAAAATATTAACTCCTTATACTTTTTGAATTATTCTTTAAAAAAGTACCTGCATTGAAATTCGTTTTGAAAGGATTACAAATGAGAAGAAGTTTCAAAATTAAAACTTCCGTAATTTCTAAACTGCTGGACCGAAGAAATCCCAGTTTGGTATCCTAATGTAAAATTACTGAAAAGGACAAATATAATTTCAAAAGTAGGTGTTCGTATTAAAAAATTGCATAGTTCGTAGTTCATCGACACAACTGCAGTTTGAAAACGACTTCCTAAAGTGATTTTTTAAACAAATATTTAAAATGACTAATATTTTTTGTGACGTATTTGGGATATTAAAATGTTTTTTTTTTCTTTTTCCTACTGTATCTTTATAAATCCAACTGAGAATTATCAAATTTCTTCAAAAGTGATTATTGATAAATATAATCATAATTGTAATCTAGAAGACCCTTGTAACTTATATTTATTTATTACGAGACTTTTAGAGAATGTAAAGTCAGTAACGTTAGATTTATAATTCCACAAAAACATTGTTATTTTTATTAAAATAGAAGTAATTACTATTCAGAGAACGTGAAGTTTGATTTCTACCGGAAATGTATGAGATAACTCAATATAGCCGTAGTGTCTAAAAACGACCGTTTCGTTTTGTGCGGCTATAGCCGTCATGCCACATTGTGAACTTCGCTTTGACGGCTATAGCCGCAACTGTCCGTCAACATGTTCAATTCCAATAAGAAGCATAAACAAAGAACCAACTTATATAATCTGCAACGTAAGAACGATATAATGAGAAAATATATTTCGTTTCTGCATTTTGTTTAAATTTATAAAACATAATTGAAAAGTATCAATTTGTTGAAAATGTTACGAATAACATTTCGAAATATACATGAGACAAACTTTTATATGATGGGTAGTAGAAACATTGCAATAATTCCAGAAAATGATGTCATTTTGAATTACAGCTGCCATCTTGAATTCCTATGACTTTACACGATGCTTCTCCTTGTTACATGCATTGTATTAATATAAATAAATACTGACCAATCAGGATATTCTTATCACAAATTGCAGTTTTCGCCTCATTTCTGTCGTGTAGCAACCGAACTGTTACACAAGTATCAGTATAAATATCATTCAAAAACCTGAGCTGTTGCTTATACCTGTTCACATCCAAAATTGTGCATTTAAAATATTAAAATATTAAAATATTACTAATTAATTTATTATTTTAAATGCATAATTTTGAAAGTGAAAATGTATAAACATCAGTTTTGCCTTTCAATTGATATTTATAATGATAAAAAATTTGTATAAAGTTTGAAAATTGTACTGTATTTATTTTATTATTTGATATTATTGTGTTTATTTTTAGGTTTATTAAATATATGATTTTAAATGTACTTTAAACAGATTCCATTCCAAAAAGTATACAGGTACTTACTGGAGCCGTCAGCAAAATGTCAATTTACAATTCCGTAAAACGTTCGTCAAATTTTAAACGATTATGACATTCGGCCCACAAAACCTTCCGCCCGTTGAAATGTTGATATATATGTAAACTAGGACCTTTAACCCCTTGGGGACGAGCGACACGTATACGTGACGCATAAGATGCTCAGAATTCTCGATTATTCCCACCAGTTATTTTTTATTGTAAGCTTTGCCTTATTTAATGATAGCATTTCTGCGATTCGCTAGGCTAAAATTTCTGTTTTGAAAAACCGGTGGTAAAAGATTAAAAATTCTGTAAAGGACGCTCGTCGTGAAGGGGTTAGCTGGAAAGGATTTTCAACCTTTGTTAGTCATAAAATGAACAATTTCATTGTGTTGCTTGTCCATAAAATAGTCTTTAGTAAATACCTGACACATAAAACCCACGTAATGAAAAGAACAAACCACCAAATTAAATTTAGATTTTATGTTTTTAAATGTTTTATAAAATAGCACCTCCTTCAAATCTTTAGAGATTGAAAAAAGGAGAGAGGGAGAAAGAACAGTAGCATTAATATACATACTAATTTACACAAGTATATATATATATATAATATACTTTTGAATTCAAAAGACAACGAACAAGTTCTTGTATATATAGATAGATATAATATACTTTTGAATTCAAAAGACAACGAACAAGTTTTTGTATATATATATATAATCTGATTTTTTTTATGCTGTAGCACTCGTATTTCAAAACCAGATTCGACATGACTGAGCACGTGTACAGGACTTACCATAGTCTCTTCTGAGTTCGTTGGCCAGCTTCATCCGCCATCTTGTTTCAAATGGTTGCCACATAAAAATTCAAAATTCAAAAAGATGTAAAAATAATTATACATCCAAAAAGTTTTTAATCTTAAGAGTTCGGGCTTGATACAATATTTGCGGAGCATTTTTTGTTTTGAGAATGAAATGGGATGAGAACGTTCTACAGTCACATTTTTACTATGATTTCTTAATTTTCAACCTCGGAAGTTTAAATTAAGATGGCTTTTAAGATGTAAATAAGCCTTTTTTTAATGTAGAAAATAAGTATAGAAGAAAATTAATTGTTTGCCATGCCAGTGCTAAATAGAAATTTACTGCTCAGTGGTATAAACGGATGTATAATTAACTTTTAAATTTAATTAAAATGGTTGTAATAAGGAAACTTGATTCCCACCTACATTAAGAGGCACTTCATATTTAGATTTTGGTGCACAAAAATGACCGTTATTTAAATTAAAACAATGTTTTCAAAGTTATTACTTAATGGTATTTTCATTTTTGTGTCAAATCAAGTTATACTAATACAGGCCATTTCTTTGTTTTTAGAAAAGTTATTCTGAAACTACTAAACGAATTTAAAAATGCTATTATTTTACGATAACTTATTACCAGAGTTCCCAAAAAGGCTGCATTGAAACTGTTTTTTCTTTTTTTCTTTTTTTTTTTTGGAAAGAAATTGCTGCAAATGAGTTAAAATGAAGATTTTCCAATTAATTAAAATCTCACGTTCAGCTAATATGCGGTACAAAAAAGACAACTGATCAAAATGAAACTTAATTATTAATATTTAAACTGTCCGTAGCAGCATAAATTTCTCCAAATGTTAGTAAGTGCACAAATTCCACTTTGCATTTGTGAACAATCATGAGTGCAATGCTTTTAGCTTTATTTCAGTTATTTTAATTAAAAAGCAAATTAGTGTAATTTTGTTAATACAAAAGAATAAATTTCTGAGGTCAAATACAATATGACAAGAATTTGACATACTTCTATAATTTAATTTTAATAAATCCAATTTCTCACTTTTCTTTGCATTACTTGAACAAATGAAATATTTACCATTTCACTTTCAAGTTGTGCGATGCACTCAAAAATTTGGTTTGTTACATCACAATTTGATTGGGTAAACCGACGAGCAGACACTAGCAATTTTTGAGCTTCTAAATATTTTGGTTGTTAGAGAGTTTTCTTTCTCTTCATTGAGAATGGTCATTGGGAATTTCGGCATGTCTCCGTAAGTAACTAAAGCTACATCAAAGTTGCATTTTCAAAAATAATGGATAAAGGCGATTTTGATTCTGCTTGATCCTTTTGTAAGAACCAAAAATGTCCGCATTTTCCAATAAGTAGCAAACTTTAAGCAATGACTTTAACATAAATTGCAAATATGAAATTATAGGGATAAAGAAATTACCCTCATTAACCGAAGGGACATGAGGCTCTTTAACTAAAATCAACTGTATTATAAAATTATGTTTTAAAGTTAACAGATCCTGCACGCTCAATGATTTGGAATGATGATCCACTTTACTATTTTATCTCTCTAAAGGCTCAAATGCGGTTAGATTTCCCGATTAGATCTAATAAGAATAGAAAGGGTTAAATAACTGTCATATTTTTATTTTTAATTAAAATATTTCTTGTTCTTTTTTTCTGGTATCAGATTTTTAAAACATTTTATTTTATTTAAATTTTTGTCAATTAAAAACAAGTACCAGTGATATTATGACGCAGCACGGAAAATTGAAATAATGTAAAATTGAAATAATGTTGACACACAAAACAAAAAGTTACCAATTTTTATTGTAATAAAATTTGTCTTTCGGTTATTTTTTAAACAATACATCATCTTACTTGTATCCATTACGAATACAATCAAAATTTAAAACGAATAATCCAAAAAATATACATTATATATACTTCCTTTTTAACACTTTCTAACATAGTTGAAAAGTGATTATGAATACGGTTTGTCTGTCTGCCTGTCTGTCTGTCAGTCGTCTGTCTGTCGTCTGCCTGCGCTCTAACTCGCATATATATATATTCGTATTGCTTTGAAATTAATATGTATTATTGGGATATACAATTGTATGTTTGGTATTGAAAATGAAGTGAACAGCATTTATGGTTATTTTACTGAGACACTCAAAAGAACTCCGTTACATTACCGTCTATGAGGAAAAATTGTTTGCGATGTATTTTAATAATGTTACACAATTTTAAACATATCGAAATTGATATATCACTGAGATGCACTACAAGGCGCTTACTTTAGTATATGGTGTGCATAGAATGTATAATTCATTTACAGGGAGACTAAAAAGATTCCAGTATATTACGGTCAATGGAGAAAAATTGTTTGCGGCGTATTTTAATGGTTTACTATGGTTTATTACTGTTTGGTATTGAAAATGAAATTATATCATTTATGGTTATTTTACGGGGAGACTAAAAAGAATTCCGTTACAGTATGGTCTGTTGAAAAAATTGTTTGCGGGGTATCTTAATGATGTTACACAATTTTAAACATATTCAAATTGATATATATCACTGAGGTGCACTACAAAGCGCTTACTTTAGAATATGGTGTGCATAGAACGTATAGTTAATTTACAGGGACACTCAAAAGAATTCCAACATTTTATGGTCTAAGGGGACACATTGTTCGTGGCATATTTTAATAATGTTTCACTATTTAAAACATATTGAAATTGATATATGGTCATATGGATAATAATTTATATATATGGACATATGGATAATAATTTATATATATGGACATATGGATAATAATTTATATATATGGACATATGGATAATAATTTATATATATGGACATATGGTCTAAAGGGCATTACAAGAGGCTTGCTATAAAATTTAGCTTATAGCATTAATCGTTCATTTACAGGGACGAACAAAAGAATTTTCTACTTCTAATGCTGGTAGTATTTTTTCAGTTGTTGGACGCGTTTTTAAATTTAACTACTTTTTTTTCTATTACCTCGTGTGTATAAATGCTATAGATAATATACAGGAGGGCACGAAAGTTATCGTGTATTTTTTCATTTATTGACGTCAAATTCCGGGAATTTTAAACTGTGTTCCTAACTGAACTAAAATTTAGCATTCTATGTAGTATATGTACAACTCTATTGATCATATACAGGGCTACTCGAAAGAGGTCGGATATTTTTCCAAATATTGTTTGTAATTCCTTAAATTTTGTTTTTAAATATTTTATGCGTTTTCCATAAATTTATTTACAATATCAATGTTTATTCAGTCCATTATTGTATCTAACTTTTCTCGTCGAGTATAATCGGATAGCCTTTGTGATTGACATTGTAATCTTTGACAGTTAATTTTCAATAGTGAAGGGTAACCCTACCGGGTTGTCCTTCCGAGCATCGCTCCCTTGCTGCATAGTAAACAAACGTGCTGGGAGGGGATAGTTGAGATTAAGCCGAAAGGTAGGCTTCTCCGCCTGGTTTGACTATGATCTTGTTTACTTTGATTTCACCTTATTAAACGGTTACGATATGTAATATTATTTTGGAAGTATTGGAGAGTGTTACATAATCTATGTTTGACACATGATTCTTTGTTCTTGTTTTTTTAAAATTTTATGCACCATGACGTTGCATACAGAGCCTGGAATCATCAAAGACGACGTCAGAGTCCATTCCTGCGTCATATACAGCATCATGAGGCCAGCATCCCTGTTTGGTGGCATCGTGGAAAACGCACATTGCCTGCTTGCATTCGAAAAGTCATACTGTCATATCACCTGGAGTGACGGTATGAAGTGCCTTTGGATACACGTCTCCGTAACCTCTTGTTCGCATTGCCGATAATTTTAACAGCAGCTGTTACATTTTTTATGTGTTACGGCCCGTGGTTCTGCCTTATCTTCGATGCCTCCGCAACTCTACGGTTTAGACGGACAATGCACGACCGTATGTTGCTTGTACTATCCTGATCTTCCTTGATACAGAGCATGTTCGACTGTTGCCCTGGCCTGCACGTTCTCTTTATTTCTCACCAATTGAAAATGTCCTGTCAATGGCTTCTGAGAGACTGGCCCGCCACCACTCGCCCGTCACTACGGTTGATGAACTGTGGTATAGTGTTGAAGCTGCATGGACTGATGTACCCGTACATGACATCCAATCTCTGTTCGACTCCATGGCTAGGCATATAAATGCTGTTATTGCGGCCAGAAGTGGCTGCTTTGGATAGTGTTTTCTCAGGATCTATGCCTCCAAATTTTCTGAAAATGTAATCACTTGTCCTTCCCATTATAATGTATTTGTCCAATAAATATCATTGTGTTATTAGCATTCCTTCATGGTGTTGCATTTTGGATGGATAGCAGTGTATTTTTCAAATCACGCACTGTTTATTTTCATTAAAATATAGAATGATAATATTGAAAAACATATTTTTAAAGATATTTCACACGTAAAAGAATCTGATTTTGTTATATATAAATAACAGTCTTTGAAATATTTTCTTTCGTTCAACAGAAATCTTTCTGTTTTTCTTTCAGAGATACTCTACAGCCGCTCTTGTAGGCCATTTTATATTTATCCAATCGCAAATCACAATTATCCAGACAAAAATGTGAAAATATTTGACATAGTCCAAGTAGTAGCTCTAAATATTTGATGGGGTTGAAAGCATATAAAAAATGTAACATCTGGAAAGAAAGGAAAAAGGATCTTCTCTATTCCTTATATTGAAAGTAACGCATTTTAAAATGTATAACCAAGGAAAAAAACACATCTTACACTATTTTCTTTTTTGTGCCATATAAATATAAAGGTTATGTAAAGACAATATTTAATTTCTATGATATTGTTCATACACTGGTGTGCAAAACTTAAACAACAAACACAAAATGCTAATTTCTGAACACGTGAGTACTCAAAAGAAAATTCTATGAAGACCAAGTGTAGAAAAGAGGTACTACCCTAACAGCACAGCGAGTCGATTTGAGGTCCCCTTGACATCACACATGGTTGGAAGTGTCACAATCGCTACGGTGAATCAAAATATGGGATATTTCACTGACGCATTATTACTCTCAAATGATTGTTAACACTGAAAAGTCACTGAGACTGTCGCTTTGTGATGGGTCACCAGGTGACATTACAATGAAGCCACCTTGTGATTCTAAAGTCACTGTCAGTTGATGACT
Source organism: Maratus michaelseni (assembly GCA_963931845.1). NCBI lineage: Eukaryota > Metazoa > Arthropoda > Arachnida > Araneae > Salticidae > Maratus > Maratus michaelseni. Next base: position 135,235,990 of record OZ007595.1, read on the forward strand.
CAGTTTTAAAGTCATTGTGAGCATTGCATTGTGATGAGTCGCCAAATAATGTCACAATGGAGTCGCATGGTGACTTTCCGGTGATCGACACGCTATTGTGAAGTCATCATTGCACTCCTTTGTGAAAAGTCTCCAGATGATTTCATTTTCTGTCACTTGGGTACTCGTCACAGAACAGCTATCATGATGACTTTACAATGGAATGTCAAACTGATAGTCACATGAGAGTCACAAGGTGACTTCATTGTAATGTCACCTGGTGATCCATCACAAAGCGACAATCAAGTGACTTTTCAGTGTTAACAATCATTTGAGAGTAATAATGAGACAGTGAAATATCCCATATTTTGATTCATCGTAGCGATTGTGACATTTTTAACCATGTGTGACGTCAAGGGGACTTCACATCGACTGGCCGTGCTGTTAGGGTAGTACCTCTTTTCGACACTTGCTCTTTATAGAATTTCCTTTTGAGTAGTCGCGTGTTCAGAAATTAGCATTTTGTGTTTGTTGCTTAAGTTTTGCACACCAGTGTATATTTGAAATAGTTGGAATGTGTAAAATAATTAGCTTTTATTGTATATATAAACACCATATTTAGAAATATTTCCTTTTAGGCATCAGAAAAAACTTTTTATTCATTCAGTGATACCTTTTATCTCTCCGTGTGTAATGTTTCATATTTATTCAATCGTAAATCATACTTATCTTCACAAAAATGCCAAAATATCAGACGAAATCAAAGAACCAGTTTTTAACCCGTAAGGCATGGTGACGTCACGGCGACGTCAGTGTGAAGTCACACTGTGACTTTGTTACCGTAGATGTGACGTCACGTGACGTCGATGTGAAGTCACGGTGACCTGAATGTGAAGTCGTTATGGCCGTTTTAGAGCTCTTTTGTGACGACACATTGTGACCACTTTGTGAAGTCACGGTGTGACAAATTTGTGAAGAGTGTGTCATTTGTGACGATTTTGCCATAAACTTTGTGTCGAATCTGTGACGAAAGCCACAACATTTTGTAGTCACATTATGACCAATTTGTGAAATATGTGTCATTTGTGACGATTTTGACATAACATTGTGATGAATCTGTGACGACAGTGACAATATTGTGAAGCCATTTGGGTCCTGTCCTGTGCTGGATGATTTCAATTTGTTCAAACCCGACTTGAATTTTTAAATTTTATTTCAAGTCCACCCAAAATCCGACCGTAATCCAATAAAACAAATTCCGTTGACCCATAACCCGTCCGAACCTGATAAATGTTTTGATCGACATTCCTCCGGACCCAAAATCCTAAATAAAAAAATATATCTACAATTTAATACAATTATAGAAAAGAAGTCTATAAAAATATTTATCATATCTATTTTCTGGCTTATACAGAAAAATAAGCATGTATAAAAACTCATTCATACTATAGTTTTCATCTGAAACAATATTATAGTAATTCTTTTGAAAAATTAGATTAACCCGTACCCCAAACTGCAAGAATAAAATTTTAATCTAAAATCGAAACGAATCCGAAACAAGTGACTAAGTGTCTTTAATAAATCCAAATTAAAAAAAACTCATGTTTTATATAAAATAAAAAATTGCCGGTCTAGTTTTTCGTTTTTTCAAATATCTGAACTGTCCTTATGCAAAGCCCGCTATTATAGTCTGTCATAATAATATCTGTCATGTGAACTAAACGCGATATTTAAAAAAAAAGTAGTCCCCCCCCTCTCCCCTTCTTTATTAACAATCCCTATTCACATAATAAGTACATCATTGTCTATTAGCGTTTTATTTCTTTTTTTTTACTAGGGAGTTCTGCCTCCTAGGAGCTACACTCGCCAACCCCCGTTATGACACCGCAAACTTTAAAAGCACGCTAATTTGATTAACTCTAAAATGATTACAGAAGATTCAATTAGAATTAAGCGACCAGTGGCGATCGGCTTTAATCGGGTTTCCATTCATTTTCCTTTCACTGAGATATTTTAAGGCCAAATCAACTGCTGTCGAAAGAGCTAACAACTGTTTTCGTGATAGATTAAATAACATCAATTAAACATTTGAAAATCAACTTATGTTAAATAGCTAAGTAAACAATGTCGTTGCATCGGGGAATATATGATAATGATGTTATAAAAAATTGGGTATTTATCCGTTATCCCGTCGACCACTATAAAAAAAAAGTCGACAAAATATAGGGGAAAAAAGTGTGTTACCGTGGTGTCACATTCTATTGACATCAGATGCGTTACACGTGTTTCCTATGTCATCAAGAGATTTTTATTAGACATTTATCTGTATTTTTAATGATGTTTTACCCATTTATTAATTATTTCATTAATTAAAAAATTAATAACGACCTTGCATTCAAAAAATGTTGCTATGCATAGTTATGCACAACATACCCGTGTCAACTGCCATCATAAACACTTATCCGTCAGCCGAGGGGGATAGTTAAGAAAAATATTGTAAATAAATAAAGATTTAAGATTACTTTTTTTTCTCTTTTCTTTAATGTATTATAAATTTTATTATTTAAAGTTACTGATAATTGACACTTTAGTGAGTGGGGCTTTAGATTCTATAATGGCAGCATTCTTCCATTGGTTTTTTGGACATTAGAATTTGGCAATAGTTTTTTTTTTTTTTTTTTTTTTTTTTTTTTTTTTTTTTTTTTTTTTTCATTCGGAAGTTGTCAACCGTATAATGGAGAAGTACCGATTTTTTTTTTCGTAAGAAGTTTGAAATGTATCGATTCCAATATGACGTAATTTTCAAAGTTTTCTTTCTATTATTAAACTTAAAAATATATATTGAAAGGAAATATTAATATTTATGCTGTTTTAAAATTTGCGATAATAGGTCAAATATTTTGTCGAAATAAATTAATATATCCTGTAAATATATTTTTATATTGAATCTGTTCGGAAATATTGTTATTTGAGCATTTTAAATATGACGTAAGTTTCCCTATTTAATGCTTTGAACACGTAATAATTTAATTATTGCCCTTTTTAATATTCACGCGCAAGTATGTTTTTATTATTATTATTATTTTTTACAATTACTGCTTTTAACACGTGTTCATTTAATTATATTTTTAAAGTTTTATTTCTATTTTTGATAGTTACATGTAAATAAATTTTTTAATTGAAAGGGAATGTTATTATGCGCGAACTTTTGCAAATTGGCAACAATTCAAATAGATTCTGCGCATTAGTTGACTATTTTTATCCATTAACGAGTGGGTTTTAAAGGTTTTAATTAATATCTTGCGTTAATGAAGACAATTTCAAAATTTTATGATTTTCAGCGTGACAGTAGGTTTTCAGCTGTAAGTACACAAAATATCAAGTCTCTAACTTATACAGTTTCTGAGATCCCACTCTGTGACGGACTTACAGAGAATCGAGACAAATTGGGTTTCGTGAGATGAGCGAAACCCTAATAATAGAATCAGTTTGACCCTGACCACAACAACATAAATATATAATTTTAAGAATTATTCTAAAAATTGTTACTGCACTGCATTTTAATTTTCGATTTAAAAGCACATTTAAAATAAAACTTTTAACAGATCATATTTTTAAAAAAAATATTTTTTATTCCTACTACTTTTTTATATATTGATATTTTTAATTAATTATTATTATTATTTTTTTTTTTACATTTCTTATATGCTATACAAGGCAGTGCATGAATTTTAGGTACAAATTATATTAGATTAAAAATAATTTTTAACTGTCATATCTAGTGAAAAGTGGGGGTAATCTAACGCTTCTTCATATGATATTATTTGTTAAAAAAAAAAATTAAAAATGTCAAAGTAAATGTCATGTACAGTTTTATCGAATACATAATAAAAAAAAAATATGTGCAGAAAATTGTAAAGCTCAACCTTAAATACAAAAAAAAAATAATTTAACATTTTTAAAGTATGAAAAAGAAGGGAAAAAAATAGTATTGATAAAAAGCCATTTACAGATTTCTTTTGTGAAAAAGTATCCCTTGAACAGGACGTTTTTTCTTTCTTTTTTTTTTTTTTTTTTTTTTTTTTTTTTCAATATTAGTATTTGTGCTAGGTTTTTACAACGTTTGCAGAAAAAATTACGTACCGCGTTGGTGTCTGCAAAATTTATAAGAAAAATCTAAAACGATGATTATTTAAAAAAAAGGCGTTATTCAAAAATGGACAGAGTAGGAGGCTTGCTTGATCTACGATTCTGTACATATTAAACATATAGTAATATTAAAGTGGTAGATTTTACATTTTAACCACGTTAAAAAATTATAATTTGAGTTCATAATTTTAAAAAACTGATACTTTGCCCTGTTTTTTTGTTTGTTTGTTTTTTTTTTGTTTTTTTTTTTTGGGGGGGGGGGTTCTTTCTCTCCTTTAACGATTTAAATTTATAAATATACCTTTTATCAAATATTCCAATAGGTTTTAAACAGTATCTTATATATTTAATAAGAGAAAAGCAAAAATTTAACCTTCAAAATAAGATATGCTACAAATCATGCATGGGACCTCTATTTTAAATACTATATGTGTTTTAATTACGTTTACTCCAGTATTTGACTGGTATTACTTTATATATAAATGATAACTATAAAAAAATAAAAACAATATTTTGCTTATTTTTTTACCATTATTAATTGATTTATAAATTATGTATATATTTATGAAATTGTAATGTTTTTTAAATAATAAGTTTTGCAATATATTATTTTTTAGAAACACCGATCATTTTTTGTTGATAACCCACTGCACCGCAGCCACTCTAGTTAGCATATGATGTGAAGAAAATGTACAATTTTCTATTGATTTAAGATTCATCAATAGTAATACATGTTGACGCCGATGACATGATATCTATCTGGCTTGATGTCTGATTCCAGGGCAAGAACCACAGTAAAAACAAGGCCAAACAACGCAGATGCTTTTCTTCATATTTTACAGCAGTTCCTTAAATATTACTACGTATGATAAGGATGTTAATTACGTCCAAATTTGAAGAATAATTTTTCACAATGATTTCCATTTTCTGAATAAAAATATCTCTCCTTGAACGTGCAAAAACGTATCCTTCGACGCATAATTCGTTCACATCCGCCATTTTGGAAGAAAAATAAAATTGAAAATATTCTAATTCGAACTTCGAATGACAAAAGTCGTCTGCTTCCAATATCCACAATTAAGATCTGCGCAGCATTGTTTAACCAGAAAGTAACACCTCGCAGATGTTTACAGTTTACCGCAAATGATAGATAAAACAAATAATTTAAATAAAGATATTTCAAATGCTTTATAATTTATATGGCTAGAGGTGATATCTTACTAAGCACTGGCCAGTTTGGAATAAATTGCTATAGGAATGACATATAGTTTATGACATTTACTTTATGACATATTTTTAATTCGTTTTTGTTCGAAAATGCATTAAATTGGCTGGTGTTTTTATTCAGAAACTATGTAATTGAAAGACGTTTTCCATTTTTTGTTAAAAACAGAAGATATTTCAGAAAAAATGTCAAAGTCGGCGTTTTGAACCGAATAGCCGACGTGACAGTAAAAGAAAGGGGAAAAACCGGTCGTCACGTGACACGAATTGCTTATAACTCGATAAGTAGTTTATTTATTTAAAAAAAATGAAAAATCATTTCGAATCCAATTCCATAGACAGTCCTGCCCAATTTATGCCTTTGCGTTTAAAAGTGAGTCTGAAATTATGTCAGAAAGCTGCGCGTTGTTGAGCAGGTCAGTTAAGAACCACCTTAATTATACCGTATAAGGAAAATCCTGAAAGTGTTGGATCGTCGCAAAAATTGTGCCCTCATTTTTTGACAAGAAAACTGATGTTTGGGTTGAGTGGCCTCTCAAAATAATTAAAGATTGGAGATTTTTAAAGAAATATTTTTAGCATTACAAAATTCGCAAATGAGTTCCATGCGGTAGTAGAAAAAAAAATAATGTTTGCATTTAAAATGTTAACAAACCTGTAAATTGCTAACAATTTTATTAGACTGGGAGATCTATTTCTGAATTACTTTCCGCTAAAACTTTCATACGTTAATAAATTTCTATTTAGGATTTTTTACCTGTGTATTATATAGTATATTTTGTTAAATTTCTTGAAAATGGTAATGAAAATTGTAAAAAAGTTATCTGCCTCATATATGTAGACAGATATTTATTTATTATTTTATTCTGGAAATACTCAATTTATTTAAATAGTGTGTGACAATGTTTTTATTAACGATTTAGGCAAATGACATAATTCAAATCTATATTTTATGAGTTTCTGTTTCAAATTCCTTCTCCGATCACACTGTGAAGTCACAGTGTTGGAATTTTGGTCATAGGTGTGACGGGACTTATGTGACTTGAAGTGACGTCATTGCAACGTCATAAAATTTTTTTAAGCTCTCAAATAGTAATTTTCTTGATGCCATAAGTTGTTCTAAAGTTTATTTTAAGTTTTCTTAAAATCTCCAAGACGTTCACATTTTGGTCACAGCGTGACGTTACAAAGTGGTGGAATTTTGGTCACAGGTGTGACGTGACGTACGTGACTCACAGTGACGTCAAAATGACGTCACTGTGACTGTGCATGCTATGCGGGAATCTGTGATAAGATTGAAGTAAATGTAAGTGAAGTGAAAAAACTGTAAATCTGAAAATAGAAATAAAGATATTCTGTATTTTTTATATAGAAAGTGTATATTTTATAAATTCAGCGTCTTTAATTATTCTAAATCAAATTTCGGTAAAGAAACAAATAAATAATAGGACGATGACTGCACGTTTTAAATATTCTTTGAATTAAAAATTGTTACAATTGTTGTTTTAAATCGCACTGTTCATTTATTTAAATTTTAAAATGTTGCATATATATGTATTTATTTATTTAATATTTGTAACGTGAAAAAGAGGTTGAATTTGTTCTATATAAACAACATTTTTATAATAATTTTTTAAGTAATATAATAATTTTTTCAAGTATATTAAACAGCCTATGCTGTATAGTCTTTTGTATTTTTTCAACCGCAAATTTTACTTATGACCAGAAAAATTTGAATATATCTGGCAATATGCAAGCAGTTTTGCATCTTTCATTAGCTTAAAAATATGTAATTGAAATAAAAATAAAAATAGTTTAAAAAAATAATCTTTTGTAAGCATTCAATGCTTGTCTTAAAGTCACAATAATTTTATGACTCCAATTCATGTAGTTTTAAAATCAGTCCGCTAAAATACGTTAATATTTGGCTTGGGTCCCTATTATTTAAAATTCACTGCTTTTATTTACGCTTGATAAAAAGAGCAATCTTGTGCAGTTATTTAAAAAATTATGATTTTATCTAGAATTTCTGTTTATTTCTTGAACATTTATTTAGTTTTACTGTGCAGTTTTCCACTGGCACATTTTTATGCGATGCAAAAAAAAAGAAAGAAAGAAAGAATAATTCAACAGTAGTTGCAAAATGTCATCAGTCATCAGTAAAAGATGACAGGACAAAGATTTGTTTATTTGACAAGTTGGCCGCCATAGATTGTGACAAAGGGGCATTTTTTGCAGACATTTTTACCCGTCAGCACACGCGCTGGGATAAAATCTACCCCAGCTTACAACTATTACTTAAAAATGTGCGAAAATTGTTCGTGATCATTCTGAGCTTTATAGTACCTTTCAAGCTGAATGATATCAAGATGTGGCAAAAAAGAATTTACCTCCGGTTGTGGATTTTCCATTCTTTTGTTATAAAAATGTCACATGGGAGGAAATTTACCTCACGCGTGTTATATCGTAACCAATAATGATAGGAAAATGTTAATGCAAATGTTTATGTAAAAAATATAGTGTGCAAATAATAATAACAGGGTCATTCATAATTCCCTCCGGGGTTTCGAAACGTTATAGTAAAAAAACGAAGACGAATATGAAAAAAAGAAACATATGAAATTATTCCGAAACTATTCAAGTTTTACTTACATACATTACAGGTGTTCTATGTGTGAACCCTTGGTCACACGGCATACATCCATGCGATAGCCCAGTTCCTGCCATACTCCGTTTCTTTAAATTTCCGGTACCACACATGAATTGTTTTGTCAGTTGGTTTTTGTTTTCGATATTTATTACGAAAGGCCCGTTGAACTGACACCACTGATTCAGATTTAAAGAAACGGAGTATGGCAGGAACTGGACTATCGCATGGATGTATGCCGTGTGACCAAGGGTTCACACATAGAACACCTGTAATGTATGTAAGTAAAACTTGAATAGTTTCGGAATAATTTCATATGTTTCTTTTTTTCATATTCGTCTTCGTTTTTTTACTATAACGTTTCGAAACCCCGGAGGGAATTATGAATGACCCTGTAATTTTTCTTTTAAACGTTAACAACTCTTGCACATACAGTTTCTATATATCAGTTTTATGTTTTTGTTTTGTATTTTCATGGCTGAATTTGGATTGTAAAAGCTTTGTATGTAATGGTATGCAGAAAAAAATCTTAGTGCAAGATTTTATGGGTGTTTTTTTTTCTTTTTTTTTGCTTTAAATATAAAAGGACTTTTTATTTTAAGTTAAATTATGCGTTTTATTGATTTACAGTTTATTTCAAAATATAAATTTTTGTTTATAATCTGACCGGGGGGAAATTGACACAAGAAAACCCATTGGGGTAAAATTTATCCCGCGCGTGTAGTAAGGTAATGGAAAGGGGCGCATGTGCTGACGGGTTAAAAATGTTCTCTGTATTTATCTAGCCTGTTCATAATTTCCCGTGGCAATTAGAGAACAAGCCAATGGCATCTCAGTTACATTCACAACCCTCATAATAATTGGCTCACAAATATATCGTCACTCTCCCAATTCTTAGCAGAAAACTCAAAAACATACATGGCCAGCTAAGCTACTTTTCGAATTTAACTTATGTAACTCGTCTGTCCTTCACATTTCCTCTAATCTCTGACCCCTGTTTCGCGCAGAGTTTCAATCTAGCAGGGAAACGCGCCATTTCGCAAGGAAGTTTCTCGTCGCACTCACAAACACCCATCGCCTACTGATGCCCCTTGCTGCACAGTTTCACATGGAAAACCTGTTTCTGGCGGTGAGGGCCAACTCCTGTAAAAGTATTAATTACTCCAGCACCTTGCTCGCGATTGGAATATTCCTGCAGGGCCTGCCATAGGCCGAGTTTCTTTCATTCTTATATGTGTGGAAATGGTGCCAATTGTCGCGTTTACTAGTGGCTTCAGCTATGGCTGAATGTTGTAATTTTTTAAGACCTCAATAAAGGGGTCCGGGAGGGACACTATGCTCTACAGTCTTGGTTTCCTTGTCTGAGCAGTTACTCTTAGGCAATGAAATCTGATCAAATATTGCTTAGAGAGATATACACCTTCCCCGTTGTGATCAAAACTTTGAATAAACCCTATAAATACTAGTCAGATTTCTGATTCTGTGTTCAAATGGCAGATACGCCCCTTATTTCTGACTCCCGGAACCTCGTGTTCCGTTTCGGTAGTCCATGGGGTATTTGTAAAAATAGCTACAAAAATTAATTATATCAATATTTTCTGCACTCCACGGTTTTTTACCAACGGTTCACGTTTATATGATTAAAATATTATTATTTAGTAAAGGAAACAGATAAAAACCTTAACAAATAATTATAAATTATCTAAAGTTTTAACCCTAACATACAGTTACATGTAAAATTATATTTCCTTTAAAAAACGATGTTTTCTAAAGAATATTAGAAATACGATGCTAAATAAATTCTAAAATTGTCTGCTACAGAATACTAAAGGAAAAAGACAATTTCGATTTTCTATTACTATAATTTTAAAGTTTGAAACAAATTTCCATCCCATCACTAACTTTGAAACACCCTTAAAAATACGATAAAAATTTCTATTAAAATAAGTTAAACCACATCGCGCATCTATTTAAGATTAAATGTTTTTTTTTTTTTTTTTTTTTTTTTTTTTTTTTTTTTTTGCTGTGTTTTTATGTTTCTGAGTTTTTTTAAATAACTTATTTTTATCCGAACCATCTTTCTTCCAATCCACTTAACTGAATAAAAATGCATAAGAGGAAAATATATAGTTTAAAATTAGATTATTCAGTAAAAGTTTTAAAAGACTTTTGTAATAGTTTAGATAAAAATTTAATGCAAAATCTGATAATAAATCATGAAATAAGGTAAATATTTTGTCACTTTCAATATTCTGTTTTTAAGAGCAATTTCCTATAAAATGTTTGTCTGAAATTGGTTATGCAATATGCAGTGAAAATACGTAATGAAGCTAAATTAAAAAAATCATTTCCAGAAGAATTAAATGAAATATTTTTTATAATCTATAATGCCGAAATCATAATATTTTGAAGTTACACTTGTATGATATCCATGTATCCATTGAGATGAAAAGATTAAAACAGAAATAAAAAATAATAGAGTTAGACTTGTGGTTAAGATATGAAAAAAAATAATTAACAATAAATTATTTTTAAATTAAACAAAAAAAAATTAATTAAAATTTAATACTAAATTTAGCACTATTTTAACTAATATTTAAGAAGTATTAAATAAAATATTTTTTTTATAATCTATAAAGCCGAAATCATAATATTTTGAAGTTACACTTGTATGATATCGATGTATCCACTGAGATGAAAAGATTAAAACAGAAATAAAAAATAATAGAGATAGATTTATGGTTAAGATATGAAAAAAAAAACAATTAACAATAAATTATTTTAAAATTAATCAAAAAATTTAATTAAAACTTAATACTAAATTTAGCACTATTTTAACTAAAATTTAAAAAGTATTAAATGAAATATTTTTTTATAATCTATAAAGCCGAAATCATAATATTTTGAAGTTACACTTGTATGATATTGATATATACATTGAGATGAAAAGATTAAAACAGAAATAAAAAATATTAGAGTTAGATTTATGGTTAAGATATGAAAGAAAAATAACAATAAATTATTTTAAATTTAACCAAAAAAATTAATTAAAATTTAATACTAGATTTAGCACTATTTTAACTAATATTTAAGAAGTATTAAATAAAATATTCTTTATAATGTATAAACCCGAAATCATAATATTTTGAAGTTACTCTTGTATGATATCGATATGTCCACTGAGATGAAAAAATTAAAACATAAATAAAAAATAATAGAGATAGATTTATGGTTACGATATGAAACAAATAATTAACAATACATTATTTTTAAATTAAAGAAAAAAATTAATTAAAACTTAATACTAAATTTAGCACTATTTTAACTAAAATTTAAAAAGTATTAAATGAAATAGTTTTTTATAATCTATAAAGCCGAAATCATAATATTTTGAAGTTACACTTGTATGATATTGATATATACATTGAGATGAAAAGATTAAAACAGAAATAAAAAATATTAGAGATAGATTTATGGTTAAGATATGAAAAAAATAACAATAAATTATTTTAAATTTAACCAAAAAAAATTAATTAAAATTTAATACTAGATTTAGCACTATTTTAACTAATATTTAAGAAGTATTAAATGAAATACTCTTTATAATGTATAAAGCCGAAATCATAATATTTTGAAGTTACTCTTGTATGATATCGATGTGTCCACTGAGATGAAAAAATTAAAACATAAATAAAAAATAATAGAGATAGATTTATGGTTAAGATATGAAAAAAATAATTAACAATACATTATTTTTAAATTAAACAAAAAAATTAATTAAAATTCAATAATAAATTTTGCACAATTTTAACTAATATTTAAATGATTTTTAAACTACAAACAATAGTTATGAATTAACACTAATTAAAAGAATAAGAAATAATTAACATTAACTGAAAGAAAAGGAAATATATGAAGAAAAAACGAATAAAATATTTTTTTCATTTTTTATTGTTACATCTTAAAACAAACAATAATTATTGAGCACATGAAAAAAGCGGAGGTAATGAAATAGAAATAATATAATTAAAATTTATTAAAATTTAATAATAATTTTCTTGAGATAAAAAATGGACAGTAGAAATATTTTAAATATATATAGGAAACATTAAAATTTAGAAAATATTACTTTAAATTAGGAGGTAATTGAAAGAAATAATATTATATAACAATAACTACCATGTTTTGCAATAAAATAATTAAATGCAACGCACATGAAACCATTAACTATACAAGTTTTCAAGTTTTAGTCTTATTAGTTTTTATAGTATGTAACTCCAATTATGTAATATAAATAGATGCATAAACTCATACAAATCTACCTAACATCCTTATTGTAATATCTACCATCCATAACAACCAATAACAAACCAAATAACAACACACAGTCTTTGCGATTTATCATCCATCCACCTTACAAACTATATTATTAAATTTTCCAAAAAGTAACTAACAATCTTTATAATCATTCATCTACACATCCTACCAACCTATAATGAAACCTAACAACAACACCCAATCTCCATAATAAAGCATCTATACACTTTATCAACCTTTTTTTATGTAGTAATAAAACTATATATATATATATATATATTGTTTTATTACAATGTGTAGGTCGCCGATATTATATACCATTTTTAGAAACATACTTTAATTTTTAACGAAATATTTTTTTTTTTTTTTTTTTAAACAAAGATGTTTAATTATACGAAAAATTTAAGTGAAATATCAAGATAGATGGATTTATGGAAACAAGAATTTCAATGTGTGAATAATTTTACATTGAAAGTGAATTGATTAAGCTTATCATAAATGTAAAATGTAAGATTGTTTTGCTCTTTTACAGTTATATTAAATCAAGGAAGTTAATGGCATTATCTACAATTTCATTTTCATTTAATTGTAGATTTTTGTAATAACACACAGACAATAAATAATACGATTGATGTTTGATATAAAAGGCAATAATGTCATCAATGTATCTGTAGAAAAATCAATCAGTTACTCAGTTATTTCTTTCGTCATAATATAATTACAAATCTGCCAAAATACTGAACGCATCACCGCATTGTGACAAATCTAACATTGTTTATAAATAGTGCCATTAAATATTATATTATTATGATGTAGTACGAATCTAGTTAATATTTTGAAATAAGAAAATGTAATAGGAGCGTATATATTTTTTTAATTCTTATTTTCTTTGAAAATCAGATTAATAATTTTAGAAGATTCTTATTTTCTTTGAAAATCAGATTAATAATTTAAGAAGATTCTTAGTTTTTTTGAAAATCAGGTTAATAATTTTAGAAGATTCTTATTTTCTTTGAAAATTAGATTAATAAATCTAAACAAATCTCTTATATCAGTACTCTATATCATCATCATCAACAGTAATCCTTTTTAATCTACTGATGGGTGTAGATATCCCCTAAAGTTCCCCATTGTTTCTTGTCTTGTGATTTGGTCATCCAATTAATTCTATTCCCTTCCATATATATAGACACACACGCACAGTGAGCTCTAGTTAATACGGACTTGTAAAGGTTGTCATTTTTGTCTTCACTAATCGAAGCCTGTAATATACAAAGTAATCCTTTTTTTACTTACCCATCATACGTAGTATAGGGTAACTCTTGTAATCGTTTTGAAAATCGAAAAATTTTTTTTGACGGATTTACACGTTTCAGACACTGGAGATTCCGAAAAACATATTTTTAGAAAAATTTTTTTGCCGTTCGTCTGTGTGTCTGTGTGTGTGTGTCTGTAAACGCTCTATCTCCCGAAAAAATTGAGATAGAGACTTGCAATTTGGTATGTACTTAGTATGTAATAAAGGGAAGAAGCCTATTTCATTTTAATAACCTCGATTAAACGGAACTATTTTTTTCGGACTCTCGAAATATTCGTTCTGATAAAAGGTATATAAAAATTTTCGAAATTGTTTAGTTTAAGAAATGAATATAAAATACAATAAAAAAACATAAATTTTACATAAAGCATGAAGTCGATCGGATAATTAGTTGCCGAGATATTTGGAATCCTATTTTCCACACTCTTCGATTTTTCATGACCCTGTATTTCATCCAAATTTCACTTTAAAGATATATTTTAATTGGAAATTTGACGCTTAATCAGATGCAATAAACTGCTAGTTAATAGGATTATTATTTTTGGAGTTATAAGGAAAAACCTCTTTGAAGCAATTCAGTAACCGAGCCTTTAAAGTTTATGACGTCATCAAGCCACGATTTTATTTGAATTGCAATGCATTTTATAAGTAGTTTACACATTTTTATTTTAATATTTTACATTATGCATATCCATGATGGGTAAGTATTACGGTGGCCCCCAACGACTAGTTTTTAAGGCAATTAGATAGGCTATAATGTTATGCTAAGCGAAACAATATATTTTTCTTTGCTCTTGTAATTTTATTAAAACTGCAAATTAATTAGTATATTGTTAACACAAATGAACTATTTATTCAGAACAAAGAAAATATGCAAATAGATGCAATAATGATTTCACAATTTATTTAAAAGAATGTGTCATATTCCTTTCCAATTTTCAATAAATATCATTTCACCGTATTATTTTAGAATTTTGTGACACAGTCTGAAATTTTGTCTGTTTCATCACATATTGAATGATAATATCAGTGAATAACTGACAGCATTGTTTGGGCCTATCACGTTGTCGCTGGTGCAATGTTGTCGTTCTCTTAATTAGTGTCACTAGCAATTTCCTGATCACGCAATAAAAGATGTAGCATCAGAGCATAAAATGCTACTGGAGCATAAAATACCACAGGATCATAAATATAACACAATTTTCAACCGCTATGTTTTAAAAGTAATATTCTCTTCTTTGAGATGTAAAGTTGAAAATTACTATTCAAAAATAATTGTATAATTTTTTCCCTTGCGGTAATAAGGCGCTGAAATTACTTTGAAAAAATGATATACAAAACCGTTGTCTTTGGATTCTGCTCTGTCAAATCAGGAATTTGTTTCACATTACCCGATGCCTCAGTATACATCTTAAGCGATATGATGTATAATAATTGCAAATAGAAAATATTATCTATTCCACTGTATGTATACACATCACTCTGTGTGTGTAATATGATTAAATTAAGTGTTTATTTAATAAAATCAAATAAGTATAGATGGATGTCACTTAATTCTGTTAAGTATCTATGTAATATTTAAAATTCCCCTTTAAGATTAATAATTTCTAAGGTAACTTTATTATTTTTCTAGAATTTTAAAATGACTGAATGTCACCAACTTCAAACTCATTAGAAAAGTACAAAGAAATGATAAATAGAAATAAAGTAAATGTATATTATTCTAATATAATAAAATAAGTGGGAAAAGTTTATTTCGCTTTTGAGCAATTTACCTGTGCTAAACTTCATAGAATATATGTTACTAATTATTAAAGAAAATAGTCTTATCCATTAGAAAAATTATAAAGAGAATTATCTACATTGTGATTAAAGAGGAAGAGAAACAAGAAATAATTTATGAACATCATTTCAATGCTGTATTGATTTATTATGAAATATTGTCTCTGCTGCTCATTTTCCTTTAGAACATATAATGCAATTAAATAATAAGAGAATAGCAAAAGACATTATGTTAAACTAATATTGAAATGTTACAAAAAAATAAAACTAAAAATAAAAATAAATCTATAATAATTGCATCTTTTACTACTTCTAACAATGATTTCATTTACATCAACAATTACTGCCAGATACACGAAATTAATTGAAACTAAAGTAATAGTAGCATATCAAAGTATTTTAAAAATCTGACAACTTTTAATATCAAGATTTTAAAAATGACAAATTTTGATAATAACACATTATTAATGTCATGAAACTATAGTGGTTCTAACTTTTCATTTCGGGCTGTACCAGGCTGCTATTTTCAAAAATTTGGTATGTTCTATATAATTTGCTAATAATATTAGTGAAATTTAAAAACGTGTTCCACAAAAGAAAACTCACTTCCAGCAATTATTAACACACAGTACTTTAACCGAATTATTTTATGTGTCCCTGTTAATGAACGATGAATTCTATACACACATTATTCTATAGTAAGTCTCTTGTAATGCAGCACAGTGACATATACCAATTTCAATATGTTTGAAATAGTGAAACGTTATTAAAAGAAACCGAAAACGATATTTCTTCAGACAATTTATATAGAAGCACTTTCAAATTTTCTTTATTTTCTACATATAATATACATATTACCAGTTGAGAATCAGAATAATAACCAATGGCAGTTAAATATTTATATTTAACAAAGAATTTCTTCATTATATAACATTATGTTTCAATAAAAAAGGATATTTCTACATATTTAATTATTATAATATTTGAATGGAATGTATAATCCTTCATCGTAGCATAATCCATCATCCTAAGTACAATTAATCATCGTATCGTGTACAAAAGTCCGTAGACGACGCTGTAAAAATATTCAACTCTTTCAACAGAATTATACACTATAAGTAATAGCCAAAACCATCGTTAAATTTATAAACGCGTTCCACAACTGAAAACGCACTTTCAGCAATTATTGTACACACAGTATTACACACACAGTACATACCTACACACATAATAATGTACGCACAGTACATTATTGTAATTAACACACAGTCCTTTAACAGAATCCTTTTATGTGTCAATGTAAATAAACGATGAATTCTGTACACACAATATTCTATAGTAAGTGGCTTGTAATGCAGCTCAGTGACATATATAAATTTCAATATGTTTGAAATAGTGAAACATTATTAAAATAAACCGCAAACAATATTTCCTCATACACCGTAATGTAACGTATTATTTTGAGCGTCCCTGTAAAGGAACTATAAGTGCTACACACTTCATTTTGTGTTTCGAACATGCCATAGTAAACTTCAATAACATATATTAATTGCATAATACTCTGAATATATTTACGCGAGTTAGAGCACGGATAGACGGACAGACAAACCGAATGCATAAACACTTTTCAACAATGTTGGAATGTGTTAAAAATATCTACTTAATAGCATCTTTCATTTTTCAGCGTTAGATCTTGTTAAAAGTATCAACGTTATCACATATCTTGCTTGAAATATTTACAAAAATTAGGGTTTTTTCATGAAAAAACAACAGGTTGAAAACAAATACGAACTCTAGAGCTGGTTCGGAACGGATAAATCACCGGCACTTTTTCCGGACAGGCTGGAAATCGTCATCTGAACACACGCCCGCATCGGCGTTCGAACTCGAAACCTCACTTTCACAAGGAACACTGCAGGGCACAACACAGTTACTGGCCACGAAAACAGTACACTTGCACTCACTTGTACCGCCACCTCACCCACCTCCACCATTAATAGTAAAATATTGCATACGATATGAAATTAAAATTTCACATAACATGCAGGCATGTTAATAATTATTTTAAATCACTTTGCAAGCAAAAAACATTAACTTACAAATAGCTTTAATGATGAATCAGTAAGCTAATGTTTAATCATCAGTTGGGTACTGTATGCAAGATCACTAAAGTCGTAATGTATTGTCAGTAATTAAACGAAATATATAAATTAAAAAGGGTTAAGTTCTTCATGTTGTATAATAAATAAATTAAATAGTTAAAAAATATGTATAATCATCAGTTGGGTACTGTATGCAAGATCAATAAATACAAATGTTTAAGCATCAGTTGAATACTGTATGCAAGGTCTTAAAAAAATTTTTTTTAGCATCAGTTGGGTACTGTATGCAAGATCACTAAAGTGGTATGAAATATTTTACAATCAGCAAATCAAAAAAATAGCATAAATGCGTAAAATAATATAAATAGATTACAAAATTCATCATGAAATAGACATACGACTTAAACTTCCTGATACTGCTTCTACTTCAGTCGCCGTAATCGTACCGAATTCAACGAAATTTGAATTTTTTTATGGCTTCGGCATACACGTCACTACAATGCCATGCTCTATACCAGGTCGCATTTTTTAACCAAGCACAACATGAAGAAAAATCTTGTTTTTGTCTAAAAATCACAAAACCACAAATCTCACCGTCGTCCGCATAATCATCTCTGCCTGTAGCATAAATCAAATACACATGTTCCGTGCGGAACTTGAACTCTTAGAACTTCGAAACACGCACGCATTTGCTGAAGCACTAGAAATTTTATACAATACGATAACAGCTCCAGGCAACAAGCTGACCCACTGCCCTCCCTCCCTTTTATCGATGCAATCTGATATCTCTTATATGATAAATAGAAACAAAATGGCGTTCTAAAGGAACAAAATGGCCGCTATCTTGGACGTCTGACGTCATCAGTGACGTAATCTAGACGTCTTGCGCAATCATTTACGTCATTTTCTGCACGTTTCAAAGGTCACTTGGACGTTGGACGTCTTCCACTAAGGTAATACTAATCTTAGTGGAAGACAACGTCCAGACTCGCAAGCTGGTTTCAACATGAAGAACTTACTAATTATACAGAATTTTCTTGTTTTAAGCATACAGTAAATAAAAAAGCCTGAAATTAATAATAATTAAATTATATTATAAATTATTAATTAAAATTAAAATAAATAACACAATTTTAGATTTCAAAGTGCTAATGCACGCATTTATTGAAAATTATTATCACATATCTTGCTTGAAATAGTTACAAAAATTAGGGTTTTTTTCATGAAAAAACAACAGGTTGAAAACAATTACGAACTCTACAGGTGGTTCGGAACGGATAAATCACCGGCACTTTTTCCGGACAGGCTGGAAATCGTCATCTGAACACACGCCCGCATCGGCGTTCGAACTCGAAACCTCACTTTCACAAGGAACACTGCAGGGCACAACACAGTTACTGGCCACGGAACACAGTACACTTGCACTCACTTAAAACCGAAATAGTCTCACACGAGAAACATTCAAATAAATTGGAATCATTAAACTTAATATAAATTATCTGCATGCCTGAACTCTCGTGAGACAATTTATATGGAAGCACTTTCAAATTTTCTCTTTTTTTCTACAGATAATCTACATGTTACGAGTTGAAAATCGGAATAATAAGCAATCGCAGTTCAATTTTTGATATTTAACAAAGAATTTGTTCATTATAGAACAGTACGTTTCAATAAAAAGATATTTCTACATAGATAGGAAAACTGTTTTCTAAAGTACCCTTCTGTCTTGCATTAATTTCTTCCTCATTTGTGAATCAATTATCGTAAAGCAATTTATGTGTATACGTTTAGCTATTATTGCTAATTATATTTCCTCAAAGAATCATACATGTTTCCCATAATTAAGTTTTTAGAAAAATGCGAAATGAGAAGTTTGGAATCCCATTCAAACACATGTAAACAGATTTTCTGAAAAAATGGTTATCAGTTAAGCATTATTATATATCACATGGTGTTCGCAGCAGAAGATGCTAAAAATGACCACCATGCATATCCAGTAATGTTTGAACGGTACGTATAATCCATCATGCTGAGTACAATTCATCATCGTATCGTGTACGAAAGTCCGTGGACGTACAATGTACAAATATTCAACTCTTTCTATAGAATTTATACACGACAAGTAATAGCTAAAACAATCATAAAATTTATAAACGCGTTCCGCAACTCAAAACGAACTTCCAGCAATTATTGTTAGCATACAGTACTTTAATAGAATTCTTTTATGTGTCCCTGTAAATGAACGATAAATTATATACACACAATATTCTATAATAAGTGACTAGTAATGTAGCTCAGTGACATATATATATTTCAATATGTTTGAAATAAGAAACATTATTAAAATAAACAGCAAAAAATATTTCTACATACACCGTAATGTAACGGATTATTTGGATCGTCCCTATAAAGGAATTACTATAAGTGCTACACACTTCATTTTGAGTTTCGAACATGCCATAGTAAACTCCAATAACATATATTAATTGCATGATACTCTGAATATATTTACACGAGTTAGAGCACGGATAGACGGACAGACAAACCGAATGCATAAACAATTTTCAACAATGTTGGAATGCGTTAAAAATATCTACTTAATAGCATATTTCCTTTTTCAGCGTTAGATCTTGTTAAAAGTATCACATTTAAGTTTTAAATATTTTTACGTGAAACGTTTTTACCTAAATTAAAATGATTAATTATAAAGGAGAAAGAAGTAGTTGTACCTGTGAAAATCTCTTGAGACTATTTGAGCAATGACATGATTAATTCTTCTATGTTTGCTTCCATGTAATTTAATAAACTATCAAAATATGAAAAAAAAAAAAAAAAAAAAAAAACATTTGGAGTAAAAAATTTACTTTCGCTAAAGGCAATTTTAATTTAAAAATATTTTACATATTTTGTAAAACTAATTTCAAAACAGGGATTTGTTTTAATAGTAACTGTAATATCATGACAGCCGAATGACGCACAAATTCTTCTTTTTAAATTTTAAATACACAGTTTATTGAAAATGAGAGCTGGTATTTACAATATTATTCACATTATGTACACTTTCACTAATATTCATAAAAATTCCACCTAAACCACATTACTTCTTAAAATAACCAAAATATACTCGGATGTATTCCCACATCCTACCCCTCCGAACAAAACACCATTCCTTCTCCTTTCTCTTCCCTTCCGTTTACTTTTAAAAAAAAGGGTTGGAAGGATGTTAGTTGCATGACACCCCCCCCCCCCCGATAAGATTGTGCTACGCAAAGCGAAGCAAAATCTGTCCAATAGCAACCATATAACTATACAGCATAAAATATAGATAAAAACACAATTCAAAACAGATGTATAGAAGAAGCCTTGTTATAATAGTTATAATGAATATATAATAAACATATAAAAAAAAACACAATTCAAAACAGATTTATAGAAGCCTTGTTATAATAGTTATAATGAATATATAGTAAACATATAAAAAAACACCAGCAATTCAAAACAGATGGAAAGACGACTTGATATAATAGTGCATACCAAAATTAAACACAAAAGAAAGTATCACTTAAATAGTCCTTATACAGTAACTAGTCGTGACAGACTATCTGCATTTTTTAATTTTTCACCTGGGCAATGAGAAATATTTATATTATATCTTTGTAAAGATAAGGCCCATCTTTGCAATTTTGCAGACTGAGGTGCAGATTTCTGAAGATATACTAAGGGATCGTGATCAGTTATTAGTTCAATTTCCGCACCAAACACATAAACTTCAAATTTCTTTAATGCCCACACCGCATATGCTTCACGCTCGATAGTCTACCAGTTTTGTTGCACCTTAGTGAGCTTTTGGCTAGCAAAACTAATAAGACACAACTTTTCTTTCTCATCTTTTTGCGATAGACAAGCACCAACTCCATAAGAACTGGCATCACACTGAATAGTGTAAGGTTTTTTAGGATCTGGTGTATACAGCTTAGGAGCTTCACACAATAAACGTTTTAAAGTTTGGAAAGCCTCTTCTTCAATCTCAGACCACGGAATGATTTCTGGGATTTTCTTTTTTGTCAAGTCGGTTAAAGGCTTGGCGATTTCAGCATAATTTCTTATGTAGTCACGATAATAATTAAATAAACCCATTGCACTTCTGGGAGCTGTTTTGGTTTTAGGCGATTCTATTGTCTCAATGGCACGTAACTTCTCCGGATCGGGCTCATGTCTACCTCCTCCTATGACATGACCTAGATACTTGATCTGTGCCTTCGCAAAAACACATTTTTTAACATTTACCGTGAATTTCAGTTCAGTTAATTTGGATAAAACAGCGTCAAGATGTTTCAGATGATTTTCCCAGTCATTTGAAAAAATAGCAATATCATCCAAATATGCTCGACTGTACTCACGATGTTCATCCAGAGCATTATTGATCGATTTCTGGAATGTGGCAGCCGCATTGCGCAATCCAAAGGGCATGACTTTCCATCGGTATTGAGCACGATGGGTTTTAAAAGAAGTAAGATCTTGACTCTGTTCTTCTAGAGGAATTTCCCAATACCCTTTTAATACATCTAAACATGTAATTATATTAGCACTTCCTATTTGATTAATTAATTCAGTTGCATTTTCCATAGGGTAATCAAAAGGTTTTGTCACTGTGTTCAATTGACGAAAATCTATGCATAAGCACATGCTAGCGTCTTTCTTTGCGACACATACGACAGGATGAGCTATTTCAGCTTCACTTTTTTCTATAAGTCCTAGATGCTCTAACTCTTCTATTTGTTTATCCACTGCATTTTTTAGCGATTCCGGAATTTTATAAATATATGGTTTATTTCTTTCCGCCCCTGGTAATAAACGAATTTTGTGTGCTCCAACGTTGGCAACTTGAATTTTGCATGAGAATAATGGTGTATGTTTTTGTAGAAGTTTACTTAACTCTAATTGTTTATGTACCTCCAGATGACTAAGGTCTACTTCTATGTTATTTTCATTCGAAGTATTAGCTTTAATTGGTGTTGGGTGAATTTCACCAAATTCTACATCGTCTTCAAAAATGACCCCAACAGTCTGTACTCTTACGTTAAATTTCCTTATTTTATTCGCATGAACATGTCTGACACCCCCATCAAGTAATTTCACTTTATACGAAGTATTTCTCCGGGTCCTTTCCATCTAGCATACAATTTATTGGTAGAATCAGGGATAAGTAAATATACTAAATCACCTTTTTCAAATTCTTTCATTCTACTTCGACGATTGAAATAGCGATTGTAATTTTCTTGCTTTTCTGCAGCAGTTAGAGAAGCAATGTCAGCGGCTCTTTCCAAATTTATTTTTAATTCTTGTAAATAGTCTACTGCTGAATTACTAAGATTCAATGGTAAGGGGATTTCACCTGAACATGATGACTTTAGTACTGCCAAGGGACCTCTAGCTTCCCGACCATACATGAGCTTAAACGGTGATACTCCAATTGTGCAATTTGGCACCTCACGGTAAGCAAAAAGCAGAAAAGGAATATGTTTATCCCAATTAATAGGATCCGTACGAATTACATGATGTAGCATTTGTTTAAACACACGATTAAATTTTTCAATTAATCCATTCGAAGAGGGGTATGATGGAGTTGAAAAACGAGGACATGCCCCTAACCGGTTCTCAAATTCTTTAGTCAGTTCAGATTTAAAATTAGTGGCCTGGTCTGAACAGATAACTTCAGGAATTCCGGTGCGCATAAAAATATCTAATAAAGCATCACATGCCGTTTTCGCAGAGAGACTCCGTAATGGTACTACTTCCTGCCATTTAGAATTTTGATCAATTAATGTAAGACAATATTTATGCTTCCTTCCTGACGGCGGAATAATTTCACCTATACAATCAATATTTACAGTACGAAATGGATATGGTGCGCGGACAACAGGTGTTATCGGAATTTTATCTGTTTGTTTCTCAGGGCTCTTTAACTGACAGTTCTTACATGTTCTACAATAATTTGCTACATCTCTTGAAGTATTCGGTCAATAAAAAGATAATTTAATTCTTTCTTTAGTTTTTCGCATCCCTAAATGTTTCCCAAAAATTGAATCATGAGCTAATTCTAACACTTTATTTCTATAATTTTCCGGTAAAAGAGCTGATATATTTTATCACCGCAAATAGTTTCTTTATGATACAATAAATTATCCCGTATCCAAAAATTATTTTTTTCTAATCTAGCGTCCTTGAATGAATTCTTTAAGGTTGCGCAATCTTTTTGTTCTTTACAAAACTTATTAAACTCTGAAAATTCATCATTTCGATCATTTTGTTTATTCTCTGAAGAAATAAAACAAACATTTAATTCCTCTTTCGCCAGTGGGGCGTCAGAGCTATTTTTAGCTTCGTGACCTTCGAACTCCTGCAATTGACTATTACACAACTCTTCATTTTGAAGTTCAATCAAAGCATTATACACGTCTGGAGTTATTAAGCAAGGCACATTTAAGTTTTCAGTGAAAGCAAAAAGAGTATTTAAAGTCACATAAATTCCGCTGTTAAGTAATTTATAATGGATGGGTATAGTAGCCAAATTTGCTTGTAATTTTTCTTTGAAAGCGGATTGTAACAAAATACTACCTTTAGCTTCGATTTTCAGATTAGGAATTAATGACGTATTTAAAATACTAATTTGGGTACCGGAATCCAGAGTAGCTTCTATTTCTTTTCCTTCTACATAAATAATGATTTTTTTAAAGGAAAAAGAGTAACTTCGTTTAATTGATCCTTCATGTGTAAATGCATGGAACTAACATTAGTGACTACTGCATTATTATTTTTATTTGGATTCAATTTATTTGTATCTTGTTGCATTTTCGGTTTTCTCAGACCCTGATCATCATTTTGAGTATAAGATTTATCATACTTATTTCTTCTGTTTGGGCAAAATTTTGCTAGGTGTAATGGGGAATTACAAATGTAACAATCACGCGATTTTGAGAAGTGTCTGTTCTCATACGTAACTTGATTTTTTCATAGTTGTGGGGGAACATATTTAGTATTTTCGTTATTCACTTCACGATAAATAGGTCGTTTCTCAAATTCTGTTTCCTCAAAAGACCTGCCTTTTGCGGTAAAATAAATGTCACAGTCTTTCGATAACTGATCGGGCAAAAGCCAACTTTCCCCCTGCTTGACTGCAATGTGAGTTGCGAGCTCATTATCCAAAGTTTCAAAAATTTTATCAGATATTATTAAATTAATAAGTGAGTCGAAATCTTTAACATTTCGAATTCTGCAATAATTTAACAAACAGGATCTTAATCGGGAACCGAACTGTTGATGGGTTTCACCAGGTAATCTTTTAGCGTTACTAAAATTTTGTAAACAGGTAAATGGGGACGGTTCATATTCTTTCAAAATTAAAGATTTAATTGTATCATAATCGGCTAATTCTTCATCATCAGTATAAACAAGAACATTTCCTGCTTTCTCACCTACTAATTTTAGTAAAATTTCCGATTTATATTCCTTAGGAACATTTTTGTGCTTAAACGCTCTTTCTAAAGAATCAAAAAAGAGATTCTATGTTTCATTTTTCTTGGGCACTGGAATTACCAAAATTTGAACTGCTTTAATTAATTTATCTAGTGATAATGACGTACTATTTCCCCCTTCGTTATGGGTTAAATTCTCGCTTCTCATTTGTTGTTGTAAACGCAATCTATTTACTTCCTCGCCATTTTTTCTTTCTGAAACTGTAGTCGATAAAAATTCAGTTACGAAATCTTTATCCTTTAAGTATTCTTTAGATTTCAATAACAAATCTTTTAATTCGGGTACTCCCTTACTCGCATCAGCTTCGTCGCTTATTTCCTGCAGAACAATAAGTAAATCTGCTTTAGTTACGTTTTTAAACATGTTTGAATAAAGTTAACAGTATCTTACTACACAATCAAATGATAAATAAATAGCTCACCTCTATTTTGTAATCCAAACACTGCGATTCAAAGCACATACTTTATTATTTTAAATCGTAAAAATAACTCTTGTTCTCGTACGGAGAGCGTGCTGTAATATCATGACAGCCGAATGACGCACAAATTCTTCTTTTTAAATTTTAAATACACAGTTTATTGAAAATGAGAGCTGGTATTTACAATATTATTTACATTATGTACACTTTCACTAATATTCATAAAAATTCCATCTAAACCACATTACTTCTTAAAATAACCATAATATACTCGGATGTATTCCCACATCCTACTCCTCCGAACAAAACACCATTACTTCTCCCTTCTCTTCACTTCCGTTTACTTTTAAAAAAAAGGGTTGGAAGGATGTTGGTTGCATGACAGTAACATTCATAAAAAATCTTTTTTACTTTACTTTTTTTTAAATACATTGAAAAAGACCCTTATGCGTTGTTATCGTAAAGTTCTAAGTCATAACTTCATTAAATCTAATAAAAGACCCGTAATTTACGTAGTGGTAAGTCATTATTTTATACTATGGTTCAGAGAAACACATTAATGAACTCTTTCACGTTTATAAATAGTTATTTTCAGTCTTATTACTTCTAAAAGCGAAATAGTCTCACATGAGAAACATTCAAATAAATTGAAATAATTAAACTTAATATAAATTATCTGCATGTCTGAACACTCCCGAGACAATTTATATGGAAGCACTTTCAAATTTTCTCTTTTTTCTACAGATAATCTACATGTTACGAGTTGAAAATCAGAATAATAAGCAATCGCAATTAAATTTTTAATATTTAACAAAGAATTTGTTCATTATAGAACAGTACGTTTCAATAAAAAGATACTTCTACATAGGTAGGAAAACTGTTTTCTAAAGTACCCTTCTGTCTTTCATTAATTTCTTCCGCATTTGTGAATCAATTATCGTAAAATAATTTATCTGTATACGTTTAGCTATTATTGCTAATTATATTTCCTCAAAGAATCATGCATGTGTCCTATAATTAAGTTTTTAGAAAAATGCGAAATGAGAAGTTTGGGATCCCATCCGAACACATGTAAAGAGATTTTCTGGAAAAATGGTTATCAGTTAAGCATATTATATATCACATGGTGTTCGCAGTAGAAGATGCTGAAAATGACCAACATGCATATCTAGTAATGTTTGAATGGGACATATAATCCATCATCCTGTGTACAATTCCTCATCGTATCGTGTAAGAAAGTCCGTAGACGTACACTGTAAAAATATTCAACTCTTTCTATAGAATTTATACACGACAAGTAATAGCTAAAACCATCATTAAATTTAAAAAACGCGTTCCGCAACTCAAAACGCACTTCCAGCAATTATTGCTAACAGACAATACTTTATAACAGAATTCTTTTATGTATCCCTGTAAATGAACGATAAATTCTATACACACAATATTCTATAGTAAATGACTTGTAATGCAGCTCAGTGACATTATATATTTCAATATGTTTGAAATAGTGAAACATTATTAAAATAAACCATAAACAATATTTCCTCATACACCGTAATGTAACAGATTCTTTTCCGTGTCCCTATAAAAGAACTATAAGTGCTACACATTTCCTTTTGAGTGTCAAAACTTCAGCATCGTAAACTTCAATAACTCTGCGTGTATTTACTCGAGTTAGAGCACGGATAGACGGACAGACAAACTGATTGCATAAACACTTGTCAATAATGTTGGAATGCGTTAAAAATATCTGCTTAATGACATCTATCATTTTTCAGCGTTAGATCCTGTTAAAATTATCACATTTAACTTTTAAATTGTTTTGCATGAAACTTATTTACCTAAATTAAAATCGTTAATTATAAAGGAGAAAAAGTAGTTGTACCTGTGAAAATCTCTTGAGACTATTTTGAGGTATGACAAGGTTAATTCTTCTATGTTTGCTTCTAGGTAATTTAATAAAACATTAAAATTTGAGAACTGAAAAACATTTGAAGTAAAAAATTTACTTTCGCTAAAGGCAATTTTAATTTAAAAGTATTTTACATATTTTGTAAAAATAATTTCGAAACAGGGATTTATTTTAATAGTAACATTCATAAAAAATCTATTTTACTTTACTTTTTTTTAATACACTGAAAAAACCCTTGTGTGTAGTTATCGTAAAGTCATTACGTCACTGAAATCTAATAAAAGACCCGTAATTTACGTAGTGGTAAGCCATTATTTTATACTATGGTTCAGAGAAACACATTAATGAACTCTTTCACGTTAATAAATAGTTATTTTCAGTCTTATTACTTCTAAAACCGAAATAGTCTCACACGATAAACATTCAAATAAATTGGAATCATTAAACTTAATATAAATTATCTGCATGGCTGAACTCTCCTGAGACAATTTATATAGAAGCACTTTCAATTTTTTTTCCTACAGATAGTCTACATATTACGAGTTGAAAATCAGAATAATAAGCAATCGCAGTTAAAATTTTAATATTTAACAAAGAATTTGTTCACTATACAACATTATGTTTCAATAAAAAGGTATTTCTACACACAGGTAGAAAAACTGTTTTCTAAAGTACCTTTCTGCTTTCATTAATTTCTTCCTCTTTTGTGATTCAATTATTGTAAAGCAATTTATCTTTACACGTTTAGCTATTATTGCTAATTATAATTGCTCAAAGAATCATGCATGTTTCCTATAATTATTTTTTTAGAAAAATGCGAAATGAAAACTTTGGAGTCACATCCGAACACACATAAACTTATTTTCTGAAAAAATAAATGGTTATCAGTTAAGCATATTAGATATCGCATGGTGCTCCAGAAGATGCTGAAAATAATCGCCATGCATATCCAGTAAAATGTGAGTGGACGTATAATCCATCATCGTGAGTACAATTCATCATCGTATCGTTTGCCAAAGTCCGTAGAAATACACTGTAGAAATATACAACTGTTCCTTAATCTACGTAAATATATTAAATCCAAGAACGGAAATATACAATAGATACTTCCGCGTTATCAGTGATTCCGAAAAGCCTTCTTTATCACTGGAAGCCTCAGAAAACAATATGTTTTGGATATTTAAGGAATCGTTTGTAAAAACAAAATTTGGTTGGCAAACACTGGAAAAAATAATTTGTGCAACCACAGTAGGTTCTTTATTATTAATAATAATACTAGCGACTAACTAAATGAACATATGAGAATAAAACAATGCCAAACGAATTTTTAGACCTTAAACTACGTATCATGACTATCATTGTAACAAAACTAATCAATTTCAATTTTATAAACACTGTGGATATTTAAAAGAATCAATTATACCAAAATTAAATTCTTATATAAAATGTCATATACATGTACTCCAGAACCAGTACCATTTATAGTGTAATAACTTGTGCTATTTACCTTCCATTATAACGGACTTCCAAGATTTTAGATCCACACTAACAAAAGTCGCATTAAAAGATGTAAATAGTTGAAAGATGTAAAATAATCCCTTGCATAGATTACATTTAATTCAGTTTGTGGTAAAAATTATATAGAATACCAATTTATGTATTATGAACAAATTTTTCTTTAATTTAATATTTTTGGTACAAAAACGACTTACTGGAAATTTGTTAAAACAAAAGAATGAATTTCTCAGGATAAACAATACATGCAAATAAATTGCCGTACTTACACAATTTAATTTTTATTAAAATTATCTAGCAGTTTTCTTTCCAATAGTTGAACAACAGATTGTTTTATTAGACTATTTTGCTGTTTTGCGACAGATTCAGAAATTGGGTTTATTTTATCACACCTTGATTGCTACTAATATTGGCGAACAGACATTAGCAATTTTGGATCCGCTGACGTTTTTAAACACTTTCCAACATAGTTGAATAGCCATGGATCTAATACTCGGATTGCCATGCAAATGATATACATTAATATATTGGTGTTACACTATTTGAAACATGTTGAAAGTAATTTACATCACTGAAGTGCACTACACAATGTCTACCATAAAATATAACTTGTGTAACACTTATAGCTCGTATACAGGGGTACACAAAAGATTTCGTTATTTTATGGTGTATGGGAAAATCGTTTGCTGTAAATTTTATTCCTGTTGCACTATTAAAAACATAATGAAATTGATATGAAGTTCTGAGGTGCACTAAAACATATTTTCTGTATAATATGGGGTGTAAAGCATTGATCATTCATTTACACGGACACAAAAGCGAAATCGGTTACAGTATTGTATCTGAAGTACTGTTTATTACCGATATTTGCTGGAAATGGGTTTCCAGTTGTGGTACACGTTCTTGCGTTTATCTAAATTTTCCCAATGGTACGTAGCGTTTATAAATGCTATAGATCGTATACAGGAATACACAAAATAATTTGTAAGCATTATTGGGTATGAGCTTAATATAGAGAGAACTGCTTAAGGGGTAGGATACCTTTGAACACGTCGAAAAAGCAAAAAAAATATCACTATGTTTCAAGCTTCAAAACTTGTGTAATAATTTAAAAATAAAAATTAAACTTCATTTAAATATAAAGATTATATTTAAATATATATATATACTTGTAAATTCTCAAATAAATATTGAAATGATAAGTTAAAAATATATATGATAATAAGAGAAAAAAAAAACATAACACGTCTTGCGCGCATGATAAAATCTGAAAATATGCATATAAAGAGAGAATTTTGGTGAAAATAAATACATAATAGTGTTACCTTTATGCTAAAACCAGAATATTTATAAAAAATATTGACTAAATTAAAAAATTAACGTATTAATTAAAAAAAAAATACAAATTTTCAATTTAAAAAAAATATTTTCAAACTAAAAAAATAAAAACAAAATTAAATCTTACTTTTTTCTGGTTTTAAGTTGTAGATAATACAGAGATGAATATGTGGTGAAATTTTCTTTTAATTGCCATGCATAGTTTTTTAGTAACACTGCGCGCAAGACATGTTATGTTTATTTTCTCTTATTATCATATATATTTTTTAACTTATCATTTCAATATTTATTTATGAATTTACAAGTACATATATTTTTTTACATATAAATTTAAATACGAACTTTATAATTAAATGAAGTTTGATTTTTATTTTTGTCTTATTTCACAAGTTTTGAAGCTTGGAACATAGTGATATTTTTTTGCTTTTTCGACGTGTTCAAAGGTATCCTACCCCCTTAAAGGTGGTTTTTAACTGAGTTACACAACTTTAAGCTAAACTCTATTCAGTATATTAAGAGATGTTTGTAGAGTATAAATTAAATCGTATATATGGCTATGCAAAGAAATGGATACATGGACACCAATGGATGATAACTTCTGGAAGTGTGATAGCAGTAGTTTTAAGCATACTTTTGCCTGAATAAAATTTTAGCTTAATATGTGGCGTGTATAAAACACTGTATGTAATATACAGGGGTGAACAAAAAATTCAAGTATGTTTTCATCTATTGGTAAAAATTGCCGACTGAAAGTGCATTTTTAACTGCGTTATGAATTTTCTTACTAAACTAAATTTTAGCTTACTATGAAGAATACATACAAATTAATAGATAATATTAGACATGCAGTTTTCATAAAAGAGTTTTTTATTATTTTTGACGGCTATGGACTGATAATTGCTGAAATATGGTTTTCAAGGGTGTTAGGAGTTTTCTAAAACGTTTACGTAGGTACCTTATTTACCTTATTAAACAGCAAAGTTTTGTTAAAATATTCTGAAGTGTTGCAAACTGTTTCTTTATGTATGCCTGAAGCAGGATTTGTCTTTCTTGTTGGTAGTGGAATATTTTACTTCTCTTCATTACTGTCACTATTAATTTCCTATCTCTTAAAAATCCACGTGGCAGCAAAATCGTTTTTGAAAAAATAATGTTGAAAATCAGTTTTGCTTCTGTCGTAATTTCGGTTCATCGTGAAAAATTTGCCCGAATTATCGTACACTGTAAAAAATGACCGATGTTTCTTATTTTATGAAAATATGCTATAACCACGAACGAAAATATAATATAATCTTCTGAGTTATCCTAAATTTCAAATAGCATGTTACATTGTCTTTTGAATCCCCAGAAAAGAATACATCTTCAAAATTTAAAGAATCTCTCTATATTAAAAAAAAGTAACCACCGCTGCCGCCGCTGTCAATTAAGATTTTGTGCCTTGAAGTCTTTCTGGAGTAATATCTAGAAAACTATTGCATGTAAAATTTTAAAAATTGGTAGTTTTATAAAGAAATGTTCGATAAACACGCTGAAGCAAACAGTTTTTAAATCGAAGAATTATTTTAAGAGATATTTGAAATCAAAGTTCGTCAAAACAGTTTTTTGAAAAAAGTTTTATAGGAACGAAAACTATCCGCAGGAATTTAACCATAATTTGTAAGGATATAGATGACAAGTTTGCGGAGTGCAGACTGCAATCACTTTTTTAATTTGAGTAATTTTTTCAGGTTATATTTCAATTTTTTATTCAAAATTTTCATTATTTTAACGAAGATTTATTTCATATTTCATAAATTCCATTATTTGAACCGTTGCCAATTTTTTATTCAAAATTTTCATTATTTTGACGAAGATTTATTTCATATTTCATAAATTCCATTATTTGAACCGTTGCCAATTTGTAAAATAGCGCACGTAATAAGATTCCCTTTCAATTAAGAAATGTATTTACACGAGACTATTAAAAACAGAAATAAAACTTTAAAATAATATTTAAATGATCACGTGTTAAAAGCAATAAATGTAGAAAATGACGTAATAAAAATATACTTGCGCGTGAATATTACAAAGAGAAATACGAGTAACTAGGGAAATTCACGTCACATTTAAAATGATAAAAAAACAATATTTCCAAACAATTTCAATTAATTATTATATTTTCATGAGAGATCAATTTATTTCGACATATCTTTTACCCATTATTGCAAATTTTAAAACAGCGTAAATAATAATATTTCCTTTCCAATGTCAAAATTCTTCTATTTGTTTATTTGGTGTTACAGTTTAACGATAGTTTTTTTTTTTTTTTTTTTTTTTTTTTAATGAAAATTGATTGACGGGGTAATGGAGAAGTATCAAAAGACAAATAAGCGTTGAATTAAAAATTCCCCGATGAAAAAACTAACTCGTGTAACGCATCTGATGTCAACTGAAAGTGACGCGACGCCACGATTATGCACGTTTGGCGCTAAATCATATATTTTGGTGACAGTTACAGTTGTAATCTGTTTCAACAGCAGTTGATTCGACCTTAAAATCCCTCAGTCAAAGGAAAATGAATGGAAACCCTGTTACAGCAGATCGCCACTGGTTGTTTAATTATAATACAATCTTCCGTAATCGTTTTAGAGATGATCAAATCAGAGTGTTTTTAAATCATGCGGTGTCAGAACGGGGGTTGGCGAGCGCAGCTCGTAGGGGGCAGAGCCCCCTAGTAATTTATAAAAACAAATTATTTTTAGCTTCCCGAATTTTTCAGAAACGTTTCCGAAGGGTTTTTATAGTGTATTAATTAGTGTCCTTAGCCTGGAATACCTGTTTTTCGAATGCTATTAATTCTGAAGTAAACATTTTCATGCTCAAAAAATTTTTTTAACTGACAAACATGCAAAATTAACAGCGTTAACAATAACATTAAAATTAACATTATTTATTTACTCTTTCATGTATAAATTAACTTATGCGGCTGAAAACGTGTACTTGAGAATGGATAACATTCGAAAAACAGGTATTCCAGACTAAGGACACTAATTAATACACTATAAAACCCTTCGGAAACGTTTCTGAAAAATTCGGGCAGCTAAAAATAATTTATTTTTATAAATTATTCTTTAAATTTTGAAGATGTAATAGTTTCTGGGGATTCAAAAGACAATGTAACATGCTATTTGAAATTTCGGATAACTCAGAAGATTATATTATATTTTCGTTCGTGGTTATAGCATATTTTCATAAAATAAGAAACATCGGCCATTTTTTACAGTGTAGTTGTAGGACGCACTAAGCGATGATTTTAAGATTAATTACGAACAAAAATTGATGGAGGGCAAAAATTGTCCTCATTACCCGGGGATGTGCATTAACAAGATTTCACTATGATTGATGCAGATTCGGTAATAAATATCTGCAAATTGTGCAATCCATAAAATTTCTTAATATTTCATTTTATTAATCACTAGCAAAACGAACCGCCGCTTTACTCACGTAATTGTTGAGATATGCCAAGTCGTATTCGTGTGTGTATTTTTATAAGACGAAATTATACTACTACGTATAGCTAAAAAAATATGTATTTTTGTATATATGTAAATTTTGAGTCAACTTCATTTTTATACTGCATTAGGTGAACATGAGACTTAAATGAATGAGAAGAACTAAAATTAATTCCAAATAAATGAGAATTTAGAATGTATTTTAAAGGGTTTTTTTTTATTTGTCATCAGAAATTTTGAAATTTCTAGAAACCTTTCTTAGCCAGCTTAAAATATATATTGTAATAACAACCACAATATCAAATTCTAAGCTTTTAGTTATCCAAGCTTATATAACAACTATATCACAGAAATCGCAATTTTGGAAAGTATTTTGTTCCTGTACACTTTAAAATTTCGAACTTTTTAAAAATTGTTCTGTGATGAATTTTGTCTCTACAATAACTGTAAAATTTCAAATTTCTATCACTAACAATTTCAGATAAATCATAGTTTAGAAAATGTTTAGAACGTTTCTTGCTCATTTCATCCTTTTAAATTTCGATATTTTTAAATGTTCTGTGTGACAATTTACGTTATAAAAGTAGCAGCCGTATCAAATTTCAAGTTTCTGTTTATAGAAATACCATAGAAATCGTAATTTGTAACGTTGTTAGAAAGCTTTCTCCTCATTTCACACTTTTAAATCTCGAAATATTTTAGAAACCATTCATAGCGAGCACTTGCATTTTAAAGTATCCGCCAAGACAAATTTCTAGTTTCTAGTTCTTTCAGTATCACAAAAATCGTAACTTAAAAAGTTTTTCCTTTTACACCCTTTTACATTTCTAATTATATAAAAATAAATAAAAAATTGTTGTCCGTATGTATTTATGCGTTAAAAGTAGCAGCCATATCAAATTTCAAATTTCTATCCCTAAACAATTCCATACAAATTGTAATTTAGAACGTTTTTATAAAGCGTTTGCCTCATTTCACCCTTTTAAATTTGGACGTTTTTAGAAACTGTACATAGAGACCATTTGCATCTTATAAGTAACTACCATGCCAAATTTCAATTGTTCAGACACTGCAATATTAGAAACATCGCAATTTAATATAAAATTAGAACGCATATAAAATTAGAACGTCTTTCGCTCCTGCACCCCTCTGAGGATACACTGTAAAAAAATTTGGTCAGAAATTACGGTACATATACTGGCAACTTTGTGACCAGTATATATACCGTAATTTAACTGGACGGTATATGTACCGTAAAATATTTAAAGTATACTAGCTGACCCGCCCGGCGTTGCCAGGGCAGACTGTCATTAAAACATATAACAGTGCAGTGGATTTCATAAAAAAAGACTGAATAATATTTATTTATACTAAAAACTTGTAAAAATAAATAAATAAATGGGAGCTAAAATTTCAAAAGTATAACAGTCACGTTTAAAAAATGAAACGGTCAGGGAAAATTTTTACACTTACTTTTCCCTTTTTACTAAAAATCCCTTTTTTAAAAATCATTGCTTTTTTACATTTTAAATTTTATATTGCTGATTGTATTTGTAAAATTATAAATATTAAAGGCTTACAAAAATCAATATTCCAAATAAAAATGTATAAAAATATAGCTTTTTAATTGTTAAATGTTTATAATCAGGAAATCACTGTTTGTTTCGCTTTTATTCCTGTAGATGGCAGCACCAGACCAGTGAGATGCATTTCATTCGGGTTTTGCCATTAAACAATTAACAAATATTCGCGATTTCTGTGCCACGTACGATAGCGTAATATATATATATGTATATATGTACCGGCTGCACCCTCAGGCCTGCACGGATTACGTAACAAGATCAAGAGCATCTCTTCAGGGTTTGCCGTACACCGAGGCGGGGCTATCAGCTTTTTCCTTACTGAAAAATAATTATTTTAAGGTAGAAATAGCGATTTTTTACTGAAAACAATCATTTTATGGTATAAATACAGTTTATAATTGAAATGACGCTTATACTGTTTTTGTACACTTAATATACCTTAGAAGTGCGATACTCATATACCGTAAAGAGTGAAAACAGTACAAATACCGTAAAATTTACGGAACATCTACTAAAATTTTAAGAAATTTTTTTTACAGTGAGTAGCATATACATAAAATATAGCCTATGTCGAGCAGGGGCTGTCACCATCAATTTGACACTATTACTTTTAAAATCGGATGTGTAGTTCCAAAGATTACCCCCTACAAACAAACGTTACTTCTTTATAATATGAGTATACATAAAGGGTCTTTACTGACTTAAAATCTAATTTTCTCTTAAATACTTAATCCAGTTTGATAACAAAAAATGTAATTCATTATAGAAAGCATAAATTCTTCTAAAACGCTACTGAACATTTAAAGCGAATTTATTGTAAAAAATCGGTTTATTCATTTTAAGAAAACTCTTTTTTTTCTTCAAAAATACCGTTAAGATGTAAATTTAAAATTTTAATACATTTATATTATTGAAACGCTTACAAAATAAATAAATAAATAAATAAATATTCTCTTATTATGCAACATTAATATTTGAATTATTACAAAAGAATGGGTTTCAATTCCTCTGAAAAATAATTTTAAATTCTCTTTCATCAAAAGCACAGTTCAGATTAACGAAAAAATTATTAGTACCTTTATTTAATTTAATATTTAGTGTTTTAGATAATTAGTTATTTAATATATTTTTTACAGTCTCTCTTATATTGAAAGATTCTGAAAGGAAAATGCTGATTTACAGAGCAATGAAAAATAAAAATACATCATTATGTTTAAATTAAAGACATAACATGTAAAATATCAAAAACAGAATCCTAATGCGTTTTGCATTAAGATTTTAATTTTAAAAAATCGCTAAGAAATGCCTATAAAAGTCTTCGAGACAATTACATCCCAATATGTATTTATGTTGTACTCATGTGTACCCTAAAAGATGTGCTTTTTATATTAGATTAAATTGGATTTTATATGCATTCAGTTTATGTTTCTTTGTCTCATGTGTTTCGATGACATCATCCTCAAATGCATTTAAAATACGATTGCTCATTTTGTTTCCTCGCGCGTGTCTTTTGCTGTATTAGATCAGATTTTACTGTAACTTTGATGGAACAGATGATATGATATTCTAGCTTGATCAATGTTGTTTTCAGAATTTTTTACCTTAACTTTTCTTTAGAAACCTGGATCTAAAAATATTAGATATTGCTAAAAAATATTAGACTGCAGTGTGAAATTCTTGCACGGGTCCACTGCTCGTTACGTATTTTCCGTATTTTAACGTTTTGTACTATTTTTATTTGTATAATTGCTAATAGGTAATGTAAATAATTCGTTTATATAGCGCTGTAGATATACCATATAAGTTCCGCGTATAATTTTCTGTAGTAGACTTGTTATGATAATCCCTACTGATACATATTTCGTCCAATTTAAATGAAAATTACATCATCAATACGCAACAAAAATAATTACAGTAAGAATACTAATTTGTGTATATCAAAATATATCTGTGTAAGCTTGTGGACATATCATAAGAACTACGTGCGCTATTTTTCAAAGGAAACATGCGTAACGTCTCATTACCACATATATTTTCTATTAATTTTAAAGTAGTATAATACCATTAACTGTACTTTAAACAATCATAAACTGTAATGTATATGATTTTTTGTGTTTTCCTGTAAAAGTACAATAATGCTACGAACACTGTTTTCAAAAGGAAACAAGATGTAGTGAATCCCAAAAACATATTTTAATTACGTGGCAATTGACGCGGATTGATTGTGGACGCACTGATTGTGGATGTCAGCATAAAGAGCAGAAGTTATAAACACGTTTCAGCTATTTGGAAAGAGTTAAAAATGCTTAAAAATACCCCGTACTTAAAAAAAAAGATAGAAAAAAAATAAAATTGTTTCATATTCAATGTTATTTAATAATTATTGCTGCTCCATTTGTATACTTTGATTAAATATGTAGTTGTAGGAAATTTGGAAATTTGTCAAAATTGTATTATGGTGACGGATTTGTAAAATATTTTAAAAGTATAATTTGAAAGAATTCATAAAAAAAAAATTCCCAACCGAATGGTTACTTTTGTTTTTCTCTATGAAAAATTGGCGATAAATAGCATTCGATTGCGTTTCATTTCTTTTTTAAATGTATGTTTGATAAAATAAGGTTGGCAGCCTTTTTCATATTTAAATTATAACAAACTTTGAAATGTTCAATACGAACAAGTAATTTTGACATCATATTATATGATATCATATTTTACCTTGGGATACCAAATGGAAAGTCATTCAGTGGAAGTTTAACAAGCATGCAGATGTAAATATTTGAATTTATAATTTTAAATTCAAATTCACTTTTATTAATTGCAAATCAACCTGTAATGTGGGTATATTTTTTAGACTGACTCAAAAACCATTTGAAGTAATAAAATGAAAATTTGGATTAGCATAATTAAAGTTCCTAGAAATAGATTTTTGGTAAAACATTTATAAGTTACGGTACATATCTATTTTTGTATATGAAGTTATAATTTATACATTACAAATATTTTTTTCATTTTTATATATAAATTTTTTTATCCGTAATCGGTATTTATTATAGCCACTTCATAATAGCATATTACATTCCATAATGTCTCCTATTTTTTAAAAAATGTTAGTACAGTAATAACCACCATTTATTTTGTTTCACATGTTGCAGGCGATCAAACCCGAATCAACCGGGTTGAATAGAAAAATGCTCGATGTACAGATCATATATAAACTAAGTATTAATTGCAAACTATATTAGATTTTTTATCTATTTTTGTTATTTTTTTTTAACACTGAAATGAAAATTTTTAGAATGCCTACCAAATACACCAAACAGCATTTTGATACAAAAGTTACCAATTATCTATTCAAATAATAAAGTTTTGAAATTTATTGAAAAATTATAAGTTTAAATTAAATATATAGCCTCTGACCTAATCTCGTTTGTGATCTTTCTATTTACAAATTACAAAACGATCTGGATCAGCGATTTTTCCTTTTACAAAAGCAAAGAATTTTTCTCTGAATATGTAATAATTGTAAGAAAAATAAATGCAAAACATTGGCTATCAATTGTCAATAATTGAGATAATGTTTTAAAAAATCATTCTTGAAAATCATTTGAAAAATACCAAATACCCTCAAAAGCATTTTGACAAGAGAATTATCAATTGTGTATTTAAATAATAAAGTTTTGAAATTTATTGAAAAACTATAAGTTTAATTTAAATATACAGCCTCTGACCTAATATAGTTTCTGATCTTTCTATTTACAAATTATAAAACGATTTGTATCAGTGAATTTTCCTTTTACAAAAGCAAACAAATTGTCTCTGAATATATAAGAAATGTGAAAAAAAACTTGCTATCAATTGGCAATAAATGAGATAAATTTTTAAAAAACAATCTTGAAAATCATTTGAAAATATCACAAAACATGAGTAAATTGAGTTGTAGTTTTGAAATAAATTTCATTTACTAATATACCTTTTGTTCCCATCGTTCGTATAAAATTGGATAAATGCCTTATTGAGAAGGAATACATTTGTGATAAAATCGAAAGCGAGAGAGGTTTTCGTTGCCACTATCTCTATCTCTATAAAAGAGTAAGTGTCTGTCTGCCTGCCTGCCCGCGGATTTCTCCGTAATTATAACACCTAGGACTCTAAAATTTTTTTCATGTGTAGATGTTGTCACCGGACAGTATACCTCGGGGCCGGATTTTTAAATCTCGGGGCCGGATTTTTAAATTTTAATTTAGATTTTTTTAAAAATTAAAACTTGTATATGGAATTTTGGGTTCGAGGCTATTTCAAGCTCCTCCCATGAAATAGCCTCGGCAACGCCATCCGTGGCAACGAAGCAGCCAGCCAATGAGAGCAGTGTAACGAACGAAGAAATCTATTGCCTAGCCTGACTCGTGAGTTGCTGGCCTAGAGTTGTCCAGTTTTTGTCCATGGTTTTGTCGGCTAGCTTCGGAGGTTGACTGCCGTGTAAGCCGTGTAATCGAATCGAAAGGACAGTTTTCGATATGCAAAGAGACTGCAAGAGATGTTAGTTGGCAGGTCAAAAAGAAGTGAACTGAGCTACGCTAAGAGAGATGCAGAGAGAGTTGAACAGACGATGGTGAACGGAAAATGATGTGTGCGCGTGAACAGTATATGATAGTTGTGTACGCTGGGGTTTTGATGGCAGAGTGTAATGTTTTTTAATTGTTCATCTTATTTTAACTTGTGTATCAACGATGCTTAATAAAAAGTGCTGGATGTTAATCATCACCTTGGATCACTGGAGTTCGTTAAGTCATTACAGTATGGCTCTTTTCACCCGACATCAATAGAGCTTACTGATTTTAGTTCGGATTTCCACCACAGGGGGCGCTTTCGTATCTTTGGTTCTATGGGCTGGATCATGACGGGGTATGCCTCATTCGACTCGACATCGATAACCTTAATGAATTCAGTTATGTTCGTATAGAACATATTGTGCCCCCTGGCGGTGGAAGGTGTAACTAAAGCATTTTGCAGCTAACTCGGGTTCTATGGGTCACATCACGACACGGTTTGGCTCATTCGACACAACATCAATAGAGCTTACCTATTTTAGTTCTGCATTTCACCACCAAGGGGTGCTTTCCTATCTCTGTTTCTATGGGCTGGATCACAATGGGGTATGGCTCTTTCCACTTGACATCGATAGAGCTGACTGATTTTAGTTCGGATTTTCACCACAAGGGGTGCTTTCCTATATCTGGTTCTATAGGCTGGATCACGACGGGGCATGGCTCATTCGACTCTACATAGATAGAGCTTTTCGATTTTCACCCCCAGGGGTGCTTTTCTATCTCTGGTTCTATGGGCTGGATCATGAAGGGGTATGGCTCTTTCGACTCGACTTACGGTAATATATAGGAGTGTGTATGGCACGCCCAGTGTTTGCTGTCTAAGGTAGTGGGGCCCCCAACATTAGATTTGTTTAAAAATAAAAAAAATGTTCAACACTGATTTCAGGTACATTTAAGGTTGTTGGCACGGGCAACGCCGGGCGGGTAAGATAGTCAATAATAAAGGACATGTTTTTACTTTAAAATATAGATGGGGTGAGTGGCTATTTTGAACACGTAATGTTTTACATTTAATCAGTTAAATATATATTTACATTTTCTGTTTATTTGTCACTATAATAAATATTCTTAAATTGAGTTTAAAAAATTATTTTTTACAAATAAAAGGTTATTTATTCGGAAACGGTACTAGAAAAATTCAGAAAAATATGTTTCAAGTAACGACAACTATTTTAGAGAACTCAGTTGTTCAAACAATGACTAAATAAAATATAAAAAAAATTGGCAAGATTTCAAATATTTAAGTATTTTATAAGGATCATAATCTTAAATGGAAATTTTAAAACATGTGTAATGGTATATAAAATAGTACTTTTATCATATTTATACATCGCTTTACTTTTTTTTTCTTTAAAGTAATATAACATTGAGCTTGTAGTCTCGGTCTTTTTATTTCAGTATTTTCTCCATAAAGTCTTTAAAATGTCATATACCCAAATCTACAAAAAATTTACAGACACACGTATTCTAAAGAATAAAAATTTCTATAAATTATTCCAATTTTTAAACTTTATCTGTTGCAACACTTGATGATTTTCAAGACTTTTTTCAAATATTCCAAAATATGTGCATTTGCTATTTTTAAGAAATGATTTTAAGTCTTATAAAATATTTTAAAAAATGTAAAATTCTTACCAGACATTTTTCATAATATTTTGCGTCTCTTTTTTAGGGTTTCGTTCATCTCACGAAACCTTATTACTCCCGCTCCGTTGTCTCTACGACACAGAGCCATTGTCAGAAACTATATAACTTACAGAGTTGAAACTCAGTGTATATCTAGCTGAATAAGAGCTATGATGCTCAAAATACTAAAATTTGAAAAAATCGTATTATTTTAATAAATAGAAATAAAAAACCAAAATTCTAACAGCCTTTTTCTATTAAATTTAAACATTTTTCGTTAAAGCAGTTGCCAACCACTAAAAATCCACAATAAAATTCTTTGTACAATAATTAATTTTCTATCAAACGATTTCCACATGAAAAATGAAAATGAAATAAAAAGTTTCACCAATTGAAAAAAAGATAAATATGAAATAAAATTGATTGACGTCATAGTCGTAATAAAACGGAAAATGTCTAAGATTTCTCAATAATACAAGGAGTATGAGTATGTGTATGTACACAAAATAGATTAATAACGCGTCATTAGAGAATTAAAAAGAAAATCTGACGTCATATTGCAAATTTAACGAATTTTTCAAATGTTTGAGCTTAATACAAAGCGACTATCAATATGAGAATTAGAGAATCTTAAATATATGAGTTTGAGGAACATATTGAATCATGATAAAAACCCGATTATGGAAATATTCGCATATTTTAACATTTTGAAGGTGTACAACATGTGTAATTTTGAAATTATTTTTTTAAATATCGCATTTAGACCGCATGGCAGAAATTATTATGACAGAATATAATAGCGGGCTGGTTTAGATATTCGAAAAAAAGAAAAAATAGACCTGTAACATGTGTGAGTGTCCATTTTGGGATAGCATGTAAACATTTACACTAAATTCTGTGAAATATATATTTATATTTTTACTTTTTAAATCATTTAAAATAATCATAAAACGTCAGTAAGTTGGG
The DNA here is from genome assembly GCA_963931845.1 of Maratus michaelseni. NCBI lineage: Eukaryota > Metazoa > Arthropoda > Arachnida > Araneae > Salticidae > Maratus > Maratus michaelseni. The sequence continues at coordinate 135,278,503 of OZ007595.1, forward strand.
TTGCAGTTTTGAAACAAAGTATATTTAAAATGACATTTTTTTGGTCTCTTCGCTGGTATAAAAATTGATACTATGGTTTGTTCAGAAGTAATACATTTGTAAGAAAATCGAAAGCGATAGCGGTAGTCTTCTTTCTTTTTTTTTCTTTTTTTTTCTTTTTTTTTTTTTGCTTTATAATATACAGTAAATTCTGTCTAAGGCGGACTCTGAGTAAGCCGGAATTTTGCCTAACGCGGAAAAATTTTCAAGTCCCGGCAAACACATAGGAAATAACATTAATTCATGCTCCATAAGCCGGAATTCGCCTAACGCGGAAACGGAAAGGTTTTTAAAGTCCCATCGAAATCAAAATTTTTCATAAGACGGAAAAAAATGAAAGGCATTTGGTTTATGAAACTTCAAAACTGATATACATACATCAAATGCTCAACATTTTAATTAAATTTCGTAATAGATTAATAAAGTTGATTCATCAGAACGGAAAATGTTTAAATATTTAAGGAATAACTTTTTATTCCATTATTTCTCATATATAAGCAAAATGTTTTTCCTCTTAAAAAAAAGAAAGAAAAAAGTCGTACCAAGTACATTTTTTACATTTATCTGAATTAATTATTAAAAAAAAGAAATTGTTAAAAAAAATCCCTATACATTAACATTTCTCTCTTTTTCATTGTATTAGCGAAAGAATATCACTTTTTTTGCTTGCTTCGGATTTTGAGTTCTCATCATTGTTTATGGCAATCAGTCACTTGGTCGCAATAACTCTTTGTCTAATGTGAGAGGGAGAGGGGGGGGGAAGCTACAATCATTTACTTTCTGTATGAGACGCTGGTTGTGGTTTCAGAGGGGGAAGGGGATGGAAGATAAATTCGAAGTGACGTATGTTTTATTTCAACAAATCACATGGTCAGAAAACGAGGCCGTTGCACGTGTTATTTGTTCTTCCTCATTTTATATTGTCTACTGATATTAACTAACTGATAGTAAAAAATGGCTTCAAAATCTAAACTCAATACGCTATCTCTGCGGATAAAATAGAAGTTATTAAATTAAAAGAAAAAAATATTCTGTAAAAGATTTTGTATTAAATTTAAATGCGATAAAACACAAATTTATGATCTTATATAAAGAAGAACAAAGTTGGAAAAGGAATTGGAAAGCAAATCATCCAACAGAAAGCAGAAAAGTGCTGTAAATAATGAAGACATTGATGACACTTGAATGGTTTTCTAACGCTAGAGCTAAAATTTTGCCCATACCTGGAACATTGCTGCATGAAAAGGCGAAAGAGATGGTCGAAAAATTAGGTAAAACGGATTTCAAGGCTTCTACTGGATGGTTAATGAGTTTCCGTAATCGACACAATATTGCCATGAAGCAAGTTTGCGGAGAGTCGATAGACGTTCCAGACCAAGAAATTCAGGAATGGAAAATAAATGTTCCTCTACTGATTGAAGGATATCAAGCTAAGGACATATACAATTGCGACGAAACGGGACTATTTTATCGTGCGTTGCCCACTAAGTCCTTTGCAAAAAGAGGAAGTAAATGCCACGGTGATAAAAACTCCAAAGAGCGTGTCACTGTTTTGCTTTGCGCGAATATGGAGGGCAGTTTAGAAAAGCCCTTAGTGATAGACTTGATAAACTGTCTGTGATTTGGAGATCCCCAAAAAAAATCGTGGATGTCGACTGCCATACTGGAGGGATGGCTGACTGAATTCAATAACCGTATGATCAAAGAAAATCGAAATATTTTGTTATTTATCGACAATGCACCTTGTAATGCCAGTTTTGAACTATCGAATATAAAATTACAATTTCTTCCCGCAAATACTACTGCAGTAACACAACCTATGGATCAAGGAGTTATAAAAATGATGAAAACCCATTACAAAAAATATCTCTTGCGGTCCATTATTGCGTCTTTAGATAATTTCTCTTCTGCCACCGAAATGGCAAAAAATATAAGTGTTTTAGATGCTGTCAAATGGATTGCCAAATCCTACTCAAAAATGTTGCCTGAAAAAATTGTTCATTGTTTTAGAAAAGCTGGTTTTGTTTCAGAAAATGGCCATGAATCAGTTGACCAGTTGGAGGAAAATGAGTTACAAAATCTAATAGATGACTTAAAATGTGTTCACAGCAATGAAAAAATTAATGAAGAAGAATACGTATCCGCTGACAATATAGTGTGTACTACTGAAGCTAGCAGTTATGTGGACATTTTAATTCAGCGATATCAAGATTTGGAAAGTGCTATTGAAAATGAAGATGAGCACGATTATGAAAACCATGAAGACAATGGAGGAATCAAACGTATCAAAACGCCTTGAGAAGCATTAGGTATCTCGAAAAAAATTTCTTGCTCAAAAAAATGAAGAATTGATACCCATAATAACGGACATGCAATGTGCTACTGAAAAATGCTTGGTAAAAAGAAAGAAAGACAAAACAAGCATCGATAAAAGATTATTTTTCGACTGTTTAAAAACTTCTATGCCACGATGTGAAATATGAGTAGTTGTTAAGGTAAATAATTTTCATTAACTTTTAAAATGGAAGAAATTTATCATTGGTACTACAATTAATTTTATTATTCATATAATGTTTTTGAGATTAATAATAAATTTAATAAGACGTATAATTTCATTTAAAAAACTGTACTAAAGATTACGAACGTAAAACTATGACTTGCGCATATGTATTTTATCTATTTATTTTGGCTGATTTGCATAAGGCGGAATATTGTCTACGGCGGAAAATTTTCTCGGTCCCGATTGATTCCGCCTTAGACAGAGTTTACTGTAGCTATGAGCGAGTCCTATTTTTAAATTGTAAAATTTCACATATAATTTAGTAATATATATATTTATATATATCAATTACATGGTTCTTACAGGTTAGAGAATTTTTCTGACTTTCAGTCAGATAAACACCAGTATTTGCATAGAGAAAAACTAGCCTTATGCAATCGCGCGATTGCATAATTCAAGATATTCAATAAGAAAATACCGTTACATTTCCTGAAGCTGTAGGAAACCTGGATTATTTCGCACAATAATAAGAATTCTGAATATCAAATATGAAAAACAAATAAAATATATTTTTTTTCTTTTATAAATTCATTTTAGAAAAGTCTGTTTCATGTAACGAGAGCCATTTTATGCAAATCATTTATTTCACGCAAAGACTAAATAAAATTTAAATGCAATTGTAAACTTTCAAATTTTGAACTATTTTATAAGGATTGTAATTTATATGTAAATGTGAAAACGGCTGTAAAGGCATGTAAAATGGTATGTATATCCCTTTATTTATATATCGCTTTAATGTTTTGCTTTAAAATTATATAAGTTTTAGTTTAAATTTTTAGTTTAAATTTGTTATTTCAGCATTTTCTTCATAAAGTCATCAAAATGCAATTTGCAAAAATCTCACTTAAAGTTTATAGGCATGCGAATAATGCTAAAGAATGAAAATTTTCATAAATGATTCAATTCTTTAAACTATTTATGAGGAAACACTTTTTTTTATTATTTCAACTTTTTCCAAGATTATTTTCAGAAATGTATAAATCTGTGCATTTATTATTTCTAAGATTTGAATTGAATTCTTATAAAACTATTTTTAAAAAATGAACAAATGTTAGGAAATAAATTTATTAGGATTGGGATATATTTTATTGCAATTTATGAACTATTTTTTTTCCTTCTGCTTGATTGTGTCTGATAAATACTGGAATTATTTATAATACCAGTATTTAGTACATCTTTGATTTTAAGAGCATAAATTTTTTACTTGCTATAAATTTAGTGGGCAAATTTTATTTCAAAATTTTGGGTGAAATCGATTCTTAAAATATTTATCATTCCCTCAAATACATTTGATTGTGTCACTGCAACTATCAATATATATATAGGGAACTGGGGGATGAATGGGACAAGGGATGGATGGGACATTCTCAATATTTCAGGCAATAAACATTTTTTAGTTGCTTCCTATCCTCATAGATGACACTATCATAGTGTGTTTCAGAAACAAAAGCAAGACCACATGGCTGTTTTCAATTTCCTTCAAAGTTGCATTTGCTGCAAACTTTGCTTAAAAGTTATTTTTTTTTATAGTTGAAGTTGTTTACATATTTTATGAAATTTAAACAATTATAATATGTTACAGTTAATTATTTCAAGGCTCATTATTGGTAATTAAAATAAATGAATATTAACCATTGTGACAAAATAATTTCTGAGACAAAATGGCTGACAATTGAATATATGCAACATGGGGATGATTGGGTCATTTCAAATGAGGATGAATGGGACTGCTTCATTCATCCCTAGAGGTTACTGAAATTTTTTGTATTAACTAAGTAATAAGTTGATAAATTAATAATTTATGTTAATTATTCTTTTAACATTTCATCCTCATTGTAGCCACCGTCGTCTTCAGCATTGGATGTTTCTGTTTATGGACCTTTAAAGGCAAAGCTGAGACCAGTCCAAGATGATTGGCTGACAAATAATCTTGGAGAGCATATTACAATTTATAACCTCTCAGCTTTTGCCAAGGAGGCTTTTTTGTCCGCTTTTAATACTAGCAACATAAACTTAACCAGTGGTTTTAGGAAAACTTCCAATTTTCCTTTTTAACTACAATACATTCACTGAAACTAATTTTATAACAACTTATGCGGCAGACACACCACATTTAGAACATTTTAGACAGACCACATTTATTGTGTTACTGATATTTGCACATCCATCCAACTTTAAATTTGTAATTCATTAAAATTTCAATTAAAATATATAATATAAATTACAGTTTTCTAATGCAAAATAAACTGTGTCTACACTTCTTAGATTACTAACACTGTTATATAACAGCCATATAAGATCATATATTACAAATATAATTACATATAAGTTTATAATTATAAATTTTAATTTGGTATCCTTGAATACGGAGAGGAAAATATTTGTGTCCCATCCATACCTGCTGTGGGGATGATTGGGGCAGAGAGGAACTTTTTTTTAAATTTCATAATATATTTCTGTACAATAATAGTCTTGAATAAATATTGTGAGTAAGATGTAGGCAAATACCTAATGTATGAAATGCGATATATAATATTAATAATAACTTAAATAAATTATTTAAAATTAATATTTTTGTGAAAATGTCCCATTCATCCCCTATCTCTATTATATATATTTTTTTAATCGAAAGAAAAATTATTGGTTTTTGTTATATTTTATTTTTTTAGGTTGATACTGAAACGTCTTTAGTGAAACGAAGTCCCTAAATTTAATTGATAATGACATTCGTTATAAAATTAATGTCTATGGGAAATTTCAATATTGAAAATTACAACGTGTCTACAAAAGATCAAATGCGGAGACACAAAATATTTTTAGACAATTTAAATATGAAAAAATATATTGTAAAAGAGAAATCAAGCAGTAAGTAGTTAACAATTATTACTGAATTTTGTTAAGGAGGAAAAAAACATGTAATAAATTATTGTAAAAAAATGGAACTGCATTTATGCATCGTGTTACATCTGTATGCACTGTAATATTTCTATTGTTTTATAAAGGAAAAAAAATAATACATATATAGGTTTGAAGAAATGCAAGAGCGCATATAAAGCATGTTAATAGCATGTAATATCACTAGTAAAATACTCCGCACTGCAGAAAACGCCAAATGTTTCTTAATCTATGAAAATATACCACATATAAAAACATACAATATCCTCTTCCGAGTTAACCACGATTTCGAAAAGCTTTCTTCATCTTTAGAAACCATAAAATGTAATAAAATGCAATTAATATTAACATTAAAATATTTTTAAGATTTAAAGTATCATTTTTTTAAAATGTTAGAATATCGTAAGCATAGCATTTCTATTTAAATTTCATTGATTCGCTCTTGTATCTAGCTTATGCCAGGTTCGGTAATTTTCTTGCAGAATCCCAGCTAAATTTATAAATATATATAATGGTCCATGTTCAGTTTAGTTGTGCATTTGTCCTTCTTATTGGCTTTGTTGTAGGCTATAGATTGTTCTAGAAGTGTCTTTTCGCGCTAAGGAAGTAATTTTATCTCAAGATTATTTCACCGGAAGTGTTAATAAGTCCCTCGCAAAGCGGTTATGATTAGAGAAGGGAAATCAGGTGACTTGGTTGTCACTTTGCGCGAGATTTGTTTAAAAATTACCTTAATGCAGATCTTTGGATTCAGACTCGTATTTTATTTTGTTTTTTAATTTTAAAAAAGTTTCTTTTTTGTAAACATTTCCAAGTAGTTTTTTATAGTGCATTAACGTGCTTTTTGAACCGGAAATTTAGGTTATTCTGTATTCTATCAATTCTCAAGTGAACATTTCCATGTTTAACAAACATGTTTTACAGACAAATATGATAAATTAACAGCATTAATATTAACATTAAAATTAATATTATTTTTCACTCTAGCATGTAACTTTTGAATTACGCAGCTGTGAATGTTTAATTGACAAGTGTACCATCTGAAAAACCAATATTCAGGTTTGCGAAAACTGATAACGATTATTCATAACTATGAATAATTATCGATAACTATAAAAACTACTCATAGACGTTTCTGAAAATCAATAGCAGCAAAAGAAACTTTATTTTTATAAATTATTCTTTAAATCTCGAAAATATATTAGTTTTTGAAATCTCTAAATAAAAAGAACGTTTTTAAGAATCGTAGATAACTTGGAAGAGGTTCTTGTATATGTTTGTACGTGGTTCTAATATATTTTCGTACTTTTGTTAACATTTTACTTAGTGCGAGCAGACTCATTAACATTCAAAATTAATTAGTTTCTTACACAAAAAATAAACAAATAAAAATATCCGTATTATAAACGTTTTATTAATTTTCATGGCTTAGAGATTCGTTCTATGACATGAATCTTAGAAAATTTTCTATTTTTACTTTTTAATAATTTGTCATGTAAATTTGAATTTTTTTCATTTTCTATATATTTTACTAAATTAACCTCCCGTGTATAATTTTTCGCACACGTTTTCAATTCATTAATATATTTGTTCTCTATCTCTTCTTGTGTATTTACATTACAATTTATTAACATGCAACATAACATGAGAACCTATTTTACTTCTTTATCCTAAAATATCACGTTTTATCCATGTATTATCCACCTATTTCCAACAAATCAAAATAATTCAATTACTGCATATACATCTTAGCAATTCATGCATGTCCTTGTAACTTTACTCAATCGCAAATCATATGTATATTCGCATAAAAAGTGGGAGGAATGTAACGTACAACAGCAGACATGAATCTCTAATGATATACGAAGAAACGTAAGTGAAACATAAGAATGTAAAATCAGGAAAAAAAATTTTTCAACCCATACTCAGAAAATAATATTTTTTTACCTGTATCAACAGCAAAGAATGCAGTAATTGAATTATTTTGATTTGTTGGAAATAGGTGGATAATACATGGATAAAATGTGATATTTTAGGATAAAGAGGTAAAATAGGTTCTCATGTTATGTTGCATGTTAATAAATGGTAATGTAAATACACAAGAAGAGATAGAGAACAAATATATTAATGAATTGAAAACGTGTGCGAAAAATTATACAAAAAACCAACGTTTAAACTAGTGCTCCCGACGCGATACGTATGTCAGTTATACGTTTAACCGATTTACGTATATACGTATATTTGAAATACAGATGCTTAAAATTATACGTTTAAACGTATCTGTATATGTGTAAGCGTATACCGGTTAGACGTATAATTCAAGTATACGTATATTTCAAATATACGTATTTACTTTAAATGCGAATGGACGTCATCAGTCTTACGTCACTGAACGGAGAAAAAGCTGGAAATCGTGGCAATACCGTAGCAATCGGCAATATATGTTTCATACAGAGGTTCTTGTTATTTTTCCCTACAAATATTTTAATTAATTTATGTTACTTCTAATTTTTATTGAATTAAGTGATAAAATGTTATATAAATTTGCTAGAGCAATTTGAATTGTTTTGTCTTTCTTAAATTTATCATTATGTTTGTTATATGCCATTGTGAATGCAGGATTCTAGAGGGTGTTTCTCAATGTCTCTGATCCGCAGACCAGCAGGAGAAAAATCATCTTTTTTTCACGTAATGAATGAAAACCGTTTAAACGTTTATACGTTTAACCACTGGGGTAAGATCCGTATATACGTTGTACCGCATACACTGTTTTGTATAATACGTATAACCGCCTTGGCCGTATCATACGTATCCAAAAATTACATTTATATTATAAAACACTATGGTATACAGAATAAAAAAGCAAATATAAGATTAAAACTTTACATTATGAACTAATTAATTTTATTTCAGAAATAGTTTCATACGTAATAAAGACACAATCTGAAAGAGGCATCTTAATATCAATAAATCAATCAAGTGCGAGTATAACTCGTGCTCAAAGGGTTCCGTGCATTAAATTTATTAATTACTATTTATTAATTAACAATCTCCTAGTACCCGTAATTTTTTCACAATTTATGTTTCAGTAGATTCCGAAATAGGAGAGGAGGGACATATTTTTGCAGTACACTTTCGACGATATCTCTGAAAATATAATACGTAAAGTTAAAAGAAATATATTTTGGAGTTCGGTGTTACGAGATCTTTCGGACGATACCCTACACGATATACAGGGTGTCCATAATTAAACGACCCTACTTTAAAGTTGTCTACAGACGAAACTATTGTTCAGAAAGTTGTGAAATTTTGTGAAGGACATAATGAAGAAATGGGAATTTGTTTAAGTGAAAAAAAAATTAGTTCAAAATTTTGCCACCAGATGGCGTTTTCAATGAATTACACATTTAACATACATTTACGATAGTTTACATATTTTATTACAACAAAGCATGTTTCATATGATGGCATCATTTTCAGCTACCATCTGGAGTCGTAAGATAGCATGTTTCACAGTTGACCGCAGTGTGTTCTGGGAAATGCTAAAAACATGTAGCGAAAAAAGTTTTGTTCAACATGTTTTGTTGTAATAAAATTTGTAACCTATCGTAAATGTATGCTAACTCTGTAATTCATTAAAAAACGCCCTCTGGCGGTGAAATTTTGAACGAAATTTGTTTTTCGCTTTAACAAATTACGATTAATTCATTATGTCCTTCACAAAATTTCTCAGCTTTCTGACCAATAGTTTCGTCTGTAGACAACTTTAAAGTAGGGTCGGGTCGTTTAATTATGGACACCATATATATATTTTTTTTTTTCCTCAAGTAACAAATTATATCTCGGCTAATTACCGGCAATATTTTTCGAAAATCATTATCAAATATCCTTGGAGGATTCTGCCTCGATAGATACTTCCAGCGCCCGTCAACACCTCCACTGATCGACCGAAAAGTAAAGTTTGTGTGTAAAGGAAAAATGCGTTTTTCTCAAAAACTATGTGACATAGGAAAATCGCTGTAATTTTCCTGCAAGGTTTAGAAAAATTTCTACTTCGCCTAAATTTTCCATAATTTTAGTTTCAGTAAATTCGGAAATAGGGGGAGTGGGAAACATATTTTTGCAGTGTATTTTCGACGATATCTCTAAAAATATAATACAGTAGACTTCCGATTATCCGCCATTCGATCAACCGCCACCTTCGGTTAACCACCACCCCCCCTTTCCATTTTTTTTCAATCAGAAACGAACAACAAAAACAAGCATGTTCAGTGAACCCGAGTGAGGCGGCGCTATTCCGAGAAAAATGCTTGTCTGACGTCAGCTAAACTGCAGCCACCGCCCCCTGAATACTAGAGCTTTTAAGAATATTAACATGAAAGCACTGCCTGTCAATTATTACAGTAAAAAAAGTTCCTGGATGACGCAAGATATTTTTAAGAAGTGGTTTTTTTATATCTTTGTTCCCGGAGCTAAAGCACATTTAATAAAAAGTAATCTTCCTCAGAAAGCAATCTTGTTGCTTGATAATGCAGGAGCACATCCGGAAAATTTAGAATCTACTGACGGTAACACCAAGTGCTTATTTCTTCCACCTAATACAACATCACTGATACAACCAATGGACCAAAGTGTCTTTGAATCGATGAAAAAACGTTATCGGAAAGCTTTTATTCAAAAGCTGCTACTCGCTGATAATGAATGAAATGTCTTCGTTTTTTGGAAATCATACAGTATCAAAGATGCCACATACAACTTGGCTGATGCCTGGAATGATTTATCTGAACAGATTTTCCAGAGAATCTGGAAAAAATTGTGGCCCAACACTATTGATACACCGGAAGATGCTACCAATACTACCAGCACAGAAGATGTACCTGATGATGATACAGTGATACTGACCTTGGTATCAAACGTACCATGTTTAAAAGATATTTCTGCAGATTAAATGAAAAACTGGCTTAATTGTGATAACAATGATATTGGTTATGAAGAATTTACGGATGACGAAATTATCCAAAATATTTTGAATCCAGGGAAACAAACTTGAAGCGGATGAATCTGATGAATAGGAAAATGATGACCCAGGAGTCAGTCATGCAGAAGTGGAAAAAATGCTCTCGAAGTGCATTAATTGGTTGAGATGCAAGATGAAGCCGATGCAACTAAGTACTTTTATTACGTAAAATTCGCAATCTTGCTGCTGTAAAAGGACAAGCAAACTGCAAACAAACGTGTAAAACGAATTATTTTGGATGAAAACAGGTAATTTATTTACTCTGTAAAATTTTAAATTACTCTCATAAATTTATTTGTTATTATTAATTGTACTTTCTATTCATGAAATACACAGCGAATAAAAAAAAACAGGCATTTAAATATTGTTATTTATAAACCAGCAAATAGAAATGTGATTTTAATAATGATCTTTCGATTTTCCGTCTATTTCGATTATCCGCCACCCCGTCGGTCCCGTGAGTGACGGATAATCGGAAGTTTACTGTACCTAAAATTAAAAAGAATATGTATTTGAGTTCGGTGTTACAAGAGCTTTCAAACGATACCCCACACTACATACAAAAAGAAAACTTTTTTAAAGTAACTTAATTACCCTTCCACCCTAAAATGTTCTTAAACATGTCTCTAATAATTTGAAAATATGTGGGTCAAAAGGCTCTAAAAGTTTACCAAATTCGAACTTTCCACTTTCCACTGTTTACATGTCCCTCAGGACATGGGCGCGACGGTCGTGACGCGCCGGGCGTTCCTCATGGCGTCTGGCGGCGCAAGTTAGTTTCCCCATAGTTTACTAGAAAAACGGCTCTGACAAACGAACAGACAGACAGACACACGAGAGATCTTATAATGATTCTGTTTTTACTTTTTAAGTACGGAACCCTAAAAATAAAATTAATTACAATTCTTTCCTTCTAAAACTTTATTGCTGCGTTAGAATCTGATAATACTTATTTTAAATTGTTTTTTTCAATTAATATCCGGCATTACTTACTTTATATCTAATTTTCTAATAAATGTTTAACAAGATTTTGTATGAATAACAAATTAATTCATTTTTTGTAGCAATTAATTCTTGAAAAATGCTTTATGTATGGATTATTTAATGTTAAAATCGGTTTATACATTTTTGAAAAAATTGTGGCTTTTTTATTTTTATTTCAGAAGTAGCGCTGAGTTTAATATTTTAAATTTTAATACTTTTATATGCTTACTGAAAAGATTTCAATGCTATAAATTTAACTATTCGATTATGTAACATTAAGATTTTGAAAATTAAAAAAGAATTGCATTAACGTTTCCTTAAAACTATCTAAAAAATTACATTCATCAATGGTGCATATCAGTTTAAATGACTAAATCTAATTGGATATTTCTACATTTATTTAATTATCCATTTAATACTATTCTTTTAGAATTGTGTGTTACAAGATAAAAATGAAGATTATAATCTTGTGAAAACAGTATAAATAAAACTATGTTTAAATTTCTGTATTAAAAATAACAACAAGGATTATGTATTAATACTTTATTTTATAAACTAGGTGCACCATTCGAAATTCGACGGAGAAGATATTTCAGGAAAAAAAAAGTTACAATAAAAGCTTACAAAGAAAAGAAAAGGATCGTTAGAAAAATATTGAAATCATTAAATACCGTGAATTAAGAATGAAATACTAAAGATTGGAATTTATAAAGCTAATTAAAAATTAGTATTTCTCGTTTCTCTTATCTTATCCGGAAACAAATCTTGTGAAAAACATTTTATTTTTGGACAATATCAGCTTTTATTTCTCGCGTGTGTAAATTAGTTGGTTGGTTGGTTGATTTATGACGGCCAATTATCTACACTTGGGATATAGGCCCGGGTGGAGTGCCCTTCATGGGGGTCTTTCTAAGGGAACCTAACCCGTATTTACGGATGGATAAATCCACGGCTCGAAGAAAACCACGAAAACTCCGAACGATTAGGCAGACGGGCGCGATTGGGATCGAACCCAGCACCTCCCGTCTACCAGCTTCGAGACGAGGGATATAGGACCTAGGGACAGTGCCCTCCGGTGGGGTCTTTCTAAGGGATCTTAACCCGTATTTACGGCAAGGTTCGAAGGAAACCACGGAAAACTCCGAACGGTTAGGTCAACGAGCGCGATAGAAGTTTAAACCCAGCACCTCCCATCTACAAGTTTTTTAGAACAGAACGTCTCAGCCATGGTGGGGTTCGTGTGTAAATTAAATATAACGCTTTGATACTGAAATAGCAAGTTTTGGTTTGTGGTATTATTTCTTCTTATTTTTTATTTATTTAATTCTTTTGTATTTTAAATGAAATGAATTAAAGTCGTGTATTTTAAATGTGTGAAATGTGTGTATCTTAAATGAAAGTTATGTATATTTGAAAAAAATACTAGATAGTACCCGTCTAGATTTCACGGCAAACAACTTGAAAGTTTCATTATAATTTTCTTTTTAAATTTTAAATAGTGCCTTTTAAATTAATTAAGTATTGAAAACTTCAAAAATTACAATATTGTATAAGCGATTACTATAAATATAAGACGATAGATGTTGCTTTCAGTCAAACATACTCAATTAATTGAGTGAAAATGTTTTATACTCGTAATTTATAATATACTAGCAAGCTACGCCCGTTGCGTTGGTCGGTTCCTACAAATGAACCTTGTATTAAACGAAATATATCGTTTAATTTGACCTTGTATTTGAATGCAATCTATATTTACCTGGAATATCCTTCCACATTACTGAAAAATGACGTGATTGCGCTATTATATTTTCTAATGTGCAGTCAAAATTTTAGCTGTTAAGGACCAACTCTTTTATTTGGTCATTTACAGTTAGGGTTTGCTAAAGAATCATAAATCTATATGCAATATACTAAAACCATCACTAAAAATTATCGAACTAACAATGCAAACAAATTAACTAACAAAATCCATTCAGTAGAACTTTTTATAAGCGCTAATCCTTGATAATCGGGTTCATCTGATTATAGATTTTTTCCACATAATTCTAAAACTAACAGAACGATATGAAATATACTAAAATCATCCTTACAAATTATCTACTTAACAAAGCAAGTAGCAAAAAATACGGCCAGTGAAAACTTTCATAAAAGCTAATCTTTCGGAATCGGGTTCACCTGACTATATAACCTTCACACATAACTGTCGGACTGAGCAACGTAGAACAATATGTAGTACACTAAAACCATTCCTGAAGAAGCATCTAACTAACAATACAATTCTCATCAAAATCCGTCCAGTAGAACTTTTTCAGAAGGCTAATCTTTCATAATCGGAATCAAATATTGAAAAGTCTAATATTTGATAAAAAAAAGGGTCACCTGTTTTCGAATATCCCCCTATAATTCTAGAACTAAGGAACGTAGAATGATATGTTACATAATAAAACTTTCCCTAGAAAATTATCTAACAGTGTAGGTTCCATCGAAATCCATTCGGCAAAATCTTTTAAAAAGGCTAATCTTTCATAACCGGATAGATCTGATTGTAGAACTTCCCATAATAATTTTACAACTAAGCTACGTAAAACGATATGTTATACAATAAAACATTCCCTGAAATATTTTCTTACAGTTTAAGTTCTACGAAAATCCATTCAGCAGAACTCGAGTTATCAGCAGCCGGAACGAAATTTCATATATGTAGAAATCAATAGAAGTATATTGCCATTAATATAGTTTGATTCGAATTTAAAAAAGGTACTTTTCGGTTAGCCGGGCGCCAGTGATATATGTACATATATAAATATATATGTATATACACTATATTGCCAAAGGTGATTGGTCACTTGCGATTTTAGCCGTTTTGTTAACTATCTAGAAAATTACATGAGGAATTAACCTGAAACTGCAGGTGTGTAAACAGTATAGTATAGCTTATATAGTTCCGTGAATATTTTTTCCCGAAACCCCATAGGGGACTGTCAACAAATTGAAAAAGAACGAATATCTTTTGGATTACCCTGTAAAAACTAATGTAGCAAAATCGTTCAAACTCGAGATTATTAATAAGTGGTTTACTGTAATATACTGTGTTAATTTTTATGAGGATAGCATGAATATTCGAAGAGAAATTAAGGTTTTTATAAAAACCGCCTCAAATTTCGCTAAGTTTTTTGCTAATAATACGCAGAGTTCTTAATATAAAAAAAGTCGTTTTGAGAAAATATGTCAAACAACATTGTACATAATACTCTGCAATCGGAATTACAAAATAATAAAAAATGGATGAAAAATGAGCAGGTTTACTAAAAAATTTTTCACTGCGCATGCGCGAATGCAATCAAAATATAATATGCATAATGTATTAGCTAAGTATATAGAGCAACTTTTGTGAAAGTCTCAAAATCATAGCTTGAAAATTCTGGAAATTATCGTCGATAGAATAAGCTCGAAATCCGTTGTTCCCAAAAGGAAGCAAAATATGAGGGGCTGTATCAAATATCTGTTGATTAGTGCCAAGATAGCGTACACAATATTGCACGTACTACTATATTTGGATACAACCCCTCATCTTTTTGCCTCCTTTTGGGAACAGTGGATTTCGAGCATCTTCTATCGACGATAATTTTCAGAATTTTCAAGCTATGATTTTGAGACTTTCACAAAAGTTGTTCTACACTCTGCAAATTATAAGCAAAAAACTTAGTGAAATTTGGGTCGGTTTTTATAAAAACCTTAATTTCTCTTCAAGTATACATGCTATCTTCCTAAAAATTAACACAGTATATTACAATAAACAACTTATTAATAATCTCGAGTTTGAACACTTTTGCTATATTAGGTTTTACAGGGTAATCCAAAAGATATTCGTTATTTTTCAATTTGTTGACAGTCCCCTATGGGGTTTCGAAAAAAATATTCACGGAAATATATAAGCTATACTATACCGTTTACACACCTGCAGTTTCAGGTTAATTCCTCATGTATTTTTCCAGATAGTTAACAAAACGTCTAAGATCGCAAGTGACCAATCACCTTTGGCAATATAGTGTACATATATATATATATATATATATATATATATATGTATGTATATATTCATACATATAAGTGTATGTATATGTATGTATATATATGTATTTGTGTATATATATGTGTACATATATGTGTGTGTATATATATATACATGTATCACTATCTATCACTGGCGCCCGGCTAACCGAAAAGTACCAAAAAAAAAAAAAAAATACTGCAAAAATGCTGTCGTACACTTGAAAAAACACCTTTTGACTTAAAATCTCTCATCAAAATTGTTTTTCTTTTCTTTCTTTTTTTATATAAAATTAGTAACAGTTTTTTAGCTCACAGGCTATCAAAGCCTGAGAGCTTATGTGCCCGCCGGTTCTGTATGTATGTACGTACGTACGTACGTATGTATGTATGTATGTACGTAACGCGATAACTGTTGATAGAAATAACCGTTTTACTTTAAATTTTGTTTATAGGTTCCTTGTGATAAGGCGCTTCCCTGATTAGTTTTGGAGGTTCCTTGGTTAAGCATAAAGGGGGGAAATGGGGGGCTAACCTCCCATAAATTAGATAAATAGGTTTTTCATGCAGAATTATCCCATTTTCTTCAAATTTTGTATATAGGTTCATTTTGATAATGCGCTTCTGTCAATAGTTTTGGGGGTTCATTGGTTAAGTATAAAGGGGGAAAGGGGGATAACCCCCCCCTAATTTAGATAAATGAGTTTTTATGCAGAATTATTCGATTTTCTTCAAATTTTGTATATAGGTTCATTGTGATAAGGCGCTTCCTTGATTAGTTTTGGAGGTTCATTGGTTAAGCATACAGGGGGCAAATGGGGGGCTAACCCCCCATAATTTAGATAAATAGGTTTTTCATGCAGAATTATCCCATTTTCTTCAAATTTTGTATATAGGTTCATTTTGATAATGCGCTTCTGTCAATAGTTTTGGGGGTTCATTGGTTAAGTATAAAGGGGGAAAGGGGGATAACCCCCCCCCCCCCTAATTTAGATAAATGAGTTTTTATGCAGAATTATTCGATTTTCTTCAAATTTTGTATATAGGTTCATTGTGATAAGGCGCTTCTCTGAAGAGCTTTGGGGGTTCATTGGTTAAGTATAAAGGGGGAAAGGGGGGGGGTAATCACCCCTTAATTTAGATAAATGGGTTTTTCATGCAGAATTATCCGATTTTCTTCAAATTTTGTATACAGGTTAATGGTGATAAAGCGTTTTCCTGATTGGTTTTGGGGATTCATTGTTTAAGTATAAAGGGGGTAACGGAGGGCTGCCCCCCCTTAATTTAGATAACTGCGAGTAGGTTCATTGTGATAAGGCGCTTTCCTGATTAGTTTAGGGGGTTCTTTGGTTAAGTATAAAGAGGGTAAAGGGGGGGGGGCTTATCCTCCCCCTTAATTTAGAGGAATGTGTTTTTCATGGAGAATTATCCGATATTCTTCAAATTTTGTATATAGGTTCATTGTGGTAAGGAGCTTCCCTGGTTAGTCTTGGGGTTCATTGGTTAAGTATAAAGGGGGATACGGGGGTAATCCCCCTTAATTTAGATAAATGGTTTTTTCATGCAGAATTATCCGATTTGCTTCGAATTTAGTATATATGTTCATTGTAATAAAGGGCTTCCCTGATTAGTTTTGGGGGTTCAATTGTTAATTATAAGGGGGTGGGGAACGGGGGGATGATCTCCCCTTAATATATTGTCGATTTCTTTATTTTTCGAGGGGCTTATTTCAAATTCTTTGAAATAAGTGTATAATATACAATTAGTGTGAATAGCCTGTGAGCTCAATGCCCTCAGTTTAACTGGGCAGTTTTCTTTTTTATTCTTTTATTTTTCCAGATGTATAGCCATTTCAATTCTTTCTGGGAAAAAAAAAAAAAAAAAAAAAAAAAAAAAAAAAAAAACTTTTGCTTAAAATTAAATTGTTTGGGGTCAAAAGTAAAATCGCCAAAAACAAAAGATAAATCGCCAAATTTTGTTTCAACAGCAATCTTGCCCCTTGAATAATTTTTTAAGCATTATGAACATTCCTAAACATGTTTAAATTAAATATTTTCGTTTTATAATATTATCTCTCATCAAAACTATTTTTCTTTTTTTTTCTTTTCTTTCTCTTTCTTTCTTTTTTTTTCTTTTTCTTTCTTTTTTTTTTTTAAATAAAATTAGCAACAGTTTTTCTTTTATTTTTCGAGATGTATAGCGTTTTCATTTCTATCAACAATAATGGTCGCCAAAAATCAGCAATGGTAACCTTTTCGGCCAAAATAACAGAACTTTCTATCATAATTCTGTAACTAATGTACGTATAACAATATGTTATATACTAAAACCTTCCCTGAAAAATTATCTATCGAACAACGCAAGTTACATCAAAATCCATTCAGTGGAACTCGAGTTATAAAGGAACGGAACGAAATTTTCGTTTGTGTTATATATATATAGTAGATTATGCTTGTTTTCTATCAGAAGTTTAACTAAAAATATTAATTGAATGCATGGTGCATTTATTTGTACTTATCACAGTCGCATTGTTTTTGAAAAAATAACAGTATTTAGTATTTTATATATTTTTTAAATTACGCCACCTGTAAAGATTTTTGTTAATTTTATTTTTATCAGTCTCACTCGAATACCCCGAAATTAAAATTTGCTTCTTGCAGCTAAAGGCTTATAATATATATATATTAATTAATTAAATTAAGTTTAACATTTTCATACATTATTTAATTATTAAATCAAATGATCATATATTTTAATGAACATATAAATATATTTTTGATAATGGTCATACAAAATATAATAAAATATGTAGATCAGTTCAATTTATTAAATCGATAATTACATGCAAGTTTTTTTTATTTAAATATTTTTCTTACAAATATTTTTACTTTCTTCTATCTATAATAGAAGAAAGCATTGCAATAGAAATTTTTTTCGACTTCCGGTTTTAGACTGATTTACACGTTTTAGGGATCAGAGATTCCGAAAAACATGTTTTTACAAAATGTATGTCTGTCCGTCCTCATTGTATCATCGAAAAGTGTATGAAGTTATGCTTCAAATTGAACCACATTTTTTTCTATGTTTTTGGCTATGACAAGCAGGTCCTACTTGAATTTGGGGATATTTCGACGAAAGGGGGTGCTGCTATCGCGATTTTTGTTCGATTTTCACTATTGTATCATCGAAAAGTGTATGAAGTTATGCAGATAATTGAATATTTTTTTTTCTATGTTTTTGGCTATGGCCAGCAAGTCCTACTTTAATTTGGTGATATTCCGCCGGAAGGGGGCGCTGTGATAGCCATTTAAAAATTTCAAATTCAAAAAGATGTACAAAAAAATTAGAAATCTTAAAAGTTTTTTTCGTTAAATGTTCGGCTTTGATCCGGAGAATCCGGAGCAATTTTTGTGTTGCCTCTATCTTAAAAAATGGCTGAGATATAGCGGTTTGAAATTTTAGGGTAGTTGACATTTTAGAACAAGACAGCAAAATTCATCCATAAACGGGTTTAATTTATGAGTTTTAGTTAACATGGTTTCGGCAAATTCTCTTTCATTGTTGTAACCATTGTTCCTATTCTTATATGCTTAACACTATATATTTATATTCGACAACGTCAAATTCTCGTCAAACTTGGTGATAGTTGGCGAAATATCGCCAAATTTGGCGACAAAAATAGGTTGCCATAGATGAAGCCAACTTGGCTGTAGAGGACTAATTTGGCGGTATTTTCATTCAAATTCAATGTTGACGAGAACTGGGAATGAATCTTCTTTAATTGGGTTCCATGCATTTTAGCTTCGTGTTTTCCAGTAAAATTAGCTAAAATCGTAAAACCAAGGAATAGGGAGGCTATCTGTTCCTGTCGGTTCAGGCCAGAAAGACTTTTTTTATTTTAGTATACATCAGTTGATCGCATCCCGGTAACTCGACGATTCGCAAGCAGCTGGCGTACAACAGAATGACGAAAAATATTGATTTTATTGGCGATGTGATAGCGAATTTTGAAGTATTAACATGACTGAGATAGAATAAAGTTTTCGGATTGGCACATCCGACTAGTTTATTTATATTATTATATTTTTAATACAATGTTTAACTTGTAGAAATATTGTTGGATGTTAAACTTTATTTAATTAAAAATCATTCGTATAAAAAAAATACAAATCATACAACTTCTTTTCCTGCGAATATAACTGTAATTGAAAAGTATTCTGCCAGAAGCGGGATTCGAACTCACGTTCTACACGGAGAGCCAGAGCTTAAACTATTGCATTATACAACTGGGCAACGCCGATCGCGTTCAAGTGCACTTTAAAACTAAACAGGTTTTAGATTTAATCTCACGGGTGCGCAAATATATCGAATTTGTGTGGATCTTAGAGAATTCCCTTTTCTTTTTTAATATATAGGATGAGTGAAAGGTTTACATTTTTAAATGAAATGGATGTAATAAGATTGATGGGGATAGGAACAATATTTGGAGATTTAACGACTTCGGACGTTTAACATAAAAATAGTGTTTTTTTCTTACAATTTTTACATCATTGAATAAAGAGGAAAATGAATAAAACTTGTTTGAAATTTGTAGCTCAATTGAATGAATTTTTAATGCTTTTTAAATAATTTTCAAGCATGATCTATATATTTCATTTTTTTTAATGCCATCTCAAATATGACCATTTGTTTCCTACAGTATTGAAAAGAATCTAATAACAGATAAGGTGACCCAATGAGAAATTGATTGCCTAAAACAAATGAAAACCCGTTTTCTTTCTTTCTTATTTTCTTTTCTTTTCTTTTTATTTATTAATATATATATATATATATATATATATATATATATATATATATATATATATATATATATATATATTACATTTATCTTCCGTAATTCGGTTCCGCCCCAACAGTGGCTGAGAGGTTCTGCTTTCTAAGCTGGTAGACGGGAGGTGCTGAGTTCAAACCCCTGTCGCGCTCGTCGACCTAACCATTCGGAGTTTTCCGTGGTTTTTTTCGAACCTTGCCGTAAATACGGGTTAGGAGCCTTTAGAAAGAACCCCACGGAGGGCACTGCCCCTAGGTCCTATATCCCTCGAGTAGATAATCGGCCGTCATAAAATCAACCAACCGTAATTCCGTTCCTCCTCAAGTGTTGTTATCACGACTACAATGTTCTTTAAAATGTATATAAATATCAATAAAGATTTTTTTAAATAACATTTTAGCCCCAAATTACATTTGCTCAAATGATCGATTTTGGTGGGTATTCGATTATGGAAAATTATTAAACAATTTAATTATAAACCAAAATTTATCAACGAAAAAAACAGATTTCAATTTTCTAGTTTGATTAGGTACATTAAAATTTTATATATATTTACTGTTGAATTTCTTTAAATTATTCATCTGTTAATTTTATATTACTTTTTCATAACTAATATGACTAAACAAATCATGGCCAGATTCTTTTTTGATCTATTCATTAAATTTTTTATTGTTTTTATAGTATTTTTTCTCTTCTTTTTTAATCTTTTGCTTTTAAGATGGTTCTTATACGAATTCATTTTCTGTAATTGTATTTACTTCCAAGTGCTGTCATGTCCTTGAAAAAAAAATGTGAATATCACTAAAAGTGCTAACCAACATTTTTGTGCCAAATCACATTTCCTTAAATATGGACATATGATATGGACCGGATTTTGGAAGATTAAACATAAAATACGGCAATTTGGCGCTAAACTGAAATCTATCGCGAAAACGTATCAATGATTTCAATTCATGAATGAATGATTTCACATAATGCTTCAAGTTCCATTTTTAATTCTGCTTCTTACTGCTCATTATTTTTCTGCATTAAATAAGTTCACATTCGCTCCCGAAAATGTTTCCATGAGTTTAATGACTCTGAATGAATATACTCGCCTTTTTAATATGACGTCATTTTTCGTGACAGACACATTTCGCATTTCTGCATTTATACTCTTTATAGACGTTTCCAGTCGAATACTTCTTTAAAAATGACGCCACTTTCGCAGGTGAAAATATTAATTCATTTGAAGTTTCAATCGATAGATCTATATATTATTTCAGAACTGATGCAATGAAATAATTCTGGAAATGACGTAATTTTCACGCAATTAAAAGAAAATTGTAAAGTTTAAGAATTAACTTGAAAAATTACCGTCTTTGAATGCGTAGTTGTTGAAATATGCCAAGTGGTATTTGTGTGCCTTTAAAATGAATGTGTAATTTATTAAGTAACAAATATTATGTAAATTTACAAGGAAATCGTAATTTAGAACGTTTTTAGAACTTTTCTAGCTCATTTCGCCCTTTTAAATTTCGCACTTTATTAGATACCATTCTTAATGACCATTTGCATCTTAAAAGTTATTGCCATGCTAAATTTCATGTTTCTAGCCCCTACAATATCACAAAAGTAGTAAGTTTAGAACGTTTTTTCCTCCACCATTCTTTGAGATTTCGAAAAAAAAAATGTCATTCTGTATGAGTCTTCAAAAAAGCAGACACTTAAAATTTCAAGTTTCTATCCTTAAAAATTCCTTAGAAATCATAATTTAGAACGTTTTTAGAAAGCTGTTCGCGTATTTCACTCTTCTAAATTTCGAATTATATTTAAAACTGTTTTGTGCGAGCATTTAGGACTTAAAAGTAACAGCAATGTCAAATTTCCAAATTCTATCCATAACAATGCTATAGAAAGCATAATTCAGAACGTTTTTAGAATGATTTCCTCTAATTTCCCCCTTTTTGAATTTAGAAAAAGTTTAGAAGCCATTAGTAGTGAGCATTTGTATCTTAAAATTAATCGCCGTGCCAAATTTCTATCTTCTAATCCTTTCAGTCTCACAAAAATTATAATTTAGTTTTTTTCCTCCTGCACCCTTTAAAATGTTTAGGTTTTAAAATACTCTTCTGTGTGTTAAAAGAGCAGACATTGTAAATTTCAAGTTTCTATCCTTAATATTTCCACAGCAATCACAATTTAGAACGTTTTTCGCACATTTCCCCCTTTGAAATTTCTATTATTTTAGAAACCGCATTTCTAAAATAGCATTTACATCTTATAAGTAACTGCAATGCAAAATTTCAAGTGTCTAAATCCTTCAGAACAACAGAAATCGCAATTTTTGAACTTTTTTCGATCCTGCACCCCCTTGGGCGGGTTAGTGGCACCGACATAAAATATAGCCTATTTATGGGGCTAGAACAATCACCATCAATTTTCCACAATTACTTTTGGAATCAGTTTGGTAGTTGCAGAGATTACCCCCTTCAAACAATCAATCAAAGAAACAAACAAACGTTACTTCTTTATAATATTAGTATCGATGTAGGTGAATAAATTTACAAATTAAAAAAGGCGTGATTTCATAATCGTATAATAAGAACACTTATAATAATTAAAATATTGATAAAATGCTTAAATGATACAAACAGAACACAAAAAGGTTTATAAAAACCTTTTAATATAAAGATCGACATATTGTAGGTTCAAGAAGCTCTTCGACATCTTAAGCACCATTTTCTCAAATGTAAAATATTTTTGTTTTATATTAGAATTAGGAAATAGCATCAATAAATATAAAATCAATAAATATAATCTCCATTATTTCTTTTTTCCCTGCAACACTGGAATTAATCAGATTGCCACCATTTTGAAGAAATTTAATAAATAACATTTAAAAATAAAATAAAAATGCAACAATGGGAAAATTTTTTTAATCTACTGTAGGCATCCAAAAATGAACAGCTTTCACATAAAAAATAATTTTCAAAATTGGTTTAGAAGAAATAATGATTTTTCCGCTTATACCATAAATGTAATAGAATACTTCTGAGTGCACCTTTAATTGAACTATAAATGTTACACATTTAATTTTAAATACCGAACATGTGATGGTAAACCTCAATAACGTATATCAATTACATGGCAATCCGAGTATATTTATGCCGAGTATATTTAAGCTGTTTTTGTATTAAAGAAGGGTACACAATATGTTATGTATTTTCTTTTATCTTTTCTTTCTTTTTTTTTTAATGAGAAGGATCAATTGTAATATTTGAACAGTTGAATGAAATAGTTTTAAGTGATTGCGAATTTAAAATTATCCATATATATGTTGCGGCCAAAACCCGAAGTCCGACCAATTCGCGAAGTGGCCGGCCAGTTCGCGAATTGGCCAAGATTCCTGGCCAAAACCTGAAGTGAATGAAATGAACAATGCATTTCGGGTTTTGGCCGGCCAGTTCGCGAAATGGCCGGAAATCCTTGGCCAATATACGAAATAGTGATCCAAGGCTTTCCGAAAGGTGACACTCATGTGCACACGTGACACGTGATAGGAAAGGAAGTTCCTTGCTGTGACGATTATACTTTTTAGAAATTTATGACAGATGTTCTCTGATGAAGAATTCCCCGCTTCTGTGACTGATTCTGATACAGCAATTTCATTGTGATGATTATACTCTGATCTGTTGAAGAATTAATTTCCTGCTTCTGTGACTCAGGATTCATTGTGATTATTGTATTCTTCGTATTAGTATAGTATTTTATATAAATATTGTAAAAGGCTATTCTATATATTTTTTAATACAAATTCTTATGATTCATATAAAAAATATTCTTTGTCCAAAATCATTAGTTGTTACGAAAAGAAGCCAATGTATTTGTATGGAGGAATTTAAAAACATTATAATTCGTTTAAAAGTTCAAAAAATAGGGGGGGGGGTAAAGGAGGGGTCAGTGGAGAGCAATTGCCACTTGCTGAATTTTCAAATTTATAATTTTTTTCTCTTGTGATTTTGAAAGCAAAAGTAAAATTTATTCTTCTCAAATGCAAAATAATTAGACACTAAAAAGAGAAGTAATTAATAATTTTTGTCACGGAGTCAAAGTCCCCTTAGCCCCCTGTTAAAGACAGTTTTTAGATATGTTTTCCTTTTTACGTTCATGTGTTTAAAATTATCTTAAACGGAGGATACAGGGGTCAAATCCCCGCCCTGATTAAGAAAAATAGTAAACTGTTTCAATTCTTCATTTTTAATATGTATTGTTATATTTCTCTATTTATGAATAATATTTTTCTATATACTTAAAAATTGTTTTGCACGTAGAGTTCTGATAAAAAAAATAATACATTTTGTTTACTTCCTGTTTATATTCTCTATTTAATAGAAGAAAACTTGTCGGCTGTGCCAATCACAAAATATTCTTCTATCTCACACATGTTAATATTTCAAAAGTCGTATTTTTTTTAATTGTGTATATTTTCGAAACAAAAAATGAGAAGCATTTTGCATTGATAAATGAGACATTTTGTATCAACTTGTTTTTCGGGATTTCATACCCATAAAACGTATAAATCCGTCGGAAACCGAAAGTCCAAAAAAAATTTTCGATTACAATATTTTTTTCTATTATAGATAGAAGTAAAAATTAGATTAGAGTTACATCTGTTCGAAAATCTTGCCCCTGGTTGATATTGTTCTACGGGCTCCCATGTTAACAAATAAATATATTCCAGTGTTTTATTTAAGTAAAATTAGTTTCATGATGAATATCTAATACATAAAACCAACATAAAGAAAAGCACGATCACATTTAATTTCGATCATATGCGTTGGCCTTGCTATATTTGCTTTTCCTTTTTTCCCTACTAAAAAAAGTTTTCTTATGAAGTCTTGAAATACTTGAAACGTAAATTTACATTGTTTATTCTGCTATTTACGTTGCTTTGTAAACGTCGCATAATCATCTTAGCGCAATAGTATTTATATTTATCATATTGGTCACTTCGTGCACATATATCGTTAATAAGGTAATCACTGTAATGGAGTCACTTACAAAATGGGACCTTGTGCAATTCGCACTTATAATTTGTTAATACGGCAATCACTCTAACATGGTTTCTGAAAAATGCGGCTCCCTGCGCGTTGCGCTCATAAACCGTTAAAATAATGATAATTATAACGGACACCTTATACATAATGAGCATTGTGGGCTTCGCGCCTATTAACCTTTCAAATTGTGATCCGTATAACGGGGTCCCTTAATTTAAGTGGAATTTTTGTGCTTCACGACTATTAAGAGGCTACTTCAATCACGGAAGAACACCCACTCACTAATATTAATCCTATTGGAGATTTTTTTTTAAATATCTCTTTCATATGTCAATATTTTTAATTAAGTTTCTTTTGCATTGTGTAGCTTAGGTCGATCTCTACGCAGGCCGTTTTTTGATTTATCGATTTTGTTTACTGATTAATTTTATTAAGATACTTTAACTTTCGAAACCGATTCCAAAAGTGATAGTAGCCTCATAATAAACAAAAACTCTGTAAACAAAACCGAAAAGTAAAACAAATGACCTGCATAGAGATTTATATCAGCTATCCAAGGCAAAAACAATCATTTAAAAATATTGAAATGCAAACGAGATATTTAAAAAAATTCCCCTATGCGATTAATATTAGCCAGCGGGTGTTTTCGCGCGAATGAAGTATACGCTTAACTGTTACTACAGCTATCATTAAATTATGGTTTTGTGCTCTTCTAAACCTTTAAACTTTCATACGGCAATCACTGTAACGAGAAACCTCTCTGTAACGGGTCTCTACTCTTCGCGCCCAGATATCTTTCACATGGAAAACATCATTTTATGGAAGAAAATGTGTGTTTTCTCTTAAACATGATTCCATTTTTTCTGATAGAAAACTATTGTAAAACATTTGGGTCTGATGTCAATATCAGAGGAATGAAATACCAATGTAAATTTTGTCATTTGGACACAATCGTAGTCAAATATTGCCATTTTCTGGGTTAAAAAAATATTTTTTCAGTAGAATGGCTTTTTAAAATGACGTCATTATCACAGGGGAAAGCAATTAATTCTATTGAAATTTTGGTACGTAATTTCAGAGTAGGCAGAATGAAAATTATTTTGACGCAATCATAGAAAAATGCTGCAGTTTCATGTTTTTAAATGAATGTTTTCTTTTGATATATGATGTTAGTTCCATTTTAATGCCCTTGACAAACACCATTTATTTAATTTAATATTTTATTTTTTATCGTTATAATAAACTGTCATCAATGAAAATACAAGAAAGAAAAATCATATGCGTCAAGCATAGGTTATGAAATACTTCGCAATACTTATAGAATATTTTAACAAAACAGTTTAATAAGGTAAAAAAAATACTCAAATAAACATTTTAGAAAACGCATACCACTGTGCATAGCCGGAGAAAAACTCTCATTATTTTGCGAAACCCTGTATATGATGTACTGATTTGTATATATTCTATATAGTATTCTAAAATTTAGTTTAGTTAAAAAACTCATAACACAGTTGAAAATACACCTTCTGAAAATTATGCCAATGGGCAGAAATGTACTTGAATTATTTTGTAAAGACCAGTATATTACCTACAGGTTTTTATACACGCCAAATATTAAGCTACAATTTAATATAGAAAAAAATACACATAAAACTACTAAAAACACACTTCCAGCAATTACTTTTTATAGGTAGCCAAGTATCAAGTTCTTTGCATATCCCTGTATATGATTTAATTTATATTCTAGAAACTTCTCTTAGTAATCTAAACACTATATTTGTGCTTGAAAATGCATAATTCAAATTAAAAAGTATACTTAATGTACCTTTTTAAAATCACAATAGTAAATCTTAAGAATAATTTTGTTTTGTCCTGTATAGGATTAATAGAATTTATACACACCACGTAGTATGCAAAAATTTAGTTAAACTTAAAAACGCATAACTGAAAACGCACTTCCAGTAATTATCCCTAATAGATAATACTTCCGATACAGTACTGTATTCGAAATCAATTATGTGTCCCTGTAAATGAACAATAATTGATATTCACATTATATTCTACAGAAAAAAAACTCTTGTAGTAAAAATCCGCAATGTAAATCAGTTTCAGTATATTTCAAATAAAGAAACATAATTAAAATATGCTGCAAACATTTTGTGTGATCCTGTAAATCAATGATAAATTATTGGGCTCCTTATTCTATAGAAGCATGTTTTAGTGCAACTCAGAAATTCATATCATTTTATTATGTTTGTAGCAGTGTAACTTCATTAAGGCACGCCTCAATTGATTTTCCCCATAGACGATTGAGTCACATATTATTTTTGAGTACTCCTGTACATGAATTATAAACTCTACATACTTCATTTTCAATACCGAACTTGTCAAGCACTTACATTCAAACTGCTCAAATACCCATACCTATTTCGGGAACTGGCCGACGGCATCTGGCCAATTCGCGAACTGGCCGACAGCCTCTGGCCATTTCGCGAATTGACCAATCAATTTAAAACGAAGTCGGCCAATTCGCGAACTGGCCGATTTCGGGTTTTGGCCGTAACATATATATAGATATAAATATATATAATCATTACGGGATTGCTTATTGTTACAACTTCTACTCATTCGAGTATGTATTAGATTATGGTTGCAATTCTACATTGGGATAAATTTACTAACTTTATGTATTGTAAAAATGTAGGAAAAAAACTTGCAATTAAAAACAATTCAGGAACTTCACTGGAAATTAATGGGCAGCTCTGGTTCCTCAAAATAATTTCTCGAATAAATCTTGGTTCCTCAAAATAATTTATCGAAAAAAATCTTGTTTATTATAATCTAGAATAGTACACGAATAAATAAACGTACACCGGAAAAGATAATGCATTTAATTTTAAATATATTTAGAAACCACTTTGAGTGGTACACAGTACTCTCCCTAAAAACTCAGATCCAGAAAGTCTTCTGCTTTAAGGCAGTAGATAACAAAGGGAAATATATGCAATGCAGTAAATTGGTGATCCCCGGATAAATTCGCACACACTCCGTCTGATACTTGGTGTAAATTGTCCAAGGGCATAAGCGATAGTAAGAGGTGTAGAGGCTTAATCCGTTTGTGTAATAAAATAAATTAACGTTTCATTTATCTTTCATATACAGTAAAATCTCCATAACGGACACTCCCGAATAGCGGACACCTCTATTTAACGGATACTTTTCCAATCCCCACTCCCAAAATCTAAATTTTTGTATGTTTAACCTCTGAATAACGGACAGTAGTTTTGGCGATAAAGGATGAAAAATGTTTTTTTTTAAAGAGAAAGAAAATGAGAGAAAAAGTTTACAGGCTCTAAATTTATCAGGGCAATGTGTCACAAATTTTGTGACCACAGATAAATGTAGGGGGTGGCCTGGTGAATCTCCCAATTTTGCAATGGATTTTGTATCGATTTCTGTTTGATTTTTCAAACTTAATTGACATACATTATTCAGAGTTTCAAAATACGTTAACACATTTTTTAATCGTTTTATGAATATGTTGAGTTCTACGTACTCTGAATTTAGTGTCTTATTTGTGATTAATGTTTCGAGAATGACCTCAAGAGTGAGCTAGATGGGGAGGCCTACCAAATGGCTTAAGCACTCACAAGCCCCGTCCAGAAGAGTTGGTCTCTTAATTTGGAACCAATTCTAGATGAGAGACCTGCACATGGATTGACACCCCCAGAGGTAAATATTATTTTAAACTTGGAGGACATTGGAGCCACGAACAGATTTTACGTGCACCAGCTCCCATTAACGTACACGGTCCCACAGCAGCCGGAGCCGAGAGAGGTTGTCACCCTCGACCACGGTCGATGCTGCTTCACTTTCGGTGATCTTACGGGAACCGAGCTTATTAGTCCGCGCCACTGCGGAATTCGAGAATGACCTCAAAACGAAAGCGATCAACTTAAAAAGAAAAATCTGAAGTTGTAAATGTATGTGAATCTGAAAACAGAAATTGAGTTTACGAATACTTGCCGAATGTTTTAAAATAACTAAACACAAGTGGGAGAGATTTTACGAAATAAAGAAGAAATAAGGAATTTGTGGATTACTAACTCTAGCTCTAACACGAAATATGTGAAATTGAGGAATACTGATTCCATTGAAATTGATTCTATAATTCTGAATTGGTTTATTTTACTTCGTTCAAAAAAAATTCCTATCAGTGGGCCTTTGATTTCAGAAAAAGGCTTTAGAAGTCGCCAAAGACCTCGGATGCTGGAAAAGTTCCCGTTTCGGCACAACATTGCTTTCAAAACAATATGTAAAAAAGTAAAATCTGCAGTTCTTAAAAAAGTGAAGAATTGGCATGAACGACTGCAATCAATTGGTAATGGTTATGTGGAGAGAACATTTTTAATGTTGATGAAATCGAACTCTTTTTCAGAATTTTTCGAATAAAATTTTCTGCTTTAAAAAAAGACTGTATCGGTTAAAAATGTCAAAAGAGCGACTCACTATTTTATTATGTTTCAATGTAATAGGAGAATTTAAAATCCCTCTTAAAATTGAAAAATCTCTGAAACCCACGTGTTTCTCAAAGAACATCCAATTTAATAAATGTTGTGTTATGTGGAGAATAAATAAAAAAGCGTGTATGCCTAGTTCTTTGGAGATTAAATGGTTAACTTCCTTTCATAATAGGATAAAAAAGAAAAGAAAAGTTATCTTGTTTTGGGACAATGCAAATTCTCATCCAAAACATTTGAAATTGGGCAATAATAAAACTATGTTTATATCCCCCCCAAACACAACTTCCATATCCCAGCCCCTTGATCAAGGCGTTATACACAATTGTAAATCCTGGTACTGAAAACTTTTTTAAAGCTACACTCTTTCGAAGTTAGATTCTATGAATACGCTTGAGAACTGACTAAAATTATTTAATGTTCCCAATGTGCTCGAATTTGGATATCTTCAACTATAAAAAAACATAACCGGAAAGCGTACAACAATGTTTCAGAAAAACAGTCTTTATATTAAAAGAAAATTAAACACTTATTATCGATAAAAAGGAAAAATTAAGCGCAGTAAGTCAATTAATGAAATGTGTCAGGAGTGAAGAAACTGCCGAAATGTTCGTCAACATTGATGACGACCTACTGAAGAAGAATCAGTTAATGTAGGTGATTATATTCTTTCAGAATCTTCGACAAAAGCCAAACTCTATTAACTATATCAATAAGATACTGAAACTAATGGATATTTCCTGCAATATCGAGAATTTCCAAGAAGCAGTAAAATACAATGAGCAGTTTTGTACAAAAAAAGATGATTCAGAAACATTAAAACAACTCATAGAATTAAAACTTCACATAGAAAAACAAAACGCATGTAATCGAAAGAAGAAGCAAACTTTTGTAACAGACTTTTTTTTTCTTAAGAATGTAATAAACAGTGTTAAAATGTCTGTACAATATCATTCAGGAGTGATTGTGTTCAGATTATATACCTGAATTCAGGCATTTTTTTTCATTTTCAGTGCAGAAATTCTGGTTTCTCTGATAGTTAAATTCATAAAATAAGACTAAAATATCAATTTTATATGATTGCTAAACATAATTAAAATTCATATTTTTCATAATTTTACCTCCATGTATTAAATTATATCCCCCCCCCCACATTCTTTCCATACGTAAATATTTTCTCACTAAAATTTCAGCTATTTTTTCAGGAACTTACATATCATTTCAGTTTTACTGCTTAAAAAAATAAATTTAATTTCTGATTAATCATATAATAGAGGTTCCCGGACATATAAAAGCCAATTAAGGAAACATTAAGCATTTCTTAACGATTTTGGGAAACTCTGAGGTTTTCCCAATAGCGGACACCTCTGAATAGCGGACAATTTCTGCGCTCCCGAGGTGTCCGTTATTTGAAGGTATTACTGTATTTGGGTTTTTCGGAAAGTTCCTTCTGTTTGGGAAATCCAATTCGTACCGGATAATTCTACCCGTGAACTATTAAACATTAGATATAGGAATTAAAGTCTAATAATTGATAGAATTTTCCGGCACGAACCAACTTTCCCAAACGAAAAGAATTTTCCGAACACCCCAATATATTAAACAAGAATGCGATTTTCCCAATTACGGATGACA
Organism: Maratus michaelseni; assembly: GCA_963931845.1. Lineage (NCBI taxonomy): Eukaryota > Metazoa > Arthropoda > Arachnida > Araneae > Salticidae > Maratus > Maratus michaelseni. The sequence goes on from OZ007595.1 coordinate 135,310,073, forward strand.
TCTTAAACAGCCGGATTGTTTTCCACGAAACTTGAAAACAATATTAAATAGATCACAAAGTAATGATTTAGCTAGTTCTCGAACTCCAGAAATTTCATCTTGATAGGTTAAAATGAACTCAGCTCTGAAAATGCTGCTTGCTAATGAATCGAAAAATGTTCTATCGATTTTCACGAAACTTGCCTCCTATATTTATTCGAGCACGAGAAATCGAACTAGCTATGCCTCGAATTCGAGAAAGATCGTTTTGACAAGTTAAACTCAGCTCCTCACTATAAATACTGCTATAATTCGAAAACGGCTCGAACGATTTTCACAAAACTTGAATCCTATACTAATTTGGGCCCGAAAAAGCTATCTATCTAGATCTCTAATTCGAGAAAATCCATTTTTATGGTTAATAGAAAATCAATATTGAAAAGGACGGTATAAATTGATAATCGTGTGGATGATTTACATGAAATCAGGTGTATTAAAAAAATCCCTGGTGGCTCGGCCTACAGGCACAGGTAGATTTCGAAGCCGCAGACCGTGTGGTGTCTGTTTGTTGAGAATTGTGGAAGAAATGACCTTTTTGCCATGGTGCCGCAGTTGGGAACGCCCACTTCGAAATCTAACTTGTTTGAAGGCGAAGACGGCAGAGAATTTTTTTTTTTTTTGCTATAAGGGTTGGTCATATAAAAAACTTGTCAATAAAAATTTTTTAGATAATGTAAAGAAGATTTATAATAAGTTTCATCGGATTTAATATCTTGTGAATTGACGAAGTTATGATTTTTTTTCTTATAAAACCCCCTTTCTCCCCCTTGGGGTCATTTTTAATGATATAAAAAAATCTGTCATACATAAATTTTCCGCCCTTTTCCTAGAAGTAATAATAACTCTAAACGAATTCGATACGTATCATAATTAAGAAATTATGGTGTTTTTTCTGTTTTCACAAAAAGCCCCCCTCCCATTTAAGCCCATTTGGTTCGATTTTGCCCATTAACAAACTTGACCGAGATTTTATACCCCTTGATTTTATGTATCAGTTTGGAAGAGATTTGTGCAGAATTATTGCAGTTATCGTGTCCATAAAAAAGTGATATAGATAGATAGATAGATAAATAGATAAAGTTTTGAACTGGGGGTGGTTTTGGGTTTTGGGAGTCATGATCGGCGTAGATGTGCAAAAATTTTTCAAAAATTCCAACTTAGGGGAGAAAGTAGTAGGTAGTATTACTTACGAAATCTACCTAATACGTGGATATGATCTAACTCGGTCTCAACTTCAAAGCAATTTATTTTGATATGTTAAAGCAACTGTTTTATAATTAATTTTCTGGAATCGGAATTCTCCTCAATGATATTGGTCATTGATCACCAGCACGATTCATGATGATATGGAAGGCGGCGCTAACAATTTGCCTTGTTTACTTAATCGATCACGAGAAAATGGTCTATGTATACCGAGGCAGATGGCCTGTTTAGTTTTCCATAAACAACATCATCTTTCGAACGTTGCCCGAAGACTAAGATATCCTGTTGTTGTTTTCCAGTCTAATACAATCTGTGTTATAAAGCAAAAACGTGTCCATGAGTAACTTACAGCTATAGAGCTCAAATTTTGAAGACACGGCGTTTTTTAGCTGACACGGAATTGTGACTGAATAGTATTCTGTTAAACTCAAATAAAGTTATGAGTAACCATGCTTCTGAAAAACTTCCTATCACAATGTTGAGGAGAGTTCCTGCGGGTATCTCGCCAATTGGAGTAAATTTTGTGAGCGCGGCCTGGAACAAATGTAATTTAATTATTGTAGCCTGGTTTGTTTTTAGACGATTATATAATACAAATTAAAATTAAAATATCTAATATTTTATATTATCAACATATTATAATGGTTATATCTGCATTAAATTTACGTTTCTTTAAGTTATTGGACAATTTACTGATTGATGTGAAAAAAAATTACAATTTTTTAAGACAAGAAAACAACGTCATTGTCTTTTATTTGTTGCAAATATTTTTTGTATGATTAATTTTGATAAAATCAACAGATTTTACCTAAACATGACAATCGAATTTTCCTACGAAATACAAAGTTTTCATTTTCATTTTCTTTTTTTTTTTTTAATTTGTTGATTTGTTGAATTTAAATATTTTCATAAACATTTTGTATTTTTGTTAATATTTCTTGATAAATAACTGCTTTTCTCTATCATAGATAATTGCTACGTTTAAAACCACTACCATTATTGCAAATATCGCTATAGTTTGATGCCATGGCTATATACTCTGTCTCAAAATTAGCAGCGGTTTTAATACCAAGAGAATTTTTCTACCAAACATGTCAAGTAGTTGCAGAAATATCTCAAATTTGCAACCAACTATTGCCTTGGAGAACGACTGTTGAATAATAAGCATTTTAATTTTTATAAAACATGGAGACTAGCACTTAGGTTATGCATGACGTAATCGCATTCATATAAAGACATTTATTTTTATAAATGTCAATCAAAATTTCCTGCTATATATAAAGTTTTCTTTTTTAAAAACTCAAAATATAAGTTCTATGTTCCCCCGCCCCATAAAAAATGACATTATATTTAAAAGAATCTCCCGAAAATCCAAGATGCACACGGGAAGAGTTCAAGACAGATTTACCTGAAGACTTCATCTTTTAAAAAGGACGAATGGCTAATTCTGTAGAAGAAGCACTTAAAAGTGCTTACCGAGTTATCGTCTTCAAGTTAAATACAAAAGCAACTAAAGGTAGGCATTTCCAATTCTGGGTTCATCAACTTAGCATGGATAATTTTGATGGATATGGGAGCGTGCAAAATCAAGAAACGATAAACACCGATTAATCAATTTCTATTGGAGAACATGTGTACCAACTTCTTACAGGGAGGTAAATTGAAGTTGTTGACACTACCTTACGTGCTGTGAATTATACAAACCCTCGATCAAAATGTTTCTTTATTGATGGACCTGGGGACACTGTAAATACTTTTGTCTATCAAACACTTTATCACAAACAAAAGCGCAAAATAAAGTGTATTACATTCACTAGCGTTGTTTTCATTCTGCTACCTGATGGAAGTACGTCAAACAAGACTTTTGGACTTAAAGTTAAGTTCAATTTGAAAGATCAAACCCTCGATCAAAATGTTTCTTAATTGATGAACTTGGGGACACTGTAAATACGTTTGTCTATCAAACACTTTATCACGTACAAAAGCGCAAAATAAAGTGTATTACATTCACTAGCATTGCTTTCATTCTGCTACCTGATGGAAGTACGTCAAACAAGACTTTTGGACTTAAAGTTAAGTTCATTTTGAAAGATCAAAGCTAGTTCCGCTAAAGCTGTCGAACTCAGCAAAATTGATGTATTTTTGGTGGATAAAGCACCTATGCTGCCACAATACGGACTGCACAACATAGATCAGTTGCTGCGCTCTATTGGAAGTCCAAATATGCCGTTTGGTGGAAAAGTCCTAGGAGGGGACTTCCGCCAATGTCTACTAGTACAAATGTGAGTAAACAGGAGTGAAATATTATGTTTATAAATCAAAAGAAGTGACCTCTGGCATCACTTCAGTTCAATTACATTGAAAGATAATATGCGAGTTGATCTAGAACACAGAGAATTCGCCAAATACCTTCTGAAACTTGGAAATAGAGAGCTACCTGAGTACGCGGATGGGTGAAATCGAACTGCACGCAGATATACTTTCAACGCGGCTAACGAAAAAGAAAGGCTACCGCGGTGCTTTACGCGTATCTTTTTTTACAGACCGTGGGAATCACGTGATGCTCGAATTCACCAATGCAGGTGTACGAAAAGAGCAACACGTCACTCTAGCGGTCTGTAAAAAAAGATAGGTGGAATGCACCGCGGTAGCCTGTCTTTTTCGTTAGCCTCGACTTTCAACTGGTGATCTCATCGATGAAGTCTTACAGAGTTGCCTAAACAAAGAAAATTATGAAGAAATGAGGGATCGTACTATCCTTCACCATTAAATAAAGATGTCTTCAAGATAAACGCCGACATTTTTGAGAATCGTCCTGGAGAGTATGAAGTCTACCATAGCTACGACCCCATCAAAAACCAACCTGAAGGAGCACTCCAGTTTACAACAGAATTTCTCAATTCCATTTATATAGCTTATTTGCCACCTCAAGCGATACAGATAAAAGATAACAAAATTATCACACTATTGCAAAATTTAGATATTTCAGAAGGTCTTTGCAATGGACAATGTATAATTATAATAACATCGTTAAAGGAAAAATAATCACAGAAGAAAATTCAGATCGGGAAGTACATATTGCGCGAATTACTCTTGATTCAAGTATAGGTCCACTTGGATGCAATATGCAAACGCACAAATTCCCTGTAAGTCTAGCATTTGCAATATCTATATATAAAGCTCAAGTCATACCTTTGAGTTTGTTGGCGTCGATTTAAGGATTCCTGTTTTTATGCATGGAATGCTCTACGTAGCTTTTTCCAGGGTTAAGAGAAGAAACAGTATAAATGTACTTCTACCAAAGAAAATCCTCGTCACACTCATAATGTTGAATGGAAAGAAGTATTGAATACTTCAACAACCAACCAACTTAGTTCTTAAGACCGCAGAAATATGTAAGAAACGATTTACTAGAAAATACTAAGAAAAAGGATATAGAATGACAGATAAATAAAAAGTTCAAAAAACGAATTGTTAGAATTTGTTTATATTGCTTTTAGTAACTCGAAATGGCATTTTCCTGGAGAAATAAATGCACTTAAAAACAAATAAATAAAATTTTTTTCAATACAAAATGAACGAAGAAAAAAAAATCACAGTGCGAGGCCCGGTCTACCATGTACTTTTGTTTTAATTCAAAAATTATTTTTTGACAAGTTACGGAATTTTAAATTTCGTTTAAGCAATATTTTTGTTTTTAGAATTTTTTTTTTTTTTTTATCTTTGATAAATTTTTGTAATTTTGAAATTGAATTTTTTTGTAATTTTGAATTTTATTTCAGTTATTTTTTTAATTATTTAAACATCTCTTATTTTTAAATATTAAGGTTCCCCTTTATGTCATTAATCTCGTTACTGACTAGTGCTGCCATCTTACTTTTAATTTATTAAACTGCTGCATAATAAATAACATTTTTTTACTACAAAATGAACGTAGAAAATAATCACTATGCTCTTATTAGTAAAGTGTATTGATAAAGGATAAGGATTTAAGAAATATAAATTAATGATTTAAATTTATTAATTAAATGATAAAGTGTTTTGAAAGTAATATTAAACGAAACCCTTTGTGCGATTTTCGACTACACTTACTCACTTTGTTCTATTACTATGTTTATATTAAAATCTTCGTGGTAGATTCCTATTACAATACAAATATTTTAGAAATATACTGTGAAGATAGTGTTAGCCAAAGATTAATTTTGAAGTAGCGGTAGCAGCAAGCATTGCCAAATCAAGCTCTTCAACTGAATACCAAAGAGCAAATAAGTACAATAATGTATTTTACAATGAGTGCTTCTTGTTCATTATAAAATTTGTTTAAAATCATTTACGCATACTAGAAGCTGATAGCGTATATTCGTTCATAATACACAAAATATGTATATATATTATAAACCAAAAACATGCCCGCGAATAAAGCTTAGCTTCATCTCGAAGGCTGCACTGACGAGAACAATAAATTTGACTTTATCGAAATTTTAGATCTTCTAAACAATTTCTAAATTCTAAACATCGCACAATTTCAATTTTTACACTATCGAATGTAAAAAAAAAAATTACTATCAAATGCAATTTCTTTGGAAATAGAGCCCCACCAGTGGCTGAGAGGTTCTGCTCCCAAAGCTGGTAGAAGGGAGATGCTGGGTTCAAACCCCTGTCACGCTTGTCGACCTAACCGTACGGAGTTTTCCGTGGTTTTCTTCGAACCTTGCCGTAAATACGGGTTAGTATCCCTGAGAAAGACCCCCACGTAGTGCACTCCCTCTAGCGCTTGTATCCCACGAGTTAGATAATCGGACGTCATCAATCAACCAATCTTTGAAAATAGTTTATTTATTTAATTTTTATTATTATTTTTAAATATTTTTCAAGCACGATTTTTTTTAAATCTATCTTATAAATAAAACTTTAATTATATTACGAACGTTTAACCAGTTTTCACAAAAAAAAAAAAAATATTCAACAACTTTTTTTGCAAACGTGTAATAAACGAAATCAAAACTTAAGAAATAAATAAAGTACGAATTTAACAGACATGTAATCGAATTACACACGTAAACACTAGTGTTTACGGTGCTTGTTTTTGCTTGTTTCAACTGAAACAAGCAAAACAAGTGGGTAAGTGTGATCGAAGATCGCTCAAAGGGTTTCGTTTAATATTCCTTTCAAAACACTTTATCCTTTCTTTAATAAATTCAAACAAATTTCATTTAGCAACAACAACAAAAAAAGTCATGTTTTTTATAAAGTAAAAATTTACCGGTCTATTTTTTTCCTTTTTTTCGAATATCTAAACCAGCCGGATAGCGGTCCAAGCCCGCTATTATATTCTGTCATAATAATATCCGTCATACGGACTAAATGCAATATTTAAAAAAATAATTTCAAAATTAAACAAATTGTACACCTTCAAAATGTTAAAATATGCGAATATTTCCATAATCGGATTTTTATCACGATTCAATATGTTTCTCAAACTCATATATTTACTATTCTCTATTATTTATATTGATACTCGCTTTGTATTATTCTCAAACATTTGAAAAATTAGTTAAACTTCCTATATGACGTCAGATTTTCTTTTTAATTCTCTAATGACGTGATATTAATCTGCTTTGTCCACTTACGCATACTCATACTCCTTGTATTATTGAGAAATCTTAGACATTTTCCGTTTTATTACGACTTTGATGTCAATCAATTTTATTTCATATTTATCTTTTTTTCAATGGGTGAAACTTTTTATTTCATTTTCATTTTTCACGTGAAAATCGTCTGATAGAAAATTTATTATTGTAAAAAGAATTTCATTGTGGATTTTAAATCTTTGGCATCTGCTATAACGAAAAAGGTTTCAATTTAATAGGAAAATGCTGTTAGAATTTTGGTTTTTTATCTCTATTTATTAAAATAATACGATTTTTTCAAATTTTAATATTTTGAGCTCTTCACAGCTGCTATTCAGATTTATACACTAAGTTTCAACTCTGTAAGTTACATACTTTTTGAGAATGGCTCTGTGACGGACAGACAACGGAGCGGGGGTAATAGGGTTTCGTGAGATATACGAAACCCTAATAAAAAAGGTTGTCGTAAATGCAGAAATATTTCGCTATTAACCGCTCGCATGCAGCTACTACGAAAATACCAAAACATGTTTACGGTGAAGTTGGGGAAATCTAAAAAAATATATTAAAAGTAAAAATATATCTCATAATGAAAAGAGGAAAGTTTTTTAAACTAGGTAAATCATATTCAATGGTTGGAGTATTATAGTTGACATGTATCCCAACAGAGCGAAAAATGCCGAGTCTAGGACTCGAAACTGGGCTGGGTACCTTAGTTTGCCGTGCCAATGCTTTCCGTGCTTTGACTATCAGGTAAGTCAAGGTACCCAGGTTCGAGCCCTGGCACCGGCATTTTTTGCTCTGTTAGAATACAGGTCAACTCTTATATTCCAACCATTGAATATGATTTACCTTGTTGAAAAAACTTCCCCCTTTTCATTATGACCTAATTACATGATGTATAGGGGCTTCTGTGTTATATCACATTTTCATCATGTAAAAATGCTATAGTTATAGCTCGGATGAATGAAATTAGCGCTGCAGTTCGCAGCCATATCCGATAAATAGGAATGAATCATGCCAGCCAGGATATCGTTAGGGTAGCTCAGTATGAATAGCATTGGCACGGCGAGTGAAGGTACTCAGGTTTGAGTCCTGTCCTTGTTCCCTGAAACTCCAACCGTAGAATATGAATATAAAAAAAGTAAAAATAATATTTAGGCGTTTCAATTAATACCGATTTACATTCTGTATACCGGGTGGGTATATTCGGCATCTTTAACCCGAGTAATCCTCGTTGGATCGCTCCAGCTCCTAATGCATATAAAAATTCCAATATTTTTCTTATTAATATTTTACTTCTATATTCGTGAAATTTTCATATACATATAGCTGTTCGAAATATTCAGCGTATAATCCGCACCATCCCCATCCTTTAAGCTAAAATTATCTTCTTTTAATTTTTGACTTAGTGAAAGCTTATACAGGGTGAATCTAAACTCTTGGGCAAAATTTTAAGAGGTGATAGTACACATCAAGACAAACAATATTAAATAGGAAACTTAGGGTCCCAGACGTCTTCCGAAGGAGATAGGAGCCATTAAAGTTTAGGGTACAAAATTTCAAATGACTATAAGAAACGGAAAATTTGGTCGAATTGTTTGCGGTTTTCGCTAAAACTATTCTTTACGTCAGTATTTTCTTAAAAATAAACTTTAAAGATAAAGTGCTTTAGACTTTGGAGTAACGAAAAATTATTTTTTACCGTTACTTTTTGTATCTCATTAAATGCTTTCAAAAGCTTAGACTTACACTTAAATTTTGAGCTCAAAATCTGAATCGTTGGGAGTGGTTAAGTAGCGCAAACGGAACTGTGTTCAGGATTTGGAATTTGAACACCCCCCCCTGAACACAGTTCAGTTATTTCCGATCTTGGTGTCGTAGACCATGCAGAAACTACCACCCCCTACACGTAAAGTAAACGATAGAGGGATGACAAAATTAAATAAAAAAATTATTTTAAAAATAAATTTTAAAGATAAAATTCAAAAATGCCGATAGAGGGCGCTTTAGACTTTGGAGTAATGAACAACTATTTTTTACCGTCGACTCCGACGAGGACCTGGTTGCGAGGATTGCCGTCTTAGCATACGATATCCGGGAGATAACCCGGGATATTCACTAACGTTCGCAACTCCCTCCACCGGTGGTGTGAGGCCTGCATCGTTGCTGTTGGGCACTCTTTCGAGCACTTTTTAAATTCCATTCCCATTCCATTTCAAGTCATTAAATGTTATTTTGTTCAGAATGAAGGGGAAACAGAAATCGTGTTTTAGGTAGCTTTCAATACAAAAAAAGTATAAAGCTACCTATTGCAGCCGTTCGGAGGAAAGCAGTTCCGGAAAATTTCGATATATTTTCACCGATCATGACTCCCAGACCCCAAAACCACCCTCCGTTCAAATGTTGATTTATATATATATATATATACACACACACACACACACACATATATATATATATATATATATATATATATATATATATATATATAATTATAATATCTATGAATTTCAAAAACATATCAAGTTCTAATATCATTCTACTAAAATCTACAAAGAGATAATTAATGATATTGTGTAATCAGAATACCACATAGCTAATAATTAACTTGTGCAATCATAAAATTACCATAGCATGTGCTTCAATGGTAATTAGCCAAATTTACTCATACCTGAAGAACATTTAAAAAGAAAGAGAGAGAAAGGGGGGACAAAATTATAAATTGGAGTTGCTATTAAGTAAACACAAATGGATTAATAAATTAATTATGAACATTATTCAGTGGAAAAACTGGACCACAAGAGAACCAATCAAGAATTGGATATGAAAAAACATATGTGGATGTACTCGTCAGCTTGGCTGCACCCACATGTGTTTTAAAAATAATTCAGTATTTCATAATTCTACTGGCATGATGCTAAGAACAGTAGAATCAGCCAAGTATACTGAATAATTACCAGACAACAATTGGAAAAATTTAAAATTGGAAATATGTAAAATGTAAATAAAAAACCATTAAGAAATATATAATATATCACTTACAACGATTATCCTAAAATCTTTATAAATCACCACACTAAATTACCACCAGATATCATTTTTGAAATAATATTGGATATTAGAACCCTTAAATTGTAGTAAAAAATGTTTTACTCACAAGAATGATCCAGAATCCTCAAAATATAGCAACTTCTGCATAATGATCAATTCCACATGGCACGTATCAAACATGTTGACATTCGAGTCGAGTTGAGAGAAATCATTTGAAAGACAAGTTGAGAGCTCTTTTTTTTTTTAAACACAACTCGATCAATGACACCCTAACACAAAATAATTCAAAAACACACAAAACTATTCTGTTGATAATACTCTTATAACAAAATTATATCCGTGAGTATATAATTACTCCATCTAATTTTAATTCCTGAAAGTAAAATTAATATACAAGCAATAGCTCCCTCTATAGTTAAATTAAAAATAATATCTATAATATCATCAACTAACTAAAACGTAAAGTGTCGCCATCTGTTGGTATTATAATTATTCATAATTAATATTTAGTTACATATCCATATTATTATTAACATAATCACATTATATTTAATCAATATATAAATTTTAATAAAAAATACTTCCTTGTAGTTTTTACATTAAATTCGAATAAAATCCTACAATATGAATAAATATACACAGAATTTATTCATCCTGCACAGCATTTCAGATATTCTTAACAAGAGTATATTTTGTAAAAGAGATATTATTTTAAGACAAAGTGCTATGCTGCCAGCTGTGTTAAACCAGCTGTGTGATATATATTATAAACTTATAATTAAATTATTAATACTTTATTGTTACTTCTACTTAAATATATTTTAGACATGTTATTAAATAATTAATGTATTGTTTATACTTATACTTAATTATATTTTAGATTTCAGAGATTAATTTAATATCAAATTAAATAATTATTATTATTACTACTGTACTTCAATCAAATTTATGCTATGCAGTAATTAAAAATACTTATTAAATTTAATTTCATAGATAAAAATAAAAAACTATATATATATTTATACACTTTGCAAATAGATATGTTTGTGAGTTATAATAACCAATGTTATCCATGTATAATTTTATGTGTTATTGTATAAGTTAAATTATAAATGTATGAAAACTGCTCATCAAAGACACCCTAAACATATGTGATCGGCAACGCACAATCACATAGTGTACATAATGTTCAATCAAATTTTAAATTTCCTAATATGTTATAATTGTATTAATGTATGTTATAATTGTAATATTATATCTATTGTTATATGTTATCACACATTAAAACAAAAATTTATTACATACAGTGTTAATAATTAAATGATATAATAAATGTTATTTAAAAGAGTTGATAATTGAATTTATCATAAAAATTGGATAACCATATATTTTTGCTTGATCTCGAATAAATCTAATATTTTTCTTTTTATTTATATCTGAGCATAAGTATTTTATACGATGTAGATAATTGATAATTATATTTTTATATACAGATTTATATAAACATGAAGCATAATTGGTAAAAATATTTACTTTAAATGGAAAATGAAATCTCTTATCATAAATATCAAAAATTAATTTATAATTATTATTAATATTGATTTTTAAGTCAAGAAAGTGAATATTATTATTGATTAAATCATTTTCGCTTAATTTAAGTTGAGTAGGATAAAAATTGAGTGGTGATGTGCAATTTTTTTCATTGAAATAAAAAATGATAATGTCATCAATATAGCGATAAAATACATAATCATTGTTCATACTAATATTTCTTTCATAATAATATAAGTAAAGGTCAGAGAGAATACTAGATGCTGTTCCGCCCTGCGGAATTCCTGGCATTGTTTATAAATAATATTGTCATATATGATGTAATTATTATGCAATGTAAAATTTAGTAAAGTTTTAAAAAAAATTACTGAAATATGTTCTTTTAATTTTAATTGAGATTTAAATTCTTTAAATAATATACACATTGTTTTATGTAAGTCTTTTATATCAATGTTATTAAATAAATCATTAAAATCCATTGTTTTTATGAATTTTACCGGATTGATATTATGTATTTTATTAATGAGTTGAAAACTGTTTTTTAGGCAATGTTGGTTATTATGTTTTAACGTTATATCATATATCTGCTTTAAAATATTAAGTAGTAAATTACTTGCATTATTATTATATGTGTTACACCCGATGGTAACAGTGCGAAATTTAATAGGATTTTTATGAAATTTTGGAATTATAACAAGATAAGGATAATTTAAATTATTACATTTGATTTTTAGTAATTTGTGATAATTTAATAATTTTCTATTATTTATTTCAATATTTAATTTAGTTTTATTAAAAATATTACTTGTGTTGATTGCATTGTGAATTAACACTTTATAGTATTCTTTACAAATGGTAGCATAATTATTTGGAGATTTATCTACATAAGTGATTATAAATTTGTTTTGTAATTCTGATATATGTTTATTTATATTATTAAAAGCTGCATGTGTAATATGATGATAATTTTTTATAATTTCATTTTTCATTTTATCTATAACAGAAAATCTCCATTCACTGAAATACTCGATTGGTTTATTGTAATCAATAGCAATTTTATATATGAATAAATCAAAATCTTGAATAAACTGCAATATTATGGATTTGATATTATACTTATATGGTAGGCGAAATTTTGTTCCATTATGCATTAAGTTTTGTAAAATAGGTTGTTCTACAATATTAAGATCACCAGTAATGATATGACCATGTGTTGTATTTATGTACTTTTGATATTTTGGGTCATTACAATAACATGGGTAATTATTTGAAGATACCATTTGTTTTGCAAAAGAATTGTAATTAAAAATTTTACGTCCAAGTGTGCGATTATATTTGTATGTCTTGTGAATGGTAAAATTTTTTATTGGAAAATTGTTAGTAATGTTGTTTATTATATTGTAAAAAGTGATATTATTAAATACATGATTGGAAAAATTTATAATTAATTGTGTATTATTAGTTTTATATTTAGGTTTATTAGAAAGACATGTATTTAATAGGTTTGCTCTATAATGTAGAATATCATAAAAGATATCACAAAAATGTGTAGAATATTGATTCTTTTTAAATACCTTGAAATATTGGTTCAAATATTTCTTTTTTATACTAAAAACATGTTTTCTTATATCAAGCCAACAATAATCATTACAAAATTTTGCCTCAAGATCATCAAGCTCCTTTTGAATCACAATATCATCAGTGATTTTTTGTTATTATGTTTACCTCTACCAGATCTTGAAGTTTTTTTTATGTTTGAAAAATTTAATCCTGAATAAAGATTTTTATAACTTTCATATTTAGTTAAATCTGAAAATACAGGATGTGATTTTTTGTATACTAATTGATTTAATCCATAAGGATATGTAGTATTAAAATGTCTTATATATTTAGATTCTAGAAAAAGTCGTTCAGTAAAATTTTTTTGTATTTTAAGTATTTTAATAGTAATATTTTCAAAATCATGATTTTTGAAATGAGTATATTCAATATTATGAGTTGTTTGAAATTTAGATTTTTTATATTTATCAATATGAGAACGATGTAAATTTAGCCGCTTATGTAATTTTTGTCGAGACTGTCCTATATATTCCATATTACACGAATTGCATTTCAATGAATAGATTACATTGTATGCTTTGCAAAATTTTACCAAATTAAGATTGTTATTATTTGAAATCTGTGACTTATCAGCTAATGGACATGTAAGGCAACGCTTTGATTCACACTCACGAAAACATAGTACAGGCTTGGGACAATAGAATAGGTTATTTGATAACGATCCAGGAAGATCCCTAATAATCTTCCTGTACCAAGCATTTGTCCTGGATCCACCAAGGCCTAAATTGCCAGTATCTAACATTTTACTAATAACTGCCATAATTGTTTGAAAGCAATAGAAATTGCAAGAGATACATATAAAAATATATTTAAAGATAAAAAATGTTTTGAATCAACCTTATTGTTATAAAGTACTTGAATATCCATAAAAAATAAAATAAAATAATATAAAATATAAATATAAATAATAAGATTGACTTTTTAATACTTGATTAAATATAATAAGGCTATATTATAAAACTATATACATATATACATAAAGTCCCATTAAGCAAGCTAACATCAAAAGACAACAATATAGAATCCCCTAGCATTCATAAGTCAATACAAAATTAATGTTGGTAAAAAATAAAAAATAAAAAATAAAAAATTAAAAGAACCTGAATAAGATTTAAAAAAAATGCATTTGAAATTTCATTAGATAAACAAATGATACCAAGAAATAATAGTAATATTCTAAAATTATTATTATTAAATTATGTCATACGATAACGCTCGTATTTATAAATCAATTTTGATGATTTTTTATTAACTGTTAGGCCTTGATACGAGGATTCCAGAGCATTTTTTGGTTTACCTCTATCTTAAAAAATGGCTGAGATAGAGCAGTTTGAAATTCTAGGGTGGCTGACATTTTGAAACAAAACAGCACATTAACGCGATTACTCGCAAATTATTTTCTTTCATTGTTGTAATAATTTTCTCAATCATACGCATAAAACTATATATTCATATGCATGCGCCAAATTCTTGCCAAAATTGGTTGCATTTGGCGAAATATCGCCAAATTTGGCGACCAAAATAAGTCTTCATAAATGAAGCCAATTTGGCTATTGCTCAATCATTTGGCGAAATTCTTATTCAAATTCAGTATTAACGAATCTTTTGTAACCGTTTCTTTGCATTTTAATTTGCTGTTTTCGTGTAACATTAGCTAAAATTTTAAAACGAAGATATAGGAAAGCTACCTTTTCCTCCCGGTACAGGCCGGAAGGACTTTTTCTATTCTAGGATTGGAATGCTATTTTAAAGGAAATTTGTGATATTTACAGATTTATGTCTGGTTTGACGGCAAAGGCCTGTTCATATGGCGCCAATCTAAAGTTGGGCTAACCATGAATTTGCTTCTAGTTCGAATTTCGTTAGTGAGAGAGGTTAATTTTAATTGGACCTTTTATTTTATTTTATTTTATTTGTATTAAGAGACCTAACACGAACAGAATATTTGCTTTTCTGACCACCATTAGCTTGATGTTTGAGAATTTTTTAGTTGTTTATTGTGTACGAGGCATGATAGCTCCTGATATGAAAATAACGTTAGTGTTTCATATTTCTATTTTTCATCATGAACTCTGCTGATGCCGCGACTGTACTCTGCATATTTACGAACTTTCATTCGTAAGTAGATATAATTGTCATGTATTGTTATTCCGATAGAAAGCAATTGATTAGTGTTTCCTCTTTTCCCATAAAATCATCGGAGATTTCGGATAACGGAGTCAGATTTTTAATTTGAACTGATTTTTAGAGATATGACAATCACCAAACATTGTTATAAGGAAAGAATTGATTATAGTTAATAATATACCCCTTTTATAGAAAATTGAAAAAAACGTTGTTTGATTCTTCTGCATATAAATATCTGCAAATTTCATACATTTATTCATAAAACGCACTTCGTTAATGTATCCATCAGTTTTGCTTGTTGAAGGAGAAAAAACATGAGAATATTTTTAATTATAATTTTATTTTATACCAAACTTCTCTTTTCATAAGATTGATGGTAAATTTTTATTTAATGGCTGTTTTAATGTAAGAAGTTGTTTAAAAATGAGATATCATTTTTGAACTAATTTTTAAATATTATGCATATTTTCTTTTATTTCATACTATCGGTATCGGCTCAAGCGAACCCGAACTCATAGTTATAATGCGCACCTACCCTACCCTTTTAGGGCTAAAATTTGATGTAAAAAGGTGAGCATTTTACACTAGTAATATGGTGTTAAAGTATAACTGAATAGGAAGTTTTATGAAATTCTGTGCATTAGTTCTTTAGTTAGATCAACCATAAAATTGGTGCTACAGATATTTTTACGCGATAGCTTTCTCACGAAAAAATGCACATAAATTCACCATGATCGGATAGACCTAGACATAAATTTGTGCTGATTACATTTTGTTATTTATCACATAAATTTATTATTAGAATCTACAATGAAATTTATAATCAATTACTGAAACCAAAAATATACACATTTAAATAAGAGTTATAAAAACCATTAAATTTATGGTGTATAGTGTAACTCGTATATGGTATACGAAAGAAAATAATTTACAGTATTTTATGTTTTCATGTATGAAATACATTTAACATACAATGACTGCTATTTATATTCTTATTCTAACTTAATTTCCGAAGAAGTAATATCAACTTATTCGCATTAGGATTATTAATATATATATAACAATAGTCAACACGAAAAACTATAACATACTTTTTAAGACTGTGTTTTTGTTTTCGTAAACTTTATACAAAATTAATATTTTTTTAACTGAAAATATTTTTTTTTCACAAAAATTTACAATTTGAAACAGACAAAATATTGCATTTTCTTTCACGTATGTAATAGCATTCTTTTATAAAAAATAAATTTACATATCAAAATTAATTAAATAACCACGAAGGAAAATGTTTGGAGATTTTTACATATAGAATTACAAAGAAAATTACATTTTTATAGGATCTTTGCTAATGCATTATCTTTTTCGAGAGATACTGCATGGAATATTTTTCTAATTTTTAGATTTTATTATGCATGTTTGCGATGTTTTTTTTATAAGAATATGCATAACTAAATGAATATACATACTTTATCATAAATTAGGGAAAACAAAGTTTCCCCATGAATGTTTAAATAAAATTTTAGATGAGATTTGGAAAATGCAAAAAGTTCTACGAGTTTTACGAATGAAATATTTTGTAGTATATTTCCATTAAAAATAAATAGTCTAATTATAAAAAAAGAAACATTCATGAACTAAAAGGAAGAATGTATACTCAAAGAAATAAAAAAAGTTTTTTTTATGCAAAGAACTCGGTAAGGAAATAGTAGTTGTTGCGAAATATCATATGTTAATAAGCATTTTTTCTTCAAATACATAAAGTAGAAAATAAAACATACATAGAAATTTCCGATAAGTTTCGTGTTTCTTTCACGTAACGTATGCTAAAATATTTGTACTAACTAAAAATAAGTTTGATGACTGTAAAAATGATATTTGTAAGAGAAAATGTATTACGTCAATGATTGTCTGTGGTATTTTCAGTTTGCCAGGTAAAAATGATTTTAAAAAAATTAATTAACTTTCAAGGAAACAAAATTACTTATTCATTTTCTGCGCAATAAAATTTCGATAGCATTGGATATGGCATTGTATATGGCATTGGATAATTTTTACATCGAAAAATGCATAAGGCATTGGATAATTTTTACATTAAAAAGCTTTTCCAAGATTCATTGTTGATATTTTGCGATTTGTATATTTTTAAGAATGTTTGTGGTGATATTTTTTTAAGAATTATTTTATAAAACGGCACAGATACAATTCACATATAAACGAAAAATTGCTATTTTTTGAAGAATGAGATATAGATAAACATATTTAAAATGAGGCATATTTACATATGACATATTTTCGGAATTATTTTCATTGTCATAACCCTAATGTTCCAAGCGGGATCTGTCTATTTCGGTAGCGTATAACACGGGCACGGTTTAGTTATCAAACAGTAGGATTTGTTCACTGTTAAAAATACAAGTTATCTTTAAATATTGAAGTTTTTTACCCTTAAATTCGTGGGTTGCTGTCCGGCTGTGCTGATCATCCGTCTGTCCCTGTCCAAAGTGACGGGTGTAGAATCTGGCTGTGCTGCTTGGCTGTCCTTCCCTGCCCAAATTGGCGGGTGTAGTGTCCGGGTGTGCGGCTTGGCTGTCCTTCCCTGCACAAATTGGCTCAAAAAATAGGTTTAAAAGACAAACATGCAAAATTAACAGCGTTAACAATAACATTAAAATTAAGATTATTTCTTTACTTTTTCATGTATAAATTAACTTATGCGGCTGAAAACGTTTACTTGAGAATTGATGACATTCGAAGAACAGGTATTCCAGGCTGAGGACACTAATTAATACACTATAAAAACCCTTCGGAAACGCTTCTGAAAAATACGGGCAGCGAAAAATACTTTGTTTTTATAAGTAATTCTTTAAATTTTGGAAATGTATTGCTTTCTGCGGATTCAAAAGACAATGGAACACGCTTTTGGTAATTTTGGATAACTCAGAAGATTATATTATATTTTCGTTCGTGGTTATAGTATATTTTCACAAAATAAGAAATATTGGTCATGTCAACAGTGTATACATAAATATATGTAGGAAAACATAAATATATGTATATGCATGTAATGATATATATATACATAAATGTATGTAGAAGTGTTTCACATATTCATTGAAATTGATTTCGAAATTCAATGTACATATGATTAATACAGTTGTATTAAGTCTTTCTTGAATGTGTTAGCTAAGTATTCTTGACACCAGACATAGGGAATCGATAGGGTGAATTTATGTTCCTCACTGCACTGTTGCTTTTCGTATCAGTGAATTTGTTAACATAAAGGCAACGTGGCATATTTGATACGTTTCTATCTAATACTTCTGTAATAACTATGTAGTTCAAATTAAATACTTTTTATTACATTAATTTTTTATAAATCTCATTTATGTTCCAATATTAACTACTTATAAACAATATAGTTTTGAGAAAAAACATCATTCTTATATCTCAAATAAATAATCTATTAGAGGTTTCGATGATCACAGAATGTGCTGAACGTTTATGTATCGATGGGTCATTCCATGTCAAGTTTCCTAAATTTTGGCATGGTTCTTGCTCGACCCCCTTCAATTTTTATATAATTGATACAGGACATACATATAGGTATAAGATGGACATCTGCAAACTGTCAGCGTCAGAAATAGTATAGTTGGGACGCTAGGGCTCCTTTTGTAAAACTCACTATTTCATGGTCGCAAAAAAAACGAGGAAATCACCGTTTGCTATCTTATTGCTCATGATACAAGAAACCTTAATTATTGAAAATAGGTGATGTAATACAACTCTTTGTGCTAAAAATCACAATTAGAGTATTAAAAATCACAAATCAATACCTTTGTCATTAATTGGCCTTAAATTAGGCCATACGGCCTGCCGGGTTGAATTTTATCCGTACTTTAACATGCTGTAACTACTGAAAAAAATGATTTTAAATGTTTGTCACTTTAACAATTAATTACCTATGAAGATGTCATAGAGCTGCTGTAGTTGTTTCTTTCCTGCTTAAGGGGTCTCAGGAGTCTTACTTTTCATCCGAAGATGCAAGTTTGCATCATGTCACATTTTATTTTATTTCTGATTTCATATAACACACAATAAAATGAAATTTTTTCCACTAATAGGTCAATATCTGTTTGATTTAACATAATTATTTCAATGTTGTACAATTCATATATAATTATGTAAAAAAAAGTTAATTTTTTTTTTTTTTAAGTTAAAAAAAAATTTTGCCTGGTATCCACTGCGCGCAAAGTTGTAGAAAAAATATTGCTTCAAAAATAACAAACAAAACCGATAATGATGCAAATTGATGTATCTTGAACTTATACTTCAATTTCAAGCAATTAAAAATTATTTTTTTTTTAAATTTAAATTTAAATTGTAAAATGTAAAAAAAATTCATTGTTTTGTTAAAAAAAGGCCAATTATTTTTTTTAATTTTAATTGCTTGAAATTGAAGTATAAGTTCAAGATACACCAATTTTACATCATTATCAGTTTTGTTTGTTATTTTTGAAGCAATATTTTTTCTACAACCTTGCGCGCAGTGGATACTAGGTAAAAAAGCTTTTCTACTTTTTTTTTTAATTTAAACTTTTTTTTTTACATAATTAAATATGAATTGTACAACATTGAAATAATTATGTTAAATCAAGCAGATATTGATCTATTAGTGATAAAAAATGTATTTTACCTTGTGTCATATCAAATCAGAAATAAAATAAAATGTGACATGATGCAAACTTGCATCTTCGGAGGGAAAGTAAGACTCCTGAGACCCCTTAAATATTCATTAATTTATTCAGCTGTGAAATCTTCTAAAAAATTAAAATCATCAATTCCACCCAATTTTCAGAAGTGTATATCTCAAAAGGGACACTCCTGATATGATTACAGTTAGTACCACTGAAAAGAACACATCTTAATCTATAATAAAAACTTCAAACTATTTCATTTTGGGCCTCTTACATATAAGGGAAAAATAATAAAATTCAAAAGACCTATTTTACGCGATATATCTTCTTCGAAGATATTCTCTTTCAACAAATTTAACACAAATATTTTTATTTACAATGATAAATGTATGGATAGTTATCTCTTAATGTGGTCCATGGTTGCTTCTGCACTACTATTCTGAATGATTAGTAGCCGCGTCACCAAGGGGTCACGCCCGATAGCTATGAAAGGCTAGCTCCTGGGGATGCTTCAGTAAAATTTGCTATTTCATGGTCGTAGAAAAAATGATGAAATCACTACTTTTGCCCTCTGATTTCTCAAGATACAATAAGTATTACTTATTAAAATAGGTGATCTAGTAAAACTTTTTGTGCTAAAAAACATAATTGGAATATTAAAAATCGCAAAACATTATCTTCGTCATTACTTGGGCTCAAAATAGGACATATGGCTTGTCGCGATGAATTTTACCCTTTATTTAACAAGCTGTATCTACTGAATAAATTCATTTAAACATTAGTTACTTTAGTAGTATATTACGTATGAAGATGTCATAAAGCTGCTGAAGTTGTTTCTTCCCTGCTTAAATATTCATTCATTTATGCAGCTGCGAAATCTCCTAAAAAAATAAAATGATAAATTCTACCCCCATTTTCAGAAACGTATATCTCAAAAGGAACACTTTTGATTTAATTACGGTTAGAACCATTGAAAAGAGCACATTTTAATCTATAAGAAAAACTTATTTAAGTTTGGGCCTCTTACGTATAGTGGAAAAATAAATTAAAAAAACCTATTTTGCACTGTTTTTCTGAGAATTCTCTTTTTCAAACAATTTGACTGTTGAACAAAGTCCATCCCAAAAATTCCTTACATAAGACTTTTGAACTGTGCAAATATGTTTATCTGTATGAAAATTAATTTATTTTTATGAATACAGTTTTTTCTTTGCATATACATTATTTTAATGACGGATCTGCTGCAAGAATTTAATTTTTTTTAAAATCTTTGTTATCAACAGAGTGACTTTGGAATCTCTGCAGAGTGGAATTTGTTTGGTACAAGCCATGGAAAATCACAATGTGACGGAATAGGAGAAACTGTAAAGCAGCTGACTACAAGAGCAAGCCTTCAAAAACCAATTAAAGACTAAATTTTAACTCCGACGGATCTATATAAATTCTGTGAAAAGAACATAAAGAAAATTAAATTCATTTTTGTTTTAAAAAAAATAAATTGAAGCAGTATAAGCTGACCAAGAAGAGCGTTTCAAAAGCGGATGCACAGTTTCTGGCTCAAGAGAACATCATCATCATTTTGTACTCGTAAATAAAAAAAAATTCGTGTCAGTAGAATAACAAATGATGCACCATTCTTTATACCACATGTTGATAAGAGTGCTAGTACTGCATTTCACAATGCATTCGTTTCCGATATACAGCCTAGACAGTTTATTGCCTGTATCTATGACAAAAATTGTTGGATTGGAAATGTACGTGAAATATCAATTGAAGAGCACGATGTCTTAATAAACTGTATGCACCCTCATGGAGCTGCCAAAATGTTTTATTGGCCCACTAGACAAGACCTTTGTTGGATTCCAGAAGTGCATATAATAGCTACGGTCCAGTTCCAACAGCAACAACAATGACTGAGCAATAGACTTTACCTAAAACTCTTGTAATCTCAATAAGAAATTTCATAAACTGAACCAATAACTAGCTGTTCTTTACGACTTGGAAACTCTGAAACAACCCAATTGAACCTTAGAATCATCGAATAAGTTTCTATAATAGATTTGGGAACCTGTTAGATATCACATTTTGGCAAGTGAGTATGTAGTACAGCAACTCAACCAGAAGCTAGTCTTTCATGGTTATCGAGCGTGACCCCTTGGTGACGCAGTTATCAGTCATAAAGAATGGTAGAGCAGAAACAACCATGGACCATAACAATAGATAATTATCTATATATTTATCACTGTAAATAAAAATATTTGTCTTAAATTTGTTGAAAGACAAGATCTTCGAAGAAGAAATATCTCGTAAAATAGGTCTTTTGAATTTTATTATTTTTCCCCTATATGTAAGAGGCCCAAAATGAAATAAAGTTTTTCTTATAGATTAAGATGTGCTCTTTACAATGGTACTAACTGTAATCATATCAGGAGTGTCCCTTTTGAGATATAGGCTTCTAAAAATTAGGTGGAATTTATGATTTAAATTTTTTAGAAGATTTCAAAGCTGAATAAATTAATGAATATTTAAGCAGGAAAGTAACAACTCCAGCAGCTCTATGACATCTTCATAGGGTAATTAATTGTTAAAGTGGCAAACTTTTAAAATAATTTTTTTCAGTAGTTATAGCATGTTAAAGTACGGGTAAAATATATCGCGACAGGCCGTATGGCATACTTTGAGGCCAATTAATGACAAAGATATTGATTTGTGTTTTTTAATACTCTTTTACGTTTTTTAGCACAAAAAGTTGTTTTAGATCACCTATTTTCAATAAGTAAGGTTTCTTGAATCATGAGCAATAAGATAGCAAACTTGGTGATTTCCTCCTTTTTTCTGCGACCTTGAAAAAGTGAATTTTAGAAAAGGACTCTTAGCGCACAAAATATACTATTTCTGACACTGACAGTTTGCAGATGTCCATCTTATACCTATATGTATGTCCTGTATCAATTGTATAAAATTTGAAAGGGGTCGAGTGGGAGCCTCTACGCTAGTTGACATGGAATTACCCTATAGTTAGTATATAAATATAGTTAGTATATAAATATTTAAAGCCATAAAGCACAATACTGTAAGGGTCTTGAGAAAAAATGTCTCAAAATTTACGTCAAAGTTTACAATCAGATAAATTTCTTTTTTTGGCATGCGGCTTGGCAGCTTTTTTTTAATTTTGATTTTTTTTTAAATCTTCGATTATTGTGTTTACAATTAGAAAAAATGTCCATGTACGATTTTATTCGAATTGCAATGCATTTTATAAGTACACATGTTTTATTTTCATATTTTATATTATGCATATCCATGATGGGTAAGTATTACGGTGGCCCCTAACGACCAGTTTTTATTCGCACTGCTTGATTGCTACCACTTTTTAGATGATGTGCAATTCTTACTTTCATTTTTTTTAATCTATCATTAAATACAGACAATATTACTAGTTCGAAAAGTGGTGACAACGAAGCAAACTGAAATAAAAATGTAGCGGACTGGCAACGCTGCTCCTATCCCAAATGTTAACTTCTTTAAAAATTTGAGCCATTTATTCTGATGCTCCACTGGTTACACCAGTTTATGAATATGTGGATGTGGATCATTAATAAGCGGTTAATCAAACAAAATTAAAAAGTATGATTTCATCTAAAGAAAAGTGGTATAACTGACTATATTTGTTTCAATTATCATACTTTATTCAATTGTCGAAAAAATGCATTTCACCTTCATGTGTCTCCATATTAATTAATTTAAATATATGATTTATTTCCTTTTGATCGTGATGTAAATTATTTTTCCTAGTTTAATCAGCAAATCTCCATCACTGTAATAAAATCCTCGCACTATTTTAACTTCATTTTCCAATCACGCCGTAAGACGGATATGTAATCTAATAATGAGATCCAGAGATAAGGCTTTCTTATCTTGAACTACTGTAATCTGATTTACGTGTTTAATGAAGTAATAAAAATGGAAATTGTGAAGCATTCATCTTTTCTAGAATTTTCATTTATAAAGCTCAAACATAAATTTTCAATATTACTTAAGTAAAATAAAAATAGTCTAGAATAATGCATTTTCTTTTTAAAATTTTCGGATTTAATTAGTATTATTTTCCTTTTGAATCAGAAAAAAATATATATATTACTAAAATAATAAGTGTTATGAAGAAAAAAGGCATAAAGTTTGAATCTTCTCTGCAGTTTATAAATATTTTTTAAAATATCTATAACAAAAGTACAGATTATAGGACACGGCGGTTCATTATATTCTGTACTATCTTGTTCATAAATAATTGCATTATAAACGTTTTTTCACACGGGAAAATATTAAAACGTGTATAAAAATATAAATAGTGGTAATATAAATAGTGTTAAATATATTTGTTTTATAAAAACAGTGCCTCTCTCTATTTAAAAAAAATGGTTATTTGTTCAGTGCTGCTTTTTCTTTCGTCTTAGAAGCTTTGACTTCAGTACTGTGATTTTGTTTACAGAAATTAACCGTCTAGAGAAAATTTCACTCACAAAGGTAATGAATATTAACAATAAAAATAGTTAGAGTTAATATAACTCAAGATTTTAGAAGTTAATATAATTCAAGAGTTAATGGAGTTATGGAGAATATGGAGTTAATGTAACTCAAAATTTTATATTAATTTTATGATGTTAGTTTGAGAAATTTTATATTAATTTTATGAGGTCAGTTTTAGTTTTGAGATTATTAGAGAAATTATTAATAGTAATTAGTTTAATTATGTGTGTATTTATAATTTGTATCATCTTTTCGGTTATAACGAGTAATTGTTAATACGAGGACTTTTAAAATTCTCTTGCTACTTGTGTATTAAACGAGTTAGACTGTACTTTTTTTATGTTTTATATACAGGGTGTCCACGTATAACCTGACCGACCTTTATTTTCGCAACCGTTGGTCCTAGATGCATACTTCCAATTACAAAAAAGGTTTAAATAAAGTAAATAATTATTTTTAAAGCGATTTGGGTCAAGAAAAACATTTATTAAAAAATTACGAAAGTTAAATTTTTATGTGGTCTCTCGGTCCTATAAGTGATATTTAGTAAAAATGTACTGTGACACTAACAAGTAAGACAAAAAAAGTCTCATTCATCTAACATTAAAATTGACCGAGTAATAGCTGTTTAAAGTTGGAGTATATTTTTTGCTGCGAAGTAGGGATCAGTCACAAATGTAGTAGAAATATAAATAATTGTCAGATATATAAAAAAAAATTTCTTTGAGAGCAAAATTAACATTGCAATCTAATATAAATGTGAAATCTATAATCATTCTGATATATTAATGCAAAATATACAATTTGTACTGAACATATAAGAAGGATAAAAATAACAGAATTTTTGTGAAATTAAAGGATGAAAAATAACAGCCTCCAGTCTTTACAAAATGATACAGATTAATGCTGTTAGATTATACTGTCTTTCAAATTTTGGGTTGTGCCAAGTTTTTTAGCTTTTGAAAATTGATAATTATGTATTTTTTAGCGCTGAATCCGAAAATGACCTTCATTTTAAACCATCACGTCAGGATTTTTCTCAAATCGGAAATTTCAAAGTTTAAAAGCTCAAATTTGAAATTTATCCCCCTCCCTTCCCAACCTCATCGGACCCCTTAGCTGTTTAACTGTAAGAAACCCAGCATAAGCCAAAAATTTGAATACATTATTGAATTAAATAAAATTAAACTGAATAAAAAAGTTTTACATCTATTTTATAGTATCAGATTTTTCGCTATTTTTTAACTTTGAATTTTACGATTTGCGAAAAATCCTGATATGATAAATAAAGTGAAGGTAATTTTTTTGTTCAGCGTTAAAAAATACATGAAACGTAATTATAAAAGTTAAAAAATACAACCATCGCAGGTTTATGTTATCTAAGCTAAAACAAAGAATTATAACTTAGATAATTAGATATTAGTTCTTAAACTTGTTGACGGTAATCTATCAGAATTTTTTTGTGTTACCCTCTAATATAAGTATGTATAAGATGGTAAGCGTCGAAAATCATAATAATATTACATTGTCATCGGATTTAACTCAGTATGTAAAATTTAACTTCGATCGGACATTTGAAAGTGAGTTGAAGTTCGAGTACACATTTCAAACTGGAAAGACGATCGTAGCAAGTTAAATAAAACCTTATGAAAATAACATAATTTTTGTTAAAAGAAATCATAGCCTCAAATTCTTTCAAAATAAAACATATGTTAAAATACAATTATTTTAATTAATCTGAAACTTAACTAATAAAAGTTAACTTAGTTGTACGATTTCTTTCAAAGCGCAGATACCTTGAAATACGTTTAAGTACTTTATATACGGCCCCTGAAAGCATGGCCGAAATCATCAGTTTTGATATGCAAAAAAGTGGTATAAGTCATGCATTTCAAAGTTTCATAACTCGGTCAATTTTAATGTTAGATGAATGGGTCTTTTTTTTTTTGTCTTACTTGTTAGTGTCACAGTAAATGTTTACTAAATATTACTTATAGGACCGGGGGACCCTATAAAAATTTAAATTTCGTAATTTTTTAATAAATGTTTTTCTTGACCCAAATCGCTTTAAAAATAATTCTTTACTTTATTTAAACCATTTTTGTAATTCGAAGTATGCATCTAGGACCGACGGTTGCGAAAATAAAGGTCGGTCAGGTTATACGTGGACACCCTGTATATTCAAATATATTTTATATGCTAAAATGATGTATTCTAAAATCAAAGTAAATATATATATTTTTTCAAATCAGAGTTATTGAGATACAAAGAGTTATTAATTTATCGCATAAAATAAGTAATCCATTTCTGAATGTGACATTGGTGTCATACATTTTTTTAATTGCTTAGTGGTAGATATTTTATTTAACTTTATTTTTTGTAAATAAGTAATTCTTTGACTTTTTTCTGGTGCAAGTAAAATTCTGTGTCTCCCTTTCATATATATACCTTAACAATACATGCGTTATTAGCCACACACAGGGTGGCTTATGCTTTCAATCTCTATCATTTTTCATGTTTATGAAAAGTCACAGCAATCCATCGTTGCCACAGATTATTCTCGGAAAATGAAACATTTGAAGTTACTTAAAAAATTAATAACTCGAAAAGCATTTGTCACAAAATTGTTTTACAAACTGCGTTAGAATGGTAAAAAAATTGTATTTTTTTTTTTTTTTTATATAAATTTCAAATCTAATGATTATGTCGTTTTTCAAATATTAGATTTCAAAAATTACAAAATTTCACAATGGAGTACCGTAGCGAAACTTTTACGCGTAAAAAGATAATGATAAAGGCATTGTGGCTCGACGTGTATCGTGTATACTGGCCATAGCATGAGTAACGAATTGTAGTAAACTTATTATTCTGTTAAAATATAAAAGTGAATTATGTATATACATTTTTAAAAAATAAAGAAAAACATTTTATCACAAACATCAACAAAATTTTTTCTTCTATTTATTCCCTTATTCCAAAGATATCGTTTTATCGTCTGCTGCCATAGCAACATGAATTAAATTTCATTGAAAAAAATTGCTCAGTGGTAGAAAAATATTTTTCTAAATCGAATGGTTATTGAACAACTCAACACTTTAACAGGGGAATTTTTATTTGTAATTTAGATATTTTAAAATTGTTTGTTGTCATTGCGTTTTTATTCTGAGTTACAGCTAGTTTATTTATTTTTTAAATAAAAGCCGTGTGTGGCAATCTATATTCGGCCTTATAGCAGAATTTTCCCCTCTTGTCTTATAGCTTTATTCAGTCGCAATCGCAAATCATGGTTATTATCATGGAAATGTGGAAGGGACCATACAACAAGGCATAGTTGTACAAGAAGCAGCTCTAAATTTTTGATGAGGTAAGAAGAAACGTAAGTGAAATATAAAAATGTAAATCCAAAAAGACTGAACATATACTTTATGAAAAACGTACTTACATAATAACATTTTATGAGTTCTAAGAAACCTGTAACAGTGGAATAGGCAATTTGTCTCCATTATGCTACATAATATTAAATTTAAAAATAAATTCAGACTTTATTAGCAAAACATTTACTTACTTTTAATGTCAAAACAGTATTTTTAACACATTTCAAATTATATGATTTTTTTGTATGACTTCAGTTCTCATGTATCGACCGTAAACAAAATACACATACATGCATTTTCGCAATTTAACTATTCATCCCGCCCCTGAAAGCTCTGAAATTAATGCTATAAAAGTAATATATTTAATTTATAACGTTTTAAAAAGATCATGAAATAAAAGTATGATTCATGTAACGAAGCCACTTTATAAAACCGAGTTCTTATTTTAAATGATGAAGTAGAACATAAAATCAGTTGGCAGAATTTCAAATATTAAAGTATTTTATGAGGATGGAAAACTTAAGTGGAAATTTTAAATCAGCTGTAATGGCGTATAAAAAGCTACTTTTATCATATTGTAGAAACATTTTATTTTTTTCTTTATGAAATTGCGTCCCCATATTGATTCTCATTTTATTTCTGTATTTTATTCACAAAGTCTTTATAATGTCATCAGTGAAAATATCCCTAAATTTTTTCTGTCAGAAAATGTATGCTAAAGGATGAAAATTTAAATATTTTTGTTTCCTGTGGCAATATTTTAAAATTTATTTTTTATATTTCTAATCGTATTCTGAAGCATTTCAAAATTTATACATTTATTATAAGAAAATATTTGAATTTTATCAGAGCAGTTTTTAAAATTTGAAAAACAAACTATGTCAGAAAATTTCTCCAGAAAGCTGGAGTAGCTTTTATCGAACCATCTGAATTATATGGTACATATATCAGATATAATTATTTTTAACTCAGACTTTTCATTGTAATTAATTTTCTATTGTTTAACACTAGATTTTTAGAATCTTATTAGTTGATCTGGAGTTTTCAGATTTGATACTGAACAATTTTATGTTAAAAATCTTCTTAAAGATTAAATGATTTTTGAAATTGCATTTTATATTTTAGTAACATAATTATGCTCTACATTTTTTATTTGATATAAAGGAGACTTTAAGTAAAAAATGTTCAAATGTTTGATAGACCGGATGTCTTTATATAAAAATGTTGTTTGGGTTGGTTCGTGTGATAATAGATACAGGGTAGAGCTGCTACAAATGAAAAGATCCTGTTAAAAGTGTCACATTTTGTTTACAAAATACTTAAAACATATAAACCTTTATATGCAAAATTTTCAATTTAAAATAATAACAAAAAAAAAAAGTCAGACATTTTCTAGTGAAATTTGAGTATAGTATATATATTTGTTTCACACAACTGTAAGAAAAAGCATTTAAAGAAAATTTCCATCTACTAATAATCCGGGCGGAAGCGTCGCATTTTTATAACCCATTTTACCGTCAATGATTTTTGTATACACAGAACTCCTACTAGTCCGATTTTTTAATAACAGTAATTCTAAAGAAAAGTTTTCGTGGATAGGTTTTTACAAAATTTGCAATTTAAGGGGTCAGGTAACCTTTAAAGTGTCAGAAATTTGAAAAAAAAAAATATTAGCTTATAATTAAATATGATTCTTTAGGAACAATTTAAAATAAATCCCATGCAAAAATTCGCTTTAGAAGTGGAGTTATGTCTAAAACAGTCTGAGCTTTTTGTATATGATCAAGGGACAGTTTGATCTTTGAAGTCAATTTTCACAAAAATGACGATTTTGGTCATTGCGCGCACGATTTAAGAAAAATGATTGTTTAGAATTTCATGAAATTTTGACTGAATGTCTTAACCAAACAGATGCACAAAATAACCTACTATTATGTTTCTCAAGTAACAAGTTTAGAATTTATGACTACTTTTGTAGTAAAAAAAAAATTGATATTTCGAATTTCTCTAAAAAAAAATAATTTTTTTTCTCAAGAACTACTCATTTTATTTCTTTCATCGTAAGTCATTTTGAGAACACATTATATATGTACTCATTAAAAATTTTTTGAATGGTTTTAGCAATTCAAATGTGAAAAATAGTGCGCGCAGTACATGCAAGAATAATTCTCTCGTAAAAAAATTATTATATTTTTAAATAAATTTAAAATCTTTATATGAGTGTAAACATTTTTGGAGAATTTTAATTTATAAAATAAACCTTTATTAATATGTATTTAAAATTTTATATTTCAAAGTCAAATTGTTACGGAGTTATGATAATTCTTACAGAGGTCTCCTTTTCATGTATTTTGTGAGTTCAAAGGTTACCTGACCCCTTAAATAACCTTAGGGGTTGGTCTCTTCCAAATTTGCAAGATAAATATAAATAGAGAATTTTTGTTGTAAAATAGATAGAAATAAATAAAAAATCTATTTTGTTGTAAAATTTAAAAAACATGGCGAATGAGAGATCTGTTTATATGATTCTTTACATTGTGCAGGTGCAAATAACAAAATTGGCAATCCAAGCGGGAGGTGTTGCCATAGCAAAATAAGAAAACGCTAGAGTGTGAATTGATTGTCAACAGCAACAGATTACTCATGATGCTTCCGAGTCGAGGTAAAACCAGTAATCGGGTTGCAATTCATTTTACACTTCAGTGGACTGTGAGATGTTGCTATGGCAAAACGCCATGTTGGTGTGCTAGCTGGCTGTAAAGTTTTTTATCTGCAACATCTATTCTACCTTATACAGTAAAATTATTACAAAAATTTGACGCCGCCTCCCGCACTATAATAAATTATCAGCAGTAGTGCAACTATCGATTGACTAAGATGGAGAAATACCAGAGAGCCCCCCCCCCCCCTCCCACACACACACACACACTATAGTGGGCCAATTGAAAGCTAAAAATGGTCTTATGTGTGCGGATGAATTTTTTCCCTATATTTTGTTTATATAGTAGATTTAATAAACTTTTAGAGATTGTTGTAATTGTGAATTCATTTCCTGTTGCATCATCCAAAACCCCCTTTTTCTTCTCAAAGTTTTGAAACATAAAAAGCACCTACGCAGTGTAGAAGTAGGGATGTACTTCGATTTGCAGAAAAGAGACAGTGAGACTTTGACGAATGCGCGCAACATTGTTTATTACGTAACTTTTTCAGAACATTTTTTATTAGAATTTTCGTTTAGAACTTTAGTTTTTGAACTGTAACGTTTCAGTTTAGTATTGTTTGTGATTATGATTTTTGAGAGCGTGTCGCTCGTCTGAAAAGCTGTATATAATAATTTGTTCGTCGTCTTATTTGTGTTCGTGATGTGATTTATCAATTAAATCGTGATGTCTTCTAATATACTGAATTTATTTGAGTCAATAGTGTATTCATGCTGAAAAAGGATTTAGTTTTTTGAAATATAAGGAATTATGAAGACCGCGGAGCACCGATGTCCCTTTTGGAACTTAGAGGTAAGAAAAGTTGTTTCTTACTAAATTTATTAGAAATCAATTACATTGAAATTGATTATTTACATGTTGCAACTCTCAATTGAATTAGTAATATAGGCAGTTGGAGTTGCCACATAACTGGCATCCCTGCCGGGATTCGGTAGCTCCGTAGATGATTGGAATTAGAGATTAGAAAGTTAATTAGAAGTTAGTTAACTAGAATTGAACATTAAGAATGGATAAATTAAAGAAATCAAGGACGCCAGTGCGTTCCAACTTCACAAAGTTGATAAAAGAAATAGAAGATACTTTGCAGGCTAAATGTGATGATATCGATAGTCTGTCATCTCTTTTAGATAGGTTAGAATCAAAACATGAAGAGCTCTCATTAATAGATAAACAAATTTTAGATAATTTATCTGAAGATAAAAATTGTCAACAAGACGCCTTCGATTCGGAATATGAGCAAATAGACAAGTATAATATAAATTACTGGGAAAATAAAAATAAACTATCTAGATACATCAAAAAATTAGAAAAAGAGAGCAATCAGGATACCTCTTTGTCATTCGACAGTATGGCCACAAGAAGAAAGTTTAAATTGCCTAAATTAGAGCTTAAGCCCTTTAATAGTGATATCAAAAATTGGCTATCTTTTTGGGGGCAATTTGAAAAAATCCACGAAGATCCGGATATTGTTAATGAGGACAAAATTCAGTATCTAATTCAGGCTACCCAAAAGGGATCTAGAGCTCGGGAAATTGTTGAATCTTTCCCCCCTACAGCCGATAGCTATCCAGAGGCGATACAATCGTTGAAGGCACGGTTCGGTAGAACAGATATTTTAATCGAAGTATACATACGCGAAGTACTAGGATTAGTTATTAATAATTCTTTAGGACAAGGCCAGAGACTGTCCCTTGTTAAGTTGTATGATAAAATAGAAACATACCTTCGGTCATTAAAAATGTTAGGAGTATCGAGCGAAAACTATTCTTTGATTTTATATCCATTGGTCGAATCAGCATTGCCTTCAGATATTCTTAAATTATGGGAAAGACATCTTGGCACTTTATCTGTTAATGATAAAGATAAAGATCAGGGAATTAATAAATCAGATACTTTAATGAAATTTTTACAAATTGAAGTTGAAATGGAGCAAAAGGTCAAATTGGCTAAGAGTGGATTTTCTTTCGATAAAGATGTCTCAGTAAATAGAGAACTTAGATTCGATCGTAAGGATAAAAATTTTTCCCTTCCTATTGCGGCCGAACTGTATAATGCAGATGATAAAAAATTGGAAGAACAGTGTGTTTTTTGCGAAAATTAATACCGTAGTCAAAATTGTAGAGCGGTATGGAAAATGACACTCGCGAAGAGAAAAGATGCTTTATTAAAAAAAGGAGCTTGCTTTTGATGCTTCAATGCCAACCACTTGGCTAAAGCTTGTAAAATTAAAACTAATTGTACTCATTGTGGGAAAAATCACCACCAGTTCATGTGTATAGAAAAGAATAAAATTAATTTAGGCGATAATTCTAAAGAGGATTCTACTCCTAATAAAGATTGTATGCTTGCGAATACAACTTCTAGAAAAAGGGTTCTGCTCCAAACATTGGTTGTACGCATATACAATGGGGATATCGTACGAAATGTTAGAATTTTATATGACACGGGATCGCAACGGTCGTATATATCAAAATTTGCTGCTAACATGTTAGGATACAATAGTATAAGTAAAGAAAGAATAGTGCATAGTTTATTTGGGGGTCGGCAATGTGAAGAACTACACGATAGATATTTAATTAATTTGGGAAATATGGATAATAGTTATCGATGTAAACTTGAGGTATTAGACCAACAAAAGATTTGCTCTGAAATTTCACCTATACCGGAAGGATCCTTTATTAATGAAATAAAACGGTACGGAATTTTATTGACTGATAGAGTCACTAAAACTAATGATTTATTATACGAATTTTCTCCTGATGAAATTCATGTGTTAATTGGTGCAGATATCGCCGGAAAATTATTTACCGGAAATTTAAAACAATTACAGGGCGGATTAGTTTGCATGGGAACTCGTTTAGGTTGGACAATTCTCGGGAAAACTGAAGGTTATGAAAATAAAAATATGAACAATTTAGCTTTCTCGCTGCATGTCAAAGAGGCAAAAATTTCCGAGTTATGGCACCTTGACACTTTAGGAATTCGAGATCCTGGGGAGAAAAAGGGTAGAGAAGAGATAGAGTTAGCCACTAAAGAACATTTTCTTAGTAATATAAGAGTAGATGACGAGGGTAGATATGAAGTTAGTCTTCCATGGATACAGGGCCACCCTAGACTACCCAGTTACGAAAATATCGCTCGACGTAGATTAAAAACATGTGTCGATTCATTAAAAAAGATAGGAAAATTAGGTGATTATAATCAAATATTTAATGAATGGTTAGACGAGAAAATAATTGAAAAGGTTGATCAGAGGAAAACGTTAGGTAGTGAGCATTTCCTTCCTCATAGAGCAGTGTTTAAAGAAAACTCCACTACAAAGGTGCGGCCGGTTTTTGATGGTTCAGCTCGGGAAAAGGACTCACCATCGATAAATGATTGTATTGAAAAGGGGCCTAACCTCGTAGAACTGATTCCTTCTGTTTTAAATAGATTTAGATTGGGGAAAATAGGGGTAATTGCTGACATAAAAAAGGCTTTTTTACAGATTGGCATTACAGAAAAAGATCGATCATTCTTGAAATTTCTATGGTATGAAGAAGGGGACCCTCAAAAGTTGATAACGCTTCAACATAGAAGAGTAGTATTTGGCATTTCATGTAGCCCCTACCTTCTAGGTGCCACGTTAGAATATCATTTAAAAAATGCGCCTGAACAATTTAAAAACACTGCGTTAAAATTGTTGGAGTCATTTTATGTAGACAACTGTGTTACGAGTGTTGATAATAAGTAACAGCTAAACAGATTTATCGAAGAGTCAAAAACTCTTCTTAACAATGCTAAATTCGAGCTTCGCGGGTGGGAGCATAGTTTTCGAGAAGTTTTTACAGGGGAAAATGTCCCTGTTTTAGGGCTAATGTGGGATTTTAGAAGGGATAGACTAGCAGTTGATTTAAAAGAAATTTCAGAGGATGATCGCCTACTAACTAAAAGAAACATTTTATCGTCTGTACACAGAATTTTTGATCCTATCGGATACACATGTCCTGTAACATTAGAACCTAAAATATTATTACAGGAGTGTTGGAAAGCTAAAGTGACATGGGACACGGAATTACCTGTTTCCATCAAGAAAAAAATTGAAAAATGGAAAAAACAATTAGGAAAATTAGGGACTATTGAAATACCTAGGTGTTTTTCTCGAGATGCAGATAAGTTGCATTCCTTGCACGTTTTTTGCGACGCTAGTAAAGTAGCGTATGCTACGTGTATATTTATACGGACCGAAAATGAGAACGGCGGTTTCTGTCAGTTGGTTCAAGCAAGAAGCCGAGTTGCTCCTATGAAAACAATTTCTATTCCGCGGTTAGAATTACTGGCTTGTAATATTGGGGCTAGATTAGCAAGTAGTGTTAAAACTGATTTGAAATTAGATAACATTGCCATTTTTTATTGGACTGATTCGACCAATGCGCTTTACTGGATAAAAAGAAATGAAAATTGGGCACCTTTTGTTTACAACCGAGTGACCGAAATTCGCTCATTAAGTGATCCTTCAAAATGGCACTTTATTCCTGGCCAATTGAATCCTGCTGACCTGCCTTCAAGGGGTTGTACCGCTGAGGTTTTAGCCCGAGATAAATGGTGGGAGGGACCGCAGTGGTTGAGAAAACCAATGGACGAGTGGCCTAAATCAGAAATGTTTCCCGATTTTGAAACAATCGATGCAGAAAGAAGAAAAACAATTATTAGTGGTACGAATGTAAATGTTCACAGTGAAGAATTTTACACTAGAATTTCTTCCTACGATAAATTAGTAAAAGTAATCGCGTGGATATACAGATTTTACAAAAATTGTAAGAAAGCTAAAGAAGAGAGAGAATTTAAAATTTTAACTGTAGAAGAGCAGAATGAAGCTGAAAATGTATTGTTGAAATTAGTTCAAAAATCGTTTACTGGTCCTGAAGATAAACGTCTAAAAGCATTTCAGACCACAACAGATTCGGCTGGAGTTCTGCGGCTGAAATCACGTATACATTTGAGAGATGATATTCTGAATTTCAGATTTCCTATTATTCTTCCACATGACCATCCTGTAGTTGAAAAATTAATTAGATCTAGACATTTGAAACTAGGTCATGCTGGTGTACAAATTATGATGTCTAATTTAAGGGAAGATTTTTGGATCTTAAAATTCCGAAAAACTGTCAGGAAAATTATTAGAACCTGTGTAAGATGTAGACGACACGATTTTAAACCAGTAGAAATTTCCACTCCTCCCTTACCTGAAGATAGAGTAAGAGAAGCTGCCATTTTCCAAATTGTTGGTCTGGATTATGCCGGTCCGCTTATTCTTAAAGAAAATAGGAAAATCTGGCTAGTAATATACACTTGTGCTGTTTTTCGAGCAGTTCATTTTGAACTAGCTACCTCATTATCAACGGAAGTGTTTTTAATGACGTTGAGAAGATTCATAGCCCGTAGAGGCAGACCTTCTATTATCTATACAGATAATGGTAAAAAGTTTGTAGGAGCGGAAAATTTGTTGAAAGAAATAAACTGGAATTCAGTACAAAGTGATAGTATATCAAGGAAAATTATTTGGAAATTTATACCTCCTTCAGCTCCGTGGTGGGGAGGGTGGTGGGAGCAATTGATTGGCCTAACCAAGAGAATACTCAGAAAGGTTTTAGGAAAAAGTTCTCTGAATTACGAAGAAATACAAACCATTATATGTGACCTAGAAAGTGTTATCAACAGTCGCCCGCTTACTTATGTGTCAGAAGATTTAAATGATCTCGTACCTCTCACTCCGTCCATGTTCTTGCTAGAAGTGAAAGGTAGTGGTACACCCGATATTGATATTCTAGATGCCAAATCATTGAACAAAAAGCTTGTTTATCAACTGAAAATAAGACAAGACCTTCGTAAACGATTTAGATCTGAATATTTAGGCCAATTGCGACAACCTAGTAGATGGAAGAAAATACAGAAACCTTTAGAAATAGGTGATGTTGTGATTGTTTCCAGTGACAATAATAAAAAAATTGATTGGCCTCTGGCCAAAGTGATTGAAATTTTTCCATCTAAGGATGGACACATCCGCTTAGTGAAAATAAGAATGAAAACTGGGGAATATTTAAGACCTACAAGCAGGTTAATACCCTTAGAAGTATCACAAGATAACGACAGTATGAGAAACCATTTCAAGGACATTAAAAAGAAACAAGATTTCAATGAACATAAAGGTGCTAGTAATCCTCTTAGTGGTTCGGTCAGCGACAGTACATCGGACGTTTCGGTTCGTCGCTCCAGATACGGGCGTATCATAAAACATCGAACGAATTGGATTTGAGTTTCAGATCCCGAAACTCAAAGGTGGGAGGATGTTGTAATTGTGAATTCATTTCCTGTTGCATCATCCAAAACCCCCTTTTTCTTCTCAAAGTTTTGAAACATAAAAAGCACCTACGCAGTGTAGAGGTAGGGATGTACTTCGATTTGCAGAAAAGAGACAGTGAGACTTTGACGCATTCGCGCAACATTGTTTATTACGTAACTTCTTCAGAACATTTTTTATTAGAATTTTCGTTTAGAACTTTAGTTTTTGAACTGTAACGTTTCAGTTTAGTATTGTTTGTGATTATGATTTTTGAGAGCGTGTCGCTCGTCTGAAAAGCTGTATATAATAATTTGTTCGTCGTCTTATTTGTGTTCGTGATGTGATTTATCAATTAAATCGTGATGTCTTCTAATATACTGAATTTATTTGAGTCAATAGTGTATTCATGCTGAAAAAGGATTTAGTTTTTTGAAATATAAGGAATTATGAAGACCGCGGAGCACCGATGTCCCTTTTGGAACTTAGAGGTAAGAAAAGTTGTTTCTTACTAAATTTATTAGAAATCAATTACATTGAAAATGATTATTTACATGTTGCAACTCTCAATTGAATTAGTAATACAGGCAGTTGGAGTTGCCACAGAGATAATTATTCAACAAGTTCCTCTTGTCTCGAATCACTACCAGCGTCCGCAGACTTTCTTTGCCGGCATTGTGTCGGAGGGAAAAAGCACTACAATTGTAAATTATCGTACATGAAGTATCATGCCCAGAGACAAAAAAAAACCACTCTTAATATTTCGTATACGTAAATTATGAATCAAAGGTTGGAAATACATAAATTATTTAAAAAATTAATTTGAAATTAACAGTTATTTTAATTAATAAAGTAGAAAGACGGCGAATGGAACTTGTAAATGTAATTAAAAAAATGCAATTTCTTTAATGTGGTGTACGAAACGTTTTACAACATAGTTGCATTGCAATTCAATATTAAACAAATATGTATTACTTACAAAAATTGTTGAACAAGTTTATTTTGTAGTATCATATTTAAAGAATCACACTCGAATCCCTAACGCAGTTCCGTATACATTCTCTGCAGATCTCTGTGTCTGCGGGAAAGAACTGTAGAATTGTAAGTATTCAAACAACATTTCACATTCGTAGATAACAAAATAAAAATTGTGTTAACACTTGAATGCTGTTAAATACGATTCAAAGATTTGAAATTTATAAATTGTTACAAAAATAAATTAAGCAGCCATTATAAAATAGCAGGGAATTTAATGAATAATAATAATAATAATAAATAGGTTGAATGAAACTTGTAAATGAAGATAAAATGTAATTGTCACTAGATTTACCACAGATGCATTACAATTGAATTTTTAACAAAAATGTATTATTTAAAAAAATATATAATTGTTGAACAATTTCTTTTATAGTATTCACATACCACAATTAAATTCGCAGTTGAATCACTACCGATCTCTACAGTTCGTATGTCTGAGGTAAAAAACATTAGAATTGTAAACTGTCATACAAGTGTTCATATACACATCAACAGAAATAAATGTTAACACTTTTGTGCTGTAAAATAAGATTAAAAAATTTAAAATACATAATACATTAGACAAATAAATTAAGTTGCCATTAGTTAGAAATTAGCATGGAATTTAATAATGAGGCTGAAAGATCCTAGATCAAACTTCTAAATGAGAGAGAAATGCAATTACACTGTATAAAAAATTCGTAAAATTTTAGTAGATGTACCGTAAATTAACGGTACTTGTACCGTTTTCACTCTTTACGGTATGACTACCGTACTTCTCAGGTATATTAAGCGTAAAAATCGTATATATGATATTTCGATTATAAACGGTATTTATACCGTAAAATGATTTTTACCAGTAAAAAATTGATATTCATACCGTAAAATAATTATTTTTCAGTAAAGAAAAAGCTGTTAGCCCCGCCACAGCGACAACCCCTGAGGTGATGCACTTGCTCTTGTTAGGTAATGCATGCAGGCCTGCGCGAGGGGGTAGTTCAGCCTGTACATATTCTTTAAATATTTTACGGTACATATACCGTCTAGTTAAATTATGGTATATATACTGGTCACAAAGTTGCCGGTATATGTACCGTAGTTTTTGACCAAAATTTTTTACAGTGTACCAAAGTTTTACACCACAGATGCATTACATTTCAATTTTAAACAAACATGTATTACTTTAATAAAATAATTTTTGAACAAGTTTCTTTTGTAGTATAAGACATAAAGACCCGCACACGAATCACTAACAATTTTCTCTACAGGTAAAAGTCTGAGGTAAAAAGTATTACAATTGTAAATTGTCATATAACAGTTCATTCAAGCAGACACAAAAATTATTGTTAATATTTGAATGTGGTTATTAGGGATTCAAAGATCTGAAATACAAAAATTGTTAGAAAAATAAATTCAGTAGTCATTAGTTAGAAATTAGCACTAAATTTAATTGATAATACAGTGAATGAAAATCATAAATGAAAAAGAAATGCAAGTACCAAAATTTTTAAATCACGTATGCATTACGATTTTTTAATCTCATTTTGAGTCGATTATTTAAGACTAGCAAGCTACGCCCGCTGCACTGGCCGGTTTCTACAAATAAACATTGAATCAAACGAAATATATCGTTTAATTTGACCTTGTATTTGAAAGCAATCTGTATATTTACCTGGAAGATCCTTCCACATTACTGAAAAATGACGTGATTTCGTTATTATATTTTCTAATGTGCAGTCAAAATTTTAGCTGTTAAGGACCAACTCTTTTATTTGGTCATTTACAGTCAGGGTTTGCTAAAGAATGATAAAACGATATGCAATATACTAAAACCATCACTAAAAATTATCGAACTAACAATGCAAACAAATTAACTAACAAAATCCATTCAGTAGAAGTTTTTATAAAGGCTAATCTTGGATAATCCGGTTCATCTGATTATAGAACTTTTCCACATAATTCTAAAACTAACAGTACGATATAAAATATACTAAAACCATCCTTACAAATTATCTACTTAACAATGCAAGTCGCAAAAAATTCGCCCAGTAAAATCTTTCAAAAAGGCTAATATTTCGGAATCGGTTCACCTGACTATATAACCTTCACACATAACTGTTTAACTAAGCAATGTAGAACAAAATGTAGTACATCATTAAAACCATTCCTGAAATAGCATCTAACTAACAATACAATTCTCATCAAAATCCTTCCTGTAGAACTTTTTCAGAAGGCTAATCTTTCATAATCTAAATCAAATATTGAAAAGGCTAATATTTGATTAAAAAAATGGTCACCCGATTTTCGAATTTCCCCCTATAATTCTAGAACTAAGCAACGTATAATGATATGTTATATAATAAAAATTCCCTAGAAAATTATCTAGCAGTGTAGGTTCCATCGAAATCCATTCGGAAAAATCTTTTAAAAAGGCTAATCTGTCATAACCGGATTGATCTGATTATAGAACTTCCCAGAATAATTCTATAACTAAGCTACGTAGAACGATATGTTATACAATAAAACCTTCCCTGAAAAATTATCTACAGTTTAAGTTCTACGAAAATCCATTCAGCAGAACTCAAGTTATAAGCAGCCGGAACGAAATTTCATGTATGTAGAAGTAAATAGAAGTATATTGCCATTAATATAGTTTGCATTTGAATAAAAAAAAGGTACTTTTCGGTTAACCGGGCGCCAGTGATATATGTACATATATGTATATATTCATACATATGAGTGTATATATATATATATATGTATGTATATACATGTATTTGTGTGTATTATCAAACTATCTACTTAACAATGCAAGTCGCAAAAAATACGCCTTGTATGCCAGGTGTAACATGTATATATATATATAGCACTGGTGCCCGGCTGACCGAAAAGTACCAACAAAAAATACTGCAAAAATGCAGTAGTACACTTGAAAAAAAAAAACACCTTTTGTCTTAAAATCACTCATCAAAACTGTTTTCTTTTCTTTCTTTTTTTTAATAAAATTAGTAACAGTTTTTTCTATTATTTTTCCAGATGTATAGCCATTTCAATTCTTTCTGCAAAAAAAAAAAAAAAAAAAAAAAAAAAAAAAAAAAAAAAAAAAGACACCTTTTGGCTTAAAATCAAATTATTTGGGGTCAAAATTAAAATCAAAATCGCCAAAAACGAAAGATAAATCGCCAAATATTGTTAAATATTATAATGGTGAATAGCAATCTTGCCCCTTGAATATTTTTTTAAGCATTACGAACATTCCGAATCATGTTTAAATTAAATATTTTCGTTTTATAATATTCTCTCATCAAAACTCTTTTTTTTCTCTTTCTTTCTTTTTTTTAATTTTTTTTTAATAAAATTAAAAACAGTTTTTCTTTTATTTTTCGAGATAGCCCTTTCACTTCTTTCTGCAGCAGTAATGATCGCCATAAAAATTAGCAATGGTAACCTTTTCGGCCAAAATAACAGAACTTTCTATCATAATTCATTAACTAATATACGTAGAACATTGTGTTATATACTAAAACCTTCCCTGAAAAATTATCTCTCAAATAGTGTAAGTTCCATCAAAATCCATGCGGCAGAACTCGAGTTATAAAGGAACGGAATGAAATTTCCGTTTGTGTTTTATATATATAGTAGATATATTGGGTTGAGGAATAATTTATGAGAGTTTTTATTTATTTATATTTTAATTCTAAACATTGTCCATTGGTAAAGTTTTTTTTCAATTAATTTTTACCGCTAGCTCTCAAGTCTAGACACATTTCTCTAATCTTTAGTTCTCTAGTCTGTATTTTCATGAAGAAGGTGACCGAAGATTGGTCGACCAGTGTGTGATACGTCATTGAGGTCAAATTTACTTTTAGGTACCTTTCATTACAAAAAGCTACCTATTGCAGGAAGCAATTCCAAAAAATGTTGGTATATTTTCACCGATCATGACCCCCAGACCCCCAAACCACCCTCCGTTCAAATGTTGATTTATATATATCTGTATCTATCTATCTATCTATCTATCTATCTATTTATCTATCTATCTATCTATCTCATCATCATCATCAACCGTTTTCAATCCACTGCTGGATGTAGGTCTCCCCCAGATTTTTCCATTGTTGCCTGTCTAGTGCTTTAGTCATCCAATTAACACCGGCCACTTTTCTGATTTCGTCACTCCATCTTACTTGAGGTCGTCTTCTTGGTCGTTTTACATCTCTGGGATACCACTGTAGGGTGTTTGTGCTCCATCTATTGTCTTGTCTTCTTGCAATGTGCCCAGCCCATTTCCATTTTAGCCGTTTAATTCTCTCGATGATGTCAAAAACTTTCGTCTGACTTCTTATCCACGTTATTCTCTTTCGGTCTCTTCTGGTTATGCCTAGCATACATCTTTCCATACTTCGCTGTGTTGTTTGTAATCTTTGTACCATCCGTTTTGTTAGTGTCCAAGTTTCTGCTCCATAAGTTAGTGCAGGCAAAACACATTGGTTAAACACCTTTCTTTTCAAACAAAGAGGCATGTTACTCTTCAGAATAATATTGTTCTTCCCAAAAGCACTCCATCCATTTCTTATTCTTCTATTGATTTCATTCATGATACTGTTGTCTGATGATATTTCTTGTCCAAGGTACACATAACTTTCAACATCTTTAATCTCAGTGTTGTTGTAGACGATTTTCTTTTTTGATGCAAATGAATTGAACATCACCTTAGTCTTTTCCAAATTTATTTTTAATCCCACATTAATGCTAGCTTCTGCCAAATCTTTTAGCATATTTTGCAATTCTTCAGGGCTATTACTGAAAATTAAAATGTCATCAGCAAACCGGAGATGGCTTAAATATTCCCCATTTATTCTAATCCCTTTGTTTTCCCAATCCAGCTTCTTGAAAATACTTTCTAAGACAGCAGTAAAAAGCTTAGGCGAAATGGTGTCTCCCTGTCTTACTCCTCTTCCAAGCTTGATCTTCGCTTTTCCTTTGTCCAAACGGATGGTGGCTGTTGCTTTCTTGTAGATCTTCTTTATGATATTGATATAAGGTTTGTCTATACCAATGTCCTCCAGAGAAGTAATTACTGCAGATGTGTAGACCGAATCAAATGCTTTTTCATAATCAATAAAGGCAAGGTAGAGAGGTAAATTATATTCTTTATGTTTTTCTATAACTTCCCTTACTGTTTGAATATGATCCATTGTGCTAAATCCACTTCGAAATCCTGCTTGTTCTCTAGGTTGAGCTGAGTCCAGAGCTGATTCAAGTCTTGTCGTTAAAACTTTGGTGAAAATTTTATAAATCACTGACAGTAAGCTGATTGGACGGTAGTTTTTAATGTTTTCCTTTTCTCCTTTCTTATAAAGTAACACCATCACAGCATTATTCCAATCTTCTGGTACATCTGATTTCTCGAGACATTTGGAAAACAGTATGGCTAGCATTTTTGCAAATTCTTCTCCTGCTTCTTTGATAAGGTCAATTGTAATTCCATCTTCGCCAGGGCATTTACCTTTTTTCATGCCTCTAATGGCTTGTACAACTTCATCTGTCATCACTGGGATTATCTCTTCAGTTTCTGTTATGTTTACTAGTGGATCACGTAGGTTGATTTCCCTTTGATCTTCACATTTATATAGATTGTTATAGAATTTTTCGACAATGTGTACTATTTCATTATTGATTTTGGTGATTGTTCCGTCTGCTCTCTTCA
The DNA here is from genome assembly GCA_963931845.1 of Maratus michaelseni. NCBI lineage: Eukaryota > Metazoa > Arthropoda > Arachnida > Araneae > Salticidae > Maratus > Maratus michaelseni. The sequence goes on from OZ007595.1 coordinate 135,353,655, forward strand.
GTGCAAAAATACCTTTTCTTCCAACACACAGTTTGCGCTTAGCTGATTTTAAACTTTTGTTATCTTCTAGAACTTTTTTGACAAGATCACAGTTAAATTTTCTGATATCTTCTGTAACACATTTTCTTACCGTTTTACATAATTCTGCATATTCAACTCTTGATTTAGGATAGTTTTTCTTCATTTTAAATTCTCTGCGTTTCTTCATCAATCTTCTTGTTTCTTCTGTTATTTTCTTTGTTTGCTTTACTTGTACTTCACCAGCTATCGTCCTTGCAATTTCTTGTAGAGTATTTGTTATTTTCTTGTTCATTACTGTAACATCTTGTTCTTCTTCTAAGATTGATTGAAGTACTTGAAAACGATTTTTAAGTTCTAAATTAAATTCTTCTTTATGTTTCTGGAGATTTATAATATCGACTGATTTCTTTGAGCATTGCAAAAGCTTCATTCTTTCCACTTTAGTATTTAAAAGCAGTTTGCATCTAACTAACCTGTGATCGCTTCCTGTATTGAAGTTATTGAGAACGCTGCAATCCTGAATAAGATGCTTTTTGTTTGTCAAGATGTAGTCGATTTCACTTGTTGAGCCATTTGCACTACGCCATGTCCATTTTCTTTGTGGCTTTTTCTTGAAAAATGAATTCATGATATACATCTGTTCACATTCTGCAAATTCAATCAATCTGTTTCCTCTTTCATTACGCACCCCATATCCATGATTTCCTACTGAGAATTCACCTTTCTTTTTTTCCCAATTCTAGCATTCCAGTCTCCCATTATTAATTTTATGTAGCATTTTCCTTTTTGATGCATTGAAGCTACTTCTTCATAGAAATCCTCAATTTCTTCATCAGTATAGCTAATTGTTGGTGCATAAACTTGGGTAATTTGCAGCTTGTATCTTTTTGACACTTGTATAACTAACCTTGCAACTCTATCTGATGCACTATCATATTCTACGATTTGATTCTTCCACCTTTTATGAATCAGAAATCCTACACCACTTGTTTTTCCATCTTCTGTACCTCTGTAGTACAATACATGTCCACTGGCAAGATCAATCTTCTCTTCACCTTTTCTTCTTACTTCGCATAATCCTAGAATGTCCCAGTTGATTCTTTCTAATTCTTCTTCAAGTTCCTGTAAACGACTTTCAGAAGATAAGGATCGTCCATTATACGTAGCCAAGGTCATCAACTTATGGCAGCCAAGCCGAGCCCGGTGATTCTTAGCACCCTCTGTCTTCATGTTTTTCTGATCGCTGCCGTAATCAGGAACATGCAGACTGCCGGGAATTGAGGGCCGTGATTTGTTTTGTGAATTCATGGTAAAATAAGGGGGGAGGTGGCCAAATTCCTCCACGCTGGCCAAGCGGGTTGGAGGAAGCCCATCCGCGTTCGTTCCCCATGCACTAGGCAAGAGTACTAACAGGCTGCACCGATGGAAGGTGCGGATTGGACATTAAGTCTCTGCTCCCAGTCGATTCCTTTAAGTCCTCCTCTGAGGCATTTAAAGGGTCTTCTCCTAGTTAACAAGCAGAGGCTATTAAACAGCCCGTCTATCTATCTATCTATATATATATATATATATATATATGACATGTGTCATGTTAAAACTTTCTTATTTATGAACCGATTTGGATGTGACTTAGTATGTGTATAGAACATACCAAGTTCTCGACCGAGTTCGTTGGCCAGCGCCAGCTTCATCGGCCATTTTGCTTCAAAATGGCGGACATTTAATTTTTTTTAATTTTTAAAAATTCAAAAAGATGTACAAAAAATTATAAATTGAAAATATTATTTACCGTATTTACCCGCGTATAGGTCGAGAAATTTTGGACAAAAAGAGACTTTAAAGGTGGGGGGGTCGACTTATGCGAGGGTCCTTAATTTTTTTTTTCAGATTGGATTTCATCTGGTTGTCCAACATTAACAAAGGGCGGTAATATTAGAAAGTCCGACATTGCATTAATTGCCCAGTGGTTTAAAGATGCGTGGAATCAAATTCCTTCCGAAATGATTATAAAATCGTTCAAGAATTGCTGCATAAGCAACGAACTAGACGGCACAGAAGATGATGCCATTTGAGAAAGTAATAACGACGAGGAAGGATGTTGCGATACAGAGATTGAAAACGTGTATCATGATGAGCCGATGACGACGAAGGACTTATGTGAAGGGTTTGGCGAGTCCGATATTGAATCGGACCTCGAATCAGTTTAACTTTGTATATTATTATCTTTATTATTGTATATTTAGTACTTTTTCTTTCAGATGATTTTGAATAAATGTACAAAAAAAAAAATAATAATAAAGTTCCTTTATTATTGTATATTTAGTATATTCTTTTTTTTTCAGGTGATTTTGAATAATGTATTTTGAAAAAAAACAAATTTATTGATCGGAAAAGTGGGGGGTCGACTTATACGCGGGATTTATAAAAATTCAAATTTCTTGATCGGGAAAGTGGGGGTCGACTTATACGCGGGATCGACGTATACGCGGGTAAATACGGTATGTTAAGTGTTAGAATGTGATACAGGGATTCTGGAACATTTTTTGTTTTGGCTATATCTTAAAAAATGGCTGAGATATGGCAGTTTGAAATTCTAGGGTGGCTGAGATGTTATGCTTTAACTCTCGTATTTATGAACCGATGTGAATGTGACTGTTCATGTGTACAGAACATACCAAGGTTTCGACCGAGATCGTTGGCCAGCTTTATGCGCCATCTTGTTACAAAAGGGCAGCCAGTTAAATTTTGATTATTTTTTCAACTTTCAAAAATATGTACAAAAATTATAAATTGAAAAAGTTGTTTCCGTTAACTGTTAGATCGTGATACAAGGATTCCGCAACATTTTTTGTTTTGGCTATATCTTGAAAAATGGCTGAGATATGGTAGTTTGAAATTCTAGGGTGGATGACATTTTGAAACAATCTGATATTTGTTATGCTGTAACTCTCATTATGAAATTCGAATTCAAATTCAGCATTAACGAAAACCGGAATTAAATCTTCTCTAATCGTTTTCCAAGCATTTTAGCTTCGGGTGTTTGAGTAAAATGGGTTGAATGTTTAAAAACATGGACTGTGAAAGCTACCTTTTCCTCCCGGTACAGACCGGAAGGATTTTTTTTTTTTTAACAGTGAAAATCAAAGGCGGGCAGTAGTATGAGTCATTTTTCATTTTACATGCGCAGCATAAATCTCACGACCAAGTTTGTTGGCCTAAGACCTCGATTAAATACAAAAAGCAAAAGGTGTCGAAAATACACAGTTTGTTCTACTTTTCATTCGATTTTAATGTGAAAATATACAAAAATCAAAAATAAATAAGGGCACCCTATCTTGTACAGCTAAATGAAAATAAATGTTTAGAGAATATTTAATCTACAAACACAACTTTTCAAAAGTAAAAAAAGCCAAGCGTAAAAAAAAAAAGTTATGGCTAAAAAATGGTGTGATATCAAATTTCCAAGCTATTATATTGCTTATTTAACTTTTTTCCATTAAATAAGTTATCATATATATAAGTCGAGTGTCTACGTACATGTTAATAGAAATCGTTTTCTCCTGTACTAAATACATCCTAACGAGTTTCTGAAAATTCAAATTTTTTCAAATTATGCATGATGGGCTTGGCGGCCATCTTTGCTTATTATTTACAAAATTCTAACCAACCAAATCCGTAGTTAAAATCCGAAGTTCAAAATTGTTATTTAAGCAAATATTTAAGAGTTTCATTTATAGACTTGTATGCTCTGAAAATTGTGTCTTAGGATAATGATGACTTATATTAAAGATTCATCTTATGATTTATTTTTTAGAGTAATTATTAATTTCAATCTAGTAAAAATCAATTTAACAAAATATCAGTCTTATCTAATTTATCTGTCCGTAGTTAGAATCTGAAGTTCGAAATTTTTATAAACATATTACATTGCAAACATATTACGCTTTTACTTTAGAAATTTGGGTTCTTAGAAATATGGAAAGATGGCCGCCAAGCCCATCATGCATAATTTGAAAAAAATTGAATTTTCAGAAACTCGTTAGGATGTATTTAGTACAGGAGAAAACGATTTCTATTAAGATATACGTAGACACTCGACTTATATATATATATGATAACTTATTTAATGGTAAAAGTTAAATAAGCAATATAATAGCTTGGAAATTTGATATCACACCATTTTTTAGCCACAACTTTTTTTTTTACGCTTGGCTTTTATTACTTTTGAAAAGTTGTTTTTGTAGATATAATTTTTTTTAATATATTGAACAAAAATTAAATAATCTAAACATGAGAAATAATTTAAAATTACATTTTACTTTCAGTCATTGTTTAAAGGGTTAACTAGAAATACCAGTAGATTTTTCAATTAAACTAATTACACTCTTAAAAACAACATACTAAATGTGGCTTATTATAATACTTGTTATCCTCCGTTAAAAAATATCACTGACTAATCCATTAAATGAATAAAAATGGAATACGTACATAGCGTGTCAGCGCTGCATTTGAAATCAAACGTGATATCACGCTCTTTTATTATTAGCACTAGCTGGCTTCGCCCGCTAGCGGGCCCCTAATTTACACCGGGGCCTCAAATCTTGTAAAACCTCGAATAAGATAAACCACGAACCTCCGACCTGGTTTCCCGCTGACTTCGGCACCGGATAATCCCTTAATTTGCACATCGAATTGTATAAACCTCTAAACAAACGAACTTCGGACACGGGTCCCCGCTGCCTTCGGCACCGTATAGCAGTCGTGGTGCGCACGCTCAAGTTCTATCTTCCACCACCAGGTAGCGCAATCTGTTCTATATGAACCTCGGGCACTGAAATCGTTAAGGCTATAGATGTCGAGTCGAATGAGCTATACTCCGCCGTGATCTAGCCCATAGAACCAGAGATAGGAAAGTGCCCCTGGTGGTGAAAAAAAGAACTAAAATAGGAAAGCTCTATAGATGTCGAGTCGAATGAGCCATACCTTGTCGTGATCCGACCCATAGAAACAGAGATAGGAAAGCGCCCACAGGTAGTGAAAGCTAATCTCGTTTGGGGGGCAAATTGGGGGGATGAACACCGGAGATGCATAATAAGATTAGGCGGTCACAGACTTTTCCAACGATGTATCACATGAGGGATATGTGCAAAATTCGGAAAATACCCCCCCCCCCCTTGCATAATTTGATTAAGCGTTCACAGACTTTTCCAACGATATATCACATGAGAGGTGTCGGCAAAATTTAGAAAAGTGCCTTCTTTGGGGGGTGAAAGTGGGAGGATGGACCCCGAAGATGCATAATATGAATAATCGGTCACAGGCCTTTCGAACAATATATCACATGAGTAGTGTCGGGGGGGCGCAAAATGTGGGGGTTTCACCTGTGGTGCATAACATGAATAAGTGGTCATAGCCCTTTGTAACGATATCTGACATGACGGATATCGTTAAAATTTAGAAAAGTGTCCCCCCCCCCTTGTGTAGGCAAAACGCGCTCCGCCCCTCCCTATAATTTTTGACGCAGCTTTATTTTTAAAATTTATGTTATGTGTTATAAAATATCGTAAAGTTTCAAACAGATAGCCTTGTTATACTTCCAAATTTTGTTCACGCCCCTCCCCGAACTGTGATGCGCCATTCTTTTTTATAAATTTTTTAACATGTGTTATAAACTATCTTAAAGTTTAAAACAGATCGCATTGGAATTTAATATATTTGCTGAAATTACTATTATATGTAGAATAATATAGAAATAAACCCTCCTTTTGATTGTAATTAAGATATATGAACATTTTTTATAATTTCTGAAAGCTCATTTTTATTTATTTATTTATTTATTTATCTATTTATTTATTTATTGTTTATTTATTTATTTATTTTGCATTGCCCTGTGCATGTTTGGAATTTCTTAGCAATTTCTTAGATTTACATTATTTTATTCAATTAAACATTGTACTGTTACTATAAATTTAAGTGGAAACTTCACTTCTAAAACAAAAATAATTTAACAACTGCATTTCATTAATTTATAGAAAAATGACGTAAAAGGTATTCCTGCGAACGAAATGCCTGTCCTTTACCGTGTTTTCTTTCTTTCTTTCTTTTTTTTCTTTTTTTAAAATAACTGAATCACTTTTAATTAATTAAAAAAAATTTGTTTACATTTGGAAAGAAATTTTAAATGCCGATAACTCTTAATGTATACATTTTAGAAGGTACACCTTCCCTCAAAAACTAATTTATTTTTAAAGATCTTTCTAAAAACGTAAATTATATATTTTTTAAAGCATAAACACTACGTCTGATTACTTTATTTTACAATATTATAAGAACACGCATTTTATCAGACAATTAAATGCACTAAACAAACACGAGTGAAAAATTGACCTGTGCCAGGACTCGAACCTGGGACCTTACGCATAGCGTGCCGACGCTCTGCGACCGAGCTACCCAGATCGATACGCTTGACGGGAATTTCTCATACTTATTCTTGTTGGAAACAGTCATCTGCCACAGTTTGCAGTCATATTTAATTGTTTGATAAAATGTGTGTTCTTATAATTATGAAGTTTTATTTTAAAAAAATATCTTCAGAAGAAAATGGCTGACTTGCAGATGAAATTTGATGTTGTTATAACTTGTAACTGATTTGTGCTATTATAATACAGATGGTACATGGTCGTTGGCATGTTTTATCTCTGTTTTGGCATAATTTTTTAATCGCTATGTTAATTAACAGTTTTTTGCTAATTAAGGATAGAAAATAATATTTTTTTACACTGGATTTTATAAAAGCACATAGATTACGTAATTACTTGTCCAAAATGTAATCCTTTTTTTATTCTGCCGAATATTAAGGTCTGTAGGTTGTTTGAAAAAAAAAAGTTTGACGAAGAAAAAAGCGATCATTTTAAGTAACTCGACGTTTTTTTAAAAAATCTATATCTCTGTTTATAAATCACTTATGAAGATGAGTTTGGTCTTAAATTGAAGAAATTCTTCATAAGATTCTTCTAGTTGTCGTTTTTTTTCTGCGACGCTTGGTTTATTTGATATCTGATATTTTAATCTGGCATGTTTTGTCGATTTAACATGCGAAGTTGATTTCTGTAAGTAAGCAGTAGCGGTCTAGTTCAGTTCTTGGCGTTGTTTGTGTGGCGTTTTTTTTAACCGACTCAAAAAAGGAGGAGGTTATCAATTCGACGTGTATGTATTTTTTTATTTTTTTTTTATGTATGTACACCGATTACTCCGGAACTATGCGTCCTATTTATGTGATTTTTGTTTTATTCGAAAGAGAATACTCTCGAATTGGTCTCATTTAAATTTTATCAAAATTGGTTCAATACTTTTTCAGAAATTGAACAAAAATGAAAAAAAATGAACATTTTAAAAATAGTTAATTTGTTGGCTTTTGAGTGTTGCCAAATTTGAAAAGCAAAATTACATAAAATTGTGAATTGGATAAATATAATACAACGTACAGATAAAAACTATAAATTATGCTACAACAAATCTACTTTTGAATTTTTTCAAATCTTTTATGTATGTTCACCGATTACTCCGGAACTTTGCGTCCTATTTATGTGATTTTTTTTATTATTCGAAAGAGAATACTCTCGAATTGGTCCCATTTAAATTTTATGAAAATTGGTTCAGTACTTTTTCAGAAATTCAATAAAGACGAAAAAATATAAGCATTTTAAAAATAGTTAATTTGTTGGGCAGACGACTTTCATTTCATATCATAAAATATTCTATTACGTGAATTTGCAAATAATAAAAAGACTGAAATATTTAAATCAGCTTTAACTTGTCGGATTTATTTTCATAGAACAAACTTTTTAAGATTCAAACAAAAACTAAAACTTTTGAGTGTTGCTAAATGTGAAAAGCAAAATTACATAAAATTGTGAATTGGATAAATATAATACAACGTACGGATAAAAACTATAAATTATGCCACAACAAATCTACTTTTGAATCTTTTAAAAGTTCCATTGTTGCAGTTTCACAGCGGTTTGGCATATTTTGACGAGCGTTTATTGGCGCATAATTAAATACATTGTTGTTTCAAATCCCATATAAATGTACGAGTTACAGAAAATATTTGGCGATTTATCACCTGTGGCGCACTAGTTGGAAACTGCCCTTAAAATATACAATCTCTATATTATATTATACAATACAGTTGTATATAAATGCTTCTGCAATTGTCTTTTAATATTTCTACTACATAATATTAACTATAGAGTGACAATATAGAAAGAAAGGGGTTACTCCGAATAGTATTATAGGCGCCATTGTTGGCGCACTGTATTTACCTTGTACGGATCGTAAAAATCGGTACACATTAAGCATAAGCACCGAAACCAGTGAGTTACACAGTTATCAAAACTGTAGTATACAGCCCGATTATGACACAATATCCAAGACGATTAGGTGAGAATAATGATAAAATTTCTAATCTTCCGTAATCGAGTCTACTGCCAAGGTTAGCGTGAAATAAAAAATATATTAGCAACAATATGGTTTAATATAAATATAGATATCACTAAAGTAATAAATAAATAAATAAACTTTTTAACCAAAAAAAAAAGAAAAAAGAACCGACTTAAAAAACTACTAAAAAGCGAAAAATAAACTTTTTAACCAAAAATTGAACCGACTTCAAAAACTACTAAAAAGCGAAAAATAAACTTTTTTACCAAAAATAGAACCGACTTCAAAAACTACTAAAAAGCGAAAAATAAATTTTTTAACCAAAAATAGAACCGACTTCAAAAACTACTACAAAGTAAAAAATATTTTTTTTTGGTAATAGTTAATAAGAAATTAAATTAAGAGCATTGTATTTACCATGCATATTATTATATTTATGTACATTAATTTGATTTTTTTTAGTCGGTGCCAGCCAAGCCAAGTACAAAATTCAAAACAAAATATCCAATATAAATCGTAACACGCGTATAAGTTAAATCTACATAAATACGAGACAATAAAAAAAATACATATAACTCATCAAATGGTAGAAAATACAATGATTTAAATGATTAACTAATTTCCAAAGCAATGTTTGTCGACATATAAGTTGCTAATCTCATTTGAGAATACACATTTATAACATCAGATGAAATGTTTAAAAATGGTAACATGGCTTTAATTTGGCTTGGCTGGCACCGACTCCAAAAAATCAAATTAATGTACATAAATATAATAATATGCATGGTAAATACAATGCTCTTAATTTAATTTCTTATTAACTATTACCAAAAAAAAATTATTTTTTACTTTGTAGTAGTTTTTGAAGTCGGTTCTATTTTTGGTTAAAAAATTTATTTTTCGCTTTTTAGTAGTTTTTGAAGTCGGTTCTATTTTTGGTAAAAAAGTTTATTTAAAGCTTGGCTTGGCAGAGCGACCGCCCTGCTTGATCTTGAAAACGGATACATTCTTTTTTGAAGAAAAGAAATATTTTTGTGAGATATAATATAAAATTTAAAATAATTTTATCTTTTTATTGAGACGCTTTCGATGTAAAATTTTAAGTGTGCATTATTATAACATTGAACTAATTTTCAATTAAATCTTTGTACTTAAATATTAATGTTTGAGTGTATGTCCCTTATAAAAATCTAATTTTTCACCGGTTTGTATGGAATTTAATATGAATATAGAAGAAAAAGTAAAATTACTGTTTATTTTGAAAAAAATCGAACTACTCTTCAAGCACTTTTTTTTAATTTATCATTATACAAAACTATTTTTTTCTTAAATTTTCTAATGCAATTTATTTTGTCAACTTCCCACAGAAAGAAACTGCGTATTTACAATACCGAGTCGATGTATGTACCTTATAAAAATCTACATTTTTTGACTGGTTTGTATGGAACTTAATATGCATATAGAAAAAGAGTAAAATTACTGTTTACTTTTAAAAAATTCAAACTACTCGTCAAGCACTTTTTTAAATTTATCTTTATACAAATCTATTTTTTTCTTAAATTTTCTAATGCAATTTATTTTTTCAACTTCCCACAAAAAAAAAAAAAAAAAAAAAAAAACTGCGCATGTACAATATTTTTACAAGCCAATAAAAAATCAGACTCACTCGTTATATTTTCGTGTGTGAAATTGATTTCATTTTGAGCCGACAATGCGCATTTTTCATATATAAAATTTAAAATATTTACAGTAAGGGCGTTAAAATGACGCGGTACATTCATTTGTTCATTTGGAATTAAAACATATACTATAGTACAGAAATTTAAATGTCAATATAAAACTACAAGGAAAAAATAATAATTACTAAACAAATAATTTACTACGAGGCTAACGAAAAAGAAAGGCTACCGCGGTGCATTCCACTTATCTTTTTTTACAGACCACTAGAGTAACGTGATGCTCTTTTCGTACACCTGCATTGGTGCATTCGAGAATCACGTGACTCCGGCTGTCTGTGAAAAAAGATACGTTTAAAGCACCGCGGTAGCTTTTCTTTTTCGTTAGCCTCGATTTACTAAATATGGCGTCATTTTTTTTCAGGCACTTTTAGTGTGACGTCAAACTGACTCTAAACAAACAGTTGCTGTGCTTTATTTCCTATTGCGTTTTTATAATGCTGCTATATCTTATAGTTCTAACTTATAGCTATGTGTTTTAATACTTTAGATACAGTGGTAACATTTTCAATGATTTATTCAATGATTAAATGAAAAGTGAAACAAATAAAAAGCTTTTTTACAGTCGGTTCCTTCTGTTTTCAAACAAAACTTCATGATTGAAGTCGCGACTGAAAGCGTCAGAAGAAGGATAAAAATTTCATGTAATCATTGTAGATTCGGTTTTTATGAACAAAAGTGTAATAGTCGTAGAGGCAGCGTCAAAGTTTTGCCCAAAAATTCAGCTTTGTTGTTTTTAATATATATCATAAATTAGATGATGGAGATAACCAAAACTGCCGTAGCAATATCGTACAGCTTCCTGAAATACAAAATGAATGGATACATGATTACTGCTGCCAAATGGACTCGGAAATATCATCAGTAACTGGATTGACAATATTTTCACATTACTGCAGTATGCGTGATGTTGCTATTGTAACATCACCCCGACATATGACTGGCAGTATCTGCACCATCTAATATCTCATATATACAATAATCACGACGCTAAAATACTTTGCAAAAATGGGCACTACTTCTCGCACTAAGAATTTAGTTTCAATCAAATTTGATGCCTAACTGAATTTTATTAAATACTGCGCCATTTGTTGAATATCTTACATTTGTTTTATTCGTATTATTAGGAAAGACCGTATAATTTTCTGATGCACGTGCGACAGAAAACCTGCGTTTTCATTCATAAAGTTCAGGAGTTTCACCATTGACTCAAATGACGTCCTTATTTCTCACTGTCGTTTTAACGATTCATGTGTTCAAATTTCCAGAGCTCCGTTATTGTGGTCATCTTATTACTGCATGTTTATTTATTTTACCCAGAAAGTTCCATGGTTAACGACAAAGTCGTGTGATTAAATGCCGCCCCTTGTCACTTTTAACGGCGGTTTCAGATCCGACTGAAAATTGAATTTTGTAACACCTTAATAAAAGGAACCGGGAGGGACAGTATGCTCTACAGACTAGTTTACTAGTTACTAGTCCCTCAAAGCTTATCAAATCAAATCAAAGTCGGGTGATTCTTCTAGTATTTAATATAATTTGATTTGAAAAATTAATTAATTTCGAGTAGCATCAAATGCTTCTAAAATACATTAAATATTTACAAACCATTTAATCTTGAACTCGGTTCATGCTTCTTTTATTTAAAATATACCTTTTTTCAAAAATAGCTTTAAGAGATATATTTAAAATTTTAATGCTTTTATTTTTTATTTTTCACTGAAACGGTTTCAATGATAAAAATTTAGGTACTCATTATTGTAGCATTGAACTAATTTTCTATTAAATACTTAATAAGATTTAGATTGAAAAATAGAGTACAATTTCTGGAGCATCAACTGTTTCTACGAGACATTAAATATTTACAGACCATTTAATCTTGAAATCGATTCATACTTATTTGAAGAAAAGATACATTGTTTTCAGAAATGACGTCGAGAGATATTTTTAGAAGTTTAATGGTTTTATATTTTTATTGACGCTTTTAATGATAAAAATTTAAGTATTCTTTATTGTAACACTGGATATTAAAAGAGAATAGCTTTCACTTAAAAAGAAAGAAATGATTTTAAAATCTTTTTCATCAACGATGCAAATCAGATTACAGCAAGAAATTTATTTAAATAATTGTTCTTTTATTTAATAACTTAATACTTTTGTTTTACATTTTTTTTTCAGTTTAAGAATTTCTAAGCGCAAATGAACATTAAAAGGCAGTGAAATCAAAAAACTTGCAACTTTGTTTTAGCGTTAGTCAGAAACGTGAAAAAAAATGAGCATTTAAATTTGGTTTAAACTAATGTACAATGTTTTTTTTAATTTACATATAAGTCCATTTTTTTCTCTATATTTTTAATAAACTTCTCGAAATTTTCAAATCAAAACATTAATTCTGGACCAAAATCCCTGTTTGATTGTTAAACATTCTCTTACAAATAGTACCATCAGTATTTCGTAATTGTTTATCTAAAATCTAAAATCAAAGGTGCTTCGTCTAAGTAATATTTTTTACATAGAATATACTATATAAATTTCGTTTAAAACCATCGATTGATTATTAAAATATAGTAGTCACCGTTTTTGAGAACTTAATTTTGATAAAAATGTTTTTAAAGTTTCACACTATTATGATTGAGAGCCTTTATGTTCATGATTACAGTGATATGTAGATTCTCCACTCAGAAAAAGGAATTGATTAAAACTACAAAACATTTTTGTTGAGTACATTTTGGTTGTTTTAGTAAAATTCAAGTAACATTGAACCATTTTACTTCAATTAACAAAACTTTATTTTGCTGGCGATACAAACATTTTTTTTTGGAATTGCAAAAAAATGGTTTTCAACAAAAAATTTTTTTTTGTTGATTCAAACAAAATTTCCATTGACTTATATTTAAACAAATTTTTTGTTTAAATATAGATCAATAAAAATTTTGTTTGAATCAACAATTTTTTTTTTTTTTTTTTTTTTTTTGCAATTCCAAAAAAAAAAAAAAAAAAAAAAAAAAAATTGTATCGTCAAAAAAATGTTTTGTTAATTGAAGTAAAATGGTTCAATTTTACTTGAATTTTGCTAAAACAACCAAAATGTACTCAAAAACATGTTTTGTAGTTTTAATCAGTTTCTTTTTCTGAGTGTACTACAACACATAACAATACATTTACATGTATTCAATATGCAGTTAAAAACTGGTTAGTAACAGCTGCCATCAATAGTTTGAGAGTCCTATGGTAATCACAGGATAGAACTATCCATTGGACAAATTTGCAATTTTCACAGAGTATTTTCAAAATATTATGCTTTAAAAAAATAATTATAAATAAATGAAAAAATTGACTTATATCCCTAAAATTTAATTAACAAAAACAAATGTTTAGCTTTTAGCATTTTAATTTAGAAACAAGTATGCCACAATACTTTTAAAAGGTTCTACCTAAATTTTCAGGTTTGTTTATATTATTCTTGGTATTAAATAACTGTTTCAAAATTTTAACTTAAAATTGATGACTCGATTTCAGTTATGTGAAAAACAGATTCTTTCGTATACATTTTGGTAGAACAAAATAGAGAATAGGTGACAAAATAATGAGATAAAAAGATGAAATCCAACCCCTCATAGTTCTGTGTATCTGATTAATGTTCAGACACATGACAAATATATATATATATATATATATATATATATATATATATATATATATATATATGTATATATACAGGATCTTCCAAAAAGATTGAAAAGCTCTTCAAATTTTTACCTGTTAGAGATACGTAGGTAATGTAAATTGCAAAAGGTTTCAAAATAATGTGAGAAATTAAGTTTAAGTTGATGAAATAGTCTATACGATTATATACGATTTTCGAATGTATTAGCATCAATTGATTAACGATGACGAGTAAAAAGTTCTTTTCCAATGAGGTATGTGTTTTCTAAAATTTTAATTAGGCATCTTTATTGTCGTACTAAAGGGAATTTACGCATTTATATCCTGATAGTGTAGGAAACCGTTTAATAAAGTATGCATAATCCATGATTTTTCAACCCTATTTCATTATGAAGTCACTTCCATATGTTGTTGAATCTAGCTTTATTATTACAATGATAATTGAAAATTATAATTCAATACTTTTTGTTAAAGAACATGCATAAATCTGTGTTACAAAAATCATTAAATTGTTTCATGAAATTAAATGACAACAATTTTCATTTTATTTTATGAATCCTTTTAAGCACAAACTATTATTCATATAAAAAGTATAAAGTTTTCCCCAAAAAAAATAATTTCAGTCAATTCTCATGCAATATTTTAAAGTAAGAAATAAGAATAAGCTGCATGCAAAACTACAAAGTTCGCTTTACCATAAATTTTTATTCGTAAACTACATTCTATAATATAAACTAAAAATAACCTCTTTATAAAAATATGCCATTTGAAACAGATAAATATTGCATTTTCTCCTTAGCATATATGACATCTTCCATTTATAAGACAACAAAAATTAATTAAATTGCTTCGAAAGAATCTTTTAAGGTTGTTTTCCTCTTGTAATAAAATTGAGTATTTATTATTATTTATTTATTTAGATGGTGATGCAGTAACAAATTTGTATTTTTTTTCACTGTATGTTTGCGATGCATGTTGTGATTTTTCAAAGAAAATTTATAACTAAACGAATAAACGAATTTATCATACATTTAAAATAAAAATAATGTATGTTCCTATAAATGTTAAATTAAAAATTTTGACAATAATTAAAAAATGAAAATATTCCACAAATCTTAATAATTACATTTTCTTACATCGTATTTCCTTTGTAATCAACTGAATGCCGTATAAATATTAAAAAGAAATAGACGTAAACTAAATGTATATTGTATACTGCATGAAGAGAAATATTCTTTTATTTCTTATTTAAATGGATACGGTAAGAAAATAAGAATTGTTCTGAATTACCGAATGATAAAATTCTATGAATAAATAATAAAAGGAACAACAAATTTTGATAATCTTTGTGCCTTTTTAGGTACAATTTATCATAAAATGATTTTTGTAAAATGCAAATTAATCTATTTCATATAAAAATGATACAATGAAGAAATTGCTTTTCTCCCGTTGTTTGTGTTATTTTTCATTTACCAAGAGAAAAAATTGCAAACAAAAATATCATGAAATTTCAAGGAGAGGAAAAAAAAGATTATGTTTTATGTAAGTGGTAAGAACAGCTAAGAACATATGATACGACTACATTATGCAGGTAGTAAATATCTATTGATCATGATGATGCTTGGCAATCCCATCTCTAAGATATTAGCATCTAATATCTTAGGATATTATTGACATGATTACATAACTTTAGAAATGAAGTCAAATGATATATAGTAGCCCGTTCACTTGTGCGAGAGATTTAAGCAAGACAGTGAGTGAAATAAACTATAGAGTTTCTCCTATGAAAATAGTCAATTGCAGCGACAGTTTTTATGTAATAAATAAAAGGCAAGAATATTTAAGAGAGTTCTTCTTGGGGAACTGCAAGTCGAGACTGAAAATTTCCACATGGCAGATTACTTAATATTGAGCCAGCAAAATAAACCAGAGAAAAGCAAAATATATATTAGGTTGTAAAACAATACGGCATTGAATTTCCAGTACGACTGGAGCCGCATATTTTGAGACAAGAGAAAAGAAAAAGTTCACCTCCAGTGCAAGGTATTTTATTACTTTGAGTGTAGGGATACATAAGCTGCAATGCAATAGAGGCTGGTAGCGAATTGCTGATCCCAAATCTCCGGCCGTTAGACGGACGTAGAAAAGGAGTAAACAGGTTCAAGAAAAGGTGCGAACGGCTTTCCAAGCGTCCTTCAAAAAAGGCTTATGATCAAAAATATTTTTATGAAATAGAGTGATTCCAGGCTGAAAAAAAATATACCTGCTTATATTCACATGAATTCTACAAAAATTGGTCAAGGCATTGACTGAAACAAACTGTAGAGTTCTCCTATGAAAATAGTCAATCGAAGCAACAAGTTTTTATTTAAAAATGGGAGAGTACGATATAAAAGTTGATTTCAATAGATCCAAAATTATATTCCGCACAAATAATCACCTAGAAGCTATCATAAGGGAGTTTCTAGAAATAATGTCTAAAAAAGAAATAGTCTGTAACGACGTATTATCATATGATATCCATGCAGTCTGGAATGAATTAATGCATCATTGATTACCTTTCCCATCCCACCTTATATTCCAAACCCTAGAAGTAAAATAGTTTATCCCGTGCAAGCAAGAAAACGCGAAAAGATAACAACTCAACTCAACAATTTAGTTTTTCCACTGATGATGACCGAGTAACGGTTGAAAACGTTTTGGAATTTTTTTAAAAGGACTTTAATGTGCTTTTATATGTTTTATGTATGTTTTTACGCACCTTCAAGCAATATATTTACATTTAGTTGTATCTTAATGAATATTAGTTAAAGGTAGAGTATTTAGAATATTTAGCGCTATATTAAAAACAAAAAATGGATTTTGGGCAGATTTAAAGTGATGGATGATGCAACAGTTTAGGCGTTTATTTTTAATTTAAAAAAGGGTTTTAGAGTAGGTTATAATTTTAAAAAGGGAGAATATTTAGAAAAAAAGGCATGACCCCTGTTACAATTGGAATAAAATATTTTAAGAGGAAATAAATTGAATTAAATAAGAAAAATGTAGAATACATTTAAAATTTTTAAAACTTTAATATATATTGCATATATATGTATATATAGCAGATTACTGAGCAAAGGTCGTGCCTAAATGAGCTAAAAAAAACAAGAATATTAACGTAACAGATATTTTCGAAATTTCTGTAGTATAGCAGCATTCTTATAATAAATAAAAATCAATTCAAGTATCATGCACTAATCATCAATATTATTCTAACATAAGGAGAATTTTGTAATGTTTTATCATCAGGTGTAACATCAGTCACTTTAAACCTTCCCAAAATCCATTTTTTGTTTTTAATGTATCTCTAAAATCTGTGCAATTTTGAGTCTAACCGCCTGAGAATATTCAAATTAGAACAAGTTCGATTTGAAATTCGTATGACTGCCTTAACCCTTTAGCGGGCGGTGGTCACAAAAAAGGACTCCTAATTTTAATTCCAAAACTGACAAACGGCACCAAGAATATTTAATTAAAATTTTCCTTTTATAAAGTAAGGGAAAATCAGCAAGTTATTCTTTTCTAAGGAAATCGTTTGTAAAATCTGGTGTCAGTCCATTATTTCATTATTTTACAAACAGATTTATTCCGCGCCGGAAAGGGTTAACACGAGATGTAATTGATTTTACACTTTGCATCTACTTTTCTTAAAACTGTGTTTTTGCTACTTCTACGTACTGAAAAAAAATATACAGTGGGTTGCCAAATTATTAGGGACAGTCATATTTTTTGCTAGTTTTATACTTTGGGTGCACTTGACTGCGGCTCTAAGAGGTTTAAGTGTTGCAGGAATGTATTTTACAGTTGTCAATATCCCTATAATTCAACTTTTAAGTACTTTCGGTATGTTAAAAGGTTTGTTTGCTTTCTATAAATATTTTAATAACGGGAGAAACGCTGAGTCTTTTACACACGCAATATTGGAAGACACTTTTCTTTAATTTAAACAAAATTCTTTGATGTTTTTTTGGAAAATTTACGAATTATATGTGAGTATTATCTTTCTTTTATTGATTAAATATTTGTTTTTTTGCGAAATTATTTGCGACTTTAATTTATTTTTTATTTTTATTGATTTCAGTATGGGTCGAGGGGTTGATTTGTCCCTAGGAAAATATCTTAGGCAAAAACTCTTCTTCTGCATACGAGTCATTCCTAAAGGAAGATAGTAGAACTTGCTGGAGTTTCCAAGTCAGTAGTCAACAGGATAAAAATAAAGCTGGGCAAAAACCAGCCACTTTCGCCCAAACGGAAAGGTAAAACTGGAAGAAAACGCATAACATAACAACTCCACGTACCGATAGGAAAATCCGGGATATCTGTTTAGGAAACAGAAAGAAAAGTGTGGGACTCCTTACCCAGATCGTTCAAGAATCTGGAATACCAGTTTCTAAGAGAACTGCGCAGAGGAGATTAGCGGAGGAAGATTTGACAGGTCATTGCCCAGCCAAGAAACTCCGATTGACAGAAGCGATGAAGAAGAAACGCCTTGCCTGGGCTCGTGAACACCGCCAGAAGACAGTTGATGTCTGGAGTAAGGTCAGTCGTTAAGATAATTATTATTTATGTCATTTACAATCATTTATTTCTGAATTATTAATATATTTAATTTTTTTTCAGGTGTTTTTCTCAGATGAATCAACTTTTGAGATTTTAGCCGATAAAAGCAGCTTTGTCAGGCGACTCCCAGACAAAAAATACCGCCCTGACTGCATCGTGGAGAGTGTTAAACACCCTGATAAAATAATGGTGTGGTCTGTCATAAGCGCTAAAGGGGTTGGACGCTTCTACACTGTCCAGAGAATCATGAGACAAGACCAGTACATGCAAGTTCTGGAAACTCGGCTGCTGCCACAAATTGAAGAATGGTTCCCAGATGGTGAAGAGTTCATGTTTATGCATAATTCAGCGCCTTGTCATAAAGCTAGAAGCGTTACAAAGTTTTTGGCAGACCACAATATCCCAGTTTTACCTTGGCCTGGAAATTCTCCTGACATGAACCCCATCGAAAACTTGTGGAAGATCACCAAGGCGGAAATTGCCAAAGATATGATTACAACCATGGTACAACTCATCGAAAAATTAATAAATGTATGGCATCATAACCCTAAAATAAAAGAAAGTGCCAAAAATTGCATAGAAAGCATGCCGAGAAGCATCGAAGCACTCCTCGAAGCCAAAGGAAATGTCACCAAATATTAATATTCTTTACTTAACGTTGGTAAATTGACTGTATTATATTTTTGTTAGGTTTTTTTCATATAATATTGCGTAAATACATAAACTATAACAATAAGGCTTTTTAAACTTAGAAACAGTGTTTATTTTCAAATTATATCCTAATATTGCACAAAAAGTCTATACGTCATGACTGTCCCTAATAATTTGGCAACCCACTGTATGCAAACAGATTATTTCTTTCGAACAGCTATGTATATAATGATCATACATTCAATCTCCATCTAATGTTTTGCAATTAAATGACTAAAATTGTATTTATTGCGATTTGAATGTTTTGCTAAAGGAGTATAACGTTGAAAAAAACCCATTGTTATCACAAGAAAAGAAATATGCGCCATTTATCTGTCAAAACAGTAAATTCAGATCATAGAGCTGTAATCATTTCGTATACATTGTGTTCCAAAGAAATTATCTGTAACCAAACGATTTTTTGTGGCAGTACGTGCAAGTATCAAAAACGCTGTTTTAAGAAAAGCGTATGTATAGCGTAAAAATAAATCGTAGTCTGTGTTAGACAAAATACATATTAATTTCAAATTGACCTATTTCATTGGTGATTTTTTTTGGAGGGTATGAAACTTTATGCTGTATTTATAATAGTTTTTAAAAATAACATTACACGGGACATTACATACACTGTAGAGAATTGTGATACATACTGTGTATTACTTTTGTATATACAAAAGACGACATTCCTGACGGCAAACTGTCAGGTCATTTGACCGTTTTTTCCGAAACTTCAGTGAAGGCTCACTGGGGAGACGTGAAACGTTTTTGGTTTCTGTCTGCCTGTCTGTCTATCTGTCTGTTCCGCGATAACTGCCGTAAAAAACGTTCGCTTAGGTTTATTTTTGGTGGGTATGTTGGTGAGGTACCTGGAATCAGCTGTATAGTTTTTAGTTACATTTGGTTCATTCGTTCGGAAAATATAGAACATTTCTTTTTAGGTCATAATGCTTTCCTATGGGGATGCAGACGATTTTTCAAATTTCATTTTTATCTGAAATGAAAATGGAATATTTGCATAATGGATTCAGACGTAAAATTATGAATGCTAAATTTTCGATATGGATTTCCAATAGTTTTAAAATTTTGCCGATAAATTTAATAGAATTTAGAAATTACTTGCTTAAAATATTTGAAAATGTTTTTGCATCTGTTCGGGAAATATATACACCTTACTTTCATATTTTTTTACAATTTTTAAAAACGTTTATTTTTACTTACTACTTTAATTTTTGCGTTGCTTAGCAACAATATTTCAAAGAGTATAAAATAATAAAATTCAAGGAACTCGCACTATTTTAGTGAAATATATATATTTTTTAAAATCAAACCGAATGTAAATTTAATGAGACTACGGGTAGACGAATACCTATTTATTTTAAAAAAAATAAAAGAATAAGCAGTTCATCTGAATTTCAGAATATCATTGTATAACACCGTGTTTAATTTAATGATTTTTATTTCTGGAACATTCGAAGAATTTTATGTGCTTATGAATATGCATGCAATTGAAAAAATAATAATTGCGGATTGTACGATGTTAAATGATATCAAAAATGAGATTAAAAAAAAAAGACTTGCACAGCTGACGTTGAGGCCCCTGATCTGCAGATTTACTAGTTATAGTAAACGTTTACATAACCATAATTTAAGTCTCTTCTGACCATATTATTGCCCATATTATAGTCAGAATGGAGTTAAATTACGGTTATGTAACGGTCAAATGACTGGACAGTTTGCTGCAAATTTTTAACAGCGTGGGACCATCTGAAAATAGAGATCTTTCCAATAAAGGTAAGTGTGGATATCAGACCATCTATTCATAGTTTAATTGCGGGGATACATAAAAAAAACATGCAAACAAGCTGTATAACGTCCTTTTTTGGAAGTAGATTTATAGTATTATATCGCATGGTTTGTTATTAAAATTTATGGAATAAAAAGTCGGAGTATATACTGGCGAGAAAAATTAAAGGAGCAAAAAGTGAGAAAACTAGTGTAAGTTGAATGATTTTCCAGTTAAAAACGTAGAATATGCACAGTATCTTTATTTTGTCAAGCTTGTCACGCTCACATGTCTTTGGAGTGCAGAATATTCCATTTCTGAAAAAAAAAATAGAATAATAAGAAATGTGATATAAATTGGGGTACGGAAAATTTTGTGTTACTTTTTAATACATTTAGAGGTATTTGGAAAACTTTAAAAGTGTAGGGACCGAAATGTACACTTTTCAGATTTAGAAGATTATTACGCACCTTCCATCCTTTCAATTAAACTCCATTTTTCTTCTCGGCTAAATGTCTTCTCAATGACATCTTGTACGTCCCACACGCGAACATTTTATTGAATTGGCATATTTCTGCGTAGCGAAAGATATTACCATTGTATGACATGATAGAGCTGATCTTAACCTATTGAGCTACAATCCTATTTCCTTTCATTCAACTTCGCTTAATAGAATAACATAAACAAATTTTTTATACCTGTTCCTTTAATTCGCTTCCTTTATAGTCGTTCCTAAAACGAAATCTGTCTCCCTGTTCCTAAATCTGTCGTCCTTCAGAATGTAACTCTGAATAATAGAAATTGTTTCCATTAATGTTTCATTTTAGAGGAAATTTTCTAAGAAATGTTGGTAGGTTTCTTTGCAGATAAAAAAAAAAAAGAAAAAAAAAAGCTATAAACATGCTCCTATAAATGTTCAATTCAGAGATATCTGTTAATCTAAAGCATTGAAAAAGTTATCGGTCTCTTTCATTAAACGTAACTTTATTCTTAGATACTAGATATTTTGCTAAAGTTTAAATTTACTTTCAAATTTGTCACACAGTCATTTCTCATAGACCATACATTATTCTAAACAATATGAGCATTTTTAACTGAAAGAAAGAAAATATATTCAAATAAATTTACAAGAATGAAAAATCATGCGTCAAGCTTAGATTATAAAACACTTTCCAACACCCATCCAGGAAACTGTAATGAAACTTCACCATTAAGTAAGGTGAAAGAAGATATGTAGTAAACAGTTTAGAAATCATATAACACATTTAAAAATCCAGTATTAGCAATTACCTTTTACAGTAAAAGAAAAAAAAAATAGTCGAATTATATTGTGCAGCCCTGTATATGATCTATAGATTTAAATACATACTATATAGCATGATAAGATGCAGTTTAGTTATAAAAATCACATTTAGCAATTTCGCCAATCGATGGAAATACAATCGAAATCTCTTGTATAGCCCTGTATACCATATAAAGGCTTTTTTAACACACAACATATTAAGCTAAATTTCAATTAAAGTAACACACATTAATAAGGCAAAATAAAACACACTTATAACAATAACCAACCATAAACGCTAAGGTATTTGTTCTTTGGGTAACCCTGTACATGAATTTATTTATTTTGCACAAACTTTTATTAGTCTACCAAATATAATTCAGCAGTTGCATGACACGGATAAAAATACCCTTTAAGCAATCCACTCTCATGGGCAATAATATTATAAATTCCTTTGTGTACCCATGTATATGATTAACAGAATTTATACAGATCACAAGTATAGAAAATTTTAGTTTAACTTCAAAAGGGAAACCAAAGTTGAAAACGCGGTTATTACACATTGACTGTAATTATCACACTATGATAGTAACCGAACAGTTTTGGGTGTCTCTGTAAATGAACGATAAAAGCAATGCACACCATACTTTTCACTGAGCAGTTAATATTGCACTTCAGTATTGCATATAAGTTTCATTATGTTTGAAATAATGAGGCATCATGAAAGTACACTGCAGAGTATTTTTCCCCATAATTCATTGCGTAACATATTCATTTTGTGTGACCCTGTAAATGAATAATAAATGCGTTGCACCTCATGTTTTACAAATAGCATTTTTAGTGCGTTTCGTAATTGTGTATCAATTTCATCATGTTTCAAATGACGTAACATCATCAAAATGAACTTGAAACGACTTTGTCTCTTTGACTGTAATGTAACAGAATACTTTTGACTGTCCCTGTAAATAAATTATAAATACTACCCACTACTTCATTTTCATGCTATAGTAATGCTATAGTAAACGTCAATAACATATAAATACTTCAGGGCAATATGAGCATATTTACGGGAGTTAGGGCACTAAAGGACGGTCAGAAGGACAGATGGTCAGACGGCTATACAAACGGAACACATAAACCTTTTTCCAATAGGTTGTAAAGTGTTAAAAAGTAGCATTTCTGCTCAAGTATAAAAAAAGATTTATTTTATTCAAATACATATTTTAATTATCATGATTCTCCAAATTTTTAAAAAACTTAAATTTCACTTACAATTTTTCATATTAATTATTAAGTTTTGATTTATTTAACGTCATGAACATTGTTTTTCATAATTTAAAAAACAAAACTTTTTGTAAATGTAATAATATCATTAAAGTGCATTTTAACTTCATTTTCAGATTACATCATGAAAAGTATACGTGATCTAATGATGCGATAAAAAATTAAGCTTTCGTGTCTAGACTTAGTGTAATCTGAAATACACGATTAGTGACTAATGCTATACTAATGACTAGTATGACTAATACTAAACATTATGAAATATCGGTCGTTCCTAATAAACACATCTTTATATTTTAAGGTTATAAATTTTCTATATTAATTTTTAAAAAGTAAAAATCAAGTCAAATTAGAATATTAAAAAAAAAAAAAAACGCTTGTCTATATTTTTAGACATGCGTGCACCTTCACTTGTTAAATATCTTAATTGTGAAATATAAAGGATATTTTTATGTTTTTTACATGTAATGAATCGCATATTTTAACAGGTGTTCTCTTTAAATCGTTTTGAAAGTTTTCGTAAACTCAACAAAGCTTCTTATTGTATTTTATGGAATACTATACCATTGCATAATTAAATATATTTTTTTAATGCTTTGTAAAATTTGAATTTACTTTTATGTTTGGGTAGGATTTTTTTTAATATTGTTTAAAACGTATAGTACAATAGGAAAGTTTTTGAAATATACGTTAGATGATGTATAAAATTTAACTAAGATGACTTTCAACAAATTATACATAAATGTAAATTCAGACAAGCTATTTAAAACATAAAAAAATTATCAATATTTGCATGTACGCGTAGTACGCTGGTTATAAAAACTTTAAAAAAAGCTATATACAGAAAAAGACGAATGTAAGAATTCAGATTTCTAATTTAATGACCAGTTTTTTTTTTTTGTTTTTACAATATATATATATATATATATATATATATATATATAATGATAATAATATTTGCTACCAGATTATATAACAAATTATAGTTATAAATAAGCATAGTAAAATTTCTTAATTACTATGTGTCTCTTGAATATGTGTTTGAAAAGAAGGAGGTGTATTTTATACAGCTAATATACCTAAAATTAGAAAATTAATGCCTGAATAGCTGAGTGCCCTTTATACATCAGACTACGATATTCGTCGAAATGTACGGTGTATATTGCTATAACATGCTTATGTACTAATATAATCAAAATGTTTAGAGATTGGCTTTCATATCATATATGATATACTTTTGAAGATATAATATGAAGATATGATTATGATAGATATGATTTTGATTATGATATTTTTGAAGTATCTAACAGAGTGGGCAGAATTTTACGGGGTGATAGAACGCAGCTATACGACCATATTTCGTCATAGAATGTATGGCCCCGCTAGGCAATAGGTGGTGTTGTAAAAGGAATGACACATTTCTATGAGAGGTGTTACAGGAGCTGCTGCGTCCGGTTCAAACCCCCATCAGGTCGAGAATGTGATTTCAACACGACGGGCGCCTGGATATGCGGAACACTTTAGATGCAACGTCCCCAGGGCGATGGATTGGACGAGGTGGTCCCATAGCTTCGCCACCAAGATCGGCGGATCTCTCGTGTTTGGTCTTTTTTCCTGTGGAGGCCATATGAAAAGTTTAATCTTCAAGTGCCCCATTGAAACAGATATGGATCTAGTCGCCATGATTGCCGTTGTTGCCGGGGATATTCGGGAAATGCCTGGTGTC
This sequence comes from Maratus michaelseni, assembly GCA_963931845.1. Lineage (NCBI taxonomy): Eukaryota > Metazoa > Arthropoda > Arachnida > Araneae > Salticidae > Maratus > Maratus michaelseni. Next base: position 135,378,884 of record OZ007595.1, read on the forward strand.
TTCGTAAATGCGCGACTGTCCCTCTCCCGCAGGTGTGAAGCGTGCATTACAGCTGGCAGGAGATCTTTTGAGTAATTTCATTGAACATGCACATTAATTATATTGCAGTTAATAAAAAAAATTCTGAAGTAACTCCTCCCATTCTTGTGTTAATTCTTTAACTGGGACAATAGAAAACTACCTTTTAACTTGTCACCGCTTGCGTTCCGACCATACATACTATTACGAAATTTACACGTATAGCTGCGTTCTATCACCCCGTAAAGTTTTGCCCATTTTTTCAGGTACACCCTGTATTCATATCATGTGTTACAAACATCCATCTTTAAGGCTCTGAAATTCTGCGACTATTCACATCTACCAGCGCGCATACAGTTGCTGAAGACAATTCCTAGAAACCTTTGGACGAGGTCATCTTTACTACGGCCGTCATACCTTCCTTTACCTTATAAAAATTCTAGAAGCGGCATCCTTTAAATAAAATCTTCGTTGAACACATTCTTAGTTTGCAAGACATCTGCTGCGACATAAAAAATGTGTCTTTCGATGATTTCTCCAAATAAGTTTCATATTCGGCCGTTGTTATTCATATTATTTTTCCTTTCGTAGAAAGCTAACGACAACAGTTCACTGGCATACGCTGTCTGTACAAATATCTGCACGTCTTACGTAATGCCTCTTCCTTAACCCTTTTGCTACTAAACTGCCCAAGACGCTAGGCTAAACAAACTATTCGCAGACCGCCCAAACGCCTGTTCCATTTTGTACCCTGGTAAATATCCAACTATTGTAGCAGAGCAGAGGATTATTGGAATGAACGGGAGGGGAGCCTTTTGTACTAGTTACCTTAAGGACGTTCCACTTTTACATCTTATTGTACTGCTGACAAGCAGGCGGGTAGAAGAAAGGGGGAGAAATAATCTCGCAGCATATTTCACGTTCGGGCGTTCGCAATATTTTGAATGCGATTGAGTTTTCAGACTTCAGTATTTAAATTGTTAAATCTACGACACTGTGCAATAATACATCTCCAATCACTGCTAGAGCTCATATACAACATGCGGAATCATCCCCGCCATTTAATAACCCGTGACCAAAAATCAAGCTAAAACCGGTTAGCTTACAGCAGTGATGGACTCCTAGTGACAGTGAGAGGCAAACTCCTGCTCCGGCAGTAAATTAATGCTGAGCTGGGAGACAATTTGACGGTTCTTTTGGGCAATAAGATGGACATGTGTCAGCTCCCCTTACTCACATCGAGTGGGAAAAATTTTCACAGTGATTTTCTATTCTAGTGTTATAAAACACCTTTAATCACGCATTTACCAAGATTGAAACATAATTTCTGTCTAAAAGAAATAATTTCCTTAAATTTTCTATACTTTTTTTCTAAATATTTGATAAAAAAGTACTAATCTACAAGAAAAAAGTATAATTTTCCCTTAAACAACCGTGCACTTTTTGTAAAATGTGTGCTAAAACATGTATTTTACGATAAAAATGCATTCACTAAATTTATAATATTTGTATAAAATAATGTTATTATTTTTCTCTCTAGTAAAAGATAGCTTTCATTTTAATTTCAAGAAATTTTCATAAGTAAAAAATATTAAAAAAATTATTATTAAATTTTTATAGGTCGGATACTGCCATCGAATTATTTTCAAAATTTTTGCATTAACTTAATATATATGTTAATACGTATTTGGTGCTTTTAATTTCTTTTAAAGTAGAAATAAAATGAACAAATTTTAATATATTTTGTTTTATAAATTGTGAAAATTATAAATTAAACTTAACTTTCAAAATGCGAGATGTTCCATGATTTTTAATAAGTTTATTTTTCAATAATATTTTGATTCAAGTTTTTATAATTATTTATTTTTAAAAAGTATTTTAGATTCTTCAATACACTAATGAAAAAAAAAGTGAAATGTTTCTTCATCTTGGATATTGTATTTAGTAAAATACAACATAACAACATCCGAATTATCCCCGAATCCCAAAAATCGTTCCTTTATCTCCAGAAACCTCAGAAAAAAAAATGACTGACATATAAAGTAACATTTTTAAAAGAGAGGCTTCTTTCGTTGCGAGTTTAGAAAAAAAATTAAAAAACTAAAACGTTTCCAAGAAACTGTTACTGCGTGTTAATCAGTTTCTTCATGACGAAGTATGGGTTTTTGGGATTCTATCAATTTTCTCAAGTAAACATTACTATGTTCAATAGAAAAACATGTTGAATTAACAGCATTAACTTTAATGTTGAAATTAACTTATGTTGTTACTCTTGCATGTACACATCCTATTACGCATCTGATAATGCTTATTTATGAATTGATAGCATTAAAAAGATCCGACATTTGTAGTTGAGAAAACAGATTTATGCACTGTAAATGTACTCGGAAACGTTCCGACTTTTCCTTTTTTCTAAAGCTGTCAGCAAAAGAAATTTTGATTCAGAAATGTTCCTTTAAATCTCTGGTTTTTGAGATTTCTGAAGAATAAAAAAATGCTTTTAGGAATCGTGGATAACTGAGATAAAGTTCTATTTTTGTAAAGTTTTGCAACATCCAAAAACATTTATCTTTCTACAGTGTAGGATCATCTAAAGGGGTCTATTTATGATATCAAATCAAACATTCATTTAAGCAGACTGTATTAATAACCATAAGATGTGGGATCTCTTTAAATATAAAAGAATGGTAGTACATTAAAAATGAGCATACGAGGATTTTTTTCAAAGTAAAGAACGAAATTAATGTTTTACTAAACGTTATGTATGATTTCCTACATAATCGCCGTAAAGATTGAGGCATTTGTTACATCGGTGGACGAGCTTTGCGATTCCCTCTTCGAAGAACGTTGCCGCCAGTGTAAAGTCAGTACATCATTTATTCGGTCATAATTATCAGTCATAATTTATTCGTTGCATATATTTTAATTTTTACGAAACATTGTCTGTGAAATTTTTAACTGTATTACAGCCTGTAGCCTTGGATTATTTTAACAATTAGATTTGGATTTTTTCCGGATGTTCTGAAATCATTTGCTTGTCATCTGTGCACAGATGTCATATACGCACCACATTGGCGCTATTTTTTCCCCCGCCATTTTGGCGAAAACTTTGTTTTTGAATATTAGTTACAAATAGCATGCAATAATAGCACGTGATTTTTTATTTCAATATTAAAGTAAAATATCGTTATATTCAAAACATTATAAAGTTAATATTATAACGCTAATGTTATAATGTTAATGTTATAACTTTAATGTTATAACGTTAATATTATAACGTTAATGTTATAACGTTAATATGATAGTGTTAATGTGATAACGTTAATATCATTATAAAGTTAATATTCAAAAACAAATGTTTCGCCAAATTGGCGAGGAAAGAAAATCGCGCCAATGTGGTGCGTATATTACATCTCTGCCACCATCTGACCATAACGTAGTAACAGATGAGGGACAGGTAATAAAAAATATTTTATGCGACTGCGACGATTTACTCCATGATATATCTGCTGAGGTAGAACTTTCCGTAAATTCTAAACCTTCAGACAATCAAGAAATATGTGATTTAATGTGTAAAAAAATGATAAAGAATTACATGCATACATGGTATTATAATTAAAAGTTCATATTTATCTTGAAATTGGGACACAGAAAAATTAAACAAAACACAAAAACAGAAAAAAGTTTAAATATATATACATAAAGGTAATGCTGCATAAAAATTTTCCAATCATCTTCCATGTAAAATAGCCAGAAAAAAATGATGTAATGATGAAAAATAAAGATAATGGATAATGAAAATACATCTGGAACTGGTAGTTTTATTCTTTATTTTTAATATAAATATAAATTTTGGACTAATTTATGTGAATTATTCGTAAAATATCTGTTTCATAATGATATTATTCATTTTATAGCTACAAACTGAGAAATAACTACCATAAATAGACGGTGGCATATGTAAATATTAAAAAAAAACTTACTCCATTCGGCGCCATTGCTTACATGTTGTTTTGTCCTAATCAGAATGTTTTGTTTTAAAAGTACTTTAAACCCATCCTATTCATTGAAAAGAAAAAACCAGCATCTTAAATAAATAGGTTAATATACAGGGTGATCTATTTTAAAGTGACAGTGTTTGGAGCGCCCTGTAGCGCGATCTAATAGCCGAAATGGCACCAAACTTGGTATTTAGACTAATTAAGACATGGGGAAAAATGATTCCTTGAAATAAAAATAGTTCCAAAAATCGCCGCTAGGGCATTTTGTTGCGTTTTGCAATGTACATAATGTGAGAAAAGAAAAATACTAACACATACAATCGTACAGTTAAATTATTAATGTTTATTTACTACATTAACTTCCCCGGTGAGGAATTAGACCACCTTCAATGTGAGCACCGTTCTCAGAAATAACACCGTGCATTCTGTGCACAACGTTCTCCACAGCTGTACTTAACATATCACGAGGAATATAATATTCCGCACTGTCTTTGTTATGTTGTCCTTTAGAATAGACAAATTTGATTCTCCACCAACATAAACTTGAGATTTCAAATAACCCCAGAGCCAAAAATCGCATGGCGTGAGGTCAGGGGAACGAGGAGGCCATGCAACTGAAAAATTCCGACTTATGATATCTATAATCAGTGAAGGTTTGGCGCAACAGCTGCTTTACCTTATTATCAATGTGTGGCGGAACACCATCTTGCATGAAGATTGTCTGTTGGAGACGGTTTCTTTGCTGAAGTTGTGGAATAACAAACGTTTGCAGCATTTCGTGGTACATTTCTGCATTTATGGTGCACGTTTCGGGTCCTGTCGGAGTGATGGTTGTAAAAAAGAATGGCCCAATTATGAATTCGGCTGTGAAACCACATCAAACAGCGACTTTTGGGGAATTTAATGGGATTTCATGCACGGTGTGGGGATGCTCAGAAGCTCAAATTCTTCTATTTTGTGTGTTTACGGACCCATTGAGATAAAAATGGCACTCATCTCCCCACAGAATGTGCCATGGAAAGCATCATCAATTTCTACTCTGGCAAGAAACGATAGAGCGAATGTCACTCGCTTATCATAATCACTTGGTTTCAGTTCGTGCAAGAGGCTGATTTTGTAGGGGTAAAATCCAATAACGCGCCGCAAAACTCTCCATACCGTGGAGTAATTCATGGCCAATTGTCGAGCTACACTCCGGGAGCTGCTACTACCAACAATGGTTCCTTGCGATCCTTCGACAATTGCAGTTGCCACATCAGTTATTACATCGTCTGATACTTGTTTACGTCCTCTCCCTGCGCGAATGGTCAGTGACCCCGTTTAATCGAACTTCTTAATCATTTTCTTAAGACTATTCAGTGATAAAGGCCCCTTTTGTAATTTTTTCTGGTTCGAAATTCCCGAAGAGCTGCGGATGCATTACATTGATTCATATAATACAGCTTCACCAGTAACGCAGGTTCCGGTAACGTGAGAGGCATGTCCACTGGAGCTCGTTTACTTCAGCTGAGATTATTTGTCGGAGCTGTCTACTACTTGCTTTTATAGCCCCTATTACTGGCGCTGTCATCGCACAAAATTTGCATTTTTCTTTGATACCCGTGTTTTATGCTAATTCTCGTTATTGTGAGCTACAGCAGCGCCACAAAATGCCCTGGCGGCGATTTTTGGAGCTATTCTTTTCACGGAATCCTTTTTCCCATGTCTTAATTAGTCTAAATACCAAGTTTGGTGCCATTTCGGCTATTAGATCGCGCTGCAGGACGATCCAAACACTGTCACTTTAAAAAAGATCACCCTGTATATAGAGCTGTATAATGGGTTAATTATATAAAATGTATTACAAATAAATTGTTTATAAGTAAATTATTTTCACCTATGTTCTGTATGTAATCCAGAAAGCTCGCATTGGATGTCAAAAAAATTAACTTTTATTTATTCTCGTGCTGTTATAAATTTTTTTTCGTTAAAATTATTCAGTAAACGTGTCCAATGTGTGAATGCATATGGATGAATACGTGCACTTCAATTCTGATTCGGGAAACTGAAATTCTCTTTCGTGTTAAACGAATTAATTAACATTGGATTTCAGACTCATCTGACGGGACCTCAGTAATATTTCGTGTTAAGCGAAATTTCGCATTAAGTGATTTCGTGCTAATGAGGTTCGACTGTATATATATATATATATATATATATATATCTGACATTCGTCATGCTGTAACTCTCTTATTTATGAACCAATTTAGATGTGACTGAGTATGGAATTTCACACTCACAATCCAGTGAATCCTTCATTGTAAATCTTTGTAGATATGCCGGGAATGCACCGTGACCTGAATAGATTTGTGATAATAATTTGCATCTTATAAATCTGTCTACTTTTGGGAACTATCTGTTTGTCAGACTGTCTGTGACGCCATAGTCTCACTCGAAGTGCAATTGTTTAATTGTTAGTTCTTTTAGAGTTCATTTCAGGTTTGACATTGGTTTTTCTATGTAGTAGGGAATTTCTTTGTGTAGATTTAACACTGCCTGCTTGGTCTCTTCGTCAGCATCTTCATTTCCTTTGTTGCCTACATGAACCTTCATCCAAATTATTTCAAATCTATTATTTGAGTTTTCGACTGTTTGCTACAATTTGTCTTTTGTTCTATCTATGTTAAATGGTTTGCTTAGAGCTTGTATCGCTAAGATGCAGTCCGAGCGGATACTGCAATTTAGTCCTGTGGTGTTAACCCATTCTGCAGCTTTTAGTATGCCCAGTAGTCTGATTGAAAAAGGTTGCTACACTTCATCAGTGGAATTGACTATGTCTTTGTTCATTTTAGGAGCTACATACGCCGAGCCAGTAGCTCTTGATTCCAATTTAGATCCATCAGTGTATATAACTATGTCTTTTGGATCGTGTCATATCCTTAGTTCTACTGGTCTGGCCAAATGTTGATATTTTTAATCTGCATGATGGATAGTTGTATGAATACTGTTTTGCATAACCTACATTCTGTGCCCTAATCCGCTTCTTATTTCACTTAGAGATGAATTGCCATCTGGTCTGAGAGGACCACAAGTACCCCCGTAAAATTTGTTACCTCCTCACCCTGCTGGAAAAACATTCTTAACCAAATTAGAGATAACGAGTAAAGGAAGAAGAATTTGAGATACTCAGAATTCTCGAGAAGCCATGAAGTAAATGCAAATAAATATGCGGTTCTCCGGTCCTCCATAACAGCGACCGAATTACGACGAACTTTAGATGAACTGCTTAACTGAATAATGAAGGATTTCGGTACATAAAGATTTTCTGAGTCAAATTATTGCCACCTACATCTTAGATTCGTTACATATATATATATATACATATATGTATATTTAATTGTTCTTTCAATGCAAATATATATTATTTGCGTTACTTTTCACGCTGTGATGACGTATCTAAAAACCCATATTCTAAGAGTATTTATAATTTGCCTTTATAACAAAAAATATATTTAAGAGTTAATAAATAAATGGTTATTCCATCTTTGATAAAAAGCCGGATAAGCAATAAAATATTTCCACTATTTCCATACTTTAATATTAACGCTTTTCAAATTTACATATGCATAGCTAACATTTTTGAAAAAAATAAATATATTATTTTATCTGTTAATATCTCACATTTGAAATTTGAAATTTGTCGATGTCTTTACTTAAGAAAGGTAAAAAATATATGTCTATTAATTTACTGTATGTGATTTAAATCGATCCCATGTAAAAATGCTATTTGTTTTTATTGTCGTCATGTATAGAAAAATAATAAATAATGCAGGTTATAATATCCGTTATAAAGAAAGATAAAAATATTCCAAATCCTACCTTACAATTCATCAAATACGTATGAATAATTCAATAGAATTTATTATGTAAAGCGAGGGCAAAAAGAAGGAATTAATTCAGATATGTTATTGTATAAATCACGGAATATTATGAAATAGAAAAAAGTACTACACTGACATGCTCTGTATCATTTAATTTTTATTTATTTTCAAACTAGAAGGAATGATTAAACTTTTTAAATTAAAATTTAGTTTTTAAACATTTTAGAAATGTACTTAAATTGAACTTAAAATGTCTATTTTCTAAACCGGTTGCTACTGCGTCATTTGTGTAATATGAATAATTTATTTCACTATAATGTATTAAATTTTCTTAATTTTTAATTATATATTTTCAAATTTTAAACTATCTTAGATTTCTTGTAATTTCTCAGCCAAGCTTCTTATTTTGGATTGGTTGTTCACACGTACAGTCCTTATAAAGAGATCCTGTCCTATCCTCTATTCATTTCGTCTGCAGTTACGAAGGGTTCACACCAGTGTTGCTCAGCCAAGCTTTAAAGATTGGTCACATGAGTACGTAGTCTGTGTAAAGTGAGTCTATTCTGGATAATAGGAAAGTAGGTAATGAAAGTGCAGTCTCTCCTAGTTTTGTTTTTTTGGGTGATCAATGGGAGACTTCCACTAGTTTCGTATGTAGTAGTACAAGGACAGCCAGGGAAGAAATGACCTGCGGTCATACAGGTTAAACAAAACCTGAAGTTTGTCTGCTCCTAATCCAATGTTTCCCTCCCTTCGGAATGGTCTTTTTTGGGAATATGCCAAGGGCCGTCTTTTTAGACTGGTCAAGCATAATGCATGTGTGAATCGGCGGGGTCGGTCTTTTTCAAGAACAGTCTGACCAGTTTGGGTATTCGTCTGTTAGCGGGCATTATGCGGTACTTTTGACTTTTTATCTCATGTAATTATGTATTTATTTTAAACTTCTTCTGTCAGTGTAAGAAGAATGTGAAATAAACCCATTTAAATTAATTATCCGTAAAGAATTTTGATTTCCAGTTTTCGACTGAATTTATAAATTTTAGAATGTCCTGAACACGATTTAACTGTTTTAGAAAATGTCCATTCCTTCATCGTTGTGTCTGTCTGTCTGTCTGTATGTGACACAAATTTTGTTGGCGCTCTAACTCTCAAACTACTCCGTAGAATAGGTTGAAAGTTCATATAAATTTCTATCCTGAGGTGAACTGATTCTGATTCGATTTTGGACAAATTCCATCAAAAGAAGTGCCGGAAATCAATGTTTTGTTCGATTTATATGATGATTGTGTCTCTAATTTAAGTGAGTAGAATTCCACAAAACATCAAATTTAGAATACGCATGACAGGCATAGATGACTGTCATTCATTTTTGGCTGCGGTCATCTAAGTGGGTGTGCCGAAATTCGATGATTTGTTCTAAATAGGTGATGTTTATATCACCAGTTTAAATACACAGAATTAAACGAAACTTAACGCTTAGCAATCTGAATATGGAAATACATTGTCATTCAATTTTGGTTGCAGACATCTCAAAAGAGGTACTGAAATTCGATGTTTTGTTCGAAAAATGCTATGATTATATCTCGAATTTGAATGCATACAATTCAAAGAACCTTTACCTTTAGAATTCTCATGATGGGAATATATTGTCATATAATGTTTAATTTGATCACTGTAACTCTAAGTTGATTTGTAAGTTAAATAAAAGCACTATACTTCGTAATTATTGGTGTGTAAAAATGTTATTTTAATTAATATATTAGGGTTAGAATAATATGTAAGAAAGTATTTTTGATGCCAACATCATACTTGTTTATTCTGTGGTTTATGGTCGTAGAGTTTATGAACAACTATGAGGCTCTTCGAATGCCATCTACTGTTTTCTGTACTGTTTATAAATATAGTTACTTCTAGACTGGGCATATATTTCGAGCTACATAGGAAACCCACGAAATCCCTAAATTCTCCAACTAAAACGACGTTATTATATACTAGCTTATTTTGAATGAGATGTATTGCTATCGACGTACCGTAATTTCGCGCGTATGCGGCGCATCTTAGTTGTCTTTTTCAAACCGGAAATTTTATTGAAAATATGAAGTCAAATAAGTGCTAAGCAGAAGTAAGTCACATTTTATTTAAAATAAATTCTGTTAGTAAATCGAATTGTTTGCGGTGCGGGATACGCGCGAAATTACTGTACATTATTCTAACAATATTTCAAAATTAGTGTGCCGAATAAAGCATTCTTGTTTCATTTATACTCATTAGACGGCGAGATCACGGACGCATTTAGAACTTTTAAAGACTTTCGTGGCCGCTTCATTCCCTTCAAGTAAACTAGAGCGTATGTATTTATATGCGAACGCTTTGGCGCACATTATAGTACATAATTCCATATATGAATGGATACCGATGTGTTTTAGCGACAAATCTTAGTTTAAAGTACAGCAAGGTTTCTTTAAAAATAAAAATGACACACCAAGAAGAAGACAATGCTCAAATATGTTGTTTGTTTATTTGTTTGTTTCGTGAAAGTACGTTTTTCAAAATTTGTTTGTACGTTTGTAAAGAAAAAAAAATGTATACAGGTTGAGAAGATTTTAATTATCTTATTCACTATCCATGGGCTCAAATTATATAATCATTATATACATTTTTGAACACTCCCTGGGTGCTATTTCTCCTGCAGTGTGTATTGACCGCTGCTTTAAAGTTTAACTGTAACACGTTTTTAAATATATCATAACTTTCAAATAGCCTACAAAATTATAACTTTTAAGTAAAATGCATAAGTTAGTTCTGTATTGTAATTTGTTAAAGAGAAAAGTATTTCCAAAAATATTTCATTGCAGTGTTTTTATTTAAAATAATGAGTAAGTTTATTTTAAAACAACAGTGGGTTACATTAAAATACTTGCCACTTATCTTAAATACATTCAACACATCTGTACCGAGAGAACGACTGACTTTTCGTTGGGTCTTGATTAACATATTACTATTAGGCCCCCTATGACTGTTTTTAGACCCAATGTTCTCTCATTAGGAGACAGTACAAGGTTTTAGGCTTCAGAAGCCTCTTTTAAACGCTGATACCAGGGTCAGCTGCCTCGTTTTCACTTTCGGTTATCAGGCTCTATTTTCGCTTAATTTGCAAAGTGTGAGCTGTTATACAAATGAAAATAATTTCGTATTTAGGTATTAAATAAGGTAAATTGCGAATTAAGTTTAAAAAAACGATTATGGTAAAATAGTTTTTGAAAGCCAATTATATAATGGTTTAACAAATGCAATTAACCTCTTTTAAATAATAAAAACAGTCGAACTCGGTTAAGATGCTTACGGTTAATAAGCGATTGCGCTTAATATGCAAATTTTTTCTGGACACTTGAATATCGCTCATAAGACTAATGCAAAAATGTCACGTTTAATACGCGAAAGGTTATTGCACAAACTCGCTTAATACACGATGAAGTTTCGGTCACTTAATTCAAAACATCTCGCTTAATACGCGAATTTGTAATGTTTTTTAAAAAATAGCATGCTCTTATGGAGACCTTTCTTTTCAGTTTTTGGGCTCTGCACTAGTTTTTAAAACACTTAGCAGTGATTACTCGCCAAAATGTTTCACAAGTTGCTTACATTTGCGGATTCGGTTCGAACTTGTAAATACCCCTATATGTAGCACAACGATTTGGTTGAAACTTACGTGTAGCAATACGAGACCAATAAGGGAATTTATTTTCTCTTCTCCAGTGTGGACAATTTAGTGGGATTTTTTCATTGATATATGCACCACAATTTCCGAATAATAATAACTGCCTTAATTAATGACAGATTCATTAAGGTGAATATTACTACCGTATATACTCGCGTATAAGTCGACCCCCAAATTCGAGATGAAAACATGTTTAATACCAGGAATTCAGAATGATTTTCTACGCCTTATTTAACCTCATTTAATTCTAAATTATTTAAGTCGAAGAAAACTATTGTAAAATATCGGTATTAAACCTGTTTTCATCTCGAATTTGGGGGTCGACTTATACGCGAGTATATAAGTTAATCGGAAATAGTTTTAGATATTTTATTACAAAATTACCGCTAAATTAGCAACATTGCATCTATTCTTTGATACAGCATACTAACATTCTTTGGCTCTCATTCTTTTGGCCTAACATTCGTTGGTATGTTTTTACTAGTGCTCGCGAATATACGTTTAATACGTTTAAAACGTATAGTAACAGGTAACAATTTTCGATAGGTATAATATGGAACAACGGCTTAAGTACGTGTACGTTTAAACGTATATAAACGTATATTCGCAAGCACTAGTTTTTACTGAAGTAGAGAAAGATAGACGAACTTTTGGTGTCTATCGGTGTGTGACGATCGGTGTATGTTATCGATTCCTGTTTTTTCCTCCAGTTTTGCCAGTAGACTACTCTTTTTTAAATTCAGATTGTTTCATCCACACCACTTTTTAACAATAGTGTAGTTGGCTTTATTCTCGCATTATTGAATCTGACACTAAATAAGGCGAATATTTCTACTTCAAAAAGTGGTGACAATCAGACAATCTCAATTTTTTAAAAGTAGCCCACAGGCAAGTATTTTCTTTTGGTACACAATAGTAAATAATGCCTCCCTAGTACTGTGTGCTTTCATACGTAGTTAACCCTCTAATTCTCATGGCAAAATGCATTCTAGAAATTCTGTAATTCAGAAAATCTGAATTCATACCAGAAAATATCAATAATAAATTTAGCTTTATTTAATGACGAATTGTTTATTATTAAATGAATGGAGTATTGTTATTTTAAATTTCTGCAATGAATATGGAATATCTGAATTAAATGCTGTACTTAATTGGAAACAGTGGTGGTAGCATATATCGTCGCTACCATGTCAAACTGTCGAATGTGAAAAAGTGCTTTTTTCATTAATTTTAAAAATTGGCCGATTGTCACCATTAAATTTTAATAGTATTCTTCGCCAGGATTGCCATTTTGGCTTCCCTTTTCATTCAGAAATTTCGAATCCACACCAGAAATTTGAAATGGAAATTTTTGCTTTATTTAATTACAGACATTACGTGAAATATACTCAAAGTGCAACTTTTTTTCAAAATTTCCGGTATGAATTCAGCATCTCTGAATAAAAAAGGAAGGCCAAACTAGCGACTCCGTTCTTCAAAAATATTTTATAGTATTTTTATTAGTCGAAGAATTCTAATAAAATTTAGTGGTGACAATCGGCTCATCTTTAAAAGTAATGAAAAATGTATTTTTCCATATTCGATAGTTTGACATGGTAGCGACGATATGCTACCATGAGCATTAGAGGGTTAAGGAGAAAGGGTAACGTTCTTTCGTTTTTTTTTTCTTATTTCTTCGTTACTTTCTTTTCATTTGTGCCAACTCTTGTTTTATTTATGGCCGGTGAGTTTCTTGCACCACGAGTTTAGTGGAGTGAAGTTGTTTCTTATTGTTTTATCAAGTTTCAGCAATTTTCCCTTAATATGGAGAATAGTCGTAGAATCAAAATGGAGATACAATCTGAGTCAGATCAATTTGAACTTTATACAAAAATAAGAGTCTAAAGTGCAGGGTTAATAGAAAAAGCATTCGCAAAATTTTCGAAGTTAATGTTATGTATCCTGAGAAAAAATCCAGACACAATATACAAATCAGAAATAATTATAAAATGTGGCTGATTTATTACGCCATGTGGGGGTTATTCATTACCATAAGTACTAAATATGATTTTCATAATTGTGTTGCTCTGCAAATATTTAATATTTTTGGTTTGTGTTAAAATATTAGGCTAGCTGGAAAATTATATTTGTTGTTTTATTTTCTGTTGTTCTGTAGTAATTAACAATAAAGTCACATTTGAATCCATATTTTTTTTCAATTATTTTAGTCGGTCTAACTTGAGTACAGGTAAGTTTCAATTTAAATATGTGTAAAAGGAACAATTTTCGATCGTACACATATAAACCAAGGATGTAAAGCTGATTTAATCGATTAATGTGTATAGTGTCTGTAAATGAGATCAGTTCCGGCAACATTATCTAAATCACGTTTAATACGCGATCATGCTTAATAAGCGACATTTATCCAGTCCCTTGAAACACGTCTTAAACGAGTTCAACTGTACATAGTTACGTTGTAATAATCTCTATATGCAGTTAAGAAGCTTATGGATGGTTTTACCATATGGAAAGCCTAGATGTGCCAGTGGATATACCGGGTGTGTTAAAATGGACTGACTGATTTTAAAATCCAATAACTTCCAAACGGTGACAGATATTAAAAAAATTCTTGCAGGAGAGTAATGTATGATATCAGGAGTTTTTTTCCTCTGATTCCTGATTTCAGTTCGAATTACCAGCAATAGATGACGCTGCGAGCAATAGGCGTGCAATCGAGCCAAGCACTAAAATCACCCAGAATTGATGCGAAGGAAGGCAGTTAAATACACGGAGTGGGTCTCATTCGCTAATACCATACCTTCCAACATCGCACTAAACTTCCGTACAATGTAAGTTAACTTAACCAAAGTTAAACACTTTTTAAATCAGAATTTTTTTTAAAAAAATGCATTCAAATATGTTCCACATAACAACATGAAACTGAATATATATTATTTTTCATATATTTTTTCTGGTCGGATAGTCTTTAACTTGGATCAAATTAACTCAAATTGTACAGAAGTTTAGTCGAAAGTTAGCAGGTATGTGACACAATCTTGTTCTCAGGGCCCGATTTTGAATAAGGTTTTATTGGTGAATGAGACCTTCTCCATGTATTTAACCTCCATCATTCGCATCAATGCTGGGTGATTGCTGTTTCTGCCTCGATTGAAGGTATAGTGCTCTCAGCGCTATCTATTGCTGGCAATTTGAACTAAAGTCAGGAATCACAGAAAAAAAAAATCCTGACGTCATACATTAATCTCCCACAAAAATAGTTTTAATACCTTTTACGGTTCGGAAGTTAGTGAATATTAAAATCCGTCAGTTCATTTTAGTACACCCGGTATATTTTAATGCTTTTCAAAAAAGCCAAAAAAAGCGGTCCCTAGTTTTCAAAAGAAAGGAATTTGGTCTTGGGGAAATGTAAAAATATCAATGATCTATTTGTCACTTGTCCGTAAAAATATTGGTTTTAATTGTTTTTTTTTCTTTCTGTCTAGAAGAAAGTAGAAAAAAGAAAATTTATATTAAAATGCTATTGGAAGTATGAAAATGCAGCAGAAATACGAAGACGATATCGCAGGTAGTTACAGGCAGATCCACCGACGTGACTTACAACTAAGCAAATAAAAGAAAAGTTTGAAACGAATAGCTGGTCATGCACAACTTTACGGAACTGCAGTTGAGCAACAACCAAATGGAATGTTTGTTCAAGTTTGTGAATCAATAACCCATCGTTATCAGCAGCGTATCGACCAGAACACTAATAATTTTGAACATCTGCGGTAGGAGTAAAGGTTTTACATTTTATGTAGATTCTTTTGCAATTTAAATATTAATTATATGTGAACAAAACTGAAGTTATAATCATTCAAACTGTGTATACATTTTTTAAGCACCCTGAATATGCGTATTATTTTGTTAAAAATCTTTAATTTTTAATAGTATTTTCATGATCTGTATCTATTGTGAGGTAAATTCAACAAAGCGATTGAAAATACGTTACATTCAGTCGGTTACCTTTCAGAATTTGAGGGTTTTCCTATATTTTCTTAAGTATGCTTCTAAATCTCAGAATATATATTTTATTTATCGCAGTTTGATGCTATAATATCTTTCATATATACGATTCAAAAAATTATTTTGTTAAATATATTTTTTGTCTACAGCCCTTTTAACATAACTTCTAGTAACCGAAAAACACGGGTCTAACGCTCAAAGGATTAAGAACTGAACATATGATAAGATTGATTCAATGCGTGAAATTTGTTTTTGGAAAAATAAATGTTTAATAGAATTTGGAGCACATAAAAAAATTAGGTGTCACTTGTTAGATTTATTTTAGGAAAAGTGAAACAATATCCTTAAAAGAAAATGAAAACTACGATACTCAATAAATTTTATTCCAATCTATTACTTGATACTGCAGAAAAAAAAAGTTTACGACTATAAATTACTTCAGTTTAGAAAATTTAGGGGATATTACAATCCCAGCATTAAGTTCGTAAAACATTTCAGAAATGCGACAGAAAATATACTAATAAAAAAAAAATAGTTGAACCACAGAGCGTGTCTGTTGAAGATAATTGAAATCTTTTTTGTTCTCTTTTTACTTGTTTTATGCTTTTGTGTCTTTATAAAGTGTATTTTTTACGATAATCACATTATTTTTGTGCCCTCAAGCTACTATAAAAAATACACTTATAGAAAAGTTAAATATAAGAATTTCTGTATTGATATTTCGCCTTTGCTAGATGTTGTTTCAGTTTAAATAGAATTTAATGGTTGTAATATAAAAAATAATATTAAAATACGTTATTTTAAACTATTAAATTAAAAATTCATTTATAAAAATAAATAAAAATTTTAAAATGTTTTAATCATTGTTTTAAACTAGAAGTATCTTTAGTTTAAATCAAATTTTACTTTTATGAAATCGTTCATTTTTTTGTGAATTGTACCGTTAAAGTATTAGAAAGATAGTAATATTTATTGTTATTTTTTTCCTGATAAGTTTATTTTTTAACTATGAGTAAGTTTACAATGGATATAATTAGAATAGTAAATGCAATGTTTAATTAGAAAAAAAATATTATTTCAGTTAATTATATTCCAACACCATACTGCTTCTGTGAACAATCGATTATCCAAAGCTGCGATTCCTAATAAAATAAAATAAAGCCAAATTTAGATAAAAAGGATAACTGTGATGTCCTTCTGTATACTATTTTCAAAAATAATTTTTAATTGCAGAAAACATGCAAAAAACCAAATATTTAATGCGAAAAATGTCTCATCCTTTCCACCGATTTGCATCTTTAACGTATATTTCAGAAAATTCTTTTATTATTCAGAAATTCCGAATCCATACCGGAAATTCCGAAAAACGAATTCTTACTTTAAGTAATCACAAAACGTCTGTCATTAAATAAAGCAAAAATAACTATTTAGAATTTATGGTATGAATTCGGAATTTCTGAAAAATAAAGAAATTTCTGAACTGCTGTCAGTGGTCTCATAGACTTTTGCATTTTTCAATATTCACAGATTAACTTGTAAATTTCTATTTAACTGTAGATACTAAAGAAATTTTGATTCGTTTTGTCTACTTTTTCTATTGCTAGAGACTTCTGAATAGGTTAATTTTAATTATAAAAATCCTGTATAGAATAATAATGGTACAGAAACAGTATCCTATAAGTTAATCAAGCGCTTTATTCATGTTTCGATCACGTTATTAGAGACCGCTCACAGTTGCTGTTCGACAATTTTTGTTCTTGTAGTTAAAGGTCAACAACTTTGTATAAATTGAAAAACCTGAAAATTTTATACACACGAATATTGACTTTTAAGCTTTAATTTCAAACCAAACTACTCAATTTTAAAAGCTGGTGCTGCATTTTCAGTATGTTGTAGGTACACTGAGAAAAATGACACTTTCAAATGTTTCGATGTTTTCATTTTTTTAAACCATTTTTTTCAAATATGACGACCCAATGCTTTTAATTCTGAAATACCAGAAATACTCAGAATATTGAAACATGGATATGTTCAAAACTGTTCACATATAGGTCAGTTCATATTCATTTTTGAAACATGGACGGACATACTCAAAAATGATTAGAATCAGTCCAAGAACATTTTTGAATTATGGCAGTACTCGAAAATGAGTACATAGAAGTCAGTTCATATTCATTTGAATGAAATGCAATTTTTTTCATTTTTCAAGAAAAAAATAAATGTAGCGTTAATGGGTTAAAATGTGTCAAAAATTTTCGTCAGTTAAATTTCAATATCCAGGAAGCGCTATTTCATTTAAGAAATATACTGATAACAATCAAAATGAAAATTTGTATAATTCATATCGCCCCTTCCCCACATAAATAATAAAGTTGTACAATCTTAACTACCATCTCAAATTGACCAAATCTATCAGAAATCACGTTAAAAATTTCCAATTTTGTCATCAACAAATTAATGAATGCTTTAAAAATATCAACATGTGTTCCTATCATTCGATGACATTTAAAATAACCCTCTTATGTGATCTGGATGGCGAAGTCGATAAGGCGATAGAACTCGGGCTCGATGCTGGCTCTGGGTAAAAGCGTAAATTTAGTTTATCCTCTCAGAATCGTAAATAGAGCCAGAGATGGCAACACTAGCGCTTTTGTTTACTGTTGATTGAAACATGGACATACTCAAATATGAGCACACTAGCTGTCATGCCTGGCGTTGCTCGGGCCCGTGATAATAACCTTAAAAATACCTAAAATCAATGTTGAATGATTTTATATTTTTAAATGAAAATCTATCCAAACGAAGTGAAGGACAGTCGTTATAGTTATTGCCGATTTAATGTCGATTTAATTTCTGACGTTTTGATATATTAAACTTTCAATTCTGACCAAAGGTTTCTGACGAAACCTAAATAATATAAAGCGCTCCCCCACCTTTCCTCTTTTAAACTCAAAATGATATACAGTATTGGCCAATTTATTAGTCCCATTCGAAAAAAAATTACAAAACCTTGGTTCTAAGATGATTATATTAAAATGAAATAAAAATCAAGCAATCGTGCATCATAATTTACTTTTATATTTTAACAGAATAGTAAGGCTACTATAATTTGTGACTCGTGCTATAGCCAGTATTACACGTCAGAACACATGGCCGTTATCACTATCTTTTAAGGCGAGAAGATTTCGCTATGGTACTCCATTGTGAAATTTGGTAATTTTTGAAATTCAATATTTTTGAAAAACGGCATAATCATTAGATTTGAAATTTATATCAAGAAGAATACAAATTTGTACCTTTCTAACGCAGTTTGTCTAACAATTTTCTGACAAATACTTTTCGAGCTATTAATTTTTTCAACAACTTCAAATGTTTCACTTTCCGAGATTAATCTGTGGCAACAATTATCGAAAATCCCAGTCGTCAGCAACACATAGCTTTTTATTAAAGAGGATGATGTTTTATTCTTGGAGTGTGTGCATGTTTTCAGAAATGAGTATATATATGTTTCAAACTTGAGTAATTTTCATTCGGAGTCATTTTGACTATGCGACATATTCAGATTTAAGTATTTTTTTGCTCAGTTTTGAAAATGTCATTTTTAGAGTGTAGAGTAGGCAGCCGTCACATAGTGAAATACAACTCTAAGTAGACATTTTCCGAAAAGGAAAATAATTTGCATACATTGTAAAACTTGAAAGTTTTATTCACACAAATATTGACTTCTAAGCATGGATTTAAATCAAACCACTCAACTGTAAAATCTGGTGCTCCGTTTTTAATATATTCTAGGTAGTAGTTGAGCACATAGTACAATAGAAGTCTACGTAGAAATTTTTCGAAAAGGAAAATAATTTCCATAAATTGGAAACCTGAAAGTTTTATTCACACAAATATTGACTTCTAAGCATTAATTTAAATCAAACCACCTAATTTTAAAAGCTGGTGCCCCGTTTTTAATATATTCTAGGTAGTAGTTGGCCACATAGTACAATATAAGTCTACAAAGAAATTTTTCGAAAAGGAAATTAACAAATTGCCTTTTCAAATGTTGAAAGTTTTGAAATTACAGTGAACTTTGGTTAAGGCGTATCTCCAGATAATGATGAGCATTTTGTATTTATAAACATTTCCTTTTTGAAATTAATGTTAAAGACACTATTTAAAGCTTACTACTCATTAATTCCGACGTTCAACAGACCAAGCAGAAGCGAAAACTCTTTTGTACATATTTTCAAAAGCAACATTGATGTAACTTCGGTTATTTAGATATCAAGAAAATGACAAATAAATTAATGATGCAAAAGAAATTTTCTAATACTGAAATCACCAGATGTTCACATAATGTAATCATTATTCACCAATATTACCAATCAAAATGTGAAAAAACAAATTACATTTTCGATTCTGTTTCAAAACTTCAAAATGATGAGGTAAAAAATCATTTGTTCAAGTGATGCAAAGTAAAGTGAGAGATAACTTCAATTAAATTTAAATTCTTTAAGTACGTATAGTATATATTTCATAAGGCAGTTTTAGAAACATAGGTAAATTTAATAATGTATAACTTTAATCAAATGATATATATATATATATATATATACTATAAAACATACATTTTACTATAAACATAAAATATATTTATGTACATTCTATGGCACACCAGCGTCATTTATATCCATAATATTTATTGTAAAATAAAATATAAATAAAAAAACTTATCCGCTTGAATTCTTTTATACTTAAAGAAAATGTGTATGGAGCATAAAAGAAAAGTTACATAAACTCTGAATATAAAATCTTCACTATAATCTGGCATTTCAATCTTTTGAATGTCCATTTCAAGAAAGATAACTGAATTAGAATAGAAAAACCAACATGAGCTATTTCGCAAAAGAAAAGAAATGGTTTGTTTATGAACTTGCATAGGATTTACATTGGAATTTTTATCCCACTAATATACGCATATATTTGTGTTTACATAATGTTTTTTTATTTAATTATCAGTTAAAAAAATACTATTAAACTTCTATTACTAATAAAATAGTAAATTGTATTTCTAATAAATTATTGTAAATAAATTCAATTATATGTAAATAAATATAAAATAAAATCAAACAGACATTATTTTATAGGTATTCAATGTTTATCTTAACAATTACGTCTAGTTTCATGACTGCAATTCATTTAGTTCCAAAAAATTCCATTACAATTGAACGGGAGCCATACTCACTGAAAATACACCGCTTTGATTTACGCTTGATAGAAAGCGCGATTTTATGTGAATTAGTTTTCACTTTTCTAAACAACGCATAACCAACAGAAATTCATATCGTTTGTCAGTGTAATTAAATTTACGCGCAGTTTCAGTCCTGCTGAAAATTTAATTTCAAATTTAGATATTATCGGATGCTGGGAATTTATTCATCTCATGTAGGCCACTGGGTTATGTGGTCATGTATGACATTCCATCTTGCGCTGCGAAGTTGCAGCCTTGCCAACGTATAAGTGAAAAATGGCAGAATAGATGTTGTCCAGATGGCTTAAATGGTAATGCACTTCGTGTGCTCTTCCAGGATATCTCGGTTCGATCCCCGGTTTGGACACATTTGTCACTCTGTTGGTTATGCGTTGTTTAGCAAAGTGAAAATTAATTCGCATCCTATGTCAGTGTTATTAAATTTACGCGCAGTTTCTGTCCTGCTGAAAATTTAATTGGAAAATTTAAATACTTCTTGTAATTTTTTTACTCATTCAATTTTATCTATCTCTACAATGCGAAACTAAGTAACAGCCACTTCGATACACATATATAGGTATTTAAAATGGAATTGTATGAATAAATATATAACTCAGTGAATCCTTTTAAAACTATGCTTTCTGAAAATATTCTGCTTATTCAATAAATGTATCTAGAGCACCAAAAATGATCGTTTATAATTTTTGCAACCTTTTCATAGATACATAAAATATTTAAAGGGAATACTTAGCGAATCAAGTTTTTTTTCCTCCATACGTCTCTAAATCTATTTTTTTTTTTTAATATTACTACTCATTATACTTAATAAATAAAAAAAAATGATTAGAAGGTATAATTTGAATACGTTCGTTCAACATTTTTTAAAATTATTTTTTTTTAAATATTAAGGTTAATTATATATTAAAAGATAAATAAAAATTCTTCAACCTTTTTTATACTAGAAAAAAAAACTGTAAATTTTACTTAAGCACAATTTTCAATCTTATTGCCTCTCTTAAATGCTCAGAATTTGGAAAAATATCTTTTCTAAACGTAGTAGGGGAAAGTAGAGTGAAATCGTATTCTCGGTTGAAAATAGCATACCTCACTTTGACTCAATATGAACAGCCGTTTCGGTCAATGGTTGAAATACTTAGCTCTAGGCAAGAACAAGAAGCAATCATTACGGTATCTACATACTGGCATTTGTGTATTTTCTGCATTGGAAACTTTATCTTATCCTTATTTTGTAATGTTTGTTAGTTTTTCAAATTCTAAAATATGAACACATTAAAAGTTATAGAAACATTTAATATTACTTTTTTTTTTTGTAGTACATCTATCAGAGTTGCTTTTCCCACAATGAAACTGTTCTTCATCTTGATAGGTTCAAATGTTATGACTTCTTTTTCAAACCTCATATCCTCTGGATTAAATCAACTGTCTTATGGACTAGTTTATGATAAAATATCCTTTGGGATAAAAAAAAATAAAAAGCAATAATTGAACAGATAAACCATTTTTGAAAGGAAAAGACAGTTAATGTACATGAACAAGAGTTAAGATTTTTAATAAAGCTGATAAAAACATAAACTTCGATTCTACAATTTCTCAGATTGTAAGAAAGATAATTATTATTTTGTCTGTAAATATTAAATGACTAATCCTATAATTTAAATATTCTTACTTTAATATAATAGTTAAAGCTTTAAAGTTTAATTTAATTTGTAAAAAAAAAACAAAAAAAAAAACATGTATAGATCTTTTATAAAAAAAAAATTTTTTATATACAATTTCCTGTAAGATTAACATATCCAACCAATTTTTCCGCACTAGTGGGGTAAGACAGGATGATTTGACTTTTTATAAATAATTATTTATTATAAAAAATGTGATGAACCAATCGGATATTTAATGTTATATTATGGTAGATGGATATGTGCAGATAATGTACTCAAAGTTACATTAAATACTATTGGATATTATGACTTTAAGAAGCAACTAATATTGAGATAATCAGTTTTACTCTACTTTCCATACGTATGTAACGAAGATTTTTTTAAAATTTATTTTTGATAGTAAATACGAAATTTCATAATTGTTTTAAATTAAACAATCCTCTTGTTATTATCTATACTAATAAAAGAAAGTTTCGCTCTGTGTGTCTGTGTGTATCTATGTGTGTGTGTTTGTGTGTGTGTGTGTGTGTGTCTGTTGGCGATGGCTAGGAAAATTTAGCGCACCTAGATGTCTGTAAATTTAGATTTAGGTAGTCCAAACCCTCTCCTGATATACCTGAGCGTCAGAATTTTAATATTTTAATTACTTTCTGAAATATTAATTAAAATGCACAAAGAACTCTCATTAAAAATACACTTTTATTCTCTTGGGTTGGTTGGTTCACTGGTTGGTTGTATCGATTCTTCACAGAAGTACTTAAATAAACCAGAGTAGCGATGCATAAATAAGGATTTCTAACTAAATAGTGTCAATATGGATTGAAGTTATCAGCGTAGAGGAGCCATGCGAATGTCGCGCCACCTGTACATCACAAATTACACATACGTCACACTGTTTGAAATATTTTCCTGGCACATTTTTCTTCATGACAATTAGTCGGGTTTAAGTTTTTTTTTTTTTTTTTTTTTTTTTTTTTTTTTTTTTTTTAAACATGACATTTATTATTATGATGGAGATTGTTAATACAGAAAACTTTATTTAACAGATTCTTTTTTATATTTGCGGTAATGGAGAGCGGCAAGGGTCTAATTAAATTTAAGCTTCAAGGAAAGCTGCTTTCTAGAAAGCAGTTACCAGAATTTCCGAATATTAGTCTAAGCCAAATTTCAAATTAAGTCTCTAGCTTAATCAAATGAATCAATCTTTAAAGATGTATTGTGATCCTCCTAATTACTTATTTGCTGAAGGCCACTTGAACAACCCCCCCCTTCCCGGCCCTCCTTCAAGGTTTTTTCTCTAACTCTGCTCCGTTTCCATATCTCAGCAACTATCTTTCCGATTTCAACGCAAGTGATTTCAAACATTATAATTAATTTAATAGTCACCCTTTATAACATGAAACTAAATTTATGAGTAGCGGTTACCACTATTTACGAATAATAGTTTAAGCCAAATTTGTAATTCAATTCAAAGTTTAACGAAACGAACAAATTTTGAAAGATGCATAGTGGTCCTGCTAATTAGTCATTTGCTGAAGGGCTCTTGAACATTTCCCCCCCCCCGGAACCTCCTTCAAGGTTTTTTCTCTAACTATGCTCCGTTTCCATATCTCAGCAACTATTTTTCCAGTTTCATTGCAAGTGGTTCCAAACATTATAATTAACTTAATAGTCACTCTTTATAACATTAAACTAAATTTATGAGTAGCGGTTACCACTATTTCCGAATAATAGCTTAAGCCAAATTTGTAATTAAGTTTCTAGCTTCAGCAAACGAACAAATTTTGAAAGATGCATAGTGGTCCTACTAATTAGTCATTTGCTGAAGGACACTTGAACAACCCCTCCCCCCCGGCCCTCCCTTCAAGATTTTTTCTCTAACTATGCTCCGTTTCTATATATCAGCAACTATCTTTCCGATTTCAACGTAAGTAATTCCAAACATTATATTTAACTTAATAGTCACCCTTTATGACATTAAATTAAATTTATGAGTAGCGGTTACCACTATTTTCGAATAAAAGTTTAAGGCAAATTTGTAATTAAGTTCCTAGCTTAACAAAACGAACGAATTTTTATACATGCATTAGTGGGCCTCTTAATTAGTCATTTTCTGAAGGACACTCGGACATCCCCTCCCCTCGGCACCTCACTCAAGGTTATTTTCTCTAACTGTGTCTTTTTTCAATAACTGGGTTAATAATGTTCCAATCTTCTCGAAACCAGCTCAATTTTGTAGCGCGCCTATTATACAGTAACGTAGGCAGCGGGGACCTGTCTCAGAAGTTCGTTCGGAAAGAGGTTTGTTTAGAACAGAATGCTCCCCTGGCGGTGGTAGGGGGAAATAAAAGATTTTCCTGAGCATACGAGCATGCCCGGTATACGGTTCCGAAGTCATCGTAGACCGTGTCTAGAGTTCCGTTTTTTAAGAGATTTAAGTTTATTACAAGGGCTCGGGCAACGCCGGGCGGGTCAGCTAGTATTTAAATAAATAGATTGTCGTGGATTTTTGTGATGGGTTTTTGTGATGGATGATGCTCTCGCCGGCAAGGTTCACATAAACTACAACTATTCCAAGAGTGCAGACTGAACGATTATAATAAGAAACAAAAAATTTTAAATTGAAAGAAATAATATATTATCCATCTATATTCAATACAAATTAAAACTTTTTGTTAATGGGGTATTAGACTATTTACAAAACGCAAAGAAATGTATTTACTTTATTTTTATCCACCTAACGATCTCGTTAGACAAAATTTTAACACTTTCCAAAAGAGCTTATGAATTTGGACTGTCTGTCTGCCTTCTGTCTGTGATCTAACTCGGGAAAATATACTGGGATTGCCATACAATTGATATGTATTATTGAGGTTTGCTATGGTGTGTTTGGTATTGAAATTGAAGTGTGAATCCTTTATACGTACTCACACAAAAGTATACAACACAAAAGTAATCCGTTACATTACAGTCTCTGGGGAAAATCCTTTGCGGTGAATTTTAATATTTCAAACTTATTTAAAACATATTCAGTTTCATTCCATCATCATAACATATTCTATTTCAAACATATTTTAATTGATACTCACTGCGGTGAACTACAAGATGCTTACTAATAGAATAGGGTGTGTTTAGCATTCATCATGCATTTACAGGCACACACAAAGGAATTCGCTTACAGTACAATGTATTAGTAATAATTACTGGAAATCCGTTTTCATTTGTGGTACGCGTTTTTAAATTCAACAATTTTTTTGCATATTACTTGGTGTATATAATTTCTATTGATCCTATCTAGGTCTGCACAAAAGAACTCGAGAACACTCCCGTTAATTGGATGAATTTACTGAAGGGGATTTTCCAAGTGTGTTATGCGTTTTGTAACTGAAGTAATTGTTATAATACTATGCGGTATCTGTGCAAATTTATAGATTATATACAGAGCTGTACAACAGAATGCGAATATATTTCCAACTGTTGTCGCGAATCGCTGACATTGTGTTATGCGTTTTCTAAAGTGTTAACTTAGACATCATCTTTCGCCATATTATACTGTGAAGTTTTTTTATAGTATTCGGAATACGTTGGAAAATGTTTTATAATCTATGTTTGAGGCATGATTTTCTGTTTTTGCTTAAATCACATAGAATTTGCATTTGGTCTTAATATAAGACATAACAAGAACGAAAAATCATGCGTCAAGCATAGATTATGTAACACTTTCCAACGCCTGCAAAATAATTTTACAAATCATACCGTTTAATAAGCTGAAAGATAACATCTAAGTAAACAATTTGAAAAACGCATAACATATTTAAAAACATAATTTCAGAAATTTCCAATGTATACAATATTCGGAAAAATATCCGAATACTTTTATTCAGTCCTGTATAGGATCTATAGATTTGTATATATACTACATAGGATGCTAAATTTTAGTTCAGTTAAGAAACGCGTAGCACAGTTTAAAATTCTTCTCCTGGAGTTTCTATCAATAAACGGAAATGTGTTCGCGAACTTTTGTGCTTCTCTGTATATGATCTACATAATTTATACACACCACGTAATAAACAAAAAGTGAGTTAAATTTAAAATCGCGTTCAGCAACTTAAAACGCACTTCTAGAAATTATTGTTAACAGACAGTAGATAATTCTTTTGTGTGTCCCTGTAAATGAACGATGACTGCTATACACACAATATTCTGTAGTAAGCCTCTTGTAATGCACCTTAGTGATATATATAAATTTCAATGCGTTTAAAATAGTGAAACATTATTTAAATAAACCGCAGACGATTTTTCTCCATAGACGTAATGTAACGGAATTCTTTCGACTGTCCCTGTAAATTAACTATAAGTGCTATCCCCACCCTATTCCATATTAAGCTTCTTGTAATACACCTTAGTGATATATATCAATTAAAATGTGTTTGCAATTGTGTAACATCATTAAAATAAACGGCAAATGATTTTCCCCCATAAACCGTAATGTAACGGGAATCTTTTGAGTGTCTCTGTAAAAAAACTATAAGTGCTACACACTTCAGTTGAAATAGGGAACGTGCTATAGATAACGACAATAACATATAAAAATTGTAAGGAAATCCGAGCATATTTACGGGAGTTAGAGCACGGTCAGACGGCCATACGGCCAGACAAACCGAAGTCATAAACACTTTTCAACTAGGTTGGAAAGTGTTAAAAACGTTTAACTGTAATATATTTAAGAAGTAGTAATTTAAGACAAGAAAAATATTCGTTTAAATTTTTTAACAAATCTTTAAATATATATATAAAATTACTTTCGTTCAACCATTTAAATAATTTTCTTAATTCATTTTAATAAAAATCATATACTTTACATTTGTATTTCCTATATTAAATATAGTGCCCATGTTTTTGTTTAAAATATCTCATATCAAATATAGAACTATATAAAAATTTAAAGCATTATTTCTGTTTTAAATTTGTTCATCTGCTTTCTCATTTATAAACGTTTCATAAATTACATGCATTTTACACTCAGTCGAGCATTTAAAAAGTGGTAGTGTTTCAGTGGAAAAAATTGCAAATGTGAAATGATCGAAATAAATGCTGAAAAGTTCATATAGCAGAGAAATCTAAAGCTTGAAGTGATTCCAAATTCTAAAGTCATATTACAGTGAAATTTGGGTATGTGGTTCTGAAACTTTTATTACTCATAAAAGAAATGAGCTGTAAAATATTTATATTTAGTTTGGATATAAAATATTATCTATGGTTTGTGAAATCATTGGGCTTTAAATTAAGGATTTTATTGATTTATTTCTATTTAAAATAAGCATGGATTGATATGTATAATGTATTTTTCTTTACATGTATATCGAGGAAAAATAAATTACAATAATTATTTTTTAATTTACAAATTACAATAATATATGTTTTAAGAAAAATAGAACAAGTGTTATTTTTTCTGCAAAATACACTTTTTAAAAAATATATTTTGTTTTTGTCATTAGCAATGAAATGTTTTTAAATGTATAAACTACTTTTAGGCCTACCTGTGAAGTAGAACTACCCATCTGTATATACGCTACATATTCAAATTGCGTAATAATTGGATTATGTGGTAATTTTTCTAATTATACAGTTTAAAACAGTTAAGTTTAATTTCATGCATCTTCTGTGATTAAATGATTATTGATTTTTTTAAAAATAATAATAAGATATTAAACAGGAATAAAATATATACATTTTAAATTTACTAATAATTATAATACGTTACCAAACATCTTATAAATGAATTCAAAAGAAACATTTTGACACAGATCACATTTCTTTAATTCGAAAATATTTGAACTATCATAATATTTTAAAAGTGAGAGATAAATATTACCAAAAATGTTATTCAGATATAAAAATATGTTATGCACATATTGCTGAAACATAAAAAGAAATTCAAATGATAGACGAGCGTACGAAAAACATTTATCTTTTGTATTTGTAATATTCGGATGCATACCATTATAGTAAACTTGAGTGTTTATGTTATCATGCACCATTAACTATCGAAATAGATAAAAGTGCTTCATTAAGGTAGTTATTTGTTTCACATTAGATATAAGTAAAATATATATTTCATCGAATAATAAAGATATCTCTGTTTATATAAAAAAATCTCTTGTTTTACAACTTTTTTTTTATTGCTGCATTAACATAGAAACAGAATCTTGTATTGTTTAATGATTGTTAAATAATAAACAATTTTTTTAATATTTTAAAATAATTCTTTTTATTCAGACCAATTTCATCAGCATAATGAACTTCTGTTCCTTACAATAACCTCTCACCTATAAGTAGTTGAATATAAAATTTGAGATAAAGAAATTTCCATAGCAAGAAATAATTCTTGAAAAAATAATTTTTCATTTTATATGAAAGGTAAGTATCAGCCAAATTTATTAGAAAAAAAAATCGGTTATTGATCTTATTATTAAACAATAGAGATATTATTAAACAATAGATTATAAATACTTTTTTAATTCATTTTTTCGCATATACTGGAAAAAATATACAGTAAAAACATATAAATTGAATTTCTAAAAACGTTTTATATACTTGTAATAAGAATTGCTATAATTTTAAATTATAGTCATTCAGTAAAAAATAACTAGTAACAAATTATAAAAACTTTTTACGGCACCGATGCAAGTCATGAGCTACAACTGAGCTTATACCTATAAATTCGGCACCTATACCTAAATACTACACTGTTAAAAATAAATCCGTTAATTCACGGTAAAACTACTGGCAGCAAAGTTGCCGGGTATTTTCCATTCCGTTAGTAGATTTTCCGTTTTGAAAGGTAACAGAAGGAAAATCTCCATTTGAAGAAACGGTAACTTTCCGTTTTGAATGACCTCGGTTTTTAAAAAACAAATACCTTTCTGTTTGTGCTGCCATCAGTTGACTACACCGGGAGTATTTAATAATTTGATATACTTCAAGAATATTTTCGGCTGACCTTGAGGTTCGAACCAGAGATGACAGCATCTCGATCCAAGTGTTTTACCTCAAAACCAGTGGGCCCTTGCTAGAATAAGAAATTGAAAAGATGATACGAGATTTCTTCAAATCCCGGCTTGGAACTTGAACAATCTGGGGTTTAGAAACCTGGTAATTTTTACATAAATTGGGGGATATTTTGTTATAAGATTATGACCGAAAACTTTATTATTAATAGAGTATTAAAACATGAATTATATATATTCTTAATTTGATTGTTAGAAGCAAAATATGAATATTATATTTTGAATTAAATTCGATAAAGTATGTTTGCTTTTTTGAGAAAATCGATTTTTTCAACTATTATGGATTTTTTAAATGAGCTCGGTTAGAATATATTTTTAGTGAGAGTGTTTTTTATAACTTTAAAAAACAAATTGCGAATAATTTCAAAGGAATGAGAAAATTATTTGTTTGTTTTTTTTTTAATTCGAAAGCATTATTTTTGTTTGTTGCTTTTTTGAGTGAAATCGATTTTTTTTCACTTAACTATTATATATATATATATATATATATATATATATATATATATATATTAAGCAGCTATTTGTTTAGAATATATTTCAACTGTGAATATTTTTTATAACTTTAAAAAATAAATTGCTAATAATTTTAAAACATGGGTAAATTAATTGTTGCTTTTTTAAATTCGAAATAATAATAATAATAATAATTTAAATTTTTGTTCTTTTAAATAAACTCGGAATTTTAGTTTTTCTGTGCTGCAACATGTCAGTTTTTTAAACATTCAAAATAAATGTGCAGCAGATAACGGAATATCTCCGTTGGCCATTTTCTTCTCCGTCTGTTCCGTTGTTTTCAGGAAATATGCGGAAATTTTCTGTTTTTAACGGAAAATGCCTTTTTGTCGTGAAAACAGACTTTTTCTGTGAAATTCATAAAAAAAATACCCGTGAATTTCAGATTATTTTTAACAGTGTATTACTTATAGACAGAACCATAGTCAAAATAATTCATACTGACTTATGATGTTTTTTAATGATATGGCGAATTACCCTTATCACAAACGCTTCTCCAACTTCTTTATGTTTAAAAAGTTTCTTACAAACAAACAAATATAACTGAAATTTTAAAGCAATGTACGTTGTATAAACGTGCACATTAAATTCAAAGTCGCATGAAAAAAATATTTCCAAGCGCCACCACTGCGAAATGTGAAATACCGGGATATGTAAATGTTATAAGCATGGTAAGTATGTGCTCGCTATATAATGCTGCGACAGGCGAAACTAAATCATATATATTTCCATGCTAAGGAATATGAGATTGAATATGCAGGAACATGCTTTACTGGTGAAATAGTTTTACCAAAAAAGTGAGTCCGCTACGGAAGCTTTGTGGAAATTTAGGTTTTTGAAAAGGTTACTAAAATTCCACAAAATAGCCAAGGACGAAAATACATGATTACGAAATTTGGAAAAATGGGATTATTGGCCGTTCAGATAGGAAAGATTCGAAATTGTGTCGCAGCCTAAGAAGATGTAACGGCACAAGTAGAGGTAGATAGAAAATCACGTTTTGTGGGTAGAACTAATGTTCGACAAATTGCGTAAACTTTGAAACAAACTCGTGTCACTCTTCACAGTATTCTTTAAAGGGTGTTATAATCTGTAAACCCGTATAATCTGTCATTTTTGCAGAATCTCTTACCAGCTGAAATTTTTTTGCCGATACAACAATGCGTTGCAGTTACTTCCGTGATGTCATCTCCATAATGAATGACCATTTAGCAGTTTGCAGAGGGACAAGGCCTACTTCTATATGAATGGTGCAGTTAACATAAGTAGTTTCATCATTTGGGCAGCAAAAAACAATATGAAATTTTGCTAATTCCGTACTCTCAACAAATGTTCGTCGTATTGCATAAACTTTGAAACAAACTCGAATTACTGTTTACAGTATACTTCAAAAAGTACTATGCTAATGTCCGTATAATCTGTCAATTTTGCAGAATCTCTTACCATATGAATTTTTTTCCGATAAACAATGCGTTGCAGTTTCTTCCGCGATGTCATCTCCATAATGAATGATAATTTAACAATTTGTAGAGGGACAAGGCCTACTTCCATATGAATGGTGCAGTTAACATACGTAGTTTCAGCATTTGGGCAGCAGAAAATCCATGGAAGTTTGCAAATTCCGTTACATCCTACACATGCAGCGGCATGGCATAACTTTACTGCTGAATTCTTTCTGAACCGATATATTTTGTGAGGAACTCCTCACAGCAGGTCCAGTGACGTGCACCATCACTGGTCAAACATCACTTTTCAGGAATCCGCGATTTCAGATCTGCAGGCACAGAGAATTGTTCTAACTACAGTGTTTATCCAGGAAACTCTTCAAAAAGTTCCTTGTGTGAAACAGGTGCTCCGCTGACAATACACAATCATCATCTGTCATTTTTCTACAGCATGGCCTGTTCGAACTCCAGACTTAAATCCTTTCAATTTCTTGCAGTGAAGTTACCTCAATTACTTAGTCTGCCATGATCACATCACATTTAGTTCCGACCTTCAGGACCGTATAGCACGCCTTGTTCGTAAAGTTAGACGACATTGACTCCTTTCAACCGTTGAACAGGATATTTTATGCTTGTAGATGGTAGCTGACAAACGTGGCCAGCATATTAAACATGTTTTGTCAATATGGGACAGGTAAATTTTGTAGTTCTTTATTATATTCTGCATAAAACTATTATACGTCATTTAGTAGGGATTTTTAGAACTAATTTTTGTGCTGGTTAAAATTCCAATCTTCTTATTTTACCATTTCACAAACTTCCATAAATTCTGCCGTATAGTTTTTGATACAGGATTCTCGAAGATGTCTCTTATTCACCTTATTAAATCATACTTAAATTCTTACATTAATTATTTTTGCAGTTAATCTTATCTTTATATATTCGCAATTGTGATAAAAATATATGCATCGCATCAAATATGAACATAAAGAAACTGTAAAACAAAAGTGATAAATACAGATAAATCATATATAACACGCTACAAAGGACCACAGCTTAAAAATAAATTATAAACAAAAAACGAAATAAAAGAATATTCTGCTTTTTTACCTAAAACTTACAGCTATTCTGTTTTGCATACTTTCGAGAAACATCAATAGGGAAATGCGAGATTGTATTCTATGGGCGTTTTTTAATTTCCTGAAATGTTCAAAGAATTTTCCTTCACCAGTGAACGCAACATGTGTAAAATACGTTACTATAGAAACAAGGAATTTGATCCCTGCAAGAAATGATTTATTTGAATATATTGCTTTTTTCTGTAAAAAGGGGAGGTTACTTTTAAGATTTTTATGCATTCTTTTGATGTTTGGATATTTTAGCACAACATAAAGTAAGAAACAAGTATTTTTTTTTAAAGAGTCGTATACTGTATTTTTGTAACTCGATAATTCTTGTTTATATACTTTATTAAGCAATATAAAATAACCTTGGAATAAAATCTGCAGTCATGAGTCTTTTTTTAATCACATATTCTATGAGTTAAAAAAAATAATACTGGTAACTTTTTATTATGCATTTTAAAGTTCAATAAAATCAAGCAGACAGAAGCTGATTTATGTAAATAATTTCAATATAAATAGTTTCTTTTGTACCGTGTATTAATATCACTCAAAGTTAAAAAATAGCTTTTCTGATAGCTCTGGAAACGATTATTCTATTGATATATAAAATGTCCTGCTGTAATAATAAGCTATTTAACGGTTTTTCATAAATTCCATAACTAAAACATCAACGACATTCTAAACTTATTAACAATTTTTACTCAAAAAATGTCTAAAACTTAATTTTTAAATAAATATATATCAATACACGTATGTATTTTCCAGTTTGAAAGAAATTAGCTATAGCATTAACGTGTATATAAGGTAAAGCTAGGATAGTCTGCGCACAATTCAGCAGAATAATAAAAATACATATAAATATTAATTTTTTGCTAAACTATGCATGATTAATTTTTACTTTATTTGTTTTTTATGCATTTCCATTGCTATTTTGTTGTTATGTTGCAATTTAATAGAACAGTTATAATAAAACCAAGAAAGCTATTTTGCGCAATCTGTCCTTACAGGGTTGGTGTGATTGCGCACACGGGTAGGAGAGGTTGTTATGAATAATAACTACAATTTAATCGTTAACAATAAAAATTACACTTAAATGGCATTGTTGTAAGGCTTTTGTGAATAAATATTATAGTATTAAGAGTGAATATTTCAACCTAATGGTACAATTCCAGACATTCAGTTCACCCATCCTCATTGCGCAGTATTTTTTTAACAAACGAATTTATTGCCAAATTTGGTTCCGATAATTATGTGTTTTTCAAAATTTATTTCAAAATTGATTCATTCATATGTTTTACATATAATTTGTAATATATGCAAATTTACCATTAAGATGCATAATCTCTCCTAGCATGAAAACTAATGGGAAACAATGCGCCATCTCTCCTAAGTTGCAGATGCGCAAACTCTCCAATTTCGGTAGGGGAGATTATGCAGCCTTTTATTTAAATATGGCCGCTTCTAAAATGAACCAGTGGTATTCGCAGCGTTAGTCTATGTTAGTAGCTTATGGGAAATCGTTTAAGTTTAAAATATTTTGTAATACTGATACTATATAGAAATTCTGACGAATAGCTATGAAAATTCAAGCACTTACTTTCGGAAAGCAAAACAAAATATAATGTTTTATTCTAGACGCTCGAAACAAACGACGTGCACATTCAAGTAGACACTGCTCTACTGCTGTTGTACAACTACCTGGAATCGCTGTGCGCTGAATCTACTCCTTCCCCCCGAACCTCTTTGTGCGCAATCTCTCCGACCGCGTCATCTCTCCTGGCTTTACCTTATGTCGTTTAATAACGTGTGTATATGTCTGCATTGTCGTATATATGTTAACCTTTGGCCTTGAAGCCCCCGAAGAGGAAAAGCTGCGACACTCGTCATGTGTCCGTTTCACCTCAGACCACTGGAGTCACGTGATTTACATTTAGTGACGTACGTTCGGCAAATACTACAGGAATACTAGTGCCCGGTAAGAGCAACACATGACTCAAAGAATCTGAAGAGAGAGGAACGTGTGACGCGATGCGGTATCTTGTATTTTTCACTGTCCTTGCATACTCATTTGCATCTCATATGTTGTTATACCTGTTGATCCATTATTATTAACAAGTATCTTTCACCTCGGATATTTCTGTAATCATAAAAATGCGATGTCCACCTAATCTCAGAAATGTATGTCAAAATGTAGTAGGGTATACCAATGTCATAATGATGGTGGCATCGTCCTGCACTAACTTTTTTGCCTTTGTCTCATATACTTCACTCTATATATCGTATAATTTAAATTTTTACATTCTCGAATATAGAAAAAATGTGCTTTTAAATGACATTTTTTTGAAAATTGCACCACAAATAAGTTATATTTACCTCTATTTAAACATTTGGATTTTCATGTATGATATTTTGGTAAAAGGCTTCAATACCCGAATTTATGTCCAATACACGATATCAAGATTATTAATTTTAATCAATAAATTGACGGAGGTGGAGTATATACCGATATTGAAAATGCTGTTCTAAAAAGAAGTTTACTCGCTGCATAAAAATTGAGCTGCAGTCGCTAAAAGTTTCAATGTTCCTACTTTACTCTTGTTCTACAATATTCGTACATAGGCCATATAATGGATTTTGAATAAGGACAAATTGATGTTATTAGTTTGAATAAAGAATTCCTGATTTTTGCTTGTATCTAACAGAAATTCAACACTGCTAAAAAAAATAATAGTTACATAAAAGCATCCAGACGAATTATTTACCTAAATTAATTAAAACTTATTTTACAGTTAGAAAATGCCCTCATATATATTATTTCTGGAAATTCACGGAGAATTTTGAACTATTCACATTCAAATATTTTTTTTCGTGAATCTTACTTTCCTTCTGATGAATGCCATACTTTTTTGAAATATTTAAACATAAAAAGGTGTTCGCTTGATTTTTTTTATCTTTTATTTTTCTAACCAGATCTTTTGGATTATTTTG
This sequence comes from Maratus michaelseni, assembly GCA_963931845.1. NCBI lineage: Eukaryota > Metazoa > Arthropoda > Arachnida > Araneae > Salticidae > Maratus > Maratus michaelseni. The sequence goes on from OZ007595.1 coordinate 135,414,541, forward strand.
TTCTAGTAGCGAAAAGATATTTTTTACCCATTTTTGAGATACTCTTCTAAAAATCGTGTGTGCTTTTGAAAATTTATTCAATCAGAAATTTCGCATACACAATGTTGAAAGTATCTGAAAATGTAGAAGTATATTTGAATCTTTGATAAAGTTGAAAGTAGGGTAAGTGAATATCAGAATGCAAATCAGAAAAAGATGAAATATATATTCTTCAAAGCTATATAGAAAGTAATGGGTTATGAATTATATATTCACCAAAAAAGTCAGCATTTAAGCTTTTCGGATTAGAGAAAGTTACATTGGTTATTTGCACACAGTTGTTTCTTCATAGTGTAATTTCCAAAAATATACAATAATTGATATATGAATTTCTCAAAGATGTTAGATGATAATTTATTAAAAAGAAAAGTTACAAATATATATATATATATAGAGAGAGAGAGAGAGAAAGAGAGAGAGAGAGAGAGAAACTGTGTTTTATGTTATAAACATTACTTTAAATAATGTTTAATAATTAAAAATATTTTAATATACTTTTTTCAGATTTTAAACTATTATATATAAATAAAGATGTTCCATAAAAACTGAGAGTAAATACATAAAACATCAAGGAATATATTTACAGCAAAAAATACTTCATTGTTTTTCAAAATACCTTCCCTCAGATGATATGCAATGGTTCCATTGTTCAACCCACTTTTCAAAACAATTAGTATAGCCTTTTTCTGTGAGCTGCTTCAAAAAACCTTGCACACTGCAAAAAGAGGCGTCTTAAATCCAGACACTTATTTGTCTAAAAATGTGATTCAGATACTTAAGTGTTTGAATCTCTATTTTCAGACATTATAGATGTTTGAATTAGAGACATATAAGTATCTTACTATGATTATAGCATAAATGACGTGAGAAAAATGTCTGAATACTGTGATATGTCTGATATTAAGACACTAAGTAATTCAGATACTTAAGTATCTGAATTTGATACAATTATATACTTGTGTAGTAACTGTAATACAATTGTATCAGTATATATTCCAGCACAACCAGAAAATGTTTTCTAATAGATGAAAGGTGTTTAAAATACTTTTTCATCCACGCAATGATATTACTTTATAGAAGAAATAATTTCACCATAAGACTTGTGTCAAAACTGCACAAATCTGCTTCTTAAGACTTGAAGAAAAAATTGTGTATTAAAGGAATTAAATAATTGCTTACCACAAAAATATAAAGTTTTTCAAAATTTACTTGCACTCGTCGGCGTACTCAGGGGAAAGTATGGATGGGCTCCCACTCCCCTAGATAAGTATTTTGAAATTGTAAGATGCATATATATATTGAAATATAAGATACATGAGCGCCAGCAAACAGAAATGTAGGGAGGGGCCATGACAGATGCCCTGATTTTTAAACAGGTGTGCCTGTGGTCCAAAGCCTAGTCTCATTTTTAAAATGCAGATTATGATTATGAAAAAAGTTAACTCATCCGAACGCATCGTGCAAGACATCATTTAAACATATCAACCTAAAAAGCAATACAAAAATTTTATTAAAAAATAGTATTAAATATTCAAAAATAGGTTTCTAACAACAATTTTAAAACTAAAAAACTGAAACGCTTTTTTTAATTGTCAGGGGACTTTGCCCTCTTGAACCCCTAGTTTAAGATAAATTTGAAACGTTTAACCCCTTCAGGGGCAAAGTACTCTTGTAGTTAGAATATTGAAATGATTGATTGACACCAGGATTCACGAACGAATTTATTTTAAAATAAGTAAAAGTTTTTCCTCGTGTACCTTATAAATTCAAAATTTGATCATAAAATTCTGGTGTCATTGTGGCGTTTTGGGATTAAAATTAAGTGGTATACATAATATACCAAGAGGTTAAATGGAAATAGAATTAAAAATATTTTCTACGAGGGATTCGGAGGAGTTCCCCTAAAGAAATGTTCTTAGATCTTTTTTTTCTGTTAGCAAGAAATTATTCTATAATCACTTGAAATAATTTATATATATATATATATATATATATATATATATATATATATATATATATATATGTGCAGACATAAAAAACCATTTAAATAATTTTATTGCAAAATATTCAAAGTGGTAATTGTCCTCATTGTCCCACTCCCTACCCGCGATTATGTTTAAAAAAAATATCAACTAGATATACCTCCCCACCCCGTAATAGTAGCGCAGTGTGTGTTTTGTGCGTCTGAGGCCAATCAGAATATTGCGCTTCTTCCTAAGTAACTACTATAATTTTATGCTATAACATTTAAGCATCAATTTTCTGCCGGCCTTCAAAAAGACCCTTAGACCCCCCCCCCTCCCCCATATCCTACGTCACTGCCTCCTAATGAAAATCTTGCGTCTGACCATACTCGAACATTACTATTTATCAATTCGATGAAAAATATACGGAATGAAACGTGCGACGTTTTGCAGGGATTATAAGTTTAAATATTTAAATATAGATATAAATATATATCAGATTTAAATACAAAACTAATTATAAAACGTATCATGAAAATATTATTATGTGTACCAATGAGAACAAGTTAATCGACAACGGGTTCGCATTTTTCGTTTGTTTACTTCAATTTTGGTGGACATCGACCTATTTTAACGCTTTTGGGAAGGGTATTGTTTGAATTAAAGTTTCCCAGTAAATTAATTTGAACGAGATTTAAAGGAAATTTTGGTATAAAAATGCTTTTAAATTTATCAAATTCGATAAATTATTTGAAAGTGTGTCGACAAAATCTTGTCATGTATTCCCTCTGTCTGAAGCAAAGCATAAAAGGTTTCTGTTTTATTTCAAAACTTTTCAATTGCAGCTGCAGCTGATAGAAAACTTTTAATGATTTGAAAGCATCCCAGTTGTAAATCAAGAGTAAGTCAGATAACGACTGTTTCATTAAAGGCGCGGGAAGGAAATGCAGGCGTAATATTTTTCTTTTTTGTATATGCATGTATCAAAGGCCATGTATAGCCATTGATATATTTCTATTTAAAGAAACTGATCCTTTTAGTATTATAAATATTGTGAAAAAATTTCTTCATTTTGTTTATTTGTGCTTTCATTTTATAGATGCTATACGTAGTGATTTTTACAATTTATAAACGGTAATGGTTTGTGAGTTCGTAACATGCTTGAAAAATGTGGAATATTTGATTGTGAATTGCATTTATCATGTGGATATGTACAGACTTTTTTTCGATATTTTTTGTGCATTATTCATCAAAATATTTAAAGGAATAGAGCGTACCTAAAAATTGCCAATGCATTTTTTAAAGGTGTTTCATTGCTATATTGTGAATATATATTACTATACGATTATATTATTATACGAACAAATTTGATTAGCTGTTACATTTTATTTCGAATACTTCTTTAAAGGTAAGTTGTTCCACTTGCGAAGAACGATAATTAAAATTTTCGAATAAAACTATTTTTGGAAAAAGATGAACGTTCTTGCATATGTAGTATTATTTATTTATTTTCTGTTTAAATTATTTTCATTAGAATACTTTGAATTTTTTATATTTGCATCCTTTTTATTGTCGAATAAATATTTTTTTGTGCAAAAATATTTGTGTTCTTATTTCTGATGATTTCTAATAAATACATATCATTTTCAATATTAATGAATTTTCTTAATATATTTTTTAGACCATTTTATAGATAAAATTTTTGATATATAATCTGATTAATACTTGAATCATAGTATTGCGTTTTTTTTCTTATGTATTGACGATTATGTATTTTGCTTATGTTATGAACGACTTCTCTATATGAAGTGTTACTTTGCGTGTCCTAATCCATACAAATTTTATGCTATACGAAATATTCTGTGAAATTTAGAAATAATAAAAAATTAATTAATTAAACTACTAATTTAATCAATACATTTGACTGTTAAGTAAACATATATATATTTATATGAGGTTATGTTATAATGGTATTTTATATTAATCATTAATTTTCTTTTCAATTTATGGACGGTAAAGTATTACCAAATATATGTTTTAGATATTTAAGATTTATTTAAAATAATTCTAACCTAACGATCAAACGTAATAGAAATACATTCAATTAAAGAAATAATAAGGTCATAACATACTAACGCGATCAATACGTTTAGAATATATATATATACGTATATGTGTGTGTGTGTTTGTGCAAGCCCTAATGTAAAAGTTTAAACAACAAATTATTTCCTACAGTCTCTGAATAAATACTGTCTGAAATGTCGCACAAAGTACTCTAATGTATTAAGAAACTTGGCGACCATTTAGCGCGGGCATGTATGTGTGTTTCAATGCATATCTACATGCAAGTATTACTCTACATTTATTTTGTGAAATTTTCAATCGAAAAGATACTTATCAGTTACCGCTTGTCACACATTAGTGAGAAAATTGTTTGCAAACTGTTTAAAAATGGTTAAGGTACCAAACACATCTGCCGATTTTACCATAATTCTATACATTTTGTTCGACAATTATTATAATATACATGGCAACCTCAGAGTTCAACATGACAGCTCAATTGAAAATACCTTTCGTACGTGATCGTGTTCACTCAGACAAATGCATACACCATGGTTACAGTACTTTGCTTGCTCTATATGAGCCGTAAATTAATATTGCTGAAATTAAAAAGTCCTTGATACGACAATGTCTCACGTCAGACATGACACTTTTACTAAGAAACGTACTTTAAGGTAGGTTTTATTTATTTTCAGTGAATAAAATTTCATTGCTGTTAATAAAATACAAATTAAACATCTATTTTCAGATTTTACTATTTAAGGCGGTATTCAAAAGAATTTTTTTCCACGCTCAACAACTCAAATTTTTGAGACACATTCTCAGACTCATTTTTTTAAAATAAAAACATGAAACTTGGCGGCGTGATTTATGAAGACATTTATAAGGGCCCCATGTTTTTCTTTTTCGTTCAATTAATTAGAAATTGATTTACAAACAATTATTTTCACAGTACGATATTTTTTTTTTGTTTCCAGCGCTATCTCTTCGGAAAATTCGGTTCATAATGTCCACTTTGACAGCCCTTTTTTTTTAAATATATTCTGCCTTTATCAAACAATCGAGACATTACGGATATTATAAAGTTTCTGAATAAGAGAACCTGCCAATTGGATGCATTTTAGAGCAAAAATGAATTTACAAATGTGTCTCAAAATAAGCAGTTTGGATTTGAATACACCCTTAAAAAAATTCTCAGCTGTAAAGGAATTTGCCATATTTCGTCAATATGCGTAATATAAAAAATAACAAGAAACAGAAACACAATCTCTAAAACGTTTTCAATTATCTTACATCTTTTTTCCAGATTTAAAAATGAGCACCTAATAAAACATGTATACATTTGTTTTGCGATAATATTGTAGTACATAAAATTAATATGAAAAATGTTGCTTACAGTAGGCACACGTATTTGATCAAGTGCAATTTATTTAGATTATTGCAATAGAAACTAGTCAAATATGCCAATCCTAAAACTTCCTTCTATCTGATACATGTTAATGCTTCAAAATGCGCGATTTCTTTTTTTCTGAAATTTTAACTAAGGATAATGGCGGGGTGAGGGGGCATTTAGAAGTTGTTAAATTGTTATACAATCTAACTGCAAAAACGCAGAAAAATGAGTGCATAATATATCTGCCATTTATTTTGTTAGTAATACTTTTTAAACATTGGGAGTTGGGGAGGAAAACAAATTTCGTAATGTAGTCTAAGCAACGGGTAATATATCAGAAAACGTAAAAATGTTTGCTTATTTCATATATGCTCATTAAACCTAGATTGGACAATTACATGATTTAATACGATTTTATTTCAACAGCTGCCGCACCCGTCCCGAATATCGAACAAAATTCGCTATCACAGCGCAACTTTAAGGTTGAATATGTTCAAAGTTTTATCTCAACTTCGGCCTAAGACATTACAACTAAATGTAAAATTTCGACGAAAAATATTGTTAACTGGTTCACTTAATTCTTTAAATCCCAAGCTTTAAAAAACTGAATGAACGTATATTCCCAACAAAATAGCTCAAAGTACTCGCCTTTTTCGTTCCTCCTTTTTCACTAGGTAAGTAGTGGAGATGTACCCACTGTCTTCTCTCTTTGTTCAAATTTCGACAGGCTTTACACCCCTCTGTTTATGATTACTCCAGTTTTTGAAATAAAATCATGTTTTTCTTTCTATACTGTCCAAAAATGCAAACACATTACACCATCCATCACTGAGAGAGATCACCCCCTTAACAGAATACCAAACCCATTTAAAGGAAGGAAAATCCTTTCAGCTATCCAGGGCTATTGTAGGTTTCAGAGCATTTGGATGGTTTCGGCTATTGCGGAATTAAAAATATTAAACTCATAAAAATCCCACAAATCTGCCTACCACAGCGTATACTTCAGGGGGGTATTCCCATTTTCATCCGGGATCTAACGTTCATAATCAGAAATATATGTATGGAGTTTGCTACAATTACATCCATAAAAACTTTCCGATGACACAAAAGAAAAAATTGCAAAACATATCTGTCACAGAGTTCCATTCTGGTGAAATAATAAATGAAATGAAGCTATATGAAATTTGGTTCAGACAAAAACATATATATGAAGTTTGGCTCTGTTCTAAGCATAATTTCGTACACTTTCTACTGATACAATACGGAAAATTGCACGAAAATTACTATGACAGTACCTCTTTCCGGAATATACTCAATATAAACTGAGACCTGCTAGTCATAGCGAAAAACATATATATGAAGTTCAGTTCAATTCTATGCATACCTTCATACGTTTTCGATTATACAAAGAGTACAAACAAACACACGGACAAGCAGACATTTTGAAAAAACATATTTTTCGGGAGCTTTGAACTCTGAAGCGTGTAAATCCGCCGAAAACCGGAAATTGAAATCATTTTTTTATCATAATACTTTTTTCGATTATAGATAGAAGAAGGTAAAAAGTTGTAATCATTATTCTGAAAAGGCGTATCTTATTGCCCGCTTAAATTTAATTAATAGATATTTTACAGATATTAGATCAAAATATAATAAAATAAAGAAAGTGTTTTAAGTTGCGCATTTTGTTTTTAACTGTTGAAAATGAAATATGTAAGCATAAAAATATCAAAATGAAAACATTAATATTTTATGAAGAAATCCAAATGAAGTTATCCACATTTGGGGCATAAATATATCTGTGTCCATTCCAGTCCGTCCTACACATTCTTCGTGGACATACTTCTTATTCAGGCATGATTTTTTCTGGCAAATGAAACAATACCGTAATAGTGACTTCTGTTTCTAACATATTTCAATTTCAAACACAAACAGTATTAATAAAAAGAAAACTTCCCAGTTAAACTGAGGGCATTGAGCTCACAGGCTATTCACACTAATTGTATATTATACTCTTATTTCAAACAATTTGAAATAAGCCCCTCGAAAAATAAAGAAATCGATAATATATTAAGGGGGCTCATCCCCCGTTCCCCTCCTCATAGTTAACTAATGAACTCTTTAAACTAATCAGGGAAGCCTCTAATTACAATGAATATATATACAAAATTTGAAGAAAATCGGATAATTCTGCATAAAAAACCCATTTCTCTAAATTAAGGTGGGATTACCCCCCCCCCTTTCCTCCTTTATACTTAACCAATGAACCCCCAAAACTATTCAGAGAAGCGCATTATCACAATGAAGCTATATACAAAATTTGAAGAAAATCGGATAATTCTGCACGAAAAACTCATTCATCTAAATTAAAGGGGGATTATCCCCCCTTTCCCCCTTTATACTTAACCAATGAACCCCCAAAACTCTTCACAGAAGCACATTATCAAAATGAACCTATATACAAAATTTGAAGAAAATGGGATAATTCTGCATGAAAAACCCATTTATCTAAATTAAGAGGGGTTAGCTCCCCGTTCCCCCCCTTTTATACTTAACCAATGAACACCCAAAACTAATCAGGGAAGCGCCTTATCACAATGAACCTATAAACAAAGTTTGAAGCAAAACGGTTATTTCTATCAAGAGTTATCGCGTTACGTACATACGTGCATACATACAGAACGGACGGGCACATTAGCTCTCAGGCTTTGATAGCCTGTGAGCTAAAAATACAGGCTATTTCAATATACATTCTTAAAGATCGTTAAATTATCACGTGCACCAAATTCAATAAATAATTTTCGCTGATTTCCTGTAAAAGTCTACTTACTGCTTTTAACAACGACGTGTCGAGAAATTCTGTAGTTCGAAAATGACGACGAAAATTTTTACGGATTTGGTTGAAACTCTCCGCACAGATCAAAGACCCATAAACATTGCCTTGTGTATCTGAACATTTTATTGCTGAAATACCAAATGTCAACAGGTTAAAACTTCTAAAAATATTAGTAGTAGATTATCGTCCAATGTCTTGTTTGGACAGTTTCGCATTCATCGAGAAAGGTAACACATACCTGTCCATTAGAGCGATTATAATTTTCGCTGATTTCCTGTAAAAGTTTACTATTTCAATATATATTACTATTTCAATATTCTATATTACTATTTCAATATACATTCTTAAAGATCATTAAATTATCACGTGCACCAAATTCAATAAATAATTTTCGCTGATTTCCTGTAAAAGTCTACTTACTGCTTTTAACAACGACGTACAGTAAGTACTTGTACAATACTTACTGTTTTTAACAACGACAGAAGTCGTTTATAGATTTCGTTAAAACTATCAGCACATATCAAAGACACATAGATTGTGCCTCGGGTATCTGAACATTACATTGCTGCGATACCAAATGTCGACAAGTTAAAAGTTGTAAAAAAAAGTAGTAGTCTATTATAGTTCAATGTCTGTAGATATAACAGTTGGGCATTCATCGAAAAAGTCACACATACTGTCGATTAGAGGAAAATGCAGCCCAAACCATCAATTGAACCCCACCTTGTACTTGAGTAAAAAGGCTGTTCGGTATTTGTGTAAGTCGTACTAGTAGTCACTTTAGCCATCCGACTATCTACATTCTTCTTTGTTTGTCAGTGAGTATTACAAAATACCACTTTATCCGTCTTACATTTTCCAATGGGTCTATTCTATTCTCTGCAACTTTTGCTTAAGTTTTAGAGCTGTGTGCCACCTCATTTTTCCTTGAACTATTACACTCGTTTCTGTTATTTGTGTTCAAATCACACATTTTATTACCGAGATTCCCAAATCAATCAAAATTTTTCTCAAGGTCATATTTTGTGTAGATGCCTTTGTATCGTCCGTTTACTTGTGACACGTGGCCTTGCAGTTACGGGGTTTGCTACCTATAGTTTAGATTTATAGGACTCTGTACACAGACTTCTTTGAAGCATATAAATGTGCGATAATTTCGGAACATACGACCTTCAAATTTTAACTTTCATATTCTGGATACATCTTTTGGCTAAATCACCTTAGGTTGCGGTATCTGTATTAACTGAAGCTATCCGACAGCAAACTAAAATAGTAATGAGTCTGACATCATTCATTAGTATTTATCAGTTACGTTTAGGGAAAAAGTAGGTACTAAATGCTTTACAAATTGTATAAAATTGGTTTAGATATCAAACTCATGGACCGACTTTTCCGTAAGTGTATAGTTTTTTCATCAGGAGACTATATACCTGCCAACCGACAGCTCAATCGAAAACGCCGTTCGGACGCTATTGCGTTGATTGATACATCTACATACATTGCGATTGCAATACATTCATTACACTAGATATGTCAAAAAGTAATAATGGTATAATTAAAACTTTCTTGATACAAAAATGTCTAATATATGATACCCATACTAAGAAACATAGTGTAATGTAGGATTTTTCTCTTTTCAGTCAATGAAATTCCATTGTTTTTGTAAGAATACAAATTATACACTTGACTTTATTATTGACTTTATTATTTTTTAATTTTATCATTTAAAATAATTCTCAGGTGTAAAATAATTTGCCATAGTTTGTAAAAATTTATATTAAGAAAAATAAACAGATTAGTAGTATCTAAAGCACTATCTGTTTTCAATTATACTGTACCTATACTGTAAATTCATAAATATGTGCTTAAAGAAACATTTTAATATTCTTTTACGATAATATTATACTACATCTAATGAATATGAATAAATTTTACCTACAGTACCCAAATTCGATGAAAGGCATTAACTTTAGTTCACTAATTACAAGAGAAATAAAGTGTAATTATTATCCCCCTGTACAGGGCTTATCTTGTTGCAAAGAGCCTTTAAGAGCCTACATCACTAATGCGACAAAACGCGCAAACTAATGTTAAGTTTATGGGAAGGTTCTTGGCAGATTTCTCGCCCACATTCTAATATTTTTAAATGCTATTTTTTGCATAGGATAGCTGAGATCGATATCTAACGTTGTTAGTTTTTACTTTTTCGATTTTGGTTCCAGATTTTTTTTATATATAACTTTACTTTCACTTTCAGAACCGGTTCCAAAATTAAAAATATCCGCTTATAAAAAAACTGTAACCAAAATCAAAAAGTAACAACTAACAACGTTTGAGATTGGCCTCAGCTATCCTATGCAAATAAAATCATTCAAAAATATTAAAATGCGAGCGAGAAATCTGTCAAGAACTGTTCCATAGACATAACATTATCTTGAGCGTTTCTTCGCGTGACTAGCGTAGGCTTTTCTCGCTCGCATTTTAATATTTTTAAAAGATTTTTTTGCATAGGATAGCTGAGGCCGATCTCTAAATTTCTTAGTTTTTACTTTTTTGATTTTGGTTAACGTTTTTTTATAAGTGGACATCTTCAATTTTGGCACTGGTTGGAACCGGTTCTGAAAGTGAAAGTAACCTTACATAAAAAAAAAACTGGAATCACAATCGAAAACGTAAAAAGTAACAATGTTCGAGATTGACCTCAGCTATCCTATTCAAAAAACACCCTTTAAAAATATTAAAATGCGAACGAGAAATCTGCCAAGAACCTTCATAGACTTAACATTAGCTTGCGCTTTTTTTCACATGACTGATGTAGGCTCTTAAGGAAATAAAATTAAAACTTAATTTTACACGTCCATACTTGTTATATTGCATGTTTGAATTCCGAAATAGACAACAATAACAAAAACAAAAATTCTATTAATTTTGGTGAAAGTTTTTATAGAAATATAAACGATTAAAAGACAAAAGGATCTTATTTAAAACTTATTGCTGTATTTTTTTAATTATTAAAATTATTGTCGTATGTTTGATATTTTTAAATGTAGTAATTTTTATTTATTATTATATTTTGAAAAATCTCCTGTCAGTCAGAAATTCGAAAAGTAAATTCCAAGTAGCATAAAAGTCGCATAATGTAGATTATTAAAAATGGATTGGTTGTTTTTTTAAACACAACTTTCCTTCGGAAGCATTTCATTTAAAAGTGATTTCTAACATAAAAAATCATATTAAGCAACGTTATGCTAAATTCCTTGTAATTTTGAATTAATATTATTTTCAAGAAATCTCTTTTAAATGAACACAAACACCATTTAATTCTATAAAAATATTTCAAATAACGGATGAAATCTGGAAAGATTTCTTTTTTAGAAAATTACAAATGAAAAGTTAGTAAACCAAATGCTTTACTTTAATATCGATCATAAAGAAAAAAATTAAACCGTAATTGCAAACCAGTTCACGTTCAAAAAAAGAATTTCTGGGTCAATCACAAAAAATATAATGCAAGGGATTACATAATAAAGAATAAAACAATCCTCTGAAACATTTTTTCTTGTCCTGAAAAGAACAGTTTCTATGACAAAATACATTATCGTTTATAAATTAAGAGATATTTTATTTTTAGAAAAGAACAAAAAATGCTATTAAAAGATTTTTGACACTTAAAAATAGACATTTAAAATAAGTATAAAACTAATTTATATGGTTTCAATGTTTATCGTGAAATTCACGCCTTTTTTATGACTGCAAGCCATGTTGTCACGAAAAATATCGTTGTAATACGTTAATTTGGTACCGATTATCGAAAATTTTTAGTTTTTTTTTACGCTAAGTAAAAAGCGCGGACTAATGAATTTATTAAGAAATTATCACTTTTTCTATATTTCTTTTTTTACATTTTTCAGCAGAAAAGAAAATAAACTATTTTAATTATCAATTCAGGATTTATAAAAATTATTTGTGAAAGCATAATTATAATTTAGGTAATATATTTCTTTAATTGAAGCACATTAAAAAAACCGCACTCTTTAGTTTTCATTTATATTTATATTTTTCTTAATTTCATCGTTGCAGTTTTACAGCCATCTAGCATATATTATTGAGCACGGTTTGGTGTGTAATAAACCCCATTATTGTAACTGGTAAACTGTAACAAAAAGGATATTTGGCTATTTATCACCTGCGTCCGACAAACAGACAAATGCTTTAAAAGCAATTTGTTAATTTATAAGAAAGCAAATTATAATTTAGGTAATATATTTCTTTAATTGAAGCACATTTTAAAAAAAAACACACTCTTTAGTTTTAATTTATGTTTATATTTTTCTTTATTTCATTGTTGCAGTTTCACAGCCATCTAGCATATATTAGCGAGCATGGTTTGGTGTGTAATAAACCCCATTATTGTAACTGGTAACCTTAAAAGAATATTTGGCTATTTATTACCTGCGTCCGACAAACACAAAATGCTTTAAAAGGAATTTGTTAATTTATAAGAAAGCAAATTATAATTTAGGTAATATATTTCTTTAATTGAAGCACATTTAAAAAAACGCACTCTTTTGTTTTAATTTATATTTATATTTTTTTTCTTTATTTCATTGTTGCAGTTTCACAGCCATCCAGCATATATTAGCGAGCATGGTTTGGTGTGTAATAAACCCCATTTGTAACTGGTAACCTGTAACAAAAAGAATATTTGACTATTTAGCACCTGCGTCCGACAAACAGACAAATGCTTTAAAAACAATTTGTTAATTTATAAGAAAGCAAAGTATAATTTAGGTAATATATTTTTTTTTAATGTAGCGCATTTAAAAATAACGCACTCTGTAGTTTTAATCTATATATTTAAAACGCTAAGCGTTTTGTTTCGACAATCCGTGAGAACAAACTACTACATCAAATTACATCATTCTTTTTTTAAATGAAAGATATTTGGTCACAGATTTGTTATCGTACATTCGTTTGTTCGAAAATTTAATTAATTAGCCGTAATCTTAAATTAAAATTTTACTTCTGCTTATGACGTCATAAAGTCGGCAATCGGATTAACGCCCACTGTTGCGACGTACAGAGTTTGTTTTCTGAACTCAATGATTACGAGCATAAAAAATAAATATTAAATATTAAAAGCACGTGACTTTTAGGCCGAATTTTTTAATTTGTAAGTTAAAATATAGTTAAAATGTTTAAGTATTTCGGTAAAAATATTTATCCGCGTGTTTTATAAGCAAATAAAAATTCATATTTACTGTGACGTCACGGAAATATTGTCCATTGGGTTCATTTTATCATTAAGCATTATAACTTTGCTGATGCCATTTTTTTTCATTACAATTAAATGCAAAATATATTTTTATTTGTATGCATGGTGCTTAAGCATAAATGTACGTGTGAAAAGTTTGTACCGGTGAAAATGACGTTATGCTTAGCTTGAAATGCATTTTAACATCGATAAAACTGAAAAGAAAAATTTATATGATTGTGTCAACATGGCGTAATATTAACTGATATTTCAATTTTTAATTTTAAAGATTAGAACTGGAGCCTCTATTGGTTGCTTGATCTTGATTGCATACCTTGATTACATGTTACCAATTACTTTTTTTAAATTATAGGATTAAGTTATAGGAATTATATGATTTAAATTATTAAGATTTCCTTTTTTAATAAAAAAATTCACAAAAGTAAAGAATTTCAGGAAAAAAAAACTTGAAATAATGATTGTATTTTTACCTAGAATAAACAATGTAAGGCTAATATTTTATAGGAATTATTTTGGTAGATTTGTTATAAGTTCATTTAACAGTTCCTTATTAGCGGCAAAGTCTTATTTCTTTCACTGTGAATTTTTCTTTCGATGTCAAAAAATGGTAGTCTACTTTTGGACGCCAACCAAAACACAGTGGCAATATTTAGAAATGTATAACGGTTGTGACAACAAACGGCACTATCGCTTTAGCTTTCATCGCGCTTACATCACTTCTAAATACTAAAAATTTATTTTTGTTACTACATTTTACAATTTCAATTCTTACATCCTCAATTAGAAAAAAAAATTAGCTTTCGATTGAAATTTATTTGAAATCTGCCGCTTAATTTAACGACTTTTTAAATAATTTTCAAGCATGAAATATTTTTCAATTCTATCTCAACAATGACCATCCGTTTGTTTTAATAATGTAAAATAGCCCCTTGGAAAGTTGCAACAATTGAAAATAGGTATCCCTAACCTTCATGAAAAGTGAAAAATAAATAATAATAATAAAAACCTGATAAATCATAATATCAGATTATCCATAAGATAGAGTATTTTGGCGATAATATAAAATCTGTCAAAAGAAAAAAAACTATTTTCAGTTTATGATTAACATAAAATTGATATGTTGAATTCGTTGATGTATATGTTGAATCAGAATATGCTAGGAACTGTTATTTATTATTTTTTTAAAGATCCATTGGATATTTAACTGTATAAGAGATCGACTGTGATGGAAAAGGAATAATCATGCTGATTATGTAAAGGGATAGAAGAAACCATACAAATAAATTACAATTGAAAACATTAAAATTCTCCCTCATCTGCATATTAATTTATTATTTTTAACAAAAATTCTTCATTTTTACATAAAAATTGATTAGCTTAAAAGAATGGATGAGTTTTAGAAGATATGGATTTGAAACGAACAATGATTAAAGAGGACATTTTAAAACTTTTAATTTAAACATTTTAAAACTATTTTTAAGGTCGAATTTCAACGGTGCCTTTGGGCAGATGCAATACATATGAGATGGAAGTAGGAAATTTGTATGATACTTTATGATAGGACTATTTGTATGATACTTTATAGGTCCATGACCTTTTTTTTTTTTTCTTCTTTTTTTTTTGTCGTGGGGAATATGGTGGTAATGTCAAACTGATTTGCATTACACATTTGTTTACGGAGTGTTCATTTGGAGTTTGCATCGGAAATAGCATTTCACTGAGGGAGGGAGGGGGGGATTTTTTAAAATACAATATTTGAAAGACTGTTTCATACGAAGCCTCACTTAAATAATAAAGAAGCTTATTTTACTGATATTGTTATAGTATTTTTTCCGTCACGTTTTGACGGGTTCCATCTGGTTTATATTTATATTTTTCTTTATTTCATTGTTGCAGTTTCACAGCCAGCTAGCATATATTAGCGAGCATGTTTTGATGTGTAATAAACGCCATTATTGTAACTTGTAACCTGTAACAAAAAGAATATTTGACTATTTAGCACCTGCGTCCGACAAACAGACAAATGCTTTAAAAACAATTTGTTAATTTATAAGAAAGCAAAGTATAATTTAGGTAATATATTTTTTTTTAATGTAGCGCATTTAAAAATAACGCACTCTGTAGTTTTAATCTATATATTTAAAACGCTAAGCGTTTTGTTTCGACAATCCGTGAGAACAAACTACTACATCAAATTACATCATTCTTTTTTAAATGAAAGATATTTGGTCACAGATTTGTTATCGTACATTCGTTTGTTCGAAAATTTAATTAATTAGCCGTAATCTTAAATTAAAATTTTACTTCTGCTTATGACGTCATAAAGTCGGCAATCGGATTAACGCCCACTGTTGCGACGTACAGAGTTTGTTTTCTGAACTCAATGATTACGAGCATAAAAAATAAATATTAAATATTAAAAGCACGTGACTTTTAGGCCGAATTTTTTAATTTGTAAGTTAAAATATAGTTAAAATGTTTAAGTATTTCGGTAAAAATATTTATCCGCGTGTTTTATAAGCAAATAAAAATTCATATTTACTGTGACGTCACGGAAATATTGTCCATTGGGTTCATTTTATCATTAAGCATTATAACTTTGCTGATGCCATTTTTTTTCATTACAATTAAATGCAAAATATATTTTTATTTGTATGCATGGTGCTTAAGCATAAATGTACGTGTGAAAAGTTTGTACCGGTGAAAATGACGTTATGCTTAGCTTGAAATGCATTTTAACATCGATAAAACTGAAAAGAAAAATTTATATGATTGTGTCAACATGGCGTAATATTAACTGATATTTCAATTTTTAATTTTAAAGATTAGAACTGGAGCCTCTATTGGTTGCTTGATCTTGATTGCATACCTTGATTACATGTTACCAATTACTTTTTTTAAATTATAGGATTAAGTTATAGGAATTATATGATTTAAATTATTAAGATTTCCTTTTTTAATAAAAAAATTCACAAAAGTAAAGAATTTCAGGAAAAAAAAACTTGAAATAATGATTGTATTTTTACCTAGAATAAACAATGTAAGGCTAATATTTTATAGGAATTATTTTGGTAGATTTGTTATAAGTTCATTTAACAGTTCCTTATTAGCGGCAAAGTCTTATTTCTTTCACTGTGAATTTTTCTTTCGATGTCAAAAAATGGTAGTCTACTTTTGGACGCCAACCAAAACACAGTGGCAATATTTAGAAATGTATAACGGTTGTGACAACAAACGGCACTATCGCTTTAGCTTTCATCGCGCTTACATCACTTCTAAATACTAAAAATTTATTTTTGTTACTACATTTTACAATTTCAATTCTTACATCCTCAATTAGAAAAAAAAATTAGCTTTCGATTGAAATTTATTTGAAATCTGCCGCTTAATTTAACGACTTTTTAAATAATTTTCAAGCATGAAATATTTTTCAATTCTATCTCAACAATGACCATCCGTTTGTTTTAATAATGTAAAATAGCCCCTTGGAAAGTTGCAACAATTGAAAATAGGTATCCCTAACCTTCATGAAAAGTGAAAAATAAATAATAATAATAAAAACCTGATAAATCATAATATCAGATTATCCATAAGATAGAGTATTTTGGCGATAATATAAAATCTGTCAAAAGAAAAAAAACTATTTTCAGTTTATGATTAACATAAAATTGATATGTTGAATTCGTTGATGTATATGTTGAATCAGAATATGCTAGGAACTGTTATTTATTATTTTTTTAAAGATCCATTGGATATTTAACTGTATAAGAGATCGACTGTGATGGAAAAGGAATAATCATGCTGATTATGTAAAGGGATAGAAGAAACCATACAAATAAATTACAATTGAAAACATTAAAATTCTCCCTCATCTGCATATTAATTTATTATTTTTAACAAAAATTCTTCATTTTTACATAAAAATTGATTAGCTTAAAAGAATGGATGAGTTTTAGAAGATATGGATTTGAAACGAACAATGATTAAAGAGGACATTTTAAAACTTTTAATTTAAACATTTTAAAACTATTTTTAAGGTCGAATTTCAACGGTGCCTTTGGGCAGATGCAATACATATGAGATGGAAGTAGGAAATTTGTATGATACTTTATGATAGGACTATTTGTATGATACTTTATAGGTCCATGACCTTTTTTTTTTTTCTTCTTTTTTTTTTGTCGTGGGGAATATGGTGGTAATGTCAAACTGATTTGCATTACACATTTGTTTACGGAGTGTTCATTTGGAGTTTGCATCGGAAATAGCATTTCACTGAGGGAGGGAGGGGGGGATTTTTTAAAATACAATATTTGAAAGACTGTTTCATACGAAGCCTCACTTAAATAATAAAGAAGCTTATTTTACTGATATTGTTATAGTATTTTTTCCGTCACGTTTTGACGGGTTCCATCTGGTTTATATTTATATTTTTCTTTATTTCATTGTTGCAGTTTCACAGCCAGCTAGCATATATTAGCGAGCATGTTTTGATGTGTAATAAACGCCATTATTGTAACTTGTAACGTGTAATAAAAAGAATATTTGGCTATTTATCACCTGCGTCCGGCAAACAGACAAATGCCTTAAAAAGCAATTTATTAATTTATAATTAAGTTCGAAAAGTGCAAAAACGTTGCATTTTCATTGCAAACGCACCTGTATACATAATTTTTATAACTTCAATACATCAGGAACTGAGTGTAAAAACAGTCATATATATTATTTCTGTTGTCAAGATTCCTTTTTTTCAACTAATATATAGTGTACAAGGAAGAATGAGGTATCATTACATAGGACGTTTTGCGCACATGTGACATTGAACACTGCATTTAACTAATATATAGATTACAGCGATGAATGAGGTATCATTAGATAGGATGTTTTACTAACATGTGACATTGAACACTGCATTTAACTAATATATAGATTACAGCGATGAATGAGGTATCATTAGATAGGATGTTTTACTAACATGTGACATTGAACACTGCATTTAACTAATATATAGATCACAGCGATGAATGAGTTATCATTAGATAGGACTTTTGCTAACATCTGACATTGAACACTGCATTTAACTAATATGTAAAGTACGGCGATGAATGAGGTATAATTAGATAGGATGTTTTGCGCACATCTGGAATTGAACACTGCATTAAACTAATATGTAGAGTACAACGATGAATGAGGTATCATTGGATAGGATTTTTTATGTTATTACGATGGTGTTAAATTGGTGTAATTTCTATTCATTTCCCTTTCACAAGTGCTAAATTATTCTATTATATATTAAAAACAGTATTCGTCGGAAACCACATTTTTATACTCTTATTGAGACCATTCTTAAATTAAAATAACAGGAAATATAGCTCCTGTTTAAAAACGTACAGAATGAAAACTGGAAAAATTTGATTTCACTTATTGAAAATATTCTATATATTATTTCTAATGTCAACATACCATTTTCTACGTACATACACAAAGTACAACGATGAATGAGATATACTAAAAAAGCTTTTTAAACGGGGCTTTGGCATAATACATTTACATATCGTTAAAACACATTATTTCATTAAAAATTGCAATTAATTAAAAAATAAAGTAAAAACATATCGGAAAGTATTCTCGAAGATTGTAGTGAGAAAGACTCGCACGGGTCTGTGATAAAGATATATCACAGTTTTATCTTTTTTAATTTTTTTTATTTCAGCTCATCGTATTTCTGTATTTTACAACCTTTCCAGTTTATTTGCTGCTCATTTAAAGGCTATTTTATCGGCAGCCGTCGCCGCCGCGCAAGTTGTTTTCTCTCCAAGGCATTCTGCGTTCGTTTCAATCGGCGCTGAGCTGTGACGTCATCGTCATTCAGCGGCTCTCATACCGCACACGTGTGTTGTGCGCATGCGTCACCGCCGCTCTTGTTCGGTATGTTTTCGGGAGCTGTTTTTGTCTTGGCGCTGCATGCGGAAGGGGCGTGTCTTTCAAATACAAATTAGAATGGTTCTTTTAATTATTAAATGTTAATTTGTTTCTGATTTGCTCTTCTAATTTTCACGTAATTCCTAATCAACAAGTTAGTTTAAATTAATCTTGCTGTCACATTTGTGCACCCCTTTTATGGGTATTTATATTAATGTTGCGCATTTTTCCAACAGAATTTTAACAAAAATGATGCTGTAAATTTATGCAAAACGTCGTCTGATCTGAGGCCAGGTCTGTGCCGGCGCTCGTATCCTAGAATCGCCATGCGCTGATTCTTTGGAGATCAATTTCGCGTTTTCAGTTTTTAATTATTCTATAAAAATGCTGTTGTAAATTTTAAGTTTAATATTTTAAAGGTTTTAAATCAACTGGTAATTTAATTATTTCGGGCAGAAGGAATATTTTAAAGATTCTTCGAATTTTACGAAATTTGAGCCAGTACTTTTTAAAGACTTGATGTGCAGCTTTCATCTCATCCTTCCTACTTCTTCAAGAAAATGTAATAAACATTATTGGATCCAACTTATGGTATTGATCATTTATAGTCTGCATCTATTTCTTCACTCAAGTAAGACCGTTTAATTCATTTTATTATTATTTTTGATTCTCTTCTCAAAGAATATTGACCTAAAGAACAGATGCACAAATTGTGCAGGGTTAATTGCTATTTCAATCACAACTGCAATATTTAAAAGTTCACTACTATTACGATATATTCCTTATTCTCTCCATCTCCTCAAATAATTTTATGTCACATTTGGCGCCGTTTATTCTTTTATGAAGAGAAAAGTTGAAAATTTTTTGTTCTTAAAAAATTATTCTGAAAATTCGAAACTTATAAAATACAATATTAATTGAAGATTTGATGCTCTTAATTAATTTATATTAAAAATGGAATATAACTTGAAGATTTGCTGATTTTTATTAAATTTTTAGAAGTTTAAAAAATATTCTTGTGCTGCTGAAATTAAAGAAATTTTCCACAGAAGATCGATGTTTGCAATACATCGTTAATTTCGGAACTTTTGTTATTAACTGGCTTGCATATATTTAATAATTTATTTTTAATTGAAAAATGATATTTTAACAGAAATTAAATTTTATTCTGGTATTTTTCCATGAGATTTATTGAATATTTTATGCAAATTTTCATGAAGAATAAAGTTAAAAAAAATGAATTTATTCTTGTTAACAAATGAAAAATTATGGTGCTTTTTATATATATAAATTTAAAAAATATATATAATTCATGATGAATTCAAATATTTTTTGAAAAATATGAAAATTGTTCTTGTTCTAAGTTTTGAGAACAAAATTTAAAGAGGCTATGGTTGTTCTTATTCTTGTTTTGGGTTAATTTTTGGTAATTTATTGGCACTTTTAAATGAAATTGATATATTTTATGAATATTAAAAAATTTTATTGAAGCAAATTTTATTGGAATTAAATTATTGAATTTTATGTTCTCATCATATTACTAATTTTGCTGCACTTATTCTCAATATGAATGAATTGCCTTCATATAAGCTCAAGTTTTCATGTGATTTTGTAGTTGCTTTATCATACATAAATTTTTTGAGTTCTTGGTTGCTTCTACAAAAGTTAAATTACTTATTGCAATAACACTACAAGTTCATTGACTCTCGCCATTTTTCTACAAATATTTAGTATGATTATGATGTGCAAGCAGTCTGTGTTCTTTCTAGAAATTAAAATTCAAGAACTTTATTTATATTTTGAAAATAGTACACAATATTTTGCATTTTCTGTTCTACATTTTGAGAACTCTGTGTTTTGAATTTCAAAGAATTGTTGCTTCATCCTAATATAAATTTTATATTACACAGCATCTGCATCTCTTTATTGAAATTCTCATACCATAATCACAAAAAAAGAGACTGGTATTATTATTTTTTTCTTTTTTGAGAAGTTATAGCCATTACTAACTGCTGCATATTCTTGTTCCTGAAATAGTTACTGTGTACTTTGTTTCAACATTCTACAATCTGAATATTATACTAACAACTTCAATAAACTGGTTATTTTTATCATCTGACTTTGCTTACCTGGTGGAAAAATCTTCAGAATGTGTTATATCCATTGTTGGCTGATTTTCTCTGCTGTCTGCAAATATGATGGTTCCTGATAGTACAATAATTACTTACCTGCACTCTTTTGCGAGTTGAAGTGACTTTTGATGGTCGCCATTCATATAAGGCAAATATATCCGTGTGATTGCTCCTCGTCAGTCCTCTTCATCTTGTGGAACTTGTTTCTCCCTCATCAATGTTACTCATTTTTATGGATCTAAAGTATTACAAGTTTATAGCTGTGCCTATTTGCAATAGTTTTCTTTTTCTACCCTCTGTTGCAAAACCCGATTATGGAAGTGTACTGTCATTTATTTTAAAGTTCAGTTTCACAGCATTTACAGAAATTGCTGCTTCCTCAAATGGAACTTCTCAAATTTGGAAAAATTATTATGATTATTTGAAAATTTTTAGTATGCTTAAATTATAGTGCCTTTTCTTGTTATTATAGTATTATTTCATAACCCAAATGTTTTCTAAATCATTTTTACCATATGCCTCACCTGAAAAAAATTTATAAATGAAGAAAATTTTTTTGTTGCACCATTAAATTATATTGTAAACTTACATGCAAAGCAATACTATTCTTAGAACTTTCCAGCGCATTATAAAGAAATATTCTACCACTGTGAAATAATTTTGGTGAATATTATTTTTTCTAAGAAGCTAAAGTGTTTTTATGGTCTTTGTGACTTTCTTCAAATGTCACCAATCCCAATTTTGTCTCTAAAGTGTGCAAGTAGTGTTGTATTGCCTCAAATCTGCAATTTCTGCCTGCTTGAATACACCTATAAAAAAATGTATATAGGCAACTTAGACTTTCCAGCGCCTCTCAACAAGAGTCTTGTGCTCTTTGTGTTATTTTCTTCTAAGTGCCACTTCGTCATATTATTCCTCAACATCATGGAACCACAATTCATGATTTATGTCTGCTAATTACCTGATGTGTCTTCAAATGCTCTTACCTGCTGTGTCTTCAAATGCTCTTACGTGATGTGTCTTCAAATGCTCATCATTATTTAAGTGCATCCCTTCATTTGTCATCAAGTGCTAATTTTTTTAGTGCTAAAATGTCCTTATAAAGTCTTCAATTTTATTTTAGTGGTGTGTGTTTCAGGAAAAAGGCCAATTTGCTGCTACACTGCCATTGTGTCAATCAGCCAACCAGTGTGCCACTTAACATGCAAACTTTTCAGCAAGTAGTTACTTTTTTCTGAATGTGATTATCTTTTTAAAATCAGACTGATTTTAGAACTCTTTTAAAATGTATTACATCTGATTATTTGATATGTAAAAGCAGAACGTTTATATCCTTCATCTGTAAACAAACAATTTTTTTTTTCCTTCAGGCATTTTATTAGCAATATTCATCTGTTTATTTACAATAGTTTTAGCAAGAATGTTGTATATTTTTATCTGGTTTACATACTTGCTAATGGTTTAACGGATCGCTATTAGCATTTTTGTAAGTTTTGATGAATTTATATTGTGTTTTATGCTTATTTGATTTGCAGATTCGTCATCGGTTTTGGAGATCGCCTTTGACAATCTTGTAAGTTTTGTGTTTGTTCAATTTGCAGACCTGCTAATCGTTTTAAGGGAATTACTATTAGTGTTTTGTGATTTGTAATGAATACATATTAATAGTTTATATTTATTTGATTTACTGATTTGATAATGGTCTCATGACCGAAGGGAGGCTATTACCACTTTTGGTAAGTTTTGTAGATACCACCCAAATAATTCACATATTGTCAATAGCTGATTTTTCTATAGGATATATTATCCTTTTCATTAATGTTATATAAATTTATGATAACATGCTTTACATAACGGTGCACTGTGTTTGTTTTCATAATTCTCATAAAATGTGTCATTTGTTTTTAACTTGTCTTTCTTTATGAAAGTTAATGGTTAAATTATTTTTTTTGAGGATCCTCACCTTTTCTTATTTTTTTTCTCTCATTTTTGCAAAAAAAAAAAAAAAAAACCATGATATATTAAAGGCTATTTTATCGGCAGCCGTCGCCACCGCGCAAGTTGTTTTCTCTCCAAGGCATTCTGCGTTCGTTTCAATCGGCGCTGAGCTGTGACGTTATCGTCATTCAGCGGCTCTCACTCCGCACACGTGTGTTGTGCGCATGCGTCACCGCCGCTCTTGTTCGGTATGTTTTCGGGAGCTGTTTTTGTCTTGGCGCTGCATGCGAAAGGGGCGTGTCTTTTAAATACAAATTAGAATGGTTCTTTTAATTATTAAATGTTAATTTGTTTCTGATTTGCTCTTTTAATTTTCACGTAATTCCTAATCAACAAGTTAGTTTAAATTAATCTTGCTGTTACATTTGTGCACCCCTTTTATGGGTATTTATATTAATGTTGCGCATTTTTCCAACAGAATTTTAACAAAAATGATGCTGTAAATTTATGCAAAACGTCATCTGATCTGAGGCCAGGTCTGTGCCGGCGCTCGTATCCTAGAATCGCCATGCGCTGATTCTTTGGAGATCAATTTCGCGTTTTCAGTTTTTAATTATTCTATAAAAATGCTGTTGTAAATTTTAAGTTTAATATTTTAAAGGTTTTAAATCAACTGGTAATTTAATTAATTCGGACAGAAGGAATATTTTAAAGATTCTTCGAATTTTACGAAATTTGAGCCAGTACTTTTTAAAGACTTGATGTGCAGCTTTCATCTCCTCCTTCCTACTTCTTCAAGAAAATGTAATAAACATTATTGGATCCAACTTATGGTATTCATCATTTATAGTCTGCATCTATTTCTTCACTCAAGTAAGACCGTTTAATTCATTTTATTATTATTTTTGATTATCTTCTCAAAGAATATTGACCTAAAGAACAGATGCACAAATTGTGCAGAGTTAATTGCTATTTCAATCACAACTGCAATATTTAAAAGTTTACTATATTCCTTATTCTTCTTCCATACCATCAATAATTTTTATCTCTGTCACAGGGTATACTGGTTACAAATATTTATTTAAATGTAAATAAGTATTTAAGAATATTTCCAAAATACTGATTTAAGAATAAGTACAAAAACAGTAACTTATAACATATTTTTATCAATTACTACGTTAAAATATCCACTAAATGTGGTAGACCAGAAAATGTTATTGAAGAAGCTATTACTATTGAAATTAGAACTTGCATAAATCTTATGGATATTTTAAAGAGACACAGTAAAGAGTCTAAGAATAGATAATATGATAAACTTAAAAATAACATTTGTTATTCATCCCAATTTAAAATAAAAAATGCATTCTACAAAACATTAAAAAATGCAATTTTCTGCATGTTGGGTAAATGTGTTTAGTGCATTATAAAATTAAAAATCGCGGATCTGTTTCAGAAGACCATCTATTTGTATATTTTGAATAAATGAATGGAAATACAATCAGATAGCTGTAAACTTTTCAATTTGTTTTCACTAAAATTTAATTGAAATCTTTGCCTGATATTAAATATGGTACTTCTCCTTTACCCCGTCGACCACTTTACATTAAAAAAAAAAATATCGCCAAACTTTAACGTAAACAAATAGAAGATTGTTTCCATTGCAATCTATAAAGAAAGAAGACTTTTGGAAAAACCCCACTCACTAAAGTGTCAACTGCCAGTAATTTAAAGCCAAAAAATTTACATTGTATGAATGCAATCAGAAAACAAATTATCTTGAACATTGATTTATTTACATTATTTTCTTAATTATCACTCTCGGTTGGTGGATAAATGTTGGTGGATCTATTGAACGTATCGCAATATTGTTTTGATGCTTTTTCTCTTTTAATATTATGACGTTGCTGTTTAATGACGTAGTTGTTATTTTAATTAACGAAATAACTAATAAAACAAGAAACATAATTAAAAGTACATATAAACTTCCAGTTAATAATCACTGTATCACATAACAAGCACGAGTAACACATGTGACGTGAAGTTAATGTAACGCTACGATCGTACATTTTTGGCGTTAAATCGCACAGTTTGGCGATAATTTTTTCATGGAAAGTGGTCGACGGGATAATGAAGAAGTACCTTAAATATTAATTGAATGGAAATTTTAATTGAATTTTTTTAACTTTAATTGAATGTTTTGCTCAGATACTTGATTTATACATGAATTGAGCAATTTTTATAGACAAATTATTTAAAATTACTTGAGCAGATAAAAAACGTCCATAAAACCATTTACATTTGTTTCTGGTTCTTATTGTTAAAATGCACAGATACGATCGTAGAAAAAAAGTATACTCCTATAATATTTCTGCCGCAAATAGTCCAGGAATAATGTTACTGGTAACAATCTATTAGAAAGAACGTTTTCTAAATAATGCTGTAATTAATTTTGACTAGGGGTTAGTCGACATATAGAAATTGTATCAAACTTTAAAATTAGCCATGCTAAAACCAATTTTTGTCATCATATTTTCATTTTTCACTAAATTGCTTCTTCGGGTACAAAGCATGAAACTCCTAACGTTAAAATAATTTGTAATTCTTGCAAAACAGATTGCAAAGCCGGTAGTTTCTTAAAAATAACTTTGATTGTGAAAAAATAGTAATTTTTTTTTTCAAAATATGGCAACCACCCACATTCCAGAAGTTAACAATACTCATCTATCCATCCTCACTCGTTTAATTGAACTCAGTAAGGCGAGTATTGTTAAGTTCTAAAATGTGTGTACCATAGTTTGGACAAACTGGGCATACGCATTGTGCGTCTTTGCCATTATTATGTATGAAGGCATTCTACCTATTCGATAACTTTCCAGAAGCAGCGCCATCTATGAGAAATTTTTGGAACCATTTTTTTGTTATTCACTTAAACAAATTTTCAGAACATAAAAAGCATTTTCGTCCAAACCACACTCTCCTACGCCAATTGCTTGACCTTATTGAATTTTAAATATGTCAAGGACTTTTGGGACACTTAGTATGTTTAGATTTAATTTGAAAAAACTTTCATATCTAAAAACAAATAATAATAAAAAGACTGCTGTCTGTCAATTACAGATGATACATTATAATCTATATTATAAAGCAAAACTATTTCCGTGAATAATACTCACGTCATATCGACGGTAGTAGCGATGTTAGCAATACATAATTATTTCTAAAAATCGCATGCATTTAATTTTTACTTCACCGAATAATGAAAAAAATTTGCTTACAAATGAAATTTGTTGAAAAATTGCATCTGATTTTACTGATTTTTCTTATTTTTAGAAATAATTTGGAAGCATGGATTTGTAAAAACCCATATCGCATGCAGCGTGATTACGGAAAATTAAACCGTTTGAACTTAAAACAATATAAGTAGTTCTGCATTTGTTTCCAGTTAACATTCCATAAACAAATTGTCCCTTAATAAATCAATAAATAAAAAATATAATAAAAATAAAAATTTAAGGAATATGTAATCGAACTTCAAGCTTAAACGCTCAAATAATCAGAAGCAAACAAACTGTGGTAAATAACCCCCCCCCCGCTTTTTTGTGTGTGTGTGTGGGGGGGGGGGGGCGTAACCGCTTGCATGCGGCAAAAACGAAAGTACTGCTTTTAATAAATTTAAAACTTTATTTGGATGGGTAATTGATATTTTTGAAATAACAATGATTTTTGGTGTTGTTAGTGGTGAATTAAGAAATATATATTTAAAAAAAAATTTATTGTTGTCACTAAATAATGATTTCCACCTATGTTATGTTACATACTATGTTACACTGTTCTTATATTCATATTAAAATAATATATTTCTAAATTACAATGAAAACTACAGAAGCACATTAATAATAATAAATAATGTAATTTGAAATAAAAATAGTTTTTCTTTTTTATAATTCCGACAAAAAAAAAAAAATCTTGGATCATTCGATTATAACAATATCCTGCTCTTACTACGTATTAAAGTCACAAGCGGAAGAAATGGCTTTTCGTGTTTTCCCTTTTTATCACATAAATTCTTCTTTTCTTTGAACACGAAAGAAAAAAAAATCATTCCCTTGAGGTTTAAGCAAAGATCACTGAAACATTGTTTCTCTTTTTTCAGTCCATTGCAACTTTTCTAACATGAAATTTTAACACATAAAAAAAGATAAAAAGATTAATTTTCCTATTGTTTACAAAACTTTGAAAAACAATATTCGTTTTAACTTACTTAAAATTAAACCTGTTCCTCCATGGATTTCTAATACTGTACTGGTTTTTGAAAATCGTTATAATAGTACAGAAAATTCGTTTAATTTATTTTTCTTTTAATGTTTGATAAAATGTTCCGTATCACATAAGCATACTATTTTTACAATTTTAAATACTACTATGCTATACTCTCTCTAAAAAGAATAACCAATAAACAGATAATTGTAAGCATATACTAATATATATATAATATATAATATATAATATATAATTAATAGGTCGATAGATAAATAAAACACACATTTCTATGGATTCATTTTATCAGTATACGGAATTTAAGCAGGGATGCCAAGCTCCCATTAATCTTCCGTAATATGTGAATTAATTTGACCCATTTTAACAACGTTTTGAACCAGAAAAATTATTTAAGGATTTTTTATTTATTTAATTTCAGATTTCTACGTGGATTATATTTAATTTAATTTCTTTAAAAAAATTATGGTGCGAAACATATAAAACCATGGTCAAATTAATCAACATAATATGGAAGATTAGTGAGAGCGTGGCATCTCTGTTTAAAGTACAACAAGAAAGAAAAATCGTGCGTCAAGCATAGATTATGTAACACTTTCCAACGCTTCCAAAATAATTGTACAAATCATACCGTTTAATAAGCTAAAAGATAACATCTAAGTAAACAATTTGGAAAACACATAACATATTTAAAAACATAATTTCAGGAATTTCCAACATATACAATGCTCGGAAAAATATCCGAATACATTTATTCAGCCCTGTATAGGATCTATAGATTTGTATATATACTACATAGGATGCTAAATTTTAGTTCAGTTAAGAAACGCGTAGCACAGTTTAAAATTCTCCGTCTGGAGTTTCTGTCAATAAACGGAAATGTGTTCGCGAACTTTTGTGCTTCCCTGTATAGGATGTACAGAATTTATACACACCACGTAATAGACAAAAAGCGAGTTAAAATTAAAATCGCGTTCAGTAACTTAAAACGCACTTCCAGGAATTATTGTTAACAGACAGAGAATTATTTTGTGAGTCCCTGTAAATGAACGATGACTGCTATACACACAATATTCTGTAGTAAGCCTCTTGTAATGCACCTAAGTGAATTATATAAATTTCAATGCGTTTAAAATAGTGAAACAGTATTTAAATAAACAACAGACGATTTTTCTCCACAGACGTAATGTAACGGAATTTTTTAGACTGTCCCTGTAAAGTAACTATCAGTGCTATGCACACCCTATTCCATATTAAGCTTCTTCTAATGCACCTTCGGGATATATATAAATTTCAATGCGTTTAAAATAGTGAAACATTATTTAAATATACCGCAAATGATTTTTCCCATAATTTTTCCCGCAATGTAACGGAATTCTTTTGAGTGTCCCTGTAAAAAAACTATAAGTGCTACACACTTCCTGTGAAATAGGGAACATGCTATAGGTAACGACAATAACATATAAAAAATGCAGAGCAATCCGAGCATATTTACGGGAGTTACAGCACGGCCAGACGGCCAGACGGCAGACGGCAGACGGCCAGACAAACCGAAGTCTTAAACACTTTTCAACTAGGTTGGAAAGTGTTAAAAACAGCCTCCGGTAAAAAAAAAAAAAAAAAAAAAAAAAAAATCCCTAATGCTAATATTTTATACCAGTTATGAGTCTTTATAGGTCTTCTGAATATACATTAATTTGCTATTTATTTATTACAGTTTCCTTGTCAGGAACATACTTATTGGATTTCTATAAAATATAAATATATCCATTTAATTATAAAAATATTTAAATTGATAATTAAGAAAAAGAAATAAGTGATTAGAAATTATAAAACGTTTAAATATATCATGAATGCAATCAATACCAACATAACTGTATATGGAATCATTACATATTATAATAAGTACATAAACACAGGAAGTTTCACGAACGATCCCTAACTTTGAAAATAAATAATTCGAAAACGTTGATAGATAGTAGCATGAAACCAAAGGTATATCTTTTAAAAAAATTCGTAAAAGTCTTATACAGAAACATAAAAATTTAGCAACAAATTGCGCCGATAGATGGCGCTGCAGGTGGCATAACGATAAGTGGGCTGTATCACATCAAAAGCGATTCAAAATGTGCATCTTTCATACAACACGCATGTCGCAAACAAAAAATGAAATTGTCAGTGACTCTCTGCAATATGTCACCAGAAATAAACACCCAAACTCGACAAATAGCCGCGGTAAACAATGTCTTTCAGTGTCACTTCCGGAATGCCTTTCACTATACGCTAATAGCGATCACGTTTCAACGGTGAAATCTTCCACGACTGATCGTTCTCGGCGTCTGACCTCTCTTTATACGGATCCGTAATGCTGCCTGTAGCGTCATCTATCGGCGATATTGTTAAC
The DNA here is from genome assembly GCA_963931845.1 of Maratus michaelseni. Lineage (NCBI taxonomy): Eukaryota > Metazoa > Arthropoda > Arachnida > Araneae > Salticidae > Maratus > Maratus michaelseni. The sequence continues at coordinate 135,444,777 of OZ007595.1, forward strand.
TAAAAATTTTAGGTTTCTGTATCATATTCTTGGGTTTTTTTTTAATAAACATACCACTGGTTTCATGCTTTTATTTATCACCGTTTCCGAATTATTCATTTTCAAAGTTAGTGGTCCTTCGTCCTTCGTGCAGAAATTAAGTATGTGTAAAAGTATGTGTGCATTCCTACACAATAATGAAATGCCAATAGAAATATTGTATTATAATATAGCATTATAAATAGAATATAGCATTAAATTTAAATTAGCATTTCATTCTAAAAAAAGGAACATTTTTCTTCTAATATAGAGCTTTAATTTAGAGATAGAATCTTTTATGTTAAAGTAACAGAACACTGTGAAAAAAGATAAATGTTTCTTAATCTGCGAAAATATAATATTACCACTGACGAACATACAATAACTTCTTCTGAGTTACACCCGTTTCCGAAAAGCATTCTTTTTCTTTAGAAACATAAAAACCCTATATATTTATGAGATGTGAAGAATCGTTCGTAAAAACGATGTTTTCTTTTGCGATCACAGATTTTCAGAAACTTTTTCGAGTAGTTTTTATTGTGTATTAACCAGTATTTTCAAACCAGAATATCGGATTTTATGAGGCTATCAATTCTCAATTAAAGATTTTCGTCTACGTAACAGAATTTCTACATGCAAGAGTATCAAATTAAAATTAAATTGAATGTTAATGTTAATGCTTCACTTTCATCTGTAAAACATGTTTTTTGTGCATGAAATGTTTACCTGAGAATTGATAGCATTCTGAAAACCAGTATTTCTGGATGAGGTAAATAATAAAAACTTTAAAAAACTACTAAAACTATAAAAACACTAAAAAAATTAGAAATGCACTATACATAATAAGCAATAAATATACAATTAAGTTATAAATACACACTAAATATAAATTATACACACTACAAATATTGGTTATTATACACTCTACAATATATATAAATACACGCTATACTATATATGCTATAAACATACATTACCGAAAATCAGTAGTAACAAACATGAAAGAAATATTGTTTTTATAAATGATTCTTTATATTGCGAAAATATATTGGTTTCTGAGGTTTATAAAGTTACATAACGCGTTTTCGATTCATGGACAACTCCCAGGATGTTACTGTATATTACTTACCCATCATACGTAGTATAGGGTAATCTTGTAATCGTTTTGAAAACTGAAAAAAAAAACGGATTTACATGTTTCAGACACTGTAGATTCCGAAAAACATATTTTTAGAAAAAAAAAATAAATGCCGTTTGTCTGTCTGTGTGTGTGTGTGTGTGTGTGTGTGTGTGTCTGTAAACGCTCTATCACCTGAACAAATTCAGATACAGACTTGAAATTTGGTATATAATATACTTAGTATGTAATAATGGGAAGAAGCTTATTGAATTTCAGTAACCTGGATTATCCGAACTATTTTTTTCGTACTCTCGAAATAATCGTTCTGATAAAAGGTATATAAAATTTTTCGAATTGTTTATTTTAAGGAGTGAATATAAGAGACAATAAAAAGACATAAATTTTGCATAAAGAGTGAAGTCGATCGGATAATTAGTTGCCGAGATATTTGTAAACATATTTTCCACGCTCTTCGATTTTTCATGACCCTGTATTTCATTCAAATTTCAATTCAGATATATATTTTAATTATAAGTGAGACGCTTAATCCGACGCAGTAAACCGTTAGTTAATAGGATTATCAGTTTTGGAGTTAAAAGATGCTTCTTTTACGTAATTCAGTAATAGAGCATTTAAAGTTTATGACGTCATCAAGCCAGGATTTTATCCGAATTGCAATGCATTTTATAAATAGTTTACACATGTTTTCTTTTCATATTTTATATTAGGCATATCCATGATGGGTAAGTATTACGGTGGCCCCCAACGAGTAGTTTTCGTTCATGGTATATATTATATTTTCTTATATTAAGAAGTATTTGTCTTTTTTACAGTGATGGCTATATCATGGGAATAAGTGTTTGTAAGAGAAAGGGTAAATACATGGAGATAATGTTGAATATCAACATTTGATGAGAGGAAAGATAATAGTGCACCAAGATGGCGAAAATGATCCCGTACTTAGGTAAATTGCATTTAATTACCATTCTTAAATATATGGTCACTAATGATGGCTTGGATACTACGTATTTCGCGTTCTTAATTACGGCACATAAGGAACTGATAAGTGAAAAACAAGAACGAAAAATAATTCGTCAAGCATAGATTATGTAACACTTTCCAACGCTTCCAAAATAATTTTACGAATCATACTCTTTAATAAGCTAAAAGATAACATCTAAGTAATCCGAATACTTTTATTCAACCCTGTATAGGATCTATAGATTTGTATATATACTACATAGGATGCTAAATTTTAGTTCAGTTAGGAAACACGTAGCACAGTTTAAAATTCTCCGTCTGGAGTTAAATAATACGGAAATGCGTTCCCGAACTTTTGTGCTTCCCTGTATAGGATCTACAGAATTTATACACACCACGTAATATACAAAAAGCGATTTAAAATTAAAATCGCTTTCAGTAACTTAAAACGCACTTCCAGGAATTATTGTTAACATACAGTAGAGAATTCTTTTGTGTGTCCCTGTAAATGAACGATGACTGCTATACACACACTATTCTGTAGTAAGTCTCTTGTAAGGAACCTTATATAAATTTCAATGCGTTTAAAATAGGGAAACATTATTTAAATAAACCGCAGACGATTTTTCTCCATAGACGTAATGTAACGGAATTCTTTTGACTGTCCCTGTAAAGTAAGTATAAGTACTATGTACACCCTATTCCATATTAAGCTTCTTCTAATGCACCTTAGTGATATATATAAATTTCAATGCGTTTAAAATAGTGAAACATTATTTAAATAAACCGCAAATGATTTTTCCCCATAGACCGCAATGTAACGGAATTCTTTTGAGTGTCCCTGTAAAAAAACTATAAGTGCTACACACTTCCGTTGAAATAGGGAACATGCTATAGATATCGATTATAACATATAAAAATTGCAGGGCAATCCGAGCATATTTACGGGAGTTAGAGCACGGACAGACGGCCAGACGGCAGACGGCCAGACAAACCGAAGTCATAAACACCTTTCAACTAGGTTGGAAAGTGTTAAAAAAGAATAATGTATGTATATTATGGCCATTATGTTTTGCTAGAAAATGTGAGTATTAAAAATACTCAATGGGAGAATATATTTGACAGTGTGTGTCATATTTTCTATTTGATGTGGATGTTCGTAAATTACAATTTTTGTTTTCAATATTACTCCAGTATATTGTCTTCTAGCATTAATGCCAATTCTTGTAAAAAAATCCCCCAAAACACACACGCAAGTTTGAGTTCGCAAGGTGTACTGTTGTCTGCAATTAGAGTTGTAAAGAACGGGTTTATTCCCAGGTTTATTTCCAAAATACCCGGTTTATTCCCAAAAACCCGGTTTATTTCCAATAAACGTGGTTTATTCCCAGGTTTAAACCGGGTTTATTCTAGCTTTTGCAACTCAATCTACAATACATCTTCCAAATATCTTGCACTCATACTATACTGGATTTACTTCTAGTTACATAGAAAGCTACTGAATATGCTGAGTTATTTAATTCTTCTAGCAACTCGGACATAACTTGTCTGTATGAGGTCATGCATTGTCGTATGCTGAACAATATTCCTATAGAAATTCTCGATTTATTTAATATTTGAATTTATACGATTAAATGAGGAGAAGATTTCTATTCAGAAATATGTTGCGCAAAGGCATAAAAGTTAGTATCTATGTATAAAGACGAAAGAAAAGGAAAGAAAATCAGTAAAATTGCAAAGCACTTAAATGGAAACGAAGAAAAAGCAAAAAAGTTAGTAGCTATCAAAGATCAAAGACGATTACTGAAGGATGCCTACGTGGGGCGTAATGCCCACGTTTACTTCACATCTATGGATACATTGAACACGTATACATAGAACAGTCTATGGAGATGGCATCAGAAGATTCAGAAATATAAAAGTTCTCTTGCAGCAGACTGCGGTGGAATGATGCTGATGTAGGAGCAATATGGATGTGCGCTTTGATGCTTTGATTGGTGTCGGAATGATAAGCATATGGGGGGGGGGAAGGAGGGAAAAGGCCCCATCTGGGCCAAACGAAATTTAAAATTTTATAATTATTATTTTTTAATCTAAAATCATATGCAAACAATTTATTTTAAATTAGATGCAAACAATTAGTTTATATAATATTCATATAATTAAATTAAGAAGATGCAAAGACAATTAAGTATAAATACAATTAAGATGAAAAAAATAATATAAATAATTTTAATTTCCCTTATAATAGCAAGAGATCTAAGAAGGAAAGTTAGCAGAACCCGATGCCAAAACCAAGGCGGGAAGACGTCAAAAGGAAAATTTTAGTGTAGGAATGTCAAATGGGAATAACAGTGCAGGTAAAAACAATTTTTGAATTTGGAATAGCACAACGAAGCGTTTAGGGTGGCTCCCTCCTCCTTCTTTTGGAAGGCGGAGCAAATCCATCATCTCTACTCAAGATGGCAAGCGGTTTCTTCTTCCCTCTACTGCTATGTGCAATGTAAAATTGAATGGACCGCAACGCTTCGTTGGGTAGGACTTGCAAGATAATGACTTGCAAGATAGGCCTAATATTGAAATCAGCATGGATGACGTCATTCCAGACAATCCGAGGCTAACGAAAAAGACAGGCTGCCGCGGTGCATTCCACTTATCTTTTTTTACAGACCGCTAGAGTGACGTATCGCTCTTTTCGTACATCTGTATTGGTGCATTCGAGCATCACGTGACTCCCGCGGTCTGTAAAAAAAGATTTGCGTAAAGCACCGCGGTAGCCTTTCTTTTTCGTTAGCCTCGAGACAATCGCCTAGCAAATCCTACGTAATAAAGAGGTTTGAAAATTTTGAATTTTCTGCATCCGAGTTTCACAGACCGAACCCCAGATAACTGACCCGTATGTTATGGTTGATCTGATGAAGGAATTTGAACAGTAACAATTTATTCGAGATTGACAGACGGCTTTGATAAGCCAGTAAAGACTTAAGGGATCCTTGAGCTTTGGTAGATTTGGCAATTATGTCTTGAATCTGCCTAGCCCAGGTTAATTTTGAATCTAGATAGATACCTAGATATTTGTATTTGGCGACCCAGGGTATGAATTCACCATTGAGAGAAAGATTAACAGTTGCGGATACAGATTTATGTGAAAAAATCGTGGCGGCACTTTTTGCAGCGTTCACTTTGATACGCCAATTTCATAGCCAGATCTGAAGGGCCAAGAGGTAGGCTTGGAATTTAAATGTCTAATGAAATATTGCTGGTCATGATGGCCGTAGTCCGCATATAATGCTAAGAGGTCATCGGGAATAATGCGAGGAATATCATTAATGTGCAAAAACGAAAATAAGAAAATTATTGCCGAAACGTCAGTGAAGGCTTACTGTTGAGACCCGAAAAGTTTTTGGTTTCTGTCTGTCTGTCTGTCTGTCTGTCTGTTTGTCTGTCTGTCTGTTCCGCGATAACTGCCGTAAAAATGATCCGATTAGGTTGATTTTTGGTGGGTATGTTGGTGAGATACCCGGAATTAGCTGTATAGTTTTTGGTTAAATTTGGTTCATTCGTTCGAAAAATATAGAACATTTCTTTTTAAATTGTAATGCTTTTCTATGGGACTGCAGACGATTTTCAAATTTCATTTTTAACTGAAATGGAAATCGCATATTTGAATATTGGTTTTCAACGCAAAATTATGGATGTTGATTTTCGATATGGAGGTTTTAAATATATCCAATAATTTTGAAAAATTGAGGATACATTTATTAGAATTGAGATATTAATTGTTTAAATGATTGGAAATTTTTTTGCATCTGTTCCAGAAATATAAAACTTTTATTTTCATGTTTTTTACAAATTTTAAAATGCATTTCTTTTTACTTTGCTCTTTAATTTATCAGTTGCCTAGCAACGATATTTCAAAGAAGATAAAAATAATAAAAGCAACACGCACCAGTTTGTTCCAATAATTTATTAGCAAAATAAATTATTTTTGTATTCTATTGACATAAATGAAGAATTTATTTTAATACAAGTTTTTTTTTTTTTATCTAAAAAGTTACAAGAATAAGAAGTTCATAAGAATTTCAGAATATCATTGCATAAACAGTGTTTAATTTAACGTTTCTAATTTCTGAAACCTCCGAAGAATTGTATATGCCTGTAAATATGTATGCAATAGAAAAAAATTAAATTGCGGATTGTAAGATGCTAAATAATATGAAAAGTGAGATTAAAAAACAGTGACTTGAGCTGACGTTGAGGCTCCTGATCTGCAGATTTACTAGTTAAGATTACAAAGAACGTAAGTGAAAGATGCTGAAAATTTCAAACGACATTTTCGAATCATTAGTTAGTTATATTTGCCGAAACGTCAGTTGAGGCTCACTGTGGAGACGTGAAAAGTTTTTGGTTTCCGTCTGTCTGTCTGTCTGTTTGTCTATTTGTCTGTCTGTTTCGCGATAACTGCCGTAAAAATCGTCCTATTAGGTTGATTTTTGGTGGGTATGTTAGAGAGGTACTCGGAATTAGCTGTATAGTTTTTAGTTACATTTGGTTCACTCGTTCGAAAAACATACATTTCCTTTTAGGTCATAATGCTTTAATATAGGAATGCAGACGATTTTCAAATTTCATTTTTAACTGAAATGAAAATCGCATATTTGAATAATGGATTTAAACGTAAAATCATTCATGCTAAATTTTCGATATGGATGTTTTTAATATATCCAATAGCTTTGAAAATTTGCTGATACATTCATTAGAATTTAGAAATTAATTGTTTAAATGATTCGAAATTTTTTTGCATCTGTTCGGGAAATATAAAACAATTTCCTTTCATATTTTTTTACAAATTTTAAAATGCATTTCTTTTTACTTTGCTCTTTAATGTATTAGTTGCTGAGCAACCAAATTTCAAGGAATATCAAAATAATAAAATTCAAGTAACTCGCACTATTTTGCTGCAATATATTATTATCAAAATAAATTGTTTTTGTATTCTATTGACATAAATAAAGAATTTATTTCAATACAAGTTTTTTTTTTTTTTTTTTTTTTTTTTTTAATCTAAAAAGTTATATGAATAAGATTTTCATAAGAATTTCAGAATGTCATTGCTTAAACCGTGTTTAATTTAACACTTCCAGTTTCTGAAACCTCCAAAATATTTTATATGCCTATAAATATGTATGTTATATAAAATAAAAAAAAATTGCGGATTGTAAGATGCTAAATAATAAGAAAAGTGTGATTAAAAAACGATGACTTTTACAGCTGACGTTGAGGCTCCTGATCTGCAGATTTACTAGTTATAATTATACATTTCATTTGACCATTTGATGTTCTAGAATTATTTTTGAATGAAACAGTTAAGACATTGATTGACTTTTGGGGAAATATTTCAATCAATAAAGAGAAAGTATGAGCAATATATGTATTTGTCATAAACTGAATAACAGTGATTTTTTTTATTAAGGATCAATTAATAAGACATTTTTTCGCAAGATTTGTTGTAACCTAGAAAATAAACTTTTCATTAATTTTTAAATAAGATTATGAAAAAAAAAACTTATATATTTAGGAAACCTGTATGTTAATATTCTCTATTGAAAACACGTCGGCAAACAGAAAGTTGAAAAAGAATATTTTCGCACTTCTGGCACACCAGTGTAAATAATCTTCACCGTCACTATCTTTCGTCCATTACATGGACTTTGCGTTTTAATATAATGGCTGCTAATCATCTTTGATAAACGATTAGGCAGCTCGATTTATAGAAAAAGGGTCGGTGATATTATATTTACAAATTTTCAAATTTTAATTAAAAAAATTTCTTATAATTTTGCCGGTTTCAATTTTTTTACCTTAAAAAAGCTTTATTTTACTATCATCCGATTTTCCATTTCTCGTTTAAGAGTCCAACTGTCTTTTTTTAATATAGAATGTCAAATATTTGCATTATCATTTTCTTTTTAACCCTTTCAGGGGCAAGCAAATTTGTCCCTGTAACGTCGAACTCACACCGGTATTTACGAAAGAATTTAGTTCAAAAAAAGGAAATGCAATTTTTTAACTTTTCCAGTCAACGTTAAAAAAAGTAAAATTTTATTAAAAGTTCCTGGTTCGAATCGAATTAAAATTAGGTGGTATATAATATATACCACCGCCCCTCAAAGGGTTAAAAAATAACTATAAAATCGACAGAATTGACTATATTTTTAAGTTTTATAGTCATACGTATAATTAAATCTTATCACCAAGTATTATGTAACAAACAATTAATTATCTCTATCCGTTAACAAATATATAAAATATTACTTTAAATATATCTAAGAAGGAGAGTGCCAAGTTTGATAATTACAGATTTTGATTATTTTTATATATGTTGTAGAGTAGAAACCCCTTAGTCTCAGGTTCAATGAATTTTATACCCCGCACCTTAGTTCTTAAAAAAGGAGGGGTCTAATATTATAACACAAGTTAAATACTAACTTTGTAACGAGATAACTACGTTGGTCGTAGTTCAGCTGATATGGCGCTTGCTCGTTGATCCGAGGGCCCGGGTTCGAGGCCGGAACGTGCTACGTTTGTTTTCCTCTGTTCTTTTAATAAATATACTTATAATTATAATTTAATAATCTCAATTAAAAATTTTGTTACCATAATTAAATTTTAATTTAGCATTTTTGATTTTTAAACCATTATTAAACATTTCTCATCATTTAAAGAGATTTAAAAAATGGATCTATTATTGACTAGTAAAAAATCAAAAATCGTTACAAAATCAGCATATTTACTATCGAATTATACAATTCTTCTCCCATCGCAATAAAAAACGAAGATATTTTTTATACTGGATTATTTGTTAAAAATTCGTTTTTCTGCAATATAATTTTACAGTACTTCAACGCATTTGTAACATCACTTTTCTGATTTTCATCGAATCCCGACACTTCAGATTGATCTTCTTGTAAACTACTTCTTCCATTTTAATACGATTATAAGCTGTTATAGAATGATACGCACTCGTGCGTTAAAGATGGAAAACAAGAACCATTTAACTTCACCAAACTAAAAAAAAGTAATAACCAAAGTCTGTTGTGGCACCCTCTAGTTACAATAAAATTAAACATAAATATGTTGTAATTTAATTCTTATGCTAATTTTTAATATAATTGTGCTTTTTATTTTAAAAGCAGATTTATATTATCATTGCAGTGACTTCCATTGTAAAGGCAATTTATAAAGGATGTTTCTTTACAATCACGAATTGACATAATTGTTCAATATCGTTGCATCGATAAAGCATATATGAAATATATTTTAAAAGTATTTTTTTTTAATTAACCGTTTAATGATGTTTTATACAACGATTTAGATACAGATAAAAAAAAATAGGTTTAACATTATAATTAATGTACAATATTATAAATTTTAATTGAGATTGTGTAATTATAATTGCAAGTATATTTATAAAAAAAATGAGAAAACAAACGTAGCACGTCCCGGCTTTGAACCTGAGCATTTGGATCAACGAGCATACGCCATATCAACTGAGCTACGGCCAACGCAGTTATGTCAATACAAAGAAAGTATTTAAGTTGTGTTATAATATTAGACTCCCCTCCCCATTTTTCGAGAACTAAGGAGCGTTATATAAAATGTATTGAACCTGAGACTAAGGGACTTCTACCCTACAACATACATAAAAATAATCAAAGTCTGTTATTATCAAGCTTGGCACTCTCCTTGTAATTTGCACAGTAAAATTTCGCTGTAAACTGCACATATGATTTTAAAATGTAGTAGAATAACTGACAAAAATAGCTTTGGTTCCAACTTTTGCTCAGCGGTAAATACACCAATTATAATCTAAGAAGCGGTAATAGTCTAAGAGCTAGCAACGTCAGAAAACACGTGATTTTAGCAAGGCTCATTTTTCTATATATTCCCCCTCTCTATTGTGTAGTACGAATGCGGCCGGTCTGGCTGGTGGAAGTGGTTGCGTTTACCTGTGGGGGGAGGGGCAATGCAGGTAAAAAAGTGACAAAATTACGTCATTATAGCATAAATTTTGATTATAAAACTTGTTTCTGCTCACTATTTGTGATATTAAATCATTATTGCCAGACCGTTTTAACGTTGCTAACACCGTGCCAGATCCTCATTTATAGGCAAAATAAGGTGTCAAATTTACGTCATTTTAGCAAAGCTGAAATTTTAGTATGTTATACTTTGGCTATCAGATAAGCTATACTTAATTTGACAGACCGAAATTCCGCTGCTAAAATACTGCCAGACGCTGATTTAAATCTGGCAGAGAAAGCCCCAATTAGAAGAGTTGGCAGCTTCAACGTGCTTTGGCTATTCTCAGTACACTGCCAAGCCGTGATTGTTGCCAAAGCAATGATTGTTACTTTCTATAGAAGTATAATATGATTTGTCAAAAAAGGTTTAATTTATGTAATTAATGTATCAATTAATTGTACACTGTAAACACAAACGTCTGAAATTCAGTTTAAAAATAATCTTAAATGGATGGTCACATTTTAAGTGTAAAAATGTGTCTTACTTTTTAAGACAACTTTTTGCATCTGAAGTTAAGACGTTAGAAACGTCTTAACACGCCACCATTTTTAAAACACTTGAAATGTCTGAAAAAGCCGCCGTTTCGTCAAATTGCTTGTTCAAAAAAAAAAAGACTGATGGCACCATCTATTGACAATTTTAGAAGCATCTCGAATTGGCAGGAGGAGGGGAATTTTTCATCGCATTTCTCAAGTATTCAACGGGATTCGACCGCGCAAACTTTGGCTTGGGAGGCGAACGTGCTGCCTGCTTTGCCAGTGAGACCTTGTGTGATTTGGATTTTAAATGTATCTACCGGATGTTGATGTGTGTTTTATATTTTTAACAGGTAAATTGTATTTTTATCGGTGCTGTTATAATATCAGCATGTTTTAATTAATAAGGCTAGATTATTATTATGGTTTTTCTATGGTGAATAAATAATTAGAATATGGCTTGATTACTATAATTTATTAGAGAAATTGCGTTTGTTTAATGAATGATTAGAATATGCTCTAGTTAATTTGTTGATCAGAAATAACAAATTTTGAATTGCATATTGGAGGAGAGATTTTAACACGTTACTGTTTATAGAGGGGAAAGGGATTAATTATGCATATTTTAAATTTGATTGTTATATGAATATATTTCTGAAATAAAAAAAAAGCTTCTAAAATATTGATTTTTTTTTTTAACTTTTGGGAAAATGGTTGTTGCTTTCGGTCGAAAATGGACCAAATTATGTTCGCATTTTACTATTTTAACCGAAATTCTGTAACTTTAGAAGAATTTTTTAAGCGTTTTAAACGAAATTCTATAACTTTAGCAAAATTTATCTTTGAATAGGCAATAGAAATGCATAAAATCGTTACAAAAATGTTAAAGTTACAAAAAGGATAGACGCAAAATATCAGATATGAAAAATAAAGTAGAAATTTATTAATTTCGTGTTATAGCGGCCTCCAACGATGAAATATTTTTGTTTCTGTTTTCATTAATATATTGTAAATTTGGTACTTTCGTGTAATTTTTTTTGAACGATTTTGTAACAACAAAAATAATCTGGCCGTGAATGGGGAAACATTTTCGTCAAATATTTCAGATTTTCCATTTCATTAAAAATCACTCAATTTCGATTCGAAATAATTGTCAAAAATGTTGATATATAGCTCAAGAATTGCGGAATCGTCAATAGTGAGAGTTTTATTTTTGACAGTGAGGAAACAGTTGCTCAGATATTTGAGGATTCACGTTTCGTCAAAAACAACGTGACTCTGTGACGAAATGGTTGTCAAAAATAACGAAATAGGTCTTAAGGATTGCCGACTCGTCAAAATTGAGTGTTTTGTTTCTGAGAGTGTACAATGCAAAAAAAAAAAAAAAATGTGTTGGTTTTACAGTATAATACTGGTACCCCAACTGCCAGTATTATAACGTAAAATTAACAGTAATAAACAGTAAAATAAGGAGTAATACGCTGCCGAATCGAAAAATATCGAAAATAAATCACTGGCCGAAACTCAACTTAGTGGTACTAAGACGTGAAAATTCAGTGAATTATAATAGTATATTAAATAAATAAATATTTAAATTACGCCGAAAGTCAACCGAAAACTGTTAGCGAGCACAAAATTTATATGATTTAGACAATATATTTGAATACCAACGCATAAAATGGAATTTTGAAAAATGCATAATAATATTGAAATAAAGAACAAGAATCTTCTAAAAAATATATATGCATGGATAAAATTTACCTTCTATACTTAGACACATATCATACGTAAATAATAAAAAAGTCCTGTGATAAAATACACGCAATAGTTAAAGTAGACTACAATACAACCACATAACCCAAGCAAAATCATCATTTTTTAATGATTTAAGATAAAATACTTATTCTATGCAAGTGACTTGAAAGCTATTATATAAATATACACGTAAATATTAAAAACTAAATTCGTATCTTACAAATATATGTATAATAGAAATTATGTGACGTTATTAAAACAAAGATATAAGAAAACCTAAAGATAAAACTTACTTTTATTCTTTAAAATATTTTCGTTTATAATCCAAGGATCTCTTGTATTTATTATATTTGTGAATGCATTTCGTCGTCATGTAATGCCGGCGTCCCTATCTCTGATACTCATCACTGCACCTGCTTGCCCTGACCTCCCTCCCTTCTCATTTCAGATGTAATCAACAAAAGCAATGTCTTAATTTAAAACATTTTAACCTTATTAAGACACTTTATATTAGTTCATTTCTACCACCAGTCCATTAAGACACACAAGAGTCTTAAATAATGGTATCTATTATGTCTAAGCTCTATATTAAGACATTTACGTGTCTTAAATGCATTTTCAGTGGTTTTTTTTTTTTTTTTTTTTTTTTACTTTAAGACTCCTTTATTTGCAGTCTAATTCTTATTTGACTTAGTTAAATTTTGAAAATAAAATATTTATCCACAATTTTTTCTAATTTTTTTAAAAGAAACATTTTTTAACAAGCCGGTCTTTTTCCCGCCTAACCGGTCACTTCCGTGTGGGGTCAAGTTTCCTTCTGCAGCTTTTAGCCCGAACTTCACTAATACTGGTTCAGTCATTATGTGTGCATAAATCCTTAAAATTAAATTATTTTCACAGAGCCCTTTGGGTTGCACGCCTGTCAACTGATTATACGACAATCACTGTAACGCAGCCTTGTGCATACCCGAGCACATAAATATGGTGACTAGTACTTAAATCGCAAATCTTTAAATCCAAAAATGTATTTTGAACAGAGGAGGAAATGTGTTCTATTCTGAATACAAATTTTAATCTTATTTTTTATTTAATTTCAATTTTACGAAAAAAAGCGTAAAAACAATTTATAAAATAGGAAAATTAAAAAAAAACTTTTTCTTGGAAAAATTCACGCGAAATATCTAATAAAAATCAGCTATAGTTGTCTTATTCATCTAATCTTCCATGATCGGGTTCATAGCCGTTGTTGACGACAAACTCGGTTCAGCTTAAATAGCTGAATTACGTGTTTAACTATTTTATAGTAGATTTGTAATGGTAGAATTTCACGCTTGTACTTAAAACTGCAGTTGAGAATGGCGAAATGATCTAAAACGTTCGACCCCCGTTTAACCCCCTTGGTGGATGAATATTTAAAATCACTGAAATATCTATTTAAATATTTTTAGTACACTAGGGGGGCTCGGCCCCCTTGCTCGCTACGCTCACCAACCCCCCGCGTAATCGCTGAAAATACTCAAGTTGACGAAATTAACAATTGCTAAAATCAATTAATTATATTTTTTCTAGCCAGTTAAAAGAAATTTAACCATATTTTTTACTTACATATAGGCCGTTATTTAGTGCTCGATTTAGTATAGAAGTTAATCCGTAAGTGCCGTATTCTAGAGAGTTTTTATTGTGTTTATGATAAATGACCGTTAGCTGGCATTAGACCATTTAGGCAAGAATTTCGATTACAAAAGATAGAAAAAAAAATAATTAAGCCGAGGAAATTTAATTTTTTCTCATATCAAGACTTGGTTAGATATTTTTCTCATAATCAAATAAATCATATATCATAATAATAGTCGGATTTTTTTTTTCGATTGATACCATCTTTTCGAGTAATGACCACGTCGAGTTTTAGACACAGAAAACGAGTTTTCTCGAATTAGTGACCTAGCTAGATCGATTTCTTGTGCTCGAATTAGTATAGTCATCAATTTCTTAGTGCTGAGTTTGTTTTAATAGATCAAAATGACTTTTCCCGAATTCGAAACCTAGCTAGATGGATTTATCGTGCTCGAATTAGTATAAGCAACACGTTTCTTGTAAATCATTTGAGTATTTTTCCATTTATAACATAAAACATTTTCAGCGCTAATTTTGTTTTACCCTGTAAAAACGAATTTTCTTGTATTCGGAACCCAGCTAGATCTTTTTCACGTGCTCGATTTAGTGTAGGGGACAAGTCTCGTGAAAATCTTCCCAGTCGTTTAGGATATCATTCATAATCGGGAAAATCCCTTGCTCGTTTAATATATATGAATAATCGGGAAATTCCCTTGCTCATTTAATATATATGAATTTGGCGACAGTAATTTCGTCGACAGGATAACTAACAAGTATCAATTGTTTATATAGTGTTACGAATATTGTAAATAGTTAGGGTTTGTGCTTAAAAATAATGTAAATATTTCATTTAAGCTCTTTTCTTAAGCTAATATTAATTTTTGCTGCATTGCAATATCACAATTTGTTGATTTTTTGCAAGCGAGTAAACGCTAGTGGATTTCAATGGGAATCTATTGAAATTTGGCGAAATACTGAAAATAGCGCCACGTTGGTGCCACTTTTGGCAGATAATTTTGGCCGCCAAGTTGGTGCCAAACTTGGCGACAGACCCGGGTCCCTTCCCCTTGGTAACCCCTATAAGCGCCCATCCTATCTAAATTCTCTACTTTCATGTTAATTCCCTCTAAGAAAAGTCAGAAAGCTCTGACCAATCAGATACGTTTCGCGGTATCTACGCAGATTTTCCAAAGTCCATTTCCAAAACATTACATTTTTTTATATACAGAAGGATTTGTTATCCTTAATTTCACGCTCCTACCTATAACTTCTACTGAGTTATGGCAAAATGACTTAAAACATTCGACTCTCATTTAAGCCCTCTTAGTGGCTGAATTTCTAAAATCGCTGAAATACATGTTTAACTACATTTTTAGTAAATTTTTTATCCTGAATTTCACACTCCTACCTAAAACTGCTGCTGAGATATTTTGAAAAGACCAAAGGACCTAAAACGTTCGCCCCCCCCCATTTAACCCCCTTAGTGGTTGAACTTCTAAAATAGCTGAAATACGTGTTTAACTATTTTTTTAGTAGATTGGGTAACCTAAATTTCACGCCTCTATCTAAAACTCCTGCTGAGATATGGCGAAAAGGCGTAATCACCTAAAACATTCGACCACTCATTTAACCTCCTTAGCGATTGAATTATTAAAATTGCTGAAATACATGTTTAACTATTTTTTAGTAGATTTTTTATCCTGAATTTCTTGCTTCTACCTAAAACTTCTGCTGACATATGGCGAAAAAACAAAATGACCCAAGAATTTCGACCCCCTATTTAACTTTCTTAAGGGTGAATTTTCAAAAAATATTTCTTAGTGAGTGCCTATATTGCGTAAGGGAACATATCTTCCAAATTTCATAATCCTAGGAGCAGCGGTTGAAGCTCGGCATTGACTCTGAGTCATCAGGACATGTTCTTTTATAAGTATAGAGATTTATGAAATCGCCAAAGAAGCGAAAAAAGAGCAAAACAAAAACTTCATGGCATAAATTGTCAACCGTTATGTTTATTTAATTTCTCCCTTAATTTTTAAGTAATATTATAACTAAGGTTTATTAATATTCGCTTTTAATTTTAAATAATACAATATATAATATTTTCTCTAAATTTTCTGAATAAACTTATAGTGGCTAGCAAGAAATAGGCAAACAATGGGGGCCCCAATGGGATCACCCATCTCCGGTTTAATGGCAGAGCTGAAACTTAAACCCTTTGAAAAGCATATTATGGACAATTTTGATTTGAAATCTACGCTATGGCTACGTTATGTGGACGACATTTTCGTAATCTGGGACCATGGCATCCAATCTCTTAACGATTTTGTTAAAAAAGTTAATGAAATTGACATGAATATTAAATTCAAGGTGGAATTGGAGAAGGACAAGATTTTGCCTTTTCTAGATATTGAACTAATAAGAAACATAAACAAAGGAACGATCGAAAGAAAAGTATACAGAAAACAATGCAGGTCAAATAATACCATCGCTTACGACAGCAATTCTCCGTTTAAATATAAAATTGCAGCTTACAGATTCTATATAAAGCGTGCTTTCGACATTTGTACAGAACAGTACTTATATAAAGAGTTGAATACAGTTAGATATATTGCAGCAGAAAATGGTTTCCCCCCCCTTTTCATAAATAAGTTAATTTATGAAGCAGAGAAGAAAATCCCTAAGGATATTATCAAACCCCTCTTAATTTTAAAATCTTTCCATATTCTTCCGTTCCCCTGTATATTAATAATCCTTTTTCTCTCTGTTTTATTTTCATAAAATCTCAGCAGTAATCTAAATGTTAAGTTATACGAATTCATTTCTAGTTCAATAAATAATGATTTTCATTTAAGCATTATTTTTTTTCCGTTACAATAATTGATTAAATAAAAGGTAAATAGTAGTTTTCTGCATCACAGTTATATATCAAGATTTATTCCAAAAAGGAAATTAAGAACTTTATTTATTACTTTTAAGTCTATTTTTTATAATTATCCTTATTGTTCATAAAACAATTCACATGTAATTCATTTTCACTCTTTATTCATTTAACCTTGAATTGCATCTCTGAATGTAATCAAATTATAGCAATATGTATATAAAATAAATATGCCTATTTATAGCTTCCAAAAATAAACATAATAATAATTATTCTTTTGATCTCTCATAAATAATCCAAAAATAATTTAACTTCTATTTCAGAGTCATTAATCATGCAAATGTTGACAGTTCAAATTATAGCAATAAATTATATCCAATAAATATAGTACCTTCATCTCATTTAAAACAACGTTTTCCTTTTCTAACTGTCAAATAGATTATTCTTAATATATGCTTTTTTTTATGTTTGCTTACTCAGAAAAATAACGGTTGTTCTTGCTTTACTCTCAGTAGCATCTTCCAATCAAAATAATGGGTGATGATATCAATTGCTAAATTTAGATCAACATGTCCAAATATGGTAACGTTTCTGGCTCTGAGGCAAATAATTATTTTAATTTACTGGAAATTCCACACCCAGCCAAAAGTATCTTGTCTTTTCGAATTCTAACGCCAAAATAATGTATTGAGTAATGTGTTTTGGCACCAATTTTGTTCGCCAAGTAATGTAAATCTCTCGCAATAATGTTATGTGACCACTCACTCTCTGCTTGAATACTCACTGTGTGAATTGCTCCTTCTGCTGGCTCCTGCTAAGAGACACCTCTCCTATATTATACTATATGATCATGAAAAAATTAATAAAAGCATCGAATGTCTATTTATGGAGTTCTTTTTAATTGAAATTACGGAACCTGGAAAATATTTCTATAATTTAAAAGACTCTCTTCGCCCTCAACAATTTACAACGTCACAGGGTCTCTTAAATTATGCAAATTTGATTTCATACCACAGTTATGCGAAAGATTAAGATATACATTAAAGATATACATTTGATATCAGTTTGGTTGCAAAACCCCCGCAAAAATTGAAAGTTTTAGTTCATAATAAAATTGATCCCATACCCAATAACGACATCGCAGGAATATACTCTATCCCATTTAGTACAGAAACACAAACTGGTTTATCCTATATAGGGATGACCACCCGGAAATTTAAAGAAAGATTAAAAGAACACATTTCTGACATTAAGTTTAACCGTCCATCCACAGCTTTATCAAGATTAAATCAGCGACAGATTATAAATATTGATTTTCAAAACGCAAAAATTATAGTTCCTACAAATAACGAGTTTACAGCAAAAATCAGAGTCTTTGGAGATTTTATGTAAAGGAAATCGAGTCTGTAATGATTGCTTATCTTATAATGTACCTAAAATCTGGTTTAATATTTTGAAATTATCAAGAACCCCAGTGCTGGAACTAATGGACTGTTCCTGATACACCCCTACAGAATAATAGACTGACCCCGTTAAAACTCCTTTACATATTAGCACAGTGTAAGCGAGAAGCGACATTCGTACACTCAGCTCAGTCAACAGTTCCCCACTGAAGAAGATCACGTTAGTGATCGAAAGTCTCGGGATGTAAACGTTTGTATTTTGTCACCTTTTAAGCATGTTTTAATGTATATTTTATTAACAAATAGGCAATGTCAACTGCTACTTTTCAAGGTCAATAGGTCATTTGTGGTTTAAAATAATACGTTCATAGCATGTTCTCTGTGTTTCCGAAAGGAAATTCAATGCGTAGGCTAGTAATGGAAAAACGTGTGTTTTTTGGATCGATAATCAAGGAAAAAACATTTTTCAGTGAATACACGTTAATAAATGTAAGAGATATTTTATTTAAGCATTTATTTCGTCAAATCATATATATATATATACTTTTATAGAAAACAAGGATCGTTTTTTGGCAACAATCATGGCTTGGATGTGTATTGAAAGTAGCCAAAGAACAACAAAAGCTGCCAATCCTTCTAATAGGCGCTTTCTCTGCCAGATTTAAATCGGCATCTGGCAGTAATTTATCAACGGAATTTCGGTCTGGCAAATTAATTATGGTTTATCTTATAGCCAAAGTGTAACATAGTAAAATTGCATCTTTGCTAAAATGACGTGAATTTCACACCTTATTTTGCATATAAATGAGGGTCTGGCACGGTGTTAGCAACGTTTAAACGGTCTGGCAATAATGACTTAATATCACAAAATGTCCTTCCGGCCGGTACCGGGAGGAAAAGGTAGCTTACCTATATCTTCGTTTTAAAATTTTAGCTAATGTTACACGAAAACTGCAAGTTAAAATGCAAAGAAACGTTTACAAAAGATTCGTGAATACTGAATTTGAATAAGAAATTCGCCAAATTATTGAGCAATAGCCAAATTGGCTTCATTTATGAAGACTTATTTTGGTCGCCAAATGTCACCAATTTTGGCGAGAATTTAGCGCTAACGCATATGAATATATAGTTTTATGCGTATGATTGGGAAAATTATTACAACAATGAAAGAAAATAATTTGCGAGTAATCGCGTTAATGTGCTGTTTTGTTTCAAAATGTTAGCCACCCTAGAATTTCAAACTGCTCTATCTCAGCCATTTTTTAAGATAGAGGTAAACCAAAAAATGCTCTGGAATCCTCGTACCAAGGCCTAACACCTAATTAAAAAACAAATTTGAACTTTTCACTTTTTGTATATTTATTTTAGTTTTAAATTTTTAAGTGGGTGCCATCTTGAAACAAAATGGCGGACCAAGCTGGCCAACGAACTCGGTCGAGACATTGGTGAGCTTAATACACACAATTAGTTTCATCAAAATTGATTTATAAATACGAGCGTCATCGTATGACATAGGTCAGATATATATATATATATATATATATATATATATATATATATATATATATATGGATATATCTATATATATATAAATCAACATTTGAACGGAGGGTGGTTTTGGAGTCTGGGGGTCATGATCGGTGAAAATATATCGAAATTTTCCGGAACTGCTTTCCTCCAAACGGCTGCAATAGGTAGCTTTATACTTTTTTGTATTGAAAGCTACCTAATAGTGAGCAGAAACAAGTTTTATAATCAAAATTCATGCTAAAATGACGTAATTTTGTCACTTTTAGGTAGCTTTCAATACAGAAAAGTATAAAGCTACCTATTGCAGCTGTTCGGAGGAAAGCAGTTCCGGAAAATTTCGATATATTTTCACCGATCATGACCCCCAGACCCCAAAACCCACCTCCGTTCAAATGTTGATTTATATATATAGATATATCCATATATATATATATATATATATATATATATATATATATGACCTATGTAATACGATAACGCCCGTATTTATGAATCGATTTTGATGAAACTAATTGTGTGTATTAAGGTCACTAATGTCTCTACCGAGTTCTTTGGCCAGCTCTGTCCGCCATTTTGTTTTAAGATGGTGACCATTTAAAAATTTAAAACTAAAATAAATATACAAACAAAATAAAAAATTCAAATTTATTTTTAATTACGTGTTAGGCCTTGATACAAGGATTCCAGAGCATTTTTTGGTTTACCTCTATCTTAAAAAATGGCTGAGATAGAGCAGTTTGAAATTCTAGGGTGGCTGACATTTTGAAACAAAACAGCACCTTAACGCGATTACTCGAAAATTATTTTCTTTCATTGTTGTAATAATTTTCCAAATCATGCGCATAAAACTATATATTCACATCCGTTAGCGCCAAATTCTCACCAAAATTGGTGACATTTGGCGAAATATGCCAAATTTGGCGACCAAAATAAGTCTTCATAACTGAAGCCAATTTGGCTACAGCTCAATAATTTGGCGAATTTCTTATTCAAATTCAGTATTAACGAATCTTTTGTGAACGTTTCTTTGCATTTTAGCTTGCTGTTTTCGTGTAACATTAGCTAAAATTTTAAAACGAATGTATAAGAAAGCTATCTTTTCCTCGCGGTACAGGCCGGAAGGACTTTTTTACCTGCATTGCCCCTCCCCCCACAGGTAAACGCAACCACTTCCACCAGCCAGACCGGCCGCATTCGTACTACGCAATAGAGAGGGAGACTATATAGAAAAATTATCCTTGCTAAAATCAGGTGACGAAAACGTTGCTAGCTCTTAGACTATAAGTATTTGATATGCCGAGTGTCCTAAAAAGGACAACTGATTTTAAAATCCAGTAACTTCGAAACGGTGACAGATATTTAAAAAATACTTGCGGGAGAGTAATGTAAGACGCCAGGAGTTATTTTACTGTGATTCCTGATTTTAGTTAGAATTACCATCAATAGATGGCGCTGCAACCGATAGGAGTGCAATCCAGGCCAAAACAAAAATTACCCAACATTGTTGCAAAAGACGGAGGTTCAACAAATGCAGTCGCTTTCATTCGCTAATACAATCTTTTTCTTAGGGCCCGATTCTGAATAAGATTTTATTGGTGAATGATACCCACTCCATATATTGAACTTCCTTCCTTCACATGATTGCTGAGTGATTTTTGCTTTTGTCTCGATTGTATGTTTATTGCTCGCAGCGCCATTTATTGCTGATAATTCAAACTAAAATTATTAATCGCAGTAAAAATTATAATCAACAATAACACCATACATTACTCTCCTGCAATTTTTTTTTAAACGCCGTGTACCTGTATTCGTGCTAAAAAAAATTTATTGGCTTCATTTCTTCTCAGCTAAATCCTTTCAATATATACATATTTTCCTGTCATAATTCCGGTGACAAGTACTACAATTTCATTGTAGTATTTTCACTCACCAAGCTTACATCAGTTGCTGCATCAATCATTATTTTTGAGATCTTCTCATTTATTGGAATAAAACGCATTTTTGTTTTTGCATTGGTGTTGTTTTCCGCTCTTGATAAATTCCTTATATATGTTCTCAGAACGCCGTTCTCGTTCATTTATGCAATCGGATGATTAGGTACTTTTTGGTGCCCATTTGTACATTTGGTGGCGATGTGGCCAGGTTATTTGCGAAAATAACAAATAATTCGTGAATTAATACGCTCTTCTTCTCGTATTATATTATTTCACTGTGTGTTTTGTCCCCATCTTTTATCTTTTTCTTTCCTGCTAATTATATTTTGTGGTTTATATGACTTGTCGGTTTTACACCCTCTAAGTGCGGTATCGAAATCTTCTGGTTTCTCAAACAGTATGTTAACTTCTTTAATATTTGATAATTCCTCAACAAAGTGTTCTTTAATTTCTGGAGATATTTTTCGCTTAATGTCTGTGACCAATAATTCTGTTAATTGCTCGAAATTTGTTATATTCATTCCACGAACCCATTCTTTCAAATATACTC
The DNA here is from genome assembly GCA_963931845.1 of Maratus michaelseni. Classification (NCBI taxonomy): domain Eukaryota; kingdom Metazoa; phylum Arthropoda; class Arachnida; order Araneae; family Salticidae; genus Maratus; species Maratus michaelseni. The sequence continues at coordinate 135,467,124 of OZ007595.1, forward strand.
TCAATTGGAAACCAAAATCACGCCATTTATCTGTTAGCTACTTTTTGTGTGTCATGCAATTTTGTCTAAATTTTTCAGGTGATATTTTGAATCTTTTTAACAACAAATTTTTTATATACTCGCAGTAATTTATTTCCAGCTCTTTTTCTCTTGTTATTATGCTAGCTACTTCTAATGATAATAAGCTTAATATATTGGATACCTATTCTTCCTTGTCGATTTTCATTTCAGATACTTGTCTTTCATATAATGTTAAAAACATACATATATCACTATTTACAATTTCATAACGATTAGGTAATTTTAAAAAGTCAGAGTTCTTACTTGTTCCACTCTTTGGAGCTATCATTTACTAGATCTTGAGAGTCTCCATCGCGGCTTGTATTGTCTTATTTAAATTCCATCTCCAATTTCTTCTGTTTTAGTTGCAGCTGTAGTCTGTTCTCTTCCGTTATTCTTCTTTCTTCTACTTAAAGCTGTAATTTTCTGTCTTCCGCTTCAATTTGTAACTTTCTGTCTTCCGCTAATCTTCTATTTTTCGCTTCAAGCTGTAACTTTCTGTCTTCCGCAAATTTTCTTTCTTTCGCTTCAAGCTGTAACTTTCTGTTTGCTTCTAACTTTTCTTCTTCTTTTTCTGAATAACAACTTCAACTCAATCCTTGGCGAAATCTTCATCATAATTTTGAGATTGTGTTATCAACTTCATTAAGTCTGTAACCTTTGAATTTTTAGGAATAATCAGTCACAAATCATCGCATAATGCTAATAAATTCACCTTTTTTGCTTTATTCAAAAATTACATAATCTATTCTGCTTAGGTTACGATGAAATAAAATTATCAAAAGTTTGCGCTTTAGCAGTAATTGCAGATATGGTTACGGAAAATGATTATAGTTTATATATGTCAGTTCAATTTACTTCTTGTTTATTTAATAACTTTTTATAAACATACTAACACAAAATAGCTTTTTTATTCCATATCCCCGCCGGACCCTCACTATTTATTGTATTTTAAACTAAAAAATGTATATAACTTTACTTTAATTGAGATTCTTCCATTACAAATACAAATAAACATGTTTAATAAACAATAAAATCTACAGTTGCACAGTCAACATATAATCTTATTAATATTAGTAAGAAATAACGTATAGTATATACGAAGACTTTCTCTAAATGTATACTTTTACAAACTCTTCTGATCCTTGTGTCTTATCACAACCAACGCCTGTGGCTAAAATCTATGGAACAACGGTATTTCGTAGCTTTCCTTTTTTTTTTCTTTCACTAGTCTCGTAATAATCTTGCGATATCATGTATCTATTAATTAAATCACTGAGTTTGTATTATTGAGAACATTGATGCGTAGACGGGTATTATTTATTTTTTATCCCACATTTATAAATATGTATGTATTTTTGTATATGTACAAAAAGTGTCACGGATAATTGAAAGCTATGATAACTGTAATTGTAAAAATAAAGTGATTGTGAGCCTTTTGATAAAAAAGTAGTTAAAATGTTGCTAGTCAGGATAATTCTCTTCATTAATTCGTATTATTAGATTCAGACATTTGACTAATATCTCGTTTCAGCAAAAGCATATTTATAATTGAAAATCTCAGTTTAAAATAATTTTATTGAAGTATGCAACTGGTATAAAGTAAGACGGAATAGCATATCCTCGTGTATTGATGTTCAGTCGTCATTTTCATATCCATGCCTTGCTTTAGTGCCCAATGCCAAGCATAATTTCGACACATATTTTTTGTATTTTACTCAATTATTTAAGCGTTAGCAATATCGATGATAGTTATAACGTTATCTGAAAATGATATTCTTCATCTTATTACTTAAAATTCGATACTTACCTTTGACCTAAAGCTATTCATCTTCACATATGAAAATTAATTTTCTTTATAAAAATGTAACATCAAATGTTTGTGATATATATATTTAAAATTATAATAAGTATGCATATAAAAACTTCATAACATAAAAAGTATTTAAATTAGAAAATATGGTTCATGTTTTATTGGGTGTTTTGCCAAAAAAATTGCGTGGCTGCGTCGGAGCGCACGTTGGTTTAACGGGCAACGTCTGTGGTAGGGAGTCGCTTTTAGTGTATCGGTTTGAAATGAAAGTCACACAATCACTGCGTACCAAATTTTATTTTTAAAATTAGTCGCTGAACCTGTACTTGATTTTTATTTCGAGTAGTATTCGACGAAAAATTTGCGTGCATTGTACTGTGATACGAGAATATGAGACATAAAGGAATTTTATCAACATCGATGTGTCTGATGAACATACAATCGATTGTGGTATTACCCAGTGTTGTTTGTTCTGTTTACCATAGTTGATGCTAAATCTTTTCGAAGCTTTTGTCTGATGCACGCCTTATGTTTTTGCATCAGATCGTTTCCACTAATGTTGATATTCATTAACAGGGAGACGTCTTCGACAGATGTATGGGAATCATCTTCACTCGCTATGACCATTGTTTCGGGTACAGCGACGGTAGAGGTCACTTACACAGTTTTTCACGGAGCGCGCCGTATTATCAGTCTCGATCGCTCGGCGCCGGACATTGTGGAAACTATGTGCCGCACATAACCTCTTTTTTACACCGATATACCTGATCTACATTTTCACCTTCACTTCCACAAGCTGAGGCCGAAGTTTTGAATTTTTCCTCTTTTCGCACACTTACTTTAAGTTTTTTTATGGAAATATTGGCGAAAATACATTTATTATTATTTAAATTGATGGACCTCGACAAACTATATACACAGACACCCGAGTTACCGCGCTACCATATCGTGAGTTATACTGAATGGAAATTAGAGATAGTGCGTGATCTTCGTAATAGAAGGGCGTGACACTCCCCAAATCAGAGAGGAAGAAGACAATATTTCCGTCCAGTTTTCTATCAAAGGAAGATATTATTTCTTTAAAATGTTTGAGAAAATGCATATACATCAATGTAAAAAGCAACTACTTAATTTATGTTAAATTATTATTATCATTTTACTTGCTTTATTAATATAAGAAAAAAAATCTTTAATTTGTGCATTGTTTGTATAAGATTCAATGCCATGAAATAAAAATAAAATAAGTTCTGTAATTTTTTTTATAAAATCACACAAGAAATTATTAATGTCTTCTGTTGATTATTATAATTTTACATTTTTCCCTAATGTCTGAAAAAATAATCTTTAATTTTTACTTTATTTTCCCTAAGTTTAAAGTATAGATATAAGACATTAAGAAAATGCTTTAAAAATCTGCAATAATTTAGTTGCAATAATTACTAGACTTTATTTTTTTTTACAACTCTGGAAAAAAATATGTTCTACACGAATGTAAAAAGCCTATATGGAAATTATTTAACTATTATTATCAGTTTAGTTCCTTAACTAATATCTGCAGTTTTTTTTTTTTTTTTTTTTTTTTTTTTTTTTTTTTACTTTGTTTGGATAAGATGAAAGTACTAATATGAAATACTTAATTAGAAATTAATAAAAAGTAGTCAATATAGTTATATATATTGCTTTAAAATTTGAGGGAAAGTGTATATATAATATATATGTATATACAAAATTGATGGAATTATTATTATAATTTTTCTATTACCTGCTATACTAGCAAACATATAAAACTTTAAAACAAAATTGTTTAAAAAATCTAAATTATAGTTATATTTGTTTTAAAAAATGTCATTATTGAAATAATCACTATAATTTATTTCTTAAAAACTTAGATGGAAATATATAGCTATAAATGTAAAAAGCACACATGGTAATATTAGTCTACTATTGTTCTTTCATTTGCAGTAACAATACTTACTGAATCCCAAACAAATTCAATTTGATCAAATCAAATCCTGTTTTTTCTCAATTATTTCTAGATACTAAAATTTACATTTTTTAAAGGTAAAGTACGACAATTGGGCTATAAAAACATTCCCAAATTTAAAAAATCACAAAAAAAAAACAACAAAAAAAAAACATTAAAACTTACTAATTGGATACACTGCTAAAACTGCACAGAATTGGGCACACAGGAATGTTTGTGAATATATTTAATATTATTACTATATAATTATTATAATTTGTATCGTGTAAGAGTTTATTTTTATTTATTGTTTGAGAGAAATATTCATATCTTCGTAATAGGACCAAATACCATTACGTAAGCATTCTCCATGTATATATGTTTATTTACTGTCATCGCCTCTAGTATTTCAAAGCTTATGGATAGTGCCGATTTTGGCACTTATCGCAGGGTGCTCTGCCCACCACCGCGTCGACCTGCTCGCCCGTTGAAAACTTAAGGTCGTATTAACAAGCTGACCACATATGTTAAAATGCGACACCTCGCTTACGTCTCTGCGGCTAATAGCTAGAGAGTTATTAAAGAAAGAAAATATAGGCGGTTTTCTTCACGGTCAAAATTTCTGTCCTGATACCCATACGTTTCGGTGTGATTTCAAAGGCGTTTCACGTACAAACAAAGTGAGAGACAAACGTCAGGGGTGGCGAACCTTTTGCAACCATGCCAAAATCGCAAGTAAGAAAACTTCACTGGTACATAAAGAAATCATACAATTTGTAATTTTCCAACTGGACGAAAAATGTCCGGGCCAGGATTCGAACCTGGGATCTCTTGGCTGAAGCCGCCACGCTCTACCAACTGAGTTATCCCGGTCGAATCTGGAAGGCATAATTCATCCAGTTAACCTTATTGATCATAGCATCTGGTCTGATATTTTAGACAACTCAACAGAATAGATCGCAGGTAATGGAACTGCTGTAAACACTGGATACGTGATTACACTAGATTATTTTTGACACAATTATTTCAAATCGGTAAAGCAATCATACAAGTTGTAATTTTCCAAATGGACGAAAAATGTCCGGGCCAGGATTCGAACCTGGGATCTCTGGGCTGAAGCCACCACGCTCTACCAACTGAGCTATCCCGGTCGAATCTGGAGGGCATAATTAATCCAGTTTACCTTATTGATCATAGCATCTGTCTGATATTTTAATCAACTCAACAAAATAGATCGCAGGTAATGGAACTCCAGTAAACGCTGTATACGTGATTTCAATAGACTATTTTTAACACAATTATTTCAAATTGGTAAAGAAATCATACAAGTTGTAATTTTCCAACTGGACGAAAAATGTCCGGGCCAGGATTCGAACCTTGGATTTCTTGGCTGAACCCGCCACGCTCTACAAACTGAGCTATCCCTGGTCTGATATTTTAATCAACTCAACAGAATAGATCGCAGGTAATGGAACTCCAGTAAACGCTGGATACACATTACCTGCGATGTATTCTGTTTAGTTGATTAAAATATCAGATCAGATGTTATGATCAATAAGGTTAACTTGGATGAATTATGCCCTCGAGATTCGACCGGGATTGATCAGTTGGTAGAGCTTCGTGGCGGCTTCAGCCAAGAGATCCCAGGTTCGAATCCTGGCCCGGACATTTTTCGTCCAGTTGGAAAATTACAACTTGTATGATTGCTTTACTAATTTGAAATAAATGTGGTAAAAATAATCTAGTGAAATCATAATCATCTTAAAGATTATCGTTTTAATAAGATAATACAGTTTTATGTTTGATTGGAGAACTAAAAGTCTGCTTAAAGAATAGAATTATGCGGAACCAACCAGTTATTAATGCAAGAATTATAAAATTTTAAATTTCTTTGTTGGCTGTTTTAACGCCCGTTTGTCGCGAAATCATTCAATATGTATATTTTAAAGTTCACATGTATGTTTTGCTGTGTGGAGAATGTTAAGAGCAATTTTACCTCAATCAAATTCAAATTATAGTTCTAATAAAGATTTAGTAATGAGTACACCACGGTATTCATGTAACTACCAACACAAAATATGAGCGAGATTCGTCATCGAACACTTGCAACACAGCACAATTTCAATTGTAAATTATTAATATTCAATGGTGAGCTAAAACGGGTATCTATGGGACTCAATGTCATCACTATTAAGCGTATAATAATATATTCCTTGTTTAATCAAACAATTCTGCGATTAAATAAGGCAGAAGACTTTTAAATGGATATTTGCTGACTTGGAGGCAATTGAGATACTTATGTCAGCATGATATCTCTAATATTATGATGCTGGCAATTATGGTGCTCCTATGCAGGCAATATCTAGACAAAGCGTCCTAATGGCCGGTTACAGCTGTCAATAATTAGTTAAGTATCACACATAGAGAAAATAAGGTGTTGGGTGCACTAGAGATGAGACGGGCTCAACCCGAGCCTGAAAGCCGGTGCCCGAGCCCGCGCCCGACACGGGCTCGGGCTCGATTTTTATATCACTCTTCGAGCCCGGACGGGCTTGGGCTCATTCTTTCTGAAACTAACAATCTTATTTATTCTCATATAGAAAAAATAAAAATAATTTGTTCCCCCTAAAAAATTACGTATTCCATTTTAAGTCATTTTAATGCTATTTTAATCAGAATGAATAAAAGGCGAAGCAGAAATCTTATTTTTCTTTTTCAGTTTTAGAATGCTACTTTAAAAGAAAATTTGCAATATTTGCAAATTTATGTGCGGCATTGACGCGTCGACTGGATGATATGGCGCCAGTGGAAAAAAGGCGCGGATAATTTCGATTTTCGTTTGTAAAAGTAGGAAGTTTTTTCAATTGGAACGTTTATGTATTTATTTATTTTTAGATATCTAAAGTGAAGTGAATACTTTCTTTTGTTTATAGTTAATCAGCACTAGCTTAAGATTTTGAAATTTGTAGTCTTTTATTGTGTGCGAGTTTTAATGGCTCTTCATATGAAAATAACGTTAGTGATTCTATTTTTCATCATGAACTCCGCTCTGAACATTTACAAAGTCTCTCACATTTGTAAGTCATAATAATTGTCATATATTTTTATTCCGATAAAAAAGCAATCGAAAAGTGTTTCCACTTTGCCTATAAAAGCATAGGATCTTTCAGATAACGGTGCCAAATTTTGAATTTAAGCTGATTTTCAGGAACACGAATTATTGTTTTAATTAAGGAATCAATTATAATTTACGAAGTACACCTATTTTAAGAAATAGAAAAACGGCATAGGAATAGTAATTTCTTCAAATGTCATTAATTTATTCATAAAACGCACTTCATTAATATGTCCATCAGATTTGCTTATTGGGTGAGAAAATTAAGAGAATCTTTTAAGGAAATATATTTTTATTTCATACCAAATTTCCCTTTTGAAACGATTGAGTCAAAATTCCATAAAATTTAATTATGTGCTATAGATTAACAGTTACTTTCATGTAAGAAGTTTTTTAAATATGAGATATTACTGTTAAAACTTTTTTTAATATTATGCATTTTTTTCGATATCGGGCTCGAGAGGGCTCGGGCTCTGATGGCACAAAATGTTTTGGGATCGGCGGGCTCGGGCGGGCCCGGGCTCCGGAAAGAGAGCCCGAACTCATCTCTAGGGTGCACCTTTACCATAAACCAGAAATTATCTAAAGGGACTTTTGATTACAGAAGACTTGGTGATCGTGACTTAATTAGATACTATTTAATAAAGAAATTATTTATTCATAAAAAATAAACCATCGCGTTGTGTATAGACGAGTATATAACCTATTGCCTTTGTTTTGAATAGGAGTGTAAAGAATTCTCAGTTTTACAAAACAACCCCAAACATATTCTATAACTAAAACTAAAATACTTAAGTTAATAAATTCTAAAGAAATATTTAGGTTTTAAAATAATTACGAAAACACTTAAATTATGAAAACATCTTTTAAACAAACAAATAATTTATTTACATTAAAAACATTTAAAGTAACATCTTAACAATATACACAAATCCTACAAGACTTCCTTTTTAAAAGAAAAGCTAAATACTTATTTTTAATTAACATTATAAGTTATTCTAAACCCTTTTTACAATTGTATAAAACAATTAAAAATTATTGACTAAAGAATGGCACGTTCTTCTGAGAGAGATACCATACATTATTGGCAGTATACATAGTTCTACATAGACGTGGAAAATCATAAAGTAAATTCATACCGTAAACCATTAGAGAGACTCGAAAGTAACCGGAAAGGTGGCTTTAGCTTGGCGTAGGTACACTTTGCTAATTACAGAGAAGCATTTTGGGCATACACGGACCACTCGCACTAAGTAAAATATATACTTGAAAATATTTTTACTACTCCAAGTGCTTACTGACTCTCATCACTCTTTTTCATGTTTTGCTCTCCTCTCTATCTCCTAGTTCTTGTTTTTCCAAGTAGGTTGGACTCCTCCCTATATCCAAAATTTACATACTTGAATTGACTACATACATTGATTTGCATACTTGAATTAAGGTGCCCCTGTGGGCCAATAGTCACACCCACCTTCCTTTATCATCCAATGCCAACTAAGCTGTCTGGTCAGAGGACGCAAATTTTCTTGCCCTTTAATTTCAAGCGACATCTAGGCGCCTACTCTGAGTCCCCCACCTGACTGAAAATTAAAGAGCCACACACGAAGCCTTACTAACAGCCTCCCATAAATTTTCAGTCATAAAACTCTCAGAAACGGCTCCAACCAACATTTTGGGTCGGACTGCGTTCATAAAAATGTCAGTCAGCCCGACAGATAATATTAGACAAAAGATTGTGCCGCCATAATATACTTGAGTAATTACAGTGTACCATTAAAGTAAAAACACAGTAATATACTAATTATACCTAATATGCAAAAAGACATTTGATTTTTTTAATAACAAAATAAAAAAAAAACACTCAAAATATATATAAACATTGATCATAAAATTTCACACAGCAAGATGGTGAACCCTTGCCATCAATTGAATTTATAGATCAGTAAGTTTGGAAGCAAATTATGGCTAAGATAAAACTATATTATTAAATAAAATCCATAGAAAGAATTTTTAATTAGGGTATTTTCAAAGTTAGAATATTCGATTTGAGTTGGAATGTCTAAAAAATATTTACTTGACATTTGGCTCCACTTAACAGAAAGGTTCGTCTTCACTCATCTGCAACGTCATTTATTTAGTAATTCACTCATCCTCGCGGACATACACACGAATAATCCAATTTCCTAAAAATGCAATTCAAAACCAAAGTAAATTGTAAAATATACTACACCCCACCCAAATCTTTGGCTCTTCTGGACTGTTAATAATTTGTTCATTTTTTACATTTACTACATTTTTTCTACTTGACTTTTTTATTCTACAAAATACTGTAATCTAGCGCAAAGGGTGTCATAAACAAACGATGCATTATAAAGTTTGAGAAAACGTTTTAATGAAGAGTTATTAGAACAGTATGTAAGTAAAATTCAAAACTCTCATATGCATTTATGCATGCAACCGTTGATGCATTAGGATAGTATGTCTAGCTACGGATTAATATAGAGCTTGAATGATTTTCGTGCATTTTGTGCATGTAATTACATTATCTTGCGTTGCTGACATTGTGAACTGAGCAACTGAGAAACTGTGGCAACTGAGAAACCACACCCCTCTGAATACATGGTTATGCCCATTCACAGAAATGAAAGCTGAAGGACGGGGGTTTTGTTCAACGTTTTTGTGGTCCTTTGAATTTAGACACCAGTGTTTTCTTAATCTTTTCTGCGTTTTTATTTTCTTCGCAAAAAATATATATATATACTTTTAAAATATACGGGTATTGAGATCTATGAGACCGGTGTAAACACTGAAAACAGTACACCTACGACAGCCCCCATGTTCGTGTCAGCGCGTAGACCTAGTATTCAGAGTACTGTGGAGAAGCCTAGACTGTATTTCATTAGGATTCACAAAGTTTGAAAGTTTCTATGAAATTTAGAAATCACTCATACTTTGTGAATTTATGTTAAATATATACTTTTGATTGTCTGGGGACTGTATATATTAGAGATGTAGCAAACGACTTCGGAATTACAGAGGAACCAGCTCTCTTTGCAGGTTTTTGAGCAATGTGTACACGTGGTGTGGAAGCTATTTATTCTCATAAGAGTTAGAAGTCAGACTGTTTTAAGTTGAGGTTCTTTTAGTAATATGTTGGGTTTTTCTACTTAAAATAAAGTATTATTAGACTTACGTAATCTACGTAGTTTAGATTTCAATGATCCGATTTTTTGTGGTCAGAGAAGAGACTTTGATTCAGTGTAGAGTGTACAGAAATCTTTAAATTGATAGAACGTTTGCGATGGAATTCTTATTATCTAGATAAGAAAGAAATGTTCTCCTCTTAGTTGTTAATTGAGTTTAACTAATATAAATTTTATGAGTTATTAGTTGCACTGATAATCGACCTTTTTAATTATTTAATAAACTTATTGCATTTGTTAAATTTGTAGCATGGCCTCCTTACACGCTGATGGACCCGAAGCGTCCGCATCAAAGTTATATTCGCTACTACAACAAAACAATAATTTAAACAGTTATAAGTAAATTCGTATAAGAAATTCTCATGCCTTCTTATGAAGCAAATGTTGAAAGCACATATTACTATGTTGTCATCATGAATTAATTAGCGTAGTCATGGAAGCAATCTACACTTCTGCTAGGCAGAACAACATACTTCTCATATTAAAAAAAACTACAATTACAGTCGAGTCCCGCTATTCCGAACTAATTGCGACAGAACACTGTTCGGTTTAGCGGGAATTCGGAATAGGCGGATTTCAGTAATAATAATCAATGTATTGACTTGTTAAGGCGTAAATTAAGTTCGGGGACATCTGCTAGTGTCAGCTCTATAAAGCGTTGATTGGCTCGTGGTGAACAGGTTCAGTGAAAGTGTAAATTGAAGGGAAGTGACCTTCGACGACTCATCACCCCACACTACCTATCCCTGTCCCTCCCGCGTTCCAAGAATTACTACCAGGGTTACTGCATTTCCGCTGCCACGGAGTAGTGGCGTAAGATTTTGAGTTTTCGCCAACGTTGACAAATGATTTTGAATTTCGCTCCAGGTCAATGTTTACTCTAGCGGAGTTTGTGTGCGCTTATTGCAAATTTATTGTGAAAATTTATGGTTTCGTGAGTATTGAGTTACTACTTTACCGAGTCACTGTGCCTTTTTTATTTATGTTCGTATGATGTCAACTGTTAAACATTAAACATGGCAAGTAAACGAAGTCTTTCTTCGTGTACTTTAAAAGAAAAACTTGGACTGTTAAAAAGACGGGGCAAGTGCTACTAAATTATCACTCGAAAATTGTGTCGGAAAAGCAACGATTAGTGCCTGGAAAAAAATCGTGTTAAAATTGAGGGGTTTTGTTCTGTTTAAAGTGAAAAAACGCCTGAAAAACTACAAAAAATGACTGTGTCTTCATTTGAAAAACTTGACCACGCCTTAATTTTGTGGTTCGCTCAATAAAGACAGAAAGGGAACCCCATTTCTGGTCCTTTGGTAAAAGAAAAAGCGCTTCAGCTGAAGAAGCTTATGGATGGTGACCCATTTTTTTCAGCTAGCTGTGGTTTTTTGGATCGTTGGAAGAAAAGACACGGAATTAAACAGCTCACTATTTCTGGGGAGAAGCCGTCAACTGACAACGAAGCAGCTGCGAATTAGATAAAACAGTTTTTGTAACAGACATTTGTAACGACATTGTTTCTTCCCAAAATTACTCACCGCAGCAAGTTTACAACGCGGATGAAACAAGACTGAATTTTAAGGCTTTGCCTACCAAAAGTCTTAGTTCGCAAGAAGGGAAATCTGCCCCAGCGTTTAAAAGGAAGAAACAACATCTAACTATTTTATCTTGCAGCAACGCCTTGTCAACAAACTAACTTCCGCTAATGGTAATAAAGGAATCGACGAAACCACAAGCGTTCAAAAATATTAACATCAACTCACTGCCTGTGTATTATAAGAATAAAAAAAGGCTGGGATGGAACGGGACTTGTTGAAGGGATGGTTCGAGCCCCAATTTGTCCCTAAAGCGACTGAGTTCAATAGACAAAATGGATTGCATAATCGTGCTCTGCTCGTTATAAGCAATGCTCCGTACCACCCAGAAGAAACGGAACTTTTTTGTGGAGACATCAACGCAGTTTTTCTGCCACCGAATGTTACTTCAATTCTTCAGCGTATGGACTAGGGTATGTTGCAAGCCATTAAACAAAAGTACAGAAAAATGCTGCTTCGCACCTTACTTGAAGAGGATGAAAATGAACTCACAATCCTGCAAAAACTTAAGAAAATTGCAATAAAAGGTGTGATTTATTGGATGGATGAAGCAGAAGGACTCAGAGGAAAACGAGGAGGAGGTGAACGCTCAAACTGAACTCATATCACACACAGACGCGACAAACGCTCTTGAGCTCGCCTTACGCTACGTCGAACAACACGCTTCATCAACACCAAATGATGTTATGTTCATGCGGCGATGACGGAACGTTGCATCCTCAAGTCGATTCAGTGCTCTTCATCAGAAAAAAATCACTGACTTTACTTCTTAAGTGTGTGTAAATTAGTTATTTTCTGTGTTTATCAGTGATTAAAAATGATTCTACAGAATTGTATAAATGGAGCCGACATGTACTGTTAGTAACCAGATTTCATTCCAATTCGGTTTCAGGCGTTTTCATCAAGCTTAGGCTTTATGTATGTCTCTATTTAACTTCTTTGTATAACAATAAATGTACGTTTTTTCACGAACGTCTTTTTAATTTTTCCTGTTTTTAAGCAAAAAAAAAAATCGGTATTTTTTATGAACTCTGTTCGGAATAGCGGGGTTCGCAATAGCGGGACTCTACTGTAATATCAGAAATTATTATAAAATACGCAATAAAACAATTAAAAAAACCCGATTAAAAAGATAATATGTTTAGAAATTGTTGGATTTTTTTTTTCAGAATTGAACAATTGTTCATGTACAAAATATTCTTAAGAATGGTCATAGCATTATTTTTTTTTATATAAATCTAAATTGTAATGCAAACATTTGTTTGTTTCATTAACGTTTTGCATCGAATAAATAAGATGATTTTATTTTATTTTATCAAAATAGAAATCTGTTTATGAATAATATGCTTCTTAAACAATATTTAAATAAATTTACTTCCGATAATCCGAAGCGCACAGATTATGAAAGAAAATGCAAAATAAGTTTTTAAATGTAAAAATAAACTCATTCTTTCGTAATATATGAATTCTTAAAGATATATTGAAAGATACTTAAACCTTTATAGTTGGAAGCGTTTCAAAAAGGGGATAAAGGTATTAAATCTTAGAATATATAACACAAGTTTATTTCGCTTTAAAAAACACACAATCTTTTCCAAAACGCATGATCGCTCTTTTGAGATTTAATATTTACAGACATTTAGAAGAACCAGATAAAAAAATTTAATTTAATACTGAATCGAATAAAGTACAGGGTGATCTTTTAAGTGACAGTGTTTGGAGCGCCCTGTAGCACGATCTAATAGCCAAAATGGCACCAAATTTGGTATTTAGACTAATCAAGACATGGGAAAAATGATTCCATGAAAAAAAATTAGTTCCAAAAATCGCCGATAGGGATTTTTGGGACGCTTTGCAATGTATAAAATGTGAGAAAAGAAAAATACTAACAAATACAATCGTACAGTTAAATTATTAATGTTTATTTACTACATTAACTTCCCCGGTGAGGACTTAGACCACCTTTAATGTGAGCTCCGTTCTCAGAAAAAACACCATGCATTCTGTGCACAACTTGTGTTCTCCTGTGTCCATTCTGTGTTCTCCACAGCCGTACATAACATATCACGAGGAATATTCAGCATTGTCTTTGTTATGTTGTCCTTTAGAATAGACAAATTTGATAGTCCACCAACATAAACTTGAGATTTCAAATAACCCCAGAGCCAAAAATCGCATGGCGTGAGGTCAGGAGAACGAGGCGGCTATGCAACTGGAAAACTCCGACTTATGACTCTATCATCAGTGAAGGTTTGGCGCAACAGCTGCTTTACCTTATTACCAATGTGTGGCGGAGCACCATCCTGCATAAAGATTGTATGTTGGAGACGGTTTCTTTGCTGAAGTTGTGGAATAACAAACGTTTGCAGCATTTCGTGGTACCTTTCTGCATTTATGGCGCACGTTTCGGGTCCTGTCGGAGTGATGGTCTCAAAAAAGAATGGCCCAATTACGAATTCGGCTGTAAAACCACACCAAACAGTGACTTTTGGGGAATTCAATGGGATTTCATGCACGCACAGTGTGGGGATGCTCAGAAGCCCAAATTCGGCTATTTTGTGTGTTTACGGACCCATTGAGATAACAATTGCACTCATCTCCCCACAGAATGTGCCATGGGAAAGCATCATCAATTTCTACCCTGGCAAGAAACGATCGAGCGAATGTCACTCGCTTATCATAATCACTTGGTTTCAGTCCGTGCAAGAGGCTGATTTTGTAGGGGTAAAATCCAATAACACGCCGCAAAACTCTCCATACCGTGGAATAATTCATGTCCAATTGTCGAGCTACACCCCGGTCGCTGCTAGTACCAGCAATGGTTCCCTGCGATCCTTCGGCAATTGCAGTTGCCACATCAGTTATTACATCTTCTGATACTTGTTTACGTCCTCTCCCAGCGCGAATGGTCAGTGACCCCGTTTCCTCGAACTTCTTAATCATTTTCTTAAGACCATTCAGCGATAAAGGCCCCTTTCGTAATTTTTTTCTGGTTCGAAATTCCCGAAGAGCTGCGGATGGATTACATTGATTCATATAATACAGCTTCACCAGTAACACACGTTCCGGTAACGTGAGAGGCATGTCCACTGGAACTCGTTTACTTCAGCTGAGATTATTTGTCGGAGCTGTCTACTACATACTTTTATAGCCTCTATTACTGGCGCTGTCATCGCACAGCATTTGCATTTTTCTTTGATACCCGTGTTTTATGCTAATTCTCGTTATTGTAAGCTACAGAAGCGCCACAAAATGCCCTAGCGGCGATTTTTGGAACTAATTTTTTTTCACGGAATCATTTTTCCCATGTCTTGATTAGTCTAAATACCAAGTTTGGTGCCATTTCGGCTATTAGATCGCGCTACAGGGCGCTCCAAACACTGTCACTTTAAAAAAGATCACCCTGTATTTAATTGAAAATTAGCTTTTCAATAAATAATTAAATCAGAAAGAAGAATAGGATATTAAGAATGAAATTATATTTAACAAATTTGGAATGACGCACAGCAGTATTATTTAAGCAAAATTTATTTAATCAAGTTATCTTATTTATTAATTTTGCATATTTTATTGTATATAATCTTTTCGGTGTGAGTACTATTTGTGTTGAAAGGGCTTTTCGATTTTTTTAATGAAGACAAATTTCAAATGTTATTTTTTTATTTTTATAAAATTGATAAAAACATAGACTATAAATGGAGAAAACAAATTTAATAGTAAATATGTAAAATGAAATATTAATAATAATTAACCATTCGTCTAACAAAATAATATACTTAGTTATAAATTATTAAAACAAAAAAAAAGGAATTTTTTCATTAACATTTTGCATCGAGTGTATAACTTAAAGAATTTTTTTATTTTTTCATAATATGATTATGTTTAAAACTCATTTATTTTTAAACTATATGTAGAAATTAATGAATTTATTCCATTAATCTGAGATACATATATGATGAAAGAAAATTAATCAATAGCTTTTAAAAGCAAAGTGAAACTAATTTTTCCGCAATCTGTAAAATCTTAAAGATACACTTAAATGTACTTGAATCTTTACCATTCGAAATGTTTCAAAAATGGAAAGGAGATATTAAATCTTAAAATATATGTAACTTAATGTAACGTTATTTATAAAAAAGCACAATCTTTTAAAAAAATGTATGATTTCTCTCTTAAGACTGAATGATCTATAAATATTTAATGACCTTTAGGAACATTTATATGATTTAGATATCGTTTTTAATTTTTTCATACTAAATCTTCTGAAATATGTAATTTAAAATTAGCTTTTCATCAAATAATTAGATTAAAAAGTATTTGATCGGATATTTAGAAAGGAAATTTATTTGAGAAATTGCAGCCTATCTGACACAAAAACTACTAAAAAAATTAACTAAACAAAGTTTTTTTTTTATTATTATTTTCCTAATTTTATTCAATATATTGTTTTCCTTGTGATCCGGATTTGATGTTGAAAATTGTTTTCGACCTTTTAAAAAACGTATCATTCTCTACTTTGCAATTCGTTTTTATTTATAAAAACATATACATAAATAAATAATCAAAACAAATGGCATTTTAAACTCTCTTAAAAAAAAAAAAAGTAACTATCTCTACCATTTTCGTAACTAAATTTATTATGACCGGTCCTCTTTCTCGGCTTATATTAAAACAATATTGCATATAAACAATGAAAAATTGTGGTTTTTGCCGAAAAGCCATTTGAGGCTCACTGTGGAGATGAGAAAAGTTTTTGGTTTCTGTCTGTGTGTCTGTCTGTCTGTCTGTTCCACGATAACTGCCGTAAAAATCGTCATATTAGGTTGATTTTTGGTGGGTATGTTGGTGAGGTACCCGGAATTAGCTGTATAGTTTTTAGTTACATTTCATTCAATCGTTCGAAAAAAATAGAACATTTCTTTTTAGTTCATAATGCTTTCCTATGGGAATGCGGACGATTTTCAAATCGCATATTTGAATAATGGATTTAAAAGTAAAATTACTAATGCTAAATTTCGATATGGCGGTTTTAAATGTATCTAATAGCTTTGAAAAATTGCTGATATATTCATTAGAATTTAGAAATTAATTGTTTAAATTATTTAAAAAAATTTGCATCTGTTCGGGAAATATAAAACATTTTGTTTTCATATTTTTTTACAAATTTTAAAATGCATTTCTTTTTACTTTGCTCTTTTATTTTTTAGTTGCTTAGCAACCATATTTCAGAGAATTTCAAGATAATAAAATTCAACTAACTGGCACTATTTTGCTGCAATATATTATTATCAAAATATGTTTATCAAAATTAATTATCAAAATAATTTTAATTAGCTGCATTTTATTACTAATATTAAGAAAATAAGTTTTCTGCGACATTAGAAAATACTTTTGAAGCGCCTTCTTTTGGCGCAAGTTTCTTTTCTAGATAAATAATGACGACAAAAGCAGGGGGAACAACAACTCGGTCCACACAAGTTTTCTCCATCAATACAAATTTAACTTGTTTCAGACTTTGTTTCTTTCGTATCGTTAAAAACTCTAACTTTGTCAAATGAACCTTACCGGTTCAAGAGAATAGTATCGAATTTAGTTTACACATATATATTCTCATATTTCATTATAGTTGTCATGCCTGGTGACGTCGGAGTTTATGGCAACCCTTTTTTTCCCTCTTCGACTACTGAGTAAGAGAGACGGTAGTAGTGTTTGGCTGGAGGCCAAAGTGAAAGGTTGTGTACGTGCGGTGGGCACGTTATGAAAATAAATTTAATGGTTTGATAGAAGGAATAATATTGTATTTGCTGCTACTACGGCTCTTGTTCATTTAAATATATATATATGTGTGCTTCATGTTTTGTTGTGATGTGCTGTCCCAATAAACTTGTTTATTGTGAAAAATAGCTGAATCCTTGTGTGATTGTAAAAGCGTAGAATAGAAGGAGATCGTTGAGATATCGAGCTTGAGATTTAAAAAGGTGCGAACGAAGAATAACCCGAGGGAGGTTTTTTTTAAGGATATTACACGCTCATCTTTGTTGAACCGGAGCTTGGATTTATGAATGAAGTAAGTCGCATGATTCCTTATGTTTCTTCCTGAAGTAAAAAAAAAGAACTTACAGAATAGAATCATATTTGAGAAATATTTTATGATTGAAAACAATGTGCTAACTTTGGTAATATGAGATTTCTTTGATACGAGATATTTAGAGTATTAGTAAATAAGTGTTAAGAGTAAAAAGTAAAATGTTTAATAATTAAGGGCTAAGAAAGGAAGACCCAGTTGTTGTAGCCACAGAATTGGGCATTAAAGTAGAAAGTGACCACAGGATAATAGATTTAAAAGCATTAATTGAGGGAAGCGAACAGTATGCAAAAGATAGTGAATTTATAAAAGAATTTTTAAATACAACGGTGTCAGATCGCATAGAAAGGGAAAAGCATGACGCAGAAGTTGCGAAATTTGACAAAGAAAAATCTAAATCAGAACAAGATACGTTATTGGAAATCGAAAAAACTAAGCTAGAATTAGTTACAGCTCAGATAGAGATGGAAAAATGCAAAACGAGTATATAAATTCTGACACAGGGGGGGATGGACCCAAGCCTAATTCGTTATAAGCACTAATCAAAAGCGTCAAAACTTTGACTATTACAATCCCCAGCAGGCCCGAATCGTGGAAGTTATTTTTTACTTCGCTCGAGAAAGCATTCGAAATTAAAAATGTCGCAGAGGAATTAAAGGTTGAGATTTTGTTTAATTTGGTAGGGGAACGAGCAGCGCATTTGTTAGTGTACGCGAACACTGAAGAAATGAAAGATTACCAAAAGGTTAAGGCGTTAATCTTAAAAGAATTTCAACCCACACCAGAGGCTTGCCTCGAAAATTTTCTCTTTGCCAAAAGATCGAAAAATGAAAATCACATGCAGTTCGCTAGTAGGCTCAGAGCCAATTGGGATTTCTATTGTGAACTGAGAAAAGTTAATGATTTTGACACGCTTAATGAGTTAATTGTCAGCGACAGATTATTAAGTTCACTAGATTCGAAGATGCGAAGTTATGTCAGGATAAAACAATTAGATAATTGGTTAAAACCACGACAAATTGTGGAATTATGCGATAATTGGTGCACTTCAAAGGGCAGAACATTTTCGGAACTATATGATAAACCGGTAAAACCCCACAGTCATGACGAATCGGGAACTGTAAATCACAATAATGGAAAATATGTACCACCCCATGTCAGAAATAATTTTAACTTTCGTGGCGACAGAAAGATAAATGCGTCTACTAGAGAATGTAAACTTTGTAAACAGACAACACATTTACGGTTTTGTCCGAATAATAATGAAAGAGATAAAATTGGAAGTTTGCAAAATCAAACAAAAAAAAGATTCTTTGATCGGAAAAAATAAGCAGGATGATAAAATAATTGCCAAGGTTGAAACACTCTGTTTTGGAAACGAGCCAATAAATACAAGACCTTTTCAATATGAACATTTGTGGATAGGGGGGAAAGAAATTAAATGTGTCTTAGATAGCGCGGCAGAAATACCTGTAGTAAATTCTAATCAATTACCGGATTCATTGTGAAATAATGAAAATTCAAAAATTCAAAAATTCAGTTAATATCGGCTTTTGGAGAAAGAATAATTGCGAATCTTATGACATTACCTGTAGCTTTAAAATCCGGAGAGTCAAATTGCTTGTTAAATAGCGTAGATGTACTGTTTGCCGTTACGGATAAATTATATGGGACATGTATTATAACACCGGCAATTCATGAAATATTACGGTTAGCTAGTAACGAGGGAAGGGAGGAGACGCACAGACAGAAATGTTCTTTGGCGCCAGTAAATGATACGCAATCGGAAAGGGGTAATGAAATTGAAAGTCAAAAAGGGGAAGACAACCAAATGGAGGGGGATGATATAAATATTTAAAATTTATGCTGGCGAGGTGGAAATCAAAACGCGGAGAGAGAATTAATGATTAGTTGTATTGAAAGGAAAGATAATAATGGAGATTTGAATGCGAGTCAACGGTCGGACGCAAGTATATACAAGGAGCAACAGAAGAGTTGCGAAACGTTACAGGTTGCTTTCAATGACGCGGAAAAAGGTAAAAACGGGTTCGTTATAGTAGATGATTTGTTTTATCATAGAGAAAGAGTCACGGGGGATGGTGTTATGCAATTGGTTGTACCAAAGGTGAGAAGGGGGAAATTTTAAAAATTATGCAGGAATCAATTTTCGCTAATCATCTCGGTGTGAAAAAACAAAAGAAAGAATTCGTTATTCATTTTATTGGCCGAATATGTCACGGGATGTAAAGGATTATTGTAAATCTTGTAAAGACTGTCAGTTACGGAGTAGAGAGAGGGCTAGCGATCAGATACCAACTGTCCCAATTGAGAGATCGGAATTTCCGTTCGACGTTGTAAATATTGACATAACTGGAAAAATTGAGCCACCTTCAGCGCGTAGACATCAATATGTACTTACCTTAGTGGATCAGCATTCGCGGTGGCCGGAGGCGGTCCCGTTAAGAACAATTACGGCTAAAGCTACGTGCGATGCATTATTAGAAATATTTATGCGAACAGGGGTACCCCGCGTAATAGCGAGTGATCAGGGCAGAAATTTTGTTTCAGGTTTAATACAGGAGTTTCATGCTAGGCTAGGAGCGGCTACTAGATTTGCAACGCCAGGGCATCCACAAAGCTCGGGAATAGTGGAGCGATATAATCAGTTTCTGAAACGCATGTTACACCATATAATTCGGAGCGATTAAAAAAATTGGGATAAACCCCCTTATTTATTATTTGCCTATAGAGAAATTCAGAATAGTACCACGGGAGTATCGCCATTCAAATTAATGTACGGAAGGGAGGCGAGGAGGCCATTAGCAGCATTAAAATCCACATGGTCAGGAGAAATCCCACTACCCATAAATTTTGGAAAGAGCGCAACCGAATATCTTCAGGAGTTAAAAATTAATTTAGAAAGGGCGGCGGAGCAAGCAGCAATAGTAGCGGAATTTGAACAAGGCTCGTATGCGAAGTACGCTAATCGGAGAGTGATTTACAAGGAATTTAGACAGGGGACCAGGTATATGTATTAATCCCGGATTCCACGAACAAACTCTATGCTATTTGGACGGGACCAGCCTAAATTGTAGCACGCTGTAAGCCTGATTCTTACAAAGTAAAATTAATAAATGGGAATGTTAGGAATATCTACGTAAATAAGATAAGAAAATTTACCGCCACAAAAAAAGGCGCCACACCCGGTAGTGTGCGTGATGAAGAAAGATGGGGCCCTCCGACTGTGTGTAGATTTCAGAGCTTTGAATTCAATCACTAAAACCGACGATTTCCCGATGAAAAACGCTACGGATCTTTTGTTCAATATTGGCAGCGTCAATGTAATAACTACAATTGATTTATTAAAAGGATATTGGGCCATACCACTGGAAGCAGAAAGTCAGGGGTTAGCATGTTTTAAGACGCACAGGGCTCAATATCGCTTCAAAGTGATGGCCTTTGGGCTCCGGAATGCAGCTGTGACATTTCAGAGAGAAATAAACGAAGCGCTTTCGAAATACAAGAACTTTGCTAGAGCTTACATAGATGATATTGCTGTTTTTTCAGAAACATGGTCAGAACATATGACGCATCTTGACACAATATTTTCTAAACATCCAGAATTAAGGTTTTCAGTCAACCTGAAGAAGTGTGACTTTGCGAAAAACCAGATTAAATATTTAGGACATTTCATCGGGGAGTCCGGCAGCGATCGAAACGATCCAGACAAAGTTGAAGCCATTCGAAAATTAGCCATTCCACAGACAAAAAAACAACTTAAGAGTGTCCTTGGATTGTGCAATTAATACCGCGATTACCTGCCTAAGTAAGCTGAAACAGCATACCCTCTGTCAGAACTTACTAAAAAGAACAGTCCTGAGAAATTGTGCTGGTTGGAGGAACATGACAAAGCATTCAAGGAGCTAATGAGGGGTCTCGTTGAGGCATCTAGTCTTTATACACCAGTGATAGGGTTAATCTTTCACCATACAATGTGATGCATCTGCAATAGGCATCTGTGCATGTCTATCTCAACAGAAAGATGAAAGACTCTATCCAGTTAGTTATGCCAATCAAAAGCTCACCAAAACTCAACAGGCTTGGCCGACCATTGAACGGGAGGCCTATGCGGTTATCTGGAGTCTAAAGAAGTTCGAAACTTGGATTTTTGGTTCGCCCGTGGAACTTATCACCGATCACAACCCATTGACTTTCATCACCAAAAATGCTCTCCAATCTTCCAAACTGCAGCGATGAGCATTAGCGTTGCAGAAATATGACATTATGATTTTACACTGTCCTGGTGCAAAGTTGACGAATGCTGATGCATTATCTAGAATGGAGACAACAGACTAGTAAAATTGACTATAAACTTTTGATGAACATTTAATGACTATTTAAAATCAAAAACTTTTGTTTATGTTGCAGCTCTAATTTAATTTCATATTAACTAGTATTCTGTATCTCATTTGTTATTTGCATTTAGTATTATGTATTATGAAACATTTATTGTATTTTTATATTGCAGTAGCTAGCAGGAGTTTCCAGAAATGTCCCAGAGGTGCTTTAAGTATTGTTTTGTATTTCTTTATATATATATTGTTCATCATTGTTCATTAGTAGTTTAATAGTAGAGAATGAAGTGCAGTTACGTCACATACCCCTTTTTCAATCTTAGGTGGGGGGTACCATGCCTGGTGACGTCGGAGTTTATGGCAACCCTTTTTTCCCCCTCTTCTACTACTGAGTAAGAGAGACGGTAGGAGTGTTTGGCTAAAGACCAAAGTGAAAGGTTGTGTACGTGCGGTGGGCACGTTATGAAAATTAATTTAATGGTTTGATAGAAGGAATAATATTGTATCTGCTGCTACTACGGCTCTTGTTCATTTATATATATGTGCTTCATGTTTTGTTGTGATGTGCTGTCCCAATAAACTTGTTTATTGTGAAAAATAGCTGAATCCTTGTGTGATAGTAAAAGAATAGAATAGAAGGATATCGTTGAGATATCGAGCTTAAGATTAAAAAAAGTAAAGAATAACCCGAGGGAGGTTTTTATTTAAGGATATGACAATAGTACTGCATAAACATAGTCTAGATTTTTTCGATCACTTGAGTACTTGAGCGCAACACGACGGATTAATTTTATTATATATAAAACCTGTTACTGCTATTACTAAACGAAACAACTTCGAGTATTTTTACATGATAAATTTAATTTTTGCTTGCAATATAATGAAGTATATTTTTTATGAATCAAGAAGAAAATTCAAAATCTGAATTTTCTATCTCTATATGTAGATATGTATGTCTTATACACATACATACATACATACATACATATATATATATATATATATATATATATATATATGTACTTTAATCGAACCACATACGTTTTGATAAAAATGGTACAAAGATGGCGTAACAAAATCGATACGGCATCCAAAGTAAGGCTAAATTATCTAAAGCAAAGTGTGTGTTATATTTTTAAAATATAATATTCAAAGATGAGTGAGATATACGTTATTTATGGATTACAAGTCACTTTTTTTAAAAATGAATTACAGAAACTACATATTTTCAAAATTTATTTTCGAGAAAAATATGAATTGTAACCTACGGTTTTGTTTTACCAAAAATCGATTTCTATCCAAAATATAACTCAAACTTATGTCAATTACTTTCTGAATTATACTTAAATAATTGCCCGCATTCCAATTTGTTTCGCAAAAATTTAAAATGATTTAAACATTTAAAGTTACAAATTTTAAACCTTTCTTAAATCTTAAAGTACTTGACCGAATGACGTCTCACTGGATATCTTGAGGTAACCTTTACCGGAAAAATCCAAATATGAGGTCACAATTATCTGTTTGTAATACAAATTTCAGAATTTGATAGTATTTCAGTAGGAATATGACCACCAAAAACACATTTAGGCATACCATTATTTAGTAGATGTTATTACTAATCGAATGGTACCAGTCGCATACTTATGCGATGATTTGCGGAAGAGTAAGAAGGGAGAGTAACGCTGTTGCTTCACAACTGTACATTTCTTTATTGCGTCCATCAGGGATAAATTCACACATTGGAATTATAATTTTTATCATTCTCATTATATGAACAGTGTTATTTCCATCAGTCGTATTAAAATTAATCTCTACATTATCTGCTTGCGTACTGTATTAAGACACCTGACTCAGTCAGATGATATAATTCGAGGTTATGAAAGCAAAACCACTGAAATTTGGTATGTAACAGTATAATTATAGAAAGGGACAAACTCAAAACTTCGTAAAAGACCTATCAGTCTGTTTTATATACATCCTGTTTGAAGAGATACAGACAGCTTCACAACTGTACATTTCTTTATCCGTCCATCAGGGATAAATTCACATATTGGAATTATAATTTTTATCATTCTCATTATATGAACAGTGTTATTTTCATCAGTCGCATTAAAATTAATCTCTACATTATCTGCTTGCGTACTGTATTAAGACACCTGACTCAGTCAGATGATATAATTCGAGGTTATGAAAGCAAAACCGCTGAAATTTGGTATGTAACAGTATAATTATAGAAAGGGACAAACTCTAAACTTCGTAAAACACCTATCAGTCTGTTTTATATACATCCTGTTTGAAGAGATACAGACAGCTTCACAACTGTACATTTCTTTATCCGTCCATCATGGATAAAGTCACATATTGGAATTATACTTTTTATCATTATCATTATATGAACAGTGTTATTTCCATCAGTCGTATTAAAATTAATCTCTACACTATCTGCTTGCGTACACTGTTAAAAATTTGCAGCAAACTGTCCAGTCATTTGACCGTTTTTGTAGGAAACGGTTATATAACCGTAATATAACTATATTCTGACCGTATTATTGCTCATTTTATGGTCAGAATATAGTTACATTACGGTTACGTAACTGTTTTATACAAAAACGGTCAAATGACTGTACAGTTTGCTGCAAATTTTTAACAGTGTACTGTATTAAGACACCTGACTCAGTCAGATGATATAATTCGAGGTTATGAAAGCAAAACCGCTGAAATTTGGCATGTAACAGTATAATTATAGAAAGAAGCAAACTCTAAACTTCGTAAAACACCTATCAGTCTGTTTTATATACATCCTGTTTGAAGAGATACAGACAGGCCAACTAATAATTGTGATGAAAACCGATTGTTGACACACTGCAGACATAATAGCATACCCTATAGTTGTCAATTTCGTTTCCAAATACCCTGTCTTGCATTTTCTTTTGTCAGCAATTATTTCTTGAAAAGAATGTAATAAAATTTGCGGAAGTTCTGTATTCGTACCGTGTCAGCAATTGAATTAGAGGTGTACAAGAATTTTTTCCAGAAGTAGTAGCACGAATACCTTCTCTGAAGCGTTCTTCTTCTGCTTTAACTTTTTCATTTTCATACCCATACTTGTGTATTATAATATACTTTTAGTTTCGCGAAAACAAAGAAGTATGTTTCAGTCAGACTTCATTGAAATTACAATATTTCTTCCGAAATATCTCATTAGTATTAAATCTTTTTGTTCTGACCTGTTTGTTCTTCCTTTTTTCTGCTGGTGAGTGATCTGTGATCACCATTATTTTCTATATAATAAAAATTTTCTTTTATCGATTCTCTAATGATTGTACAATAATCTTTTTTGTCTCATTTTCTATACTGGCATCTTAGGCGCAAATCATGCACAATGGCTTAAAGTCAAAAGTGTTATTCCTAATTTAACACGGATAATTTGATATAGTGGGCTGTTGTTCTTTTTGGAGTCGGTTTTCTTGCTTCAATGGTACATTCCTTAGTGTACTGTTTACAACATTCAATATATACAGTCACAAAAGTCACATTATTTAAACATTTTGTGTGAACGTTACTTCCAGAATTACTTGCCTTTTGCAAAGTTTCCAGTATATGAGGAACATCTACTGTGTAACTATCCGACAGCGGTTTTACGCATATAAAACAGGTATAAGATATTACACTAATCGCATTGATAATAAAAAATGAAACGGAGTAATATAACACGAAAAAGAAACTTTTCTTATCGTCGAAAAACTAATTTACACTGAACTAAAATAAGTACAAAACTAAATATTGGCGAGACTTCATTGACCGCAACAATGTAAGCAACTGTGCAAGTGTACATACGCCACACGGGCAATTTAATCGAGAGACTACTTATCGAATCCTGTTTACTTTGAATCATTTAAAGGAGAATGTTAAAAATATTTTATATTATTTATACAAAAATAATATTATTTATAAGAAAATGTTTGTAAGTAAGAAACTTTTTATTTATTATATTTTATTTGCAATTCAACATTACTCATTTTTTTATATAATCAGCGTCTTAAAGTAAAACGTATTTCGTGCTCTGTAGTTTATGCAGCGATATGCCATAAACAAATGCCCTTGTATATCCTTATCAGCGTTTGAGCTAGAAAAGTGTTAACTTGACGGGAAAAAAAGTCTAAACTAATCGCATAGATAGTTATGTTTCCTGTAAATTTCGTAATAACCGTTATCGACGTACGTTGCAAAGGATACGAGTTATTCGGTAAAAAACTGAACTCTCACCTTTTAGTTTTCGACGCCCAACAACAATTTTGGAACGGTATTTTATACCTTATTTATAGCATTGAGGAATAAAAAAATCATATTGGTATAGTTTTCGTATTGGTGGACAGGCTCGTATAAATTGACTGGCCTATTATAATTGTCCGTGAAAATTTTCGTTGACATTGACTTCCTTTCTCGCAAGCTGCATAAACGCAACTCAATAACTTAAATCAACATATTTCATCTTCAATACAAACTGAAATCTTAAATGTAAGTATTTAAAGAAAGTTTTGCGTAATATTTCCAGTGTGGGTTTTTAACTTATTGGTTTTAGATCTAGAATATATTAATAATAAGTTTACAAAATTAGTCACAACTCCTCTAGTCCAGTCCTCTAAATCGCTTTGACGAGGTACTTAGACATAAAGCAGCGTAGTAACTGTCTTAATCAAATACTCTTAAGTTCTTTAATTTTTATATATAACTATGTAACATTTTAATTTAATTTAGTCATTTGCTTTCATGGAATTTGAATTTATACAATTATGGTCTTATATCTATTCAGATATGTGTGATTTGGAATTACATGGTGGATGTTTTTTCACCATTGAATGACAGGCAAACATATTCCAGATAATTTTCTCTTTCAGCTTTTCCTGTTTGTTTGTTTTTATAGAAGAGAATTTTGATAGTATGTTTTGTATGTTTTATTATATTTCTGGGTAATATTGAAATAAAGGAATTTAAACAGGTGATAAAACTTACTTATATACATAACACATTGATATTTCCTTAGAAAATGAGATAGAAAAAGAAAAGCCTAGAACTGAAGTTCTTGTACTTGTAATAATTTCTAAAATGTTTTTGGGAGATACACTGCTCAAAACAATTAAAGGATATTGCAGTTTTAGGTGGATTTTGTATCTGGGAAACTTTTTAGCTGATTGATACATGGTCGACAGACATAGTAGGTTATATGAGAATAAATTACACATGTTTAGCAGAAAAAAATGCATTTTATTGCGCATTTGTGTACAAAAGGAAAAAAACACAATTTGTGCATATGGGAAAAAAGAATAAGAAAAGGTGTTTTCTTCAAAGAAAATCATTTTCAGTAGGGGGTATGGTTTCCACGGGCGGCCAGCAACG
This sequence comes from Maratus michaelseni, assembly GCA_963931845.1. Lineage (NCBI taxonomy): Eukaryota > Metazoa > Arthropoda > Arachnida > Araneae > Salticidae > Maratus > Maratus michaelseni. The sequence goes on from OZ007595.1 coordinate 135,494,701, forward strand.
TTGAACACCTTTGAGGCATGAACTCAATGAGGCTATTAATGACGAGTCCTGGTCTTCGGCCTGCACATCCACTCTCCAAAAAAACGGTTCCAGATCCTGGAAATGACACTTTGTGACACTCCAATGGCTTGCGCTACTTCGGTTTGAGTTTGGCCCCCTTCTAACCTACCAACAATTCTCCAAGCTTCTGAATCTGTCAAATGACTTTGCTGAGACATCGTACTCATCGAAACAAAGCAATCACTGAATGCCGATCATCCTTGTCTTCATTCTCTTTTATCCAGTTGAAAGTCAAATTTCATTCGCTGCCGCTGAAGCGACGTTTTTGACGTCGAACTCAAAATTTGCATACTCCACAGTTTGAAAACCAGAAAAATTTGCATTTGTGATTCTCTTCTTCTATTTTCGGCAAAAAAAAATTTCGTTTATATCTTTATTTTATATAAAACTTCAAATATCATTTAATTGTTTTGAGCAGTGTATTTAGCAATAATGAATTACGTAAAGGTTTGTATGATTTATAAGCACCGTGGACGTTGCAATGCGCAGAAAAAAAATTAAGTGTGTATTTAATCCAAAATATAGTTCAATTAATGAAGCAAAAGTTATCGAAAAGTTTGTAGGAAATAGAATGAAGTTAATCGTTCCGAAATATAGTACATTTTGTTGATAAAAATACAAATACATCTGTTTATCAGCAATCAACATATGTTAAGATTGCTTCGCTGTTTTTCTTTTTATAAAAAAATTCCACTACATTTGCATTAATAAAATTTTATACATACTTCTTTGCGCATAACTGCAAACAATTGCAATTACTTTTTTTAAATCACCTGGATAAATATTACGTGATATTTAATTTTATTCTAAAACGCGTATCGTGCAATATCATAATTTCTTTTTAAATAATGCCAGTTTGCACTATTTCAGCCTTTTAGAACAACTTTCGTCAAATTTTAGGTAGCTTTCAATACAAAAAAGTATAAAGCTACCTATTGCAGCCGTTCGGAGGAAGCAGTTCCGGAAAATTTCTATATGTTTTCACCGATCATGACCCCCAGACCCCAAAACCACCCTCCGTTCAAATGTTGGTTTATATATATAGATATATCCATATATATATATATAGATAGATAGATATAGATATATATATATACCAATGTCTCGACCGAGCTCGTTGGCCATCTTGGTCCGCCATTTTGTTTCTAGATGGCGGCCCCTTAAAAATTTAAAACTAAAATAAGTATACAAAAAAGTTAAAAATTCAAATTAAGCGTTAGGCCTTGATACAAGGATTCCAGAGCATTTTTTGGTTTACCTCTACCTTAAAAAATGGCTGAGATAGAGCAGTTTGAAATTCTAGGGTGGCTGACATTTTGAAACAAGACAGCACATTATAAAAAATTTCATTGTTGTAATAATTTTCCCAATCATACCCCTTAAATATTATATTCATCTCCGTTAGCGCCAAATTCTCGCCAAACTTGGCGACATTTGGCGAAATATTGCCAAATTTGGCGAACAAAATAAGTCTTCATAAATGAAGCCAATTTGGCTATTGCTCAATAATTTGGCGAATTACTTAGTCAAATTCGGTATTAACGAATCTTTTGTAAACGTTTTCTTTGCATTTTAACTTCCTGTTTTCGTGTAACAATAGCTAAAATTTTAAAACTAAGATATAGGAAAGCTACCTTTTCCTCCCGGTACAGGCCGGAAGGACTTTTTTTCATAATACGAGTAACATTGTATATGATAATTTTATAAAATGTTTACTTAATTTTGAATTTCCTATCAAAAGCGAATAAGATTGATCAGCAATTTGTTTTTCCGTTATTCTTGCTATAAAATTTTATTTTGCAAAATCTGGAATCGTTATAAAAATTGCCTTAAGGATATGAATACAATGGATATGATAAAATATTTTGTAAACATATTTTATATGATAAAAAAGAGTTGCAGTCAGAAATACGGTGTCATACTTCAAATCAATAAAATTGCATTCATAATTTTAATAATGATGAAGCAAATGATATAGATTTACAGCTGACATAATTTTATTTTTCTTTTATGTTAAAATACCATGAAAAAGCCTGATAATATCCACCATCCCAGTAGAAAAAACGTAGTGTATACCACATCATCTGTACTGTAAAAAAATTCCAGCAAAGTATCCTGTCATTCGACCATTTTTAAAGAAACCGGTTGCATAACCGTAATTTAACGCTATTCTTACCGTAATATTACCCATATTATGGTGATAATACGGTTAAATTACTGTTATGTAACCATTTTCTATGAAAACGGTCGAATAACCGGATACATTGGAACAAACGTTTTATAGTGTGGTTTTTATGACGAAATTACAGTAGAAATTACAGTGACGAAATTACAGCAGGATTTACAGTTTCAAGCAATTTCTGTGATGTCATCGCATTTAACACAAAGCAAAGTTAGTTTTGTGAAAAAAATGTTAGTTAATGTTAGAGCTGTGAGGGAATATTCGAGTTCCGGTGCAAGTGAGATACCCTTTTACTTTTGATTAAACTGCGGCAATGTTTTCGTATACAAGAAAATATGGATCTTGACGTATATTTTCACCTCGAAACTTTTATGCTAATAGCTTTTAGACACTCTCTAACTGCGTGTTATACGTATAATAACTTAAATGAAAAATAAACAAAAAAAATCTTTCATCAGGCAAAGATTACTATTACTAACCAATATTAGCAGAGTTATTATTAAGAAATTCCAAATTCCTTTTTTGCGCATAATGAAACACAATACTTAAATAAACAATAAATTTAAACGAAACATAAATTAATTGCTATACCATTTTCAGCAACTAGGGTGCATTAACGGTAATGAATGTGAATAATTTTGTGCAGCTCCGAGTACGATCTGTAGCTTTTTACACAAACTGTATAGTGAAACTAAAATTTAATTCGACTGTAAACGCATAAAAAACTATATATATATATTTTTCTGGCTATTAAAATAGATAAACGACTGTGCATCCATATCATTGTGTGCAGCTCTTTATATGAATTTATTCACTTTTTAAATTTTATTCTTAGATTAAAGAAAATATTTTAATTACTCCATATGGCATAGTTTAGTTCACCAAAAAACGCATAACACAGTTTACAACGCAGTTTCATTTTTTGGGTAGCCCTGTATATGATCCATCTAATGTATACACATCACATACTTTAATAAGATTTAGTTAAGCTTGAATAAACATAACGTAACTGAAAATGCACTTCTTGGAATTTTTGCTCATCGAGGAGAATCTATCTGGATAGTTTTGAGCGGCCCTGTAAATAAAGAATAAATTTCACAATTTTTATTTTCTGCATAGAATATTTTATAGTACTGCCCAGTAACGTATATCATTTTATAAAGCTCACCTAAAGCAATTGTTGTCTACGTGAACTAATGCAATCAAATTGTTTTGTATTTTCCTGTAAATGAACCATAAATTCCCTGGTCACCATCTACTAAAGGTCACATACTATTTTGCATATAAATTTTACAGGTCAATTTCGTAATATTTGAAATCGTGTAACATTATTAGTATGTACATGAAACAATTATTTCCCACAGACATTAATGTATATTAATCCTTTTGTGTGTTTTTTTAAACGAACAATATATTAAACAGACTTAATTTTCCATGGGGAAAATGTTGTAGTAAACATTAGTAACATATAAAAAATACATGTCAATTCGAACTTACTTAAGATAATTAGCGTACGGTCAGACGGCAGACGACAGACAGATGAACGGAAGTCATAAACACTTTTCAACTATTTTGGAAAGTGTTACAAGTGTTATATGAATTCGTGATACATTGTATAAATTCGTATTAAAATATTCTGTGACTAAATTCATTTTTTTTTACTACTCCCAGACAAAAATATTTATGGAATTAAATATAATAAACGTTACAGAAAAAAATGAATAAATCAACATGTTTGAGAAATCTGATAAAGATATTTCAAATGTTTTTTTTTTCCTATTGGTATGTTTTTTTTTAAATTAAATATACAAGTAATTATATATAAAAGTCAATCCAGTTGCGATAAACAATCCAATAAAATGTTAAATTAAGATATCCGGACATCACAATCATGTAATAGCACATTTTAGTGTGGCGTTGCTTAACATGACAAATATTACATGATGGTATGCTAATGGAAACATAGAAAATTTCAGTTATTTATAAACAATTACTTCTATATAAATGATAGCTGAAGCCCGATATACATTTAAAATATATTTTTCATACTATTTTTTTTCCAATTATTCAGATTTGTCCGTTTTCTATAGTATTTTTATGTTTTAATTTAGTAGTACTTGTTAAATCAAATAAAATAGAGATTCGTTATATTTGTTAATTTATTTGTAGTAATTTCTGTAAAATAAATATATGTGATTTTTTTATGATAATCCATATTGCAAATGTAAGTAATAGTTAAATATTCAGTTAAATAATAAATCCATTCTCTAGATGTAAAGAACTGTCCGTTGATCAGCTAGATATTTTAAATCCATATGGATTTTCTAATCATATAAAATAAAACAAAATTTATTAGGCAGTTTGATATATTGATATACCAAAACACTTAGAAAATCATTCTACAACAGGAAAATAATGTGATTAGAAAATGAATTACTGATGACTGTCAACACAGGGATTAGACATTTCAAGAATCACCATTTAGGATTTTCCGATATTCATTCAAATTAATTTATGGTACTCTTCGGATGAATCGAAAATACGCGTTTTAGCCAAAGAGAATATTTTTTCTCTTTATTATTCAGATTATATTATATTAGTCAATTATTCAGATTTGTTCGTTTTCTATAGCATTTTTATGTTTTAATTTAGTAGTACTTGTTCAATCAAAGAAAATAGAGATTCGTTAAAATTTGTTAATTTATTTGTAGTAATTTCTGAGAAATAAATATATGTGATGTTTATTATCACATATTATACTCTTCGGATGAATCCAAAACACACGTTTTAGCCAAAGAGAATATGTTTTATGAGATCAAGTTATGTGTATTGAAGAATCAGCTGTAAGATGTGAAAGACTGGGGAGAAAACTAAATTAATAAGATCTGTATTCCCATATTCCAGAAAAATCTGTACAAAATTAAGAACAAAACGAGAAGCTATAATAGAGTAAAATTAGTACATGTAGAAATTATGATCACAAGTTTTCACTGGGATAAAATTTAGAAATAATTAATGAAAAAATTAACATCATTTATGCGAAAGTGATCATTTAAAAAAAAATAACTTTTCAAAATTACAGATTTTAACGAATTATTTTATTAAATATCATTAAATAATTATAATATAAATTATTTTAATAAATATAATTCATTAGCCCACAAAAAAAATTATTGTAGCTTCCACATCATCGGGTGATGGACACCAGATGGTAAAATCCATTTTGGCGTCACCGAAAAATGTAAGTTATATCTTAACAAAATACATTTTACAGAAAAACAAGAACGAAAAATCATGCGTCAAGCATAGATTATGTAGCACTTTCCAACGCTTCTAAAATAATTTTACAAATCATTACCGTTTAATAAGCTGAAAGATGACATCTAAGTAAACAATTTGGAAAACGCATAACATATTTAAAAACGTAATTTCAGGAATTTTCAATATATACAATATTCGGAAAAATATTCGAATACTTTTATGTAGCCCTGTATATGATCTATAGATTTGTATATATACATAGGATGCTAAATTTTAGTTTAGTTAGGAAACGCGTAGCACCGTTTAAATTCTCCTTCTGGAGTTTCTGTCAATAAACGGAAATGTGTTCGCGAACTTTTGTGCTGCCCTGTATAGGATCTACAGAATTTATACACACCACGTAATAGACAAAAAGCTAGTTAAGATTAAAATCGCGTTTAGTAACTTAAAACGCACTTCCAGGAATTATTGTTAACAGACAGTAGAGAATTCTTTTGTGTGTCCCTGTAAATGAACGATGACTGCTATACACACACTATTCTGTAGTAAGCTTCTTGTAATGCACCTTAGTAATATATATAAACTTCAATGCGTTTAAAATAGTGGAACATTATTTAAATAAGCCGCAGACGATTTTTCTCCATAGACGTAATGTAACGGAATTATTTTGACTGTCCCTGTAAAGTAACTCTAAGTGCTATACACCTACTATTCCATATTAAGCTTCTTCTAATGCATCTTAGTGATCTATATAAATTTCAATGCGTTTACAATAGTGAAACATTTTTAAAATAAACCGCAAATGATTTTTCCCCATAGACCGCAATGTAACGGAATTCTTTTGAGTGTCCCTGTAAGAAAACTATAAGTGCTACACACTTCATTTGAAATAGGGAACGTGCCATAGATTACGACAATAACATATAAAAATTGCAGAGCAATCCGAGCATATTTACGGGAGTTAGAGCACGGACAGACGGCCAGACGGCCATACGGCCAGACAAACCGAAGTCATAAGCACTTTTCAACTAGGTTGGAAAGTGCTAAAAAGATGTTTTGCATGGTTATGATTAGGTTTTAATAATAATAATAATAATAATGCATATTCCCGTTTAATAAATAGCGAGTTACAAGGTTAGGTATGGTTTGGAATATAAATCCTTACCACTGTCAGATTTGAAATAAATGACTCATTAGGAAAGTTCTGGCATGCTTTTTAAATTTAAAACACATTTAAAAAAAGAATAATTTTGAAATCACACTTGGCGAGGATGGTCCACGCTGGTTGTCAAAGTTTCATATAATTTATCACAATTCGCTGTAAAACATATTCCTTGAAGTTCGCGCTAATGACCATAGGCCGTACAAAATGGCCATTAAACCGTACGTGGACTAAATTATTCTTAATCCAAAATTAATGTGTATAGAAACTCAATGGTATTTTTGACAGAGCGTTTACAGAAAGCCGTCCGCACTTAATGGAAACGATTTTTAATAGCTATATTTCTACGCATAAATGACATATACTTTGCAACAATTTTATTCTACTGTAAAGCCCTGAATCTTGATTATAACTCTGGATGGAAATTTCCATCATAGTCGATTTTTTTCTTAGTACAGTCATATCAATTTTCTCCCACACCTCTGGAAACAATTACAAAGTTTTCCAATGTGTTGTGGGTAGCGTTTTCTAACGCACGCTTTAAGAAACACATAGGTGGTGATAAATAAAAATTTATCGTAACACTGGATGAAACTTATCTTTATTTAAGTGAGTGTATCAAAAGAAGAGCAATTTTTATCAATTACTAGAAAAAAAGAAAGAAATGGGTTTGTGAATGTAGAGAAAAATTTCCAAAAGAATTCATGATTGCTGCAGGATTTTGTTATGATACAAAATGCAATAAAGCTAAGGTGATTTCACTTTATTATCGGTAAAATATTTTAGAATCCATTTTTGAAAATAAAATTTTAGCTTTAAATGAAAAATACATAAATTGAGCTTCATATAAACAAAGTGTATGAACAAAGTGTACCAGCTGTTCTTCCATAATGCAACTGACGAAAATCCCAAACGGAAATAAATTGTTTATCAATTGCAGAAATGCATGTAAAATCACTTGACGCAAACCATCCCCCTGATCGATGGACTTTTTCTGCATTTGGATTATTTAAATGAATTCACGAACATTGAAAAGACTTCTGAAACTTTTTACAAGAAGTAATAGGGAAAACCGACATGACTGTAACAAGAAAATTTTATTATTATAGAAATTGCGAGCTAGAGCTATAGCCAAAAGTCAAGGCTATCCAACAAAGTCAAATTGTTGCAAAGAATATGCCATTTATGCGTAGAAATGAAATTAGAAAATCGTTTCCATAAAGTGCGAACGATCTTTCGTAGTTACAATGTCTTCGTGTGAGTTTGCTTCTTTGCATTCTAATATTACTTTTAACCCTTCTTTGCATGAGTTTTTCTTTTACAATTGTGTTTTTTATACATATATTGAATGTTAGACACCAGAAATTTTAAGATAGATTTTTAAGTTCATTCAGCAACATAGTCCACGGGAAATTTACTGGATTAATATTTCTGTATAAATATAGTGGTGGCAAAAAAGTTGATTTATTTATTGAAAGTTAAATAAACAGTGATGGAAATTTACATCCCTATGCAATTAAGGGTTAATATTCAAATAATTCATAAGTGCATAATTTCTAAGTATTATTTATTAATATGGAAATGGTTTATGGACGAAATCGTTTATTTTAAATGAAAAGTTCGATATGTTTAACATCAATCAGTGTGTATTATGTATTCTAATTTGTTTTTCTCAGTATTACGTTCTTCTCAGGTTCTTTAGAATTTATTAAAATTTCTTACGCGTATTAGAATGCTGGATGAATGAAAAAAAGAAAACACCCTAATGCATTAACGGCCAAGTCACGGAAAGACATTTTCAATGAAAGATTTGGAATGTTTGATTTTTAACTTGAGCGAACTTCAGATATAAGAGCATTTTGTGGCCGAAACATTAAGGAGAAATTGGCACTTATTTTTACACAAAACTTTTTGTTGGATTTTATGTTTTAATAATTTTTTGTCAAAAGTATTAAATTTTAAACATTGCTAAAATGTAAAGTTTTTCAAAAACCAATTTATTATATATTTAAAGAAATTTTAATTGTTAAATAATATACTTATAAATTTTTAAAAAGTGATAAATATTTATACAGGAAAATTATAGAATTTTGCAGTTCTTAAGCACATTAATGCATTCATGCGAATTATTTTATCTTTTTATGGAACTTTTTCACCCTTTTCCTTCTAAATATAAATACCAAAAATAGTTACTAGTTATTTCAAATTGCTTAACCACCCAATAAGAAAAAACTTTTATATAAATTTTTAAATATAGAGCATATGCGCTATAGAATTTTTTTTTCATAAAGCTAGAGTGTACCTAAACTTTAAATTCCTTAACATTTTTCACGGATATTAATTTTAAGTAATCTTTTCCGAAAACTGTTCCCTAGTACATACATTTTTTCTCAAAATATATACTATATTAAACATGACAAAATATTCAGAAAATTCATGATTTATTACCTGATTGTGTCTTGAAATTCATTAATGTCTAAAGAATTTTCTAAGAGTTTAAGACTTTAAAAAACTTTTATAAAAAAATTACAATTTTGGAATTTTTTATTTAATCAGCAGATATTCATCTTGTTAAGTTAACTGAAAACAATGTGGCTCAAAAAACTATTTTACATTAAAAGACGAAAAAATATAAAAACATTAAATAAAAGCAATATTGAATAAACGTTTTTCTTGATAGGATGATAGGCTTTGTGTTTAAAGATAATTTTTTAAATAGAAATATTGTCCGTATTATTCCAAAGTTAAATGTGGGGGGGGGGGGGGTATAAAATAGTTTTAAACTGTCAAAATAAAAGTAGTATGAATAAAAAATATTCGGTATATGCTTTAAATTGATAGAAAATTCTGAAATTTATTTAATACTGCGCTTAATTTTCTATTAGAAAAAAAAATATTTTCAAGCTTTTAAAACAAAAAACATATAAATAGTCTCATATAATGTTAATACTGACATTCCTGTGAAATAATCTTTCTATTATTAAAAAAATAAAATAAAAATACTACCACTGTCGCTTGTGAATCGACTGTGTCATTTTCTCTTTCTCAGTTTATACTATAAAAACTGTTGTATAAAGAAACATTAAAACTTTGAGGTATTTTAGAGAAATGCAGACTTTAAGCGCACCATTTCCGGAGACACATTCTGTGATGGAAAATGCTTGTTTAATTTCCCTCTTCCACCTTTTAAAATTATGCAAGTTATTTTCTGATCACCCTATTTAACCACATGCATAATTCTTCGTGAATGGATAATACGTATACTTAGATAAAATACTCATTTATAATTAAAACATAATAATTGTATTTATATAAAAAATTATTAAAAAATTCGAATCATAATTTTATTGCATATGGTTGTATTTTAACATTTTAAATAATAAAACATTGCTTAGCAACTACTATTTTAGGAATTCATACATTTTAAGAATTCAATAAACATGATTGTGACTAATTTTAATATCGTATTAATTGTTCATCAGCAATTTATTCTAGATCTAAAACATATAAAATTAAGGAATTGGTACGGAAATATTACACAGAGTTATTTATAACTTTATCACATTTCATCACTGAGTTTGTCTGAAGTTTCACCTATTTCATCTGTTCAAGTAATGCAGTTTCGATTTTGTAACTGTGTAAAACAAAAAGTCAGAAATAAAATCCTGAGTTACTAGCCCAGGAAATTTGGGCGAAAAAAGTCTGCGTACCAATAAAACTCCACACTAAGCTGAATATTTATTTACACATGTATCTAGATTGTATAAGTAATGCATAAAAAGTTAGTTTTGAAATTGTTGTTGCGCATCGAAATACAGTGAAACCTCCCTGAAAGACCACCTCTCATAAAGACCATTTATTTATGGTCTAAAATTTTTGGCTATAAGCTCAATGTTAATTTTCCTCCATTAAAGAACCACTATTTCCAGTTTCCCTCCCTGAAAGACCACTTTTCAGTCGAAGAGTAGAATTACTTTCCTTTGTTTGGAGAAATCTCGAAATTCCACTCATCTCCGGAAAGCACGCTCAGTAAGTTTGCTTCCTTAGACCGGATGAATCATGGTCATTTCTTCTCCCCGCCGTTTAAGAGGAAAACGCCGGGTCTCGTGCATGTTTCATGTGACTATGGTTACGGAAAGATAAGTTGGTGGTGATGGGAGAAGGGCTATTGTTGCCTTTCCTGGACCTGGAATTAAGTAACAGACACCTGTAAAGTGCAGGAGTATTTTTTTAATGGTTAAGTGTGTGTGTTAAGGGGCTTCTATTTCATGTCAAGAAACACTTGTTGAAATCAATAGATTGATAGAAAGTTACATACCTGCTAGAGATGATACTAATATTAAAAATTTGTTTAAAGAGATCAAAGAATGTTTAGAAACAAAAATTGTTATTGAGAAATTGTTAAAATCAAAGCAAACTACAATTAATTCCTTCTTTAAAGCTGTATAGACATGAAATATAATAAAAAAATTCAATAACATATTTTTTGTAACATGTATTTCACGAAACTTTGCTTTACCCATCACCTCTATTCAGAGACCACCTCTCTAAAAGACCAATTTTTTATGGTCTAATGGGTGGTCTCCTTAGAGAGGTTTCACTGTATAAAGATAAAAGGTCACTAAAATCGGTTTTTCATGAATAACACTTTTCCTATGCGTTGTACGTCGCTGAAAGCTATTTTGAAAGTTATAGAAATCCTAACTAGGACATTTCTCAAAGGGATTAGTCTGAGCGATATTGTCGACTTAGATTTAACAATAATTTCTAAAAAGTAATGAAAATGGGATGCTATCTTATTTTAATTAAATAAGTGTACAAAATTAAATAATGAAATTGAGCAAATTAAATGGTATAATTAAAAGTACTATATATAAATTCATATACACTGTTCAAAAAATTATGGAAACAAACAAACAAATAAAGAAAAACATGCAAAATAATCATGTATGGGTATAACTATAAAATTTGAAGTATATATATATAATAAAAGTAATGCAGAAACAAAACACTAAAGTTTCGTGCATCTGAATTTCAACTCTTTAAAATGATCTCAGGAACATGAAGGGATGTTCCTATGTACCGATTTGAGTAGGTTTAAATGACAAAAAATGTGTTGTTTCAAGTGAAAGAAGGATTTTTTAGAATTATGTTATGCTTCGTTCCCTCGACTTTTCCATCGAACTGATGAGGTAGTCGTTAAAGAGTTTGGGGAATTCTGATCCACTCTTCAAAAGCGCTATCTCAAAGTCCCGAATAGTCAACAGACGCATTGCTCTCACAGCCATGCTTCATCCATGTGTGTCACCCCCACCATGGTCCATTGCAATTAAGTGAGAAGAGCCTGCTAACCACTATATACGCTGTACTGTCTCTGTTTTAAAGTTATTCTCCACAAGTTTGTAATTTACACAAGCAAAATATAAAAGCTGCTATTGGCAAGTGAAAACATGCTATTGGCAAGATTTTCGCCAAATTTTTACTACTGTTTTTAACACTTTCCAACCTAGTTGAAAAGTGTTTATGATTTCGGTTTGTCTGCCGTCTGGCCGTCTGGCCGTCTGTCGGTGCTCTAACTCCCGTAAATATGCTCGGATTGCCTTGCAATTTTTATATGTTATTGTCGTTATCTATAGCACGTTCCCTATTTCAACTGAAGTGTGTAGCACTTATAGTTTTTTTACAGGGACACTCAAAAGAATTCTGTTACATTACGGTCTATGGGGAAAAATCATTTGCGGTTTATTTTAATGATGTTACACAATTGCATACACATTGTAATTGATATATATCACTAAGGTGTATTACAAGAAGCTAAATATGGAATAGGGTATGCATAGAAGTTATAGTTAATTTACAGGGACAGTCAAAAGAATTCCGTTACATTACGTCTATGGAGAAAAATCGTCTGCGATTTATTTAAATAATGTTTCACTATTTTAAACGCATTGAAATTTATATGTATCACTAAGGTGCATTACAAGAGGCTTACTACAGAATATTGTGTGTATAGCAGTCATCGTTCATTTACAGGGACACAGAAAAGAATTCTCTACTGTCTGTTAACAATAATTCCTGTACGTGCGTTTTAAGTTACTGAACGCGATTTTAAATTTAACTTAGTTTTTGTTTATTAAGTGGTGTGCATAAATTCTGTAGATCATATACAGGGAAGCACAAAAGTTCGCGAACACATTTCCGTTTATTGACAGAAACTCCAGAAGGAGAATTTTAAACTGTGCTATACGCGTTTCTTAACTGAACTAAAATTTAGCATCCTATGTAGTATATATACAAATCTATAGATCATATAGACTGATAAAATTTTATCTGATCATATAGGATCAGATAGGCTGAATAAAAGCATTCTGATATTTTTCCGAATATTGTATAAGTTGGAAATTCCTGAAATTATGTTTTTAAATATGTTATGCGTTTACTCAGATGTTATCTTTCAGCTTATTAAACGGTATGATTTGTAATATTATTTTGGAAGCGTTGGAAAGTGTTACATAATCTATGTTTGACGCATGATTTTTCGTCCTTGTTTTCCTTTCAAATTGAAAACAATCCAGATTTATTTTTTAAGTTTTATTAAAAATGTTTCATTGAATTTTAATATTATATCGTGCGTATCTTATTTGCTCCAAGTCTACGAAAATTTTCCGCTGTTTTAAATGACGTCCGCATTAAACTTTCTATGTATGTACGTTAATTGTGCTTTTTTTATAAATGATTTCACTATAATTTCAAAACGGTTTAAATAATAAAATTAAACCGCAATCCGTCATATATTTTTAAATTATGTTTGACGAAAGGTTTTAACATCTACCGTAGCTATATATGACCCTAGGTAATATGGCTTTGTGTATTAGTCAGAGCTTAGCTAAGACAAGCTTGATTTGAATTTCAGTGTTCCATATTTGTTTAATACAATTCACAGAAAAAATATTTTTATGATTTCTTTTGCTATATTAAAGGCTTCAATAAATACTGATATATTTTATAAACTGAATTCAAATGACAAACATAACACAATTACATAAAGCAAAAAATTTAGCTATATAAACTTAGTCAATTAAAGTTATAATATCTAAAACGAATACATAAATCTTTATTTCTAGAAGAAAATGTTTTCTAAGCGAAACTTTATTAAAACACACTTCTACAAAAAAATATAGTGTTTGTATTTTTTTTCTTTCCTATGTATATAATTCTGTTTACATATATAGTATACACATAAATTATGAAAATTTGGTCCGATTTCCATATTTGTTTTCTTGGAAAGTTCTCTTTCTGAAAATAGTCCAGTATGAATATTTTAATCTAAAAATGATATATTTCTTTGTTTTAATGTCTGTTTTTCACATTATAGGTTTTAACATTCGTAAAAATGACCAATGGCCACGGAAACAGCACTAATTTAAGTTTTTAAAATAGTCGTCGTATCTCTTATATATATATATTTTTTTTTGAACCGACACGCTTAAAAAATATATTATATCACCGTCTACTGCAGTGGTTGCTAACGTTGGGCGTGGCAATTTCACTTTTTAGAGGGGTAATTCCAAATTTGTTAGTAACCTGTTGCTGTTAGTTCTGTTGTTTTTTGGAAAAGTTATGTTATTCAAAATTAATTTAATGCATACAAAATTCAAAAGTTATAATTTAAAAAATAAGTTTCCTAAATACAGTTGGAAAGAAGTCTCCAATCAAAATCGGAATTGTTATGTGAACAATATTTTAAATTTTTGTGACTTTTTTATGTTTAAAAATTTACTATGGATGTACTTACAAATTTTCGCAACTTTTTACGCTATTTAATGAATGAGCCTTGTATTACTATTCGCTGTGCTATATTTCACATGAAGAAACATTACACGTGAAACTACTTAAGGGTATATCTAAAACTGAAGGACCTGAACATATTCAACATAAAAAAATATTTTAAATTTCTAAATGAGGTAGTACCAACTTTATAAAATTCATAAATATCAAATGAGAATTAGACAAATAAATCTATAATCAGTAAATTTTTATGTTTCTATTGCAGGCCTTCTACACAGAAAATACATATACACCGTAATATATATATTTGAAATTTTAAAATCAGTTAATACATGACAGTTAAATGAAGATAATCGGGAAAAGAAAGCCAGCTAACAGATAAATGTGTTACATAACGTTTCAAAATAATATGAACGCCCAGTAATTTTGAGATATCATGACAAAAATTCCATAAATAATTATAAGAAAATACCATTCTGGAGACAAATACAATAATCTTACACAATACATAACGACAAAATGAATTAATCGGAAATATAAATTACACTGGCCTCCAAAAGTTAAGGTACAACATGTTTTTCGAAGCTCACCAGACAAAAAATGGCAGTCAGATTAAACTTCATAGTTTATATGAATGACAATAATAAGCTTTAAAAAAACTTACGCAAAAATTACAGCTACCATTTTTATTTTATAGAAAAGAATAGGTATTTGTGAATGAGAGAAAAATATGCAATTACGAAGCTTTCGTAATTTCGCTTGTAAGTTTCGTTGTATTCAAACTATTGTTGTCAGTTTTGTTCACAACAGCCAGTAGAGTCTAGAAGTGTCTAGTAGAAGTCGTTTGTCCGATTCATTAAGGTGGCGGGCGGTAGGATGGATGGAAATGGGGTTGTTCCAAGCCGATACTGCTAGACCGCTCAATGTGTCTCGCAGTGTAGTACAACGACTCTGGGATCAGTATGAATCCGAAGATTCTGTGTGCAGAAGACATGTTCCAGGTTGCCCGCGTGTTACAACACCTGCAGAAGACCGGTTTCTAGCCCTTTCGGCCCAAAGGAGAAGATGCACTAGTGTGCCGCAGCTCATTGCAGACCACTTTGCAGCATCAGGGAGAAGAATCTCCGCTACTACGGTGCGAAGACGTCTTCATAATGCAGGTCTTTATGCAAGGCGACCAGTTGTGTGTGTCCCCCTCAACAGACGACAGAGAAGGGACCGCATATGTTGGACCAGACAACAGTGGGCTTCTGTACTCTTCACAGACGAGTCCAGATCCACACTGGAGAACGATTCAGGACGTTTTCTGATCTAGAGAGAACAATGTACTCGATACCATCAATCAAACACTGTGGAAACACACAGGTACAGAAACGGTGGAATCAAGGTTTGGGCAGGGATCTCACTCGGAGGCCACACTGACCTGCATGTGTTCCATGGAGGAACTGTGACTGGTGTGAGATATCGGGATGAGATCCTTGATTCATATATGCGCCCATATGCCGGTACTATTGGCAATGGTTTCATTCTTATGGATGATAATGTGAGACCACACCGAGCTGTGGTTGTTGAGGATTATCTTGAGGATCACGGTTTGGAGAGAATGGAATGGCCAGTTCACTCTCCAGACTTGAATCCGATAGAACATATTTGGGACTATCTTGAAAGACAGGTTGCGCCTTTAAGTCCTCCTCCAAGGTCATTACATGAGCTGTAACAAGGCTTACTCCAAGTCTGTTCAGCGTTACCTATTTCGGTGTTGGACAATTTAATTGAGAGCATGGAAAGTCGATGCCGCCAATGCATTCAAGTCCGGGGGGACATATTCCGTGTTAGAACCAGTTTTTGAATGTTTCTGTCACATTTTACTGCATAATTCTGCGATGTACTGATTTCTCCAAGAATGGGATTTCCCACCATGAGTGCCTTTTTGTTGTAATTTCATTTATATGTTTAAATTAAGTAAATTTCTATGTCGCATTTAATAAATAACAGTTTAGCGCACATTTCCTTCCAATTGTTGTTTCTATATTCATTCATTTGCAAATTAGACACAAAAAACTGGTTGTACCTTAACCCAGAGGTCCCCAAAGTGTGCTCTGCGGAGCCCTTCGGGCTCCGCCTATACTTTTCAGGGGCTCCGCGGCGTTCCAGAAAAATTAACAAAACAAGAAAGAAATTAACATATTGCCAGGGAAAATATTTCAAAAATATGTAGGAATTTTTGTGTGTATGTCAAAAATAACTACATCACTGGGTTGAAAAATACTATAATATATTTTTTTAAATCATATAAAAAATTGCTTTATGTATGTATCCATTTTCTATATAATACACTGCTCAAAACAATTAAAGGATATTTGAAGTTTTATATAAAATAAAGATATAAACGAAATTTGTTTTGCCGAAAATAAAAGAAGAGAATCACAAATGCAAATTTTTCTGGTTTTCAAACTGTGGAGTATGCAAATTTTGAGTTCGACGTCAAAAACGTCGCTTCAGCGGCAGCGAATGAAATTTGACTTTCAACTGGATAAAAGAGAATGAAGACAAGGATGATCGGCATTCAGTGATTGCTTTGTTTCGATGAGTACGATGTCTCACCGAAGTCATTTGACAGATTCAGAAGCTTGGAGAATTGTTGGTAGGTTAGAAGGGGGCCAAACTCAAGCCGAAGTAGCGCAAGCCATTGGAGTGTCACAAAGTGTCATTTCCAGGATCTGGAACCGTTTTTTGGAGAGTGGTGTGCAGGCCGAAGACCAGGGCAAGGTCGTAGACGGGCAACAACGCCCAATGAAGATCGGTATTTAGCGTTAACAGCTCGGAGACACCGAAACATGAACGCTACTCTTCTCCAACAACACCTTCGCTCGGCTACAGGCACCACGATTTCAACTCAGACTGTCCGAAACCGGCTCCATGCTGTAGGTCTGTATGCTCGCCGACCGATGGTATGTGTTAGATTAACATCAAGGCATCGTCGCGACCGCAGGGAGTGGGCAACCGAGCATGTCAACTGGAGGAGAAATGAATGGAGCAATATTCTGTTTTCTGACGAGTCCCATTTTTCTGTGCATCCGGATAATAGGCGTATTTTCATCTGGAGGGACCGTGGCAGTAGGAATAATCCTGCGTTCGTGCACGAAAGTGTCAGATTTGGCGGTGGAGGAGTGTTGGTGTATGGTGGCATCTCCACTGACGGGCGCACTGACCTCTACATCATTCGAGATGGAGCTCTGACTGGTTGCCGATATAGGGATGAGATCCTCAGACCTATTGTAGTCCCTTACGCTGCAGCAATCGGAGATAACTTCATTTTAATGGATGATAACTGCAGGAAACATCGTGCAAACCTGGTGGAGGATTTCCTTTTCGAGGAAGGAATCGTTCGAATGGAATGGCCAGCGTGTTCTCCAGACATGAATCCAATCGAGCACGTTTGGGACGCTCTAGGAAGACGAGTTTCTGGCCGCCAACAACCCCCACAAACTCTCCAAGAACTGGAAAGAGCTCTTCTGGAAGAGTGGGGCAGAATACCCCAACTCGTCATTAATAGCCTCATTGAGTCCATGCCTCAAAGGTGTTCAACGTTGCTGGCCGCCCGTGGAAACCATACCCCCTACTGAAAATGATTTTCTTTGAAGAAAACACCTTTTCTTATTCTTTTTTTCTCATATGCACAAATTGCGTTTTTTTCCTTTTGTACACAAATGCGCAATAAAATGCATTTTTTTCTGCCAAACATGTGTAATTTATTCTCATATAACCTACTATGTCTGTCGACCATGTATCAATCAGCTAAAAAGTTTCCCAGATACAAAATCCACCTAAAACTGCAATATCCTTTAATTGTTTTGAGCAGTGTATTTTTGGTTTGAACTAGTTTATTTCATGTTTCTGCATTTAATGTGTTTTAAAAGTTCGATTGTAAATGAGCAACAAGAAATAGTATTCTGAATCGAGTGCACAACGTGAATCGAAAGATCACAGGGGCGCCAGTGCTGTTATTTCTGCTTGCCAAACAAAAGGGAGAACAGTCTTGTTCTTTGGAGCTCCACGTATTCATATGTTTATACTTACAAGGAGAGGACCAAGATTGGTAATCCAAGATTTTGATTATTTTTATATATGTTGTAGGGTAGAAGCCCTTTAGTCTAAGGTTCAATGAGTTTTATACACCATTCCTTAGTTCTCGAGAAATGGGGGGGCCTAATATTTTAACACAACTTAAATACTTACTTTGTAAGGAAATTACTGCGTTGGTCGTAGCTCAGTTGTTATGGCGTCTGCTCGTTGGTCCGAGGACACCGGGTCGAGCTCGCATTTTTTGTTTTTTTTTCGAATTTTTTGTTTTATAAATATACTTATAATTATAATTTAATAATCTCAATTAAAAATTTTAATATCGTACATTAATGATAATGTTAACATATTTAAATGTTAATTTAATTTAATTTGATTTCTAAGCAAAGATTTTGATTTTGAGATATTGAATA
The DNA here is from genome assembly GCA_963931845.1 of Maratus michaelseni. Taxonomy (NCBI): domain Eukaryota; kingdom Metazoa; phylum Arthropoda; class Arachnida; order Araneae; family Salticidae; genus Maratus; species Maratus michaelseni. The sequence continues at coordinate 135,513,650 of OZ007595.1, forward strand.
TTTTTCAGCATTTAATAAGTTTTTTTTTTAAATAGATCCATTATTGACTAGTAAAAATTACAAAATTGTACCTTATTTTATAAATTACGAGCAGGGAAGACCGAGCTATGCTCGGTCAGAATTAAATTTGAGTTCAAATATCATGACCCATGACCAAAATGACCCACTAATTGAATTTTCTCGAACTTAGTCTCGACTTAGTCCAACAGTCTTCTCGTGCCGGAAAACCATAGGATGCAAAATTTAGTGTAAATTGAGCCGCTTTTTAGATATTGACCCACAATGACCCAGAAATGACCCACTAATCGAATTTTCTCGAACATGTGACCTAGTCTAATCATTTTCGCGTGCCCGAAACTCGTAAAATACAAAATTTAATCAAAATCGTTAGAGCCGTTTTTAGATAAAATTAATTTGACCCGCTTTGACCCAAAAATGACCCCCTAATCGAAAGTTCTCGAACATGTGACCCAGCCCAATAGTCTTCTCGTGCCCGAAAATAGTCGGATACAAAATTTCGTCAAAATCGTTTTGACCGTTTTTTAGATACAATTAGCTTGACCATGATTCAAAATGACCCAAAATGACCCACTAATTGAATTTTCTCGAACATGTGACCTAGACCAACAGTCTTCTCGTGCCCGGAAACCATTGAATGCAAAATTTAGTGTAAATTGAGCCGCTTTTTTAGATATTGACCCACAATGACCCAGAAATGACCCACTAATCGAATTTTCTCGAACATGTGACCTAGTCTAATCATTTTCGCGTGCCCGAAACTCGTAAAATACAAAATTTAATCAAAATCGTTAGAGCCGTTTTTTAGATAAAATTAATTTGACCCGCTTTGACCCAAAAATGACCCCCTAATCGAAAGTTCTCGAACATGTGACCTAGCCCAATAGTCTTCTCGTGCCCGAAAATAGTCGGATACAAAATTTCGTCAAAATCGTTTTGACCGTTTTTTAGATACAATTAGCTTGACCATGACCCAAAATGACCCACTAATTGAATTTTCTCGAACATGTGACCTAGACCAACAGTCTTCTCGTGCCCGGAAACCATTGAATGCAAAATTTAGTGTAAATTGAGCCGCTTTTTAGATATTGACCCACAATGACCCAGAAATGACCCACTAATCGAATTTTCTCGGACATGCGACCTAGCCCAATGCTTTTATCGTGCTCGAAACTCGTAGGACACAAAATCAAAATCGTTAGAGCAGTGTTTTAGATAAAATTAATTTGACCCGCGTTGACCCAAAAATGACCCACTAATCGAAAGTTCTCGGACATGTGACCCAGCCCAATAGTCTTCTCGTGCCCGAAAATAGTCGGATACAAAATTTCGTCAAAATCGTTTTGACCGTTTTTTAGATACAATTAGCTTGACCATGACCCAAAATGACCCAAAATGACCCACTAATTGAATTTTCTCAAACATGTGACCTAGACCAACAGTCTTCTCGTGCCCGGAAACCATTGAATGCAAAATTTAGTGTAAATTGAGCCGCTTTTTAGATATTGACCCACAATGACCCAGAAATGACCCACTAATCGAATTTTCTCGGACATGCGACCTAGCCCAATGCTTTTATCGTGCTCGAAACTCGTAGGACACAAAATTTAATCAAAATCGTTAGAGCAGTGTTTTAGATAAAATTAATTTGACCCGCGTTGACCCAAAAATGACCCACTAATCGAAAGTTCTCGAACGTGTGACCCAGCCCAATTGACTTCTCATGCCCGAAAATGGCCGGATACAAAATTTCGTCAAAATCGTTTGAACCGTTTTTTAGATACAATTAGCTAGACCATGACCCAAAATGACCCGCTAATCGAATTTTCTCGAGCATGTGACCTAGCCCAATGGTTTTCTGGTGCCCCAGAATGGTAGGATACGAAATTTCGTCAAAATCGTTAGAGCCGTTTTTAAGATAATTTTTGAATATATATATATATATATATATATATATAACCACCCACAAGATTTGCTCGTATTTGAATATATGATAAATTAATTCAAAGGGCAATCATACGTTACGTATTACAAATTTAAAAATCTTTAATATGCAAAAAAAAAATGTTGTAATTTAATTCTTATACTAAATTTTAATATAATTATGCTTCTTACTTTAAAAACAGAGTAGTTTTATCATCTCATTGACTTCCATTGTTAAGGAAATTTATAAATGATGTTCCTTCAAAATCACGCATTGACACAATTGTTCATGTTCCATATCATTGCATCGATAAAGCTTATATGAAATATATTTTAAAAGTGATTAAAAAAATTAACAGTTTAAGGATGTTTTATACAACGATTTGGTTACAAATAAAAATTAAATAGGTTAACATTATAATTATTGCACAATATTATAATTTTTAATTAGGATTATTAAATAATGATTACAAGTATATTTATAAAAGACAAAATGAGAAAAATAAATGTAACTCGTCCCGATTTTGAACCCGGGCCCTCGGATCAACGAACAAACGCCGTAACAACTGAGTTACGACCAACGTAGAGGATTCGTTACAAAGTAAGTATTTAAGTTGTGTTAAAATATTAGGCCCCCCCATTTCTCGAGAACTAAGGAGCGTTGTATAAAATCCATTGAACCTTATACTAAGGAGCTTCTACCCTACAACATATATAAAAATAATCAAAATCTGTGATTACCAAGCTTGGTCATCTCCTTGTTAGTTATTTTTTTGCTTAGTAACCAGGCTCTAACTTCCTAATGAGGTAAGTGTGTCTCATATTGTTTATTTTCCTTCGCTTCATACTTTGCGATTTTTAAAATGAGATATTTTATACTCCATTACTTGCTATATTTACTGAGAAATGTGTTATTTAATTTGTGTTTTGATTGTTTCAGTGATAGACTTATAATTGGTTTTCGATTTTCGTTAATATTTTAATTTAAGTGGCTTAATCTCAAATTTCATGTTCTATTTCAGTTCAAAATTTGAAACTGCTTCAATTTTATTAAGTTTCAAAAGTTTTAGTTAATTTTGACACCATGTTCGCGAAAATGGAACACATGTATTTACGAAATAAATAATTATTTTTATTTTCATAATTGCTAGGGCAGTAAATTTTATTTTATATTTAAAATTTGTAGTCAAATTACTCTTGTAACTTATAATTTATTCCAGCATTTTTATTACTGTAACATTTAGTGTTTTTATTTTAACTTTGCAATGTCCTATTAATAATGTTAACTTTATTTAGTTGTTCTTGGTGATTTCAGTAATATCGCTTCAACACCGGATAGTTCAAATTTTATTGTTGTAACATTTAATAGAAGACACATTTCTGTTTTACAAAATTGTACTTAATTTTTAAAGCAATGTATGTTGCTGAAAACGCATTTTTTAATATCTTGTATCACTTAACAAACCCTCTTTAACACTAGAACTACCAGAAATTTTACTTAAGTTTTATAAAATTATTTCACACCAGAATTTTTATTTAAAACTAATTAACTTATTCACAAATTTAAAGTTTTTCTGGATTTAACTTTGTGCCGTTATAACAATAAAAAAATAACAACGTGACAAAGCACAAATAAAATATATAAACTGGCAAACAGCTGCTTAGGAGCCCGTAAAGCTCCATCATCAGTACCAATTAAAAGATTAAAACCGATTTAAAAATCTAAGCCATGTCAATTTGCCTGCGTCTTTCGCACGCGCCAAGATGGATTGGATATTTTTTAATTAACTTATTCATTTAACATATTTCTGTGAGTTTTCTATTTAATTTATTTAAAAAAAATATTTCTGGTTCGAATCGGATATTCATTTGGTAACCGTCAAAATGACGGCTCATGGTCTTTCTAGTGTTAAAATTTTGTTTTAATTGGTCTCGGCATTGGCTAATATTCTTATGTTATGATGCCACATTTTCCTATCAGAAATAGGGCTGTAGTAATTAAAAAAAACATATTGGTTCGTTACATTTGTCATCACACTAACAATCTAAACTTTTGCTTAGATCCACCCCTTGCTTAGACTTTTCGTCAATGAGTACTCGCCCTGATATAAATTTAACCCCACCCATATACCCCGTTTTGTTAGTAAAGTTTTTCTACTAGTTGCAGTTCCTTTAACATGTGTAGTAGGGCGTATCGAAAAAATCCAAATTTCTTAGATCTTTTTGCGGTAGTGCGGAAAAGTTGTGAACTCCCTTTATTAAAATGTGTGCGGAATCTTAAAACTGTGGGTTGATATCTTCTATCGCCTCAATGGGCCGAAAGTTCCAAAAATTAGACTAAAAATGATTAAAAATCAAAAATTAATAAATAATCACAGATTTCGCTCATCGGTTTGGGGTAGTGCTTAAAAGTTACTGTTTTGTAACAAGAACAACCATAGAAAATTGTAGAATTATAGGTTAATATCTTCTGTCGCCTCATCAGCATCGGATGTTTGAAATTTTCATGCAGTTTGGTAGTTTTTGGCATAACTGTTTACTGCTTGCACAATGAACATTCGAGACAGACTGGGTTTGTCGATCTGCCAAAATAGTGGAACACCCCTATTTTCACGCGGAGAAACAACAACAACAGCCATAATTTTTTTTTGAATTATATTATTTAATTTAATATCTTCTGCCGCTTCATCGACACCAAATTTCGAAAAAAAAATTAAATAAATACACGTCACACATACCTCATTTTAATGCGAACACAAACTTTATTTTACCTTTCGAACATACAAATGACAAAAGCATTACTGGCTTGTAATCATTTTGGTCTCAAATTTTGACATGTGTTTTATGGATTCGAGTGTCTCTCTAATAAATCTATCCCTGTTCTGCAGCCCAACTGTTTTTTCGGAGGCTGCAGTGACTAGTTTCACAATCCGCTCAACCACTTGTGTGTGTGAAGAAAATTTAATAAAGTTCTAACAATACATTTACATACTGCCGTGTATCAGCTTCAGAAATTCTTGAGAACTGATCTCTCTGAGAACAGGAGGCGATATCACATAATAAGCTTGCCAGTCAATGAGATCTACATGGTCTGTAGCTCCAAAGTTAACAGTAGGAATAACGAATTTCCGAACACAATTTCCGTCTGGGCTAATTTCTCTTACCTTGATAATCCGCCGAGCTGCAAGGGTCCTAATAGGGCACCTATCATCAGTTAACATGGCCAAAAGCATGTTTTCTTGAGCCGCATAGTAAGCGTTGCGAGAAATAACTGGGTCGATTATGTCACAATACTTTTTTGGCAATTACCGAGATGAGCTGATGAAATGCTACAGGTGTCTATCACCATCCTTTATTGAATGGCGAATCTTAATTCGGAACCATGAGGGTGCGTAGATTCTTAGAATGAATGCAGCCAATGTTAGCAACTCATTTGGTGGGTCTGATGTAGATATATATAATTCGATTGGAAGTTGTTAGCCAGCGGGGAAAATTCAACGTTCCCAGTTTCCGGATAGCTAGATCTGAACAACAAACGCCAGAACTAATGGCGGTACAAATGTCGAATAAGTATTTCTGATCTGAACTGAGGTTGGTATGATCAATGTCTGGCAACTTGCATTCATTACTATTAAAAGTTTTTCGCATCCTTTGAGGTTTCGTCCAATGCCTCCAGTGTTAGATGTGGAGCCAGATGACTTGCCGTCTATGGACTCAAACAGGTGTCGTAATGGCAGCTCATTGAAATGAAGTAAGCAGATAATCCATTGGACTGGCCTCTGAAGTTTCAATTCAAACTTGCGAATTACGCCATTAGACACTCCTGTGTTCACTACAGTGCCGTCACACCCGAGAACAATAAGGTTGCCAAAATCATCCAATGAAGCACTTGTGACGTATTCGTAAATGCTATTAGATATATCAAGATTAGATCCGCTTTCAGGTGTAACATGTTCCATATACGTAGAACCAGGCTCCGATACATACAATACAGCAATGCGCTTCTACAATTGTTCTTTGGAACGTTTTGTCCTCGAGTGTTTCTGATGTAAAGGTTTTGTCATGTCGTCCATAAAAATAAAGGCCAGATAGAGTGGAACGATTTTCATTTGATTTTGAGACCAATGTTTTGTAAATTCTCGATTTTTCCCTCCATATTTTATATTTGTCTGTGACGAGGCTGGTATCTGATTCCGATATTAAACCCAAATCTTGCATAACACTCCATGCAATAGCAGCCGTGGCTCTGTTGGAGACACCATACCTTTCACTGACAAGAACTGTGTTGTCCAGTTTTAAACGCATTTGAACACTCCTTGAAGGCTCCCACATTGTCTAAAGTATTTTGGCAGACCGTCAAACCCAGTCTGCCTCGATTGTGCATTGTGCAAGCAGTAAACAGTTATGCACAAAACTACCAAAATGCGTCAAAATTTCCAAAATTCGATGCCGATGAGGCGACAGAAATATTAATCTATAATTTTACAATTTTCTATTGTTGTTGTTGTTACAAAATAGTAACTTGTAAGCACTACCCCAAACCGATGAGCAAAATCTGTGATTATTTATTAATTTTTGATTTTTAATCATTTTTAGTCCAATTTTTGAAACTTTCGGCCCACTGAGGCGACAGAAAATATTAACCCACAGTTTTAAGATTTCGCACTTTTTTAATAAAGGGAGTTCACAACTTTTCCGCACCACCGCAAAAAGATCTAAGAAATTTGGATTTTTTCGATACGCACTAATGTGTAGTTTTTAACCGTATATCTATTTTGAGGCAAAAACAATGGTGAAAGAAAGTTCCTATCAAAACTATAATTAATAGCTATATACTTCAAATAAAGCATTCAAAAGGTGAACGATTTGCCCGCTCATTTAAAAACTAAAACGATGATCTGCTTCTAAATGTATTTAAAATAAATAGTTCAAAAGAACAAGCTCAGAGGCGATTCGTTTTCGTTGCAGTTTTAGAAGTAATAGAAACGTAAAGAAGAACGAAAAAAGTAGCCTTAATCGCATGATTCTATTACGGGTGGGCGGACAGGTGAAAATGTGTTGTATAATTACTCATGTGCGACTGGGCCTACGCATTTTTTTTCTTTTCGCGAGTAGCGTTTTGTGATTATACAGAAGTATCTCTTTGTAAACTAAAGCTGTACAATTTACCTTTTTATCTCTCTCTGTGTGTGTGTGTGTGGTTTTCGCTATAAATAATAATAGTTTTACGTAAGTCCCAATGCAATGCATGACCCAGACAGGGTTACCATTTTGAACTTTAATTTCGAGTTCATACTGGAAATCCCGAAAGAATATTTTTTATTTTAAAAATGGATGTCAGTAGCCCTCTTTAACAGTATTGTTCGAACGTCGCTCGAGTAAGAAGAGTTTGTTTTTTACGTTACTAAAAGCTTTCAGAAACAACAAATTTTTAACTATAATTTTTGCTATATTTAGCGGACATATCTCGATTATACAAGACGAATATTTTAATAAAAAAAAGTGGTTTCAGTCCTTATTTTTAATTTATTGTGTTCAATAATAGTAATATTAAATAAAACTGCTACGGGGTTAACCCTTCTTTGCATGAGTTTTTCTTTTACAATTGTGCTTTTTTATACATATATTAAATATTAGACACCAGAGATTTTAAGATAGATTTTTAACTTTGTTCAGCAACATAGCTCACGGGAAATTTAGTGAATTAATATTTCTATATAAATATAGTGGTGGCGAAGAAGTTGATTTATTTATTAAAAGTTAAATAAAAAGTGATGGAAATTTACATCACTGTGCAATTAAGGGTTAAATAAGAGAAATTTGATTTTCAAAATTTCTAGTATGAATTCAGAATTTCTGTATCAAGAAAAGAGCCAAACTGAGAATCTTGGCCCCATGTTGGAAACTACTGGTTTGGAATCTTATCCAGCAGATCTTTTTCTGCTCGATAGGGATAAAAAAACATTAATTTGTAAACCATAGCGCACCGTGGGGTTAATGGGCTCCGCCTTAGAAATTCTTCCCAAAAAGGGCTCCGCGAGCCCAAAAGTTTGGGAACCACTGCCTTAACCTTTGGAGGTCAGTGTATATAAAATAATGGTGTTGCTAAACGATCTAAACACTGTATGCACTTACCATTAAATGGAAATCTCAGCTGTAAAGGAGTACCGAATGCCGCTCCGAGAAAAAGAATTCGAAATACTCAAATTAGTTTAGTACATTTATAAAATCATTTTGCAAGTACGGAAATTTTGAAAGTTAGTTCTAAGAGTATAGGTCGCAGAAGCGCTTTTAAGCCGATTTGAGAAAGGAAAAAAGTGGCTTTTAAGGATCGCGAACTTTCATCAAGAGCTATCGCAAAACATTTTACAGGTCGCTAGTTATAATACTACATTTTCTTCTATTACAAGAGGATTATAGAACGAAGAAATCTCCAGGACAACCAGCAAAGTTGTTCAAAAGGGCAAAAAAGTCCATTATAAAGCTATTGAGCGATACGAAAACAAGTTTAGGCGAACTGGTAAGATCCATTGATAGCGGTGTCAAAAACACTTTGTCATCAGTAGACAACAGCTCTAAGACTTTGAAGTATAATTAAAAGAAATCCCCAACCACGTATGACTAAGAATCACAAAGGTCTGATTACCGATTGGGCAAACTTCCATCAGTAAAATTGAATAGCAATGTTTGCCTTATTGTTAACAGAAATTCTTTATGAAAATGGCGCTTATATAAGACGAAAATTTCTATTTAATGTTACTGTTGGAAATTTGTCTTGCCGTTAATCAGGCCTTTAAAAGCACCAACAAAAACGCCTGAATTAGGCTAAATTTCGAATGTCGTGGAAGTTCAAATATGAAAGAGTTCAAATATTTTCTGATGAAGAAAAAATGGATAAACCTGCCGGTTGGTCTTGGGAAGATTCTGCGCAAGATAGCTGAAATACTTCCACATTTTTCCACGGTTCATACTCTAACGGTCACATTTTCACTCTGACCGAATGAACACATTAATCTGCAAAGATCGACTAAAGGATGATGCGTTGTCTTTTGCTGAAACAGTTGATAGACTTTCTGAATGTTCCAGCAGGGCAATGCATCTATTGACACTGCAAATAGCATTTGTAAATGGTTTCTGTATAATGGTATGAATGGGATCCCACGGCTATCTTTTTCTATTGATTTAAACCTGATTGAAAACGTGGGGAGTCTACTGATTATAGTAGTTTATTCAAATGAAAAGCAATATGCCGCATTTTTAGAAATAAAAGCTGACACTAGGAGGAAATCAACCAAAATCTATTACGTTTCTTGAAACATTCCATGGCTGATCGGGGTTTTGCATTAATTAATTATTCTGGTGTATACATTAGCTACTAAGTTGCAATTTTGGTCAGTGTTCATTTCATTATGCAACACCTAAAAATGGAGAAATGCAGTTCTTTTCTTCTTAAAATGATTTTTTCTAATATGTTTTGTCGTAAAATTTAAATATGTGTGCTATTTTTAACAGTGCTAAGTGTTAAGTGGCTTTTGTAGCATTTTCTTTCTAATGGTTGAAAAAGTGTGTGTTTATATCATTTTGGAATACAATGTATGATAGGAAAAATAGCTACTTAAAATTAATAAAGATGAGAATCTTGACATGCTTCTTCTGTATTGTTTTATCCACATACAGAAAGATCAGTGTCCAAAACTTTTCCACCAATAATTTATGTGTTATTAAATTCTGTCAAATGTGAGAGTCTCTTCAGAATATTTTGTGAAGATAAAATTCCAGACCATATCTCAGAGGTATGCTCTGGCAAGGAACAACAAATTCGCCTGTTCGATAAATTAAAAAGCATGAAATGACTAATTATTAATAACGAACCGTTTGGCTTCCTCTATGTCAATAAAGTTCAGCTTTTAAATTGTAAGACATATATATTACAGAGTAGACGGATGAGGGGAAGCATCATGATTTTACAGTTTTTTTCCCTGGGGCGCGGCCCATAACAGCTTTAGAAAAACTGCTCTACAGCGTGTCAAGGTAAGCGCGAACAAGATAAAATTTGAAATAAATATATATTTGAATTCATAAAATATTTTATTTGGCAATATTTATTTCTCTTTGCCGTCTTGTTTTGATCCTTACGGGTAGAGCTTGCTAACAGGTTTTACAAAAGAAACCCCACAATATTGCTGAAATAACTACAACATAAATAAACTATACAGGGTGGTTCAAAATTCGTCCAATAAATTAAAAGGGATGATAGAAGGCATCAAGGGGATGAAAACTTACTATAGAACATGGGGTCACAAACCACTTTGAGAGGGTGCAAATCATCAAAAACGCACGCAGGCTCTGAATTCAGAGGAGACGAAAGGTGGATGCCAGTCGATCACTGAATCCACGTACTGTAGACTGTCGAAGTGTCTGTCCCTGAATCCATGGATTTTTTTTTTTTTTTACTCTTAGCAGAGATATGCAAATATGTTTAACTTAACTGGTAAGTTAACTGTGTTAGCTCGTAATAAATAACTGGTCCAACACGAACATTGTAAATAAGCGCTATTGAGGTAGTAACGATGTGTAACATTTAATTGTCTATTACAATGAGTATCGTAATGGCTGACTACACGAACCAGGAATACGCTGATATGCATTTGATTTACGGTGAAGCATACAGCAATGGGCGTTCAGCGCAGCGGTTGTACCAACAGGAATATTCGAAAGGCGTTGTACCCACCATACTTTCTTCGTCAAGATCAATCGACTACTGCAGGAGACGGGGAGCTTTCGCTCAGCACAGCCTGATGCAGGGAGACCGCGCACTCTACGCACTCTTCAAATGGAAGATACCTTACGGCAGCGATGATTCCCCGTCGACAAGCACAAGAGCAGTTGTAGCTGAACTCGATATTCCGTACGTAGCGTTGTGGAATGTTTTGCATACTGCAAAGATGTACCCCTTCCACATCCGGAAGGTACAGCTTCTAACCAAAAACGACTATCCCCGTCGTGAACAGTTTGTGCGTTGGATGCTGGACATCATCACACAATATAATCCTTAATTTTATGCCACTGTTTTATTTACTGGCACGGCCAGCTTTACGCCAGAAGGCGTTGTCAACACACATCATGCATACATGTGGCGATGGATAATCCCCATGAAAGAGTACCATGCAAATCTCAACAGAGGTTTAATGTAAACGTGTGGGCAGAAATCCTCGGTGATTATCTTTTATGGCCGTATTTGCTGTCCGAACGCCAGATTGGAGCAACGTACCTTGTTTTTCTACAGGAAGTTTTAATTTTCAGATAACGATACTTAATGGCAGGAAAAAAATATTTTATTTTAAATATATGTCTACATGTTATGAATATTTCTAGCGTTTTTCGCACAATACTCTGTCTGTGCATCTATTGCAGAGACATAATGAAATGTAAATTGAATTGAAGATTGTGGTAATATAAGCGGAGTGTCTATATTAAGGTCAAACTTTAAATCAAAAAGAACACTGAACGTTTTTAACGTATCCATCAGCTGACATTTTATTTCAAATTTACCCATATTATGAACAATATGCATTAAAAACGAAAGTAATTAGTAATATAGCATTGTGGAATCGAACAACATAACCTAAATATCCGTAAGAATGTTAAGCAACGCTAGATGTTAAAAGTTATAGCCTATTCTGCCGTCTTCTCGTAGCCATTTTCTTTACTGACGCCAACTTATAAGAGTCTTATTCATATATTAGCAACTTTTTCACAGGAACATTATTAAAACTGCGTATTAATTATTGCATTAGGTAAAATGTACATTATATACTTAAAGCAAATAAAAAAATTGTTTTTCACTATTGCATTTATTATTGCTGTCATGTGTTAATAACTGTTGTAATAAAGACTACAGAGATTTTAAAATACTAGTAAGGTGTACTTTAGTAATGCATGTCGAATACTTGAGTCTGATACATAGGCAATTTTTGAACTTTTATTACGCAAATTATCTATTTTTAAAAATCATGCAATCTTAAATTTATTAAAAATTGTTATATAAACATTGAAGAATTCATCTCACCATATGCTTAAGGACAAAAAAACGCAAATATATTGTTTATATTAGATATTCTTTAAGCCCTTCGAAATGTTGTTTCAAACCATAAATAAAACAAAAAATATTAACCTTCAAGTTCCTATAACATATGAACACCATAAAGTCTTATCACGTTTAAATGACTGTTTCTCGGCCAACCGCAAAAAATCTGTTATCAAGAGATTACATAACTTATAGTAATAGAGCTCAAAGAAAGTGTTTCACTGCATAAAAAAAAAAACAACGGTTTATATCTTATAACGTAAGAGATTAAGGTTTTTAATTCAAGAGCCCTTTTGTTTTCATCACGTTAAGAAAAGGTGGCGTTAAAAGATTTTTAACGCTTTGCCTTAGTAAATGTAAAACAAAGAAAAAATGCATATAATTAAAGTAAGTTTCGTTAAACTTTATTTTTAGCATAGACACAAAAATAATAAGTATGAATTTTTTATTAGATAATAAGTTAAAAAGTTAGAGGAATGTTATGGATCGTGCAATAATTATGAATTCAGTTTTCTTTTTTAAAATAATGCATATGTGTCCAAATTGCAATATAATTCAGAGTACAAAAGATAAATAATAAGTAAAAAAGTAATATTTGCTATTCATTGTAACCAGATCATATTTGAACACAGAAATACAATGTAAAAATCAATGCAAAAAATAACATTTTTGTATTTTTCTGTAAATGCCAGTACTTCTATATAAATTGAAAAGCCATATGTCTCATATCATATATTCTAATACGAGAAAATCTTGTGTGTGTGTGGTTATCAAAATTTTATTTTAAAAACGGCCTTAACGATTTTGACGAAATTTTGTATTTTACCATTTTGGGACACTAGAAAACCATTGGGCTAGGTCACGTGTTCGAGAAAATTCGATTAGTGGATCATTTTGGGTCAACAAGGGTTAGGACACAAAGCAAATGTTGACCAAGCATTTCTCGGTCGTACCCGCTGGTAGTCTTAATTATCCGTGTTTAAATAATGGCAAAGTAAAACCATATAACTGTGTGAGAATATTCCTTGCACAAAACAAATCAAGATTTTTGGTGAGATTTTATCGTTAGTTTCGTTAACATACGATTGTAATTAAAATACGTGTGATTTCTATATAATTATTCTATAAATTACTAAGACTAGTAAATTTTTTTTTTCTGATGCTGAATAGAATTTCATTGTTCACAAAGTTCTTTCAGGTGTAGCGCCCGTCACACACGTCAACCGCCATGCCCAGACTGTAAAAAATTACCAATGTTTCTTATTTTATGAAAATATACTATAACCACGACAAAATATAACATAACCTATCTGAGTTATCCGAAATTCCGAATAGCGTGTTCCATTGTCTTTTGAACCCCCAGAAACCTTCCAAAATTTAAAGAATTATTTATAAAAACAAAGTATTTTTCGCTGCCCGTATTTTTCAGAAACGTTTCCGAAGGGTTTTTATAGTGTATTAATTAATGTCCTAAGTCTGGAATGCCTGTTTTTCGAATGTCATCCATTCTCAAGTAAACGTTTTCAGCCGCATAAGTTAATTTATACATGAAAGAGTAAAGAAATAATCTTAATTTTAATGCTATTGTTAACGCTGTTAATTTTGCATGTTTGTCTGTTAAACATATTTTTTGAGCATGAAAATGTTTATTTGAGAATAGATAGCATTCGAAAAACAGGTATTCCAGGCTGAGGACACTAATTAATACACTATAAAAACACTTCGGAAACGTTTCTGAAAAATACGGGCAGCTAAAATACTTTGTTTTTATAAATAGTTCTTTAAATTTTGGAAATGTATTGGTTTCTGAGGATTCAAAAGACAATGGAACACGCTATTCGGAATTTCGGATAACTCAGAAGATTATATTATATTTTCGTTCGTGGTTATAGTATATTTTCATAAAATATGAAACATTGACCATTTTTTACAGTGCAAGGTCATGGGAGCTTTTAACGAACTCGCCCAGGAGTGTCCTGTAAGCACAATTCTCATATTTTAGAAAATTAATTTCAACCTATGTATTTTTCCGAAATGAATTCTCGTAAAAAGTATGAAGTTTAGCATATAATTTGTTTTAGCAGAAATAGATTTCTAGAAGCTTCATATATGCGAATATGAAAATGCAAATCATTCCAACAGGTAGTTTTTCAGTTATACTTAAAAGTGCTATTTGTTTTGCTATTTGTTAAGCAATGATTAAAAGTGAATTTAATATTAGCAGTTCCAAAATTTATATTTGCATAATTCCTGAACTAATTAACCGAATGTCTTTCTGTGTGGTATGGTAACTTAAAATGTACTAAAGAATCCAAATATGATGCCAATAATTGGTGTCAGTATTGAAAATCTTACGACGTTCTTACGTCTGGTACGATTCTTATTTGTAGACGCTCTCTTAAACAACATTTAAGTACAGCATTAATTAGTAGATGTTAGTTCCAACCGATTGGTGAAAATTACTTTTTTATACGATGATTTGCGGCACAGTTAGCGAATATTTTTTTCAGATATTTCAGAAAGCTACGATATTTTTTTATAAAATGTAGTTGTCAGATGTATAATATTTCGACGGAAGACGTATTCATAATAATGAACGAAATATTTTATGCGCACGCCTTTCTTATTAGTCTAGTGCTGTGGCAGGTTTTTTCAGTCCTACCCATAAATATTTTGCAAACATAAATGCAGTATATTTGTCTCGTAGCATTATAAATGCGACGAGCAATGAAGCACTCTTGCAGTTTATTTTCACCAAATATAAGATTAGATGGAGCTAAATTTGGAATATTTCCTACAGAACAAAATAAAAATATATTGAAACTTTAACTGCTTAATAGGCGTATAGCCAACATAGTGAAAAAGTAGCCAAGCCGGGACTCGAACCCGGGTCAACAGATTAGCGCACTAATGTTCCACCAACTGAACCACTTGGGAACGATACTCAGCCTGGAACTTTTTCACCATAACATGTTGGCAAGGCTACAAACGCAGCACAAGATGGAATATTTTCCGTGAGCCGCCAATCCTGGGGCACACACGAAATCAAAGAAAATCCAGCATCGACAATTGAATAAATTCATATTTTAATACTTGGAAATTTTTCCAGAGAAAATTTCCACGCCTTGCGTTCATAATATTCAAATTTTAATTGCTTAATAGGCGTATAGCCAACATAGTAAAAATTTGCAGTATGTTGGCTATACACCTATTAAGCAATTAAAATTTGAATATTATGAATGCAAGGCGTGTGAAATTTTCTCTGGAAAAATTTACAAGTATTATATATGAATTTAAAATAAAATGAGTTTCAAATATAAATGTGTCCTTGAAACGACATTTATAAGTATATTTATGCTAGTTATCATTTTTCTCTGCGTATCAGTTTGTTGCTAAGTGTTGTACAATTATACTGGTCGCTCCTTAAATCAGAGTATAGAATTCTTTTAAAGTTTTTTTTTCTAACATTGTAAAAAGTTTACTACATTTCTGTGACATTTTGAACTAGTCGGATGTGTCAATCCCAAAACTTTCTTCTATCTCACACAGGTTTCGCATACACTAAAAAGAGTCAGCACCAATTTATATCAAGGTATAACTGAAACTCAAGTTTTATTAAATTCCGTGCAATATTTCTTGAGATATGACTATCGCTAAAATCGTTGTGGAAATCACGAAAAATGCTGCATAGCAGCGCCACTTGCTGAGCTATTTTTACCATAAACTAATCAGCACCAATTTATATCAGACTAACTGAATATAAAGTTTTATTAAATGCCGAGCATTAGTTTTTGAGATAGAGCTATTGTGGAAATCGCGAACAATGCTGCATAGCAGCGCCACCTGCTGAGCGATTTTTACCAAAAACTAATCAGCACCAATTTATATCAGGGACTAACTGAATCTAAAGTTTTATTAAATTCCGAGCATTAGTTCTTGAGATAGAGCGCCCACAAAATTTTTGTCACATACAGACAGACAGACAGACAGACAGACAGACAGACAGACGGACAGACAGACAGACAGACAGAGTCACAGACAGTCATTTTCTAAAAATAGTCAAATCGTGTTCAGGACCTTCTAAAACGTATAAATCCGTCGAAAACCGGAAGTCGAAAGATTTCATGAATCCAATACTTTCTTCTTGTAAAGATAGAAGAAAGTAATAATTTAGAAAAATTTTGTTTCTAATTTAGGTAATTTCTTTTTATTTTCGTTTTGTTTCAATTTGTGTCTTATCGGAACGTCCGATACTGATTATGTAAACTTGGTTGGTTGACTGGTTTGTTTTATTCTTGAAAAACAACAAATAAAAAACCAATATCAATAATTTTAACTTTTTTAATCACAATATCATATTTTAATGAAACATTGCAATTGATCGCGGAAGATTATGATGAGTAATTGTTCTATTTACAAACCTGTCAAAATAGTTATAAGTAAAGGATGACAAAAACCTGAAACAAGTGGGTAAGTGTGATCGAAGATCGCACAAAGTGTTTCGTTTAATATTCCTTTCAAAACACTTTCTCCTTTCTTTAATAAATCCAAATAAATATCATCCCCCCTCCCTGAAAAAAATGTCAGGTTTTTTAATAAAGTAAAATTTACGTCTATTTTTCTCGTTTTTTCGAATATCTGAAGTCCGCTATTATACTCTGTCATAATAATATCTGTCATGTGGACTAAATGCGATATTTAAAAAAAAATAATTTTAAAATTAAACATGTTGTATAGAGACCTTCAAAATGTTAAATTATAATAACATTTCCATAATCGGGCTTTTATCACGATTCAATACGTTCCTCAAACTCATATGACGTTATAATCACATGCTGACGTCATATCTATTTGTTTTCTCTATTACTCATATTGATACTCTCTTTGTATTATTCTCAAACATTTGAAAAAGTCCGTTAAACTTCCAATATTATGTCAGATTAATTTTCTTTTTAACATATAATGACATCATATTAACCTGCTTTCTCTATTTACACATACTCATACTCCTTGTATTACTGAGAAATGTTTGAATATTTCTGTGTTATTACCAATATGACGTCATATTAATCTTTTTTTTCAATTGGTGAAACTTTTTGTTTCATTTTCATTTTTCACGTTGAAATCTTTCAATAAAAAAGTAATTATTGTAGAAATAATTTTATTGTAGATTTTTAATAGTTGGCAACTGCTATAACGAAAAATGTTTAAATTTAATAGATTCTTGGTTTTTTATCTATCTATACTAAAATAATAAGATTTTTTCAAAATTTATGATTCACAGCGTGATGGTAGGTATTCAGCTGTAAGTACTTAAAATTTCAAGTCTGTAAGTTATGCAGTTTCTGAGAACCGGCTCAATGACGGACAGACAGAGAAGCGGGACGAATGGGGTTTCGTGAGATGAACGAAACCCTACAATTTAAAATTGCATTAATATCGATATGTGTTCCTTCATAAAATAGTTGCCGTAGAATAGGGCTTTAACAATGCAATTATTTATTTTTATTTTTTTATTTCAGTTTTTTTTTAAACAATTTAAATCAAAATGGTTAGTTTTTAGATATGCATTTATCTCCTGACAATCACTTGGTATAAAGCCAGTCCTACATTCGAATGCAAATAATTGATGGAGTTTTGATATGTTTGGGAATAAGTATTATCCTTGTGATAAAGTACGCATATAGTAATTATAATACAACAATGATTTATAGAGAATGTTAAGATAATCCATTTGAAGTATGGTATATTATAGTGTTGAGAAATGGTGCTAAACGATTTCCATAGTTGGACATTGGAGAACACTCTGAAAATAATAAATAATAAATAGCATTTCTAAATCCTGTGGTGGCAGATGATAATTAATTGGCTTGTAATCATCTTCTACTAAATTTACATGGAATAGAATTCTCGTTATAAGCTAAACAATCAATCTAATAAATTATTTACGGCCAATAATTTGAGTATGTGGCGGTAATGTCCCTGTCTCATGAATAGCTATTTTCTTTGTTTAAATCTGATCTTGTAAGTATAAAATAGAGGAATAATTTTCTAAAATAAATTTAATTAATTAAATTTTAGTAATAATAACCATTATTATTTAAATATATTATTGATTATTGTTTGGAAAAAAAAATTATTAAACCAATATCAATAATACAATTTATTAATAAATTAATTATTAATAAGAAATTAATTATTAATTGTTACGTAGAATAGAATTTTAGTAATAAGCTAAATAATCAAAGTAATAAATTATTTACGGCCAATAATTTTGAGTATGTGGCGGTAATGTACTTGTCTCATGAATAGCTATTTTCTTTGTTTAAATCTGATCTTGTAAGTATAAAATAGAGGCATAATTTTCTAAAATAAATTTAATTAATTAAATTTTAATAATAATAACGATTATTATTTAAATATATTCAAATGCTTCGAAAAAAATTATTATTAAAGAAATATCAATATTATCATTTATTAAGAAATTAATTATTAAAGTGTTTTTTTTATATACTTTTAGGTTTTAGCAGTGATAGAGCAGTGATTTAAAAGTTTCTAATCATAACAGTGTCTTGATGACCTGATTATGTAAAGTAAATTCTCTGATTAACTGTCCCGCCTTACATAACTGGAAGTTTTTTAACACTTTCCAACATAGTTGAAATATGTTTATGAATTCGGTTTGTATGCCTGTCTGTTCGTGCTCTAACTCGCGTAAATATATTCGAATTTCCAAGCAATTGATATATGTGAATGAGGTATACTATGGTATGTTGGGTATTGAAAATGAAGTGCGTAGTACTTATAGTTTTTTTTTTACAGGGACACTCAAAAGAATTTCGTTACATTACGATCTATGGGGAAAAATTATTTGCGGTTTTTTTAATGATGTTACACAATTGCAAACGTATTGAATTTGATACATATCACTGAAGTGCGCCACAAGAGGCGTACTATGAAATATGGTGTGCATAGGACTTATAGTCCCTTTACAGGGACACTGAAAATAATTATGTTGCATTACGGTCTATGGAGAAAAATTGTTTGCAGTTTATTATAGTAATGTTTCACTCTTTGAAATATATTGAAATTGCTATATATCCCTAAGGTGCATTACAAGAGGCTTACTATAGAATATTGTGTGTATACCATTCATCGTTCATGTACAAGGACACACAAAAAAATTCGCTACTGTTTCTTAACAATAATTGCTGGAAGTCAGCTTTCAGTTGCTGAACGCGTTTTTAAATTTAACTCATTTGTTGTCTATTTCTTGGTGTGTACACATTATGTAAATCATATACAGGGCAGCACAAAATTTCTCGAGTACATTTTTGTTTATTGACGGAAATTTCAGAAGGAGAATTTTAAACTGTACTATGCATTTTCTAATTGAACTAAAACTTAGCATTCTGTGTAGTATGCATACAAATCTATACATCATATACAGGGCTCACAAAAGATTTCGATATCTTTCCGGATATTGTTGGTATTTCCTGAAATTGGGTTTGGTATGCGTTTAAATATGTTATGTTTTTTACAAATTGTTTACTTAGATATCGTCTTTCACATTATTAAACGGTAAATATTTGTAAACTTCTTTCAGAAGTGTTGGAAAGTGTTACATGATCCATTCTTGACGCATGATTTTTCGTACTTTTTTTAAACATATATGTATTCTTAAATTAGAACAATGATAAAACGCTGCAATTTTTCTTAAGTCAAACGATGTTTTATAATTTAAATATTTTTTAAGCCTCAGTTTTATTCGGGTAACATAAAGACTCGGTATTCTTTTTTTTAACAATATTTCGCTAGGTGATAGTTGTATATTACTTCAACTTGTCAGTTTGTCTTTCGTGTTAAGTCTCTTATAAGAATTGTTGAATTTCTAAAATACTAAATGTTTATTATTATTTACTAATTCTTGTATTTTTTAGTGTAATATTCGTAGTGCTTAGACACAATAACCCCCCTCCCCTCCCCAGAAAAGTACGGAAGCTGTACTGGCTATACAGTACAAATGTACTGAGTATGAAGTTTACGTATTTTGAGAAACAAATCTGCTTGTGCCAGAAAATAGCAAATATGAGTGGGGTTTGATAAGTTCTCTGCCTGCCAGTGAAAACACAAGAATTTTGACATATTTTCATATTATTTTTCAATGTAGTCCCCTTGCTACTCAATACATTTAAGATACACTCTTGTGTGGGAGTGTATCTTATGAGTCTCAACATGAAGCATTCGGTTGAACTTTGCTTTTAGAAATTCGACAATTCTTATATCATTTTAAGTCGTTTATCTTAAAATGTTGAAAGTGTCTGTTTTGACAATTTTCTCCACTTTGTATTTTCACTTGAAATCTTCATTGATTTAAAGATTATATCTATAACTTAAGACTGAACATAAACATGTGTATATTTTAGCAAAATTTGTAGTTTAAAAATAAAGTTGAAAATATTGTATGTTATTTTTTTGTGTTTATCTGTATATGTGTTTATTTATTTATTTGTTTGTTTGTTTTTTGTGGTGAAACAATAAACGTGCGTAGATTCAGTCTGGAAATATAAATATTATCTACAACATCTAAACATATCATGTAAAAATATCCAGTAGCTCCCGAAATATCTTGCGTGGAGTTCTGAAAAAACTCATTTTTAAATAAATCATTTTAAAGTATATTTTATTAAAACTTTATTAAAACGCATCCAATGAACAAGTATACACGTATTGAATTATTTTTGAGTCAATAATAAATATATTCTTTAACAAACATATTCTTTAGAAAATATGAAGAATTTCGACGTATGTCATACAAGTAATATTGTTGATCGGAGATATTTTATGAAAACAATCGAAGCCCTGTCCTCTTTATTGAGCAATATGAGCTATGATAGTCTATCTACAGTGGCGGTCAAAAGTTTCCGGCCAGCATAGAATTTTTGGTTAATTTGTAAGTATACCCATATGAAGGGGAATCTCGAAGTAATATTTATACATTTTATTGACATAATAGTTAGGAACTTATTTATGGAATAACAAATAAATATCAATAAATTTAATTAACAAAATTAAGTGCAAAGGAAAACGCATGTTCTCAAAAGTTTCCGGCCATCTTGGCAAGTTTGGAAAAAATTGGTTTTATAATAGAAAATAACAGTGATCAACAACATTCACAATTAGTATTTTGCCGTCATATCTTTAGCAATAAGTACTGTGGCCCAGCCACGTGGCATCGATTCAACGAATGGTTAAAAATCGTCTATGGTAAGTTTTTTCTACTCTTCTTGCGATTTTTGGAAAAATTCTGCTGAATTGGAATATTTATAATTCCACACATGTTTGTAAAGTTCGTTCCAAAGATTGTCTATTGGATCCAGATCAGGTGATTGGGCTGGCCATTTCAAAAGCGGAATTATTTTGTGCAAAAGCCACTGCTTGACGAGCTTGCATGTATGCTTTGGGTCATTATCATGTTGAAAAAAATAGTTGCGAACACAATTTTTCCTCCAATAAGGCAGCAAATCATGTTGCAAGATATCCTTATACATTGCACCATTCATCTTGCCTCGGATTTCAACTAACGGACCGACACCTTTTCCAGAAAATGCTCCACACAG
The DNA here is from genome assembly GCA_963931845.1 of Maratus michaelseni. Taxonomy (NCBI): domain Eukaryota; kingdom Metazoa; phylum Arthropoda; class Arachnida; order Araneae; family Salticidae; genus Maratus; species Maratus michaelseni. The sequence continues at coordinate 135,535,298 of OZ007595.1, forward strand.
CATAACTTGTCCTCCGCCATGCTTCATTGTAGGAATAATACATCTCGAATCATATCTTTTGTTTTAGGTCGTCGGACGTAGTGTCTACTATCACTCCCGAAAATGTTGAACTTCGATTCGATGGAAAATAGTACTTTTTTCCAGTTTTAACTTGTTTAGTCTTTGTGCTCCTTGGCAAACGCCTGTCAGGCCCGTTGCTTTTTTTTTTACGTATGAAGGTTTTTCAACACTGACTCTTCCATAAAGTCCTACTTCATGTAAGAATCTTGGCACGGTAGACCGACTTATTTCAGAAATATTTTCACTCCGTAAATCGCGGGATATTGCAGCGGCATTTTTATGCAGGTCAGCAACTGCTTTTCTCCTGATACTTCTGTCTAGACGAATAGTCATTTTCCGGAGTCTCTCGGACCATGGCAAGTCCTGAAGGCCATGCAAATCTTTATATATTTTTTAAAATATCGTTTACAGTAGATTTTCCGTTCGATAACTTTGCCGAAATCTCACGATAGGTTTGGCCCTTTACCAACAAACAAATCACTCGTTTACAAGCAATAATTGTTGAACTTTTTATTTTTGAATTTCAACTACGTTATTCGCGTTGATTAATTAACAAACACGGCCAAAAAAACACTTTACAGATAGCAAAAACTAATGAAGGACGAATGGCCGGAAATTTTTGCACACGCGAATTTTGAATTCCTCCTCTTTGCATCCGGTGTCTTCAGTATCGAATCAAAATGATCACGTGGTCAGAGGTCATTTACATATTCATAACTTTTGGAGCAATTGCGCTTCTTTTTCGCTGAAACGTTTTGACAAACAAATCAAAGAAACTAACTGGCCGGAAACTTTTGACCGCCACTGTATGTTTATGCATCAATAGGTATGTTCCAATATATTGATTTAATATAAAGCTTGCTGCATACTGTAAAACATTTGCTACAAAGTATACGGTCATTTGACCGTTTTTATAGAAAATGGGTATAAAACCATAATTTAACGTTATTCTGACCATAATATTGTCCATACTATGGTCAGAATACTGTTAAATAACGGTTATGTAACCGTTTTCTATAGAAAACGGTCGAATGACCGGATACTTTCCTGCAATTTTTTTACAGTGCAAAAATAATAAAATATTGTCAAATATATAGTATAAATACATACATTTTCTGAAAAAACATCCAAATAATTCATACAAGAAGTATTACATAGATGGAACTAAGGATCTCAGAACACGCCTTTTCCAATGCCGTAGACTTATAAAAGAATAACGAAAAAGAAAAAAAAACTGTTGTCAGAGAAACCAGCATTTCTTTGTTACAGAAATGTAACGATAGGATTACGAATTAATCCCTAAAAAAATTTAAAAAAAAGGAACTTGCAAAGCAAAAAAAAAAAAAAAAAAAAAAAAAAAAAAAAAAAAAAATCCATATTGTTAAGCCCGAGAAGGGACAGATATTAAAATTATTTTATTTAGTCAATGCTACAATAATGTTATATTTTTTATATTAAATCTTGCTCAGTCTATTTAATCTTAAAAAAGTAAATTTAAATTTGAAACATGATATTAAAGCAACTTTTTCATTTAGTTCAAATGAATTCTAAATAAATATTCTAATTTTATTAATTATTTGAACTTCTCATGTTTATTGTCTGTTAGAATTCGCTACAATACAAATTTTGCATAATGCATGTAAAACTGAAAAAAAAGTTGAAGATTTATTTAGATTTCATTTCAACTAAATATTTTGTTTTAAAGTTACTTTAATATCATGTTTCAAATTTAATTTTACATTTTTAAGATTAAATAGACTGAGCAGGATTTAATATAAAAATGCAACATTATTGTAGCATTGACTAAATAAAATAAGTTTAATATCTGTCCCTTCTCGGGCTTAACAATATGGAAACAATATATATTTTTTTAAATTTGCTTTGCAAGTTCCTTTTTCTTAATATTTCAAGTTTTTTAATAACAAATTAATATGAAGCAGATAAGATTCACACGAGGCAAGTATGTAAAAGATTGCACAGATCAAAATCAGTATTGGTAATATGAAATATACAGTTCAAACATTGATTATTCTGTAAACAAACTAAAATATTAAAAGTAATTTTTAACAATATATATATATATATATATATATATATATATATATATATATATATATATATATATATATATATACCGGACATTAATGGATTCTTTCTCATCTTCATAATGATAATAGTAAACGAATCATGTTCATTTTTGCAAATAATTTTATTCCATTGTGCAAAATACGTTTGCAACCACTTTGGAAAGAGAATCTAGTAAGCGGTGTGTGAAAGCTATCGATAAAATCTTATGTTGTTTTATCACATAATAAGAAGTATAAAAATAATAACGAGTATATATGAGCAGAATCTTCTTGAATATAATTGTAAACAGTGAATGTGTCAAGAGTTTTGTTATATAATACATATAATAAGAAAACTAGCTCGCTTAGTCCGCTAGCGGGCCCCTAATTTACATCGGTGCCTCGAATCTTGTAAAACCTTGAACCGAACGAACCTCCAAACCGGGTCCCCGCTGGCTTCGACACCGTATACCAGTCGTGCTACGCACGCACCGGGTGAACCCTTAATTTGCACATCGAATAGTATAAACATCGAACTGAACGAACCTCCGGCTCGGGTTCCCGCTGCCTGCGGCACCGTATAGCACTCGTGCTGCGCACGCGCTGAATAATATGATTAAGCGGTCACAGACCTTTCCAACGATATATCACATGAGGGGTCCCGCATAGCATGCATGGTCACAGTGACGCCACTGTGACGGTACTGCGAGTCACAATTGTCACGGCACATCTGTGACCAAAATGCTACCATTCAGAGAGGTCACATTGTGACTTAACTGTGAACTTATTTAAAAACTCTAAAAAACATACAGGACTATTTCAAAACATGTTATTTATAGTCAAAAATACTTTTCTGGTCAATTTTTAAATTTTTGTGGCGTCACAGTGACGTTATTGCAAGTCACGCATGTTATGTTATACCTGTTACTAAAATATATTACCATATCGTGAACTCACACTGTGACAAAAATGTGAATTTTAAAAATATTTGAAAATGAGAAGAAACATTTTACTTAGTGCAATCTTTCTTCATTTGATACATTTGAAAGCCTTACCTTACCTTGATTACTTTAGTAATTTTTGTTGCCCCTTGTAAATTAATTTATAGTCACTTATTCCTTTATCTAGCTAAAAAAATTATCTGCATATATATATATATATATAATTTTTTGTAACTATGCAATTGTAGATTATCATACAAAGGTAATTAGATATGAAAACTAGAAAACGTTTTTAATTTTATAATTTATTTTTTAATTTAAAAAAAAGTTTTATTTTCTATGAAAACTTAATAATTTGTGTTAAAACAACTTCAAACAATTGTATCAATTATAAATTATTTCTACTATTGATAAAGGCTGAAAAATAATATACTGGAGGGAGGTGCTTGTTCATTGCGACGTGCCATTAAAATGTGAAGCCACAATGTGGTCAAAATGTAAATACAGATAATGGGATATACTGAGAAAATTAAAGTTTATTTTTTGTATGCTAGTGCTTTATTTAAATTGTTGTGTACCTTTATGGATGAAATATTATGAATATCATAAACGTATAAAATAAGTAATATGCTACTCTAAGAAGTATAAAACTATTTTATTTTATCTCCAGAAATTTACATATAATTTTTTTAGCTATTCAAGCCTTATTTAAAAAAATAAAATCAATTCTCTAGGCATTATTTAATTTAAAAATTACATTTAGTAAACCTGACATAAAATAAAATAAAAGAAATGGAATTATTTCAGTGAATTGCACATCTGTTAACAGAAAGCTGAAAATATATATATATATATTTTTTTTTTATGATTACTAAGAAAATTGACCAGCTGCTCAATATTTGTAAAATGAACTGTTCCAACTTTATCGTCTGCGGTGAAGCTATTTCGAAAAGTGGTTGGTTTGGTTTCATTCGAAGGTTTTATTTATTGCCACTAAACAGTAAAACACGACATTTAATTGTTGGAACGGAACATTCAAGAAATGTTCTCTAGAAAAAACTGTCGTTTTATCGGATTTAAGAATTCAGATTAAAATATAAGTCCGAAAATGCTTACAATTGCGTTGGCGCAATTGAGATATGTACTCGTCAATGCTATTGTAATGTTTTTGTACTTAATTTACTTGAAAAACACTTGTATTCCTCGGATTACTTCCATGATGCCATAAAGAGTTACATTTGTTAAATAAAAGGTATGTAAAAATGCTATTTTTTCAATAATTAAAGTGTAGAAAGAACACGAACAGCAAAGCTTGAAATTTTTTTGTTGTTATGTATACTAGTAAGAATTTAAATATTAATTAAATGTTAACTATTTGATATTAATATTAGATTTATTATTTTTTAATTATATCATATAAATTATCTGTATTGTTAAAACAATTCAAAATATCAGTAATGTTCACTAAACTGCATTCTAAAACTTATACAGTAGATCTCAAATCCGATTGTACGGTATACTATGTATTATGGTATCAGAATCACAGAAAATGTTACTGTGGTTCTTGCCCCTTAATCAAACATCAAGCCAGATAGATATCATGTCATTGGCGTCATCATATATTACTATCGTAAATTATTAGAAAATTGTACAATTTCTTCACATCAGATTTAAAATAGAGGTCCCATGCATGATTTATAGCATGATGTCAAGATATGTCATGCATGATGTCAAGATATGTCAACATTACGTGCATAAAAATAATCAATATTGATAAAATATTAAAATAATTATTCAGTTTAGGTAATTTTTCCAGTTGTGTTATCGAATTGTTTTACCGTAAAATTCTATATATTTAAAACGCTAAGCGATTTATTTCGACAATCCGTGAGAACAAACTACTGCATCAAATTACACCATTCTTTTTTTTAATGAAAGATATTTGGACACAGATTTGTTATCGTGGATTCGTTTTTTCGAAAATTTAATTAATTAGCCGTAATTTGCAATTAAACTTTTACTTCTGCTTATGACGTCATAAAGTCGGCAACTCCCACTGTTGTCAGGCATAGAGTTTATTCAAGAACTCTGCGGTTCACCAATCTTTTGACATTAGCTAATATTAACTAAGTAATACTTTAACATTGTAATATAAAATCTTAAAAAAACCTTCTTAAAATTAGCTAAAATATAATCATAATAAAATATCTAAGTATAAACATATCAGTATGAATAACAAATCTCACGTAAAATGTTGCAATTTAAATGATTCCAATTGAAACAAGATTTGGAGAGTTATCCCTGACGCCCAGCTAGCATAAAAGTACCTATTTTATTTTATTTATTTACACATATATTCAATTTTATTATAAAACAACAGGTTGCCATACAAAGCAAAAATCGCCATTTCGGCGCCAAAAATTAATCCCGGTGCGTCTGCGATATCTGTACCGATTACAACCGACCAAATTTTACCGATTGTACCGACCAAAACAAAATTGTTTTGGTTGCACCGCATATTGCAAAATTAATTAAATCCATGATTATTGTTTCTTTCTGAGATTAAAAATAAGAAAATTTGGTACTTCTCTAATATCCCGTCGACCACTTTTCATAACAAAAAATTATCGCCAAACTGCAACGCCAAATAAACGTGAGAACGTTGCCATTGGAATATCAAAATAAATAAAATATAAGAATTTAAGGACACAATTGTTATTTTAATTAATGAAATAACTAATAAATCAGTAAATCATAATGAAAAATATACGCAAATGTCGAATTAAAAACCACTTGATGACATAACAAACACGTATGGTTCAGACATCAAGTAAATGGGACTGCATTTTTGGCGTTCAATCTTACAGTTTGGCGATAGTTTTTTGTTATGAAAAGTGGTCGACGGGATAATAGAGAAGTACCGAAAATTTAATGCTTGACGAAACTCAATTATTTGATCGATCGTAAATATTGGTACTTTTCCGTCATACGGACACCATGCCATATATGTAAATGTATGCTTGGCGACAATGGTGTCCGTTTAACGGAAAAGTACCAAAATTTTTTTTCGGGCTATATCAAAAACAAACATTTTACAAGTAACAGAAAAATCGCCAAAAATAACTGCTTCGTCAGCAGTTATGACAGCAAAGTTGGATAAAATCTAATAACATAAATTTTACAACGTTTATGCGATTTTTAGAAAATAATAACTTCAAAGCCCGTGCAATTTTTGGAATATTCTCATTTTGTTTTTGAAAATGACTCGGAAAGAGTCGTAACATGTAAAACAACTAATAAAAAGTTATTTTAATTTGTATTATGTTGTTAATTTACACCTTTAGCATTTAAAAGGAATACCCAATGCTTACTTCATAGATGGCCCTGGTGGCACTGGGAAAACATATATATATATTTAAAACGCTAAGCGTTTTCTTTTGACAGTCCGTGAGAACAAACTACTGCATCAAATTACATCATTCTTTTTTTAAATAAAACAAATTTGGACACAGATTTGTTGTCGTACATTCGTTTATTCGAAAAATTAATTAATTAGCCGTAATTTTAAATTAAACTTTTACTTATGCGTATGACGTCATAAAGTCGGCAATAACTCCCACTGTAGCGAGGCACAAGAGTAACGGGAAACTCTGTGGTGGCGAAGATAAAAGAAAAATAAATAGATATTAAAAGCACAGGTCTTTTAAGCCGAATTTTTTAATTTGCAAGTTAAATTTCTGTGAAAATATTTATCCGCGTGTTTCATAAGTGAATAATAATTCATATTTATTGTGACGTCACCGGAACATTGACCATTAGGTTTATTTTATCGTTATGCATTATAACTTTGTTGATGCCATTTTTTCAATACAATTAAATACAAAATATATTGTTATTTATATACATGGTGTTTAAGCATAAAAGTAACTTATACAAAGTACGCGTGGAAAGTTTACGTCGGGGAAAATGACGTTATGCTTAGCTTGAAATGCATTTTATCATTGATAAAACTAAAAAGAAAAATTAATTGTGTCAACATGACGTAATTTTAACGGATTTTTCAATTTTTATTTTTAAAGGTCAGAATTTAAGCCTTTATTGGTTGCTTCATCTTGATTGCATACCTTGATTACATGTTACCAATTACTTTTTTTATTATTATTATAGGTTAGAAGATTTCATTTTTTAATAAAAAAATTCACAAAAGTAAAGGATTTCAGGAAAATTAAAATTATTAAAAATAGTGTTACGGTCGAAAAAAAAACTTGAAATAATGATTTTATATTTAGCCAGAATAAACAATGCAAGGCTAATATTTTATAGGATTTTGGTAGGTTTGTTATAAGTTCATTTAACAGTTCCTTAATAGCGGCAAAATCCTATTTCTTTTACTGTGAATTTCTCTTTCGGAGTCAAAAACTGGTAGTCTACTTTTGGACGCCAGCCAAAACACAGTGGCATTTTTCAGAAATGTATAACGGTTGTGACAACAAACGGCGCTATCACTTTAGCTTTCATCGCGCTTACATCACTTCTAAATACTACAAATTTATTTTTTTTACTGCAGTTTGCAATTTCAGTTCTTACATCATCAATTAGAAAAAAAAAATTAACCTTCGACTGAAATTTATTTGAAAACTGAATTTTTAAATAATTTTCAAGCATGAAATATTTTTCAATTCTACTTCAACAATGATCATCGGTTTGCTTTAATAATGTAACATAGTCTCTGGGAAAGTTGTCCCAGTTGAAAATAAATTTTCCTAACCATCATAAAAAATAAAAAAAAAATAATAAAAACCCGTGATAAATCATAAGATCAGATTATCCATAAAATAGAGCATTTTGGCGCTAAACTAAAATCTGTCAAAAAAAATATTTTTAGTTTATTATTAACACAAAATTGATATGTTGAATTCGTTGATGCATATGTTGCATCAGAATATGCTAGGAACTGTATTTTATTATTCTTTTAAAGATCCATTGGATATTTAACTGTATAAGAGGGAAAAGGTCCCCGACTGTGATAAAAAAGGAATAATCATCCTAATTATGTAAAGGAACCGAAGAAACCATACAAATAAATTACACTTGAAAATATTAAAAGTCTCCCTTATCTGCCGATTGATTTATTATTGTAAAAAAATTCTTCATCTTTTCATAACAAGTAATATATAAAAAAAATGTAAGTCAATTTCTACTTTTTAATCATATATATATATAATAAAGATTGTTTCATACGCACCCCTTCTTATGTAATAAAGAAGCTCATTTTACTAATATTGGTATTCTAATTTTTTTCCGTCAACTTTTGACGGGTTCCATCTAGTTTATATTTAAGTTCTGCATTTAGTATTCTATAAAAAACTATAAATGAAATAATTTGTAAAGAAAAAAAAATAATATTTTTTTGCGTTTATGATCTTAACTTTTAAATTTCATTTGCTTCGGAAAATGTTTCACTGCTTGATACAATGTTTATTATTTAATAATATCTCACAATAGATAGATCTATTATTTAAATGGATTCCTAACATAAATATTTCACAATGCTTATTTTAAAATCCAATTTATATTTTCATTATAGTTGTTCTCAAATCCAAAATAACTAATTTCTGACATATTTCTGAATTAATTTTTATTCGGAAACACATGAAATTGGAAGGTGTTCTTAATCAGAATATATTTAATAGAATGGCGTTTTCCATTTTTTGGTAACGGCAGAAGATGTTTCAGAAAACACTATCAAAGTCGGTGTTTTGAACCGAATTTCCGATGCGCAGCGTGAGAAACTGGAAAAACGTGACTGAAATTGATCTTAAGTATTTCATTTATCTAAAAATGGAAAACGCTATTCATTCCAAATCACGTTCATAATCAGGCATGCAAGTACCATGCGTTTAAAAATTTGTTCATAAATGTGCCAGAAAGTTTCGTGATACTGAGAGAGGGGAAATATGGCAAAGTATACACATTCACAAGGCTTCAATAACATAACAGCAAAATAGCATAGTTTTAATTATTGTCAATATTTTTCGTGGTTACATAAAACAAATAGAAGTAGAAGTTAATTTAAAAAGTTGTTATTTGCACAATAGAATTTCATATTATTGAAATATTTAATTTTATTATAATTTTTAATAGATTCATCTATTATTTTAAATTTAGTATGCGTTTTATACATTTATAATTTTCTTGCTTAACGGCTACATTAGCCGGTTTCCCAATCAGTTGCGAAGTTTTAATTTGAATACGAATTGCATTAATAAAAATTATTGCCGATCCAATCCTTATAGTCAATCTTATCCGGATTTGGTAAAATCTTGTTATCTGAATCTATGCGAAATCATTTATCAGGTTCGGTCGGGTTGTGGGCGTACAGATTTTGTTGTTGTTGTTGTTGTTGTTGGGTTAGGGAAAGATTATGGGTAGAATCGAAATATAATTTCAGTCAACCATCATTCATGTTCAAGTCGACATTCAACCATGTTCAAGAAGTATATAACCGTATTCGTGCATGACTCTATATCCGCGTATGCAAGATTCTATTCCGAAAAAGACTTACAGTAAAAGCATTATACCCGACTCGGGTCAGATCGTGTTCACGAAAATCAGGTCACCCGACCACTAATCCAAATCTATTCTGTAGCCAAACAAATCCAAAAAGATCGATCCGAACTTTCTGGATTGGATTCGGTAAAATCTGGTCACCCGACCCGGTGCAGTGTCGTCACAAGCGTCACAAACTTGTGGCATAAAAAAATATCGATCCGAACAATCCGGATAGGATTCGGGTAAAATCTGGTCACCCTATCCGATGCAGATTCGTCACATTTTTCACTTTGGAGTCGCATGGTGATTTCACAAAGTAGTCACATTGTGAGGTCACAGAAAGCCTTGAAAACGGCCATAACGACCTCACATTTATGTCACAGTGACTTCACATCGACGTCACTTGACGTCAATACGACGGTCACATGGTCACAGTGTGACTTCACACCGACGTCGCCGTGACGTCCCCATGCCTTACGGGGTGTGTGCAAAATTTAGAAAAGTACCCCCCTTGGGGGTTGAAAGTAGGGGATGGATATCGGAGATATATAATATGATTAAGCGGTCTCAGACCTTTCGAACGATTTATCACATGAGGGGTATCGGCAAAATTTAGAAAAGTGCCCCACTTGGAAAGGCAAAGGGAGGGGATGGACACCGGAGATGCATAATATGATTAAGCGGTCTCAGACCTTTCCAACGATATATCACATGATGGGCATCGGCAAAATTTAGAAAAGTGCCCCCCTTGGGGGGGCAAAGTGGGGGATGGGCACCGGAGATGCATAATATGATTAAGCGGTCACAGACCTTTCCAACGCTATATATCACATGAAGGATGTGTGAAAAATTTAGAAAAGTACCTCCTTGGGGGGGCAAAGTGGGGGAATGGACACCGGAAATGCATACTATGATTAAGCGTTCTCAGACATTTTCAACGATATATCACATGAGGGGTATCGGCAAAATTTTAATAAGTGCCTCCCTTGGGGGGCAAAGTGGGGTGATGGACACCGCAGATGCATAATATGATTAAGCGGTCTCAAACCTTTCCACCGATATATCACATGAGGGGTATCGGCAAAATTTAGAAAAGTGCCCTATTTGAGGGGAGAATGTGGGGAATGGACACCGGAAATGCATAATATGATTAAGCGGTCTCAGACCTTTCCAACGATATATCACATGAGGGGTATCGGCAAAATTTAGAAAAGTGCCCTCTTAGGGGGGCAAAGTGGGGGATGGGCACCGGAGTGCATAATATGATTAAGCGGTCACAGACCTTTCCACCGCTATATATCACATGAGGGATGTGTGCAAAATTTAGAAAAGTACCCCCTTGGGGGGGCAAAGTAAGGGGATGGACACAGGAAATGCATAATATGATTAAGCGGTCTCAGACATTTCCAACAATATATCACATGAGGAGTATCGGCAAAATTTTTAAAAGTGTCTCGCTTGGGGGGGGGGAAGTGGAGGGATGGACACCGGAGATGCATAATATGATTTAGCGGTCTCAGACCTTTCCAACGATATATCACATGACGGGTATCTGCAAAATTTAGAAAAGTGGCGGGATGGACACTGGAGATGCATAATATGATTAAGCGGTCACAGACCTTTCTAACGGTATATCACATGAGGAGTATCGGCAAAATTTAGAAAAGTGCCCCCCTGGGGGCACCCCATAATTTTTGACGTGGTTTCATTTTTATAAAATTATGTTATGTGTTATAAAATATCGTAAAGTTTAAAATAGATCGCTTTATTGTATTTCCTAATTGTGTTCCCCTCCCCACCCGAACTGGCAAAACGCCCCTCCCCTCCTCCATATAATTTTTTACACGGCCTAATTCTTAAAATCATAATATCTCGCCCGCACTGTAATAGAAAGCTTTAACTTACCCATAATGCAGTTTAAACAGATTGGATGAATAGTCGAAAATAATCTATCTTCCTGGTCGAAGCGCTAGTAGAAGCCTGACAGGTCTGTAAAGAAAGTATCAACACCAGAATTTGGAGTTTTTTGATATGGAAGATTTATTTTTTTACAGAATTAGGTGTTTTGAAGAAAATTTGTGGAAGCGCGTACAAAAAGTGGGAAAAACTCTAGTAAAATAACTCTTTCAACGGGATTTACTGTGTTAGAATAGCATGGAGTGGTCGCACTGAAAATAAATAAGCCTTGCGCTGCCGCGCAAGGCTTAATATTTCAGTAATGTTTTTGTCCTACGAGCCATAAGTGGGCATGACAATTAACTTTTAATAACTTTTTACTCAAAATGCATAAAATATTTTTAATGATGACTGATATACAAGTAATGATTTTTTTTTTTATACGCTGTTTTTAATTGCACAGTTAACGTTGTTTTTTTTATTACATGTTCCTCGGAACATGTATTGTTGTTGTCTCAGAACATGTACTGTTTGAAAGGACTTTTGGTATAATTCCTCCAACACTTTCAAGTTCATCGATATAGAATTGAAATAATGCCCTGTTTTATGTAAGTAATATAACTACAGGCAAAACTGTAAGAAAGTTGTACCGAGAACTTATATATCGCAAGATAAATGCTGAAATGTATTTTTTTTTCTTAATATTTGTTAATTTTTTAATATTATTAATATTATTTATTTATTTATTTTTTGAAGCAGCGAAAGGAGTTTTTAAATTTTCTGAATAGGCAATTTTTAATTGAAGTAACACTCTATTTATAAAAATTGACATGTTTAATAATTATTGGTAATACATTTTAAGTACATAATTAATTTAATAATAGAATGTTTTACGTTTAAATTTTAAATAACACACATTATGCTTTATTATTCCTGAGTTTGTTGTGTCTTTTATCTTCAATATACAAAAATGTAAACACTTCGTTGTTTTTATCAGAAATTGTGAAGAGCTTGAATTAATGTTGTCAAGCACTTAACGCAAATTAATGACAGGTATGATTAAGAAGTTAAATGGAGCATTTAAGTGGCTTATCTAATTATCCAACCTGAAAACAAAGAAAGTTAAACGATGCAGTGAAGCATTTTTCATTAAATGATTTAAAAGTGAAGCATATATCGTATATTGAAATTTTGCTTTTCTATAGTAGTTAATTTATAATTTTAACAATAAAATAAAACACTTCATCGTTACAGTCTTTTAATTTTAAAGACTAATATTAACTGCCTTTTTAATATTTATTTGTTTAATTAGCCATTTCAGCATAAATCGTGGTTTGACTATCGATTATTTTAGATAAAGTGCTATTATTTAACATGCTATTATTATTTAACATTTTATTTGAAACTTGCTGATACGCCCGGCTTTGCCCGGTTCCACCAAAAAATAGTACGAAACGCGAAAATACCCTAAAAATTGTTGCAAGAAACCGTTTCTCTGGTAACCATTTCGTCTGTCAGAAAATAAATAGAGAGACGGATCTCAAAGCGGAAGTAAATTCAACACGACCCCCTCAAATGTCTGGGTCATTTGATTCGAAGCGGGTTAGTTTTGTGTCAAATTTAAGTTACTATCCGATCTTCACAAAATTAGCATTTTCCTAATCAGAAATATAAACTACTTATATACTGTGAATATTTTGTTGCCTGGGATTATCTAATCGGTCATTTTACTTTGCGGTTTCGATAAAAATAGTCATTTTCGGCACATGCACAGAAAAATCTTTTAGTTCCATCCCCAGGGGGCGTATTCTGTTCCAAATAAACCTCTTACCGATAAAAAAAACTCCAGTACCTGTCTCCACTGCCTACGGCACCGTATAGCAGCCATACTGCGCACGTGCGGAGAAATCTTTTAGTTCCAATTTCCATCGCCAGGGAGCGCCAAATCTATATCTTAATTAGTTATCTAAATTTGTTCATGTTTAGTTCAATGAAACAATTCCCGTTGAAATCGGGCTTATAGAACCTGAGAAAATATATCACACCCATGAAGATTAATATTAAAAAATGGTGATAACCAAGGGCTAAAAAATGATACCGAAGATTACTTAGTACCTGGCCGAATTGGTAAGAATGATAGAAACAATTTCCTGTGAATCAGACTAATATTAAATGAAAAATCCTTTTGTTCAACTTTCCACCGCCATGGGGCGCACACTGTTGTAAACAAACCTCCATCCGAACGAAACTCCGGCACGTATTCAGGCTGCCTACTGCACTTTACCTAGGCGTGCTGCGCACGCGCTGAAAATCTTACATTTGAATCGAACCGATGTTTAAAATTTTCTAATTTGAGGGCAGTGGGGAAGGGGATAGTTTCGATCAGATGATTAACGCTATATTTATACGGCGACGCAAATTTGTTTTGCCTAAAGTGGAAGCTGAAGCATATTCTAGTTCAATGAACGGAGCAAAAGAGCGTTCTCCTGTTTGGCGAGGTTTCGCCAAGTATAAAGACAGACGGAGAACTCAGCGAAAAACACTTCGACACACTTGCTTACGGCACACACTTGTCAAAAATCGAAAAAAGCTGGCCGAAAGTCGAAAAATGAATGTTTCTTAATTCATTTCAGTACCTCCTTTTTACGATCAGGGGGAGCATCTGCGACTTATCACGCATAGAGTAAGAGGTATCTTTTATACCTGCTTATGTATCGAAGGTCTAAGTCAGCTGCTCTGTAACACTCGCTCGCACGTGCTCTTACGCGGTAAATGTTGCGTGCTTTCTACAGTGAATAACTTTTGTTGTAAGTGTGCAAACTACATTCTGCAAAATGTGTGACCTTCCGAAAGGTAAGAAGAATATTTGCACATATTTATTTTATGTAATTCATTATAAATTATGTCTTAAATTTGAAAAGAAAAGACACACAAAAAAATCACGCATTGATGCACAAAGTAAAAGTTAATTAACGAAATACTTTTTATGTTGCGTTATCCAGAGTTCTCACTGTATTTACGTAATTCCTGATGATGTTTTTTATGAAATATCAAAAAACCAGCTGCGTTGGTTTGCATTCTTGGAAGTATAGTTGTTTTTAAGTTTAACAATTTCAAACTGCTTATATGAAATAATGCACTGTATTTTTATTATTAATAATACAAAACATTTATATTTCACAAAATATAAGCTCTTTTCATTTATTTGCTTACCATATTGAATGCGCTAATGTATTTTGTTTTCATTATAATATCAAATTAGTACAACGTAACCTCCAGAATCCCCTTAAACAAACTTTTACAGAATTTTTTTTTTTTATAAAAATGTCCGCCATATTGGATTTGCTATTTTGAATTTTAATGTCAAATATGTTATCAGCGACCTCAAAAACCCCCTTAAAGAAACTTTTACGAAAAAAAAAACAATTAAAAAAAAAGTCCGCCATATTGGATCCGCCATTTTGAATTTTTGAATTTCGATATCAAATTCGTAATCAGCGACCTAAAAAACCTATATGTAAAAATTTTTAGAAGGATCTACAACCTTTTTTGATTTTCAGCCAGTTTTTTTCGATTTTTGACCACTGTGCGGCAGTCACCTTTGAAACTTGGCTTTTGTAAAAGGCTGCTGGACAGCTTTTCTTCATCTTATTCATTAGTTTTGTTTCTTATTTTAATATGTTGAGTTATTTATATATTTTGTTACAGTTTAATAAAGTTTTGCACAATGGCACATTGCTTATACATAATCACAGCATAACGTTATAACCTATAATGACAATTGCGACCGAAAACCCCATCCCCTCTGAAAATTAAACCAAGGCATTTTAACTTTAACATATTTCGTTAACTTTTGAAGCAGAAAAAAAATGGCGCTTTTTATGGTTTGGAATACAAATAAAGTAAGTTATAGTTTCCAATTTCCGCAATCAAATATTAAAATGACGTCACGTACATGAAAATCGCTCTAATAATTCCAAAAATGGCTGTTTAAATTTGGAAAAAAATATTGACAAGAGGACAAAATTTACTATATTGGATTAAAAGATTGAAATTGTAATTATTTTAATAATTCTAAGAAAACGCATAAAAATTAAATTTGAAGAAATCTAATAAAAAAATCCAAATCAGAATAATTAATAATGCGAGGTAACGTATTACTGCTTGCACGGCAGCGTATTACTGCTTATTTTACTGTTTAATACTGTTAATTTTACGGTATAATACTGGCAGCTGGGGTGCCAGTTTTATACTGTAAAATCAACAGTTATTTTTTGCAGTGTAGTATCGTTATTATATAATGACAGAATAGATTGCTACCACACAAATTATAAGCTCAGCGTACTTCCGGTGGCTCCTGATACACACTCACAAACACATATATATAGTATATTAGCAATAGAAAATAGTTATTTCAGGAACTCAGGTAATATTAATATAAATGTGTATCAAAAACAAAACATAAAAACATTATCATTCGTCATCACGCAAGTCACCTATGCAATCGCTAGTATTGCTATTATATAGTGACATAATATTCCATACAAAAAACAGTAAATAGTAAAACATTGAAGAAAAATTCAAAAATTTCTAGTTTTAATGAATATTTTTGGTGAAGTAATGAAAAATTCCAATATAGAGAAGTCTTGTATCAATTATGGCTCTTCATACTCATTAGTACCATATTACGAGGACATACTATCATCTGAATTAAATAAATAAAGCACAATAGAGGCCCGGCAATGTTCTACGAGTTTAAATATTCTCAAAGCATAATTGCAAGGATTTTACTAAGCTTTCAGCCGTCTGCAAATATCTCCAAACGAGGTAGACAGAACGTTTACATATCATGAACTCTAACTACTTATCAAGTGTGCAAAATCTATATGAAATCAGCGTTCAAATGTCAATTGCTATGAGGAAAATTATTTCTTCTTAACATGTTTTTTTTTATATCTGATGTAAACAGGAAAAGCGATGAAACCAAAGACATGTCACATAAACGTAATATATTTTGGTATTTTCTTATTCTTATACTGACTAACTTGCTCTAGAACGCATCTACATCAATTTAGTAATATAGTTAAGTCGACAGATTTATCCGGTGGGATTACTCAGCGATATGTTGATTTTTAAGAGCCTACAGTAGTCACGCGAACGCACTCGCAAGTTAATGTTTTTACCAATAGTAGCATTATTTTCAAATTTCTCGTTTGCATTTCAATCTTTTGTTTAAATGATGTTTTATTACAAAAGATAGTTGATATAGATCTCTAATTACGAACGTTTATACTTTTTCGATTTTTGTTGCATATATATTTTCTTTATTGGAACCAGATCAGTGGTAAGAAATTATCCTCATTATAAAATATTAATAATAAACTGCGACCAAAATAAAAAAAAGTAAAATAATAGCTGGCTAAACATTGAATTCAGTCGTTCTATTTTAAAAGAAATCGTTTATATCTATTAAAATGCAAACGAGAAATTTGAAAAATACGCTGTCATTGGCTTGCGAGGGTCTTCTCATGACTAGAGCAGGGTTTTTAGAATTATAATTGACATTCAATTTTGATTTATGAATAGTATTTCATGCCTTTATTCATTGAAAATAGTCAAGGCGCATATTGAAACATATCATATCCAGAGCATCATCTAAGAAACATCAGTATCCGAAATAAAATAAAGCACCTTTCATTTTAATTGATAGACGCACTGCTGAACGGACAACCACCTATAGAGACTAGCTTTAAAAGATTTTATCATAGCTCGAACGCAGGAACGACCAATTATGTCATAGGATATTCTTATCGGAAATAGGCCACATTGGCACACAATTTTGTGGCACAATTTTTTTTTTTTTTTCGAAAACACATTCCTAACTTGTTAAATTTGCCAATAGTAGAAAATGCTGGGGATTATTTAGATGAAACTGTAATTTCTTTTATTTTAAACTTTTGATTACTTGTTAAACAATATCAGTATAAGATAATTTATTACGAATATAAAGAAGTATACATATTAATAAGTAGAAATAAGTATACACAGAAATACGCTTTAGTTTTTCGCTTATACACATGAAAGTTTTTGTCTGCATATGTATGCGTTTTGTTCGAAGCTATCAAAATAGGTATTTTTACTTTGGATACAATTTTTCTTTTCTATGTATTCTATAAATATAGAAGTCATTTGACAATTACCTACAATTTGAATCTTTTTTCTATAATAAATACATTTCAAATCACTACCTCATGTAGAGCAGAGGCCGTTATTTATTTATTATAATTTCATGCATGTACACGACTGCAAATAACATTAATTTCGTGATGGAAATCGCATTAATTTTACGTATATAATTTAAATAAGTATACATATTTAAAGAAATACATTTTGTTTATTCTCCTATAGATATGAAAATTATTGTCGGCGTATGCATGCGTTTTGATTGAAGCTATCAAAATAGGTATTTTTACTTTGGATGACAATTAGTATTTTTCTTTTAAGTAATCTATAAATGTAAAAGTCATTTAACAATTACGTACCATTTTTATGTTTTTTTCTATAATAAATGCTTTTGAAATCACTACCTCATGTAGAGCAGAGGCCATTATTTATTCATTATAATTTCATGCATGTACACGACTGCAAATAACAGTAATTTCGTGATGGAAATTGCATCAATTTTACGTATATAATTTAAATAAGTATACATAGTTATAGAAATACATTTTATTTATTCTCCTATAGATATGAAAATTATTGTCGGCGTATGCATGCGTTTTGATTGAAGCTATCAAAATAGGTAGTTTTACTTTGGATGACAATTAGTATTTTTCTTTTAAGTAATCTATAAATGTAAAAGTCATTTAACAATTACTTATGGTTTTTATCTTTTTTTTCTATAATAAATGCGTTTGAAATTACTACCTCATGTAGAGCAGGAACCTTTATTTATTTCTTATAATTTCATGCATGTACATAACTGCGAATATCATTGATTTCGTGAAGGAAATAGCATTAATTTTACGTAAACAGAAAATGACAAGAAATCTATATGCGTATGCAGATTTGTATGGACTTTCCGTTTATCAAGAGTGATTGTATATTAAATATGTTTGTATTTGGCATCAATATATTAAAATCGTTTAGTATTCAACTTACTGATTCATTTTCGCAAACAATAATTTATACGGTATTATAATGATATTAAACAATGTATATAACGTTAACTTCCAAAGTTCTGTGTCATTTGTAATACATAATTCGTGAATCTGATATTAAACACGTTAATCGTGTTCTGCACGACACATTGTTATGTGTGTCACGGACATTTTAGACTATCAAATCAAAATTTGAAATATCATTGTAACAAGTTTTTATAGGTTTCATACATATTATATCATCCATAGTTATATTTTTAATTTAACATAGTTCTAAGTTATAGTAAAACTTGCAAGTAAAACGAAAATTATATTTTAGTAATTAAGAAAACCGTTTTAACCCTTTATGTACCGAATTATTAATCAACAAATTGTTCAATCTCAATAATTATCTTTCTTGATGTCTGAAGGTATATTAGACAATTTATATTATAATAATATGAAATTTAGATAAAGTTTTTCATTAAAACTGAATTAATGATGCGGTAGTATTAGCACTTTTTGTGAAATATTTACAAGAATAAGTAGATTAATTAACAGAAAATGCTGTTAAGGAAATCTCACAATTCTTTATCGGAACAATGTAAATAAATGTATTGTGATCCTATCATTAAATAGAAAGGTTTTTATAGTTGCAAAATTTTCATATAACAATTTTTAAAAAGAGAAGATCTACACTTATGTAAAAGGTTGAGAAAAATACCACTTGATAAAATATTTAGCTTTCACTGTTTTGCTGTGCTTTCTAAATGTGATCCAGAAAAGTATTTTGTATAAAAACAAAACCTTATTATCATTATTAGACAGATTAAAGAAATTTTATACAAAGTTTTCTCTGATGGTACTTAAAAGTACAGTCAGTAGATAAAGGGTTAAACAAATATACTTTACTATATATTAACTATTTTAACACTTGAAAATTATTGTCTATATATTTCGAGTTTATGCTTAATCTTAAAATTCATAAAGATTTTATCTATATTAGAATTAAAAAAAGCGTAGAAAAGAATCAGAAATTCAATTTTTATATCTATATCTTTCTGCGAAATCAGACAGTTTCTGTAAAGATATTATGTATTAATTCAAATATGTGTAAAATTCTGTTTTCTTTATCTAAATCATTATTATTGATTTATCAATTAAAATGTATTATCCGTATAATAAGCGATTTAGAAATATTAAAACTGCAGAGAAATTCCAATGTTAGATCTCAATTTAAAAATCGTAATGTTGCAAGATTAATTTTCTTTTTTCAATACTAACAGTTATACACATATATATATATATGTTTTCAGCACATATAATCAGTAGTAAACTGCAGCATATCTAAAAAAACAGTTGTATTTTTTATTTTTTTAAATGCTTTCTAAAGAAAAAGCGGTATCATTAACAGTATATAAAATATCCGATATCTATAATTAAAACATGAAACAAAAAGTAAAAAGCTGATTACTAGTATATTGCTACTATATAGTACGTACGGTAATAGCACTTTTTGCAAACAAAAATCGTGCTTTTATATTTATCATGCAAATTTTGTAGAAATGTACACCAAAGGTTACTTCTGTTAAAATTGTTGTAGAAACTTACCACGAAAATGTTTCGTAGGCTGGTATTTAAAAATCGGACCATTTTTGAGCCTTTTCTTAAATAATTCTAAATCATTTAAACTATTAATAAATATTTTACTTCTTGCTGTTATATAAATTTTTAAACTTATTTTTTTAATTTAAAGTTTTTTCTGATTTTAATAAAGTTTAAATTTTAAAATTTGCCACATGCCCAAGATTGTTTTAATAACACTAATATATTTTTTTTAGAGTTTCCGCTCATTCCAATGTATTTACTAATATTCCGTTCAGTTAAAAATATTCAAATACGAGTTTCGCTGGATATTTATTTTAATTATTTACTTCGTGTTATAGGATGATGCATTCATATCTATTTTCATTGCAGTTTTTTATGTTGTCTCTACAAGGGGGACTTAATTTGCGCCACCGCCCACCGGAGCTCAGCTCCGGTACTTCTCTGTTTTTAGTAAATATTTAAATATTGTCCAGAATTAACCGGAGGTCGTAAACACTGCGCTCTGGAGCCTAGTGCAGTAACACTTAAAAAAAAGGATCCTAAATTACCATTTCCTTTCACTCCCATTTCCAATATTTTGCCTTCTTTTGTATCAAAACACTTATAATTAACGTAAGGTGTTCACATAAGAGATGG
Organism: Maratus michaelseni; assembly: GCA_963931845.1. Classification (NCBI taxonomy): domain Eukaryota; kingdom Metazoa; phylum Arthropoda; class Arachnida; order Araneae; family Salticidae; genus Maratus; species Maratus michaelseni. The sequence goes on from OZ007595.1 coordinate 135,556,196, forward strand.
AGTTGAAACAGGCTCGATTTTTATATCAGCCTTCGGATTTGGGCAGGCTCGAGCTCAATCTGTCTTAAATTAGAATTTTATTTATATCCATTTCAAATCATTTTAATTCTCTTTGGATAAGAGTAAAGAGTAAACAGAAATAGTCTTTTTTTCTATTCTGCATAGCTACGAACTATCCATTTTTTGTGTTAACACTATTTCCGAATCATAATCCTTTGCTTATTTAGTCGCAGAATTCTGAGATTAATTAACAATAAGATTAGACAAAGGTTTCTATTTGGAAGTAGTAGGGAGACTTGGGAGACTTGATCCCTTTTTCAGTTTTTAATTTTTATTTTGGAAAAAAAACAAAAACAATTTTAAATGTTTCGGTTTATTATTAAAGGCTCATGTATCTTTAATGTTGTAGTATTTTTTTTATTTTTGAAACACCATTTTAAAAATAAATATAAACTATTTTCCAAAAAAGAAAAAAAGGATCAAGTCTCCCCAATTACAGGGAGACTTGATCCCTTTTCAAGGGAGACTTGATCCTTGAAACAGATGCATTGAAATGGTTCATATTAAGTTGTTGAAATCAAATTTATTGTTGACTAACATGTAAAATAGGGAGAAAACACACAAAAAATTCTACATTTGGTAATAATAACTGTTTTCCATATGAATGATTATTATTGCTAAAATTAATGATCAAAAAACATTTTCAAAGCTTTAAAAGTCAAACGTAAATGTTAAAATTGTTGCAGTTTGAAGAGTTCCACCAAGCATGACTGATTTATGTACTTTTTTGACAATGTTCGTCATTGCCCACAACACTAATGTCAACATTTTCTGGATAAATAAGTTGGTTGGAATTAAGTCCTCTTTTCTTAGAAAATTGATTTTGCATTCAGATGATGAAATCTTCTTTGCAATTTTTCGAAATCACTAATTTTCTTCTTTCCTAGAAATAGCACAATGACAAAGTCACTTTTGTCAATTAACAAATTTTGTGGATCTTCGATGATTTCAGCAGTATGTTCATCAAGTGAATCTGGCTCGGTTGAATCATGAACACTACAACTGCTCTCACTTTCTGAAGATTCGGGGCTTTCATTTTTAGTGTTTTTACTTTTCCTTCTTGAGATAAAATGAGTTTTTCTAGATTTATGTTTTTTATTCAGTCGGCGATCTTGTATTTCTTCTTCAATATGTCTTTTAGTTGGTGTGCTTGTCAATTTTTTTTAAGATCCTTTATTTTCCCGTTTTCGATAATTAAACTTTAGGGAAGACTTTTATGTCTTCTGGAGTCACTATTTTTGGTTTAACTGTAATTGTATTACTGCTTGTTGGGGTTAAGGGTTGATCTGTGACATAAGATGATAAAAAATCCTCTTTAGAAGATATATTCTTGCTTAATGGATATATGCCAGTATTTTAAATCCATTTATTATGTTAGTTGGCATCTTGGCTTTAGGATAGGCAATTCCGTTCAATTCAGCAATTCGATAAATTATTATTTGAGCAGGATGAGTAGTGTGTATAGAAAAAATTCCATGATCTAATTTACTTGATATTTTTAACTATACACACAAAAGATCATTGTTAACTGAAAATGTTTTGGAGTGCTTATAATTTGATTAATAAGAAATGTCACTTTCTTGAGATTTTTGTTTTCTCACATAACGTTTTAAAGTCATCACATTAATATGAATGGATTTTGTTGCATTTTTAAAACTGGATCCATCTATTACAGCCTTCACTGTCACCTGCAAGTCTGCAACATTGATGCTTTTTCTGGGTTGAACACGTCTTTAGGTTTATAAATACGTGGCTTGACTGTAAAAAGTAAAGATAAACACAGAGTTCTTAATCACTGCAATAAAATGAACCCTCTATTGCACAAATTAAATTTTTAACTCAATATATATATGGACATAGGGTGTTTAAGACTTGGTTACATAATATATATTAAATGGAATTATACGTTTCTAAATTATAAATAGGTTTCTGACTTAAAAATAATTCAAAAGTAACAAGAAAACAAGCCTTGCACAGTCACCATGTGCTTGCTAACCATCATGTGCAGCTATATGGTAACTTTCTATCTTTGTCAACCATCCAAAATCAAGGTAACCATAATCTAACTAATATTGATATTATCTAATAATGTTTTGAAAGTCACAATTAGGAGTAGGGGTTAATAAAATTTAACAATCATTTAGCTTAACTTTGGGGACACTTGATCCCCAGGATCAAGTCTCCCCATACAATGGGAATCATGTGTCCCTAATGTGCGTGTGTTGGAAAAATAATTGTTAAATCAAAAGTAAATAAACTGTATTGGATTTAAATAATGATATTTAAGCAGTAAGGAATGTTAGTAAATTATATCAATCAATTTAATTAATTTATTTGTATTTAGCAAAAAATAAGAAACATAAACTACCTACTGAAAAATAAGTTTGATTGTAAGAAATCAGATATTCGTTTTTTACAACAAAAATAAAAATGGGTGAATGAAATTCTGTTGTCAAATCTGTCGATAAGGAATCGCTTTATTAGTGTTGCCGGTTTCAGAGACTTAGTTGCATTTTTCCCTGGTTTTAGACTTAGGGATCAAGTCTTCCTAGGGATCAACTCTCCCAAGTCTCCCCTAATAACTAAAAAGTGGAATAGTTGATAGCTAAGTGCACGCAGATAGATGTATTTAAAATTTTTATTTTGCTAAATAAAAAAACAATGCTTTAAATTTTGAAAATAATATATGAAATATAAATATGAAGATTAGACTGACAGCGGAGGGGGTGAGGGGGTGAGGGGTACACTACGGGTGTTCGAACTACAGAATATTAGTGCTCCGATACTTTTTTCTTAGAAATTGAATCTCTGTTTACAAGTATTGTTTTTTAAATGTTTGCAGACATTTCCATAGAAACTATATTTCTTAACAATTTTCGGGATTATTTCTACTGTTTAAAATATATGAAAAATACTCTTTTTTGAAATCATAGATAATGTTTTTGGTCATATGCAGCAACACATAATATATATGAAATTACTCCAATAATGAATTGTAATTGTCTTAGTATTTGACATATATCATCCATCGGTACTTTCCAGAAATTATTTCTAAATTTTTATAAAAAAATATATGTAAGAACAAAAATAAACAATAGCATTAAAAATATGCTATTTCAACGTTCAAAAGAAATGGCATGAAGCCAAGATAAAATTCAATTATATGTCTGCACTTATATTTTCGCTGCTTTATCACATATATTTGTATGCATGATACCCCAAACGCAAAGTGAATTATATTTTTTTAACAATAAAACTTTTCTTTAAATGAAAATTTAATGGTAAAAATTATGAATTTGTAAAAATTTTACATTACAAAGCATTTTCTCTGAATTACTGTAGTTACTTTAAAAGATGTATATAATAATAAAAAAAAATAGAAAGATTTCATCTATTAAAACTAATCTACTTGCATCATTTGCATGTCATTTTAGGAATTTAGTTTTTATACATATATTCCAAATCCAATATTGGAAATTCCGAAAAAGTATTTTTACTTTATGTCAAAGTCAAAGTAGAGGTCTACACGGGAAGACATTTCCAGGGCTGGTCCGTTTATATTTTAGCAGTTCACGGTTCAGCCCGGCCCCTACAAAAATCAAAACAGTTACCCCTTGTCCGGTCCAGCACAGCCCGACTCAATTTCTACAAAAAAAAACCCGATTTTCCTTAACGTACAATTAATATTCTTTTAAAGAATATATTTTTGCGAAATTTTTACATTTTTTTTAGACTGTTGACTGTGCCTGCCCGGCTCGTCCAGAAGCCATATAATACAGAATAGCAACATTAATGATCACTTACGCTCGTATTTACCATATATATATATATATATATATATACTAACTCGCGGTTGAGCTCGAATATCCATGTCAAACGCTTAAATGCTTTTCCCACTGCTATTGTCTTAACCGGTAGTTGAGGTAGATGATGAATTCTAGTGTTAGACTTTTAGATACTACATTCAAATAAAGATACATTCAAATATAATGCAGTTTAAGAGAAAAAAGATGGTTAAAACATCATACTTGAAATATTTTTTTGTTATCTATTAAAGTGTATTTCCAAGTACTTCATTAGCAAAAGTTCTCTATCACTATTATTTTAATAAATAAAATTACCTGTCTTACAAGTTAGGGTAACAATTAAGTCTTGATCCGATCCGGCCACTGAGCATGCAGGAAAAAATGTTAGCCTGAACTTGCCCCGAGTGCGCTGAAAAAAATACGCCCGGGCTCGGACACGATGTAACTCTCCGATGCTATCTCTATACTGGGCATCAAATTTCTGTACTGATGTTGACAACTAGCATCGATTCGTACATTCATTTATATATTATTCTCGTCCTAGTCAGGTCTATTAAAAATTGTTGGCTTAATCCCACTCTTTTAAATTAGTTATCTCGGCACGGCCTGCCCACTTAATTTTCCTATCGTTTTTTTTTTTTTTTTTTTTTTTACTGGCCCGACATGTTTATATGTTTATCGCGCAGGCCCGTTTATTTTTTAAAGTTCCGGCTCCGCCCATTAAAAAATTGTCTTTATTCTGCCGACACGGCACGGTCCGTCGAAAGTTTGCCTTCAATTTGCTGCGACGGGTACGGGCATCGGTTCAGGCCCGGCGCCATGCTGATGTCAAAGACAGTTGTAACTAGACTGACTATGAGGTTGACACTGTTCATGCTTACCTCGAGTTTCATCTGTGAAATCTAAGCAGAGATTTTATTTTAACATGAAACTTGTAATAGACAGTTCTTCTCATAGCCTGGCAAGCCTGACTGTGGTGGAGCTATATTCTGTATGCGACAGATTATCAAGGTGAAGTTCAAGAACTACATGTTCTTTGACAGTTAATCAACAGGGAGTATGTGAAACAACAATGCAGTAAGGGGAAGATGGGCGACTAATTAGAGCCATACATTTTTTATTAATTATTCTTTTTTTCTAAATTAGTACAATATAAGCAAGAACAGCACTATTTCAAAGAGACAGAAAGGAAAGATTATACAGTGATTTTTTTTAAGTTGTGAAAGTAAAACTCTATAACGGAAGAACCACTGATCCAAATGACCGGAAATTTCACCAGTATACTCCCAAAGCAATGGGAATTTTTTTGGCACGGTTAAAAAAAATTAAAATCTCACCGACAGATGGCGCTGCATATGCAGTAAAGTCGGGAGAGGAGCTTGTGCAAGACTCACGCACAGTGGATACTCTTCACAATGTTGTGAAACATGCGGTTTCACGTTTCCAACTCGTAGCTGAAAACATTGGACAGCACACTGAAAATCGTATGTGTTAGTTATGCAGTTTGTTTTACTCCATATTTTTATTTCGTTCTGTTTCTGCAGGTGTTTGCAGTTCCTTTTCCCAATTACTGAATTCTGTATATCAAAAACATACAGAATGCAGTAATTGGGAAAAGGAACTGCAAACACCTGCAGAAACAGAACGAAATAAAAATATGGAGTAAAACATTCGTAAAGAACTGCGCAACTAACGCATACGATTTTCAGTGTGCTGTCCAATGTTTTCAGCTACGAGTTCGAAAAGTGAAACTGCATTTTCCACAACAGAGTGAAGAGTATCCACTCTGCGTGTGTCTTGCACAAGCTCCTCTCCCGACTTTACTGCATATACAGCGCCATCTGTTGGTGAGATTTTATGTTTTTCTTTAACCATGCCTAAAAAATCCCCATTGCTTTGGGAGCATACTGGTGAAATTTCCGGTCATTTGGATCAGTGGTTCTTTCGTTATAGGGTTTTACTTTCACAACTTTAAAAAAAATCACCCTGTATATAACTAAATGATTATAATAGCATTTTTTTTTCTATTTTCTATAATACATTCATAGAAATGACGAGTAATAATGTATTACGAAAAAGTGTAATATCCTTTGCCAAATGTATAGACTGGAAGCCATCATAAAAATATATTTTGAGAAAAAAATGCCAGAAGGAATGGGAAATGCAATCACGAAATATCTGTCTTTAAATAAGGCATCAGTCCCTGCATCCTCATCAGCCTCCCTGCGTGATTTGCGATAAAGTCATGCTTCCTGTTAAACTGCAGGTAAAACCATTCTGACTGGATATTTAAACCATTTCATTCGTTCAAGACGAAGTGCAATGAAATTTAATTTCAAAGAAATTTTTGTTTACACATAATGAAACAAATAAAGAAACAGTATTGGGAGTTTCTTATCTGGTGAGCTATAGTGTAGCTCATACCATTTTTGAGACAGTTATTAAACCTTGTATGCTTTATATTGTCATGTTTTGATGAAACTCTTATGATGAAAATCATTTTATGTCGGCTGCAATATTCCTATGTCAAGTAACATCATTACTGAACAAAGCAATCAGGAGGATTCTTTTGCGGACTACTACAAATCAACACACCAGGGCATGAAATAATTAATCTTTTGGACGAATTATTCTTATAAATTGAAATTAGATGGGAAAATTGTTCAGAGTTAAGGTCCGGCGATGTGAAGGCAAAGATGGGCCACAGTGCTAGAGGTAACGTCAGAAATTAAGCATGAGACAAATAACGGTAAAATCAGCAATAGCGTTCTATTTAGACACATGCCATTCTCCAAAAAATGTCTATTGCACTCATAATAATGTTGGATGATACCACCAAAATAATAAAGTGTATATAATCCCGACTTCGAGACTAATGAAGATATGGGAATCTACCATCAGTCCTTTGAACTGCATATTGAAGTAAGGTGCTATCGCGAAAAATAACATTTATTCGTTTCATGGAACTAAGTGCAGAGGTTGGAAAATTTTTGGAGGAAGATAACGCTGAAATGCAAAAGGTTTTAAATGATAAAAACTGGGTGTGCAATTTTTCATATTAGGGGGTTAACGACAAGAACATATACTTGCACGGAGAAACAGTCAAAGTTCTTAAATCAACGGAAAAGTGTCTAATTTTAAGAGCAGACTGGTGTATTAGTTGGAGTGATGAGGAATGGACGATATCGATTGCTATCCCATTGCTAAAAAGGCTCATGAATGAAAATAACACCCATCTTCATAGGAGAGAATTCAGAAGAATTCAGAACACTGTAACATTCAGTCAAATAATCACAGAACATTAATGTGAAAACTATCTAAGTCTTTCATACATAAAAAGTGAAATCTTGTGTGGGGTTTGTATTGAAAAAATAGCCACAGCTAAATGTGCATATGTTATTTCTTTCTTTATATGGCACAAATCTCATTTATATCCATCAATGTTTGCGAAATTCGTCAATAAATAGAACAGCCATTTTCTTTTCGAATATTTAGTACAAAAAAAAAATCTGTCTTTGGTAGTTTTTTTCCTATTACACAAAAGAAGTTATCTCAACGGATTTCAGCTTTTGGATTTAATCAAACAAAGAAACCAACAAAAATCCCCCCAAAATGTTTTTGTTCACTTTCTGTAAGGTTAAAAAAGTTTGGATTTTCACAAAAACTTTAATAAACAAAACTCTAATAATTAAAAAAAAAGTTTTTATCGCTTGTTTGAAATTTTGCTGTTTTAGCCTGTTTTGAAATTTCGTAATAAATGAAAAAAAAAACCTCTAAAATTCTGCATTATTTCACCTTAATAATATATTTTAAATTTATTTTAAATTAATTTAAACATACATTTATTAAACATACATTTAAAAGTAATTCATGCATTTGAAGCAAAAGCATTAGAACGGCATTAAAATTAGCCAAGTGCAAAGAAATTTATTTTTAATTGCACGCATAAATCTTTAAAAAAATCACATGTCGAAATGTAATTTAGTTTTGGGAAATCTAATTAATCCTGGAGAATCAGAAGCGTATTAAATTTAGTTAAATAATAATAATAAAAAAAATAATCGCACGTGCCAGACATTAAAATAATAATTTAAAAAAAACTTGTCGAAATTTAATTTAATTTTGGACTCTAAAAGTGTTTTTAAAATAAATGTAGAATATCATATGTTAAAGAAAAGAAAATAGATATTAGTCTTGAGTACATTTATGTGAACAAGATTTACTTTCACTTAGTACAAATCTTATTTTTAGCATATACTTTGCGCAAAATAAGCACAGAATGTATTACGTGTCTTGAACAATAATCCTATTTATTTCATCGTTTGATTTTTATGAAAGCAAGTGTAGTTATTGAGACTCTTTTAAATGAAAAAGATTTATTCGTGTTCCACTGCATAAGATTATGACATAAGCCCCTGTCAAAATAAAACTTTACATGGAATTACTCTTGAAATGAAATATGAAAGATTTTTCAATTCGTAAGAAATCAGTTGCGAACAGTTTGTTATAACAATAAAAGTAATTTCATAAAATAATAAATCTTAAATGATTTTGTTTAAAAGTATAATAAAGTTGAATATATATATATATATGATATTCTAATATTCTTGTCTAATAATCTTACACTTGTATTTTTTTTCTGATCTTTGATTTATATAAAAACATTCCTTAAGCAAAATGTAAGGCACTACAAACATTTTTAAAAAGATATTTTTAAAAGATTTAGATAATATTCAAAGGCGTTGTTCGAGAAAATACTAGTTTTAAAGTCCGAAAACATACTATCGAAACTTTATTAAACGTAAAGAATCCTTAGACATTCTTTCATCGAAATTTAATTAAAGTTTGCGATGAAATTTTCTTTTCCTAATAAAAATTCTTTTGCCATTTGAAAAGTAGATCTTTTTTGTATAATAAAAAATATATTACAATATAAAAATGATATCTATGAAAAAGACATGAAAATACTTACATTTTTTAAGACAAATTAACTTATGATTTCGACAAACTCTTCTAGGGAAACAAATACCACATAAATATTTATTTATATTAGATGCAATTCTGTAAGAGAAATAGTGTTTAACTCTGTATGATTTTACTATAGAATCCGGATGTAAAATAATGCTCGATTTTCTTTTTGTAATTGAAAGATCTTATTCTTATTTTTTTAGATAATAATAATAATCTGGAATATGTTTGATTTTTATAAATGTTTGTGGAACATTATTTAAAAAAATGTCTAGAGTTTCATTTCTCTCTGGTGGAAAACAGATTTTTTTCTAATTTGTACATAAACTATTAAACCTTTCGGGTCTGGAGTATTACTAATAGTACATCATCTTTCAACTAATAACTTATTTTTTCAGTATTTAGTAATTTTTCTCAAAGAATGTCTTGATATATTTTAAGGACTTCCTTAGTAAAAGTGCGTTTAATTTTTGTACCAAAATATGTCGCTACATATCTGGCAGCACTCATTCAAGATGGATGAAAATTCGAATGCACGTGAAGACGATAAGTATTTTGTATTTGCTGTCATTATTAATATTCTAAACAATTAGAATTATTGTTTTAAAGTATTTTCATAAAATAGGTTATTGTAGCTAATGTTTGATGTAATTTTTGCAATCAAAACCAATTAAATGTTGTGATTTACTAATGTTTGAATATGTGCACGAGCATACAGTAGTATTACACAGTAGTACAGGGTAAAAAAAGAGAATTAATTTACCAAAATATGAAAAATGTATGTATTAATTTTTGGAAATGAGATTTGTAGTAATTGAGGGTCAATATTTCTTTTATATATAAATATTTTTCATTCTTTTTAGGTGCGTTCGTAATTATATAAATACGTAGCACCTATAGTCGTCGTTTGGTCCGTCCGTCTGTCCGTCCGTCTGTCTGTCTGTCTGTCTGCATATAACAACGCAAAAACTACCCAACCAAATGGTTTGCAATTTAAAATATATTATCTTTGCAGAATTTTGTCGAGACATTTCAAATTTTATTAAAATCGAATCAAAACTTTAGGAGATATTAATAAAAATATTTATTAAGAAATTTGATTTTTTTTAAATCGGTGCTTTTTTGTTATAGGAGCTTCCGATGGATGTTAAATCGTCAAGCGACCGAGATACTTATTTTATGACAGAAATTAATCTGCAGACGATATAATTCATTTCACAGAATTAAAAATCATCAAGATCTGAATATTTATATAACTAGCTGATACATATATATCTGAATATTTATATAACTAGTTAAGATATTTGTATGAACAGTGTCATAAAATATATACTTAACTAGCTGTTTAACCCGTTCTACGCACGGGATATCATGAATTTAATTCTAAAACGTGCGTACGAACGCACCTCGTTTGTAACGTTTGACGTACAATTTCCAACTTGTTTCATATAATATTCTTACGTAATATCATTAGCCTTAAAATTACTAGCATAGTTATTTGCTGGATTGTGTTATTATTTATGTAACAAATAAATCCTCATTTTTCTATAGTAAAGTCCGATAAGAGTTAAAAAATCAATACACAAAAAAGTTTGGTAGACGGACAGGTCAGTATTTCTCTTTGAAAGGTCATTATCTTTATTTGAAAGTCTTGAAAATTTTAATGTAGAATTTGAAGATTCAGAAGATGAATAGCAATCAGAGGTTAATTGAGATCAAATTGATCATAGTAATTCACAAACCATAATCAGGAATCGCTTCAAAACATTTCATATAAAAAAAAGAGACGTGTAGAGAGAATGCACAAAAAATAAAAAGTTTTGAAAAACTTTTTTTCCCCTTGCATATTTCCCACGATTTTTCTGTTTAGTTGTGTAACTTGATTGTGAACTAATGTGCGTTATATAACACTAATTTCACATTTTAAATATATTTTACATATTTTATTATATCTTTCAAAATTATAATTTGAAATTCTAATACATTTATCTATTTGGGCCCATTCTACTAATAATAGGACATTTGTAAATGACATTTGTTTCCTTAATATCCCATTGTAGTGTAGATAGTAATAATATTTTCATAAAACTTAAGTTTTGCAATTGAGATCAACACTTTTATATGTTTAAATACATAAAAAAATATTTCGGACACACACACAAAAAAAAAATAATAATAAATAAATAAATAAATAAAAAAATAAACAACGGACATGAAAGATTTCATTTTATTTGTTCTTTAGAATACGCTAATGATTGTTGTTATTATTTATGTGCTAACATAACGGAACCGATCTAAATTTTGAATGTACGGGAAATCACGTTTCGTTTAACGGATATTTCTATTAATGAAAGTTCCGGAAAGAATTGTTTTCCTTAATCGAAGTATCAATGTACACGGAATACATATTTAATATTTTACGCTAGATAGCTCCTTTATATATTGCCTCCTTTATATGATCTTTATTATCATTTATAGCTTCAGACCAATTAACGAAATGATTATTTTCATTTGTGTGTGTATATTGTGTGAAAATTTTAATGTAGAATTTAAAGATTCAGAATATGAATGGCGATAAGAGGTTTATTGAGATCAAATTGAATATAATAATTCCAACCGTCAGTAATCGCTTCAAAACATTTCATATCAAAAAAGAGAAGCGTAGAGAGAACGTACCAACAAATAAAAAGTTTTGAAAAACTTTTTTTGCACATTTCACACGATTTTTCTGTGATGAAATTTGTAGTAATTGAGTTGGTAATGACATTTGTTTCCTTAATATCCCATTGTAGTGTAGCAGTACATAAAGTGATTTCTTAAATATTAATAATATTTTCATAAAACTTAAGTTTTGCAATTGAGATCAACATTTTTATATGTTTAAATACATAAAAAAAAAAATTCGGACACACACACAAAAAAATAAAGTTAGTATATATATATATATATATATATATATATATATATATATATATATATATATATATATATATGTATATAGTATAGTTAGTAATATATATATATATATATATATATAGTATAGTTAGTAATATAGTTGTGAAACTTGAGTGTGAACTAATGTGAATTATACAGCACTAATTTCATATTTTTAATATATTTAATACATTTTATTATATCTTTCAAAATTATAATTTGAAATTCTAATACATTTATCTATTTGGGCCTATTATACTAATAATAGAACCTTTGTAAATGACATTTGTTTCCTTAATATCCTATTGTAGTATAGCAGTACATAAAGAGATTTCTTAAATATTAATAATATTTTCATATAACTTAAGTTTTGCAATTGAGATCAACACTTTTATATGTTTAAATACAAAAAAAAAAAAAAAAAAAAAAAAAACATCGGACTCACACATAAAATAAATAAAAAAAAATAAACAACGGACATGGAAGGTATAATTAAGGTTACATTTTCTTTGTTCTTTAGAATACGCTAACGACTGTTGTTATCATTTATGTGCTAACATAACGGAAACGATCTGAATTTTAATTGTACGGGAAATCACGTTTCGTTTAACGGATATTTCGATTGATGAAAGTTCCGAAAAGAATTGTTTTCCTTAATTGAAGTATCAACGTACATGGAATACATATTTAATATTTTACGCTCGATAGCTCCTTTATATATTCCCTCCTTTATATGCTGCTTTATTATCCTTTATACATTCAGACCAATTAACGAAATGATTCTTTTCGTTTGTGTGTGTAAAGAGGCGGAGGGTAAATTTCATTTTTCGTTGTTTTATGGAACACACACTCAATATAAAATATATCTTTACTAGAAAATATTACTTAATTACTGTTTTAAATAAAAACTAGCTGACTCTTGGCCGGCGTTGCCCGGGACCGTGATAATAAATTTAAAAAGAAACATCAAGTTTTTATTATTTTATATCTTTAAGCGGATTTTGTATGAAATTATATTTTAAAAATTCGCAAAAAAGTATTGATATTTAGTGATAAAAGCACTCATTTTCATGTTTACGTAGGGTCGTTTCATAGTTTTAAAATAAAAAGTTATTTTTGTCCAAACTCTTTATAATCTTTATTGGCAATAAATAAAACGGTTTTACAGCCCGTGTAAAAATTTCGTGAAAAAATAGTGTTATCTATTTGTAAAAGAAATGTGTTCGTTTCACTTTTTTTTGTTTGTTTGTTTTCACGTCAGCTCATTTAACATAGCGATAAAAAAATTGTTCTCATCTTCCGAAATCTCTGACATTTCAACACGTTATAAATATATAACTGTATCACAGCTCTATTTAATTTTTTACGAAAAAATATGCATATTTAGCAGTGGAAACATGAGTTCTTAAAAAAAGCTTTAGCTTTCAATCTCAGAGCAAAAATGTATTAGAACGTCTATGCTTTCAATGGAATGGTGTCTTCATCCGTTTTCAATCAACCCTTTTCAATCCCCCTAGGCTAAACAGGTGAGTGCTAATCCATCAGGTTTCCCCTTTCTGAGAGGAAAAGTCTTCAAAAACGTTGGCGCATGCGCAAAGAGACGATAATCGTGTGGTAAATTTGACAGAATGCGCTCTTCGGTTTAAATATATAGATAAAATAATCTTTAAAATATTAGTGCGTATATATATATATAGTGTGTATATATGTATAGTAGTAGTATTAGTAGTATATATATATATATATATATATATATTTTTTTTTTTAAACAACTATATTTGTTTTAGTTGCAAAATCAATATTTCATTATTAGACGTCTTGTTTAATTTTTAAGCTATTTTATTACTAAAAGATAAAACAAAAATAAATAGTACAACTTGTTCTTCATCTCTTGAATTATGATACTAACAATCGATAGTACTGTAGAGTTCGATGCAATGTATATATTTCACACATGATTGCATTCCTTTATGATAAAAAACTTATTTTTAACGTAAGATTGTCGAGTCATTTACTTTAAGACTTTTCAAAATACTAATATTCTGAAAATCTTTGATTTGCAGCATTTATTTCCAAATATATTTTAATTTTATTTCTTAGTTTTGCTTTATTTTATAAGTAATAATCTTTTTAAATATTAGAAATACAGTATTTAGATATTATAGAATTTATCACGTACTTATTTTTAACGTAAGATTGTCGAGTCATTTACTTTAAGACTTTTCAAAATACTAATATTCTGAAAATCTTTGATTTGCAGCATTTATTTCTAAATATATTTTAATTTATTTCTTAGTTTTGCTTTATTTTATAAGTAATAATCTTTTTAAATATTAGAAATACAGTATTTAGATATTATAGAATTTATCACTTACTTATTTATAACGTAAGATTGTCGAGTCATTTACTTTAAGACTTTTCAAAATACTAATATTCTGAAAATCTTTGATTTGCAGCCTTTATTTCCAAATATATTTTAATTTTATTTCTTAGTTTTTCTTTATTTTATAAGTAATAATCTTTTTTAAATATTAGAAAGACAGTATTTAGATATTATAGAATTTATCACGTACTTATTTATAACGTAAGATTGTCGAGTCATTTACTTTAAGATTTTTCAAAATACTAATATTCTGAAAATCTTTGATTTCCAGCATTTATTTCCACATATATTTTAAATTTATTTCTTAGTTTTGATTTATTTTATAAGTAATAATCTTTTTAAATATTAGAAATACAGTATTTAGATATTATAGAATTTATCACGTACTTATTTTTAACGTAAGATTGTCGAGTCATTTACTTTAAGACTTTTCAAAATACTAATATTCTGAAAATCTTTGATTTGCAGCATTTATTTCTAAATATTTTTTAATTTTATTTCTTAGTTTTGCTTTATTTTATAAGTAATAATATTTTTAAATATTAGAAATACAGTATTTAGATATTATAGAATTTATCACTTACTTATTTATAACGTAAGATTGTCGAGTCATTTACTTTAAGACTTTTCAAAATACTAATATTCTGAAAATCTTTGATTTGCAGCATTTATTTCCAAATATATTTTAATTTTATTTCTTAGTTTTGCTTTATTTTATAAGTAATAATCTTTTTAAATATTAGAAATACAGTATTTAGATATTATAGAATTTATCACGTACTTATTTTTAACGTAAGATTGTCGAGTCATTTACTTTAAGACTTTTCAAAATACTAATATTCTGAAAATCTTTGATTTGCAGCATTTATTTCCAAATATATTTTAATTTTATTTCTTAGTTTTGATTTATTTTATAAGTAATAATCTTTTTAAATATTAGAAATACAGTATTTAGATATTATAGAATTTATCACGTACTTATTTTTAACGTAAGATTGTCGAGTCATTTACTTTAAGAATTTTCAAAATACTAATATTCTCAAAATCTTTGATTTGCAGCATTTATTTCTAAATATATTTTAATTTTATTTCTTAGTTTTTCTTTATTTTATAAGTAATAATATTTTTAAATATTAGAAATACAGTATTTAGATATTATAGAATTTATCACTTACTTATTTATAACGTAAGATTGTCGAGTCATTTACTTTAAGACTTTTCAAAATACTAATATTCTGAAAATCTTTGATTTGCAGCCTTTATTTCCAAATATATTTTAATTTTATTTCTTAGTTTTTCTTTATTTTATAAGTAATAATCTTTTTAAATATTAGAAAGACAGTATTTAGATATTATAGAATTTATCACGTACTTATTTATAACGTAAGATTGTCGAGTCATTTACTTTAAGACTTTTCAAAATACTAATATTCTGAAAATCTTTGATTTGCAGTATTTTTTTCCAAATAGATTTTAATTTTATTTCTTAGTGTTGTTTTATTTTATAAGTAATAATCTTTTTAAATATTAGAAATACAGTATTTAGATATTACAGAATTTACCGTTTTAAAGAAAAATTTTGGTCATATTTATTTAACATATACTCCAAAAATTGTATATTTTGAAATAAAGCAAAACTGCTCTTACTCAATAAAAGTATAGGACCTTTAAAATTTGTGGATCAAAAATTTATAAATAACATCATCGAACTGCGTAGCACATCTTTAAATCCCATTCATGAATGTAAATAAAGATTTAAATCTCAGATACAGATATGTAATAAAATAAACATTTATTGTGTTTAACAAGGGATGAATGATAAACGCGACAGGGTAATTGTTAATAATTTTTAACAACTGTACAAGACACCTAACACTTCTAAGTCACTAGCAGGAAATAAACTTTAATATTCCTGCTCAGAACTAAAAGTGATTAGAATACGCTCACTGGAAACACCCAACAATCCCATCTGAGACATCTGATTTCAGTATATTTAAACAAATGTATTCACATGATCATACACGTAAAACGTCATGATGTATTTAATTCTTCAAATTCATTGACAACATAAAATTTAGGGTTTCGACAGTTTAGAAGTTTTATTGATGCACACAAATTTTGACATAAAAACTAGATCTTTTATGTTCAAGCGAAAACATTTGCAAATGATTTTTATAGATTTCTAAAACGATTATTCTCACGCAATATCAAGCATTTTATTTATAGTTAGATAAGCTGTGTTATAAATCCATTTATTTTGAAAGTACATGCGCTAGAAAGTGTGACAAAGTATTCTGAAAAAAAAAAATTCAAAATATCTCATTATAATCATTAGTATTATTAATGTCTGGTTAATATAATCCACTAATCTATATATATAAAAGAAAGCCCTTTTTGGCTAGATGATCAACGCACAGCCAAAACTGCTGAACCTACAAAGACGAAACTTGCAGGAAAAATACTTCTTAGTATGTAGAGGCGCACTAAGAAGGGATTTTCAAAAACTCCACCCCTAAGGGGGGTAAAAAGGGGAACAAACTTTAAAAAAATTCCTTAAAAATCGGGTATTATAGTTACGTGACAAATTATAACATATTTTAATGTATTTTTGTATGGTGAATCGAATGGTATCGATTAAATACTCGTAAGTATAACAGTTCGTGAGATATTGCACATCTTTCTAATTTGGCGAAGTCTTTGACGTCAAAAACAATTCTAACAATAGAAGTGAGAATTTCTAAAAATACATCCGTTACTATAGCAATAGAAGAAATTCAAATTAAATCTTTTTGTTATTTAATTCTTTTGTTTATTTTTACAGATAGAAACATTAACTGTTCAATTGGGAATGGAATATTATTCTTACGGATATTTATGTAATTGTGTATTATTATTAATTCTAAAAACGCCACGATTTAAAATAAAACGTGATTGCTAAAATAAAGTTCGAAGGTCTGTTTAGTATTATATGTTGCTTCTTTATTTGTTTTCAGTCTTCAGCCATGTTTCCCCTTTTCTTTGGTTAGTTAGTTATTCATACGATTTCGGGCTAATTTTCCGCAATCAGATACCTTGCCAATTGGCGTTTTAGCTACCATGTTGGGTACTTCTCTGTTATCCCATCGACCACTTTTCATAACAAAAAACTATCTCCAAACTGTAACGCCAAATAAACAGGAGAACGTTGCCATTGGAATATCAAAATATATAAATAAATAAAATATAAGACTGTAAGGACACAATTGTTATTTTAATTAATGAAATAACTATAAAATCATTAAATCATAATGAAAAATACACACAAATGTCGAATTAAAAACCACTTGATGACGTAACAAACATGTATAATGCTTCTGACATCAAGTAAATGGGACTGCATTTTTAGCGTTTAATCTTACAATTTGGCGATAGTTTTTTGTTATGAAAAGTGGTCAACGGGATAATAGAGAAGTACACAATGAGGAAAAGCATCGTTTATGTTTGACGCGAAACCTTCATGATGAATCCTATTACAGAAAATCATATCATCATCTACTATGAGTATAAAGCTCATATTCATATTTTAATCCGGTTATTCATGATATTTTATTAGATTTTACACTTTTAGTTAAGTAATGTTTTTTGAAAGGTTTTAGAGTATAGCTGTTCTACGTTACTCTGTTATAGAGATACAGAGGAAAGCTCTAAAATTAAGTGAACCCGATTATTAAAGATTACCTTTACAAAAAAATTCTACTGAACAAATTTTGATGGAAGTGACTTTTCAGGTAATGGTTAATGACTCTATAATATATCATTATATGTGATTGGGAAAGGTGAGTGCAATTATGAAAGATATATCTACTATATATATAAAATGCAAATTCGTATTTCACTCCGAGCGTTTATAATTTGAAAACTGCTGGACGGACTTTGGTGGGATTTACACAGTTAGTTACGCAATTTTGTGGAGCTGGTTGGTAATTATCTGTAGAAAAGTTTTCGTCTGCGTTTCTTTTTCTGAAGCAAATGCTTGACAACGAATGATGACAGAAATCATGTCATCATCATCTACTATATTTATAAAACGCAAATTCGTATTTCAATCAGATTGATTAAAACTCAGGTTCTACCGGACAGATTTTTATAGGATTTCACTATTAGTTAGGTAATTTGTTTTAGAAAGGTTTAAAAAGAAAGCACATTGTTCTACATTGCTTATTTATAGAGCTACGGGGGAAGTTTTAGATAAAATTAGGTGAACCCGATTATGGAAGATTACCTTTTTTAAAGTTCTACTGAACGGATTTTGATGGAAGTTTCACAGTTAGTTAGATAATATTTCAGAGATTGATTTTCTACATTGTTTAGTTATGGAGCTATGGGAGAAAGTTGTCAGTGGTGCAGTCGTAAAAAACTGTGCATATACGCTATAGACAGAGGGTGTATACTAGAGAGTATATGTTACAGCTACGGAGGGTGTGCAAAGTTTCTTTTTGAAAATTCCAGAAGGTAGACCGCGTATACCAGCATATACTCTCTACAACATTCCTGAATGTTCTATCATCAGGTCAAGATGATTACGAAAGATACATTCACCTATCTACTGTATATATATAATGCAAAGGGGAATTTCAATCCGGCCACTTATAACTGGAATTTTGTTGCATGAATTTTGATGGGACTTGCACTGTTAGTTAGCTAAATTTTGAAGCAATGTTTTAGTGCATAACATATCATTCTACGTTGCTTAGTTATAGAATTAGGGGGGATTTCTGTAATCAATTGAACCGGATTATGAAGCATTATCCTTTTTAAAAGATTCTGCTAAATGGATTTCGATGCAACGTGCATTGTTAATTTTTCAGGGATAGTTTTGGTGTAATGCATTATCGTTATATATTTTTCTTTAGGAAATCCTATTGTAAATGATTAAATAAACGAATTGGTCTTTAACAGCCTAAATTTTGTGTAATACATTAGAAAATATAACAGCGCAATGGAGGTTTTAGCGTTTTACAGCAATGCGGAAGGACATGCAAGGTAAAGGTTCATGTTGCTTTAAAACACAAGGTCAAATTCACCGATATATTTCGTTTCATTCAAGGCTCGTTTGCAGAAACTGACCAGGAGCGTAGTGGGCAAAGCCTGCTAGGTAAAAATAATGGTTAATTTTATCTGTACATAAATAAAATTCTTTATATAAAAAAGAAAGTCCTGAATGGGGAGATCATCAGCGCACAGCCCAAACTACTGAACCTACAAACACGAAAATTGCGGGGAAAATGCTTCTGAGGATGTAGAGGCGCAATAAGAAATGATTTTCTAAAATTCTACAACTAAGGGTGGTAAAAATGGGAAGTAACTTTAAAACATTTCCTTAAAAAGTGGGTATTATAGTTATGTGTCATATGATACATTCAATGTATTTTTGTATGCTGAATTGAATGGCACCAAATTAAATATTCCAAGTCCAACAATTCGTGAGATATTGCACATTTTGAAATTTGGCGATGTCTTTGGCGAGAAAACTTCAAAATTTATTGCAGTGATCGCAAACTGATAATTTCTAAAACACATCCGTCATCTACTATCTACTATATATATAAAACACAAACGGAAATTTCGTTCCGTTCCTTTATAACTCGAGTTCTGCCGAATGGATTTCGATGGAACTTGCGCTGTTCGATAGATAATTTTTCAGGGAATGTTTTAGTATATAACACAACGTTCTACGTAGATTAGTTACAGAATTATGATGGAATGTTCTGTTATTTTGGACGAAAAGGTTACCATTGCTAATTTTTTGGCGACCATTATTGTTGCAGAAAGAATTGAAAAGGCTCGAAAAATAAAAGAAAAACTGTTTCTAATTTTGTTTCTTAAAAATAGAAAGAAAAAAAGAAAGAAAAAAAGAAAGAAAAAAGAAAGAAAAAGAAAAGAAAAACAGTTTTGATGAGAGATAATATTATGAAACGAAAATATTTAATTTAAACATGGTTGGGAATGTTCGTAATGCTTAAAAAATTATTCAATGGGCAAGATTGCTATTGAAACAATATTTGGCGATTTACCTTTTGGTTTTTGCGATTTTGATTTTACTTTTGACCCCAAACAGTTTGATTTTAAGCCAAAGGGTGGTTTTTTGTTGTTGTTGTTGTTGCAGAAAAAATTGAAATGGCTATACCTCTCGAAAAATAAAAGAAAAAACTGTTACTAATTTTATTTAAAAAACAGAAAGAAAGGAAAAACAGTTTTGATAAGAGATAATATTATAAAACAAAAATATTTAATTTAAACATGATTGAGAAAGTTCGTAATACTTAAAAAAATATTCAATGTGCAAGATTGCTATTGAAACAATATTCGTCGATTTATCTTTTGTTTTTGGCAATTTTGATTTTATTTTTGTCCCGAAACATTTTGATTTTAAGCCAAAAGGTGTTTTTTCAAGTGTACGACAGCATTTTTGGAGTATTTTTTTTGGTACTTTTCGGTACATCACAGGCGCCCGGCTAACCCAAAAGCACCTTTTTTTTACTCAAATGTAAATTATATTAATAGCAATGTACTTCTATTTACTTCTACATATATGAAATTTCTTTCCGGCTGCTTAAAACTCGTGTTCTGCTGAATGATTTTCATAGAACTTAAACTGTAAGATATATATTTTTTCAAGGAAGGTTTTACAGTATAACATATCGTTCTACGTTGCTTAGTTATAGAGTTATGGAGATAAGTTCTATAAGCAGGTGAACCCGATTATGATAGATTAGCCTTTTGAAAAAGTTCTACTGAACGGATTTTGATGAGAATTGTATTGTTAGTTAGATGCTATTTCAGGAATGGTTTTACTGTGCTATATATTGTTCTACGTTGCTTAGTCAAACAGTTATGTGTGAATGTTATATAATCAGGTGAACCCGATTCCGAAAGATTAGCCTTTTGAAAGTTTTTACTGGGCGTATTTTTTGTGATAATTTTTAAGGATGGTTTTAGTGTATTTCATATCGTTCATTGTTAGTTTTAGGATTATGTGGAAAAGCTCTATAATCAGATGAACCCGATTATCAAAGATTAGCCTACATAAAAAGTTCTACTGGATGGATTTTGTTAGTTAATTTGTTTGCATTGTTAGTTCGATAAGTTTTAGTGATGGTTTTAGTATATTGCATATAGTTTTATCGTTCTTTACCAAACCCTAACTGTAAATGACCAAATTGGTCCTTAACAGCTAAAATTTTGACTGCACATTAGAAATATAATAGCGCAATGGCGTCATTTTTCAGTAATGTGGTAGGATATTCCAGGTAAATATATAGATTGCTTTCAAATACAAGGTCAAATTAAACGATATATTTCGTTTGATTCAAGGTTCATTTGCAGAAGCCGACCAGCGAAGCGGGAGTAGCTTGCTATTAATGTTATATTTATGTAATTTTCAACATGTTAAATATTACTAATTGTAAAAAATTATGTATTTGTATTTATAGTTAAATATATTATGTAGAACTATAATAAACGTAAACAAAAAAAGTTAATTTTGATTTAAGCCATGCTTATAAAAATATTTTGACATTTTTGTGATTAGTTTAATATGTGTTTTAACAGAAAATTACAGTAAGTGAAATATTTCTGAATTAAAAAAAAAAAGTACAGAAACATGTTCACTATAAAAATAACTAATTGGACTTGAATAAATTGTTTTTATGTTTTTTGTTTAAGTCTGATTATGTTATTTTTTACAGTGAAATTTAGGAATTCAGACGTAGAATACAAACAATGTCATAGAAACCTTCCTTAAAACTATTTTCTTTGGAAACAATAAATCTACTCATCTATAACAAATATGCTAATATCTGCAAAATATTTTTGCTATTTCATTAACCAAATGTAATCACGAATAAAGCATAAGTAAATATACCTAACGAAAAAAAGAAAAAAAGTTATTCCTCTTATTGTATTGTTTTATGAAAAGCACTCAATTTCTTTCTGTTTATTAGCCTTATTTATGTCTTTGAAAAATTAATTAGTCTGAATTAATTCAAGAACAAAGAAAAAACAAATAGTCCTCCATATTCTTCCATTTTTAAGAGAGATTGAAAGAAAATGTATATTTAATTAATATTTTGCAAAGCGAAAAGACTTTTTTAATGAAGAATATTCTTATAAAGCTTTGAAGATTTATTTGAGACAGCAATATATCCAAGCCAACTTTTAATACAGAAAAATGTTTAATTAAGAAAGCCTTTTAATATATTATGTATTACCTTATTCAAATTGAATTGAATCACTACAGATATCCCGTTTTCATTTACACATTTAATTCGATGAAGTTAAATATTAATATTTTTTTATGCAGTCATTTTACAAACAATTGTAGATATAATAAAGTAAGTATTAGCCACAGTAATTACATTTTAATATGCATTCAATCATTATCACCGTGTATTCTTTCCACAATTCGTGTGATTCTGAATTCGAATTGCACTTGTTTCTTGGAAAAAAATAAATTTTGAAAACGTAACTTAATTTAGAGATAACATTTCTAGACATTTGTCTATCATAAAGCAAAAGCAAAAAATGTGACCTCTGGCAAAAACTAATGGCGGCTTAAAGATGCTTATATATACTGTGATTTTAATTAATATTGCTAAAATATATATTTTTATTCTATTTTGCAAATAGTAACGCACATTTTAATCTGCATTCAATCATATTACTCATCATACATTCTTTACAAAAGTCGTGTTTTGAACTGGAATTTTACTTGCTTCCTCGAAAAAAAAAAGATCATTTTTAAAACATAACTTAATTTAGATATCATTTATAGTCATAAAGCAAAAGCAAAAGATGCTGGCGCTGGGAAAAAAATTATGGAGTGTTTTAAATGATTTATATGTACTATATTGTTAATAAATATTGTTAAAAAATATCTTTTTATTCCATTTTGTAAATATTAATGCACATTTAAAAATGTCTTCAATCATTCCCACACATAAAAGTTCCTTTGAAAATTTCGTGCTATTCTAATTTGAAATTTTACTTGCTTTCTCGGAAAAAAAGAAAACTTTGAAAACGTAACATAATTTAGAAGATAACATTTATAGTCAATTGTCTATCACAAGGCAAAAGCAAAAAATGCTAGCGCTGGCAAAAAGTTATGCTGGTCATAAAGTTATTTATATCTGCTGAGTTCTTAATAAATATTGTTAAAAATATCTTTTTATTCCATTTTGTAAGTATTAACGCACATTTTAATATACATTCAATCTTTCCCACTCGTTAAAAATCCTTTGGAAATTCAGTGTTATTTTAAATTGGAAAATGATACTTGTTTTCTTGGGAAAAAAAAGAAAACTTTGAAAACGTTACTTAATTTAGAAGATAACATTTATAGTCAATTGTCTATCATAAAGCAAAAGCAAAAAATGCCACCGCTGGCAAAAAGTTATGGCGGGCTTAAATTTATATCTGGGTTGTAAAAAGAAATACTTAAAAATATCTCTTTACTAAATTTTACACGTATTAAAGCACTTCTACATGACTTTTATTCACAAATAATTATTTGAATTAATATAATTCCAATCCTATTGAAATTTATGGTAATAAAGTGAATTATATTATATATAAAGCCTATGTAAAAAGTGAATGTTTAAGCTTTTAGTCAAAATTGTAGTCGTAAACAGTTTTTAGAACACTTCGTTTTATCTTTTAAGTTATAAGCACATATATGAGGAAAGGAAAATGTGAAAAGGAAAAATCAGAATATTAATAGTCTACAACATATTGTTCCTTATAAAAATATGTTTACCCAATTTAATTAAATGTCAAGAAAGAGGCATTTGTTCAACAATCACGAAAATTATAACAATAGTTAGTTTTAGTTGTGACTTGAGGTTCATTTAAAAAAAAAAAAAAAAAAAAAAAAAAAAAAAAAAAACACTATCATATGTTCTCGTTGTGCTGCAAACAAATGTTTGGTTATGCCATGGCGCAGGGGTGTCAAACTGTGGCCCTCCAGATACCACTAAAATTTTACAGTAATCTTTGCGTTTTCTAATCATCAAATTTCTGAAATTCAAGAAGTCGACCATTTCTTTAAAAAATTAGTGGTATCTGGCAGGCCACAGTTTGACACTCTTGCTATAGCGAATGCTCTTTTACAGACAGTTTTTTTTCATGTTTCTGATAATTAACGTACGTTTCATGTATGTATACGTGCCGTATAAAGTGAGCTAAATCCTTGTATTTGACAGAAATTTTATCTTATTTAATCACAGAATTTCGGCGATAAAATAAGAAAAATATTCAAATACGATAAAATTGGTATATTGTATTAAAAGAAGCCTACTTCACACTCGTCGCAAAGAGGTTGATAATTTTGGATAATTGCTATTTATATTCAATGACCTTCAACTTGGTATGAATTAAAATGTCGTTTTTACTAATTACAAAATTAGGACATTTCAAAAAATAGTATAATAAAATATCATTAAAATATCATCTCTTGTAAAGAATTCCATTTACGTAATATGCATATTTATGACTATATTACTTAAAGGGAAACACCTCTTTGTGTGATAAAAATTTAGAGCTTTCTTTCTTTCTTTCTTTCTTTTTCTTAAAATACTTTTCCTACACGTGAAAATCATATTTTGTTAAAAATAATTATTAAAGTGAAAGGGCATTTTTTAATCTATACAAATAGAACGAGCCACAGTAACAAAAAATTTAAACGATTTTTTCTTCTTTTCAAATTCGTTGGACATTACAGCTCCACTGCGCAGTAAATTGCGAATCATTTAATGTTAAAAATAAACTACCATATGCTATCTTCTGATGCACAAAATGTGTAGAGACAAGGTTTTTGCCTGTTTCTGATAATTAATTCCTGCTGGACAAGCGGGATGTATAAATCCCGTATAAGATGGATAAAACGCTTGAATTTGAAAAGCAGTATTTTAATATAGACAATTTTACATAATACAATCACAGTGCTGAAAATTGTGTGCAGCTTTAATTGGCTTCCGAGCTGTCTTCAACTTTACACCCAGTCTATAGATAAGGAGTCTTGATAATAGATGGAATCTTTGGGAAATAGCTTAATTAGTTAGGATGTTATAGTTAACCTATAAAAATGCAAAGATTTTAAAGCAATAACATTAATAAAAAGTACTACTATACATTTTGGCGATAAAATAGGACAAATATTGCAGTATGATAATAATAGTCCTTGAAGGTTAAAAGAAGTGTGTGTGACACTTGTCTCGAAGGGGTTAATAATTTTGGATAATTGCTGTTTATATTTAGAGATCTTCGATTTGATAATTAAATGCCAGGTTTACTAATTACAAAAATAAGTCTTTCCAGTGAATAGTATAATAATATAATATATTATAAAATTTTCTGTATCAATTAACTTGAATCTTTTTAAAATTGAATCGTCACATACTTATATAGTGAAATACGTAGGATGTTTTGGAAATATTGATATCTCGCTTTACTGTAATAGTTTACAGTAACGATATTTTTGTTTTTTAATTTATATTTTACCTTGAATCAATAACATTTAACTATAACTGCATATTTAGTATAAATGCTACGCATTTCCCTAGCTTTTAGACTAAGCAGAAGTATTTGTTTTATTGTTGAAGGTCAGGTTATACGAGGAATTATCGAGGCCAGTGTTTGACTACATTTTTTTCGAAGATATACAGGCCATCAAACCTCTACTTTTAATTATATTAACTGAAAGAAATACAGCTGTCTATTTTATTATATGTAAAACAAATTTATGTAAATGAATTTTTATAAACACTTTGAATTTCATTGGAATTTTTGCCCTTTTATGTTAGCTTGGCAGCAGTGATCCCCAAAATGTTTTAAATCGCGCTAACACTTTTTTCTCGCCAATCTTGTAACATTAGCTAATAACATATAGCCGATATGTTAACACTGCATTAAAATATCTTTAAAAACTTAAAAATAGTTAAAATACAATAATGATAAAATACGTAAAAACTAACATATCAATAAAAATAACAAAAATTGATTAATGGTTAGTCTTAGGGAAGGTCCTCAATTGCCAGATCGGGAATTTGCCGAGAGTTGTGTAGTTGGAAATACAGTATAGTTATGTAACCTGCTGTTGCCCGTTTGAAGTTGGTGAAGGTTTCTTGTTCCCTCTAGTAAGAAACAGCAGACTGTGACCACATTTTCACAATCATATATAACTAATTGGACTGTACTGAAATAGAGTATGCTTTAAAATACTCCTCGAGCACCTTCGGTGACATGCCTCGGTATGCCTTACAAAAGTCTTTAATTATAGACACGGATCCCATCTTTCGATCAGTTAAACAGGCATAATTTAACTTAACTAATAACAACTGTTACAACTGTGAAACACCCCCTTTCATTGTATGTTCCTAGTGTTGGATAAACTCATGCTTCAGCCATTTCTATTTAGAAATGCACTAACATCCATGAATATACTTTTGCCACCAAGCATAAACTGTCTTCTCTGTAATCCGTCAACTATCTTTTCTACCACACAGAGTGTCTTTCCTGCATAGCTAGCGACCTGGATAAATTAATAAATGACAGAAAAACATCGGCCTTAAACTCTTTACCAGTTGCATTCGGACGGGTAGTTGTATACATTTCGTTGATCCCAATGGTAAGAGCTTTCCAACGCCACTGTTCTCGACAAAATCCCCATCTGGCAGTTAGGGGCCTTCCCTAGTTAGTCCATTACAAAAATGTAAAATAAGATATCAGATAAACTAATAACATTTATTTTATAACGAAATCATAGTTACACAAAAATAGAAAGTTACAGTATATAAGATCCAAAATCCTTACATTATCATTTAGAATTTCAAGAAATGTATCGTTAGCTGTTCAGATCGTTGTTCAATGGATAGTTAGGCGTTTGTAATTCAAATGATGCTAATTGAAACTAGATTTGGCGATTTATTACTGGCGCCCAGCTAACATAAAAGCACCGTTTTTCTTTCTAAATTTAAGAACGGGAAAGTAATGTTACCCTTTAAAGAAAATTGAGAAATTAGACAGATCCTAACCAGTGTCCGCAACCTGCAGACCTTTGTATCGTTAGTTGTTCAGATCGTTGTTCAATAGATAGTTAGTCGTTTGTAATTCAAATGATGCTAATTGAAACAAGATTTGGCGAGTTATCACTGGTGCCCAGCTAACATAAAATTATCGATTTTTTCAAAATTTAAGGACGGGAAAGTAGTGTTACCCTTTAAGGAAAATAGAGAAACTAGACAGACCAATCGCCCGCAACCACATACTATATTACTCTTATACCTTGGCTTTCTTTGTTGCTATAACTTGAGAGAACGATTATCTCACATTAAATTTCAACCGATTTATATAAGTGTAAAATTACCAAATAAGTATTTCATTCATTCAATATAAAATTCGATAGTTAATTTATTTTATAGTTGAAAAAGCTTGCAGTGTGAAAATACGTTTTAAAGTGTAATTTCCAATTTGGATTTTCCTTTTAAAAGCGGACGATTATCTTACATTAGAAATTTCATACAGAATCATCCACCAAATTTATATATGTTTGGAATTACAAAATAACAAATCCATTTATTCATTATTAAATGCGATAATGTATTTATTTTAAAATTAAAAGTGTTTGAAGAATAAAAATAATTTTTAAAGTACAATTTACAATTTAGATTTTCATTTTGTACGTAAATATTCCATTTGAATTTACATTTATGCGAAAAGATTGTGATATGTGCAAAAAGTCACTTAATAAACACGATAAACACGAAACCCATAAAAAAAATTGCAATTTTCTTTTATCGGGAATAGGCATGCAATGTGCTTCAAATTCACATATTAAATTTTTTCGCATTTTTAGAAGGTAGGGAATAATGAAGGAATGGAATTTTCTTTTAAATTGTCTAAACTAAAGTAATTTTAAATTCAAAACTTGTTTTCTTTAATATCCATTAATAGGCTGATATGGAATGTACTGCTGCGTACGTTTTCACTTTTCTTATCGACTTGTTTTTCGATTTACTGGAGGAAAAGTATAATGTTGTATTTTGAAACTTTCTTAGACAGGTTGTTTTACAATGGAAATCTATACATTATTTTCCAAAATTCTGTTTTATTATTTATTTTAACCTAAAAAGAAGATATTTGAAAATTAGAAAAAAAAAAATGCATTAGTTTCTTTCACATTTTTAGGCGATGGAACATAATGAAAGAATAGAATTAAAAAAAAAAAAAAACCTGTTTAAACTAAAGCAAGTTTAAAGACGAAACTTGACGAAACAAAAGATTGTATCAAGTACGAGATTGAATTTATTGATTATTTTCTTTTTACATTTCTTTTTGAGATTAGTATATCAATTAACTGGAGGAATGTTATAACTGGATTAACTGGAGGAATGGCATGTGTATTTTTCTTATGCATATCGTAATGGAAATCTATACTTCTTATCCGAAAGTATGTTTATTATTTATTTTAAACTTCAAAAAAATATCTGAAAATAAGAAAAAATATCGTAATTTTTTCATAGCTGATATGGATGAAAAATATAATTTTCCGTTTGGTTTTTGATGTGTTCTTTAACTACTTCATGTGATATTTACTTTTATTATCGATATTAAAGTAAAAAGGATGTATTAATTATTTTCTATTTTAATTTTGTTTGTTATTTCAAAAAAGGTATAAATCATTTGATAGTTGAAATTACAGAACTGAACAAATTGAATTTACTGAAATCTAATACTAAACAACTGATCAAATAATTAAGATTGTACTAAAAAATATTTGCTGTTAAAATTTAAAATGTTACAGAAAATGCTTTACAAGTATAATTTTGTTTATAATCTATTTCACGACAGGTTGTTATAGCTGTCTTATTTTATTTTCCGATAATTTAACATTTTAAATATTTTTTTGTTCAATTCGATCCCATTTTCACAAAGAGAAAAAAAATATTTTACAAGAATAACTACAGCATATTTATTAGTTTGAGCTAATTCCATGTGATTCTTTTTTTAAAATATGAATGTCTCTGACTTATAGTAACAAATCTGATGTAAATGAAGGCAGTACATTAAAGAGTAAAACAAAATGTTTCAAACAAATTGTGCAAAATGTATTGTGTAAAAATGCTAATAAATTTTAAAGAAAGAAAGTATGTAGGTATTTATTATAACGAATAAAATTTCATATATTTTTTATCACACTTTTATTACTTATTTTAAAGTACATGTTGACATTTCACCTTTTTCAGCGCTTTACCCATTGTATTTTTTTTATGAGTGTTTCTAAAAACTTATTTTTTTGTTTTAAGTTTCTTTATACCAAAAGAATAAAAGGAGGTATTTTGTACTTTAAAAAAATTTATTTTCTACTATAGTGAAAATAAAATTATATGCGGGCATTCAAGATACACATACACACAAAACAATCAATATGCCTGTCTACAATATCACACTAAATTATATAATAAATTTAATATTTATATAATATTAATAAATTTTGTTTAAGAGATATTTGACAACGTAGCATGTCTTCTCTAATCAATAATAGGATTATACCACAAAAAAAAAAAAAAAAAAAAAAAACATTAAAATGTCATTAATTCTAATATATAAATTTAACCCGAATAAATTTAATATTTGTATTGAAAGAAAGATTTATTTTCTTTTTTAAAACTTTGAAGCATTTTATTTTATCCACATCGAATAATGCAGTTTTCATTTATCAAGAAAATAAGTTTATTCTAGAAAAAAAATAAAATTAGTTTCATGAAAGAAATATCCCAGTCAGTTTTTAATAGTGATAAAATATCAGTATTACATGATAAAATTTTTATACGAAAATAAGATGTAGCGCCATGTTTAGTATTTTTTAATTTTGTATACATTGCTGAATGTTTATAAAGACTTCGTTTTGAGAGGACTTAGGGCTCTTAAAATGCAGAAAAGTGAAAAAAGATGACCGATTTTGTCACTTTATTTCCTAAAAAGTGTGCATTACGAAAGCACCATTTTTAAGGTCATTAATAGATACATAATGTTTCTTTCATTTCATTTTTTCTTCAGATAATAATAGGGACACATTAATTTTTGTAGGAGTTTTGAAACTTTTAGAAATGTTTAGGCAGAAAATTATAATCGCACAACCTGCGATTATAATTTTCTTATGCATATCGTAAATAACAAACGTTTTGGTATCGAAATATTCTGGATAGTCATGTGGTTATACCAAACCTATGTTTAGGCGCGTTCGTAATTTTGTAAATACGTATATCTATAGTCGTCGTTTGGTCTGTCCGTCTATCTGCATATAACAGCGCAAAAAAAATCCCAACCGAAAGGTTTGAAATTTAAAATATATAATCGTTGCGGAATTTTATCGAGTCATTTAAAATTTTATAAAAGTCGAATCAAAACTTAAATATATATTCATAAAAAATCACTTCGATTTATTAAAACCTATCATACGTAATTAATTCAGTGATATCCCATGGTAGGTAATGATTTGTAGATTGCCATGGTGATTACGTCCTATTTAAGAGGGAGTCATATTATTTCCGTATTAGTGAATTTAAAAACAGAATTTGTATGCTAAAATTTTTTAATTATAGTAATAATATAATCTAGCGACGGTTTTTTTAATACATGTTTCTGGAGAAATAGATTAAATGGAAAGATAGTCTAAATATGAATTTCAAGTTCTGAATTTTTCAAAGCTAGGCTTTCCCTTTGGAATTTTCAATTTTCAATAAATGTAAAAAAAAAAAAATGCCAATTTAAGAAGTGCTTATTTTATTGCGGAAATTAATCGTACCATAATAACAGACGATATAATTCATTTTTTCAGTGATACAATAACGATGATTATTATTATTATAATTTTTTTTTTTTTTTTTTTTTTTTTTTACATTGACTTATATTGGACATTTGTGCATATTATAGTTTTAATGTAACATAATATTGATTAATTGTGTGTAAAAGTGTATTGAAACTTAATTTCATAAATGTTATCATTTAATATCTATAATATCAAAATCTGCACAAAAAATAGGCTAGACTTAAAAGTTTCCTATTGGAAATTTCAGTAGATGTCTAATTTACTGATTATCATAAGTATTATCTAAATTTATTATTATTATCAATATTATTATCTAATTTAATTTCTAAATTACGGATTATCAATAAAATAAAAAAAAGTATGAAAATCTGCACATAAAATAAATTTTGTATTCATGCATTTTTGTATATGTGTGCAACAACTATTGCACCAAGATATGAATATTTATAAAACTAGTTACAGTACAAACGCACCTCATTTGTCACATTTGGCTTACAATTTCCGACTTGTTTTTTTTAATTATTATTTATAGCATTTTTATGTTTTAAAAACAAAACGGTATCTCGCTTATATAAAATATTATTGATTTTAGCAATGTAACATTAAAAACAAGATAAAAAATTAGGTTCATTTTATAGAACCTATCATACATTATCCTAAAAATTTCATGAAAAAAAAATATTTAAACGATTTTTAACTACTTTGCCCGCCACATTTTAAGAAATTTATCTCTTTGAAAATATTTCGTGAGTAAATATAGGCAGGTAAATATAGGTAAATGAGGTTTGTTTAAAAGTGTTCGGAAATGACTACTCTTCAATAAACAGTTTTTTTTCAAAACTTGTATTTTTTTTATGTTTAAGAGTCCTATGTTCCCTTAATCCATTTTTGTTTTTATAGGATAATAAAAAAGATCTTTAAAAAGAAAAAAAAAAATATTGTCGCTTCAAGTGAAAAAAAAAAAAAACAAGTTGGAAAAATTCTACCTTACGGCAGAATATAGATTGGCCACTCACGGATTTTATCGTTGAGATTTTTTCAGCCAAGTCTAACTCGTGAAAAAAAAGGTGTTTGTTGGCATAAGCCAGCTTCTCCACTTTAGAATTTAGTTAGCGCTCTAAGATTTTTTTGTGAGGCTGGTGGAATATATTAGGAACGAACACACCAAGTTTTAAAAAGATTCGGTGACTAGAAGTATTTTTAATAAATATAATAGTGAAAAGATGTGGCTCCAAGGAGCTGTGACGTGGCGAGGTAAATATTGTTTACAAATGTGCTGGCTTACTGAAACCCTTTAAACTATTTCTAATGGTTCAAGACACTTTAACACTTAATAGATAGCTTAAAAAAGTAATGAAAAGTTCTATGACAGCAGATTGTATGATGGATACAGCTAAGAGAAGTTGTTTAACAAATGATGATTTATCATTAATTGACGGAGTCTTGGAGAGCGGTGGGGGGGGACAGGGAGGGGAAGCTATACAAAACACAAGTGCTCTACGAGACCTTTAAAAGGAATCCTCACTTGCAATTGAGAGATGAGCCTTTAAAAAGGATGCCGTTTTTGAGCCTCTCTGACGGGCCACCCTCAACGGATACGTGAAAACCGAGGCGCCAAAAGAAGCGGGGGGGAAATAACTTTAGGCGGTGTACAGCTAATTTTGGTGAAATTTTGGAGCTGTACGGCCCATGGGATTAGAGAAAAATGGGAAAAAATTTAAAAATTATGAGAAATTGAAATAAATCAAATAAGAAAAGTGCTCCTGTCGGGAAGGGGGTGGGGGAGAAAAGGAAGAAGGAGAGTAGGACCAGACAACAGCGCTTGACGAGATCAAACTTTTGATATGTTACATGATGGGGTTCGAACACCTCGAATGTCTCCCCTCGGGGGGGGGGGGAATTTAGTTCCTAGGGGAGAGATAGGGCCTCGGGACTCTGTTAGAAATGTCGGACTCGACGAGTTTAACTTCGTTGGATCCTTTAGAAGAGGCCTATGCCTTCTGTGGGGCTTAAAGGGCCTGAGAAAGATAGGAAAAACTAAAATTTAAAAGGAGTTGAAACGGAGAAATATGCTTCTTAAGGGAGGGGGTTAGTGAGAGGGGAGAGAGTAGGACCAGACCATAGTGCTTAACGAGATCTATCTATTGATATGTTACATGAAGGGTTTTGAGCACCTAAAAGGTCTCCCCCCTGGGGGGAGAGTAACCTCGTTCCTATGAGAGATATGATCACGGGACCCCCTTAGAAATGTCCGCCACGACGGGTTTAACTTTGTTTGATCCTTTATATTATTATTTAAATGGAGTCTGAGCCCGCTGTAGGGCAATTAGGGACTGAGAAAGGAAATACAAGCGGAAGTATCGGCATAATAAAGAGAGACAATTTGATTTTTAATATCGTCAGTAACAACCATTTGTTTAGCTATGTATAAAGGGTGTCCTGTTTTATGTATGGAGTGGCTGTGACTTTTCATAAACATGAATTTTACTGTCGACTGAAAGAATTGGCCTTGTGTGCGGCTAATAATAATATGTAATGTAAAATTTTAATCATGAAATAGGTGAATTTGTCGTATTTAAATAAGTAATTGTTATTAATATCAAATTTTACTTTTATGAAATATATTCCATTTATCATGAAAAATACAAAGCAATCGATAAAACATTTTTAAATAAAAAAGTAGAAAAATCGAACAGAAATTTAGGGAAATCGAACCCGCAACCTCCAGAATCAAGAGCAGTGCTCTAACCATTCGGCCATCAAGTTCACTTCTAGACTTTAAGAAAATATCATTAAAATAGCCAAATTAGTCAAATTAACATTTCGATCGCAGGCCTTTCAATTTCACTAAGCATATATTCACAGTATAAACTCACTCCATATTTTAGCACCATTATCTTTTTACGCGTGAAGTTTTCGCTATGGTACTTCATTGTGAAGTTGGGTAATTTTTTAAATTCAATATTTGAAAAACGGCATAGTCATTAGATTTGAAATTTATATCAAGAAAAATACAATTTTTTACCTTTCTAACGCAGTTTGTCTAACAATTTTGTGACAAAAATTATTCGAGCTATTAATTTTTTCGCTAACTTCAAATGTTTCATTTTCCGAAATTAACCTGTGGCAACGATGGATGGCTGTGACTTTTCATATACATGAAAAATGATAAAGATTGAAAGAAAAAGCCACCTTGTGTGTGGCTAAAAATTAGAGAAATTTTAGAGAATAATTTTTTATTATAAACTATTTTTGATAAACTTTTTTAGTAATTAAAAAAACTGCTGTTAACTATTATAGAAAATGAAATTATTGTTCTTGTTCGGGAATTTCGTTGATGCTAAGGTTTTCTTCAGCACAATTTTTTCTAAATAATTTTCTTCAAGGGTTTTCAGAAGAATGTAACTTCTTCATTCTTACTGTTTTCCCTCATTGTCTTTTCCAATGCTTGTTCCTCTTTCCTGTTCGACACCTCTCTCTTTCTTTCATCTGCAGTTTCCCTTCCATGATAACCGTAGTCTGCTAATTCCATTTCGTTGATCATTCTTTTGTTAATTCCTTTGTTCATTATCATCTCATTGTTCATTCTTTTGACATGTCCGTACAATGTAAGCTGTTTTTCGTCTATATGATTAATGTTGTTACTTCAATAATTAGTTTTTTTCTATATTTCATAAGATAGCAGGTCTCCTCCAATGAAAATAAATAATATGCGTTTGTCAAATTATACATTTTTAAAGTATCGAGGAAAATCTTACTTTTGTTTGCTGGAAGAAAAGCTACATAAAGTCGAACTCGGTTAACACGAGAAACAAGGTAATTATAAAAAATCGCGTAACCCTTAGTCGTAATATTCGATGATATAATCTTAATAGTATACGCATTATTAAACCAATTAAAGCTATTAATTGCTCAAATTAACTCAATATCTTAAAATTAACATTAAAAATTTATAAAATTCCACTTAATGTGCTTTAACACTTCAAAAATGAAAAATTGTAAGAAAAATGTTATACTTCATTGACATTAAAATAGCAAATAAAACCTTTATGTAATAATATTAAAAGGAAGAATACCAATGTCATAAATACACAAGTAATACACAAAAAAAAAGCAAATAGCTATTTCGAATCTACAAGCAAGAATCTTCTTCAGACCGACAAGGAGCAAAGCATAGCGCGCTAGAAAAAGCAAGACTGGGCAAAAGGACTGAGGGGCAGTGGCTTATATACCAGATGCGTTTAAAGAACGCGCCAAAAGCAACGAATGAGAAGAAAGTAGCATGAAACAATTGAGTGGACAAGTGTACAGACATCTACAGGAGAATAAAAGAAACGAAAACCAAAAAGCGGGAATTAAATTAATGCTTTCCAAATATTTGAGAAAAATAGGAGTACTTGATAAGTCATTGATTAAGGAGTGAGAATTTTTAATGTTGTGGTAAACTTCCCAAAAAGTCAAGATTTCCTTTTAATACATTAACATTATTCAATGTCAATTACTCCAAGCACATTCAACTATACACATTCATCAGGCATGTGTATAGCGGAAAGTGCTTGGAGTATTTAACAACGAATAATGTTAATGTAGTTTAACATCATTTTTCAAAAATAATTTTATCGTCTTTTAATTAATGAAGCACATTAAGTGTAATTTTAATGTTTTAGCTTTTTAAACATGAATTTTAGCATTCTACTCATTTATATGCTTATAAAATATTTAATCTTGCATTTTTTAGTCTTAGACGGGTCTTTTTCTTACACAAAATCATAGTACTGAAGTTAAAACCTTTAATTTTTAGCATTGATTGTTTCTATTTAATGAATTTTTAGAGTTTTAAAGAACTTACGGCGCACGCGGTATACTCGAATATACTTCAGTTCCATTTGTTTATACTGGAATAGATTCCGTAACTAAGAATAAGTTTTACAAGTCATTACGCAGAAAAAAATAGAAATATTGCGCAAAAATATTTTAAAGTTTTCTTTAGTTCGCGTGCTGCGCTCGAAAAATATATGCTAATGTATGTTTTGCATCAACTAACAATGAATCACACAAACCTAACATTTGAAAGAAGAAACATGTTATCTTTTCGTTTTTACATATGATACATTGAATGCATCTGGTAATGATGCTTATAAAGAAAATTCAATTTCGATGCAAGTTAATTTTTCTTACCTTTTTTAGTGTAGCGAAACTCAGATAATCTTATATATGAATGGTAAAATAAAACTATTTCAGTAAAATGTAATATTTCCGTTGCTTTTCCATGAGAGTGTTTTTAAATGCATTAATTGCAGAACACTTCCGAAAAGAAATTAATAAAATTCCTCAATAAATTTCAATTTGTTACTTTTGTCTACCACTATTTCAAAATGGTATCGTTGTAGTCTATATCTACTAATCTTCGAGAAACATTATTATTGTTTAAAAATAGTGGTGGACAAAAAAAAATAGTCGCATATGGCAGCTCCAACATATATATCGAGGAATCAGTATTTGTAAAATAGACAAATGGATGTAAAAAATAAAGATTGAATCTATCATACTCCATAAAGTAACTTCAATCATTTTCCCTGAAAGTCGTTTGCCACGACAAATTCCGTAAAATCTTTGTCTAATTTAGTCTTGATTAGTCTAATTTAGTCCGTATAATCTTTGTCTAATTTTTATGCATAATTATATCTGAAACCTCTCATTTATCATAAAAAATAATATTTATTAGTTTATTTAAAAAAATAACGCTTTTAATTTTGATTTCTATATTATGCTTTGTTTATAAGCAACAAAGTACTAATGACAATCTGGAAAATCAAGTCAAGTCATGTACTTTGTAACATATATGCAACAAAATTTAATTATTATATTTTTATATGAAAAATTCAAGTAGGATTTTTTCTCTTATTGTTTATGTATCAAGTCAAGTCATGTACTTTGTAACATATATGCAAAAAAACTGAATTATTATTTTTTTATATGAAAAATTCAAGTAGGATTTTTTCATTTTTTTTTTTATTGACACTATTTACACCATATATATATATTTTTTCATAAAAAAGTGTGCAGTGTAAGAATAAATAGATTTTGCTTCTATACAGATCATAACGAAAAAACGTTTAAAACACAATTAGAAGACACGTAACGTTCAAAAAAATGTTTCTAAGTAAACCACCAAATTATTGCAAAAGATGTTTGATTAACTTAGGTGTAAAATATTCATACAAATTGTTCGATAGCAAGCAAAGAGTAGTTTATAACATATGACAAAATAAATTATGGTTTTTAATGCAAGATGTGTTTTTTATTCGGGCTTATAAAAAAAATGTTGCTAAAGTTTTCAACAGTTTATCGTATCTTAAATTTAAAAAAAAAATAAAAAAATAAAAAAGAATAAAGAATATTAATGCACTTTTTGTTCAATCCTTATCATAGTTTAAATAAAAAAACAGATTGATTTAGAATTAATTTCTTTGTTTTTAATTAAATATTGAACTCTAATAATTGAATACGAGTGTATATTAACAAAAATTATTAAAATGCGAATTGTTTCATACATTAACCACTGCGTTAACTCGGTGATAAATAAAAGATAACTTTTTTGAATATCTAATACAAAGTTTAATATACATGATTCATGTAAAAGAAAATACGTTTAATTTATAATCTTTGATACAGAATTGCAAGAGATTATGCAAATTTTAATTTCAAGCATATGACTATATATTTACACTCTGATAATACAATCTGAAATATATTTAGGAAAAACCAATACGAAACATTCTTGACTACTATATAAGTCTTCGTATAATAATTGATTACTCTTACATTTCCGCAGAATTCCATACGTTCAGTTTTATAATAAAATAGATAATGCAAAGATTTTTAAAAAACAATGCAAATGCAATTCTAGTATAATCTTTTTAATTAAAAAAGTCTGCAGTAAATTCAATACTTTAGTTATCATAAAAACTAAGCAACATAAGCAATAAATGAGTTTGTACTCTTTAAGAATATTTAGACATTCGGTTATACTTCAATGATTAACGCATTCTTAAAAATCTATACACCAAAGAAAGTATAATTCCTTTTGAATTCAGACTATGACGCAGATAGATGTTTATGATAGGTCAGACAAATTTTAAATTCAGTCATCTAATTGAGCAATTTCTTGGCTCCATGTCATAAGTTTAGACAGTCCCTGGATAAATCACAAAGGCCCATTGCGGTTGCTAGGATTCTAGTACCTTAAACCTTAAATATTGAAATGTTTAAAAATATTTCCCTATATGAATAATATATGTACGATATAGTAACCTTCAGTTACATTATTTATGGTAAATATACTATTCAGATATGGTTTAAATATAAAGTAACCACACCCCCCCCCTTTATATAGAATAATAATACATATTTTATGGACAAAAGTATTAATTTAATTACGTAAGATATATTATAAAAAAAAAAGTTTTTCCACATTAAAATTGCATATTTAAAAGAAAACCTTATTTCTTTTTGTGTGTGTTTCAGTTTCTAATGTTCTGATACATTGTTACGTAAAGAACGAGCAATGTTCTGGTAAATTTAAAATAAACTTATGAATATCAATAGATTTAAATTTTATATTGAAACTAGAAAATAACAAAGCACAAAATTGTTAAAGTTGTTTAATTAAAAAAAAAAAAAAAATACAAGAAAAAACTATTTTTAATCAATCAAGTAAAACTCTATGCGTTTGTTCATTTATTTTTTCAACAGCTGTAAATTTAATATATTATTTTCCTTCAAATATGATAACTAAAAATTAGAGAATTATTTACAAAGTTCCGTTTATTTATTATATATGCAATGCTTTCTCATCAGTTAATCTCATAAGTTAGTATTGAAAAAATAATAATAATTGTTATTTCTATTTTTTATCAAATTTTTCTTAAACAGTTATCATTATTATACATTCTCACTGCCGTGAACTGATATATTCGTTCACTAAGCTGAAGGTTTCACTGTAGTAGAAACATTATTTAAATTAACATAATTCTACAAATATTCTGCAGTTTTAAAGAATTGAGTAATGATTAATACGCTCAAGGACTGCATTAATAGGTAATTAAGTGTTTTATATCATGATGGAAAAATCACATTATTTTAGCCCTTAAAAATATTTACAGAGAAAACAACATTACATTTTACAAACAACGTTTTTCTCGGCGATCAGAGGATATATATTGTTTTTCAATCTTTATTTATTATTATAATTTTTAATAATTTTTATCTTTTATTAACGTTAATAATGAAATGTATTAAAAAAAGTCCTTCCGTCCTGTACCGGGAGGAAAAGGTAGCTTTCCTATATCTTCGTTTTTAAATTTGAACTAATGTTACACGAACACAGCAAGTTAAAATGCAAAGAAAATGTTTACAAAAGATTCGTTATTACTGAATTTGAATAAGAAATTCGCCAAATTATTGAGCTATAGCCAAGTTGGCTTCATTTATGAAGACTTATTTTGGTCGCCAAATGTCACTACGTTTGGCGAGAATTTGGTGCTAACGGATATGAATATATAGTTTTATGCGTATGATTGGGAAAATTATTACAACAATGGAATTTTTTGTAATGTGCTGTCTTGTTTCAAAATGTCAGCCACCCTAGAATTTCAAACTGCTCTATCTCAGCCATTTTTTAAGATAGAGGTAAACCAAAAAATGCTCTGGAATCCTCGTATCAAGGCCTAACACTTAATTAAAAATTAATTTGAATTTTTATTTTTTATGTATATTTATTTTAGTTTAAAACTTTTAAATGGCCACCATCTTGAAACAAAATGGCGGACCAAGCTGGCCAACGAACTCGGTTGAGACATTGGTGAGCTTAATACACACAATTAGTTTCATCAAAATTGATTTATAAATACGAGCGTTATCGTATGACATAGGTCAGATATATATATATATATAAATCAACATTTGAACGGAGGGTGGTTTTGGGGTCTGGGGGTCATGATCGGTGAAAATTTATCAAAATTTTCCTGAACTGCTTTCCTCCGAACGGCTGCAATAGGTAGCTTTATACTTTTTTGTATTGAAAGCTACCTAATATTATAGTAAAACGAATATGTAATATATCAAATAGGTTAAATGAAAGTACATTTCATATTCTTATTTTAAAAATTAGGCTTATCGTTCAAATATTTGTCACAAACAATTATGGGAATTACATAGTCAATATTATGTCTGCTCTTAAGTTTGTCATAATACAAATAATAAATTCTATCTTTTTAATAATATATATTGAGTGATGAATATTTTCATTATATATCTAAATAAAAGTTTATATTATATTAATTGATGTTATTTCGGAAAAGGATAAATGTAAATAACAATGAAATAAAAATATACCTTAAATAAATATTATTGAAATTATACACGCATATTTTTTTTTTTTTTTTTGAAAATCACAAAAATGCTATCTTATTTACATAAAACAAAATATATTTTACAGAATAGATAAATAGTTTTTATCATACAGAACACGATAAATAAATTAAACTACTTAATTAGACTGGCAAATTAACGCTATTATTAATCGGAAGGAGTACGCAATTAACTTTATAATTTACACAATAAATTTTAGAAAAATAAACACTTTTCTTTATTTTTATCAGAAATTTAAACTTACTAACTACACTAACTACCACTAATTACACTAACTAACTATATATATATATATATTTATATATATATATATTCTGTTTGTCTTCAATAACATTTATTACTTTGATAGATTTTTTTTATTATTATTTGTGTGTGTAAAGTTTAAATTTCTGAAAATTTTGGACACACGTTAAAATGTAATCATTGTTACAGAATAACACAAACGGATTTTACGATGTATTAAACTAATTAATTAGAATAACAACTTAACAATGTATTGATCTGTAGTCGCAAGCAATTAACTATCATATTTTAGGAGATTATTTCTAAACAAAGACACATTAGAAAAACAAAGAAATTATTAAAATTTTCTTTTCATAATATTTGTGTTGTATATGTTCACTAACGTCCTCTTCAAAATATGACTGTTTAAACAAAAAACTAGTCGTTGGGGGCCACCGTAATACTTACCCATCATGGATATGCATAATGTAAAATATTAAAATAAAAAAAATGTGTAAACTACTTATAAAATGCATTGCAATTCAAATAAAATCGAGGCTTGATGACGTCACAAACTTTAAAGGCTCGATTACTGAATTGCTTGAAAGAAACATCCTTATAACTCCAAAAATAATAATCCTATTAACTAGCGGTTTATTGCATATGATTAAGCGTCAAATTTCCAATTAAAATATATCTTTGAAGTGAAATTTGAATGAAATACAGGGTCATGAAAAATCGAAGAGTGTGGAAAATAGGATTCCAAATATCTCGGCAACTAATTATCCGATCGACTTCATGCTTTATGCAAAATTTATGTTTTTTTATTGTCTCTTTTTATTGATTTTTTATTTATGTTATATTCATTTCTTAAAATAACCAATTTCGAAAATTTTTATACCTTTTATCAGAACGAATATTTCGAGAGTCCGAAAAAAATAATTCCGGTTAATCGAGGTTATTGAAATGAAATAGGCTTCTTCCCATTATTACATATTAAGTACATACCAAATTGCAAGTCTCTATCTCAATTTTTTTGGGAGATAGAGCGTTTACAGACACACAGACACACACACAGACACACAGACGGACGGCAATTTTTTTTTTCTAAAAATATGTTTTTCGGAATCTCCAGTGTCTGAAACGTGTAAATCCGTCAAAAAAAAATTTTCGATTTTCAAAACGATTACAAGACTTACCCTATACTACGTATGATGGGTAAGTAATATCCACAAACATTTGCGTATTGACATCCTCTTCAAGCATAAATTTATCTAAAATATACTTTAGTAAAACGTAAAACACGACATATTTTATCGTTGTATTTTTAAAGAACATTATGCAAACTGTCATCGCATTCCTTTTACCATTTTCAGAATTATAAATGATAAGCTACTTGGAGGCTTGACATTTTGATAGATATTTTTGCTGTCGTTTGCTTTTTTATTTTTGATTCAATTTGTGTCTTGTTTCGCTTACCTTGAAATGTCTTGTGTCAA
Organism: Maratus michaelseni; assembly: GCA_963931845.1. Taxonomy (NCBI): domain Eukaryota; kingdom Metazoa; phylum Arthropoda; class Arachnida; order Araneae; family Salticidae; genus Maratus; species Maratus michaelseni. The sequence continues at coordinate 135,598,364 of OZ007595.1, forward strand.
ATATCTTTCAGTTTAGTGATAATCTATTCATGTGTAGTAAAAATAAGAAGCGATATATTGTATCTTTTATTGTCACAAAATTTTAGGAAAATATTAATTTTTCTTTCTTTTTATCAGATTTTTAATGTTTGAAAAAAAAAAAACATTCTCTTAAATTATTAAAAGATATTAAAGACAAATTTCTAACAGTTTTGGACATATATTAAAATCATTATTACAATGTTACACAAAATATTTTACAATATATAAATGTACAATACAATATACAGATTGAATAAAAAAATCTGAAATCGTGAGTTTGATTCTTCGCTACTTTGAATACGAGTAATTTTTAATTGTAATCTTAGCTTTGTTTCATGACAGAATTTTTTTGTTTAAATAATTCGTCTTATCTAGCTCGAAAAATTTGTGTTTTGCGAATATTTTTACTTATTGTGACAAAAAAGTAGAAATTTAAATACTGGATTACAGAGGATACAAGATTTACAAGAATTTGTATGGTTCCGGTACTTAAAAAGATGTACTGAAATATAGCTAACATCTCTTAATTTTAATTTAAACATTTATTTTTTATTTTGTCTGATATCAGTGGTATTTTAGAAAAATTAAATGCAAATAAAAAAGGGTTCAGGTGTCATCTGATTAACACATTAACTGCTTATGAGTATTCAACTTTGATATTGTCGTGAACCGAGCCCTTGCCACTTTGTAAGGATTATTGAGTGATGTCTCCATCATCTTTTATCTAGAGAAGGGTTATTCAAAATGGCGCCTTTTTGAATACTTTTATTTACTTTTTAGGTGCGTTCGTAATTATATAAATACGTAGCACCTATTGTCGTCGCTTGGTCTGTCCGTCTGTCTGTCCGTCCGTCTGTCTGCCCGTCCGTCCGCATATAACAACGCAAAAACTATCCAACCGAATGGTTTGAAATTTAAGATATATTATCTTTGCAGAATTTTGTCGAGACATTTCAAATTTTATAAAAATCGAATAAAAACTTTAGGAGATGTTAATAAAAGCATTTATTAAGAAATCTGAATAAAAAAAAAAAATCGGTGCTTTCTTGTTATAAGAGCTTCCGAGGTTGAATCGTCAAGCGACCGAGATACTTATTTTATGACAGAAATTAATCTGCAGACGATATAATTCATGTCGCAGAGTAAAAAATCATCAAGATCTGAATATTTATATAACTAGCTATAGTACGAACGCACCTCGTTTGTCACGTTTGACGTACAATTTCCAACTTGTTTTCTAAAGAAAAAAACATTTCTAAAGATGCTTTTCTTAAAATAATTAACATTTGAATATTTTTATTATACGCGCGATTAAAGTTTCTTGATCCATTCCCAATAAAATTGTTTGAGATAGGCTCCTCTTAGAAAAATGCAATTATAAATTTAGTGTGATTTGTGTATTTTTTTAAATTATAAAAACATTGAGTACCTGATGTGTAGAAGCATTTTGGCTGTGGGTTGTGTGGGTATCGTATAAGACGTGTGTGGGTCCTTAACGCTACTATAGTGTAATAATATTTTTAGATGTTTTTCTTCATATGAATAGTACCGCCCTTCCTTGTTTGTCACTCGCTGAAGTACAATTTGCTTATTGAAAGATTGAACAGCACTAAACAAGTGTCCTTATCAATGAGTTTCAATTCGTTTACTTTTAAAGGTTTTAAAAAAATTGATAAGGAGTCTGCTTTCCTTTCGACTCTCTACATCAATTTTGAAAATCATTGTTTTGAATGGACTAGAAATCTGAACCAATTTAGAATGTTACTCTTGATGATTTGGATACTACAATACTCTTTTTATAGTTAATGAAATTCGAAATTAAATCTTTTTCAAATGGCCAATTTCATGGAACTATCCAAATTGTTTTCATTATTTAATATATACCATATATGTACCATTTTTGAAAGGTTATTTAATTTATGAATTTCGTGTGTATACAAATATATTACATTATAGACACATAAAATAATTTACTAACTTGTTATATTGCCTGGTTAGAAACATATCTGCTAATGATATATAATATCCTGCATTTGTATACTTTTAACTTTTAAGTTTAAAATAAAATTGTTTCTAAACATGAATGTGCACACATCAACTATGTACGGTGCACGATTTGTATGCTGTGTTTGGTAACAGTCAGAAAAAATATATATTTAAGAGTGAATTATAGGTACAAATATTGATGGCATGTCATACGTCTAATTAAAAATTAAGCTGAAGACGAAGCAAATAAATAGTCTGAGAAACCTTAGCTTCAAGATGAATTTATCTTAGCTGTAATTTTGGCAATGTTTCCATATCACTAGAAATCCTTACAAATGATGAAGCAGTAGAAGTGCACGAACTCCAAACCTGTGGAAGAATGTTATTTAAGTTTATTTGACAAAAGAAGACATAAATGTCCATCAGGACAAAGTACAAGACATTTCTTACTGAAGTACAAATGTTTTGGAACACGATTTCTTTATGACTGTTCCATTTTAACCAAATATATAGTTTCTGTAGAGATCAGTTTTCGTGAACTCATTGAATACCGTATTATTTTCGATTATTTATGGCACTCCCACTCCCTCCCGTTCTTTCTAAAAATCTTGAAGCGCGTAATAAATATGTTTTGTGGACTCGATATTATATTATAAGTTTATTGCCATTAGTCTGTGCATCGTTGGACGGAATTTTGTATTTAAATTTATGAAATCATGAAGCAACTCAGAATATTTTGATCCATTAGAAAATAATTGATTTACAGTAACTTCAGGCAAATATCGAATTATGTTGATAATCGGTACATTAATATATGCAAAATAAACAACGTGTAACATAAAGCATATTACATCTTCTGTAAAGTTATTCCACCAATTACACAGGATAATTATTCATCTAGTATTACATTCAACAGACGTACTGATAGTTTTCCGCCTCATTCATTAAATTGTTTACAGGCGGGTAACACATTAACCTTCCTGCTTACTTAAATATCAGATCAATCTTCAAACATAAAATTAAAAAAAAGAACTTTTTAAAAACTACTTTTCGATTTTCATCGTTTTACCTAGCACTAATTATAAACAATGACTCGTATGTGGTATATATTTCTCACGCATTCAAAAATGACATTTTAACTATATGGGTCGCCCGAATGAAAGTGGCATTACAGTCGGTTTGAGAAAAGGTTTAATGGTATTAATATAAATTTGTATACAAAAGAAAGAAGTAATACACACGTAACAGATAGGCTAGACAAAGTCACTTTGTAGTTTGAAACAAGTGTCCCAGCTGTCACGAGACAATGGATACCCTGTGTGGTGAAGATCCGGGGTTGGTTTTGGAATCAATTTTCAACGGCAGCTTGGACCTCATTATCCTCCGGGAAATCGCCGTCCGTTCAGAGCTTTCTTCAATGGACCGAAGATGTGGTAGTCACACGGCGAGAGATCTGGACTGTAAGTGGGATATTCTAGAACCTCCCAGCGGAATTGCCGTAACAATGTTTGGCACGCCACAGCCTCATTAGGACGAGCATTATCAAGCAAGAGGAGTTTGCGTTTGACAATCGATTTCAATAGCACTCAAATTTTTCGCTGTTAAAAATTGCACGACAGCTCGTTGACACCGTTTTCAGCCACCCACGATGCGAACGATGCCTTCTAACGACTCTACCACGCTATCACACACGCATCTGGCGGGATCTGACGGTATTGCATGCATTCCCAGTATTCTGCGCCCTCTATAAGAGCATGCACAGTCATCTTTCTCTTTAAATGACGGTGTTATTGCAGCAATTCCACTTTCATTTTGGGGACCCTTATATAAACTTAAAGAATGAAATTAAAAAAATATATATATATTCGTAAGCGAGAAGATTAATGTATGAATGAAATATCATACTATACGAATCGTTTTATGATAGTATTTAACATGAGCCACGTCTTCACATTAAACCAGAAAGATAAATCATGCGCCAAGCATAGATTTTAAAACCCAGTTTGAGAACTTAATGTCTATAGTCAGAAAAATATCCGAATTCTTTCGTGCAGCTCTGGTAATGATCTATAGATATATACTACATAATATGCAAAATTTTATTTCAGTTAGGAGCTGCATAACACAGTTGAAAATTTCCTTCAACAATTTCCATCAATAGCGGATATGCACTCGAATTTCTTTGTGAAGAACTGTAAATGATATGTAGAATTTATCCACATCGAAATATATGGAAAAAATTAGTTACATTTAAAAAGGCATACCAAAATTGAAAACGCACTTCCAGCAGTCATTGCTTGTAGACAGTATTCTAACATAATTATTTTGTGCGTTCCAGTAAATATACGAAACATAAAATGCACACCATATTATGTAGTAACCACCTTGTAATGCACACTAGCGATGTATATCGATTTGAATGAGTACAAAATAATGTAATATTAAAATACTTTGCAAACGCTTTTACATCATAAAGTATAATGTAACGAAGTTGTTTTGATTGCCTTTGTCAACGAACTAAAAATGGTACAAACTTCATTTTCAATCGATAATATACCATGGTAAACCCCAATAACGTATATAAATCCCATAAAATTTTGAGTATATTTACTGGAGTTAGAGCATGGCAAGACCTACAGTCAATCGGCCATACAAAACAAATTGATAAGCTCTTTTCAACTATGTTGCAAAATATTAAAAACTGGACAAACCACATTATTGGCTTATATGAATAACATTATGTTGTTAGTTTCAAAAGGTAAATAAATCCTAATGTCATAAAGGGATAAATGAAAAGGTGCCATATTGGGCAATTGTGCGATAGCTGAATACCATATTTAAAATACTGAACATTTGTGATAGAAATAAATATCAAATTTTGCGAAATACTTTTCCGAAATACAATATCATTATTTCCTTTTTAAATTACACATTTAAGGTAATATTCTTGTTTGTTTCTTTAACATTTAACTTCTATAATGTTTGAGTGTTTTTGTTTCTTCCATATATCATATTATGAATATGGAAAATAATCTATAATATAATCTATTTATAATCTATAATATAATCTTTTTATAATCCATATAATCTCTGTTTAATAAAAGTTTAGAAAATAATACATAAGCATTTTTCAACAAATTTATTCATTTAAATGTAAATATACTAATGATGAATGAGGACTAAAAAACATTTTTTAAATGAATGTGAAAGCTATTTCTTTCCTAGTGATATCGTGATCTGTGAAATTGTAAATCTTCATCAAATGGGTACTTAAAATTTCATCCTTGGACGCATTTCAAAAAAGAGACGAAAGCATGAAATTCCTAAATATATAACTAAAAGCTATTTATTTTATTTAAAAAACCAACAGTGTTCTCAAACATTTATAATCCCCTTTCAAGGCTAAATGTTCTATAAATATTTAACGCCCTTTAGAGGACATTTGGATATAAGAGATATTTTTTTTTTATTTATATATATTTTCTTACTGAATGTCTTTAATTGCAAATAAACTTTTCAAAAATTAAGTAAGCTTGGAAAGAGATATTGATAAATATATATATATATACTTTTGAGAAAGGCAGGATTATACATTTACACTGAAGAAGAAAATTTTACAGAAAAATAATCATTTAGTTTTACATAATTTGTGCCATATTTCTTTCACTATAATTCTCTGTTATGTTTAATACTAATACTAAAATTTATTTCTGACTTGTTATATAAGAAATAACATTTGATATTTTTATTATATTCGTATACAAATTTCTTATACGTATAAAAACGTATAGTTAGTAAGCAATCATGCAAGTTGCATTTATAATATAACTATAATACAAAAATATATTATCATAAAACAATTAATATTCTTACAAATATAATATTTTATAATGTTTAGTTAATTAAATATTTAATAATTTTTTTCTTAATCTATATTAAATAATGTTTATAGTTTATAATTATAATTAATGTTTATAGGATAATGATAGTTTACGGTACAATGCTTAGTTAAAAAATGAATTATATTCGAATTTCTTTTCCAAATATCTGATAAAAATATAGTTTGTCTTAATTTTTATTATTTTTATTTTTATAAAGTAACACATTCAAACTAAAATTCAGACTGTTATTAAACATTGTTATTTGTTTAAACATGTCTATGCATGAATATATTTACCAAAATATTAATACGCTCCAGAGTTACAAAGTTGTGTGAAATTTTATGCAAACACGACATTCATATTCCTTTTAATTAATTTCATGTAAAATGTGATTACTAATTCCTTCATTAATTAAAAAAAAGCAAAGAAAAAGTAAATTATTCGACATGATTAATTGTCCAGTTCCTTTACTGTACATCGACAGCCCTTGAAAGATCAACTCAATGTACGTTTCTCACTATTCGTCGCATGACTGAGCAATAAATAATTCGAAGCTCATTAAGATCTGAGAAAAATATTTACTCTGACTCATTTCGAAACATAATGAAACGTAAATTATTCTAATTATCTTTTAATGCAGATTTTTCTCAAGCAATTATTCAGATTTTGTTCATGTTTTTATTATCTATGATACTGAATCGAAGTGTAAAGCTTTTGGCAAAATATAGATATTTGTCCAAAAACATGCACCGTACAGATTAAATTGAGAATCTCCTCGGTTGCATGCAACAACCCACTGCTATTAATTAAACAAAATATTGATATTTAGCATAAAAACATATATTATACAGATTAAAATAAGAATATATTTTCTTGCATGTAACAATCCACTGTTTACTTATTTTTGTGTATTGTCTGTTTTTCACGAGTTATTAGAAAACATTGATATAGCACACTCACTTGCCATTACTTAATAAATCCTTCTAAAATAACAGTAAGTTGGAAATGTTAATTCACTCAAAACCTTTAAAGACTAATAAATATAGAATACAATGCAGACAATGTTCTTTTTAGAGTCTCCCGAGTGGTGTAATGGGGTGAATTTTGAAAATATTTTACAATTGAGGCATTGAGTGAATTGTTCCCTTCCCTCGTCATCTGGTATGTTTAGATTACATTTGCAATAAAGTTGATTCTGAATACATACTGCAAATTACTCGATTCTTCTGGGGGGAAGGGGGTGTTAAGTCATTTTTTGGGAAGATATTTTCGAAGAACGAAATCAATCTCAAGACAAATTTTATATCATTTGATGAAAAGGACATTTGGCTAACATAATAACATTATTCTAAAAAATAATAATTAAATGAATTTATTTACGTTTTTTTTTTACTGTAATTGTTTAATATGCAAAATAATAATGTTTATTTCAGAGAGTGCGTAAAATGTGAAGTTCACGAGAAAGGATATTTATTAATTTCAATAAACAAAAACAAACTACTTTTATGAAAGATGAATGGGGAATCATCAAATAACGTTTACGCAGATAAAGTGCACGACTTATACAAGCTTCTTTTTATTTGTTTTATCAACCTAATCGTATACTGTAGTATTGTAGAAACCAAATTTGAAAAGTGAAAATAATCAATCTAAATGGGCAACATTAATCAGTTATTATTATTATTATTATTATTATTTGATTTATTATTACTATTATTGACTAATATAATCATCGAATAAATTTCAAATACCTTAGTGCATATTATATTTATTTTGATTGCAACTGTTCAAATATTACTAAGTATAATACACTATGCAAAATTAAAATTAAATTCTGTGTTAGAGTTGCAGCTGTTACAAAACATGAAAAAGTTGTTAAAACTAATTTATCCCAGTAATTCTATAACATGTACTAAGTATTTTTTATGTTATTATTACGTTTTTCTTTTATTATTGAGCATTTCTTTTATTATTACGTATTTATTTTATTATTGCGTATTTATTTTATTATTACTTATTTCCTTTGTTATTTTTTATGTATTTTTACAGTATGAAAAACTAAATATCTTTTATTAAAATATCGAAGTACTGAAACAATAGTTCAAACTCTTTCTTTCACCCGGATTCCCAAGAATGAAGAAAACTAATTATCCATTAAAATATTCTAATGTATGAGTAATTATTTTTTCCTATATCATTAACCAAATGTATTCACTTATTAAACATAAGTAAATATCTCAAGGCTTAAGAAAAAACGTATATATTATTAAAGTTATTCCGTTAGTTTGTTGTTTTTAGAATGGCATTTATTTTTATCGCATTTGATTAGCTTTTTTACTTTTTCTAATTTCTAATAAAGTTGAATATTTGGACAAATGAAATTAATTAAAGAAGAAGAATTTTAGATAAGTCTTAGTTATGTTTGCTTTTTTAAATGATATGGTAAAAAATCGTAATATCTTAGTACTTTTAATAAGTTAATATTTTAGTATTTTTTAAAAGAAGTACAAGCAAAGAAGTACTCCAATAAAACTCAAATAAAACTTTCAAATAAAACTTTTTATTTAGTGCGCTGTGCTATGGTTTGGGAGAGAAATAATTGGAAAGATAAATTTTAATGTTTCATGAATTTTGTTTCGCAATTTATCACCTCTAATATCCATTTTTCTGTTACATATTTAATAAAAGGACATTTGAAAATGAAAATTAATACCTAAGTTATACAGTCTTTTCCATATTTTTTAATAACTAAATGAATCTAAATAATATAAAGTAACAGTAATTACATGATAAATATGCGTTTTGGCTGTGCTGCGTTGCATTTCACAAGTAATAAATCCTATCAAATGGTAATTTTACTGTTTGACTTTCCGAGTAAAAAATAGAAAAAAATACAAAATTGAACAGATATTTTATTTTACGTCACACTGGATAACAATGTTCCATCTTAGGAATATGACAACCATAGCCGACATTGGCAGAAGGAAATGATAAAACAAACTTTTCTTTCATTAGAAAAATGTTGTAAAATAAAATTTTTTAAAGTTTTAGATTTTTGAATGTTGGTCTTCTTTAGTCTCCGATATTATTTTAATGAATTTAAGAAAAATAACCTAAAAAACGCATTTAAAAACATTAAACGATAAACAAACGTTTATATGTTTCTATCAATCTTTTACATGTGCGTATTCAAGTATATTTGAAGAATTAAAATACAAAAATAAAGTATGTTCTTCAACAGCTTTTTATAAAGTAGATGCATTATAGTACTTCCATTGTCCGGGTTATTTGACTGTGCAAGGTTTTCAGAGAGTGATAATTCGGGTGACCTTCCCTTCAAAGTATCTCCTTAAAGGCGTCCTTCCTACAGAGATATCTCCAAAACTGTCCGATGCTTAACAAATCCCTCCCTACAATTTAAATGAACTGTGATGACATAACAAATGATGCTGAAATTGCAAAGTAAGTCAGTCAGTTATACTCCATGTATAATCGGTTTCTTTACGAATTATGAAACGTCTATTTTAGTATAATAAACAAATGAATTTTTACATTGCTAAAGCGAGCATAAAACCGACAGAGTGAAAAATGTCCAAGCCGGAAATCGAACCAGGCCCCGTGGTATAACGCTCCTAGGCTCTACCACTGAGCTACGAGGACGATACTGAACGTGGCAAGTCTCGCTCACATATGTTGGTTAGGCTGCAACAACAGCGCAAGATGGAAATGTCATCATGAGCACACAAACCCTGTGTTAAATTTGAGACAACATATAAAGCCACACAAAGTCCAGCATAGATCATTACATATAAGTAAAATACAATTAATTAATAACACTAAATAAAATTAAATAATAAACAATGTTTATTATTCATTGGTTTCTGGCGAATTTCACTCCTGAAAATTGATTGAAAAAGTAATTATAATTTACTTATATGTCTGTTTTAGCGTTGCTTTGAGAGAATGAGCACGACTTTCACAACTTTTCATAGTGTTATTGTGTTTTTTACAAAGTAAGAAATATTTTGTTCTTAATATCGTTACAATATCGTTAATGTTGTTAACGAAATCACGGAAATCGGGGTTTCGCTTGGAAGGGGATACCCAGAATTTTTGATTGTGAAAAAAATATTTAGCAAGCTATGGTATTAAATAATTAAGAATATAATAAAAAATGTTTATTTTTAATTGGTTTCAAGCGAATTTCAAACTCGAAAATTGATTGAATAATTAATTGTAATTTACTTATATGTCTGTTTTAGTGTTGCTTTGAGAGAATGAGCACGACCTTCAAAACTTCTCACAGTGTTATTGTGTTTTTTACAAATGAAAATATATTTTGTTCTTAATATCGTTACAATATCATTAATACTGTTAACGAAATCACGGAAATCTGGGTTTTGTTTGGAGGGGGATACCCTAAATTTTTGATTCTGAAAAAATAATTTTGCAAGCTATGTATTAAAAAATTAAGAATATTTTGAATTAAAAAAAAGTATTGTGTTAAATAAAATTGAATTTTATTTTGAAATGGTAGACACATATTTTTTATCAATAGTTGTAAATCGTTTATGCTGCATGAATACTAAAAATGTATTTATGCGCCTGACAATATTTTCGATATAAACACTGTATTATACTGCCTTTTTTACAGAAATTCCTTTTATGTTCTTTTGTGGAAAAGCTCTATTTTTTTCCTTAGTTTAGTTATTCTCTTTTATCAACTGGTCATTCCAAAGAGTGAATTGTCAGATTACAATGCGGGCTTTCTATATATTCAGAGATATCGGTTATGACTTTTATGCTCAATACATTTTTGTATAGGATAAAATAAGCAGAATGTATTATTGTATTTCCTGTTGCAAAGAATATAGGATGAACTGTGGTTTTTGAGGATTCGTAAAAAATGTATTTATATTTTACTGAAAACAAATATTTCTGTCATCTTTTCTACCCTATATATATAAAATCCTAATGAAATGAATTTGTGAAACGATTTTATGAAACGAATTTATGAAACGATTTTATGAAACGACTGATTAAACGACTGATTATGTTTCAGGGCTATTTTTAATAAAATATTAAACGCTTGATGGTGAAATTAATACCAATTGTCCATAAAAATCTGCGGATGTCAAAACTGGTAATAGAATTTTGAAATTGGAATTAGTTTTCGAGATATTAATTTTTTTCCAATTTTGATGACATTTCTGTAATGATGGCAACTAATTACTCAGTTTTTTTTGTGACAAAAAAGGGAAAAAAATCGAAAAGGATCCCGATAGGGATTATTGATTTCTTTTTAATCGTCATTTTCAAATTGAAATTGAATTTATCTTTTATTTCAATCGATAATGAAGACAAGATTGTGATTAAATTATGTTTTTCAGGAAAATTTGAAAAAAAATCACATTTCTATCGTCAGGATTCAAACGCCTGTCAGTATTTAATTTAATTTATAAATTGAAAATATTTTGAATAAATTCGTCCAAATGACGTCATTTATGTAAACGTAAAAGAAAGGGGAGGAAAGGAATTAATAGTAATTATTATTTATTGATATCATTTTGTTATTTTTTTGTAAAATTTAATTAAAAGAATTTATTTATTTTTATGTACAAAAAGAGGTAAATTGAAAGACAATTATAAATAAACTAGCCGCCACTGGCGACCAGTTTGGTCTCCCTTAAATGTATGTTAAGCACTGTAATACGTTACTTTTATTCATAATTTATTTTTTTTCCGTAATCCTTCGCCAAACCGGAAGATTCTAATAGACAAATCAAAAACTTTTTCGATCATGGTAGCATTTCGCATATTTTTTGTTGTTATGTATTTCATCTTTCTTGACAAAAACCGCTTAACCAACTTAAGCATTTATGCTTCATATCCGTTTGCTTATCAGTTGCAATATGCTTGCTAATGAGGAGATTCTTAAACATATTACGTAGTTTTCTGTAATTGGATCCATTGACAAATGGCGTATTTTAGTTAATACGATTTGGTGCAATGAAGTCTATTTTGTGAAAGTCTTTAATGATATCCACCATTTACACTGAACCATATTGTTGCCAATATTTTTTTGTTTGTTTGTTTGTTTCTCGCTAACTTTGGCTGTATACTTGTTTACGGGAGAATCAAGAAGAAAATCTATCATTATTCTCATTTAAAACGTCTTGAATAATGTGACATAATCGGAGTGCATATTATAACACGTAATTTTCGAGTATGGTTTGGTGAAACATTGAACTTTCGGAAGCCAGTTTTGATAATCACGTAAATATGTCACACCAACATTACCGCCTATAATTCTAATTACAGCAACCCGTTTTTTCTCTCTATATTGCAACTCTATAGTTAATATAGTGCCCCGGTGCGTCTACGACAGCTGTTCCATCAGAACATTTGATTTCAAAATAAAAGTATCGTTTCTAATTTGCACACGCGAAAAATAAAAGCTGGTATTGGCGATTTTAAAAATTCTATTGGCGAGATTTGCGCCCAAATAACACAAAAGTACTTAATGATGTTATGTATTTTGTAAATGTATATTAAATTACTGTTTTGAAAGCGATTGGTCATTAATAATGGTAAATATGATTGGTGATTAACAATCATTTTCTGTGGTCTCTCTTCCTTTCACGTATAATACATAAATACCAAATTAACTGACAATTTGTTTCGAAATTTGATTCATTAAATATCATTACATGAGTTGTATTTGTTTACATTCAGCTTACATCAAGAAAAGATAAAGAATGAAGTTGAGTTGTATAGCACATAATTATGGTAAACTTTGATTGTGTCACTGGTACGAATTATTTTTTTGACACCAGGCAGCGCTCCAAAAAATCTTTCATGGAAAACTAACTTTACGAACGATTATCTCCATGGTTTAATGGTTTAATATTTTAAACCTTCACGACGAATGAATATTTTTTTTTTTTTGTTTACTTTCATGGATAGAGAATTTGAACTGCGAAGCTAATTTCAACTGAAGTTATTGGAGAATATATACATAATTGAACGTAAGTCATCTCTCAAATATTAATTTATTTGAACGATCTTTCTAAAAATGCAACATTTATGAAGTTTTATTCGAAAAAATAATTTTTAATAAAAATGGCCGCCTGGCATATGAAAAAGTGAAACGGACATTCCGGAACTGTTGATGACAGTCACATGACTTACGGTTTTATTATAGAGATTGTATTGTATTGTATATATACATATAAATACATGTATAAACAAGTATAAAAGTTCGGTGCTTTCCCAGTATATGGGCCTTGACGAAACAGAGAAAATAGCCTTGGCGGAAAAGGATATTTGGCAACATACTTTCCGTCAACCTATTCACTTTGTCATTTCGTATACAGAAGCATTTTTTCAATATTTATACAATTTGTTTAGCATAAAATGTCATTTATCCTATTTTATATATAATCAGAAGTAATTTGTATAGAAAAAACAATAATAATATACGTATAATTAAAATACGCATATAAACAAAAAAATCATCGAATTTGTTTCCATGGCTGTTTATGTCATTTGGCACCAAATCTCACTTTCTGATGCCGAATTGCGCCAAGCTTTTTAAAAAAGCGTCAAGACCCCCTATAAAAGAAAAGCACCAAAAGTTCATTGAGTTTGTTTTTATAACTTTTGGCAACAAATGTATGTATATTAACGAATCTATCCGTTTTTGAAACTCGAATTACGCCAAACCTAAAAGCAAAGGATCCTATACTGAGAAAGTACCCGATTTTCTTATGGATATTCAAGTGACATAACATGGTGTAAAATTATCGCGGATAGCAAATTTGTTTAAATATCTCAATTGATGTCGAATAAATGCAGGCATGCATGCATAAAATATTTAATTAATTTTGTATGATAAATAATTATTAGAAAATTCATATATATAGATATTAATTAAAATAAATAATTTACATATTTAAAATAACATGAAAATATGCATGATGGTGCACTAAAATAGAGAGAAAATTAAAACATGTTACTGAAAAGGTCTATAACATAGTACTTTTCAATACCGTGGTTCTTAATGTTATTCACAAACAGATGTAATATTTTTCATCCTTAAACGCAAAGGAAGAATAGAATACAGATCGTTGTTATAAAAGTCCGAGAGGTAGCCACAATTTAAACCTAACCATTTTATACAAGCTGGTTTTCAAGGTGTAATTGATTATACTTATCAATCCCGAAAACAGTCGTCAGTTGTCGCAACAGTTGTATATGAGGCCATGATAATAAAAAAATGCCTCATTAAAACGTTAAAAGCATGGCAACCCAATTACAGATTTACCAATATTTTTAAAACAAAGCACGCTGTCATGTTTTTAGAGGCCTCGAAGTCTGAGCGGGGGTTGGCGAGCGTAGCTCGCAGGGGGTATGCCCCCTAGTATAAATATAAAAATAATAAACATATATTTTAATTCAGAATACAATGCCATTGTTTTAAATTTATATTATATTTATTTATCTATCTATTTATTTGTTCATTTATTTATTTATGTATCTATTTATTTATTAAGCAGGAAAAAAATTCTGTTTCTAAAATTTTCATATATCGTAAAAAAAGATTAACCATACACTGGGGATGTAGTCTCGGTTGTGAAAATATTAGTACATGGATGTATAAAATTATTGTTTAAATAACTCTTGCCGCTAATTAGAGATAAAAAGAATATGAATTTTATTTTAATAAAATCTGTCACGTTCCAAGTAGATTATTGTTCAGACGTAATGCGAGAGATAACTTAGGGAGCTATGTCCTGCTCCCAGTTTGCTAAGTTTTTTTGTATACAGAATTTTACTTTTTTGAAGAAAAAAATATTTGATTTAATAATAGTTCTTTTTATTAAAAATATATATGAAGGGCTTTGGTGATGATAGATATGAATTCTAATAACAAAAGTTTTTGCGCTTGAGTGCAATAAAATAACATACGTCAGGTAAAATATGCTGCACATATGTTAACTAAAGGTTCAGGCTTACTAAATAATCAGTTTTAGAGAAAGCAAGCACAATAGTTTTGCTTCTAGTTTTCTTTAGTAAGCATGAATCTTGAAAATCTCGAAACTTACATTTCGTTAAATAAATTGTTTCACACCCAAGTTCTTCATATGTTTGCATTTTATCTTTTGAGAGGTTTACGAATTTGATGAATGTTTGTAAAATATTAATTTTAATGCAAGATTGTTCATTCCTAAGGCATACCAGGAAGGAACTAAACAAATGAAAAGACAGAATTTTTTTACTTAACTATTACATAAATTAATAATAATAAAACAATTAATAAATGATTAAATAAACAAATAATTTGACGATGATTTAAGACATAATATATGCACTAAATTTGATGATAATTTTTTTCAATTGGTAGGGATAGATACGAATTATCAATAACGATTGTATTCATATGCGGGAATTGTTTATATAACTTCCGTTGAAGAATGAGGTAGCCTTATAGTCTCAAGCAGTATGGTGGGATAAGTTGGCATTCTGTTAGTGGGGTACGTTGGCATAGAGACGCAATGAAAATAATAATAATAAAGATGTAAAACAAGTATGTTAAAAGTATGACATCTACATATGCTATGCGAGAGGTAATCAGCCATACCAACCGCGAGGACAGATTAAAAATTCCGTACATACACTAAAGATTAAATCAATCCCTTGCATACGGATTACCCATAAACTTCAGAAAAGAAAAACATGAAGGTAGAACATGGAAACTATTCCAATTAATATCAAATGTCTGAGTTTGAGGTGCCCAAAAATGTCCATGGATGATAACTGACATTTACGGCGAAGAATTCTGTGTTGTTACAATGTTTAAACAACGAAAAATTTAGAGATAGCGATACGTCGCAGGCAAAATCAGATAAAAAAGTAAGAATTACATATTTTGCGTAAATTACAGTTCCCAGTTCAACACCCACACTCGGGATAATCAGTCATGCTGACAGCAAGGTTAGCTTAGGTTTACCTACAGACACAGTAGATGACATCGAGCCCGGGACTTCGAGATTTACAGAGCACCTTTAACTTCAGTTAAGAATAACATGAAGGAAAAGCAGGGGAATTATTCCAATTAAAATAAGGTGGCTAAGTTTGTAACGGTGTAGTATGGTGTGCGGCAGTATGCATAGACGGTAACTGACATTGACGGCGAAGATGTTTTTGCAGAGACAATATATAAAAACGCCTGTATATATAAAATATCTATAAAACAGTATAATGCTAGAAAAAATATTGGACGGGTTTTCCTAATGAATATGATTCATTGAGATCATAAATTATACACAAGAACCTTCAAAATAGTTTAGAACCAAATAAGTAAAAATATGTACGTCTACTGCCGCGCGTACTGCTGCTATTAACCTTCCTGCAAAACTTTAGACGGGGCGTTTATTATTGCGGTCATCGAAGCTTCACCAACCTTATACACATTCTTACAACTACCGCCGTAATTTGAAATACCTCTCCAGGACACATTGCGTTATCTCCGTTCACATATTGCTACATCGAGTTTTCGCAACTTTCGTGAAATTTGATATTCGCAAGTTGTTCTTCAAACAGTATTTCTGCTTTACACAAACATGAATGCCTGTAATTCACTGACATGTTTTTTCTGAATGCACGTGCGGGAGTACATCTTCTTTACAACGACTCACATCAGTTGTGCGTCTGCATCACTGTAAAAAAGTGCCTATATCTTCCAGTCCGGTTTGGAGTTATCAGCAGAGTTTCCAATTTTTTTTTCTAACTTGTATATATTGAAATGAAATTAATGCCAATGAAACAAGATTTGACAATTATGGAAGACTTTTCGAATAAAAAAAAATATTACTAATGTAAAAAAAAATAGAATATCCTTAATTTGCGTATATTTTATCAAGTTTATTCTAAAACTAGCTACCCGCCCGGCGTTGCCCGTGCCCGAGATAATAACAATCTCAGAGCAAGGCGTTAACCCCCCTCTCTCCCCATACCCGCAAATATAACGAATAATTTGTTCAAGAAAACCACCTTCACCTACATTAACGCGATCATTAAAAAAATATAAAAAAATTCGGATAATTAGAACATAACAAAGACGCTACGCTAAAATAGCCGGCAGATGACAACATTTCCCATCCTCAATTTGGAGATCTATATCTTAATTAGTTATCTAAATTTTTGTTCATTAGTAAACATTGACAATTATTTCCTTTCATTTTCGCAAACTAAATGGAGGGATCGGCCCGAGAAACAGATCTCTTTGTAGTTCAGTTTTTAATGAAAGCAGATCCCTGTCTGAAAATTTCTCGGATTTTTTTTCACTGGCGCCGGCAGATTTTCGGCAGTTTTTTGCATAAATTAAGAAAAATTACTGGCCGATTTTTTCAAAAATCACATAGTCGGATGCAGTATTGTTTTTACATATGCTGAGAAATTTTCAAATTGATATCGTAATTAGTTTTCTTAAAATTCGCTAATCAGTAAAATAATTTCGAATTCGTTCATTTCCGTTTGCAAATCCACAAAATCAGTTCTTTTCTTTAGCCATTTTGATTTAAAAGACGGCATTTTCGATGCGATGTTTAATGATATTCTAATTAATATCTTGAGTAATTATCAAATTATTAAAATTCTGAGACTCAGGTGCACATGGTCAGACCTTGGACTATCTACACCTAAATTTTCAGACTTCTAGGTGGGCTAGATTTCGCTAGCCATCGCCAACAGACACACAGACACACACACAGAGCGAAACTTTATTTTATTAGTATAGATATAATTTTTAGTAAACTAAAAACAATCTATGTATATCAGCAGAAATCTGTTACTAAAACAGAAGTCTCTTTCATTATTCATCTTCCTTAAGATTTCTACTGAACCCATTTTAATAATAATTTTTTTAACTGAAAACTGTTCATTTTTTGATATGTCCGTATTATCTATTTTTTTAAATATTTTCATTTTTATATTTTAATTTTAATTTTAAAAGTTATTATGAAATTCTTTTTAAAATGGTGTCAATCGGGTTAATTCAATGTTTGCAGAGAAAAGGGAATATTGAAAAATATTCAGACAAATGGATTTTCCGACGTATTTTTTTTTTAATTTGCGCTTTAAGCTTCGATAAAAATATTTAAATGCTTGTACTTTGTTTGTATAAGCCAATGAAAATTCATATTTATGTTTACTACGACGTCACGAGAATATTGTCTGTAAGAAGTATTTTATATTTATCTATTATGTCTTTATTAATGCCATTTTCTCATTACATTGAAATATAAAATATGTTTTTAAGGTGAATAAATCGCGTTTAAGGCCACCCAGACGTCTCAAGGTTCCTAAAAATTAATTGACTTCATTTTTAAAGGAAATAATACTTATGAAAAGATAACACTTATATATTTTCCTATAACTGTATCAAACTGACATAACTTTTCACTGCTCTGATTACCATCTCTGAAAGTCGAGGCCGAATTTCTATGACAACGCCTTTACCTGTCAAAATTACATAATTTAAAAATGACATTAGATTCGAAAAATATATTTTAATTAAAAATTCACATGTTTGTCTACAAGTACAGTTACAAAAAACCGATTTATTCACAGGTTTATTTCCAATAGACCGGTTTATTTCCCTGTTTATTGCCAAAAGATCTGGTTTATTCCCCCCCCCCCCCCAAAAAAAAAGGTTATTCCCCAAAAAACCCGGTTCATTGTTAGGTTTAAAACGGTTTTTTTTTTTAGCCTTTGCAACTCTATCTACAAGATGTCTAAATGACGTAATATACGTTAGTTTTTCACTCCTCCTATATTGAGATTAGGACGATTTATTAGGATTCTTTCAGTGCGGACTTTTTTGTCATTCCCAGAAAAGGGTAATGCCTTCTTAGATGTCCAGTTGTTATTGTTAGATATGTATAAAGAAAATGGTAATTATCAGCGCAAACGCTTACGGATATATTGCTCTTACAAATATCAAATTACATACATTGCTTTTCTAAATATCAAACAATTTCATTTTTTCATAATCATCTTAATTCTCAATTTCATCGAATAAGGGGGAACAATGTACTTCGAATGAAATTTATTTAAAAACTGCAGGTCAGCTTAGTAACGTTTTAAATACTTTTCAAGTATGAATTATTTTTTAAATGTTACCACAACAATTGACATATGTTTGCTTTAATAATGTAAAGTAACTACTGGGAAATTTACCCACAATTAGCAATTAAGTGCCCAGACCAAATGAAACATAAGAAACAAAGCCGATGAATCATAAGTTCGGATTACCCCACAACACCCCACTTTGCTTCTAAACTGAAATTTGTCAACGAAAAAGAAGAATTTCCTTTTCTGTTGAAAATAAAATTAAAATGAAGTTAATTTGAATTGCGTGAAATTGCAACAGAATATGCTTGGAATTGCAAATTATTTTTTTTAAAGGTGCGTGTCCCTTTTTAAGAGGAAAAGTATCCCCAATCGTGGGAAAAAAATGACAGCAATCCCGATTATGGAAAGTTTGCGAAGAAACCCCATAAAGACTGAAAACTTTAAAATTCTGCCTCATCTGCAAATTTTACATTAGTATTAGTGTATAAAAGTTTCCATATTTTTACATAAAAATGTATTAGATTAAAAAAAGGGTTGTGTTTCACACTGCAAAAAATGACCAATGATTCTTATTTTATGAAAATATATTATAACAACGAACGAAAATATAACATAATCTTCTGAGTTACCCAAAATTCCGAATAGCGTGTTCCATTGTCTTTTGAATCACCAGAAACCGATACATTTAAAAAATTTAAAGAATTATTTATAAAAACAAAGTATTTTTCGCTGCCCGTATTTTTAAGAAACGTTTCCGAAGGGTTTTTATAGCATATTAATTAATGTCCTCAGCCGGGAATACATGTTTTTCAAATGCTATCAATTCTCAAGTAAATGTTTTCAGCCGCATAAGTTAATTTATACATGAAAGAGTAAAGAAATAATCTTAATGTTAATGTTATTGTTAACGCTGTTAATTTTGCATGTTTGTCTGTTAAACATATTTTTTGAGCATGAACATATTTGCTTGAGAATTGATAGCATTCGAAAAACAGGTATTCCAGGATGACAACACTAATTAATACACTATAAAAACTCTTCGGAAACGTTTCTGAAAAATACGGGCAGCGAAAAATACTTTGTTTTTATAAATATTTTTTTAAATTTTGGAAATGTATTGGTTTCTGGGGATTCAAAAGACAATGGAACACGCTATTCGGAATTTCGTATAACTCAGAAGATTATATTATATTTTCGTTCGTGGTTATAGTATATTTTCATAAAATAAGAAACATTGGTCATTTTTTACAGTGCAGCTCATGTGAATTTGGAACGAATAATTATTGAAGAGGGCATTTTTGAATTTTTTTATTTCGTGGAATTTCGACGGGTTCCAGCTCGTTCTAATAAAAAAATGTTTCTAAGAGAAAAAATGAAAATTTGTTTTCTTCACGAAATCGTTGAAGTGAAAATATTAATCCCGAATAATACAATTTTCCTTTATCAGAAAAAGAATTTTATTCTGAAAATAATTTCCCGAAAGAAAGTTTCCATTTCAATTTTTTACCAATAAAATGCCGATACTATATGTTTTCATTATTTTAAAAAAATGTTACAAGAGCTAGAATTTCAGAATTTTCGTACTTTTTTATACACTGAACAGTGCTTTATCTATGGAGGAGAATTGTGGACAGTAGTATTTCCTAGCAGTATTTTTCGTAATTGTTATTTTGTTTCTTCGTATAATATATATTTTTCATTTAAATACTATACTAACAAATGAATATATTTATATTTTTGAAAATTATGTCTTTATTGTAATATCTTGTTTCACGAAATGTTTAAGATATTTGATAAATGGACAAAAATATTGTTACACCGGCATAAATTTCAGTGCCTAGAAGAGACCTTGCCTAGTCAGAAAAACGGGTAATTTGGTACTCAATTTCAGTTTTCTACTGCATTGACTTCCGCGCGGTGTTCTTTCTAAATAGCAATCCACTACTGAGTGTTTATATTCAACTGCAGTTTTAGTATGCTGGAAGATCAGAGAGAGGTAAGAAGAATCCTTTTGCGATTTTGTCAAATATGTTTTATTTTTAATCAGAGTTTTTATTGTTTTGTGAAACTCTAAATTATGATGAGACCTTTTCAATGGTTGTGTTAGATATGAAAAATCAATAATAATCAATATCATGCTTCACGAAATACTTACGATATTTAATAAATAGACAAAAATAATAATGTACTGGAATTGTTCATATAACTTCTGTGGTAAAATAGGAAAGCAATCTCCTCTCTGATGACGTGGTGGGGTAAGTTGGCATTCCGTTGGTGGGCTATATGGACATAGAGTTACAACACAGAAGAATAAGTATAAACATTCAAAGAAAAATTTATTTTGAAAGTATGATACGCCACGCGAGAGGTAATCATCCATGCCTGCAGCGAAGATAAATTAAGGTTCCGTACATACACTGGAGATGAAATAAAGCCCTTGCATACGATAAACCCATAAACTTCAGAAAAGAAGACCATAAAGGTTATTCAAGGAAATTGCTCCAATTAATATCAAATGGCTGACTTTGTGCTAGATTTATGATGTCCAGTAATATCCATGGAAGATAACTGACATTCACGGTGAAGAATTCTGTGTAGCCACAATGTTGTAACAACGGAAATTTTAGAGATAGCAATACGTGGCAGACAAAATCAGATATAAACGCGAGAATTACAGATATTGAGAAATTAACAGTCCCCAGTTCAACTTGCTGCTCTCTCTACTTTATTTGGAGACACGAAACGTTAGCGTTTCTCCTGTTCTTGTAGTTTCTTTTCTTTTTTTATGACATTTCCGATATCAGTAGAAATTCCTATTTATTATGATGTTTGGTTTTTATCTTCAAATATTGTGTAACATCTAATTTTAGAACTTTCTTCATTTTGAAATAAAATATATGTTTTGATGTTACTAACCTACTAAGCGAAAACCACATTTGAGTCGTGTTGTCAAAGATGAAAACTTTCGAAAACTATTCTTGACTAAAAAACCCTGAAAAAGAATTTGGTTACAGTACTATTTATGAGCTTTAATTACTGGAAGTTACTTTTCAGCTGTCGTATGCGTTTTTAAATTTAACTACTTTCTTGCATATTGCTTTATGTGCATAAATGCTTCAGTTCATATACAGGGCTGCACAAAAGAATTTGAGTACATCTCCTTTTATTGACTGAAATTGCAGAAAGGGAATTTTCGACAGTGTTATGCGGTTGTTAACTGAAATACATTTTAGCATACTATGTAATGTAGTATATTAACAAATCTGCCGATCATATACCGGATTGCACAAAGCAATTTGAGTACGTTTCAGTTTATTGACTGAACTTGCTGAAAGGGGATTTTCAACAGTGTTATGTAGTTGTTAACTGAAATAAATTTTAGCATACAATATAATGTAGTATATTTACAAATCTTCCGATCATATACCGGATTGCACAAAAGAATTTGAGTACATCATCTCTTTTTACTGTCTGAAATTGCTTACCTGCTTGATTGAATCTGAATCTCAATCGGAATCTGTCTGAAATTGCTGAAAGGGAATTTTCAACAACGTTATGCGGTTGTTAACTGAAATAAATTTTAGCATACTATATAATGTAGTATATTTACAAATCTGCCGATCATATACCGGATTGCACAAAAGAATTTGAGTACATCATCTCCTTTTATTGTCGGAAATTGCTGAAAGGGAATTTTCAACAGTGTTATGCGGTTGTTAACTGAAATAAATTTTAGCATACTATGTAATGTAGTATATTTACAAATCTGCCGATCATATACCGGGTTGTACAAAAGAATTTGAGTACGTTTCAGTTTATTTACGGAAAATGCTAAAAGGGCATTTTCAACAGTGTTATGCGGTTCGTAACTGAACCAAATTTTTGCATACTATGTAGTGTATTTACAAATATGTCAGTCATATGCAGGGTGACTGCACAAAATATTTTTCCGACTATGGGTGATAATTTCGGAAATAGGCTTTTCAAATGTGTTATGCGTTTTCCTAATTGTCTTCTTAAACATCATCTTTGACTTATTAAACGGTGATTTTTTTTTCAGTATTCTGAAAGTGTTAGAAAGTTTTGCATAATCTATGCTTGAAAATTGATTTTTTATCTTCTTTTTTCTTTTTCTTTTTTTAGATTTATAAAACGACACAGTCTCGCCCTAATAAGGAAAATAAAATCACTCTGTTTTACATAATTCTTTAAACAGCGATTGTCTCTAATTAAGTTTTTTCACTACAGATGCAACCTAAACGAGTCTTTTTTCCTCATAGAAAAGTCTATGTTATAATTAATTATCAATCACTTGATAAATTAAATTCCATATTAATCCATATAATATTTTAAAAACTTCACATAACTTCATTATACTATCATGCAATTTTTAATGTCAATTTTTATGCAGCAAGTTTTTTTTAAGACATCAAAATGCATATAAGGAATACATACATAGAATATCTTTAAAAATTTAATTATCATCTGTATATACACTAATGTATTATTATAATTTATAATGAATGACTTTAAATGAAGTGTAAAAAAATAAGTTTAAAACATTCATTAATCCTAAACTTTTATAATCAAAAATGAACCATCCAATATCTTATAAATACCTTTATTAAAAAAACTAGGGGGCCTACCCCCGCTCAGACTTCGAGGCCTCTAAAAACATGACATCGTGCTTTGTTTTATAAACATTGGTAAATCTGTAATTGGGTTGCCATGCTTTTAATGTTTTAATGTGGCATTTTTTTTATTTTTATTATCATGGCCTCATACACAGCTGTTGCGACAACTGACGACTGTTTTTGGGATTGATAAGTAAAATCAATTACAACTTGAAAACCAGCTTGTATAAAATGGTTAGGTTTAAATTGTGGCTACCTCTCGGACTTTTATAACAACGATCTGTATTCTGTTCTTCCTTTATGTTTAAGGATGAGAAAAATTCTATCTGCTTGTGAATAGCATTAAGAACCACGGTATTGAAAAGTACTATGTTATAGACATTTTCAGTAACAGGTTTTAATTTTCTCTCTATTTTAGTGCACCATCATGCATATTTTCATGTTATTTTAAATATGTAAATTATTTATTTTAATTAATATGTATATACGAATTTTGTAATAATTATTTATCATACAAAATTAATTAAATATTTTGTGCATGCATGCCTGCATTTATTCGGCATCAATTGATGAGATATTTAAACAAATTTGCTTTCCGCGATAATTTTACGCCATGTTATGTCACTTGAATATTGTCCATAAGAAAATCGGGTACTTTTCCAGTATAGAATCCTTTGCTTTTAGGTTTGGCGTAATTCGAGCTTCAAAATGGGATAGATTCGTTAATATACATAGATTTGTTGCCAAAAGTTATGAAAACAATCCCAATGAACTTTTGGTGCTTTTCTATTATAGGGGTCTTGACGCTTTTTTTAAAAAGCTTGGCGCAATTCGGGCATCAGAAAGTGAGATTTGGTGCCAAATGACATAAACAGCCATGGAAACAAATTCGACGATTTTTTTGTTTATATGCGTATTTTAATTATACACATATTATTATTGTTTTTTTTTTCTATACAAATTACTTCTGATTATATATAAAATAGGATAAATGACATTTTATGCTAAACAAATTGTATAAATATTGAAAAAATGCTTCTGTACACAAAATGACAAAGTGAATAGGTTGACAGAAAGTATGTTGCCAAATTTCCTTTTCCGCCAAGGCTATTTTCTCTGTTTCGTCAAGGCCCCATATACTGGAAAAACACCGAACTTTTATGCTTGTTTATACATGTATTTATATGTATATATACAATTTATTTATAATTGTCGTTCAATTTACCTCTTTTTGTACATAAAAATAGATAAATGTCTTCTTTATATTAAATAAATTGTATAAACATAAATGACGTATTTACATAAATGACGTCATTTGGACGAATTTATTCAAAATATTTTCAGTTTATAAATTAAAATAAATGCTGACAGACGATTGAATCCTGACTTTAGAAATGCGATTTTTTTTTTTCAAATTTTCCTGAAAAACATAATTTAATCACAATCTTGTCTTCATTATCGATTGAAATAAAAGATAAATTCAATTTCAATTTGAAAATGACGAATAAAAAGAAATCAATAATCCCTATCGGGATCCTTTTCGATTTTTTCCCTATTTTGTCACAAAAAAAACTGCGTAGTTAATTGCCATCATTACAGAAATGTCATCAAAATTTGAAAAAAATTAATATCTCGAAAACTAATTCCAATTTCAAAATTCTATTACCAGTTTTGACATCCGCGGATTTTTATGGACAATTGGTATTAATTTCACCATCAAGCGTTTAATATTTTATTAAAAATAGCCCTGAAACATAATCAGTCGTTTAATCAGTCGTTTCATAAAATCGTTTCATAAATTCGTTTCATAAAATAGTTTCACAAATTCGTTTCATTAGGATTTTATATATATAGGGTAGATAATACTATAAAAAATATTTTCGTACTTAAAAAATAAAATTTTCTTTCCTGATTATAATATATATTAGATTATGTAATCACTATACTCATGCATAATGTAAGTTTTCACAAAGAAAAAAAGCAACAGAAGCTGGTTTATTATACAAAAAATAAGAAAAGGTTTCGGTACTTACCATATATATTTCGAAATTTTATTATAGAATGTGAGTTGCACTATTCTAAAAACAAATATATAAAAAATGAACTATGTGCTTGAAAGAGGAAAAACAGTTTAGTTTTGTGAGTTAAAATTAAAAATATAATACTATATATATTATGAATAAAAACATTTTTTTGTGGTTTTAGAGGAGTCTGTTCATTTAGCAGGGTAAGATGTAATGACAACATCTAATTTGTTTTCAAAAAAGAAAATTTCTATGCAATCATTATATGAAATAAAATTTAGATATATTGCAATTTGATTTTCTTAAATCGATTTTGGCGTTTCATATTTTTGAGCATTTTAGTCATTTCTCGATAAATATTTGCAAAAAAGGATTTTTTTTTTTTTATAAATAAAAAAAAACTTGTATCAAATTTATACAAGGTGTAAAAATAATTTAATAAATAATGGGTTTACAACGAAAGTAAAAGTTTACACGAGAATTCAAGATGTAAAATATACAAAAATATGCTAATATGCATGTACACTATAAAGCCGCATCATATATTTCATAACATCGTATATTTTCTTGAATGAATAATTGGATTATACAACAAGAGAAAATATAACGTTTCGTCTCTTGCTTATATTTAGTAAAGAATAAGCAAAATTATTATTTTCACCATTGTATATTTTGACGTGAAGTACGAGCGTCTCTTCTAAATTTAAGAAGGGTCCCCAAAATGACGGTAAAAGTGTGGACTCTAATTCCCATTTTTTAAATTAATGTTTATTTATATATTTATTAACCATTGGGAAAATGGTTGTTGCTTTCGGTCGAGAATGGACCAAATGATGTTCGCATTTTACTATTTTAACAGTTTTTAACGAAACTCTGTACCTTTAGAAGAATTTTTTAAGCGTTTTTAACGAAATTCTGTAACGTTGCCTTTGATCAAAATAAAGACGGAAATTAAATATTAGCGTAATTGGATAATGTTTTCAGGTGCCGCAAGAAGGGTAAACTTTAGGTTTTCCTTAAAATTTTGACAATTTTCGCAGTTATGTAAATAATAATAATAATAATAATTTTAATATGCTATA
This sequence comes from Maratus michaelseni, assembly GCA_963931845.1. Lineage (NCBI taxonomy): Eukaryota > Metazoa > Arthropoda > Arachnida > Araneae > Salticidae > Maratus > Maratus michaelseni. The sequence continues at coordinate 135,625,129 of OZ007595.1, forward strand.
GTTTTCAAAAGTTGCTTTTGATCACAGTAAAGACGGAGATTAAATATCAGTGTAATTGGATTATGTTTAGAGGTGCCGCAAGAAGGGCTAACTTTAGGTTTTTATTAAAATTTTGACAAATTTCGCAATTATGTTTAATTTTTCTTTCAATAGGCTATAGTTTTCGTAAGTTGTCTTTTAAATCAGTTTTAATCAGTTTTAAATATTTTTATTCAGAAAACATGGCAAACTTACTGCGTAATACATTTTAATTACAAAAATAATGAAACATAAATAGTATACAATCAGGTAGAAACAGAACAATGTTCAGAAGAGATTGTCTCTACGTCCAGTGTCTCGGAAACCTCAAGTAATCAAAATCATAGTCAAATGTGCATGAAATTGCGATTTGTGGCTTCTACTTGCGATCGAACTTGAGTATCAGACAAAATTGCTGCAACAATTCCAAAAGCCTCTCTGCAGGATATTGATCCGATTAGTGATGAAGAAAGAAGTTTGACAGAAATGTATTGACAGAATGAAAATTAGATGAGAACAAATAAAGAACCAAAAAAGATATGTAGAAGAAACTGTAAAACTAGTTACAGAAAGTAATTGTTTTTTTATGTAAGAAAAGACAAGACTATTGTGCAAGAGAAGAAAGGAACTAAGTATTACAAAATAACTGTTATCGAAGAACATATATCACTTGTTCCAGAACTTGGAACAGAATTTTCAGGACACGTAAAACAGATTTCTGGCGCTGGAAAAAGTATAAAAGACAACATAATGTCATTTTTAAATGGCAACAATCAATACTTAAACATTACTGCAATTGGATATAATGGAACTGCCTCGAACACTAGATTGAATAAAGGTGCGATTGGTTTATTGGAAAACGAATTATGAAAGCCACTACAGTGATTGATTTGTCTGTTTCATGCAAATGAACTACCCGTTCGTCATCTATTTTCTTTCCTAGATGGAAAAACTAAAAATGCAAATGAATTTGGAGTGAAAATAAGGAAACAACTGGAAAGGTATTATGAACTTCCAGTGAATGAGTTTTCACCTATTGAAAATAACATTCCATTGCTAAAATTTAAGGATAATTTAAGTATGGACCAAATAGATTTCTTAGAAATGTGTAACACAATCTCCGTTAGAAGTTTCTCTTCTGATTTGTCTATGAAGAAACCAGAAAACAATTGCCATTCACCATGGTTTACCTTAGAAATCAGAATAATTCGCTTGGACGTGGGAACAGAATATCCATCACAAAAGTTACAAATACTGACTGAGTACATTTTGAAAGTGTATGCAACTGTTTGGTTTAACATAAAGTTGAAACCATCTTCTATCTATGGACGAAGCACTTGTGATAACGTGTCCGCTATTTACATTACCTCAATTACACTCCTAAAAATGTAATTTATCCAATCAGCCAAAGCAATGCACACTTTGCTGCACATGAAAATGTACTCCATTGTATGCTATCAGGTGATAGAAGTCATTAAGGAGTTGCATTACGCCAAATTGTAAAAGCAGGGGCTGGAAATGAAGTTGGGACTGGAATTTTTTTAATTCTTGTATGTATAAACTTTGATGTCACGGATTATATTGATATGATTCAATGGCATGATGTGAAAGTAACATAACCTCCCATCACGATGTATATTGCTGACGACAAACTAAAGCAGTAAATAAAGCAAGCAGAAGAACCTGATCATGAGAGTCAACTTCAAATTTTCCATATGTCACACACAAGCAGTTAAAAGGATTGTTAAATTAGTTACCGAGCCATCCTTGTCAGTTTGCAGCACTTCTACAAGAGATGCATTGATAAAAACCAAAATAAATTTCCAAAAGATCATGCCAAGATTTGAAACAAAAAACAATCCAATGTGAAACCGTGATTATTATGAGCCATGTGTGATTACTATGGACATTAGAGAAAAATTAATGTTTCTTAAAAATAACGTTTTGCCGTTAAAAACAATATAAAGTCAAACCTCTTTTAACGGACACCCTTATATACGGTAACCCCTCTCTTACGGTCAAATTAAATGTTCTCAGCGAACATTAACCTCTCGTTATAACTAACAACCAATCTACTGCAGTCACCTCATTTTTTCAGACTTGTTTTTGGTCACATAGGTGTCCTTTAATCAGAGGTTTCACTCTTTTAAAGATTTTCTAAATAAGTGTGATTTCTTTAACTAAGATACAAAAATTAAAGATTGCATTTCTTTCATTTCAATGTAGCGCTATAAGAATATGATACTGTAAAATTAATAAAAATTAATATGGTGAAAATCGCTAAATTCTACAAAATAATTCTTTCTGTAATGGCATCTAAAAATTCGTAATACATAGAATGTGCAAGTTTTCTGCAAAAATATCATATTTTGAATATTCTGTTTGCAAAATATATGTATATTATGTTAATAATCAAGAAAATAACTTTTTTTTTTTTTAAAGGCCATTTTTATCGTTTTTTCATAGAAAAGTCGTTTTTGAAGCTCTTTGCGGCACCTGAAAATATTTTAGTACAGCAACAAAATTTCATATTCTTCATTCTAATCCCAAAAGGCAACTTTTGCCGACTATAGCAAATTTCTAACTGAAAAAAGAATAATTAACCATTATTTTCGTTCCACCCTAATGTCCACTGGAGCTCGTTTACTTCAGCTGAGATTATTTGTCGGGGCTGTCTTTTTCTTGCTTTCATAGCCCCTATTACTGGCGCTGTCATCGCACAACATTTGCATTTTTCTTTGAAATCCTTGTTTTATGCTAATTCTCGTTATTGTAAACTACAGCAGCGCTAGCGGCGACTTTCGGAACTAATTTTTTTTTTCATGGAATCCTTTTTCCCATGTCTTGATTAGTCTAAATACCAAGTTTGATGCCATTTCGGCTATTAGATCGCGCTACAGGACGCTCCAAACACTGTCACTTTAAAAAAGATCATCGTGTAATTAAGTAACTTAATTTTTGATGGCCTAAATTACGTAACTAAGAATACGTTTTTGAAATTAATTGTAGAAATGAGAATATCCCACAAAAGTATTCTGAATGTTTTTTTTAGTTTGTATATCACGTTCGTAAAATATATCCTAAATATGTTTTGTTGAAACTGAGAATAAATCACATTACCATAAAATTAGAGAAAAAACATACTTTTTTTAAAATTATGACATATACATTTCCTTTATAAGCTAAATATGCTTAAAAATGAATTTTAAACTTGATAAAAGAAAATTTTCTGAGGAGGTTTAGTATGTAGTATAATTTTCATAATCATGAATATGAATGGAAAAATTAAAAAAAATTATAGAGTTTTAACAATTATTTTAGGAAATCCTTAAAGAAATATCAATTTCTGTCTATCTTTGTATGAAATTCTTTGAAATATGTTTATACTATTTAAAAGAAATGTAAGGTTACTAAAAATAATTCTAGAAATAAAGAAAGAAAACGTTTGTTTTAAACATTTTGAACTAGCAGCATAAAAATCGCGATAGTTGATGTTATATATAAAATTTAAACATTTGAAAAATAACATACATTGAAAATTAGTCCATATAAGGTAAAATACTGTTGCCTATAACTAAAAAATAATGAAATTCACTTATTATGCAAAATTTCGTTCGAAAAGTAGCCAACTTCATTTCACAAATGCTAAGATTTCAATATACTTTATGTATATTTTTCTCAGCGTACTTAATTTTTATGATCTACGTCTCTTGCACATTCTGACAGTCTTTTCGCAAAAACATTAATTAAATTATACAATATAGTTAGTTCATTTTGGAAATAAATTTATCTAGTATTTGGCGTAAAAGTAAAAGTAATTTACACTAGAACCACGCAGTTTTCGCAATTTAAGTTGCATCAATCTGAATAAACTACAAGTGTTTTAGTATACTATCTTTGGTCTATATTTCTATTTTGAAATAAGTATATACGACTTAGAATCTTCTTTAAAATATAAAAAGTTTGTAATATTATATAGGCAGCTTACTTTCTTCATATTATGCAAATTTCAATTTTAAAGTAATATTAAGATAATTCGTCCGTTAAAACCGGAAGCAAAAGATATGTTTAAAATTAATATTGCAGCAAAATAGACATTTATAATTTGTAGTTTAAGTTCAAGGAATTCCAGAAAAAACATATAGTTTACTTATTCAATATTTTTGTGAACTTTGAGAGCTTTTAAATCCATAATTTTTGTTTCCAAAATATGTTTCATAAACATTATCAATAATTTTTCCTATACATTGAATTTCCATGAAAAAATAAATTCTAAAAGGATTTCTCTTTGAGTGAGTTATTTTTGTATTTTCAGTCACTAATTTATCAATGATGAGAATGACTATATATTCATAAATATGTATCTGATATAATTTTAAATTATTTATTTAAATTATTAACAGTTAACTGTTGCAAACTCTGATAATAGAAAAAAAAACATGTTTATTTGAAACATTATATATGTATTTCAATAAAAATTGGATAATTGAAAAAATTGTTACTGTCATTTTCAAGATGGATGATTTAAATTTAAAACGAATGGCACACCAATTACAAAGCCAACACATGAAATACACTGAACATATTGTAGATTTTTTTCTAATATTTGTAATTTTTTTACTAGGTATTCTCTGTTTGACAATATTTTTTAACAATTTCCAGCATCATTACAAACTTAAACAAGAATGAAAAATCCTGCGTTAAGCACAGATTATAAAACACTTTCCACCACATTCAGAATATTATAAAAAAAAAACCCTTCATAGATTAATAACGTGAAAGATGATATCTAAGTAAACATGTTGGAAAAGGCTTAACATATCTGAAAATCGAATTTGAGTCATAATAGGAAAAATATAGGAATTTTTGTGTGCATCCCTGTATATTATCAATAGATTTGTACATATACATAGTAAGTTAACATTTACTTCAGTTAGGAAACGCCTAATATAGTTGAAAATTCCCATTCGTCAATTTCCGTCAGTGGCCGGCAATATACTCCAGACCTTTTCTTTAGCACAGTATATGAACTATATCATTTATACACACCAAGCAACATCCAAAAAACTGTTAAATTTAAATAATTGTGCAACAATGGAAAACGCACTTCCAGCAATTATGTTTCATTGTCAGTACGGTAACCTAATTATTTTGTGTGTCCCTGTGCCCATGTCCCATGCTATATACTCCATAATCGATAGTAAGCATCTTGTAATGCACCTCAGTGATATATATGAAATACAATATGTTTGAAAAACAGAAACATCATTAAAATGTATCGTAAGCAATTTTTTCCCATAGGCCGTAATGTAGAAGAATTCTTTTGAGTGGTCCTGTAAATGAACTATAATTGCTACGCACTTCATTTTCAATACCGAACTTGCCATGGTAAACCTCAATAACATATATCAATCGCATAACAATTCGAATATATTTACTCGAGATAGAGCAAGCACAAACAGACAGACAGACAGACTGACGGCAAACAGATAGACAGACAGAAAGACAAACCGAATTCATAACCGCTATTCAACTTTGCTGGAAAGTGTTAAAAAAGAAATTCTTAAGGGGCGGAAATATAGCAAAATGCACTTTGAGAAATATAAACTGAATATATATATATATTTTTTTTTTTCAGAAGGAAATACGGAGAAATGTCTACATAATTGTAAAGGAATATAAATATGCTTATCCAAGGCAATGTTCAATGTTTTAAATGTATTGCATTAACCAATATTTGTTTTGAGGATTCTATTTTAATTGAAAACATTGTATATTAAAAAATATGTCTCAAATGAATAATGATGTCAGAAAAGGTTTCCTACATCAGAAACTTCAAAATTTTGCAAGAAACAAGGAAGATATTTTTCTTTGATATCGATCATAACGAAAAAGTTAAAACCATAATTACAAGCCATGTCACGTTCAAAGAAAAGTTTCTAGGTCAGCCGCCAAACATATTATGCAAGAACAAACAAAAACTAAAGAAAAATCTCTCATAAAATGTTTCGTAGGTTGAAAACAGCAGATTCTTCCTTATGATAAAAGAGATTATAATTTTTAATGCAAGAACACTTTTGTTTGCAGCGCTTATAAAAAGATGTTGTTAAAAGTTTTTAACACTCATTCTTATGAAAAGTAAAAAATTATAAAAGTAAAAGTATTAAAGTAGATTTTTGTTTAATTTTCTTCTTAGATAAAGTTAGAAAAAAATAATGACGCTGAGTTATAATTTGCTTTTAATAAATTAATGAATTTGAAAAAATTAATAAGACTTTAGATTAACGAATTGGGAAATACGATAAAAAATACAATGCGAATATACCCTGTAATTGATATTTATTGTTTTCCACCCATCATAGAACAATTATAACATATTCCTACTGTTTATTCAGGTACATATTGGAAAGTAAATTTCAAATTCGTCGAATAGACGACAATACGATCACTACCCAAGCAGCAAATAATCCTTGTCCTAGCCCGACTAATTTTTAGTCCAGACAACCTCACTCCCTGAGGTCGGCAGAGAAAACTTGTTGTCTTGCCGGCAATCCCTCTCTCGATTGTTGCATCTCCCCTAATATTGAATCCATTTTGAATTTTTCCTATCAGTTTTCGATCATTTGCTCACTTGGTAAACTTTTGCGGAGTGCAGTGCAATATCATATGATATTTTTGGCCGATTAGTTAGTAATATCATATAGGAAATAATATACACAAATATGAGAAAATATTCGAAATTATAAACAAAAAATTGGTACTTACATTTGGAATCTTCGATCAATATTTAAATTTCTTGAAAAAAATGCGTAATTTCACTAAGCATCTACTTTATAACTCCATTCAAAAATATTAAATTAAAATTGTTTTTTATTCTCGCTAGGAGGCACCAGCGGCAAAAGACCGAAAGAGATTATTGCCATTTAAAAAAACAGCAACAATTACTCTCGTATTAAAAACCATGTATATTATGATAAGAAAAGTGTAAAAGAAGAGGAAGTGCCCATGACACGGCGTCATAATGTTGCTTCACACTTGATTATTAAGTACGAGCAGGGAAGACCGAGCTATGCTCGGTCAAAATTGAATTTGAGTTCAAATATCATGACCCATGACCAAAATGACCCACTAATTGAATTTTCTCGAACATGTGACTTAGCCCAATAGTCTTCTCGTGCCGAAAAACCATAGGATGCAAAATTTAGTGTAAATTGAGCCGCTTTTTAGATATTGACCCACAATGACCCAGAAATGACCCACTAATAGAATTTTCTCGAACATGTGACCTAGTCTAATGATTTTCGCGTGCCCGAAACTCGTAAAATACAAAATTTAATCAAAATCGTTAGAGCCGTTTTTTAGATAAAATTAATTTGACCCGCTTTGACCCAAAAATGACCCCCTAATCGAAAGTTCTCGAACATGTGACCCAGCCCAATAGTCTTTTCGTGCCCGAAAATAGTCGGATACAAAATTTCGTCAAAATCGTTTGGACCGTTTTTTAGATACAATTAGCTTGACCATGACCCAAAATGACCCAAAATGACCCACTAATTGAATTTTCTCGAACATGTGACCTAGCCCAACAGTCTTCTCGTGCCCGGAAACCATTGAATGCAAAATTTTGTGTAAATTGAGCCGTTTTTTATATCTTGACCCACAATGACCCAGAAATGACCCACTAATCGAATTTTCTCGGACATGCGACCTAGTCCAATGCTTTTATCGTGCTCGAAACTCGTAGGACACAAAATTTAATCAAAATCGTTAGAGCCGTTATTTAGATAAAAATAATTTGACCCGCGTTGACCCAAAAATGACCCACTAATCGAAAGTTCTCGAACGTGTGACCCATCCCAATTGACTTCTCATGCCCGAAAATGGTCGGATACAAAATTTCGTCAAAATCGTTTGAACCGTTTTTTAGATACAATTAGCTAGACCATGACCCAAAATGACCCACTAATCGAATTTTCTCGAGCATGTGACCTAGCCCAATGGTTTTCTGGTGCTCCAAAACGGTAGGATACGTAATTTCGTCCAAATCGTTAGAGCCGTTTTTAAGATAATTTTTGCATATATATATCTACCCTATATATATAAAATCCTAATGAAACGAATTTGTGAAACGATTTTATGAAACGAATTTATGAAACGATTTTATGAAACGACTGACTAAACGACTGATTATGTTTCAGGGCTATTTTTAATAAAATATTAAACGCTTGATGGTGAAATTAATACCAATTAATTCGATCAATAATGAAGACAAGATTGTGATTAAATTATGTTTTTCAGGAAAATTTGAAAAAAAAAATCACATTTCTATCGTCAGGATTCAATCGTCTGTCAGCATTTAATTTAATTTATAAACTGAAAATATTTTGAATGAATTCGTCCAAATGACGTCATTTCTGTAAACGCAAAAGAAAGGGGGGAAAAGGAATTAATAGTAATTATTATTTATTGATATCATTTTGTTATTTTTTTGTAAAATTTAATTAAACGAATTTATAAAATCACTAATTCGGATATTTGAAACGAATATATAAAATAATAATTGCCCAACTGAACGGAAGGAGAATAAAATATCCTGCTTGGTTTTCTATCCGCTTGGTTTTCTATCCTGCTTAGTTTTTTCCGCCAAGCTTTTTAAAAAAGCGTCAAGACCCCTATAATAGAAAAGCAACAAAAGTTCATTGGGTTTGTTTTCATAACTTTTGGCAAAATATCTATGTATATTAACGAATCTATCCCTTTTTGAAGCTCGAATTACGCCAAACCTAAAAGTAAAGGATCCTATACTGGAAAAGTACCCGATTTTCTTATGAATAATATGCAAGTGACATAACATGGTGTAAAATTATCACGGATAGCAAATTTGTTTAAATATCTCATCAATTGATGCCGAATAAATGCAGGCAAGCATGCACAAAATATTTTATTAATTTTGTATGATAAATAATTATTAGAAAATTCGTATATACATATTAATTAAAATAAATAATTTACATATTTAAAATAACATGAAAATATGAATGATGGTGCACAAAAATAGAGAGAAAATTAAAACCTGTTATTGAAAATGTCTATAACATAGTACTTTTCAATAGCGTGGTTCTTAATGTTATTCACAAGCAGATGGAATTTTTCTCATCCTTAAACGCAAAGGAAGAATAGAATACAGATCGTTGTTATAAAAGTCCGAGAGGTAGCCACAATTTAAACCTAACCATTTTATACAAGCTGGTTTTCAAGTTGTAATTGATTTTACTTATCAGTCCCGAAAACAGTCGTCAGTTATCGCAACAGCTGTGTATGAGACCATGATAATAAAAAAAGACCCAATTAAAACGTTAAAAGCATGGCAACCCTATTACAGATTTACCAATATTTTTAAAATATAGCACGCTGTCATGTTTTTAGAGGCCTCGAAGTCTGAGCGGGGGTTGGCAAGCGTAGCTCGCAGGGGGCAGGCCCCCTAGTATATATATATATTGTTGTGAGCTCGGGGTTCGAAAGGACTGATGCCAATATATAAGAACAATAAAAAGGCTTTATTCACTATAAACAGTGCAATACGATCACAAATATCTTCTGAAAATTACAAGATATTCAGTAATCTTCAAATCCAATAAAAGCGCAGCAAAATTTCACACAGAAACAATGCGTTCAATACGACGTATCAACGACAAAATCGATCCGAGTAACACAGTTCTCAATGCAAAGCCTCTCGTATGAATTCAATCGCAGTTGACAGACAACTAACTAACTGGACTGGTGGAGGTCCCTTATATAGGCTTCAGAGATCTTTCCAGATTATTCCAGAGCTTTCAGATGCTAGAAATTACCAGAAAGTGCTTTAACTTTCGATAGAGAACCAAAGCGAGAAAGGATCCCAATGTACAGGTATAAGGGGGGTGGTTGCACAAAAAGTCGCCAAATCCGTCGCCAACTTGGCGACATTTGGCGATATATCGCCAAATTTGGCGACAAAAATAAGTCGCCAAAACCATCGCCAACTTGGCGATAAACCCATTCCTTGGCGATTTTAACATAGACTTCCATTATAAAGATGAGGGTGTAAGGTTGTTTTCCTTGCAAACCATCTGAGGCCTTTAGCATTGAGTTACATGATGCTCAATAGGAAATACATTAATAATACTGCAATTTTCACAATAATAAAATAAAATAAATTTAAACAAATGGAATATTTACAGATATATACAAAATTCATAACATTGCCCCCCTCTCGAGGACTGCACGTCCCGGGCAGTTCAACCTTTGATCGGAAAGCAAACCCGTTACCAACAAATGCTATACTACTCAAAACACTTAAAGCAAACATGGAAAATAACATTTAAACACATTCATAATGCTGAATTATACAAAATATACACTTATTTTTAAAAAAATGAATTAAATTAAAGCATAGACATCATTACATACAAGTATTTAAATAATAACATTAATAATGATAATTCTAAGCAAAAGAAATTATTACATTAACTTATATACAAGACCATGGTCATACTAATTTACATTATTTACATTACACTATTTACAATCAATGAACTAAGTACTATGGCCATAGTATGGAGCCAGCCTGTCGTAATGAACGACTCTAGGCTTCGAACTTGGTGACTTTCGGATCCGAATTACGACATCGTTCAGTCTGTTTAGGACTGTATAAGGACCGTCCCAGTGCGATTGCAGTTTGGGAGAAAGTCCTTTACGTCGAGTCGGATTATAAAACCAAACCTTGTCACCTTCTTTGAATTGATGTCCCGTGGCTTTCGTGTCGTACCTGGTCTTCATCTTCTCCGTCTGTATATTGATCCGCTCTCGAGCCAAGTTGTGGACGTCTTCAAATCGTGCCTGGAGATTCTGCACGTATCCCTCTGGCGATGAAGGCGCATCTGGAGGGCGACCAAAAAGCAGATCACAAGGTAGACGAAGATCACGACCAAAAAGCATCTGAGACGGGGAATAGCCGGTCGTTTCATGAACGGCGCTGCGATAGGCGAGGAGAAACAAGGGAAGTTTTTGGTCCCAGTCTTGTTGGTTTCTTGAAACTAGCAGTGAGAGGTTGTTGAGGATGGTACGATTAAACCTCTCAACCATGCCATCCGACTGTGGATGTAAAGGCGTCGTCCTAGTTTTGTCCATTCCGAGAAGTTGACAAAGACCCTCAATCACAGCAGATATGAAATTTCTCCCTTGGTCAGAATGCATTTGAAGGGGAACTCCATACCTTGATATCCACTGGTGTACCAAGGCATCCGCAACCGTAGAAGCTTCTTGATCAGGGATGGCATAAACTTCCGGCCATTTCGTGAAATAGTCCATGACAACAAGGAGGTATTTGTTGCCATCAGCACTTCTTGGCAGAGGACCTAGGATGTCAAGGGCGATGCGTTCAAAAGGTGGTCCTACATTGTAGAGATGTAGTCTTCCTCGGCTACGCTTCTTTGGTCCTTTCCGAGCTGCACATGCATCGCGAGATTTGCACCATTGTTCGACGTCAGCTCTCGCCTTTCCCCAGAAGAAGCGCTCTCGGACTCTATGTAATGTTTTCATGACTCCAAAATGGCCACCAGTGGGACTGCCATGTAATTCCTTGAGGACCTCTGGGATTCGGGATCGAGGAAGTACCAACTGCCACCGAGATGTCTTTCCATCTTCCGATTCGAATTTTCGGAACAGGACACCATTCCTGACGTGGAGGGAGTTCCAAAGAGCCCAATATTGCTTCGTCGTAGGACTGTAAGTCGAGATGTCTTTCCAACTGGGCTTCGTTCTAGAAGATTCTAATAACTCCAAGATTGGTTTGATGTCAGAGTCTGCCATTTGATCTTCTCGAATCTTCTCATCACTCCAGGGATCTGGTGGCGTTGATAGTGAAGTCTTCGTCTGGCGTATGACATGTTCGGGATTATACTTGTTCTCCGCTCTGGAACAATAGCGACAACTTTCGGGACACGGTCTTCTTGATAAGGCATCAGCATTTCCATGCGATGAGCCTTTACGATGCCTGATGTCAAAGTCGTATTCCTGGAGTCGTTGTATCCATCTGGCTACTTGGCCCTCTGGGTTCTTAAAATTCATCAGCCATGTTAGGGATGCGTGATCAGTACGAAGGAGAAATTTCCTGCCATAGAGATAGTGATGGAAGTGTTCTATGGCTTTTACTATAGCTAATAACTCCTTACGAGTGACGCAAGAATTCCGCTCTGGTTTCGACAAACATTTGCTCCAGTATGCTACGACTCGTTCTTGGCCATCTATTTCTTGGGAAAGTACAGCACCGACACTTTCATGACTAGCATCCGTGTCCACAATGAATTGTTTGTCGGGGAGTGGATAGGTTAGGACTGGAGAGGATGTGAGAGCTTCTTTCAGCTGCTGGAAGGAATTCTCGCATTCTTGTGTCCATAGAAACTTCTGCTTTCTTTCAGTGAGCCTATGCAAGGGTCTTGCGATGTTGGAGAACCCCTGTACAACCTTTCTGTAATAAGTGCATAGTCCCAGAAAGCTTCGCAAGTGATGGACGTTTTCCGGACGCTTCCAGTTCTTTACTGCAGACACTTTTTCAGGATCTGTTCGAACACCTTCAGCTGAGATGATGTGTCCTAAATAATTTACTTCGCGTTGGAAGAACTTGCATTTCAGAGGGTTCAGCTTTAAATTCGCCGCTCTTAGCTTCGTTAACACTTTTCGAATATTTCCAAGATGTTCTTCAAACTTGCGGCCACCAATGATGACGTCATCTAGGTAGATGAGACAAGCTTCAAAAGTCAGGCCTTTTAACACTGTCTCCATGAGGCGCTCGAACGTTGCTGGAGCATTGCAGAGCCCGAACGGCATAACTTTGAATTGCCAAAGTCCTTGTCCAGTAGTAAATGCGGTCTTCTCTTTGTCATCAGGATGGATCTCTACTTGCCAATATCCACTCTTCAAATCCAGCGTGGAAAACCATTTATGTCCTGAAAGAGTATCTAGCGTGTCGTCTATTCTTGGTAGAGGATAGCTGTCCTTCTTCGTGATATCGTTAAGTTTACGATAATCCACACAAAATCTTGTGGAGCCATCTTTCTTTCGGACCAACACGATGGGAGAGGCCCACGGACTTGATGACGGTTCGATGATGTCACTATCCTGCATCTCTCGTAAGAGCTTAGAAACCTCTTCTTGTTTTGCAAACGGCAAGCGTCTTGGATGCTGTTTAATCGGTGGATGGTCGGCAGTATCAATTCTATGACGTGTCAGAGAAGTGCGACCTATATCATTCTCGTTTTGTGAAAACACATCCGTAAATTCCTGGAACAGTCTTTCTGCGGCATGTCTCTGCTCAGGAAATAAATTCTCATTTCGTCCAATTTCAGGTGTTAAACTTGTAGGCGGCTCCGACAACGTCAAGCTCGGGTCTTTGCAAACACAGGTGACTGGAGCACAGGTAGCAAGCACTTCACCCTTCTGGATAATTCTAGACTTTTCACTTACATTCGCCATCCTCACGGGTATCACATCTCTCGACAGATCTACCAGCGCTGATGCTATTAGCACTCCCTTTGGGCTCTTCTCAGGATATCCAGTCAAGCCATACTGGAAAATTCTTTCGTTTCCAGTTAATCCAGGTATCATCATTTCGGTCCGAGGAGGGATGATAATATCTGCCTTGGCTGTGATCCGTTGAATAGACCCGGACTCATTTCCAAGTTTGAAAATAGTGACATCTTCTTGAGCAGAGCGTAACTCATTATTCTTAAAGTCCAGTGTAAATCCATGCTCTTTTAAAAAGTCCAGTCCGAATATGAAAGGGTCTGAAATATCGGCCACATAGACTGTATGGCGGTAAGCGGCGTTCCCAAACTTTATTTTCAGTGTCATTCTTCCAAATACGTCGATCTTATCTCCGGTCACAGTTTGAAGGATAACACGTGGCGGGGTCCAGGAGAGTTTTTCTTTCAGCCGCTGAGCTAGATCTTTCCGAATGATGGTCACATTGGCTCCTGTATCGATGATCATATTACAGGGCAAATCATTCACACTTCCGACTAGAAAAACTCCGTTCTCGCCGCAACTTCTTGCAGAAATTTCACATACTTGAAAATGAGGCTTCTTAAGATCTGGAAACCTCCGCCCCGCAAGATGGCCATTAATCAGTTTTCCTGCTCCTCCGTTAACGGGTGAGCTATTACCTTCGGTGCTGGGTCGTCTTGGGCAGTCGATTTGGATATGGCCTTCTCCACCGCATTTCCAGCACTTGATCTTCCTGTAAGGTTTGCTGGCCCTTAAGCAGTTCATCTTTCTCATTATGTCATTCATCTGCTGCTGTAAGCGCTCCACAGCTCTATCCGACGTCTCAGGCAGGTTGGCTGCTCGCACAAAGTGTCGATCTTTCCTAGTAGCTTGCTGGGCTGCCTCGTACTTCAGGGCATAAACTAAAGCCCCTTTTAAGTCACTGAGATCTGCAATCCGGAGTTGTTTCTGGATCTCAGAGTCACGCACACCATCAAAATAATGCTGCAGAGCCAAGCTTTCTCTAATTTCAGTCGGACAGTCAGGATAAGCAAGATGTGAAAGTCTCTCGACATCCGTAGCAAGCTCTTGCAGGGATTCAGTGGATTTCTGCTGTCGAGATTTGAGCTGGAGTCTGCTATATTCCTTCATGCATTTCTCGCCAAAGTGTAATTCTAAGGCACTGACGAACGTTTCAAAATCCAGCGGTTCATTTGCAGGCAAAGTCTGTAGGACGTCGGCAGCATCAGCTCGTAGAGAAGCAGCTAACTGGCAAGCCTTTGTCTGGGAATCCCATCCATTGGCGTCCGCTACGATCCCAAATTGTGTCTTAAAAACTGGCCATGAGGATTTTCCGTCATAGGTCGAGAGTTTAATAGAGGCCCGGGGAAGCATAGCTTGATACTTGACATCTTCGGGATAGTTTTCGGCAGTTATCTTTTGTTTCTTCACATTTTCCAACTCCTTTTCTATACTCTCTATCCTTTCTTCTACGGTATTGGCTGTCTTTTGAACTTTTTCCTCTATTTCCAGAAATCTTCCTTCAAATTTGTTTTCCACGCTGTCAATTCTTTCATTTAAAGATGTTATTTTATTATCTATTAATTCTTTCAACTCACCAAGGTTGGTTGACATATCCTTCTTCATTTCTTCCGACATCTGTTTCATTTCAGCCTGGTTTGCGGTCATTTTCTCATCTATCGCCGACATTTCCTACTTCATTTCTTCCGACATTTCCTTCATCATTTCTTCCGACATTTCCTTCATCATTTCTTCCGCGATTTCCTTCATTTCAGCCTGGTTTGCAGTCATTTTCTTATCCATCGCTGACATTTCCTTCTTCATTTCAGCCTGGTTCGCAGTCATTTTCTCATCCATCGCTGACATTTCCTTCTTCATTTCAGCCTGATTCGCAGTCATTTTCTCATCCATCTCTCCTAATTTCTCCACTAATTTAGTCAGTTGCGCCTCCATTACTCTGGTAATCGGCCTTCAAACCCCACTCCTGACACCAAATGTTGTGAGCTCGGGGTTCGAAAGGACTGATGCCAATATATAAGAACAATAAAAAGGCTTTATTCACTATAAACAGTGCAATACGATCACAAATATCTTCTGAAAATTACAAGATATTCAGTAATCTTCAAATCCAATAAAAGCGCAGCAAAATTTCACACAGAAACAATGCGTTTAATACGACGTATCAACGACAAAATCGATCCGAGTAACACAGTTCTCAATGCAAAGCCTCTCGTATGAATTCAATCGCAGTTGACAGACAACTAACTAACTGGACTGGTGGAGGTCCCTTATATAGGCTTCAGAGATCTTTCCAGATTATTCCAGAGCTTTCAGATGCTAGAAATTACCAGAAAGTGCTTTAACTTTCGATAGAGAACCAAAGCGAGAAAGGATCCCAATGTACAGGTATAAGGGGGGGTGGTTGCACAAAAAGTCGCCAAATCCGTCGCCAACTTGGCGACATTTGGCGATATATCGCCAAATTTGGCGACAAAAATAAGTCGCCAAAACCATCGCCAACTTGGCGATAAACCCATTCCTTGGCGATTTTACCATAGACTTCCATTATAAAGATGAGGGTGTAAGGTTGTTTTCCTTGCAAACCATCTGAGGCCTTTAGCATTGAGTTACATGATGCTCAATAGGAAATACATTAATAATACTGCAATTTTCACAATAATAAAATAAAATAAATTTAAACAAATGGAATATTTACAGATATATACAAAATTCATAACAATATATATATATAACCACCCACAAGATTTGCTCGTATAAGAATATATGATATTGCAAGAAAGCCAAAAATCAATACGAACATTCCAGATTAGATTATTATATCTTTCTCTACAGAAATTTAAAATATCAAATGTAACTTTTAGCATAAAATTAATGATTTATAAACGGATCTTGAAGCTGAGATTAGCATAAATATCCCATTAAAACTTAGAAAACTGTCTAAAGTGTCACTGCCATTTTTTGCGAGCAATTTCAAGTTTGTACATGGTAAGTCAAAATGAATATAGCGATTACAAACGGCTATAACTATTTAATGGAATAGAATAGATCGATAAGATTAACACAGAATGTAGACGGAACTTCAAAATTTTGTATACATTCGTCATAGATGTTCTATGTGACTGCCCTTGGTCACACGGACAATATCTAGGCGATAGTCCATTTCACGCCATATATTCTGAAGCATTTGTTCAATCACCGACGCAAGCGAATTACAAATGCGTACTTTGAGTTCTTCAATTATTTTAAGCATGGGAGCATCACATAACCTCATAGAAAAAAATCGCAGGGTGTCAAGTCCGGAGATCTCGGAGGCCAAGAGCAGAAGACATGGTCGGCTCCACTTCGACTGCTCTATGGGGTTATGTGAAAGACATACGTGCCTCCCATGACCAAAACAATTGAAGAACTCAAAGTACGCATTTGTAATACGCTTGCGTCGGTGACTGAAGAAATGCTTCAGAATGTATGGCGTGAAATGGAGTACCGCCTAGATGTTGTCCATGTGACCAAGGGAAGTCACATAGAACATCTATGACGTATGTATACAAAATTTTGAAATTCCGTCTACATTCTATGTCAATCTTATCGATAAATTCTTTTCCATTAAATAGTTATAGCCATTTGTAATCGCTATATTCATTTTGACTTACCCTGTAGTTTAATCTAACTTCAGCCATTTTAGTAGATGCTTATTAACCAAAGAGATAATTTAGATATTATTATTTTTTTTTTACGATTTGACGTTAGAACTTACGAATTTTTAACTCACCGTCAAGAATGGTTGATCGAATTTATCTCATGGTCACCGCAATCCGTTTTATAAACTTAACATTAAACCAGTGGTTCCCAACGGGGGCTGTACGACCCACAAGGGGGTACTTTGGAATTTCTGGGGGGCAATTCCAGATATATTACTAAACCATTCTTTGTCACTTTACTTTTGTCTTTTTTTAGATAACTAATGTTGTAGGTTAAAAACGAATGTAATATCAGCAGATTTTTTAAATAAAGTAAAAGAAAAAAATATATTCAATTTTCAAAGTTTTTCCATGGAAAACTTTTAAAAGAATATTTACTCAGAATAGTTGTGTGAAACATTTTTAATGTAATTAGTACTTTTTTCATATTTAATTTTGTTTTTTAATTTTCCCGGGTTTTCCTGTATTTTAGATTGTTTCCAAAAAATTTTCGACTAGCATTTATTGGATAAGACGTCTATTTTTATCCGCTCTGCAATATGTCAGTGCCATATGAAGACATTTTTACACATGTGTACTTAAAATTGATAAATATAAGAATCCAGAAATGCTTCTTGTATATTGTGTTATTCATAGAGATATCTTATTGTTCAAAAATCCACCATCTTTTCCTAATGAAATGTTTAACTCATTTATAAAATGTACGAATATTTTCAAATTTAATGCAAAACTGCGAGAGTTTCTTCAAGAAATGTTGTGAAAATAGAAAAGGAGACCATAAAATACTCTGTTTTCAAACTGAGGTAAATTGGCAAAATAGGAAACACTTTTGGGTATATATGAAGATGTATGACTTCATTGAATTTATAGAATTATATTCAAAACATATTCTAAAAAATATTTTACCTGTTTGGTAAGATAACAAATTGTGAAATGACTTGTCATTGTTAATGTTCTTTCAATCTTCGTCCATAAGAATAATAAAATTTCATTTTCTTAAATAAGAATTATATGTTACATAAGAACGGCGATGGGGTTGGAAGGGGGAATGGGGGGAATCAGGACTTTTGAACTGCTTTGGTGGGGCGCGACAAAAAAAAAAAGGTTGGGAACCACTGCATTAAACGAACTACCGGCCATTTGACAAAATAAAATTACTTCTATTCGAACCAGATTTTTTTTTTTTTTAAATAGTATTGTAACGCAGAAAGCCCCTTTCAGAAAAATAGACTCTTCCCGGCGAAACGCGTCACGCATCACGTGATCTAGAAATACTTCCGTTCAGGAAGTATGTTTCTTTTTCGAAGAGCGGTGTTGTGAATAGAACGTGATGTGTTTTTGTTCTCCGGAAATGTAAAGAGTGAAGTCTTATATATATAGTGCAATGTGCCGTTTGTGATGTGTGTGTTTTGTGTCAACATGTAATAAAATTTGTGAAAATACCAGCAAGGTATGGTTCCTGGTGTTATTAAAGAAATATTATTTCAGCCCCGAGATACTAAAGCTATATTTATTCTACAGTGAGTGCTACAGTATAATATAAATCAAACAAAAACAAGTTAAATAAGGAGTTTAAATACTTTAAATTAAAAATTCTGGTGTTATATTTTTTTAATAAAACTTGAGTAAAATTTCCAGTATGATTAGCTCTCAGAATACCCATATCTCGAGAGCATCCCCATTGCTTTTGCCGGCAAGAAGTAGTGTCAGGATAACCCACGTGACAGTTGGCATTACAACTGTTTACATATAAATATATTAAACATAGGTAATATAAATACTAGGACAAGCGCCATTTTATTGTTTATGATAATTATGAAATAGTGTGGGGATCAATAAATAGTTAAAAAGCCGTTGGAAGCTCAAAAAATCCGGACACTCCTGATATAGATTATATACAGGTTTTTACGAAGAATTTCAAAAGTTTTATTTGTATTATTATATTAACTATGGGGTTATTTTGATTACGTGTATTTTTTATATTATTATTGCTATAAATATTATAGTTACTAATTTGAATGTTTTTACATCAAATATATCTTACGTATTATAAACCTTTTTTTCGTCTTTTCATTCGGAAATCGAAAAGTATGTTTAAGAAATTACTTTTACAAGGGATAAAAATGAAGAAGAAATAAAGTATAAAAGATTTCTGATGATATGCTAAATATAATTTCTTCGTTGAAAAATGCACTAAATTGTGATCTTCAATATAAAATGGCATCAAAATATTCAGACTTTAATTATTTGCAGATGGCTGACATTAATTTTAAAAACTTCAGGAATACATCTTAAAAAGGAAATGTTACAATGCATTTTTAATTTTATTTGCACACCTACTACGTACATTCCTATAATAATTGATTATTTTTTACATTTACATGGTATTCCATAAGTTTGGTTTTACAATAAAACATAGGATAGGTGTTTTGAATACGATAAAAGCAAAAATATGTAGTTTAGTACAATTTAAAAAAAAAATCTACTGGTGAATTCCATGCTTCATTTGTTTCATTTCATAAATAATTACCTTTGTGTATATTTAATACCATTTAGACATTTCATGAGACTTCAGTGATGAAAACATTCTTAAAAACCCAAATACTAGTAAAGAAGTATTCATTTTTGCTTCAAGCAATGATGCAGATAAATTTTTATGATAAGGCAGAAAAACTGTTAAGTCCAGACATCCAATTGAATTTATTCTTGGCGTTATGCCATTAGTTTGAAAACTTCTAGTATTACTTTTTAAAAGAGTATTGCGGTTCTTTGGGTTCTATTTATTTTGTAGTAACATAAATAGGAAAATGGTAATAAAATCTTCCCTAAATGTATTATATGTGTAGTATATTTTAAGCTGCAATAACACTATGTAGGGTATGCAAAACCTCCATCTGCAGTTTAAATAGTGAATAAAAGCAAACTTTATATTAGTTCATAAACCAATGGTACAATTTTTATGTGTAAACATATTTTTTTATTAGTACTAAGCATCACAGAATTATATTTTACACACCAAAATTTGTTAATTAAAAAACAAACCTTTTCTTATTTATTTCTTCTGTTTCAGTTTCTAATGTTAAGATACTTTCTTATGTAGAGAACACATACACACTTAGTTTTAGCACACAGACACAAAATAAAGAGAACTAAAATATAAATATAGAAAAATTCAAATTTTCTTGTAAATTTAAAATAAACTTATAAATATATTTTAATGAATATAAATAGATTTTTTTTTTTTTTAAACAAGAAAATGTTAGAGAAAAAAATTATTATAAGTGTTTAAATTTAAAAAAAAGACTAAGAATTTCGTTTATTACAAATTAAACAAGTAGAACATTGCATGCATTTGTCTTATTATTTTCACAAAATATGTAACTTAATATATTAATTTCTTTAAAAATTTGAGAATGTTTCACTCAATATATGCAATGCTCATTTATCATTTATGGATCACTAAAAAAAAAAAAAAAAAAAAAAAAAAAAAAAAAAAAAAAAAAACAGTCGTTAAAAGTGATATTTTTTTATATTTAGCAAAGTGTTCCTAAACAGCTATCATTATTACTTTAAATATACTTTTTTTTTCAATTTTTCAGCTTTGACTATTCTTAATAATGATGTTTATTCAAAATATTATGGTTCTGGTGTTTTTTATTTACGTCAGATTATCTACTCGATCGATATAGGTCGAGGGGGGATGCATGGGAACACCATTGTGTAAGGTCACATGAGCTTGGTCAGTATGGATTAGGGTCAAACTAATTTTATATAAAAAACGGCTGAAACGATTTTGACTAAATTTTGTATTCTACTATTTTGGATTACGAGAAGACCATTGGACTGGTTCACATGTTTGAGAAAAATCGATTTGTGGGCGATTTGTGGGTTATTTTTGGGTCACTGCGGTCAAGCTTATTTTATCTAAGAAACGGCTCTAACGATTTTGACGAAATTTTGTACCCTACCGTTTTGGATTACGAGAAAACCATTGGGCTGGGCCACGTGTTCGAGAAAATTCGATTAGTGGGGCATTTTTAAGTCACTGCGGGTTAAGCTAATTTAATCTAAAAACGGCTCTTAAAATTAACTAAATTTTGTATCCTACCATTTTCGGGCATGGAAAGACCATTGGGCTAGGTCACATGATCCAGAAAATTCGATTAATGTGTCATTTTGGGTAATTAAGGATCAGGGTCAAGCTAATTTTATGTACAAAACGGCTGAAACGATTTTGAGTAAATTTTGTATCCTACCGTTTTGAATTACAAGAAGACCATTGGGCTAGGTCATATGTCCCAGAAAAGGCGATTAGAGGGTAATTATGGGTCACTTTGGGTATCCTTTCTGGATAAAGCTAATTTTATATAAAAGACGGCTGAAACGATTTTTATGAAATTTTGTATCCTTCCGTTTTGGAGCAGGAAAAGACTGTATGTCAAGGTCACATTTGTGAGAATATTCGATTAGTGGATCATTTTGGGATCACTACAAGTCATTACATTTCAATGTGAATGGTTGGAAGGCATGGCATGAAGGTTGAAACAGTTATTAAGCTGTTGTACAGTTCGCAGTAAATGAAGTCGCAAATTTACAACATTTTGCTAAATATTTGCACTTTTGGCAAACTGTTGGAGACATTGGGTCGACTTGGCGGGAAAATCGACTTTCGAGATTACCAATGCCAAAACATATGCTTGGCGCAAAATGAAAGACTGTCGCCAAATTTTCGACTTTAAGTCAAATTTTCGACTTTAAGCCAAATTTTTGACGGCATATGGCGAAACATTTGACGTTTATAATCTGAAGGAATTTTCTAGGTATTCTCAATAGGGGCCGAGATACATTAATCAACCAATCAGCACCCATTGAACGTTCTCGAATAAAGAATTCAACCATTCAGGATGCACAGAACTGATCGCTATATGTTGTACAGAGAATTTATTGTTATATTGAGTTGAACACAAGTCTAATTTTAACCAAGTATAGCTCAGTCTTCCCTTGAATGTAGATTACAATAATATTTTTTAAGTAAATGTGAAAGATCATTTTCTGCTTGTGAAATCGTAAAGTTCCATTAAATGGGTTATTAAATATTTATCTTTGGACGCGCTTCAAAAGTTGATTAAAGCATGAAATACTTATATATATATATATACATATATAAAACTAAAAAAAAACCACAGTGTTTTCCAAAATATATTACCCTCTTTCAAAACTAAATGTTCTATAAATATTTAATGCCCCTTAGAGACTTCTGGATAAAAGGATTAATGTTTTTTATATTTTATTACTAAATCATATCAAGTATTTACTTTAAAATAAACTTTTCAGAAACTGTTGGAACGAGACATTGATTAATATATATATATATATATATATATTAATTTTGATAAATGGAGTATAATGAGCTTGCAGAGAGGGGGGGTGATTTTTACACAAATTTTAATGAAAGTGATGTATTTCTTTCGCTATATTTTTCTGTCATGTTTAATACTTATTATATATTTCATTTCTGAATTATTATTTAATAATTTATGTTTTATTTTGTTTTATTCAATTCTATTATCTATAAAATCTTCAAAACGTATAGGTAGTAAGTAATCAGGCAAGTTCCACTTATAATATGACAGTAAATGTAGAAAAAAGAACACTTTATGAGATAAAATAAATGTAAAATTTAATTAATTGTCTTAAACACTATTATTTATCTTAGTTAGTTCACCACTCGTCTTTATTTCGGTCTAAAATAAAATAATGTTGTAAATTAATACACTGTTTTTATTTATTGTTTTAAATTTTTGTCCATAATTGGATTTTTTTTTATTATGCATAAAATAGAATTAAATAAAGAATGTAAACGTAGTAAATAAATTAAAATATAAAGTACAACTGCTTTGTTACGAGCACGGCCAAAACGAGGATATGGTTAATATGAGAACTTTTCTTGCTAAGAACGGTTCATCATTTAAAATATATTAAGATTTTCACGCTTTTTAAGAGCTTCAAAAACAAGATCCCAGCTTATACGACCAAAATATCTGTTCATATCAATGTTATAGTCGGCGAAACGTAGTGTGAAATCAGGAAAGAAATCTCTTTCGTATGAAACACTAATATCTCACTGATAAAATTTCTACATTATTAATAACTTAATATAAATTAGATAAATTAGAATTAGAGCATTTTAGAAAATGTATTATTCATAACAGAAAAGTTATATTGAAAGAAATATATCACATTTATTTAAAACTAATTACTTAATTTTCTTTTAAAATCCTTCCCCTCTTCTCTAAGTTCATAATACTTCATTTCTACAAATTATATATATATATATATATATATATATATATCCCGATATATCCCGATATATCCAGAGTTATACGATTCAACAAATTTGCACCTATAGAACTATCTCTAATAAAGAATTCAATCATTCAGATGCACAGAACTGATCGCTATATGTTGTACAGAGAATTTATTGTTATACTGAGTTGATAACAATTCTAATTTTAACTGAGCATAGCTGAGTCTTCCCTGCTGGTGATGAATGAAAATTTATAAAAATATTTTTTTATATAAATGGGAAAGATCATTTTCTACCTGTGAAATCTTAAAGTTCCTCTAAATGGGTAATTAAATATTTATCATTGGATGCGCTTCAAAAGATGATGAAAGCATGAAATCATTAAATAATATATATAATAATATAAATAATATATAACTAAAAGCTATTTATTTCATTTAAAGATAACACAGTGTTTTCCAAAATATATGATCTTCTTTCAAGACTAAATGCTCTATAAATATTTAATGCCCTTTAGAGACATTTGGATATAAGGATTAATGTTTTTTTATATTTTATTACTAAATCTCATCAAGTATTTACTTAAAAAAACTTTATACAAACCGTTGGAACGAGATACTGATTAAAAAATATATATATATAATTTTGAGAAATGGAGTATAATGAACTTGCAGAGAGGGGAAGGGGATTTTTAAACGAATTTAAATAATTAGGTTTTAATGAATGTGATGCATTTCTTTCGATACATTTTTTCTGTTATGTTTAATACTTATTCTATATTGCACTTCTGAATTCTTAAATAATAATTTATGTTTGATTTTTTTATTTGATTCTATTATCTATAAAATTTTCAAAACGTATAGGTATTAAATAATCATGCAAGTTCCACTTATAATATGATGGTAAATGTAGAAAATGGAACACTTTACTAGATAAATTAAATGTAAAATTTAATTAATTTACTTAAACACTATTATGTATCACGGTTAGTTCGCCACTCCTCTTTATTTCTGTCTATTTTAAATAAACCTTAAATACAACTAACATAAAATAATATTGTAAATTAACAAACTGTTTTTCATTTTTTAACACTTTCCAACCCAGTTGAAAAGTGTTTATGACTTCGGTTTGTCTGCCGTCTGTCCGTACTCTAACTCGCGTAAATATACTCGGATTGCACTGAAATTTTTGTATGTTATTGTCTATAGCACGTTCTTTATTTCAACTGAAGTGTATAGCGCTTATAGTTTTTTTTACAGGGACAGTCAAAACTATTTTACTACATTACAAACAATGGGGAATAATAATTTCTAGTTCATTTTGATGATGCTATGTCATTTAAAACATGATGAAATTGATATATAATTATAAAGTGCATTAAAACATGCTTTTTGTAGAATATGGGGTGCAAAGCATTTATTATTCATTTACAGGGTCAAACAAAAGAATTCTGTAGAGAAAGAAAAATCATTTCACTGTAATTTATTGATATTCCACTACTTCAAACATAATAAAAATTATATGCATTACTAAGGTGCCTTATACATTGCTCTCTCGTGTGCATTGCGTTTATTTACAAGAACATAAAAAGATAACGGTTACAGTAGATGTACGATATTTACAGTCTATGTTTGATAAGTATGTTTTCAACTTTGGTTTGCGATTTTAAATTTAACTAAATGTTTAATAGTACGTGTGTGTTTATAAACTCGGTTGATCATATAGAGGGCTACAGTAAGTATTACAGACTATGGGAGGGAATTGCTTAAGGGTAGTTTTTAATGTGTTACGCATTTTCTTGCTGAACTATATTTAGTAGACTAATAGAAGTTTGTGGAATATAAATAAATTCATATACAGGGCTGCGCAAAGAAAAATATGCATTGTCGTTTATGGTTGGTAATTGCTGTGAGTGAGTTGCCCTTTAGATTAATATATAGTGTGTACAAAAGTCATAGATAATATACAGGGATATACAAAAGATTTCGAGTGCCTTTCCATCCAATGGCGAAAATTGCTAAATGTGAATATTCTAACTGAACTAAATTTTATCATGCTATATATCCACATCTGTTGATCATATACAGGGTTGTACAAAATCATTCGACTACTTTTTTGACACTGGAAGGTAATTTCGAAAATTGTATTTTTCAATGTGTTATATGTTTTCTAAACTGCTTAATTACATATATTTTTTTACCTTATTTAACGGTGAAGTTTCGTTACAGTTTTCTGGCTCTGTTAGAAAGTGTTTCATAATCTATGCTTGACGCATGATTTTTCGTTCTTGTTTATTTTCGTCCTTAATTTGTTTTTGTTTTTATGCATAAAGTAGAACTAAGTAAAGAATGTAACCATAATGAATAAATTAAAATATAAACTACAACTCGTTTATTACGAGCACGGCCAAAACGAGGATACGGTTAAAACGGGACTTTTTCACTCTAAGAACGGTTCATCATTTAAACTATGTTAAGATTTTCACGCTTTTTACGAGCTACAAAAACGGGATCACGGCTTAAACGAGCAAAATAACTCTTCATTTCAATGCTTTATTCGGCGAAACGTAGTGTGGATTCAGGAAATAAATCCCTTTCTTATGGAACACTGCTATCTCACTAATAATATTTCTACATTTTTAATAAATTAATATAAATTAAATTAACATTAGAGCATTGTAGAATATGTATTAATCATAACAGAAAATTTTTAAAGAAAGAAATGTATCACATTTATTTAAAATTAATTAATTAATTTTGTTTAAAAATCCCTCTCTCCTTCTCTAAACTTATAATACTTCTACATTAAAGACGTGAGTATAAAACATCACAAATTTACTAAATGGTGTATTCAAATCTCAAATTTAAAATTTATACATACATTAAAATAAAATTAAAAATATCGACGTTTCGACCAACTTCTATGGTCATCTTCAGGAAAAATAAATTTGGTCATAATTTCCTGAGGATGACCATAGGAGTTGGTCGAAACGTCGATATTTTTAATTTTATTTTAATGTATGTATAAATTTAAAATTTGACATTTGTATACACCATTTAGTAAATTAGTGATGTTTTATACTCACGTCTGTAATGTAGTACTGTTTCATGGTGTAATCGTCCAGCATTTATATTACAATACTTCATTTTTTAAATTACATATATATATATATATATATATATATATATATGTAATAATAAAAAATTTTCGCCCTATTTCTTTAGTTAAATTATTCCAAATTCTTCAATTCTTTTTTCCCTCTCTTTTTAAAATATCTCTTAAATCTATTTTGTATTTTATTCCATAACTTAATCAAAATATTCTGTTATTTATCATTCTAAAAATCTTAATCTGTTAAAAGCTACACGTATTTATTAAAACCTTATTCTCTTAAATTGCAACACTGCCTCTAAACGCACCTGCCTAATTTCTTCTTTTGAGACATTTAATTTTTATTCTTTGGAACTTTTATAATACCATTTTTATTTCTATTTAATTCATTCGGCATCCCATGAGTCCAAGCGGTTTTCGCGCCCAAAGGCCTTTTTACCTTTTTAATTTGCCGCTTCTGTTAAAGAGTTTTAATCATACGTCAGAGACACGTCTTCGTGGCCTCATTTTTTCATCCATTAGCGAGAAAGCTCCGCCTTCTTTATCCCCCTAGCGCCCTCCGAACATGGATGCGAGTGGACCAGCTTGTTCGCGCGTTTTGTACCTTTGGGCCAAATTTTGAAGTATTTATACGGTTACACTGGCTTCGGAGACAGAATTTACACGAATTAGTGGTTGTCATCTAATTGCCGTCACTGGGGAGTCTACACTAATGCATCGGTAGTATGTTCTTCAAGCTCCGCTAATTCTTCAAGATCTTCAAATGTGTTCAGTTTTAATGAAGCGAAAGTTGGTGGAGTTGCTTTCATCTCTGTGATCACAATAAAGCCACTGCTCATCTATTAAGTTATTAAGTCTTCTTTTTAATGTTTTTGGGAAATTTCTTCTGGATTTCACTGCCTCTGCTCAATTTTTACGACTGCTAATACACTACGATTCCGATGTGATATACTTCGAGATTTGTCTTCATGGTGAGCGACTCGAAGTGATGCCCTGTCCGGGTGTCATGACTACATTTCAACGATCTCGACTGCGGCTACCTCGATATGATTATCAGGTAATTTTAGTGGTTTCGGACTGAGATGTTCCGATTGTCTGGTGGAAAGAACGCTCAAGTCGACAGCAATAGCGATCGTCTATAATGTGCCAGTTTTCGACAGGAATGTATCAAAAAAGCCGGTCAGGATAACTGATGACCTGTGTAATAAAAACATTTTGGAGACTTCCCAGTGATATTGGAGAACAACTACCGATTAGTTGTCAAATTATCACTCATAAGTGTTTATAAATTTATCCCAGAAGTGACGTCTGTAAGTTAAATTATTCTTTTATTTTTATTGATTTCTTATTTTATTGATTTGTTATTATTGGCTTATATAGAACAAAAATTGTTCTTAGAATACTTTAGAAGAATTTTGTTCCTTTTATCCTGAACATTTAGAACTTACGAAATTTAATATTTATTCTTATGTATTGTTAAAAAATTAATTTTATTTGGTTAAGCTCACAAATATTACTGAAAGTTTTGAACTGCTCTGATATTTATTCCTATATTACTTCATTTTACAAGAGTAACTTCATTTTATGTTCTTATTTTATCATTTAATTATAGTCCCTTTTCATTCGGTGATATTTATTCATAGGAAATAATTTCTATTTATTGAAAAAATATATGAGTAATCTCTTTTAAAGTAACATGTATTGAACATATTCTATGCCATTCTAAAAATGCATAGAAATTTATTAGATTATCTGAAATTACAGCTTCACTGATTGCATAATAATCGCAAAAATAGCTTTTGAAGTTTATTAATGTGAAAAAAAAAAATATGTTATCTCAAAAGAAAGTTGAGTAACATTGAAAGGGTAAAATTATTGTGCAGTTAATTTATTTGTTTATTTTATTACTTTTGTTTTTTGATGCTATATTCTGAGAGTACAATTCAAGAGCCAAAAAAATTGTTCTTACGAAATAATGATACTTATTTTAAAAAAGTGTTTTATTTATTTCATTCTAAATTGTGATATTCATATATAGTGGATCTATTTATAGAAAGATTATAGTAGTAGTTTACATTTACTATTTAAGTGAAATGAATTTTAATATGAATTGGACTTTTTTACTGTTGAATATTATTTAGTTTGTTATTTAAATTATTAAGAGTTAGATATTTACAGTTGTTGTTAAGTTAAAGAATTCTTTATACATTGTTATTTTTTTTACATGTTATTAAAGTCAGGGTTCGTTAAAGTTATTGTTGAAAGTAAAGGTACTCAAACCAAAATGGCTGAAAAAGAGCTTAATGTTATTATTTTTGACCCAGAAAGTGGGATGAATGTTGTGTCTTGGATTAGACGCTTTGAAGGATCAGCCCCTCCAGATAAAAAAGGGTGGAAAATCAACAATATTTCCAAATATTTGAAGGGCGAATCATTAAAGGTGTATGTTAATGAATGTCTAGATTGTAAAGAGTATGAAAAAATTGCTGAGATCTTAACTGAAAAATTTCTGAAAGTAACAGTTCCCCGTTTTTCTGATTTCGCCTCGCTGAAATTGCATGACCTAAACAACTTAGAAAATTATTTCCGTCAGAAAATAGAGATAGGTCGACAACTTAAACTATGTGAAACTATTATTTTACAAGGATTGACAGATGGCTTAAAACCTGAATACCAGAACTATTTAATAGTAAATCCTCCTGAATCTACTACCGATTGGTATAGATTAGTTAAACAACTTGTTGTCATTCCATCTCATTCTAGCAGTAACAATAATAGTAATGTTAGAAATATGTCTCAAAATTACAGACCTTTTTCTCAACCAATTAATTCACCTAGACATTGGATTCGCCCTCAACCTAATTACAGGAATCCAAATTTCCAAGCAGCAACTAATTTTAACCCTTCAACGTCCAGGTTCGTTAGTCCCAGATTGCCTGTCAATCATTATCAAAGAAGGATTCCTAGTCGACCATGTCGAATGTGTTTAAATAGAGGTATCCAAAATGCTTATCACTGGGAGAGGGATTGTGTATTCAATGTTAGACCTCTGCAATCTTCTGCACCCCCTCTTAGTCAACCACAACCATCTACTGATAATATATGACAGTTAATTGTATCAGGATATGTAAATAACAGGGAACTACCTTGTGTGATTGACTCTGGCTCAACCATAAGTATTTTGCCTTTTAAATTTGTTAAATTCTTAAATGCTAAAGTTATAAATATTCCACCTGTTATTATTGGCCAAGCCAAAGGAACTGTTGTAATAGATAAAGCTTGTAATTTATTGTTTAAATTAGGTAATGTGCAACAAAATATTAGATTTTTAATATGTAATACAAATTTAGATTATGCTATACTAGGTTTAAAAGAATGCTGTAAGTTTAATTTAATTATTGACTGTGCTACATGTAGAGTATTACAAGGAGACCTTGTTTTAAATGAATCTAAGAACATATCCAGTGATAAATTAAGGTTACTTCATTTTAATGTTAACTATGATTATCAGAGAGTGCAACCCGATTATGGAAAGATCATATCTCCTCAATTCTTTGTTCCATCTAATGTTGATAATTCTAAATTAATTGGGGAAATAAATTCTATAGAAAATGAAACTTTAAGGGAAAGTATAAGGGATTATTTAGATATATTTTCTAAAAATAAATTTGATGTCTGGAGAATTAATATCGAACCGCAACGTATTCTTCTTAATTCTGACCTACCAATATCTCTGAGGCCATACAGAACTTCCCCTTTAGAAGAAAAAGAGATTTCGGATCAAATTCATTCACTATTAGATGCTGGTTTAATTAAAGAGAGCAATAGTCCCTATTCTGCCCCTGTTACATTAGTAATGAAAAGAGAAGAAGGTAAAAAAACTAGATTATGTGTTGACTATAGAAAATTAAATGCCATAATGAAAAATGACGCAGAACCCCTACCTCGTATCGATGGAATTTTAGATAAACTGAGTAGTGCGCAGTATTTTTCAACTTTAGATTTAGCCTCTGGCTACTGGCACATACCCATACATCCATCCGATACTGAAAAATTGGCTTTTGCTACCAACTTTGGGCTCTTTGAATGGTTAGTTCTGCCCTTCGGGATTAAATTAGGCCCCCCGATATTTAATAGAACCCTTAGAAGAATACTTACTAAATACAAAATAGACTTTGCTTGCCATTATTTTGATGATATCATTATTTTTTCTTCCTCATTAGAAGAACATATGCAACATTTAAACCAAATATTTGAATTATGTAGACGCGAAAACATTAAACTTAAACTCTCTAAATGCAATTTTGTCCAAAATAAAATTAACTTCTTAGGATATACCATCCAGAATGGCACATTAACTCCTGCTAATGCTAATATTGAAGTAATAAAAAAACTAAAACCCCCTTCAAATGTAAAGGAACTTCAGAGATTCTTAGGATCTATCAATGTTTATCACAAGTTTATAGATAAATATGCCGAAATTCGAGTCCCTCTTAACAGATTACTCGGAAAAAATACACTATGGGAATG
The DNA here is from genome assembly GCA_963931845.1 of Maratus michaelseni. Lineage (NCBI taxonomy): Eukaryota > Metazoa > Arthropoda > Arachnida > Araneae > Salticidae > Maratus > Maratus michaelseni. The sequence goes on from OZ007595.1 coordinate 135,656,356, forward strand.
GAATACAGATTGTCAAAATTCTTTTCAAAAATTAAAAGATGCCTTAATAGCCAAACCTATCTTAAAAATTTATGACCCTAAGTTACCCCTCCATATGTTTGTTGATGCCTCACAGGTTGCAGTAGGTGCAGTCTTAAAACAACCTGATAGTAATAATTTTTTACATCCAATTGCTTATTACTCTAGAGGATTGAGAAGTTATGAGAAGAATTATTTTATTACCGAGTTAGAGTGTCTTGCCATCATTGACACCTTAGACAAATTCTATCATTATTTTCATGGTGTAAAATTTACCATTCATACTGATCATGCATCTCTTGTATGGTTAAAAAATACTAAACATTTGAGAGGCAGGTTATTTAGATGGTCTTTGAAGTTGAGCATGTTTGAATATAATATAGTTTACGAAAAGGGATCCACAAATGTCGAAGCCGACATGTTGTCGAAAAACCCAATTTCACATTTTATTCAACCACTTACTTTTCTTCTGGACGTTAAAGAAATTATAGAGAGGCAGGAAAAAGATAATGTGTGTGGTAAAAATTATCTAAAGGAAAATGGACTTATGATAGTAAAAAAGAAAGGTTTTAGAAAAATAGTAGTCCCCATGTCTTTAAGGAGAAAAATACTAAATGTTGCTCATGAAAAATTTGGTCATCCTGGTATCCAAAAAATGTTAAATTTAATCTCCCCTAATTATTATTGGCCTGACATGACGCAAGATATAACCAATTTTGTAAAACATTGTGATATTTGTCAAAAGAATAAAAAACCCAGACAGAAAAAATTTGGCTTATTACAAGCTATGCCCACCACAGATCAACCTTTTGAATGTCTTTCTATTGATACTGTGGGAGGATTCAATTATTATAACTCCACCAAAAAATATCTACACATCGTCATCGACCATGCTACTAGATATGTTTGGGCTTTCCCCTCAAAAAGTGTTACCACAGAAACTTATACTAATTGTCTAAACCAAGTTTTTAATATTCAAACACCACAACAATTATTCTGTTTTAATAAAATTCTTAATGTCCAGACCCATCAAAAAGTGTTAAGTGATAGAAATGCAGCCTTTACTTCATCTAGATTTAAAAAATTTCTGCGAAACCACAATATTAAGCAACGTTTAACCACATCACATCATCCTCAAACGAATGGCAAATGTGAGAGAGCGAACCAGACAATAGTTACTAGATTGAAGTGTAAAGCCAATTCTACTAACTCCAAAATTCCTTGGACAAAAATTTTGACAGAAGTAGTTAATGAGTATAACAATACCCCTCATTCTATCACTAAATTCCCTCCTGCTTACTTACTTTTTGGCCAATTACCCTATGATTCTCCTCTTCAACAAAATTATTACCCTCCTGTTCAAGAAGCCCTTAAACTTGCTAAAAAACGCACTGATGAATTCTATTGGAGAAGTAAAAAATATTATGATCGAAATTATCTAGAACCAAAATTTGAGATTGGAGATCTTGTAATTTATGAAGAGTTCCAATATCCTAATACCAGAAAACTTTCACAAGTCTTTAGTGGTCCTTATCAAATCCTTAATAAGTTATCTCATGTCAATTTTGAAATTGATAGACAAATTCAAAATAAACCTACTGAAATAGTACATGTATCAAAATTACGCCCTTATTATCCTCCTGATCAATTAAAATTATCCCATGAGAACCAACAACAAACTAATGTTAAATTTATAGTTTCGTCTTGATTTTAATATAATCCAAAAATAAACGAAATAAAATAAATTAATAATTAACTAATCAATTCTCTTCTGTATAACCGTGGTGTTCTTGATTGTGCACACGAGAGTGTCACTGTTGAAGTTTCCACTTGAGTCAACTTTTTATGCTGGCGTAATTTAGTTGATTTAAGTTAGGAGTTTCTGATACTGAATTGGATTAGATTAGAATAATAAATTAAACAGTATTAACTAAACTAATAAAATAAACTGGATTAAATTATATCTTAAACTAATCAAATATGATATCTTAATACTAATTGAGAATTGTCCAACCTTTCTTAATATGCTACAAGGTCCCATTTTTTCATTTCACAACTTATGTTTTCTTGTTTGACTGAAAGCAAGATAGTTACATAACCATCATCTACACAATAATGATTGTTTTCACGAATTTTTCTTATTTATTCCTTTTTTTGTATTATGTATTTTATTGAGTATATTTCATACCTCATTCACTACTATATGGATGAGATATTAATTATATACTTAAGAAAGTAATTAAAGAAAGAGTGTGATATTTTTGAATTATAATGCTTGTTATTGCTGAACTTATTGTTGAATATTATTATTATTAGTTATACTATTTATAATTTGATATTGAGATTAAATATTACTTGAATTTTAATACTACTTGAATTTGAATATGTTGAGATATATAAATTTTTACTTCTAGAAGTAAACAAGTAATAAAGTAGTAAAGGTAATGGAAGTTATAAAGGTAATAATAGTAATAGTAATTTTGATGTTGAGTAAAAAACTCTTATACTGCTTACATTACCTATTTGCCTTTTTAGGTAATTACCATTTGTCAGACAAACTATACCATAACAAAATACTCATTTCTCTTAAGTTTTTCTTAGCATTCCATTCAGGACTGAGTTTTTCAGACAAACATAAGTTTAATATTTGAAAATTAACTTATGATTATTGTTATTGTTAAGTATTATTATTTTAAAATTTTTATTGTTGATATTCTTCTTCTTATTATTATTATTGTATTATTTGTGTTTTATTGTTGTTAATATTAATCTTAGTACTATTTTCGAGTTGTTGCTAGTAAATATAAAGCATTCAGATGAACTTTAATTCTGAAATAGACTTTCATAAGGAAGATCAGTAAGATCTAAAATTTGAAGGATTTTTCTCTTTCAATTTGTAAACTGTTCAGTTTGTGAGGTATGCAAATAACTTTTTTGGATGGACTATCACTCAGACGAGAACTGAACGACAAATTAAGCAACAATTCTACAAGCAATTTGCAACAAATTTTGTAAGATGATACTCTGGAAGTATGTTATCTATTATTTTAAATTGTTACAATTCTTTTCTTATTTTGTTTAATATTTTCTAAAGCTTTTTATGTCATTGTTAACAAGATTAATATCTTGTAATTGTATTTTTATTAACAACTCCACCAATTCGCGTTATAGTTAATAAATTTAATGTTATTGGGCATTAATGAATAAATTTTGGAAATGTACTTATTTTGACTTCCTCCAGTTGATAAATTGTAATCCAAGTCCGTGTAACATTTCCCTTCAATGAACTTGCAGGTCATATGACCTACCGGTTCATTCGTCTTTTTGGGTGGGGGGATATGTAATAATAAAAAAATTTCGCCCTATTTCTTTAGTTAAATTATTCCAAATTCTTCAATTCTTTTTTCCCTCTCTTTTTAAAATATCTCTTAAATCTATTTTGTATTTTATTCCATAACTTAATCAAAATATTCTGTTATTTATCATTCTAAAAATCTTAATCTGTTAAAAGCTACACGTATTTATTAAAACCTTATTCTCTTAAATTGCAACACTGCCTCTAAACGCACCTGCCTAATTTCTTCTTTTGAGACATTTAATTTTTATTCTTTGGAACTTTTATAATACCATTTTTATTTCTATTTAATTCATTCGGCATCCCATGAGTCCAAGCGGTTTTCGCGCCCAAAGGCCTTTTTACCTTTTTAATTTGCCGCTTCTGTTAAAGAGTTTTAATCATACGTCAGAGACACGTCTTCGTGGCCTCATTTTTTCATCCATTAGCGAGAAAGCTCCGCCTTCTTTATCCCCCTAGCGCCCTCCGAACATGGATGCGAGTGGACCAGCTTGTTCGCGCGTTTTGTACCTTTGGGCCAAATTTTGAAGTATTTATACGGTTACACTGGCTTCGGAGACAGAATTTACACGAATTAGTGGTTGTCATCTAATTGCCGTCACTGGGGAGTCTACACTAATGCATCGGTAGTATGTTCTTCAAGCTCCGCTAATTCTTCAAGATCTTCAAATGTGTTCAGTTTTAATGAAGCGAAAGTTGGTGGAGTTGCTTTCATCTCTGTGATCACAATAAAGCCACTGCTCATCTATTAAGTTATTAAGTCTTCTTTTTAATGTTTTTGGGAAATTTCTTCTGGATTTCACTGCCTCTGCTCAATTTTTACGACTGCTAATACACTACGATTTCCGATGTGATATACTTCGAGATTTGTCTTCATGGTGAGCGACTCGAAGTGATGCCCTGTCCGGGTGTCATGACTACATTTCAACGATCTCGACTGCGGCTACCTCGATATGATTATCAGGTAATTTTAGTGGTTTCGGACTGAGATGTTCCGATTGTCTGGTGGAAAGAACGTTCAAGTCGACAGCAATAGCGATCGTCTATAATGTGCCAGTTTTCGACAGGAATGTATCATATATATATATCAATATCTCTTTCCAACATTATATAATTTCTCAAAAGATTATTTTAAGGTAAATACTTAATACGATTTAGTAAGAAAATATAAAAACCATTAATCCTTATGATCAAATGTCTCTAAAGGGCATTAAATATTTATAGAACATTTAGCCTTGAAAGAGGATCAGATATGTTGAAAAACGCTGTGGTATCTTTCAATAAAATAAATATATTTTTGTTACACTTAAGAATTTCAGGCTTTCATCCACTTTTGAAAGGCGTCCAATGACAAATATTTAATTACCCATGTAATGAAACTTTATGATTTTAGAGACAGAACTTGATCTTTTACATTCATTAAAAAAATATTTGTATAAATATTTATTCACCATTAGTATATTTACTTTTAAATTAATAAATTTATTTTAAAATTATTGTGCGTTATTTTCTGAAGATTGCTTTAACACAAAGATTATATAGATGGTAATAGGATATAAAAATTATTATTCAGCTATTATATAAAATAAAATAAGATCATTTATTCGTTTCACCAGGGAGAATTTCAACATTCAAGGTGGCCACTTACACAAGAGAATGCAATGGAATGTGGCGAGGTTTTGCATGAAGGAAAGAAAGAAAGAAGAGATAAGGGCATTAGAAATACCGTCATTTTGTAAGATTTACAACTGAGCCATAGAAATGAAGGAGCGTAGAAGAAACCTTTATACGTTTCTTTGTTTAAATACGGACTCTAGGTCTAATTTAATTTTTTCATCTCTCTTATTTCACTGTTAAGAAGAAAATGATGGGCTAAATATATAGCTCGAAAATTATAGTAACTATTGCAATGTTCGCCAAATTTTTCGGGGAAAAAGAAAGTCATCATGATACTTCAAATTTTTAATTGCTTAAGAGGCCTATAGCCAACATAGTGAAACATTATCCAGGCTGGGCTGGAACCCGGGTCTTCAGTATAGCGCACTGACGTTCTACCAACAGAACCACTTGGAACGATACCCAGCCTGGCACTTCTCATTATCACATATTGGCAAGGTTACAATCACAGCACACGATGGAATATTTTTCCGTGAGCCACCAACCCTGGACCAAACACGAAACTAAAGAGAATCCAGCATAGATAATTGAATAAATCTATTTTAATACTTGGAAATTTTTCCATAGAACATTTCTCACGACTTGCATTCATAATATTTCAAATTTTTAATTGCTTAAAAGGGCTGTAGCCAACATAGTGAAAAATTATCCAAGCGGGACTGGAACCCGGTTCACCAGTATAGCCCACTGACGTTCTACCAACTGAACCACTTAGAACGATACCCAGCCTGGCACTTCTCACTATCACATATTGGCAAGGTTACAATCGCAGCAAAATATGGAATATTTTTCCATAAGCCACCAACCCTGGGCCAAACACGAAACTAAAGAGAATCCAGCATCAATAATTGAATAAATCTATTTTAATACTTGGAAATGTTTTCCATAGAAAATTTCTCACGCCTTGCATTCATAATATTTCAATTTTTAAATTGCTTAAAAGGCTTATAGCCAACATAGTGAAAAAGCAATTAAAATTTTGCTTTAATATTATGTTGATAATATCAGTTGAATTTTTGTACGTAGTTCTTGTTCTTAAGAATTACTAGTTCTTCAGATGTTTTGACTTCAGTATTGTCATTTTTCCTTAAGAAATATCCCGTCTGTAAAATGACCCTGATAAAGGTAAGACTGAATATTTTACGTCAGGTTTATGGCATTAAATTAGTTTTAGCATTGAGATAATTAGAGAAATTAATAGTAGTGATTAGTTTAATTTTGTGCGTATTTTTATGATTTTTTTACCTTCAAGGGTATGACGAATAACTGTAAATTCGAGAATCTTTATAATTTCTTTCCTTCTTGTATTAACCAAGTTAGACTCTAATAAAAAATTATTTACGAATTTTAATAAAATATTTTTTTTCTGGTATAATTTTTATGAAATACCTTTAAAAAGCAGCATATATTGAAATAATACATAATATATAACATATATATTTATTAGAAATATGAATGTACTTGTTGAAATACCGTCTCATAATTTGTTCATAAATATTATAGGCAAGTTTAAATTATTTCCGGACAACAGATTTTAATGTAATTATAGACGTGAATCATGTCATTTTTAATATTAATATATCTGGATTATTGGCATTAATGTTATCAAAATGAGTGTTTATAATAACTTAATCAACTATGAGAGCTAGAAAATTTAAAAATTCCAACTAGAAAATATCAAACAAGATTTAATTGTTGAAACTTTGTATAAAACATCTGAATTTATGTAACCAGAAATTCTCTTTGAAAGTTGTTCTATAGCTTGCATTGTAAGATAAAACGGTGAGCATCACATCAAAATTTTTAATTTTAGTTTGATTGCTGGAACTTTTATATTTTAAATAAAATGTCGAATTATGGACAGAAGTGCACGTCTACATTCTATAAAAATTATACAGGTGTATATTAAAACAGATCATATCTAGAGCATCATCTAAGCATGTTCGGCTTATATTTAGTAGACGTACCGCTGTATAGCCACTTGTACAGACTGTCGCTTAAATAATTTGTTATAGCAAGAATGCAGGAACGACCAATTGTGTCATACGAGATTCTTATCTGAAATAGGCATAATTGATTTACCACATAAATTTCTGTCTTGAGAAAACATATTCCTTACCCGTTAAATGTCGGGCAATAAAGAGATGAATCCATTTTTTTCCAATTTCCGATTGTCCATGAATCAATTACAGATTTACATCATTTATTACCAATATAACTTAAATACGTATACATATTTAAAGAAATACAATTTACTCATTCGCTTATAGTCATGACTATAATTATCTGCATATGCATGCTTTTTGATCAAAACTGTCAAAATAGATAGATGTTTTTGCTTTGGATGTTAATGTTTCCGTTTTGAAGTATTCTATAAATATAATAGTCTTTTGACAATTACATGCAGTTTGAATATTTTTTTCTACATTAAATACATTTGAAATCACTACCTCATGTCGAGCTTGAACCATTATTTATTTAATTTGCACATGTACATATCTGCAAATAAGATTTATTTCATGACGGAAATCGCATTCATTTTACGTAGACAGAAAATGGCAAGAAATCTACATACGTATATTATACCTGTATGCATGTGCCATTTATCGAGAATCATTGTATATTAAATTATGTTTGTACTTAACATCAATATATTAAAGGCGTTTAATATTCAACTTAATGATTCATTTTCACTAGTAATAATTTATACACTATCATTAATTTCCAAAGTTGCGTGGCTTATATTTAGTAGACGTACCGCTGTGTAGCCACTTTTGCAGACTGTCGCTTAAATAATTTGTTATCGCAAGAATGCAGGAACGACCAATTGTGTCATACGAGATTCTTATCAAAAATAGGCATCATTGATGTACCACACAAAATTCTGTCTTGCAAAAACATATTTCTTACCCGTTAAATTTGCCAGTATAAAATGTCGGGCAATAAACAGATGATTTTTTTTTAAATTTCCGATTACCCACAAATCAATTACAGATTTACATAATTTATTACGAATATAACTTAAATACGTATACATATTTAAAGAAATACAATTTACTCATTCGCTTTTAGGCATGAATAAGATTATCTGCATATGCATGCTTTTTGACCAAAACTGTTAAAATAGATAGATATTTTTGCTTTGGATGTTAATGTTTCCCTTTTGAAGTATTCTATAAATTTAATAGTATCTTGACAATTACATGAAGTTTGAATATATTTTATATTTTAAATACATTTGAAATCTCTACATCATGTAGAGCATGGTAAAGCTGTAACCATTATTTATTTATTATATTCGTACATGTACATGACTGCAAATAACATTGACTTAGTGATGGAAATCGTATTAATTTTACGTAGACAGAAAATGGCAAGAAATCTATATACGTATATTATATCTGTAAGCATGTGCCGTTTATCGAGAATGATTGTATATTAGATTATGTTTGTACTTAACATCAATATATTAAAGGTGTTTAATATTCTACTTAATGATTCATTTTCACTAGTAATAATTTATACACTAACATTAACTTCCAAAGTTATGTGTCATGTGCAATAACTAATACGTGAATCTGATATTAAGCATGTTAATCGTATATTGCACGACATATTGTCAAGTGTGTCACACACATGTCACATACACTTTCTATTATCTAATAAAAAGATGAAATGGCATTTTTAAAAGATATTTTTTGTTTTCCTTTTATTTATATAGTTTAGTTAAAGTATAGTTATCAAGTTTCTGTATTTCTATAAAATATCAATTCAACCTATTTTATGTTTTATTAAAACGTGCATATAAGATGAAAATCCTTTTAATGTAACTATGTAAATACGTGTTAAATGAAAATGCTTTTCAAGATAGTAAGTATTTAAATATTTGTTTTTTAGTATCTGTACATTAGGAGGATATACTAAAGTTTAAAATTCATAATGATTTTATCTATATTAGGATTCAAAAAGCATAAAAAATAATCAGATGTTCAGTTTTTAGGTGCGTTCGTAATTATATAAATGCGTAGCACTTATTGTCGTCGCTTGGTCCGTCCGACTGTCCGTTCGTCCGTCCGTCTGTCTGTCCGTCCGTCCGTCTGTCTGTCCGTCCGTCCGTCTGTCTGTCCGTCCGTCCGCATATAACAACGCAAAAACTACCCAACCGAATGGTTTGAGATTTAAGATATATTATCTTTGCAGAATTTTGTCGAGACATTTCAAATTTTATTAAAATCGAATAAAAAATTTAGGAGATATTAATAAAAATATTTATTATGAAATTTGAATTTTTTTTTTTAATCGGTGCTTTCTTGTTAGAGGAGCTTCCGATGGATGTTAAATCGTCAAGCGACCGAGACACTTATTTTATTACAGAAATTAATCTGCAGACGATATAATTCATTTCACAGAATTAAAAATCATCTAGGTCTGAATATTTATATAACTAGCTACAGTACGAACACACCTCGTTTGTCACGTTTGACGTACAATTTCCAACTTGTTATATCTATAATATTTTTCTACGAACTATAATAATGTCTGTAAAAAGAGTTTTTATTATTTAAAATACATACGTATTTTATACATATGTAACTTGTATGTAACTTGTAAAATGTATTTTATACTAATACTAAGTTATGTTTCTTCATCTAAATCTTTATTGTTGATTGCACTATTAAAGTGTATTACCCATATATTAAGCTCTTCAGAAATACTAAAAATTATAGGGAAATTCCAGCATTAGAGATCTATTTAAGATTCGTAATGTTGCAAGATTGATTTTCTTTTTTTTAATATTAACAAAGTTTTTAATAGAAAAAGTTAGTTTTCAGCACATAAACAGAGTTGCCAAGTCTCCGGCTTTTTTTCCACACCAGTAATTGTTTAGAGAAAAATGTTGTTCTTTCAAATCACAGAATGCTAAAATTAAATAAAGGAACATTTTCTGTACTAAAATACTGGTATCCAAAAAGCCGGAGACTTGGCAGGTCTTCATAAAGTTGGTGGTAAACAGCAGCATAATCTAAAAATTCAGTTGCAAATTTAGTACAAAAAAGCGCTTTCTAAAGGAATAGTGTTATTAGCAGTATTAAAAGTATCTGTCAATTATAATTAAAACCTGAAACAAACAGTAAAATACAGACTATAGGTACGGTGCTATGAAAGAATCTGTACATTAATAACACTTTTTTCAAACAAAATCTTTTTAGATTTTTTTGTAAATTTTGTAGAAATCTACTCCAAAGGTTGTTTCTGTTGTAAATGTAGTACACAACTGTCGCGAATATGGGTAAATTAGGCAATACTGACATTCAAAATTTCCGAGTTCAGACAATACCGGTATTAAAAAATCCCTGACGGCTCGGCCTACAGGCACAGGTAGATTTCGAAGACGCAGACGGTGCGGCGCCTGTCTGTTGGGAATTGCGGAAGAAATGACCTTTTTGCCATGATGCAGCAGTTGGAACCGCCTACTTCGAAACCTAACTTGTTTGCAGGCGGAACCAGCAGGGATTTTTTTTTTTTGCTATAAGAGTTGGTCTTATAAAAAACTTATCAATATAAAAGTTTTAGATAATATTAAGAGGATTTATAATAAATTTAAGCGGATTTGAAATCTTGGGAATTGATGAAGTTATGAATTTTTTTCTTCTAAAACCCCCGTCCCCCCCCCCTTGGGGTCATTTTTAATTATATCAAAAATATGTCATACATACATTTTCGGCCCTTCTCCTAGAAGTAATAATAACTTTAAACGGATTCGATACGTATAAAATTAAGAAATTATGGGGGGGTTTCTGTTTTCACAAAAAGCCTCCCCCCATCCCCCCTTAGTTCGATTTTGCCCATTAACGAACTTGACCGAGATTTAATGCCCCTTGATTTTATGTATCAGTTTCGAAAAGATGCGGGAGTTGGAACCGCCTACTTCGAAAAATAACTTGTTTGCAGGCGTTTCCGGCAGGGATTTTTTTTTGTTTTTAATTTTTTTTTGTTTTTGATTTTTTTTTGCTATAAGGGTTGGTCCTATAAAAAACTTGTCAATATAAAAGTTTTAGATAATATTAAGAGGATTTATAATAAATTTACGCGGATTTGATATCTTATGAATTGACGACGTTAGGATTTTTTTTCTTTGAAAACACCCCCTTCCCCCCCCCCCTTGGAGCCAATTTTAATTATATCAAAAATATGTCATACATACATTTTCGGCCCTTCTCCTAGAAGTAATAATAACTTAAAACGGATTCGATACGTATCATAATTAAGAAAGTATGGGGATTTTTCTGTTTTCACAAAAAGCCCCCCCCCCCCACCCTCCGCCTCTTGGTTCGATTTTGCCCATTAACGAACTTGACTGAGATTTTATGCCCCTTGATTTTATGTATCAGTTTCGAAGAGATCTGTGCAGAATTATTGCAGTTATCGTGTTCATAAAAAATTGACATAGATAGATAGATAGATAGATAGATAGATAAAGTTTTGAACTGGGGGTGGTTTTGGGTTCTGGGAGTCATAATCGGCGTAGATCTGCAAAAAAATTTCAAAAATTCCAACTTAGGTGAAAATGTAATAGGTAGTATTTCTTACGAAATCTACCTATAAACGGACCATTTGAGAGCTCGTTTTTATTAAAATAATTCTTGATGGCTGAAACTATGAATAAATATTTTTCAATTTGCTGTTACATAAATGTTAAATCTCATTTTCTTATTTCAAATATTTACCAATTTTATATAAGTTTAAATATAAAAATTTACTGTATTCCTAAGGCTATTTTAATAGGTCTAATATACTTTTTTAGAGTTTCCGCTCACTCATATGTATGTAATAGTCTTTTGTACATTTAGAACGGTCCAGATATCAGATTCTCTATATATTTAATTGATTTATTTATTTATTATTATAGATTGAAACATTGATATCTGTTTTTATCGCAGTTTTTGACTTTGCTTCTGCAAGTTTAAATTTTAAAAGTTTTAGAGCATATCCGTAGAAACTTTATTTCTTAATATTTTTCAGGGTTATTTCTACACTTAAAAATACTGTTTTCTTTTAAATTATCAATATTGTTTTTAGTCATATGCAGCAACCCCTAATCTATTCAATTACATCTATATTAAATACAAAAATTTACTGTATTCCTAAGGCTATTTTAATAGGTCTAATATACTTTTTTAGAAATTCCGCTCTCTCATATGTATGTACTAGTATTTTATTCAGTTAAAATAGTCCATATACCAGATTATATATATATATTTAATTTCTTATTATAGGTTGAAAAATTCATATCTGTTTTTATTGCAGGTTTTAACATTGCTTCTACAAGTTTAAATTTAAAAATTTTAAAACATATCCGTCGGAACTTTAAAATATTTTCAGGGTTACTTCCACATTTAAAAATATCTGAAAAATACTGTTTTTTTTTGTTTTTTTTTTTCTTTTGGTAAATCATCAATATTGTTTTTAGTAATATACAGCAACACATAATGTATTCAATTACATCTAAATTAAATTGCAATTGTTTTAGTATTTGACATTTATTATCCTTATATACATTCCAGAAATTATTTATAAATTTTTATAAATTTATATATACTTATATATATATGTGTGTAAAAATATATGTCCAATAGTATTACAGAAACGCTATTTCAACTCTCAAAAGAAATGGCATGAAGCCAAGATAAAATTCAATTATATGTCTGCACTTATATTTTCCCTGCTTTATCGTGTATATTTGTATGCATGATACTCGAAATGCAAAGAGGATTATCTCTTTTTAACAATGAAAAATTTTTCTAAATAAATAACTTTAATGTTCAAAATTTTGAATTAATAAAAATTTCCCATTCCAAAGCATTTTGTAGAATTATTGAACATACTTTAGAAGATTTGTGACATTAAACAGATTACAGGAAGATATTGTCTATTATAATAACCTATTTGCAACATTAACGTATGTATAAGACATCTCGGAAAATTTTTTTATACAGAAATTCCTAATAGAATGATGGGAATTCCGAAAAAGAATTTTTACTTATATCAAAATTAAAGTCAAAGTCAGTTGTCGCTAGTCTGTATACCTGGGTCATACTGTTCACGTTTACCTCAATTCTTACCAGTAAAATTTAAGTAGAGGTTATATTAACAGGAAAATAATATTTGGCAGTTCGTCTCACAGTCTGACAAGCGTGACTGTGAGGAAGCAATATTTCTGTATGCGACAGTATATCAAGGTGGTTAAAGCACTCCTCGTGTTTTGACAGCAAATTAACAGTGAGCGGGTGAAACAGCACCCCAGGACCTAATGATCCAAATGGGTTAATAAAATAATATTTATTGGGATTTTGTGAATATGTACCATTCTCATAAAATCCCCAATTTAAATGATTGTTTTTAGTATTTTATAGAATTAGACAATGTATAATTGCTTCAGAACATAAATAACAGCTTCAGAACATAAAAATATTTTAGAACTGAAACTTTGCCATTCGTGCGATTGAACATCATGGAGTAATATTGTAAAAAATAAACAATCCATTTGCAAATATTTTTGTTTTGGCAACGAATAGTTGTTTTGGAATATGATGAAATACAGTATCTATAACGAGGGCTTGAAAAATGCTTTCGCCAGGCAAACACTGGTGACCAAGTTATTTTCTCTGGTGACAAAGTTGTTTTACCTGGCGACTAAGTTTTTTAATCCGGCGTTTTTACTTCGCACAAAATGTTATCTACGAAATGAGCACAAACGGCATTTTGTCTCTTTGTCACTCCTGCCAGTGCGCAAAAAGCAGTGATCATCGTCTCCTATCGTACTGTTTCTGTGAGAACTAAGTTTAAGATGCATTTTTAATCTCATGCACAAAAAACTTCAGCTCTAGCCAGCTAGCATGTCACTTGTAAGAGGAAGGTTTCAATAAAACGGTAAGAAATACTATCAATCTGGCTTCTGCTGTATCTAAAATTGAATTCAATGCTAAAAGAGGCTGAAGGTTTTTTATAGATTAAAATAAGATTTTTGTTTAAAAATTAATTCATCTATCATATTTGTTTTAAAGAAAGACGGAGTGGGGAGGGAGGTGTATTTGTGACTGGCGACTGGAATGTTTTGCTAGAATGTTTTTCAATTAGATTTTATCAAATATGTAACGCTATTTCTATATCTTCGGTGTTTTAAATGAGTTTTGTAACAAGTGTTTTTAGTGGTACATTAATCCTTTGTGGTCCAGTGATACTTTTAAGTATCATAAAAGAAAATTTAATATAAAATTTATTTAATACGTCTATTAATCAAAATAGATTTTACTTTTCATACAAAAGACATTAAGGAAAGTAATTATTTAGGTACACCAATTTCTTAATTCTTAATTATAAGCATAAAGTTTTAAAAGTGTTGTCGTGGCATAGCCATTAAAGAATGAGTGTTTAAGTGAATATGCAAAAATACCGACATACGTATTAAAATGTTTGAGAAATTTTAGTGTTACTTCAGCGTAAAATAAATTTCTGTATCTAAGTAATAGAAATTAAATTATACTCAAACAACGTATAATTATGTTTAAGAAAACATAATAATTTTGAAAATGCAGTGAGACTTTTAAGCTATCTGCGATTTTAGAAACATTCTCATTATATTGAGAACGTTTTAGGGGTAAAATCAATAAGGAAAATTAAGAACCTACAACATGTCGAAATTTATGAACAGCAGAGGGGCACTTTTTATTAATTTTCTGTTATTCTCAAAAACGTTATGTTTTGGGGGGATTATCTGAGGTCGTACGTGATGTTGTTTATAAAATTAATGCAACAATTAAAAATAATTAATATTGTGTTTTTTGCATAATCGAACCGTAAGTTTTTTTAAACTGTAATAATTATTAACTAGATATCTGAAAATTGAAAACTTCATAGCAGAGGTCAACGTTTGCTGCCCTTTCCTCTGTAGATTCAATGTTATAGAAGGTTGCAACAGAAAACTGGTAATTTTGAAGCAACTCTTACAAAAGTGAAACAAAAATGAATTTTCAAGTTTTGCGTTTTAAAACAAAACGCAAATTAAATTGCTATTAAGCCATTAAGTGTCATTAAGCGTCCATTAAGCGTCCCAAAACAAAGGAGTTGAATTTCTGAAAACAAATTCCAGAAGTTAGCTCGAAATGTTCAGCGGATGGTTGTTCTATTTAGGCTGAATGCAGCTGCGTGTTTCTTTGCAGAATGCTGTAGGCTCCTTCCGATCGACGGCCGAACTGCTTCAGTGTATTCTGGAGCTCATTGAGTTCATTGTCCTCCTGGTGGTTTCTTTTATAGAGCTGAACACCTCTCTAAATTTTCGAGTAATCTATGACTTGGCGTGAAGGGATGCGACCATGACGCATTAAATTGTAACAACCTCTACCTTCCTTGTCATTATGAATCAGATGGTCACCATTCTTGTAATATGCCTTCACAGCAAGTGTATGCTACGAATTGGCCCGCTGCTCCATGATTACTAAATGACGGATAATTTTGTACGCTAGGGGTCGTCTTCCACTTTTCTACCATTTCCGCAAGGCAACCAATACTACTTTCAAAATTTCCTGTTTCCCTGTGCTACTCTGTATTAATACATAAGTAGAAATTAACATGCTTGCAGTTAAAATTTAAGAACTTTACGAAATGCTGTTATTGATTGCTGTGCCATTATATGCCAACAAGGTTTCTAAAATAATACATTGTCGTGTGAAAAATGAGTTTGACTACTTTGCGCATTTAATGAGCAAAATTGCTTATGAAAATAGAAAGAAATGTAAAATCCTGGAAATCCTATTTTCTTGAATGTTTATCTTATATTAAAATGATTTCTCGCATTTTTTACAGTGCACTCAGGTTAGAAAGATTACAAATATATTACTGCATATCATATGAAAAGAAATGTTGTAGCACATAATTTTCTAAATGGTCTTGAGTTAAACTCCAATTTGTAATTTTTTGTATGTCGACTGTTGTCTATTAATTACCTACAATATTTGAAATAAACACTTTGACATCACAAATATCAAAAATTTTAGAAAGAATGAAATATTTATTTTTAACCAAAACTTTATATTTAAAAATTGATAGAAGAATGCAGGATAACATAATATTCAATCAGATTTTCACAAAACATTAATCTGAACATCAACTAACTTGCTCATACATGGAGATGGAAGTTTCGTGTAATGTTGTACGGAAAAAATTCCCATAGCGAAGTGTGCATATATTATTTCTCTTCTTGTATGACATAAGCCTTACACAAGTTTCATCAATGCTTCTGAAATTGAGCAATAAATAGAATAAGTTTTCGATTATTTGGTACAAAAATCTATCTTTGACAGTTTTGCTTCCTATTACACCAGTGAAATGCTAAAAGATGTAAATTAACAACATAATATACATCAAAATAACTTTTATTAGATTGTTGACATGTTTCGGCAAACTCCGAGCCATTTTCAAAAACAAATGAGAATATTCTGTAATTACACGGTCATTGAATTTTTTATTTGAAATGCTATTATTTAATTTTCATGTACTTTTTAAAAACTATGCACGTTTTCTTTTATTTTTACTTGGTTGTTTATTTTCATATTTGTTACCATGGAGGTACTCGCGCCACAATTTCAGTAAGATAAAAGATGCTGCATCGTTACATAATGTATTTTTGCGTGTTACTATCTCTATGGTTTCTCTTATTATGGATGGATAGTATGGACTGCAGGAAAACATTATTTTACTTTCGTTGAAATTTATTTGAGGGGTTTCTTCTTGATATAATCTGGCCAGGGATGTGGTTTTTCTATTATACTTAATATCAGCTATATGGTCCTTTTTTCGGTATCTAAATTTCCTGCTTGTCATGCCTATATAGTCATTCTTAAATCCGTCTTCTTTAATAAAAGATATTTCATATACTCCTGAATGATTCTCAAAAGTAATTGGGTCAATTTTACTGCAAATGGTATTTTTTAATTTCTGAGGGGGTTTGCTATTAAGCAGATATTGAAACGTCTAATGCTAGCTACAAACATGTCAACATGACATGACATGTACATAACATGTCCACCTATTTGCACCTTTTAGCATTTAAAAAATATATATTATTACAAGGTGTTAAAGTTTATTATAACCCCAATGATAATAAAAATATTTTTTTTACTGCTTGAAATTTTATTCCAAGACTGTTTGATATCAGGTAATAAAAGTAAGATATTTCTAAAATTCAACATCGTTTCTTCTTAATAATACATTTTATATCTGTTATCATTGCAAAATGTGTTTATCATATATTTAAAAATAATTCAGGCATGAGAAAACAAAGTATTTAGAACGGTACTAAAATTAGGCAAGTTCTATAAAATTTATTTATAATTGTAGACAAAAAAATCTTAAAAAAAAAATCTCTGGTTGAAATGTAATTTAATTTTGGGAACCGTAATAAATTTTGTGGAATTAGAGCCATATTAAAATTAGTTAAGTTTTAAGAAATATTTTTTTTAATTCTAAGTCAGAATCTTAAAAAAAAATTAAAAGACCCTTTTCGAAATTTAATTCATTTTTGTGCTCTAAAAGTATTTTTCAAATGAATGAAGCGTATAAGACAGCGAAAAATAAATAAAAAAATAGATATTCGTCTCTGGTACATTTTTGTGAATAACATTTACTTTTACTTAATACAAATCTTATTTTAGCATAAACTTTGCGTAAAATAAGCTCAGAAGGTATTAATTACTTTGAACAATAACCCTATTTTTTTTTTTATTTTTTTTTTTTTTGTAAACTGTAGAATAGTTATAGAAACTCTTTTGAATAAAACGAATTTATTCGTATTCCTCTCCATAATATATTTCATTCTGACAAAATAAAAATTTACTTGGTATTATCTTAGTTATGAAAGATTTTCATTTTATATGTTCCAGTTGAAAACAGTTTCTTATAACAATAAAATTATTTTTATACAATAATAAATATTAAAAAAAAGTATATTTTGACAGATTGAATATATATTTCGTATTGTAAAATTCTCGTCTAATATTTTAATATTACTCTAAAGGAGTTATTTTTTTCTAATTTAGGGTTTTAATAATCTCATTCCTTATGTAAAAATAATGTTATGCAAAATGTGAAGCACTGAAAAATATTTTCATGACTATGAATTAAAAAAAATATTTTTTTTTTTCAAAAACATTTAAAGCAGCTCTACGAGAAAATACTAGTTTTAAAATACGATAACATACTGTCGAATTTTATTAGATATAAAACATCCTTAGACATTCTTTTGTAGAAATTTAATTAATGTTTGCAGGGAAATTTTCATTTCCTAATAAAAATTCGTTAGTCATGTAGTATACATTTAAAATTTAGATTTCCTTTTTTTTTAGTGCAAAATATACTGCATTATAAAAATTATATACATGAAACATATATAAAATTAATGAAATATTTACATTTTTCAAATAATGATTAACTTGGTTATTTCGACAAACACTTCCAGGAAAAAGAAATACGCATAAATATATATTATATTCAACTATTTCAGTAAAACAGTCGTTAACTCTGTACGATTTTACTATAGAATCAGATCTAAAATAATGCAATATTTCCTTTCTATAATTGAAAGGTATTGTTCTTATTTTCTAAAATAATAATAATAATCTGAAATATGTTTGATTGATATAAAAGGATGTGGAAGATTATTTCAATAATTTGTCTAGATTTTTGTTTATCTCTGGTGGGAAAGAGATTTTTCTAATTTGTACATAAATTACTAATTAATGTTTATTTTTCACTAATTTTCCTAGTACGCTAACGAATAATTTTATTATTTAAGTGCTAACATAACGGAGCTTTATTTAGTTTTTATTGGATGGGAAATGAAATTTCGTTTAAGAAAGATTTTGATAAGGAAAGTGATTCTGAAAAAGTTATTTTCATTAGTCGGGGTATCAGTGTACACGGAAGACTCATTTAGTATTCTACACTGGATAGCTCGTTTATATATTGTTTTAGCTCATTTAACGAAGTGATTCCTTTCGTTTGAGTGTGGGGGGGAGGGGGATGAGAGCCTGAATTGCATTTTTTTTTATGGGATAACACAAATTCAATATAAAATTAATTTTTAATAGAAATTAATATGTAATTACTTTTATAACTATAGATATACTATTAAAAATTTATAGGTAAATTCCATATATTAGGAACGTCAAATTCACCTTCTCATACTTTGAAAGAAATTGATATATTTTTCGGTAAGGCTAAAATAATTTCACATGGTTCACAGTATAATAGTTGCATAATCAGAGAGTCCCTAGAAATTTTGTAAAGAGGTGATAATACATGTAATGATGTACTGTCTTATCAGATTCCGCGTATTTAGTAAAATATACTTGATGTCACTGAGGTTTTCGGTTTTTGCTGACCCTCCCACAAGTTTTTAGTGGTATCGTCCCACCTTCCTTCACTGTGTCCATTTGATGGTTTGTTGGTTACGCCCGTTTACCACCTGACCGGTGCACTTATTCGGAACTGTGTCTTTCTACTGGTTTTATCATCTGATGAAGGCTAATGTTTAGCCGAAAGCGCTTATGTATACTGACATTTGATTTTACATCATAAATAATTTTAATGTTTTAAAACTGTGTTTTTAACTATTGCACCTATTTTAGTAACAAACAAATTTTTATCAATGTGTTTGCATTGTGTCTTTACATATAGATATTCCATTCATTAATATACTAATGCACTGAAATTTTTAAAACAAAATTACCAACAATTGTTTTATTTGCGATGTCGATATTTCGTGATCAGACATTTTGTTTTATTTTTTGTGATCTTTTATTACTAAATCATAAAACAAAAATGAATACCACAATTCTTAATTCAACACTTGAATTATGATCTAACAATCGATAAAATATTTTTTTTCGCACATGATTTCATTCCTGTACCACAAAGATTTAGAAGCTCATTTATAACGTAAGATTATCGAGCCATTTACTACTAGGCTTTTCAAAAGATTAATTCTCTGAAAATCTTTTATTTGCAGCATTTATTTCCAAATGTATATTAATTTTATTTCATGATATTGTTTTATATAATATTAATTGTTTTAAATATTAGTTATAAAGAACTTAAATATTAACATATTTATCGTGTTTTAAATTAAAATTTTCATTTGAATATGATTACTGCATTTGTCATATTAATTTCGC
This sequence comes from Maratus michaelseni, assembly GCA_963931845.1. Classification (NCBI taxonomy): domain Eukaryota; kingdom Metazoa; phylum Arthropoda; class Arachnida; order Araneae; family Salticidae; genus Maratus; species Maratus michaelseni. Next base: position 135,676,636 of record OZ007595.1, read on the forward strand.
AGATACATCAAAAATTGTATGTTTTTAATAAAACAAAACTGATTTCATCCAATAAAAATAAAGGACTTCTAAAATTCCTAGATCAGAAATTAATAAGTAACATTCAAATAAACCATCAATGTGTCCTTCCAGTCCCGTTCATGATTGTAAGTAAGTATTCAGAAATCCGATTTTGATAGAAAACATTTATAAACATTTATTTCGTTTAAAAAGGGATGAATGATAAACATGACAGGGTAATTAAAAAAAAAGTTCCAAGTCGTTTAACACTTGTAAGTTACTAGCAGGAAATCAACTTTAATATTGCTGTTCAAGACTACAGTTGTACTGCAGTGAATACTCTCACTGCAAACACCTAACAACCCGATCTTATTTCATTACATTTAAACAAATGTATTCTAACTCGCATGTTCGTACAACTTAAAATACCAAGATATATCTAATTCTCCAAACTCATTAACAACATAAAACTTCACAGTTTTGAAAGGATTTAAACGTTTACTCATGCATACAGATTTAGATACGAAAACAAGACTTTTTAACAATTTCCAACATAGTTGAAAAGTGTTTACAAATTCGGTTTGTCTGTGAGCCGTAGGTCTGTCTGTCCAAGCTCTAACTCCCGCAATTATACTCAGATTGCAATGCAATCGATATATGTTTTTCTGGTTCACTATGGCTTGATCGGTATTGAAAATGAAGTGTGCAGCATTTATAGTTCATTTACAGGAGCACTAAAAAGAATTTCGTCGCATTACGGTATATGCGGAAAAATCGTTTTCGGTGTACTTTAATAATGTTACACTATTTAAAACGGATTTAAATTCATATCTATTACTGAGGTGCACTACGCAATGCTTATTATTGAATAAAGTTTACATAGCATTCGTTGTTCCTTTACAGGGACTCACAAAATAATTCACTTACATTACTGTCTATCAATACTAATTGAATAATAATTGACGGAAGAGAGTTTTCAGTTGGTACATTTTAAAATTATCTCATTTTTTGCATTTTACTTGGTATACAGAAATGTTCTAGATCCTATACAGGGCTTCACAAAAGATCTGAAGTACATTTTATTTTATTGGCGGAATTTGCTGTTGGGAAATTTACAAATGTGCTAAGCGTTTCCTTACTGAAGTAAATTTTGGAATTCTATTTATACATATACAAATCTATATATCCAATAAAGGGATGTTGAATAGAATTCTGATACTTTTCCGAATATTTACGGAAATTGCTGGCATTGGGCTTTCAAATGTGTTATGCGTTTTCCAAATTTCGGATCTTGTTCTACTGTGTCTACAGCTAGAGGCGAAAACTGAGTTCGCTCGGATCACACGACTTGGAATTTCCACAGAACATCATTTTGCTCCACTCTACTCCAAAATGTTCAAAATATCAAATTTCACCATTAACAAAAACACTATCAATAATTCCAACATCAGCTTTCCAAGGCGATACACACATTTTTACAGAGGGATAAAAAACGGATGCGGGATTTTCAACCACTCTTGGCAAACAAAGTTGGACCCGAGAACTCTGTCTTCCAGGCTGAATTAAAGAAGCGATTTGTTGGTCTAACGAGGAGGTTTTTTAAATTTTTAATTTCAACAGATAGCATCTCGAGGCTCAAATGCTACTTCAAACTCTCATGTAAATACTATCTAGTATTAGAAATTATTCAACAATTACAATATTCATCAAAGGATTTTTAATTTAACTGGGTTAAATGACAATCAGGTGTCGTGGGTGATGAACTGGTCGATCAGTTGGCGATGTCGGCAACAGCTTTAAACTCTAAAAATGGAACTAAAACAACATCGGCATCATAGTTTGCAATTGCGCTGGTCCACAAAACAGGTGGGTCACGAAACAAAAGATTTCATACCGGAAGTCTCACAACACTTCCAAATACAAAACATGTACTTTTACTTATTTTTAATGAACCACGCACCATTTGAACAACACTTATATACAATAAATAAATAAACGTGACTCAGCACTGTGTATCTGTGAATCACAATCCACATTTTTGCACTACATTTTGAATTATACACTAAGTTCACATCATTACCACTTTAAAAAACCAAACAATATGAATTTACGTGATTGGCTGACCTACCTGCTCGACCGGCCAGTTCTTTTGAATAAAATAATAGATTGTATGAAATTTATAGAAAACAAAGAATTCCTTTTCTCAAATCCTTTACCTATTTAGCTTCCGACCAGCACTTCTCTTCTAACTCATCCGAACAGGAGATCTTTAACTTTTTCGATTTGTATTGTTGTATCAGATCTGGTAAATTCCGGCGTTTTTCCCACTGTAAATTTTGTACATATTTATCAGTTCATATTATTAGTTTGTTTTATTTTCAGTAATATCTGTAAAGTAATAATTATCAACTTATTTAGTAATACTGTACAACTATATCTCTTCACAAACATTGTATATTCTTTTCCAGTCATATTTCACCTTTGCCAAATTTGCTATGTTAAATTAATCTGCACCCTTAATACAGTTAAGTATGTAAAGCTACGCTTGGTTAGACACGTTTAGTTAAATAATTGTGCACTTTAAACATTGTGAAATCTGTCTAATCTTCAACACATTGTATGTATGTTAAGTAAGCAGTGGGTTTGTGTAGGCACCCAGGGATTGCACTTATACTCTAAAGCGAAATCTGTGTTCCATCCCTTGCTTACTTAGAAATCATCTTTCATCATGTTATACTGTGAAGTTTTGTTACAGTATTCTGAACGTATTGGAAAGTGTTTCATAATCTATGTTTGGCACATTCTTCTTCTTTCTTGTTTATTTAAGTGGAAACTTTCACAGATGATATCAATAAATCAGAAAAATTATTGCCTTATACCTATAACAAGCATATTATTCATATTTACAGAAGTCATGTAACAAGGATAATTACCTTCAAAATAGGCGCCCTAAAAATTAGTGTGACAAAATTATTCTGAATGAACACTATTTCAGAATAAGTCATTAACATTCTTATTATTATCATTGTTTGGTTAATGTAATACACTAATAATGTGTTATTCTGTGCCTGTATATTTATTAAATTTTCAACATGTTAAATATTACTAAATGTAAAAGTTCATGCATTTGTATCTATAGCTAAATATTTAATGTGTTACAATTATAATAATTTTGAAACAAAAGAGATAAAGTTGATTTAAACTATGGTTATCAAAATATATAGACAATTTTGGAATGAGTTTAATATGTGTTTTTTCAGAAAATTGCAGTAGATGAAATATTTTTCATTAAAACAACAAATTTCAACACAATGTTATAGAAATCTTCCTTAAAATAAATTTCTTTGGAAACAATAAATCTATTTATCTATAATAAATATGCTAATGTGTACAAAATATTTTTTGCTATTTCATTAACAAAATGTAATCACAAATAAAATACAAGTAAACATATCTAACTCAAAAAAGAAAATAATAAACAAATCTTAACATATTCATTTCGTTGTATTGTTTTGAGAAAAGCGTTCAATTTCGTTTTCTTTATTGGCCTTATATTATGATTCCCTGTGAAAAATGTATTAGTCTAAATTAATTCAAGAACAGAAGGAAAATACATAGTGCTCAATATTGTTCCGTTCTTTAAAAGGAGTTGAAAGAAAATGTCTAATTAATTGATATTTTGAAAAGCCAGAAGACTTTTATAATGAATAATATTCTGTGTAAGATTTATTTGAGCCAGCATTTTTTCGAAAGTCAACTTTTTAATGTCGCATGTATTACAGAATTCAAATTTAACTGAATCACTACTGATATCCAGTTTTCTTTTACATATTATATTCAATGAATTTAAATGTTAATATTCCTTTAATGGTCATTTTTCTAAAATTTGCAGATGTATTAAAATAAATATTGAAAAATTACATTAGCAATTACATTTTTAATATGCAATCAATCATTATCACTCATTAAAGATCCTTTGCAAAATTCAGTTTATTCTAAACTGGAATTTTACTTGCTTTTGCCGAAAAAAAAAAGAGAAAATTTAGAAAACGTAACTTAATTTAAATAACATTTTATAGTGAATTGTCTATCATAAAGCAAAAACAAAAAATATCAGTGATGAAAGAAAGTTATGGTGGGCTTAAAGTTACTTTATATCTACTGGGTTATTAATAAATATTGTTAAAAATATCTTAGTGTTCCATTTTGAAAATATTAACTGTATTCAACTTTTTTCACAAATTATTCTTTGAATTTGATAACTAAAATCCTATTGATATTCATGGTGATAAAATAAATTATATTATAAATGTAACCTACATGTTTAAGCGTTTAGTCGAAAATTTAGTGGAAAACAATTTTTAAAACACTAAGATTTAACATATATGTAATGAGCTCATATGTGGCTAATGAGAGTGAGAGGAAAAAATAGAAAATTATTAGCATACAAAATTTTGTTTATCATAAACATATATTTACACAATTTAATTATATTTCAACAAACAAAAGAAGCACTTATTCAACAATCATAAAAGTTATTACAATATTGTTAGTTTCAACAGTACCCAATTATTTGCAAATCATTTAATATTAAAAATAAAATGTCACATGTTTTTTTTTTTTTGTAAAAAATGATTGGTTATGCCATATCGAATAGTCCTTTAAAGAGAAATATATTTTCCCTGTTTGTGATAATTGACTACTTTGTGACGTGCGGCATCCATGTATACTTTTCCGAAATTATGTTTTATTAGTTATCATATTCTTACAAAATAACGAAAAATCATGCGTCAAGCATATATTATAAAGTATTTTCCAAAACATTCAGAAAACTATAATAAAATTAACCGTTTTATAAAGTAAATACTGATCTAAGTACACAATTTACAAAACGTATAATAGGGTAAATGTACCAATAGTCGGCCACTTAACTGCTTTTATATATATGAATCTTAACGTAGAATTTTTAAAAAAACGACACAACATTTTAAACAGTGATATATGTTAAAACATACGTTTCTTATTATGTTTCAGCAATTATTTTTAAAAAACACGGTAATGGTTTTTTGTTAGACAAAGTTAAGTTAAAAAATGGCAAGTTCTCCAACAGTCGACCACCTTTAATCTAATGTTCGGCCATCACTGAACCAATAGTCGGCCACTTCAGAATTTTGTTTTACCTGAAAAACGACTCTAACAAATTTGACTAAATTTTGCATTCTATCATTTTCGGTTATGAGAAGGTGATTAAGCTATCTCACATGTTCGAGAAAATTCAATTAGTGGGTCATTTAGGGTCACTGCAGGTAAAGCTAATTTTATTTTATCTAATAAATGGCTTTAACGATTTTGACTAAGTTTTGTATCCTACAGTTTTGGAATACAAGAGGACCACTGAACTAGGTCGCATGTTCAAGAAAATTTCATTAGTGGGTCATTTGGGGGTCACTATGGGTCAAATAAATTTTATATACAAAACGGCTCTAACGATTTTGACTAAATTTTATATCCTACCCTTTTGGGGTACTAAAAGACCATTGGGCTGGGTCACATGTTACAGAAAATTCGATTAGTAGGTCATTTTGGGGTCACTACGGGTCAAGCTAATTTTATCTAAAAACGGCTAAAATGATTTTGACTACATTTTGTATCCTATCGATTTGGTCTACGAAACGACTATTGGGCTGGGTCAAATGTTCGAGAAAATTCAATTAGTGGGTTATTTTGGGGTCACTGCGTTTCAAGGTAATTTTATCTTATCTAATAAATGGCTTTAACGATTTTGACTAAGTTTTGAGTCCTACTTTTTTGAGATACAAGAAAACCATTTGGCTGGGTCACATGTTCGAGAAAATTCGATTAGTGTATCATTTGGGGGTCACTATGGGTCAAGCTAATTTTATCTAAAAAATGGTTCTAACGATTTTGACTAAATTTTGTATCCCTCCGTTTTTTGGTACAAGAAGACCATTTGGCTAGGTCACATGTTTGAGAAAATTCGATTAGTGGGTCGTTTGGGGGTCACTATGGATTAAGTTAATTTTATCTAAAAAACGGGTCTAACGATTTTAAGTATATTTTGTATTATTCGATGAGTGTTTCATTTTGTGTTCACTACGAGTCAAGATAGCTTTATCAAAGAGACGGCTCTAACAATTTTGAAGAAATTTTGTATCCTACCGTTTTGGGGGGTACAAAAATACCATTGGGCTGGATCACAGGTTTGAGAAAATTAGATTAGTGGATCCTTTTGGGGTCACTACGGGTGAATGCATTTCATTGTGAATGAAGGTTGAGACAGTTGTTGAACATATGACAGTTAACGAAGCTGCAATGTTGGCAATATTTCGCTAACTTCGCTAGGTTTGGTGAAAGTGTTGCGACATTGGGATATTTAGCAGGAAAATTGACTTTCAAGATTACTAATGCCAAAGCACATGCTTTCCGTCAAATGAAATAATGTGTCAAGTTTCCGAATTTTCGCAAAATTATGGAGACATTTGGCGAACAGATTGGTTTTCAGAATCTGAAGGAATTTTCTAGAAATTCCCACTAACAGCGAGGATAAATGATTCAACCATATATCGTCCATAAAACGCTCTAAAAAGCAGAATTTAACCAATCAGGGTACATAGATCTGATTGTTATATGCTGTACAGGAAATTTATTGTTATATCGTGTTGAACACAGAGATAATTTTAATGAACGTAGCTCGGTCTTCTCAGATGTTTGTAAATAACTTAAAGTATAACTTTTTAGAAACAGCAAAACATTTTGAACAGTGCCATGTACAAATGCATACTTCTGAAAATTCTTCTGGGAATCTCAACTTATATCTCATAAGTGTTACTTTTTAAAAGTAACGTCCATCAAAACAACAATCATAAGCATTTTTTTTTATATATCATAAATGATTACTTTATGAGTGTTAAACTACGAGAAATTAATAACACAATACCTCTTTATATTTCAACCAAATTGATTTTCTGTGTAATGTAAATCTTAATGTGGCAGTTCAATTAAAAGTGACACATGCAGAAAGCGTCATTATTTTATTTTATTATATTATTTAAGTTTAATAAAAGCTGTGAAAAGGATTCTAAATCCCAGTAGTTAGCCTCTTATTAATAGAGTGTCTAACTACACTGTAAAAAATTTTCGTAAAATTTCAGTAGATATACCGTAAATTTACGGTACCCGTACCGTTTTCACTCTTTACGGTATGAGTACCGTACTTCTAAAGTACATTAAGCGTAAAAAACACGTACATGTGACATTTCAATTATAAACGGTATTTCTAAAACGTAAAATGATTGTTTTTCAGAAAAAAAAAATGCTATTTATACCGTAAAATATTTATTTTTCAATAGAAAAAAGCTGGTTACCCCCACCTCGGTGTATGGAAACCACTGAAGTGATTCTCTTGCTCTTGTTAAGTAATGCGTCGAGGCCTGAGGAGAGGGGGGGGGTGCAACCGGTACATATAGTTTAAGTATTTTACGGTACATATACCCTCCAGTTAAATTATTGTATATGTACTTGTCACAAAGTTGCCAGTATATGTACCGTAATTGGTGACCAACAATTTTTACAGTGTATTAGATAAAACAATCAGGTAACAAGTTTTTCTTTTATCAAAACCAACGGCTTTGCACCCATGGTTGAAATATGGTAATTCTGTACCAATTAATATTAGGAGAAATTATACATTTGTAAATAATTTAAATATTACAAAATTAAGTCACAATTTGAATAAACGTCATTTTTGTACTACATTAGGTGAATGTGAGACTTGAAATAATGAGACTTGAAAATCGTCATTTCAACGGATTTGAATCCACATCCTTTGAAGAAAACAGATACAATGTAGTCTATTTGAAAACTCTGTTTATAAGCTATCGTTTAGTAGAAGAATTTTTAAAATCAGTTCAGTAGTTTAAGAATTTATTTTCTATAAAAATCAAACGTTTCTTTTTACAATATTAATGTACCTTTATGCATCATAAAAATAAACACATCGAGAAATAATAAGTGGGAAAACATTAGTTTACTAACTATATTTAATTGCCATTTATGTACGGCTAAAGGCTGAATATGAGATTATTCTTTTCCCTATTGGAAATCATGTTTCTGTATTACTATCATTTGAATTAAATATAATGTTTGCTCGTACCTATATTTATACCACTGCTCAAAAAAGTTGTTCCTAACATGGTATGAAAATCTATTTAATTTAACTTTTCTTTTAAATAAAATAAATAATTGAAAGACAAATATTGTTCTTGTGCATCTATGTCTTAGTTTGTTCTATGCCAAATTTAAAGATTCTAGGCTGATATTTTTTGAGAAATCATAGTAACAATATAACTGTAGAACGTTCGCTTCCCATTTTATTTATTTGAAAATCTTTTAATGGAGGCATCTTTAGGAGCATCACGTCCCATAGAAATTTGCCTGTCGAATTTAAAATTTCTAGTCTCGACGGTTTGGGAGTAAAATCATAATTTTAGAGCACTTTCCAATAGTTTATTTCTTTTAAAGATCGAATATTTTGATGAACGTTCTTAATGAGCATTCATGTCAAAAAACCCATTACAATAAGGAGTTTATTGCTCTTAGTCTTAACAGATTCAAAGTAAACGGGATTTTAGAACATTTTTCATTCTATCAGGTAGTTTGTACAGAGATAAAATATAGCCTATTTTTATGTGGAGAATGACATCATTTTACTTACCCATCATACGTAGTATAGGGTAAGTCTTGTAATCGTTTTGAAAATCGAAAATTTTTTTTGACGGATTTACACGTTTCAGACACTGGAGATTCCGAAAAACATATTTTTAGAAAAAAAAAATTTGCCGTCCGTCTGTGTGTCTGTAAACGCTCTATCTCCCGAAAAAATTGAGATAGAGACTTGCAATTTGGTATGTACTTAGTATGTAATAATGGGAAGAAGCCTATTTCATTTCAATAACCTCGATTAACCGGAACTATTTTTTTCGGACTCTCAAAATATTCGTTCTGATAAAAGTATATAAAAATTTTCGAAATTGGTTATTTTAAGAAATGAATATAAAAGACAATAAAAAAACATAAATTTTGCATAAAGCATGAAGTCGATCGGATAATGAGTTGCCGAGATACTTGGTATCCTATTTCCACACTCTTCGATTTTTCATGACCCTGTATTTCATCAAATTTCACTTCAAAGATATATTTTAATTGAAAATTTGACGCTTAATCAGATGCAATAAACTGCTAGCTTATAGGATTATTATTTTTGGAGTTATAAGGATGTTTCTTTCAAGCAATTCAGTAATCGAGCCTTTAAAGTTTATGACGTCATCAAGCCACGATTTTATTCAAATTGCAATGCATTTTATAAGTAGTTTACACATTTTTTATTTTAATATTTTACATTATGCATATCCATGATGGGTAAGTATTACGGTGGCGCCCAACGACTAGTTTATCCCAGGACAAGAGTTGAAATCGTTTCTGTAGTACAAAAGAAATCTTGATTTTAAACCCTATTCTATTCATTTCACTCTGTTAAATTTCGAATATGTTAAAATATGATCTACCGGCACATTTACATCTTAAAAGTAAAAGCCATGCCAAATTTCATGTATCTAGCAATCAACGTATCAACTCCAAATAAATCATAATCACAAATCATCATGTGTTTTACTTTCTTGAGTGACTTTGTTATCCTGAAAGAAATTTTGGATTCGGTTTAGTGGGTCAAAAATAATTTGGATTTTAGAACATTTCTATTCATTTTCCCATTTTACATTTAATTTTTTGTTTAAAAAAAGCTACTGTGTGCATTTGCGACTTAAAAGTAACCCCGGTGTCGAAAATCAATCCTCTATCCCTATTAATTCTAAATAAATCACAATTTAGAATCATAAACAACAATTACCGATAATTTCAATTTTTTAAATTTCGAATTTTATAGGAACCATTCTTTGTGAGAGTTTACATCTTAAAAGAAACCACAATGAAAAATTTCAAGTTTCAAACCCAACAGTATTACAGAAATTGAAATTTTAGGAAGTTTTTATTTCCTGTTAAATTTCGAATTTTTTAGGAACTGTTCGGGTACGATCAGACCACTTACGTATTAAAAAGGTTTTTCCATGTCTAATTTCAAATTTCTATTCCCAAATTTATAAAAAAAAAATCCTTAATTCAGAGCATTTTTCTCTCATTTCATCCTTCTAAATTTCCAATTTTTTAGAAACATTTCTTAGCCGGTCATTTAATCACCATGCTAAATCTTAAATTTCCAGCACCAAAACTATCACAGATTTCGAAACTTTACAACGTTTGTTTGGCTCCGTACCCTTTGAAATTTCGTATTTCTTAAGAAAATGTTCTGTACCAGCGTTCACATATTAAAAATGACAGAATTGGCAAATTTTAAATTTCTATCCCTAGTAATTCCATATAAATCGTAATTTAGAGCCATTTAAAGCCATTTTAAGTTTTTAAAATGTTCACATTTTGTTTCCCTTTTCTAAAATTTGCCGTTTTTTTAATTGTCCTAATCCAGAATTTACGTTTTAAAAGTAACAGACATGTTAAATTTCAAGTTTATATTCCTAACAGTTCGACACAAATTGTAATTTAGAGTTTTTTCCACTCATTTCACACTTTTAAATTTCGAATTTTTTAGAAAACAATAACCATGCCAAATTTCAAGTTACTAGCTCCTTCAATATCACAAAAAGGACGAGTTTAGAATGTTTTTGCTCATCCATCTACTTGGGAAAAGTGGTTCTGACCTAAAATATAGTCTATGTCGGAGCAGAGACTGCCACCTTTACTTTTGAAATTCGTTCAGTAGTTCCAGTAGTTTCCTCTACAAACAAACAAACAAGCACGTAAAAAAAGTTTATTTTTTATAATATTAGTATAGACGTAGATATTAAGTTATATCTAGCAAACAATGAAAAATAAACTCAAAAAAGTATAATAAGTTATGTATTCAGTAGTCAGCTCCTGGTGGCCGACTATTCGACATGTAAGCAAAATTAATACCCAATGGTCGGCCACCAGTAAAATTAATTAAAACCAACAAATTTATTTACTTTTTATACTCAAAAACATTAGTTTATTTACCCTGCTAATATTCGAGCCTTATAATTTTAGAAAATAATAAAAAATAAATTAATACTTGCCTTTTAAAGAAATTGCCATCAGTTAACAAAAAAAATAAGAAAAATGGCGATTATTATTAAAGGACCTCTATCTTGAAAAAAAATAGCTGATTACTAAATTCAATAAAAAATACCCACAATTCTTTGGTGATGGTTTATGACTTATGAAAGATGGCTGCATATAACCAAATTGTAATATTTCATTTAGAATAAAAAATAAGCTATTCGTAAGGCATTTTATCTCAATGTGGCCAACTATTGGGGGGTGACCGACTATTGGTACATTTACCCTATATTTGAAAACCTAATTTTAGCAATTATCATCAATAGTTGAAAAAATATCCGAAATATTTTGTGCAGCCATGTATATGATCTATAGATTTGTATATATAATACATAACATGCTAAAATTTAGTTTAGTTAGGATACGTATAGTACAATTGAAAAATCTCTTTCAGCATTTTTCATCAAAAACGAAAATGTTCTGAAGAAATTTTTTTCAGCCCTGTTTTATTATCTATAGAAATTATACACACCAAGCAATATAAAAAAAATTACTAAATTTAAAAACGCGCACCACACCTGAAAACGCACTTTCACCACTATTGTCCATAGACAGTAGTGTAATCGAATTATTTTGTATGTCCCTGTAAATGAATGATCAATGCAATGCAGAATGTATTCTTATAGTAATCATTTTCACCTTCTCTCACTGTTATATATCCCTTTCAACATGTTTAAAATATTGTAATACCATTAAAATATATCGCAAACAATTTTTCGAAATAGAGCGTTATATAACGGAATTCATTTGAGTGTCCCTGTAAATGAAGGATAAATGTACACCATATTCCATAGTAAGCATCTTGTAAAGCACGTTAGATTTATATATGAATTGCAGTTATTTTTTAAATAGTGTAATATTATTAAAGTACACAGGAAATTATTTCCCCCCTTGGACTGTAATATAACGGAATTATATTGATTTTGCATGTAAACGAACTATAAATGCTATATGTGTCATTTTCAATACTGGCCTTATCATATTAAATGAACATATATCATAGTACCTGAATATCATACTTTGATTTCCTGCAAATATGAGTATATTTACGCTGTTAGAGCACGGATGGACAGGCGGAAGACAGATAGACAGACAGTCAGGCAAATAATCCGAAATCATAAACACTTTTCAAGTATTTTGGAAAGTGTTAAGAAAAACTACCATATATTCTCGTCCGGATGGAAAAAAATGTTTGGTTATGCCATAGCGAATTCTATTTTAGACAGAAAGTTTTTTTTCCTGTTTATGAAAATTAACACCTTCGCGACGAGAGGCATGTATACGTGCCATATAAAGCATACAGAATCATTGAATTTGAACACCTGCATTTTAATACGGAAATTTTCATCTTATGAAATCAGAATATTTCGGCGAAAAGTTAAGAAAAATATATAATATGATGATAAAGGTACCTGAAAATTAAAAGAAATGTACTTGACGCTCGTCTCGTAGAGATCGATAATTTTAGATAATTACTGCATATATCCAAAGACATCCGATTTCATTTGAATTGAATGCCATGTTTACCAATTACAGAAGTAAGTCTAATCAATAACTCGTTCAGTAATGCAAAATATAATAAAAATTTCTATATATCTTGTCCCCGTGGCAGAATGTCCGTCCAAAAAACATGAGTTTCGTTGAAGGATCGCGGAATAATGCGAATTTTGCCGAAGGGCTACGGCGAAAACGCCAACTTTGTCAAAGGATTGTCGAAGAAATGGCAAATTTCGTCGAAGGATCACGAAAAAATGTTCAATTTCATCGAAGAAACGGCAAATTTCGTCGAAGGATCACGAAAAAATGTTCAATTTCGTCGAAGAAACGGCACATTTCGTCGTCGGATCGCGAGAAAACGGAGAATTCTGCCAACGGATCGCAAAAAAACGGTAATTTTCATCGAAAGATCGCCAAAAAATGGTAAATTTTGTCGAAGGATCTCAAAAAACGGTAAATTTCGTCGAATGATCTCGAAAAAACGGCAAATTTCGTCAAAGTATCTCGAAAAAAACCGGCAAATTTTGACGGAGGATTGCGGAAAAAAGGCGAATTTTGTCCGAAGGCCAAAGAAAATACGCGAAATTTATCAAAGGATCTGGGAAAATGGCTAATTTCGTTGACAGATTGCGATAAAAACGCAAATTTCCTCAAAGGGCCACGGAAAAACTTGATTTTCGTCAAAAGACTGCAGAAAAAACATGAGTTTTGTTGAAAGATCGTGAAAAAAATGCAAATTTCATCAAAGGGCCACAGAAAAAACGCAAATTTCGTCAAATGGCCGCAGAAAAAATGCTTTTTCCGTGAAAGAATCATGGAAAAACTGCTAATTTCGTCAAAAGATCATAGAAAAAGTACAAATTTCGTCGAAAGTCCACGAAAAAAAATGAAATTCGCCAAAGGATCGGGGGGGGGGTGAAACAAACGCTAATTTTGTCAAAGGTTCGGGAAAAAAACGTGAATTTTGTGAAAAAGTCCCGGAAAAGATGCATCATTCTTTTAGAAAACAGCAAACACACAAAGTTCTATGCTTATTAATATAGGCATAGTTTTTAATCTGAAACAATATACTAACTTTTAAAAAATCTGGTTAACCCGAACCCGATTTGCAAGAATCTACACTCGTCAGCCTGAAATAGACTTGAACTAAAAACAGAGTTAATCGGACCTGCAACAAGAATAATGATTGCCGAGAGAAGATTTTCTCCCTTCCCCCCTCTGCTGTAACCTTTCAGAATATTTGCTGTGAATTTCAGATATTTTTTTTACTCAGAAAGGCTGATAAATGCTGACGCCTTAATTAATTAGCACTTCAACTACAACAGCAGCAAGAATTGATTAATATGATATATCGCTTATTGCAGACTATTTTTGAAAACATTATTAGCGTTGCAGACACTTGAAGATAGTTCTGTCACTGGATATCTTGTAATGAATTTCATGTATGTTTTATTCATGTTTATAACTACATTACAAGCAGCAACACCACTTTGACCGATTATAAATTTGAAACTTTTTTTAGCTTAAAATAAGCTTGATAAACGCGAAAATTATATATTATTAATTATAAACCTGTATCAAAAGCGAAATATTAAGCTCGAACTCGCTGCGGTCGTCTGATGATTTTAGGGCCACGAGCCCAAAGCTTGAAGCTTTTCTTTGCATTAAACATATCATATCTGGCTTTTTAATTTTACCGGTGGCTACTCTATTTGGCGTCTGAACGGTTGTCAAGTGTGTCGGGGAAATGGGATGGAGCCGTAGGATGGTCCCATTCCACCTGCTATGCGAATTTGGCGGTCTACCAGCACAGCCATCCCCAACCTTCTCCCGAAACTAACATTAAGCTCGAAGACGCTGCGGTTTCCGATGATCTCAGAGCCCCGAGCTCAAACTTTTCCTCTTTTCAAACGCGAAAATTTTTAAGCGATACAAGTAGAACAAGCCCGAGTGACGAAAACGTAAAACTTTTTTTCTCAGAACAACAATTTCAAATTAGATAGATATTCTAGCTCTGCGAATTTACGATCAATCAAATTCAATCTTTTTGAAAGTTAATCCTCATATATTGCTCTTGTTCAATACTCAGGATATTTTCAAAATATTGATATATCGCTTTTCTGTGTAATTTTAAGTAACGAAACGTTTGGATTCAAATTTATATTTTACTTTGAATCGATGGTATTTCACCAAAAATGTACATTTAAAAAAATCGGCTACGCATTTTTCTAGTTTTTGTACTAAAACATATATTTAATTTTATTGTTGTAGGTCAAGCTATACAAAGTATCCCCCCGTTTGACCATTTTGTTTCCCGAAGATCACCCGTCCATCAACTGCAAAATCTCTACTTTTTAATATATGAACTAAAAAGATATAATGAAATACAAAGAATGAATTATCACTTTACTAATCATTAGAGTGAAAACATGTCCATATCGGGGTTCGATCCCGGATCCCTTGGTATAGCGCACCAAGTGCTTTACCAATTAAGCTATCCAGACGAAATCCAGGCTAGCATCCTCTCTTTCTTATATGGCAAGGCTACAAACACGCAGCACACGATGGAAAGTCAATCATGAGCACAACATCGTTGGCAGGCATGAGACAAATTAAACCCAGTATCGGTGAATATTTATTCACCAATTAATTTTTCAGCAGAGCTGAAATTACGCTGCAAATTTTTTAATGAAATACAAAGAATGAATTATCACTTTACTATTCATTGATTAGTAACTTAACTATTAATAGAACTAGTAATAGTAAAATTAGTATTAATAAAATTAGTAATAATAAAAAAAACCAATTGATTATTAATATTATAATATGATTAGTAATATAATAATTCATTAGATTATTTTTTAACACAATTATTTCAAATTGGTAAAGTAATCAAGTTGTAAATTTCCAACTGGACGAAAAATGTCCGGTCCAGGATTCGAACCTGGGATCGCTTGGCTGAAGCCGCCACGCTCTACCACTGAGCTATCCCGGTCGAATCTGGAGGGCATAATTCATCCTGATGAATTATCCATCAAAATGTCCATCAAAATGTCCTGGCCCGGACATTTTTCGTCCAGTTGGAAATTTACAACATAATAATTCATTCTTTGTATTTCATTAAAAAAATTACAGCGTAATTTCAGCTCTGCTGAAAAAATAATTGGTGTATAAAAATATATAGTTGACTATATTACTATATGTAACAAAAAATAGTGTGAATGATTTTTTATAAACACCAATGCATTTCTTTAAACAAATACAGAACGTTTCGTAAATTTCAGTGTGGTGAAGTGATGTTACTATTTAAGTACAACTGAGGAATAAGACAGAAAATAGTTCTGGAATCACGTACGACATTCCTCTTATGCGTTAGCTTCCTTTTGATGTTTAAACTTGATATAAAGATTAACTAACATTCGAATATTCATACAGAATTATTCATCTAAATGATGTATGTCTAATTTAAGTAAATGATTAATTCAGTATTAATTTCGATAACAAATTTCTTTTATAATTGAAGTATAAAAATGCATTCAAAATACAATTTACAATTTAGATTTTCATTTTATATGCGAACATTCATTTTAGAATTTACATTCATACGAAAATATTGTAATATGTACAAAAAGTTACTTAATAAACAGAATAAACACAAAACACATAAAAAAAAGATTGCAAATTTCTTTCATTTTGAACAGGCGTACATTGTGCTTTAAATTCACATATTAGGGTTATTTTTTTTCTCCTCATTTTTAGTCGATAGAGCATATTGAAGAAATGGAAATTTGCATTAACTTGTCTCAACTAAAGTCATTTTAAAGTCAAAACTTGTTTTCTTAAATATTCATTAATAGACTGATATGGAAATGTACTGATGCGTATGTTTTATTTTTCTTATCGAGATTTGTTTTCCGATTAACTGGAGGAAAAATATAACGTTGTACTATGCGAAATTTGTTTAGACATGTTGTTTTACAATGGAAATATATTCATTATTTTCCGAAAATATGTTTATTATTTGTTTTAAACTATATACAGTCAAAGCACCTTATAACGAAATCGAAAGTGCTCCAAAGATTTGCTCGTTATAACGTGCTTTCGTTAAAACGTTATAACGAATTATTTAGTATTATATAGTAAGAACGCCAATTACCCTGACTAATATGGTCTGAACGTAATTTGAGTATGCAGAATTCCATATAATGGAGACAATCATATAAAAGGACGTTTTATTACATAAAGATAAGTCTTAAAATAACTTTTGTTTAATAATAATAAAAAAAAAAGCTAGGCCTTATGTATTCATATTATATTAAGCCTCCATAGTAAGGATAATTTTTACTTCAAACAGAAAAGAAAAGAAAAGCGTTGATTTAAAATGGAATTTCTAGGAAATCATATTTTTACGAATAAATATGTACAATTCATAACACAGAATTTTTATTTTGTGATGATAGATCTGGATGACTGAACTTCAGATAATTGGAGCATTGTTGTATTATTTTAACGGTATATATATATATCTTACTACGCTACACATAAAAAAACGGGCAAATTTAAATGTAAAAAAAAAAATTTGATTTAATTCTCTTAAAGGGCAGTTTTACATACCTATATAAGTTTGAAGAATGAAGTTAACAAGCTCTGCTTTCTTTTCTTAATAACATTGACTAATATTGTACACCCTATTTTGACAACATACATGTTAATTTAATTCGTTAACAAGTTTTCATTGTGCATGCAACACACAATTATCTGTAAATACTCAAGTACATCAAATGGTAAAATCTTCTCACCAGCTTCTAGAAGGACGTTTTCTTCAGGAAGAGGAATTCATTCTTCTTCCTCACTGACACTGCCAACACACGCCTCATCTTCTGTACTTTTTTTTTATGATGTTCTCTTCTTCGAATTTTGCATTTGCCATTATGTTTGAATCAACATTAACATACTGATCAAATTTAAACTCGGAAATCAGATTAAAAAAAATACTTCCTTGGTCTCATGGTTGCACTTTGGATGTAATATTAGGTGGTAAAAAAAGTAATTTTATAAATTACAAACAGAACTCACATGCGAGGAGACGTTGAGACGGTGTCTGAAATAAGCAGAACTTTTCTTTTGGCTTTTTGCATCTATTCGTCAAAATCTAAAATCCATTCTTTAAAAAGGCATTTCATCATTCAAGCTTTTCAATTACGCATGTACATGGCAGGCAAAGTTTTTATTACGTTTTTATGGATACACCATGGATTATTTGCTTTTCCAATTACAAGAGGTTTTCGCCTTTCAGAGAACATAATGCTTATGAAAGTCGGTCTTCGCTCCTTCTTCCACTGTGGCAAGTTTCTTTTTTTTTAAAGTTTTATCAGGCATATACATATTAAGTATATCTTTTCAATCGTAATCCTAAAAAATGTTTGAGTTTTCGTTCGTCCATTCTTCAATTGTTTCTTCTGAAGCAGAGGCTGTTTCTCCACGTAATTTTTTACACACAATTTCATATCTTTTTTTGAATTTACTCAACCAACCATCATTTACATGAAAGTCTTTATATAGAAGTGTTTCGGAAAACGCATATGCTTTTTATTGCAAAATACTTCCACTAACATGAAAGTTTTTAGATCTTGCTTCGTTAAACCATGAAAAGAATACTTCCTCCACATCTTCATATTTCGCTGTGCATATACGTTTAAACGATGAGGAAACTGCACTCTTTTTGAATATTTTAATAATTTTTTCTCAATTTTTCAATTGCTGACAGTGCTACTTAGAATCCCAAATTTTTTCGCTACATCGCTTATTTTAACATCATTTTTGACGCATTTTATAATTTCAACGTTCTCTTCTAAACTCAAACTTTTTATTTATTTATTTATTTATTTATTTTTTGACAGACATAGCCAGTTTACAAAAAGTTTTAAAAATTAGCACGCGATAAATCTACTCGAAAAGCAAATGTCAATGAAATCAGTCATCTAATAAAAAATAACATAAATCCAGTTCAGCTAAGCTGTCGCCCCTCTGACTGTCTTAAAATACTGTCCCTCCCCCAAATCTCTCTTGGAAGTATTGAAAATATGTGATTGGTCGTATAGAAAAAGATTGAAGGTTATCTCCTGAAAAAAAATCTGGTATTTACAAAATAAAATTCTATTTCCCGGCCATTTTTTAAGTAAAAAAAGTAAAAAATTCGCTATATCGTTCTTTTTATCAATTTTCATGCTCGAATTATTTTCGTTATATCGTGCTTTTCGTTATAAATATTTCGTTATATCGTTTCGAATTCAGTATTCTTTAACATACAGACCAACTAAATGGTTATGAGCATTTCGTTATATCGTGCTATTGTATTTTCGTTATATTGTAGTTCGTTATAAAGTGCTTCAACTGTATATATATATATATAAAAACTAGAAAAAAAATCAAATTTTTTTATATGTATTATGGTTAATTAAATTTGAAAATTTAAGTTTCCCGACAATTTTGGAAATGTTACTTAACTATTAAATATAATATTAGAGTTCTTATCGATTCCGTTGTAAGAAAAATAATATACACATTTTTTTTCTAATTTGATTTTTTTTTCAAAAAATGTATAAGACTTTTGGTAGATTGAAAGACTGTTGGTTTATTTGGTTTCTAAAGATAAAGAACGCTTTTGGGAGTCGTGAGTAACTCGGAATTGTTTATTGTATATTTTTATTCGTGATTTTCACGTAATTTCGTAGATTCAGAAATATTTGTGCACATAATGTACACTTCTTTAAAGTGTACAATAAAATTATCTTCTTCCGTTAAATTACATATTGTGATTTCAAAAAGATTTGAGAAAATTTAAAAAGTGATAAAACACATCAGGAATAATAAAAAAAATACATTATAGGAAATAAGGGCGACAATCCATTTATTCAGTCAAATTTATAGGGTGTCTTACTCAAGTAATATTTCATATTTCTGTTCATAACTTTAACAATAATGAAGATATTTCTACAAAAATTGAAACAGTATGACTTTTCCGAGTGTGGAATGTAAGGCTATCACAAGAAATTTTAGAAGCTTCTATAATCCTCTTTTTTTACAAGATACTGCTGACCTAGACGCTCTATCATTTTGGATGTCACTGAAAAATTATAATTTTTCACTTATCGAAATGTTGTACTCTTTCACTGGTATCATTTCATGATACCTATGCATTTACACAAAGCAATAAGTCTATTCAAAATGTCTTTTGAATATACCTATTTTTAAGTAAAGTTAAGAACAATAGTTAAGATACCTTGTTTTTTTGTGTGAAAAGTAGGATACGACCCTGGTTTACTATACATAAATTGTTTGATTAGGTATGCCATACCACATATTACAGTATATCTAAGCATTTTCGAATCACACTACTGATTTGATTACTTTGATGCATAAGTTAAATTTTCACAAATTGGCAAAACAAAAGAAACTGAATTATTCTTCAAGAACATCCACAAACTTCTCATTAATTTCCAAGTATTTTTATCCATTAATATAATCTTGTAAGATGTCGAATTCAATTAAACGCAATACTTCAATTAGAGACAAATACTACTTTTGCACGTTGAAATTAAAATATATATATAGAGAGATAAAAATGTGAATGTATTTTTAGAGATATATGTTCTTCATTTATTTTGACAAAATGTTTTCTCTAAAAATTTTAATTCATTTTCAGGGAAAAACGTTTACTGTAATGTTTACTGTACTTTAGATATATTTTTAAACAGCAGATTTATATAAAATTCTAACAATATAATTCCGATTACCTTATCAGATATAACCTGTATTTGTGTTTGGAAAAACTGGATTACGAACCTGTTTTCGTGAGAAAAAAAATTTTTGTTTAATATTGGCTATAGCCTGTTACAATTACATTTTTCACTCGTATTCTTTATTACATTACTTTGCTTGCAAAAAGAAAATTTTCACAAATTAGCGAAAAGAAAAGAAAAACGATTATTGTACAAAAGAAAGTAAATAAATAAATTCGTTAATTTTCATATATATTTTTCGTAAAGTATGTTCTAAGATATGATTTCAACTAATCTAGAAATAAATTTAATTCAAATGAACACAATTAATCTTTGAGAGAACATGTTTTTTAGATTTGCTCGTTGAAATAAAGAAAAATCTAATGGTAAAAATATTGGTATATAATGGTAAATTGGTAAATAATGGTAAAAATATAATAATGAGATATGCCGGACCAGGATATCGTCGGGATAGCTCAGTAGGGAGAGCGTTGGTACATCAAACCAAAGTACCCAGGTTCGAGTCCTGGTCACGGCATATTTTCACTTTGTTGGAAAAAATCTCAACTGTGATATTCCAACCATTGAATAGGTAAAAATATTACTTAAAATTTTAGAGAATGGTACACTTCACCTCGACAAGATATATCAGTCAAAAATCTAATTAGATTTCAAGAAAGAAAGTTTCTTAAAAAATTATACTTATTCTACTTGATATTTTTTGTAAAGTTGCATC
This sequence comes from Maratus michaelseni, assembly GCA_963931845.1. Taxonomy (NCBI): domain Eukaryota; kingdom Metazoa; phylum Arthropoda; class Arachnida; order Araneae; family Salticidae; genus Maratus; species Maratus michaelseni. Next base: position 135,697,879 of record OZ007595.1, read on the forward strand.
TTTATAAAGTCATAAAAACTAAATGAAATTTATGAAAACTGTGCAATGTATTATATACAGCTTTTATTAAAAAGTATACTATAAAAAATTATTTGTACATAATTTATTATTTCACTATTATATATATATATATATATATATATATATATATATATATATATATATATATATATATATATATATATATATATATATATATAATGGGTAAATAATAAATTATGCATAAATAATTTTTATAGTATACTTTTTTAATAAAGTTGTATATAATACAACATAAAGTAATATTAATGCAAAACGTAAGTTTTTACAAAATTGAAAATCAAAAATCAAAAATAGAAAACCGGATCATTGTATAAGAATAACTACCTGATTTTCTCCAGTTTGCGCAAAATGTTTATGAAATGTGTTCTCAAATATCACTTTCAATAGTAGACTTATTAACAAGTCTAATGCTAATGAACTCAGTGCATAAAAGATAAAAAAAATCAGTTTTGTTCGTTGAAATTAGAACACTGTAATACAGTTTAAATAATTAAGTTATAAAAGTAGATCATAAAAAGGCTTATAAAAACATTTTAATACAATGATCGACATGTTTCGAACGCATAAACGTCCCCATTAGCAAGATCTACAACGATAAACAAACTATTCTCACAAAAATGTTTGAAAATAAATTTGAAAAACATAAGTCGCGGCATCATATGTGTATTAAAAGCAGATGCTTAAAAAGTCAGCAGTAAACGTAAAAAATATTTTCTTATTGTCTTTTTTTTTTTTAATTGAACAAAATTTCAAATTGAAATGATTACGCTTTAATATAGTATACATATTAAAAATAAATTAAAAAAAGTTTTAAGAGTCCTAAATCTATTTTATACAATTTTGTTGTAACAAGAGAATTAAAAAAAAAAACTTTATAAAATAAAAAATAATTGTAGTTGAAAGAGAAAAAAAAACGCGAAATGAAATTTTAGAGGATATGTTTCAGTCATATACTATTCATCTAAAACTTTTTTATTAATTAAAAAACAACCATTTATATTGATTACTATAGAAAATGAAAAACTTCATAGTAATCAGGAATTTCGTTATGCTGAGATTTTCTTCAATGAAAAACTTTCTTAATATTCTTCTGCCAGAATTTCCTTTGGGATGCCTTCTTTTCCTTTATATTCTTCTCTGTTATTTTACTTTTCTAATCCTGCTTTCCCCCTTTTCTGTTCAGCCTCAAAATCTTTTTTTGTATGTGGTTCCCGTTCCATAATAACCATAGGTTGATCATTCCATTTCGCTCTTCATTCCTTTTGTCTTTATTATCTCATTGATCATTCTTTTGACATGTACACAAAATGGAAACATTTTCGTTGACAGGATTAATGTTGGTACTTCAATGCTTCAATTTGCCTATATTCCATGCTATAACAAATATTCTCCAATAAAAATAAATATTCATTTGCAAAATTATTTGTCTTTAAAATATAGTGCAATATTTTACTTTCGTCTGCATGAAGCAATTCTATATGCAAGCGAACTCTTTTTGTTTGAGAAGCAGTAACAGACAATTATAAAAGTTGTCATAGCTATTACTCGTAATACCCATTAATATTATATAATTTTAATACGATACACATTATTAAACTAATTAAAGCTCTTAATTGCTCTAATTATTTCAATGCTGAAATTAACTTACTATCATAAATTTAACATAAAATATTCGGTCTTATCCTTGTGAGTGTCATTTTATTTAGATGGGTCTTTTCTTTGGACAAAATCACAGTACTGAAGTCGAAGCCTTTAAAGAACTAGTAATTCGAAAGACAATGAACGAAGAACAGTATTACTAATGAGCGCTTCCCTTTTTATCGGAAAATCTCGGCTAACATCGCGATAGTTAATGCAATTATCGAGCTATTGGTTTCACATATTTTCATTTGAACAGTGCAAGTAACAAGAGCCAAAGGATAGTTAATATGAAACAGATTCCAGATTTAAAGAAAGAAAGAAAAAATGTCTTCTGCTATGCTGCTTTCTTTTCATGGCTCAGTTGTAAACCTTACAAAGCAACGGTATATGGAACTTCCTCATCTCTCCCTACATTTTAACATTCATCCAAAACCTCCGTACATTCATTTGCATTTTCTTGGGTAATGGGGTGGGTCATCTTGAAGGATAAAATTCTGACTGGTAAAACTGGTATATTACTATATTTCCACAGGCAGTTATATTCTAGAATTATTGCAGCTACGAGAGAACATTAAGAGATTTCTTTCTTAATTTTACCCTACTTTTGCAAATATCAGATTGAAATTAAAAAATGTGTTGCTTTTATTAGGCGTGAACCTGTTTTTGTAGCTCATAAAAAGCGTTAAAATCTTAATTTATATACTATATATAAAATCCGTTCTAGGAGGTTTGTGTATTCCTTATACAAATCTACACTTTTTGACCATTTGAACAAAACTTGATATACACACGTTTTAGAACATGGCAGAAATTATTGTCAACTTCAAAAATATATCAGACCATTCTTTATCCCTTTTTTTAACCACCTGTTATAGTTTTTCGTTATAGAAATATTTTTTTATTTCAATTTCTAATGCAATTATTATTTCCTGTTGCCACACGCTAACAAAACAGCACAATAATTATAAAAAAATAATAACAAGTTTAGTTTGTTTTTATGAGCCAATAAAGATTCCGACTCACTTGCTATATTTTTAAATTTCCGAAATTGACGTAAATATAAGCAGCAAAAGCTCTTTTTCATATATAAAATACAAATTTCAAGTATAATTGCGTTAAAAAGACATACTGTTTTCATTTAAATGTATTTGAAGTTAAAATATCTACTATAATAAAAGCATTTCAATTCAAGGAAAAAGTAGGAAAAAAATAATAAATATGACGTCATTTTCAATAACTATGGCGTCAATGGATTTTAAACAACTGTAAGTATAAAACCTATGAGGTAATTATTTTAATACTTTAAATGCAGTGGTAATAACAAATTTTTTTAATTTATATTAAATGGAAAATGAAACATAGCAAATGTCAGCTTAAAGTCAGATTTTTCGTTTTCGAAACAAAGCTTTATGACTGACGTCAAGACTAAAAGTATCTAGAAATTGATATCATTTTCATGTAATCGTTGTAGATTTAGTTTTTATGAATGAAAATATAAGTATGCATTTAAAAATAATCAGGCTTCTGTCTAGATAACATATCTAGTATTTTTGCATTTTATTTATCTATTTATTTAGTTTTTATGAATGAAAATATAAGCTTCCATTTAAAAATAATCAGGCAATCAATCTTGATAACATATCTTTTAAATTCGTGTTTCATTTATCTATTTTTCTAAGTTTTAGTTTAATTTGACAATATATTTATGGAATATTACACGAAAAAAAAAATACTGAATTATTCACATTGTTTTAAGAGCAAACGGGTTAATCTTTTGTATTTGAGCTGCACGCAGGTTTAAAAATATTCATGGCTGAAAATTACTTTAAAATCTATAAAACATCCGTAAATTGAGATGCGATTTTCAAACAAATAGCATTAAAAGTAATTTTTGTTTTCTATTAGACCGCATAAACAATTTATTGCGCGATGTTTAGAAATAAAAAACTTCGCAATAAAAGCGAAATTTATGGGCGGTTAGGCCACTGCCTCTGCCATTATCAGACCTGTCAAGTCTCCGGATTTTTTTATACCAGTATTTTAGTACAGAAAATGTTGTTTTATTTAATTGCAGCATTCTGTGAATTGAAAGGACAACATTTTCTCTAAAATATTACTGCTGTGCAAAAAGCCGGTGACTTGGCAACTCTGCATTATGATGTTAGCGTTACTCTCGCACATGAATTTATTTTATAATATAGCTTTACGATCAAATAGTTAATCTGTCGTAATTGGGTTGGGCACAAATTAAAAAATATCCATGCTTTAAAATCCCTTTAAAATCCACAAAAAGTCAATAAGTTGAGATAAACTTTTCAAACAAGTTCATTTGAAAGTGCATTTGTTTTCTAATCGGCAGTGTAAAAAATTAATGACGCGATATTTAGTAGTTAAAACATTGCAGAAAGAGAATAATGTAATGATTAGGTAGTTGATACAGTCAATAAGATTAAATACGATAAGTATTACCCATGAATATGTTTTTGCTTTATAATATAGATAGAAGCCATATCAAAAAAAATTTCACAAAATGCTAATATATATATATATATATATATATATATATATATATATTGAGTTGTCAGTTTAATTATACATTTTTCTGTTACATTCGCCTAAGAAAACACACATTCGCGTTTATAGAGCTCAGAGATTTTGCGATGTTTGAGTCAAAATAACGTTATTATTATGTTTTCTTCTGATTGCCTTTTTTATCGATGTATGGGCAAGAATACACAAATCTCCGTCATTGTTATTGTCGTATTATTGCATTTTAACTTCATTTACCTGTAAGGTCCGCATGGTTAGCACAGTAAAAACCGGGTGGTTCTACTAGTATAATATAAATGCTGAAATATTCTTATCTTGGAGCTTGCTCGTTTTAAATGTGTCCTCGTTTAAACCGTCTTAGTATTAAACAACTGTATAATGAAGCTGCCTTATGTTCATGTCTATATCAAAGAATATGTTTTAAACACAAAAAAAAGGCAATTTTGTTTTTCTCTGTTAGAGAAAATAACACGCTGTATAAAATGGATGACAAAAAAAAATCGTGTTACATTAAACGATTACCCATATTTCAACATACATAAAAATAAACTTTATTAGAATATATTTAATTATATATGTATATATATTTAAATTTATTTGTAGTTTCCGCAACTGCAAATGAGTTTTACAAGTCATTAAGCAAAAAAAAATATAAATATTCAACAAAAATAGTTAAATGTTTGCTTTAGTTTTCGTGTAGCGCTCGAAAAATATATCATAATGTATGTTTTGCATTTACTAAAATTAAATCACATAGTCTTAACATTTGAAATAAGAAACATATTATTTTTTCGCTGCAAGATGTGCATTGCATTTATCTGGTAATGATGTTTTTAAAGTTTATTTATCTTAAGTTTACGGGTGTAGTAAAATTCAGATAAACATAAATATAAGTAGTGGAATAAATATTGCCATGTAATGTAATGTTTTCGTTGTTTTTACATGCGGCTGTTATTAAAAGCATTAATTGCATAAAACTTTCTAAAACGAGTTAATAAAATAATATCAATCAATAAATTTCAACTGCAAATCTGCTAATGTAAACGATTATTTTTATATTTTGTATACCACTATTTCAAAATGATTATCGTTGTAATATACTTCTTATAATCTTCGAGGAAGATTATATTCGTTTCAAATAATAATTTTAGATAACATTTACGTCCAGGAATCAGAATTGAAAAAGAAATGACAAATGGGTATAACGAGGATTGAATTTTTCATACTCCTTCAACCTTTTTGCCTGAAAATTGTTTCCCACTACTAATTCAGAAAGATAATCTTCGCCTAATTTAATTGTAAAATGTCAGTCATTCTATCTTGTGTTTCATATATTTTAGTCACAATTATATTCGAAATCCCCCGCTTATCGTTTAAATTAATATCTAATAAATATTTTTAAAAGCAGGAAACATTTATTTTGTTTTTTATATTATACTTTATTTATTTAGTTTTTATAAGCAACAAAGTAAAGAATGACATTCTGTCAAATCATGTCAAGTAATGTACTTTGTAACATATACGCAACAAAAAATCACATTTTTACAGGAAAAATTCATGTAGTATTTTTTCACTTATTGTTTATGTAAATGAGGTAATTTGACACCATATATTTTTTATTCATCAAATAAAAAAGTGCAGTGAAGGGATACACACTTTTTCCTTTGATATGTATCATAACGGAAAACTTTTAAAACATAATTAGAAGACATGTCACGTTTAAAGAAGAATTTCTAGGTAAACCACAAAATAATTGTAAAAGAGGTTTCACAATTTAGAAAAAAAAAGTTCTTACACAATGTTTTGTAGCATAAAAACAGTAGTTTATTTTTTATGACAAAATATATTATGGTTTTTAATGCAAGAAGTTTTTTTTTTTTTTTCGTGCTGATAAAAAATCTGTGGTTAAAGGTCTTTAACAATTTATCGTATCATGAGTTAAAATAAAGAAAAAAATGTATTTGTGGACGTTTAAATAAATCCGTATCTAAGGTTAAATAAAATAAAAAATAAATAAATAAATAAATAAAAGAATGATTTACAATTTATTTGGTTGATTTTATTTAAATGCTGAATTCTAAAAATTAATTAAGATTGTATATTAAAAAAATATTTTGCTGAAATTTATTTTTTTCCCAAAATGGTGAAACTATTCCAAAATTTTGATCTCTTTGATCTATCTGAGAGTGGAGGTATAAATGCAAAGAAAAAACTGTAGAACTTGATGGAATGAAAAAAAATGATTTTTGCATATTTTTAAAGTATGTTTTCCTTCAGCATAAATTTAAAATAGAACATTTATCTAAAACGGATACCTTTAGTGCACCTATTTTTGTAAAAGATAAGAAAGTACTATCAATATATGAGAGGATGTTCTTTGTATATATTATATCCAGGTTTTTAAAGGAGTTTTCTGTTATATTAATTTAACTTTGATATTGTTTAGATTACGTGTACTTTTTCTTCCCATTATTGCTCTAAATCATATGGTTAATAATTCGTTACGTCGAATATTGTTTTTATATTATGGATGATTTTTTTGTTTGTTTCTTTGTTTGAATTCTCATTGAAAAACGAAAAATAACCCTGAAAAAAATTTCTCTTATAAATGATAAATAAATGATAATTTTTGTGGAATATCTCATGCGAAATTGAATATACGTGATTCGTGTAAAGCAATACGTATAATTTATAATCTGCAATACAAAATAACGTTAGATTATGTAGATTTTAATTTTGTGCAGATGACTATATTTAAATATTAAAAATGCAATCTGAAAAATGTGAAAAGAATTACGAAACATTCTTTAAATCTTTATGCATACCTACTATATTAATCTTAGTATAGTAATTGATTAGTCTTACTTTACGGAGAATTCCAACCGTTCAGTTTTATAATACAATATTGTAAATATATTTAAAAGCATTAAAAACTAAAATTATGTGGTCGAAACTTTTAAAATAAAAACAAAAATTTACATTTAATTTAATTACCATTATCACCCAAACTTTAATATGTTCGTTTATATATATTTTTAGAAATATTTAGACATTCACAATATTTCAATGATGAGCGCATTCTTAAAATTTTATATTGTAAAGAACAGATATTCCTATTGATGTTAGACTATGTTGCAGATAAATGTTTATGATAATGAAACATCTAAGCACAATTATCCATTTGAAATTTTCTTTAAATCCAAATACACACCAACTATACGAGGGCAGTTTGATATGTCCGTTACTTTGATATGTAAAATCCAATATACATACCAAAATGCATTTTATTTTTCGACATAATCTCCTTTCATAATGATATACTTTTTCAAACGATGTTCTAACTTTTTTTTTTAATTCTTCCAAAGAATAATATTTCTCAAACTCCTCAAAATAGGCATTTTGGTATTAATGATCTCAGAATTTGAAGAAAATCTCTTTCCACCAAGCCATTTTTTTTTATTTGGAAAAAGAAAAAAGTCACTGGAGGCCAAGTCTCGAGAGAGGCTAAGTGGATGAGGGAGCAATTGTTATCGTAATTCAACTAATTTAGCAGCTTCAACTGCAGACGAGTGCGCTGGCACATTGTCGTGATGAAAAATCACTTTCTTCTTGGACAAATGGGGTCTCTTTTCGTTAAATTTTGCATTAAAACGGTCTAATAAATCAGCTTAATGCTGTCCGGTGATTATTTTTCCTTTTTCTAGATAGTCAATGAGTATTACGCCCTTTGAGTCCCAGAAAACTGTGGCCATAATCTTTCCGGCCTGATTTTGTATCAACTGTTTTTGCATTTTTCGGCGCACGTTCATTAGAAGAAGTCCACTGTTTAGACTGTTCTTTCATTTCTGGTGTGTAGTAATGTATCCATGTTTCATCAACTGTAACATAACGCCGCAAAAATTCGCTTGAATTGTGCTCGAACTTGTCCAAACGTTGCTTTGAAATGGTTAAACGAGTCCGCTTTTGATCTTTTGTCAACAATCGCCGCACCCTTATTGCCGATAACTTTTTCATGCCCAAATGTTCATGCAAGATATTGAATACACGTTCAATTGAAATATTTTCCTTCTTAGCTATCTCACGCACTTTCACACGGCGGTCTTTTAACAGGATATCATGGATTTTGTTGGCCATTTCTTCAGTCGTGATCTCAATTGGACGTCCAGAACGTTCTGCATCTGTTGTGCTCGTACGGCCACAACGAAATTCCGTAAACCACTTGTAAACCATACCATGTGATGGAGCAGAGTCCCCATAATATTTTTTCAACTTTTCTTCAGTTTCTGTAATTGTTTTTCCGCGCAAAAAATAGTGTTTTATCAAAACACGAAATTCGTTTTTCGCCATAATCAAAACAAACACGCCAATCGTTTGCTTTTGAATCGAGTAGAAGACAATGTATGTAAAATATCGTCTGAAAATTGCACAAATGTTGCCGCAAAGAATAATAAGAGGTCGGTCAGACCGCCAGCTTTTTTAAAGTCACGGAGATATCAAACTGCCCTCGTATAAATCTTAGTATGGTAATTGATCATTCTTATATCTACACAGACTTCCATGTGTTCACTTTTATAATAAGATAGTGGATAGTTTAAAAAGCAATGAAAACTTGTTTGCAGCACAGTCTTTTTAAATAAAAACTAAAATCTACAGTGAATTTAATAGTTTAGTTATCATCAAAACTTCAATAAATACGTTTGTATAGCTTTAAGATAGTTAGAAATTCGGCAATACTTCAATGATGAGCGCATTCTTAAAAATCTATGCAATAAAGAAGCTATTTTCCTTTTGAAGTCAGGCTCTGATGGGATAAATGTTTATGATAAAGCAGACTATCTGTAAGTCCAGTCATACAATGTAACTTTTATTTGGCTTAATGCCATTAGTTTGGAAAGTCCTCAGATAAGTCCCATTACTCTTTCTTTGATTCTAAATTGTTTTTTTTTCAGTATCTTAAATATTAAAATGATTAAAAATACTTTCCTATATAAATAATATATGCATAGTATAGTTTCAGTAACGTTATGCACTGTAAGTGTATGGTTTAAATATAAATTAAAAAGCAATATTTATGTTATTAATTCATGGTACAATTTTTATGGAAAAAAATGTTTTTTTTTAATTACGTGCGATGTATTATTAAAAAATATATATTCAACATCAAAGTTGCACAATTTAATTTTTTTTTCTGTTTCAGTTTCTAATGTTCAGATACATTGTTATGTAAAGAACAAATAATATTCTGGTAAATTTTTGGTAATTTTTAAATACACTTATGGATATATATTAATGGATATAAATAGATTTAAAAATTTATTTTTATTAAATTTAAAGAATGATAAAGCAAAAAACTGTTAGAGGTGTTTAAATTTTAAATAAAAACTGACTTAATTAGAAATACGCTTATTAAAATTTTAAAAAGTAGAACATTGGATGCATTTGTCCATTTATTTCATCAACATATGTATACTTAATATATTAATATCCTTCAAATGAAGTAAACAGATATTGGAGAATATTTTACACAAATTCATTTATATATTATACATGGAATGCTCTCTTATAAGTTAATGGATATATGAAAAAGTCTTGAAAAGTGTTATTTATACATTTTTAGCCAATTGTTTTTAAACAGTTATCTTTATTACTTTGTTTTTTTTTTGTTTTTTAATATATATATTTTTTGAAATTGACATCTTTCATTAGCGCTAATTATGAAATGCTTTTAAACGTCTACGGTACAGCGAATCTGTAATGTAATATGACGTAGGCTAATTAAAAATATTTTTCATATTCTTGTCAAACAAATTAGGCTTCTCTTTCAAATATTTGTCAGAAACAATTATGGAAATGTTATATTCTACATTATGCCTGCTCTTAATAGTTCCATGTTACATCATCATCATCCCAAAACATGGTTGAAGTCTATAAGCCTGTTCCGGCCTCAATCCATCTTTTTGGCGGCCTTCCTCTATCTCTCTTCCCACTTGGCTTATAATTAAAGGCTGCCTTTGGTAGACGATCAGTATCCATCCTTTTGATGTGGTCCCTCCATTTCCTTCTGTAATTTCCTATTTTATTTAATATTGGTGTAATTTCAAACTCTCTTCTGGTGTAATCATTCTTCATTTTGTCTATTATTGAACATCCCTTCACACTCCTCAAAAATTTCATTAGAGATCTCAAGAGCTATACCGGCGGTGGCGTAGTCATTGGTAGAGTCTGCCAAGCCGGACAGGTCGAAGGGTAGGTGCTAGACGAAAAGGAACACCCTGGTCCTCCAGGTTGGGGGTTGCGCGCAAGGCTTGTTCCCTAGCCACTTAAGAAAACAATATTACTCATAAGCCTCGAAAAGAAGTTCCATGTTACAAATGCTTAAATTCTACTTTTTTTATAATATATATTGTGTGAAATACAATTTCATGCGTAATATAAAAAAATAAAAGTTTACTTTATAATAATAAAAGATTTTTTGAAAAAAGATAAATGTGCATATCATTGCAATAAAAATGTCCTTTCAACAAATATTACTGAAAAATATCCTTGCTGTTTAATATTTTATGCGGTGATTTCTAATAAACAAACAAATAATTAATCCTTTACTTTCATAATAGCTGTTTTTTATTCGTAACATTTTCTTTTTAAAATGACTATTTTAAATATAAATATCTTTAAAAACACTTTTACATCCCCATCAGGCATAAATTTATCTAAAATATATTTTACTAAAATCTAAAACACGACATGTTTTATCGTCGTATTTTTAAAGAGCATTCAGCACTTAAATGCAAATTTTCATCACTTTCCTTTTGCCATTTGAAGAATTATAAATGATAAGCTACTTGGTGCCTTGACGTTTTGATAAATATATTTTGCTGTCGTTTTCTTTTATCCTTTTTATTCAAATTGTTTCTTGTTTCGCCTACCTTGAAACGTTTTGTGTCAAGTATCTTTCAGTTTAGTGATAATATATTCATATCTGATAAAAAATAACACTCGAAATATTCTCCCTTATCGCAAAATTTTATAAAAATAAACACCATTCTTTATTTTTATCAGAAATTTAAACTTTACAAAAAAGAAAACATTCTCTCTAAGTAATAAATGTCATTAAAGACAAATTTCCAACAATTTTGGACACACATTAAAATATTCTCATTTTTATAGAAGAACACGAACTGTTTTACGATATATTAAACTACCGTAATTTCGCGCATATACGCCGCACCTCACAGACAATTCGATTTACTACCAGAATTTATTTTAAATAAAATGTGACTTACTTCTGCTTAGCACTTATTTGACTTCTTATTTTCAATAAAATTTCCGGTTTGAAAAAGACTTAACTAAGATGCGGCGCATACGCGCGAAATTACAGTAATTAATTAAATGTCAACTGTCTAATAAAACTTAGTTTACTGTTTATAAAATTTTTACTATAAGTCTTTTAGAAATTAAAATAAGTCTATTCAACAACACTTTTAAACAACACTTTCCAAAATGTTAAAAAAGTATCGTTTATATACTTTAACAATATGCAACCGTTCTTGGCAATTGTTCTATTTTTCGATAGTTTCATTACACAGGGAAGGACAAAAACAGATAAACATACCGTTTTCGGACTCAAATAATAATTATTCGGGACAATCGTTGAATTTTATAACAACAAGAACAAGAAACAAAAATTAATTAAAGTTGCAATACTCATTCGAAAGTTGTGACTAAAAAGACACTTAAATCATATTCACTACCGGGTGAAAATTAAGAGAATTTTATTTTATTCAGAAATTCCGAATTTATACCAGAAAATATTAATAGCAATATTTGGTGTGTTTAATGACAGACATTACATGATTACATAAAATACAAATTCTTCTTTCGAAATTTCTGGGATGAATTCGTAATTTTGGATTAAAAATGGAATATCAAATGTGTGAGCAAGGGACGCCACGTATGCATCCAAAGGTAGCGAACGTGTTAAATGCAGACACGCTATAAAAAAGATAGATGTTTCTTAATGTAGGAAAATATAATACAGCCACGAACGAAAATAAATAATAACCTCTTCCCTGTTACCGACGATTCCAAAAAGCGTTTTTCAGAATCCATATGACCTCAGAATCCAATAATTTTTCTAGATTTAAATAAATATTTATAAAAACAAAGCTTATTTAGCTTCCACTAATGTTTGGAAACATTTTGGGTAGATATTATAGTATATTATACAGTTTTCTCAACCCGAATTATATGCTTTTTAGATTTATGCATTCACGGGTAGAGATTTCCATGTTCAACAAACATATTTTACAGACAAACATGATAAATTAACAGCATTAACATTACCATTAAAACTAGCAGGCTTCGCCCACTAGCGTGCCTCAAATTTTCATTGGGGTCTCTATTCAAACGAACGTCGAATAATATACTTTATTAGCATAAAAAATCTCTTACAGTATGATAATCCTCGAACCGAACGAAACTCCTGCCCGCGTCCCCGCTGCCTACGGCGCCGTATACCGAATTAACTAATATTATTTTCTTACTTGTGCATACACAAATTCACTTAAGTAAGTTAAAATGTTTAATTAAAAATTAATAGCATCCTAAAACCGATATTCCGATTTGAAAAACTGGTTAATTTACTCTAATGAACACACTGAACCGATTCCAAAAAATCTTTGGCAGCAAGCAAAACTATTTTTTTTTATATAAATGCTTCTTTAAATATTGAAAATATGTTGGTTTCTGAGGTTTCAAAAGCTATACAACGTTTTACGGAATTTTAGATAACACGGAGGAGGTTATTGTATATTTTCTTTCTTGGTTATAGTATTATATATTCTTAGATTAAGACACATTTGTATTTTTCTACTGTGTATATATTTTCGAAGTACATTATTTCTGTAAATTTTATTATATTTGTATGGACTGCTTTTTTTTAAAAACCGGTTAAATATGCATAAACACACATTAATATATATATATATATATATATATATATATATATAAAATCCAAAATTTTACTTTAAATTGAACGCCAAAATTTATCTTAAATTATTTGAATATGTTATGAATTCAATACTTAATTCCACTTCTTATCATTAATAAAATGATTTTTTTTTCAAAAGCATTCCTTTAACTAAACACTTTATTGACATTCCAAATTCCTATTTGTGGATGATATTCTGTTATCATTTGTACATTTATCGATCGAATCGAACATGAAAGTATCTTAAACACAGGTCTGACAACGTTCCTAAATATTTATACTGTTGCTAATGCTGTTTCAAAAGAAAACTCTTCGTGGTAGATTCCTTAACGTAATAAAAATAAAACGTTATTGTTTTGAAATAGCGATAGTAAAATTAGAAAAGTTTAGGAAAGCTGCAAGCCCTGCAAACCTTTTAAAAGACATTGGGTATTATCTAAACCTTTAAATACCCCTACACAAAGTTTTTTAAATTTCACATTCATGTCCTAGCAGAAGGGGTAGAATATCAGTGTCATTATTTAATTATACTGTACTTTTAAAAATGCAATATAATTTGTTGTAAATGACTCATTTTATATACATTAATATTTAAATCCAAGAAAATTTGTTTTCCTTCGTAGTGAATCTGGTATTTAAAAAAAAAACTACAGAAATAAAGCATTTAAACAAAATCGTATATATGTAAAATATTTTTCCAGCTGCATTTTCTTCAACAAAATTCTACCCTGGCTACATATTAGTGTCACATGGGAAAGAAAAGTGTTTTCGTTTTTTTCTTTTATCAAGAAATTTCTTAAATTACGCTTAAAAAAAAAAAAAAAAAAAAAAAAGGTAAAATATTATTTTCTTAGTTTCTGCTTGCGGTTTGTATTTTATTTCCAATTGTTAAAAAAGTTAACATAATGCTTCCTTAAAGATTTTAAAATTTTGGAGGACAGAATAACCTAATATAACAGGTTAAATAATTAGTGTGCTATGACTCGTAGTAGGTAAACTTAATACACTTAATAAAATTTACATTTTTTTTTTCAATTGGACAAATATGATAATATCCTCGGAGCAAAAGAATGGATCTACGGAAAAAAGTTTCTCATTAAAAAAAATAATTGAAAAATTTTCCATAAAATTGCAAAATATTTTGCAGATTTTTTTTTTTTTCAGATTGTTTAAAAGGGCCAGGAAGATTTTAAATGAAGCTATTTTGATGATTTTTGAAAGTAGATTTTGAAGCCTGCAATTAAGTTAGACTATTGCATCTGTTGCCATTTATTTACCTATATTTTACATAAATAAATAATGTTTGCCAATAAATAAATAATGCCAAGCAAACAGTAGCTGAACCGTCTCAAAAAGCTTATCCAAGAAATTGACGGCGACGAGACCGAGCTTCGTAGAGCACGATGCGTGGTGACTCTGCGCGGTCTCTCTCTGGCGGTGGGAGATACGGCATTCAACAACTATCTGCACCGTACCAGCGGTAGATGTGAGATAATTACCGGCATGCGGGCGCGTGAGACGCATGGATTGCAACAACCGCGTCATCCTCTGCGGCTGAAGCAGTTGTGTGCCGACCTCAATGGTTGAGCAGCGCTTGTGGTGCCTCAAAGCAGGGGCTTAAGTTCGAAGGCGGCAATTCAGGTCGCTGTGCACAAAGAAGAATCTTGGTGGGGGATCACCCACTTCTTTCGTTGTCTGACTGCGAGGAACCGGGCGGAGGCTCGCCAATCTTTGCCAAAACTCTACTATTCGGGTTGAAACCTAGTCCAACGAGTCTAAAAGTAGTCAGTGTTATCTGTGCCTGACGGTTGGATTAGCAGGAGTCTTCACCTATTCTTCAAACTACTCACCTCGGCCGGGTCCGCTTTTTAGCATGCTTGAAGGAATTTTCCATGCCCTTCAGAGTTCAGTAGTGGTCTTTTTTATTCCGTGGTTGTTGTTGTGGTTTTGTTTTGTGTTTGTGTTTGTGTTGCTTTTACATGTGAATGATCCTCTTAATGAAATCGATCGGGGACCGACCATATTCCCCTGCGAGTGCTCACCGGAAGGAAAGCCATTGGGAGGGGACACCCTTAGATAAGACGTGTCTATGCGTCAGGGATCGAGTTTATTGGTGGTCCCAGACGAGAAGTCCCTCTTTATAGCATAAGCGAAAACCACGGCAGAATACCTAGTCGTTTCCTCCTTTCCTAGGGCTCGATATTCGGACGCAGCGGGAAAGCAAGAGTCATCGGGAGAGCTCGGCATGTGGCCGAGGGACCGGTTCCTCTTGTGGGGTTCCGGCGACGAAGCCGTCTGGTGTTTTCTGGCGATTCATCAGGTGTTTTCACGGAGGTCTCCTCTGAATGTGGGATCCTCCGCGCATCGTAACGACCTCTGTCTCGACCGTTTTTGGGTTCAATTCGGGATGTTGCGCAGGTGGCGGTGTCCCGACCGGTCACAGCGCACGAGGGAGGCAGATCCTGCTGTGTGCGTTATATGTACCTTAGAACATGGGTGCAACGATTAACGTGCTGACGGTCGCCTCTCAGGCGTCTGGCTACGCAGTCTAGTTTTTGTTATAAACTCAGTCTAGTCTGCGTAGTCTAGTTGTGGCGACGTCTTCACACTAAATATGTGGAAAAACCCCATTTACAGCTTTATGTATAACACTTTTTTTTAATCTAGAAAAATATAATATAAACATGTATGAAAATAGACAATAACAAATTCCGAGTTGCCAACGTTTCCGAAAAGCGTTCTTTATTTTCTGAAAACTTAGAAACCAATAGGTGGTTAAGATTTAAACCAAGAACGAAAAATCATGCGTCAAGCATAGATTATGTAACACTTTCCAACGTTTTCAAAATAATTTTACAAATCATTACCGTTTAATAAGCTGAAAGATAACATCGAAGTAAACCCGTTGGAAGACGCATAACATATTTAAAAACGTAATTTCAGGAATTTCCAACATTTATTTCCAACATATACAATATTCGGAAAAATATCCGATTGCTTTTATTCAGCCCTGTATATGATCTATAGATTTGTATATATACTGCATAGGATGCTAAATTTTAGTTCAGTTTAGAAACGCGTAGCACAGTTTAAAATTCTCCTTCTGGAGTTTCTGTCAATAAACGGAAAGGTGTTTGCGAACTTTTGTGCTTCTCGGTATAGGATATGCAGAATTTATACACACCACGTAATAAACAAAAAGTGAGTTAAATTTAAAATCGCGTTCAGTAACTTAAAACGCACTTTCAGGAATTATTGTTAACAGACAGTAAAGAATTCTTTTGTGTGTCCCTGTGAATGAACGATGACGGCTATACACACACTATTCTGTATTAAGACTTTTGTAATGTACCTTAGTGATATATATAAAATTCAATGCGTTTAAAATAATGAAACATTATTTAAATAAACCGCAGACGATTTTTCTCCATTAGACGTAATGTAACGGAATTCTTTTGACTGTCCCTGTAAAGTAACTATAAGTGCTATGCACACCGTATTCCATATTAAGCTTTTTGTAATGCACCTTAGTGATATATATCAATTACGCTGTGTTTGAAATTGTGTAACATCATTAAAATGAACCGCAAATGATTTTTCCCCATAGACCGTAATGTAACGGAAGTCTTTTTAGTGTCCCTGTAAAATTAATAAGAACTACATACTTCAGATGAAACAAGGAACATGATATAGATAACGACAATAACATTTAAAAATTGCAGAGCAATCTGAGCATATTTACGGGAGTTAGAGCACGGACAGTCTGCAGACGGCCAGACGGCCAGACGGCAGGCGGCAGGCGGCCAGACAAACCGAAGTCATAAACACTTTTCAACTAGGTTGGAAAGTGTTAAAAAGCATTTCTAAAACAAAAGTTGAATTTGCTTCCCGTAATTTTTCGAGGCGTTTCAGAGTAGTTGTTATAGTGTAATAAACAGTTTTATTAACACAAAATAACTATTTTTCTTATGCTATCAGTTTCAAGTAAACATTTTATATTTCAACAAACATTATAAATTAATATCATTTACATTAACATTAAAATAAATTACATTGACATTATTTTGTTACTCTTTCGTGTATTACGCACTGCAAATGATTACTTGAAAACTGATAGACTCAGAAATGTCGAGATTCCGGGTAGAAGAAACTATTTAATACAATAAAAACTACTCCGAAACATTTCCCAAAAATTACGAAGAGCAAAAGAAATCTTGATTCGAAATATTTTTTGTTAATCTCTAATAGATAGTACCCGTCAAGATTTGAATGTTTCATTAGAAAAATATTTTAATTTTTATTTAGTTGCTTTTAAATTAATAATGTATTGAAAACTTGAAGAATTGTGTAAGCTATTCTTATAGATACAAGGCGATAGATGTTGCTCTCAGTCGAAGACAATCAATTAATGAGATGAAAGAATTTTAAACTTGTAATCTATAATATATTTTGCTTGTTTTTTAGCAGAATTTTAACTAAAATATTAATTGAATGGGTAGGGCTTTTATATTTATTTATTACAGTCTCAATTGTTGAAAAAAATAACATATATAGTATTTTCTAATTTTTTTTTTTTTAAACTACGCGACATTTAAAATTTTTCAAAACCTTATTTTTGTCAATCTCACTCTAAAACGCCGAAATTAAAATTTGCTGCTAACAGTTAACTATTTATAATATAGAGTAACTCCGGCAGAATCGCCGCATCCGGGATAGATGCCGCATCTCTTGTATTTCTTGTAATTATTGACAGATGATAGTAAGAAGCACAGTACTGGTTCGCAATGAGGTTACTTTAACCAGTGTATAGTGTGAATCCTATTTCGATGCTTACTTGTAGCTTTACAATTCTTATTTTGAGGTAAGCACATGATTTCATTATCCAAACAAATACGCTATGCTTAAATACTTTTTATACGCTAATTACTTAATGCACGCATGATTTCGAAGTCAAAACAAAGTATAGCGTCTGTATAGAATACTGTGTATATGGTTACACGATTATCCTTTGCGAGGGCTGGCAACTGGAATGTTCTATGTTTGTTCCGTACAAAATGGGATACATGCCGCAGTTTCTTTTGTACGGGATGACGCGATTAATAAAATTCAGTTCATCAGACATTGATGAATGTTCAAACAGTATGAAGTTTACTACAACCTAAGGAGAAAAAGGGGAAAAATAAAAAGTAAGAATGCGAAGAAAGACGCAAGTCAAGATGATAATAATGAATAGTTGGGTCACCCATGTGGCGCAGACGTTCTTTGCAAGAAATGTGTAGAAAACTACTCCAAAACTAAGAGGAAGTGAGTTTGCTTCGTTGTATCATGGGTCAAATGTGGTTACACGAAAACTGTACTATTTTTGACACTTTCTGTGTAGATTGCGGTTGGAAAAACAGGTCTATTAACAAATAAAACAATGTTAACACTATTTTACTTTTTTTCCGTTACCTGTCTAATACACTGATATTACGTTGTTGTTGAAATAACAACTAAAATCCAGAACAAAGTAGACAGACTGATATTGATCTGAACTTTACTAGTACGTTTAATTGTACTCGTTTAGTTTCTTTTTGTTCTTACATAGTTAATTATAGTCCAGATATGAATATTTGTTTGAATATATTTTATTTATAATTCCATTCAGTTCTTATTACAAGTGCGGAATAACTCCCGCACAAGTGTGGCGTCTCATCCTGAATGCACAGTGCAATGTTTTAGAAACAATTTTTTTTTTTTTTTTTTTTTTTTTTTTTTTTTTTTTTTTGTCGCAGTACACATTATGTATATTTAACATTAAATAGCACAACATGATATTTTTTAGTTTATGTGCACCATGGGATTTTATACACAAATTCAAAAAAATATATGCGGCATCTCACCCGGAATTACTCTATATTTTTTAATTATTTGAATTTCATTTAACACTGTCATACATTACTTAATTTATTAAATCTTGGATATGTAGAAAGTTTATTTTATAGTTCTTAGAAGAATGTTTTCTTTCTTTCTATTTTCTATTTTTTTTCAAAAAATAATGGATACATTTTTTTAAAACAAATTCATTCTTTTGAATTGAAATCTACTAATGATGAATGGAGATTTAAAATCATTTCTAAATGAATGTAATAGCTCATTTTTTTGCTAGTGAAATCTTAATCTGTGAAATGTTAAAGTTTCATTAAATGGATATTTAAATTTTTAACATTGGACTCATTTCAAAAAGAGGATGAATGCATGAATTTCTTATATATATATATAACTAAAA
The DNA here is from genome assembly GCA_963931845.1 of Maratus michaelseni. NCBI lineage: Eukaryota > Metazoa > Arthropoda > Arachnida > Araneae > Salticidae > Maratus > Maratus michaelseni. Next base: position 135,717,369 of record OZ007595.1, read on the forward strand.
GCTATTTATTTAATTTTATAAAAGTACAATGTTTCAAAAAAATATGATCACTTTCAAGACTAAATGTTCTATAAATATTTAATGCCCTTTAGAGATATTTGGATACGAGAGTTAATCATTTTTTTAATCTTTCTTGCTAAATCTTATTAATTATTTAATTTAAAATAAATTTTCGAGCAATTAAAAAAGGTTGGAACGAGATATCGAAGAAAAAATATATACTTTTGACAAATGCAGGATTATGCGCTTCCACTGGAGAGCAAATTTTTTAAGAAAAATTAATTAATTACTTTAATGTAAAAGTGAGAGATTTCTTTAAACATAATTTTCTGGTATGGTTAGTACTAATGCTGAAATTTATTCCTGATTTGTTATGTAATAATTCATATATATATATATTTCTTTTCTAATATGTACAAAAACTTCAAAACATACACTTAGTAAGCAGTCAAGCCTTTTACATTTATAATATGAGATAATAGGAAACTAGATCCTATTATAAAAAAAAAATAATAATCGAAAACGCGCAATGAGGCAAGTGTGTTGTACATGTATGCGATAGGTGAATCACTGAACATTTGTGACAGCGATAAATATTAAAATGTACGAAATGTGTTTAAAAAATTAGTATATATTCCTTTTAAATTGCATTTTTAATGTTCCAATTCTGGTACCTTTTTAACATTTAATTTTTACAATTGTTTTTCATTATTCAAGATATCATATTAAGATCTATATATTCGTTTTTTTTTTCTTTATTAATTTGTTTTAATTTTTTTTCTTAATTTTTCGGAAAATAGTGCATAATTTTTTTTTTAACAAATTTACAAATTTATTCTTTTGAATTGAAATCTACTAATGATGAATGGAGATTTAAAATCATTTTTAAATGAATGTAGTAGTTATTTTTTTTTGCTAGTGAAATCTTAATCTGTGAAATGTTAAAGTTTCGTTTCATTAAGTGGGCACTTGAATTACCATTGGACGCGTTTCAAAAAGAGGATAAATACATTATATATATATATATATATATATATATATATATATATATATATATATATATATATATATATGGGCACATTGCAAGAAGACAAGACAATAGATGGAGCACAAACACCCTACAGTGGTATCCCAGAGATGTAAAACGACCAAGAAGACGACCTCAAGTAAGATGGAGTGACGAAATCAGAAAAGTGGCCGGTGTTAATTGGATGACTAAAGCACTAGACAGGCAACAATGGAAAAATCTGGGGGAGACCTACATCCAGCAGTGGATTGAAAACGGTTGATGATGATGATGATGATATATATATATATATATATATATATATATATATATATATATATATATATATATATATTCAAAAATAAATATGCTAGAAATATTTAATGCCCTTTATAGACATTTGGATACGAGAGTTAATATTTTTTATATTTTCTTGCAAAATCTTATTAAGTATTTAATTTAAAATAAACTTTGGAGCAATTAAATAAGGTTAATATTGAAGAAAAAATATATACTTTTGACAAATTCGGGATTATGCGCTTCCACTGGAGAGGAAATTTATTAAGCAAAATAAATTAATTAGTTAAATGTGTAAATGAAATATTTCTTTAAATATAATTTTCTGTTATATTTAATACCAATGCTGAAATTTATTCCTGATTTTTTTTATGTAATAATTTATATTTGATATATTTTCTTTTCTAATATGTATAAAAACTTCAAAACATACACTTAGTAAGCAATCAAGCCAGTTGCATTTATAATATGACATTAAGTGTGAAAAAATGGGAAAAAAATAAATGCAATGAAAAATTCAACTCTTATTATTTTTCTAAATCCTTATAATTAATTATCTTTGCTAATTTCTCACACACCCATATTTTAGTCTGAACTTTAAAACTGCTACGCTATTATTATTTTTTTTGCTATTAATTACGCTATTTTCATTTCTTTTACTTTTGTCTTTAAATGTTGTTCTTTTGTTATGTTTAAGCTACTATGAAGTAATGAATGTTAACGTAATATATAAATTTAAACATATTTAAAAGTTACGTACGAATTTAAAAAAAAAATTATTTTTCCGGCGGCATACTTTTATGTCTGTCTATTTAAAGGAACATATGCTAAAAGGATTCATAATATGGTACATATATATTTATCTGAAGTATAAATGTATTTGGTGAAATGTATTCGCACAAATTGTTAATAAATTTTATAAGTAAATTTTAAATTATTTCCTGATCGCAGATTCCAGATTTACTGTGTGTTTAGACAGAAAACTCTCTCATGAGAAAATAAATTAAATATCTATCTGGAATATTTTCATTAATGTTATCAAATTGAATAATTAAAATAACGTAATAAATTATGCGTGCTGAAATTTTTATATATTCCAACTAGAAAATATCAAACAGGAATTAAATGTTGAATCTTTGGAACACCCAAAACATCCGAATGTATGTAATCAGAAATTCTCTTTGAAAGTCTTTCTATAGCTTGTAAGACACTATAGCTTATCCGATAACATTCTAGAAATATTTTTAATCTCAGGAACGCCCAAAACATCCGAATGTAAGTAATCAGAAATTCCCTTTGAAAGTCTTTCTATAGCTTGTAAGACACTATAGCTTGTGAGATAACATTATAGAAATATTTTTAATCTCAGTTTGATTGTCCGAACTTTTTCACTTAAAACGAAAGCAATATGCACATTGAAACTTTTCCTCTTTGTACTTTTACAATGAAAAATTATTTCTACAGATTTTTACAATAAAAAATGTTAGAACCAAAAACACGGCATGTTTTTCTGTAATGAACAACATTTTTTTTAAATTTCAGTGTTGATAAGTATACTTAAAGATTTGTATATAACATAAGGAAACTGAGAAAATTTTACTATAACTAATTTATATTAGCGAAAATTATTTCACTTCTATATTGTGTTTTCAGATATTAGAAAATTTATATATCTTCCCAAGTTAATTTTATAAAATTGCTCTTAATTATTAATATTGTTTTATTCTTAATATCGGCTAAGTGCATTGGGTAAGTTAAATTTAATGTCACTATAAAGAATAATACATGTAACAACAATGTATTTATTTAAATATTTACTTTAGTTTTAGTATAATTATTCTTCTTCGATTAAATAATATTATTAAACCGTTTTATGTAAAATTTGTTTGCTTTACATATTTTCAAACCGTGCATTTGTTTAAGTCAAAATTATTCAAATGACTCATCAACAATGATGATTAGAGGGTAAACACATTTAGAATATTCTCATTCGCTATTTTTTGTGCAAACAAATATGTATCTACGATATAACTGGAAGTTGTTTTGTAAAGAGTGACAAACATTTTAGATACAGAAGCACTGCGTTGATTCGTGAAATTATATTTAACGTCAGTATTATTGTCATTAGTTAAAACAGTGGATATATTAACTCAAATGAAAAATTAAATCAATACTTCTTATAATGTAGGTTCCGTAATATGTGCTTTTGCATTTTTATTTATTTTATTTTAAATAATATATATATATATTTTTACTTTTTATTATTTGAAATATACTTTGAAATTAGGGAAATTCCAGCAACACAATATGCTTTGCGATATCAAAACTATTATTTCAAAATTGAGCTAGTTTAAAAGTTTTATCTATAATAATGTTTTATATTATCTTAAGACGCTATTTCACTCAGTCGAAAACACTCGCTCATTAATTTTAATCCCGCGAGGATTTTTTTTTTTTACTATATCTTGTTCGTATTTTAATATTATTAGATTTTTTTTTTTTTTTTTTTTTTTTTTGTATTGAAGATTTGAACTCAATTTCTATGCAAACCTTTTTTTACTTTTTCAATTTTGGTTGCAGTTTTTTTTTTTATTTTTTTATTGCGGATACTTTTATTTTCGAAACCGGTTCCGAAAGTGCAAAGTATCTTAATAATAAAATATTTTGATCAAAATCTAAAAAGGACATAAGAGCTTGCACAGAGATTGATCTCAGCTATCCAATGCAATAATAATAATAATAATAATAATTTCATATTATTGAAATTCGAACGAGATATGGTAAAATAGTTTCCTCATAGGATTAACACCAGCAAGCGGGGGTTTTCGACTGAGTGAAGTAGTCCCTTAATAAACTGTACTGAGATAATTTACAAATTAATTACTTTAAAAAGAATGTCCATAACATAGAAGTGAAAAGCAAAACAAAACGTTGAATTATTATTATTTTCCGTATACAATTTTAATTAAGAAAGCGTTATTAAAAATGCTTTTAAAAAGTCGTCTATAACGAAATTCATAGTATATTCGATTTTTTTTTTAACTCTGTTGCTTTAAGATTTTGTTTACAATAAATTTAATTTTGAAAATTTGCTTGTTCTTTCGATGCTTTACCTGTATTTCTCAGTTTTTGCTTAAATAAAAAAAAGTTACTTTTGATTGTTTGAATTAAATAATATTGGATTAAATGGTGACATTACATTGTCGTTCTGAAATTTATTAATTTTTTTAAAAACTTTTGTTGTTAGAAATTCAAAATATTTATAAAAAATTCATTTACACGGAAATTTTTTGCATATATTGAAGAAGAAATCAGGGTAACATGACATTGTCGTTCTAAAATATAAGGAAGATTTTTTAAACTTTTGTTATAAGAAATGCTAAGTATTTATAAAAATTCATTTACACGAAATTTTATGCATATATTGGATAACAAAAAATTGTATTTATTTCTAGTTGATACGTTTAAAAAAATGGCTTGTTTTAAAAGTAAAACGTCTCGATAAAAAAAAAAAAAAAAACTATAAGGAAAATCTAAAAATTAAAAAGCGGTGAACTTACAGATGGACCTCAGCTATCCAATGCAAAAATATCGTGTACAAATATTTATGAGATTGATGATGATGATGATGATGATGAGATTTTGTAAAAGGACTGACCCATATAATTAACATTAGCGAGAGGGTATTTTCGCATATGAATAATTTGAAAACAGTATATGGAATGAATAGTGCTTTTCATGATGATGATAGTTTACAATAGAATTTATAGTTAAAAAATATATTCTATTCAAATTTTCATTCAAATGTCTTAAATATAGCTTGTAATAAATTTATTCTTTTTCTGTTTTTATAAAATAACACATTAAATCTGAAAAGAAAACTGACATTAAACATTTTAAATCTGAGTATCTACTCTAAAACATCAATACTCTGCAGAGTTCCAAAGTTTTGTTAAATGTTATGTAAAAACAACAAGCATTTTCCTTATATTCACTGGCAATATGTGCTATTATACTTTTTGTTGTGCCACTCATTAATAATAAATAAAAGATAAAGTAAATCTCTCGACACAATTAATTGCCTTATTCTCGACAGCATTTGAAAGATCAACTCAGAGTACTTTTCTCGGAACACATTACTTGACTTAGCAATAAAACCGTTCGGAACTAATTTACAAAGTAAGATTTGAAAACACTATACTCTGACACATTTCGAAACATAATTAAACGTAAATTATTCCAACTATCTTTGATTGCAGAATTAATTCTAAAACGTTTGTTTATATTTTTCTATTTTTAACAAGTTTCTGTTATCTATAATAATAAAGAAAAGTGTAAAGCGTTTGGCAAAATATTGATACATAGCCTAAAAACATACCCCGTACACATTCATAGGTGAATCTCTTTGCTTGTATACAATAATCCGCTGCTTTCTCATTTCTGTTATTTTCTCAATTTTCTGATAAGATACAAACACGCCTGTTTTACGCGAAATGTTCGAACACGTTGATATAACACACATACATCCCATTTCTTGATAAATTCTTCCAAAATAACAGTAAATTAAAAATAATAATTCATAAAAAGACAATTTAAGTACTGGGAAACAAAGAATACGGGGTAAACAACATTTTTTTTTCAGAGAAGACCTTCCCTAAGTGACAAGAAGCTGAAAATATCTCGCAGTGACACATCGAGAGAATGTCCCTCCTCTCCGTGTGAATTTAGTCTTCATTTCAATAAAGTTGACTCCGAATTCGTACAGCAGAATACTGCGTTTTGGAAAAATTTTCTGCGTGATTTTAAAATTATTTTTTTCGGAAAAAAGATTTTTGAAATAAAAAAACTTCTCATCAAGATATACATTTTACATCAGTTGTTGAAGTAGACTTCCAGCAAACAAAAAAGTAAAAAAGTAAAATAAATAATAATTAAACGATTTTATTTACGCTATTTTTAAAAAAAAATGTATTTTTTACAGGAAAAAAAAGAATGCTTATTTGAAAGGGTGACTAAAAATGTGGAGTTGAAGGAAAAACGCAAAATTTGGTTTCAATTAATAAAAATGAGCTACTTGTATGTTTAACGTATGAGGAGTCATTAAATAACGATCAATTACACAAAGTTAACTTTTAAACAAGCTTCTTCATAACTGTGTAATCAATCGAATGGTAGACAGTTGTCCTGTAACAATCAAACTTTCAACGTGAAAAAATTTATCTAAGTGTAAGAGATTAATAATTTATTACTGTTATTATAATTATTATTATTTATTATTATATTAATTATTATTATTATTATTATTATTATTCAATTTATTATTATTATTATTAAATTATTTAATATTAATTATTATTATTATTATTCAATTTATTATTATTATTATTAAATTATTTAATATTAATTATTATTATTATTATTATTATTATTATTATTATTCAATTTATTATTAATATTAACTAATACAATCATCAAATCAATTTCAAATATATCAGTTTATGTTGTATTTATTTTTTGTTTCAACTGTTTAAATAGTACTCAGAATAATAGAACTCTACTAAATTATAATTAAATTATAATTATTATTTCTTTGTGATATGTGTTTTTATAGTATAACAAACTAAATATTTTTTAATTAAAATATCGAATAACTGAAACAATAGTTCAACCTCTCTGTTCTAACCCCTATTCACAAGAACGAACAAAACTAATTATCTATTAAAATATTCTAAGGTACGGGTAATTATATTTTTCTGTATCATTAACCAAATGTATTCACTTATTAAACATAAGTAAATATCTCAAGGCGAAAAAAAAAATTATGTGTTATTAAAGTTATTCCGTTATTTTGTTGTTTGAAGAATTTACTTTTTCTAATGCAGTATAAATTTGAATATTTGCACAAACGAAATTAATTACAGAAGGAGAAATTTAGATAATCTGTAGTTATGTTTATCTTTTAAACGATATGTAAAAAATTCATAATACCATAGTATTTGAAACAAGTTTATATTTTAGTGTTTTTTTAAAGCATGAAAACTAATTCAATTAAAACTTTTTTCCTGAGTACTGTGTGGGATAAATAGGGACATAGATATCTTGAAAGACAATTTTTAATGTTTCGTTGGTAAAGTGTAATTCGTCATCACTGACATTCATTTACCTCTTATATATTTAATAAAAGAACGTTTGAAAATTAAAACTAATACGTACGTTATACACACATTTCCATAATTTTAAATATTTATATGAATGTAAATATCATAACTTCATAGTAATTACATTACGAATAAAATTGTCAGTGCTTGATCTCAAAAATGTAACAAATCCTATGAACTGGCTATTTCACTACTTGACCTCCCAGGTAAAAAAATAATAAAAATAATAATAAAAAAATATTTTATTTTACATCACACTGTATAATAATGTTCTATCATATAAATATGACAAAAATTACCAACTTTGTCAGAAGGCTATTACACGACAACTAAAAAATTACCACTGTGTAAATTTTCCACTTCCTTTTTATTAGAAAAAATTATAATATATATATATTTTTTTAAATGTCGAGTTGTCTACAGTAGGTTTTCGTAGTTTCAGCTATTTAGAAAATAATTAATGAAAATAATAATAATTAATAATAAATAAATTGAAAAAAGGACCTACAAAACAGAAGAATTTAAAAGCATTATACGATAATGAAGCTTAATATATAAGTCTACCAAATGTTATGATTGAAATACCTTCGAATAATTAAAGTGCAAATATAAAGTGCGTTTCTGAAGTGTTTTTATAAGAGAAGAGGTATTATAGTAACCAATTTTAGGTGCGTTCGTAATTATATAAAAACGTAGCACTTATAGTCGCCGTCTGGTACACCCGTCCGCATATAACAGCAGAAAAACTACCCATCCGAATAGTTTGAAATCTAATATATATAATCGTTGCAGAACTTTGTCGAGTCATTTTAAATTTTATGAAAATCGAATCAAAACTTAAAAAATATATTAATAAAAGTTTTTCTCATTCTATTAAATCTTATACGTAATTAATTCTTATCCCGTGATAGTCAATAGACGGGATTGCCATGGTGATTACGTCATATTTGAGATAGTCATTTGATTTCCGTATTACTGAATTTAAAAACTGAATTTGTATACTAAAATTGTTTAATTATAGCAATCATATAATCTGTAGACAGTTTTTTTGGACAGATGTTTCCGGAGAAATAGATATTAAATGGAGAAAGAGTCTAAATATAGATTTCATGTTCTGTAGGTTTCAAAGCTAGGCTTAAGTTTCCCATAGGAATTAATCAGTAAATGTCAACAAAAGATAAAATGTTGCCAACGTAAAATGTACTTATTTTATTACGGAAATTTAACATATCATAATAACTGACGATATAATTCATTTAACTGAAATAAAAATGATTTTTTTTTTCTATTGTCTTGTATTGGATATTTGCTCATCGTATAGTTTTAATGTAATATAATTGTAATTAATTGTTTCTAATAGTGTATTGAAGCTTAATTTCATAAAATAAAATTAATACCTGCAATATGAAAACTAGTAATATAAAACTAGTTATAGTACGGACGCACATGATGCACTGACGCATTGACGCACTTGTCATGTTTAACGTACAATTTCCCACTTGTTTATATAGAAATCCTGTGTTACAAGCCACTGCTTCTGTAAATAACACGGCGAGTATCCCTTTATGCCGAACCTAGATATTCGGTCAAAACTTTCGAAATTTTAATGCAACTGCTTTCATTTTTTATGAAATGGCTCACTGAGCCCAGAAGTTACCATGATTAACAGAAAGTGGGGACCTTTATCCAATTTTCTCGGTTTCGAAACCAACACGGTTCGGGTGGTGTGATTGTGGAAGATTTTGATGGTTTTCCTTAGACAAGAACAATAATTCGTGTCATCTTGTGTTCAAAAGTCCCCTAAAGGCGTCCCTTCTACAGAAATATGGTTGAAACTGCCCGATGCTTAACAATTTCATTCTTTCAATTTAAAATTAAATGGGATGGTATTACAGTAGTTTCGTGAAGTGCAAAATAATTCAGTCAGTGACAGTCCATGCACAATTTGTTTCTTTCCGAATTATGAAATGTCTATTTTAGTGTTGCTTTGCGAGTATGAAATCCATTTTCAGCACTTCGCATAGTGGTATCGTATTTTTTTAAAGCAAAAATTATTTTGTTGAAATATCATTACAATAGTGTCAGTATTGTTAACAAATTCGCGGAATGATGAAATAAAATACCTGGATTTTCCTTGGAAGGCGGTATCATATATTTTGAGAGGGGTGTGTGATTGTAATATATATATATATATATATATATATATATATATATATATAACTATATATATTGCCAGTTATGCATTAAATATTTATCAATATTTTAAATTTTCAACAGGTATTGTATAAAATAAAATTGAATTTGTATTTTGAAATTATAGGTATATATTTTTTATCAATAATTGTAAAACGTTCCTCTTTCTGAATACTAAAAATGAGTTTATGCGCCTGCAATATTTGCGATACAAACACTATATTATATCCCCTTTTTTACAAAAATTCCTGTTATGTTCTTTTCTGGAAATATTCTCTTTTTTTATCCTCCTTTATCAACTGGTCATTCAAAGGAGTGAATCGCCAGATTACAATGTGGTCTTTCCATATATTCAGAGATATGGCTTTTGACTTTTATGCTCAATACATTTTTTTATAGGATAAAAGAAGCAGAATATATTCTTTATTTTCTTAAGAATATAGGGTGAAATAAGGTCTCCGAGTATCCGTAAAAAGTACATTTATATTTTTCAGAAAAGAAATATTTCTCTGATATTCTACTATATATATAATGCAAATGGGAATTTCAATCTGGATGTTTATAGCTTGAATTCTGTTGAATATGACTTGATGGGACTTGCACCGTTGCTTAGATAATTTTTCAGGAAATGTTTTAGTGTATAAGATATCGTTCTGTGTTGCTTAACTATAAAGTTACGGAGAAAAGCTCTATAATCTGGTGAACCAGATTATGAAAGATTAACCTTTTTTAAAATGTTCATTTGGATGAATTTTGATGTTACTTGCAGTGTTAAGTAGATAATTTTTCAGGCATGAATTTAGTATATTGCATATCGTTCTACATTTCTCAGTTATATAATTATTGGGAAAGTTCAATAATTAAGTGAACCCGATTATGAAAGATTGGCCTTTTATAAAAGTTCTACTGGATTGATTTTTGAAATTTGTTTGTTTGAATTGTTACTTAGAAAACTTTTCACTGATGGTTTTAGTAACCTGCATGTTGTTTTATTGTTCGTTATCAAATTCTTCTGTAAATGATCAACAAAAAGACATACCTTAACAACTGAAACTTTTTCAGAACATTGCAAAATACAATAGCGCAATGGCGTTTGTATCGTATTAAAAGTACGTAAGGACATTGCAAGCATAAGTCCATATTCCTTTAAAACACAAGATCATATTCATGGACCATTCATCCACAATCATATTTTGTTTGATTCAAGGTTTGTTTTGAGAAATAGACGCGTGTAGCGGGCGAAGCCTGTTAGTATATAAATATAAAATGTAAAATATTATTTTTTAGTGCAGACTATTATCTAGTTTTTTTTAAATTTTACATTATGAATATAAATTTATAGTTATAAAGCAGTATACGACTATCTCTCTTTCCTAGAAGTTTCAGATCTTGTTTGGAAAAAAATAACTTTGAATGTAGTATAGATTGTGAAAAGCATTAATATATTGATGTATAGAATTCATGTTTAAATCACTCTTACGGCTAATGAAAGATCACACTAATCTTAGTTCTATTTTACTAAAATGTGTTCAACTAGAAATGTTAAACTCTAAAACTAAATTACTATGTAAACAGTTGAAGAAAATAATCTTCACAAATAAATACCATGTAAAAGCAAACATAATAAAAATCAGGACTCAAATCAGTACTCTTACAAGGATTGCAGTGTCCTATATATATATTATATATAGAATTATCTTACTAATTCCAAACTATAATCTTTGTAGTACATTTCTACTGAATGTGCTTCAGAAACACCCTGCGAAGATTATTCTTTAGAAATAACGCTAGAGAATAATTAGGAAGCTGTGTTGCTGTCCTTATATTAATCTTTGAAAACAACATTTTACATTTCGTGAAGAGTAACTGAATTGATTGATTAATTTTTTAATATTTTAAATATGCACTATAAACACATATAAGGGGACAATGGACATTAAAAACCAAATCCTAAAATTTTGAATGGATTCAGTTGAAAATTGGTCGACTGGTTAATGACAAGCTCAAATAGTCATATCCAAAATTTGATGTTAAAATAATAAAAAGTTTTTAAATTATTCAATTTTTAAATTTAAAATTAACAAAAAAATATCGTATTTTAAAATGCCCATGAGCATCCTTTTGCATAAAATAAGACAATATTTATTTATGAGGTACTTTTTATATATTAGAATGGTATTGGCATGAATTGTCAATGTTCGCTGAATGCATAATGAGAAAAAATATATTTTCATAATTATACCTTGTTTTTTTCTAAAAAAAGTAGCTATTTTTTTCATATGCGCACATATTTGAACATTAAAATACTCCTGAGATACATTTTTTCTGCTAACATTTATTCATTAATATATAGAGGACATACAGAATAAATTTCAAAAGAATCTGATAATTAGGAATGCGCATGAAACGTTTCAAAAGTTAGAAATGTGCAGAATTTTCACTTTTGATGAAACAGCATTTTAATAAAACAAACTGTATAAATATGTAGAGTTTTAACAGAAATAAAAGATCACCAGAGGCCCGTGCGAGGATTTCGCACTGAAATCTAATATTTTTTAGGTATACTTCTCTATTATCCCGTCGACCACTTTTCATAACAAAAAACTATCGCCAAACTGTAAGATTAAACGACAAAAATGCAGTCCCATTTACTTGATGTCAGAAGCATTATACGTGTTTGTTATGTCATCAAGTGGTTTTTAATTCGACATTTGCCTGTATGTTTCATTATATTTTACTGATTTATTAGTTATTTCATTCATTAAAATAAGAATTGTGTCCTTAAATTCTTATATTTTATTTATTTATTTATTTCGATATTCCAATGGCAACGTTCTCCCTTTTATTTGGCGATAGATTTTTTGTTATGAAAAGTGGTCGAAGGGATAATAGAGAAGTACCATTTTTTACCAATATGTAATATTTATTAGATGCCGGTTTAAACTTCTAAACAAAAAGTAAGGATAAAAATATCTGTAAACAACATTTAGTTTTTAGTCAAGCCAGAATATCATCTAATTTATTCCATCAAAGTTAGAGTAAAAACTAATCCAAGATTGCAAAAGGCACGCTAGAGAAAAAAAAAAATTAACAATCGTATTTTGACTGGATTAGAGGATGACGTCATCTGCTTCGGGAAAAATATGGGACATAGAAATATAAATCTAAACATTTCAATTCAATTTCGCTTTTTAATCATAAATATGAAATAAACCCGTGCGGTGTTTTTTATTATAATTACTGAGCATCATATGATGTGGTATTTTACTTTTGTGGCAACAATAATTTGAAGAAAACGTTTCATTTCTTTTAAGAAAACAATGCCAATTTGATTTCAATTTTCAGCAAATTTTAATCAAAAACATGTTTTAACGAAACGGTAAGTGTGCTATGTCAGAAGCTTGATCAAAATCCTCTCATATGCTATCTCATTCGTCGTTCTGCGTTTCGTATTTTCTGCGAAAAAGGGATGTTGACAGGAGAAATAATATATAAGGATATCTGTGCAAAAAAGTCTCAGAATGGAAAAATTATTTTTGTTTCAGATAAATTTGAGCATCTAGTTTCATAATTCTTCAAATACAAAAAATCAATTTTTCAGTCACATTTCATGATTTTGAATGTCCACTGACCCCTTAACGGTTATTGAAATTAACGATATACGATTTAACGAATTTCAAAGTTTAATTATACACTTTAATGGTCTGCATTCAAATACCGCATAGTCCAGTGCACTTTGGGTGGTGAGAAATTGATCGAAATTTATAGGTGCGCGTTATATGCCGGTTTTAAAAAAGAAACATTAAAAATTGAGAAGAATAAAATATGATATATAAACTGTGATTATATATTTCTATTTTAACAAACACGATATCTATTTGAAAAAAAAAATAACTTTCGCTATCCGATTACATAAAAAGTAATAGTTATATACAGGGTGATTTTTTTAAAGTTGTGAAAGTAAAACCCTATAACAAGAGAACCACTGATCCAAATGACCTGAAATTTCACCAGTATGCTCCCAAAGCAATGGGAATTTTTTAGGCGTGGTTAAAAAAACTTTAAATTGGACCGACAGATGGCGCTGTAAGTTAAAAGAAACAAAGAATATCAACAGTGGGAGGAAAACAATTGACGGTACTTTGAGAAAAAGAAAACTTTATTACGCATATCAAGAACATACAGAATGCAGTAATTGCGAAAAGGAACTGCGAACACTTTCGCAGAAACAGAACAAAATAAAAATATAGAGTAAAGCATTTGTACGCGCGAAAGTCAACTGCGAAACTAACGCAAGTGATTTTCAGTGTGCTGTCCACCGTTTTCAGCTACGAGTTGGAAACGTGAAGCCGCATGTTCCACAACAGAGCAAAGAGTATCCGGCTGGATGCTGTGGATTTGGTGCACAATATGTGCCTTCAGGTCAGCTAAGTTCGCAACATCACCACAATACACAGTATTATTTAGGTATCCCCAGAGTCAGAAATTGCAGTGTATGCGTGCTTCACCTTTTTCACCGCCACTGTGCGTGTGTCGTGCACAAGCTCGTCTCCGGACTTTACTGCATATACAGCGCCATCTGTCGGTGCAATTTTAAGTTTTTTTTAACCACGCCTTAAAAATTCCCATTGCTTTGGAAGCATACTGGTGAAATTTCAGGTCATTTGGATCAGTGGTTCTTTTGTTATAGGGTTTTACTTTCGCAACTTTAAAAAAAATCACCCTGTATAATTTTTGAACATCTGTAGAAATACTAATTGGAATTTCAATCACTGTTTTTTTTTTTCCTAAATCAGGTGTGAAACCAAAAGAGTGTAAAAATGTCCAAGTCTGGATTCGAACCAGAGTCATTTGCATTACCCGCCAATGCTCTACCTCTGAGCTACCTGGGAGATATCCTGCCTGGCACTTTTCACTCTTTTAAGTTAGCAAGACTACAACCTCGTAACACAAGATGGAATGTCTCCCTGAACATATATGGCTTCGCATACATGAGACGCAAATTTCCATTTAATCCAGAAGCCATGAATACATTATATATACTTTTTGTAGAAATGACATTCACCTGAATAAATACTAATTGGAATTTTATTCACTGATTTTTTGATAAATCAAGCTTGAAAACGACAGAGCAAAAAAGTGTCCAAGCCTGAATTCGAACCAGGGTCATAGACATTCCATGCCAATGCTCTACAACTGAGCTGCCTGGACGATATACTATCTGGCATTTTTCACTCTTATAAGTTAGCAAAACTATAACCTCGCAGCACAAGATAGAATATCTTTCTGAACCACAATTGCTGCGAATACATGAGACGCAAATTGCTAATTCATCCAGCATCGATGAATATATAATTTTTGTGGAAATGACATAACACCTGAATAAATATCAATTGGCATTTTATTCACTGATTTTTTGATAAATCAGGCGTGAAACCAACCGAGTGAAGAAAAGTTCAAGCCTGAATTTGCACCAGTTTCATAAGCATTACTTGTCATTGCTCTACCACTGAGCTACCTGGTCGATATCCTGTCTGGTCTTTTCACTAGTCACGAGGGTTCACGAAGGTTGGCAAGGCTGCAACCTTCCCCCTTTGTTTACTCATCGTCATAAACACTAATTTATTTTTATTTCCTACGAATGTATGGCGTTATATTTATTCTAAAAAGAAAATGTAAAAAAAAACCAATAATCCTAAACTTCTGTTATCAAAAATGAATGATCCAACGTTTTATAAATGTCTTTCTCAAAAACTTATACTATAAAAAAACTTTCTTCATTTTTAAAAATTAAATTATATTCTCCTTAAAATATGCAGATTACGTAAATACTCTTATACATGCATCAAATAATTTTTCACAAATTAAGAAAGCAGAAGATAAAGGATTATTTTAGAAGAAATAATCCAAGATTTATGGTACTTTCCTATGTTTTTCGTAAATTTTATTATAAAATGTGAATTTCACTAATCTAAAGAAAAATAAAAACTAATGAAAATGAACGCAGTGCATGAATGAGTAAAAAATTGAAGTTATGCTCGTTGAAATAAAAATATATTATGGATAAAAATAGTTTTTTTGTTTTCAGAGAAGGATTTTCTATATTCCGCATGACAACATATTTTCACAAAAGATCTAATTTATTTTCGAGAAAGTAACTTTGTTATCAATATTTATTATAATAAAATTTCAATATTATAGAAATTTATTTTCTTAACTATTTGTGGCCATTTCATATTTGATCTTATAATGCGTTTTTCTATCTTGACGAATGTTTGGAAAAAACTTATTCTTTATGTAATATTGTTCCAGTCAAATAAATACAGGGTATTTTTAACCATAGTTAACCATAGTTGAAAAGGATTTATGTATTCGGTTTTTCTGTCCGTCTATTTGACTGGCCGTGCTCTATCTCACAAAAATAAAAAGTAGATTACCATGTAATTAATATATGTTATTCCGGTTCACTATGGCATGTCCTCTATTGAAAATTAAGTGTGTAGATCTTATAGTTCCATTACTGGGACACTCAAAAGAATTTCCTTATATTATGGTATATCGAAAACAAGAACGAAAAATCATGAATCCGACATAGTTTATGAAATTCTTTCCAACATTAACAGAACATTATTAAGAAATTTAATTTTTTCATACAATGAAATGAGATATCTATATAAGCAATTAAAAAAATGCATAACTCAGTAAAAACCCATTTTCAGCAGTTACTACCCATATTCGATGTCCTTCGTGCATCCCAGTATACTATCTAGAAAATTTGTAAACAACACGCAATAACGTAAAAATTACATAAAATTACATATCACAGTGGAAGAATACTTCTAGCAATTACCAATCACAGTCGGTCCTTTAACCGATTTCTTTTGTGCGTCCATGTACATGAACGATAAAGCCTACGCATTCCATAATCTATGGAAAATAAGTTGCATTGAACCTTAGGGATCCTTTTAAATTTCATCAAGTTTCAAGTATCATAACATGTTCAAAATGAACCGCAAACAAATTTTTCGCAAATATCATAATGTAAAGGAATTATTTCGTACGTCCCTGTAATTGAACTATAAATTCTACTAATTGTATACTCCAGTAAAAACATGCTCTAGTCCACCTCAATAATGCGTATTAATTTCATTATATTTGGAATATCATAACATCAATACAATGCGACGCAAACGATTTTTCCCATAGATTATAATGTAATGGAAGTTTTTTGTGTGTCCCTGTAAATGAACTATTAATACTGCACATTTTATTTTCAATACAGAACATTCTGTAGTAAAATTCAATAACGCGTAAAAATTCCACGACAATACGAGTATATTTACAAGATTTAGAGAACGGACAGACGCACAGACAAACTGAATTCATAAACACTTTCCAACTATGTTGGAAAGTGTTAAAAATCATTTGCAATGCATTTTAATGTTCTTACACCATTTGAAACATATGGAAATTGATAGACATCCATGAGGAGTACCTCAATATGCGTAGGCCGTTAAAATAAATAAATAAATAAATAAATAAAAATAAAAATACGAAAACTTTAGGTTACTAACTTTTTTTTTTAGTAAATTTGTATTTCACATTATTTTTTAGTAACCGGTATTATAAACCGGAATCGTTGATAGCAGTTTTCTAGTAAATGTTAAAGATTTTCTTGTAAGTGAGTAAAAATGCAAAAAAATTTTTAGTAATTGCAAGGATCAATGAGAAAAACTAATTTTTTTTTAGTAGGTCGAACCATTTTTTACAGTGTATAGTCGAATATGGTAAGCATAGAATTAATCTTTCATTTACAGCGACACACAAACGACTTCTGTTACAATACTGTTTAGGAGCGATAATTGCTGGAAGGGCGTTTTCAGTTGTGGTAGACGTTTTAAGTGTTTTAAGTTTAACTATTTTGGCACGTTACTTCGTATTTATAAATTCCATGGATTATTTACAAGTCT
The DNA here is from genome assembly GCA_963931845.1 of Maratus michaelseni. Classification (NCBI taxonomy): domain Eukaryota; kingdom Metazoa; phylum Arthropoda; class Arachnida; order Araneae; family Salticidae; genus Maratus; species Maratus michaelseni. Next base: position 135,734,993 of record OZ007595.1, read on the forward strand.
GCATAAAATAGTAATTAGCAATTCTTGACATTATTTACAAGTCTGCATAAAATAGTAATTAGCGATTCTTGACATTTGGGTTGCGATCAACTGATGGATCACATCTTCAAAAATGTATAATTTATTTTATCTGCAGCAAAAATATACTAAAAACAATATGTTACTACTTTACAGTAAAACATCGTGAAAGCAAATATATAAATAATTTGTGAAAATACAGTGTTTTATTAAACTTTGTGTAGAGAGCAGCTTTTGGCTAAAATTAAGAAGTTTTATTCCCAAAACAGACACTCTGTCGTTTGTAAAAAACAATGCAATAAATCGCATTCATCTGTAAACTGTATTTTGTCTAGTATATTCACGTATACAATATATTCAAGGGTATAACGCGTACGGATAATCTCAGACTCTTATATTTTTACTTTCTGCTCTCTTTACAAGAAAAAAGTATTGGATTCATGAAAATTTTCGACTTCCGGTTTTCGACGGATTTATACGTTTTAGAAGGTTCTGAACACGATTTGACTGTTTTTAGAAAATGTCTGTCTGTGACTCTGTCTGTATGTGACAAAAATTTTGTGGGCGCTCTATCTAAAGCACTATTGCTCGGAATTTAATAAAACTTTATACTCGGGTTAGTCCCTGATATAAATTAGTGCTGATTAGTGTTTTGTTAAATATTGCCCAGAATGTGGCGCTGCTATGCAGCATTTTTCGCGATTTCCGCAATAGCTGTATCTCAAGAACTAATGCTCGGAATTTAATAAAACTTTATATTCTGTTAGTCTCTGATATAGATTGGTGCTGACTAGTTTTTGGTAAAAATCTCCCAGCAGGTGGCGCTGCTATGCAGAATTTTTCTCGATTTCCGCAATAGCTCTATCTCAAGAACTAATGCTCGGAATTTAATAAAACTTTATATTCAGTTTGTCTCTGATATAAATTGGTGATGATTAGTTTTTGGTAAAAATCGCCCGGCAGGTGGCGCTGCTATGCAGCATTTTGCAGGATTTACACGATTTTAGTGATAGTCATATCTCATGAAATAATGCACTGAATTTAATAAAACTTGAGTTTCAGTTAGACCTTGGTATATATTGGTGCTGACTCTTTTTAGTGTATGCGAAACCTGTGTGAGATAGAACAAAGTTTTGGGATTGACACATCCGGCTAGTTATTTTAGGCATGTTTTCCCTATTACGCGCATCCCCTTTTTTTCTAAAGAATATTGCATGAGATAAGTAGCACATAAATATAGTACATAACATTGTATACTGTCATAGCTACTACGAACATTAAGAAAAAACAGAGAAATTGGTGAACCCAGAACATACTACTCATATATTGTTCATGAATGTAGAAATCCGAATTATTACTCGCACTTTGGTAGTTTGTAATATCTCATTTTTATATCTGACATAAAACTCGTAAATTAAAAAAAAAAAAAAAATTAAGTCAAAAGTGCGCATTAAGCGCCAAAATACACGCTATATGTATTAGGGTAGATTGGGTGAAGATGCCGTAGTTTTTTATTTATTTTTTGTTGTTTTTATTTGTTATTAATTAATTTCTTGTTTGATACATTTACATATGATGTAAAAGTGTATTTCACTTGACAAACGTCATAGAAAGCAAAAAAAAAAATTTGCTTTTGTAAATGCTTAAATTTCGGCATCTTACCCCAATCTTGGGGTAAAATGACCAACTACATAGGGGTAAGATGCCTTCTGGACTTTCAATGTAAACAATAATTTTTATGAAGCAGTGCAACACTTAATGGAACATAAAATAGTAACTAATATTTTAGACATACTAAAGTTGTTACTTACTTAGTATTTGATAATTACAAAAATATGTATGTTACAAACGTTGTCAATTTAATAGAAAACAAACTAATATTTGAAAAAAAAATTATGTTCTAAATAACATTTAAAAGTATTATGGCACTTAAATATGTTAATTTTTAAAACTGTATAGCAAGCTGAAATATGGCAAAACCATTGAGATAAAGTGCTTTAGAGTCCAGACTTTTTGCTAATGTTTTTATACGTTCCTCTTTTTTCTCAGCAATATATCAGCTCTGCTGAAAACTGCACATTTGTCTAGGAACTTTGAGCAACTTTCATGTAACTAACAGTTGCACTGAATGCACTTAATCCAGTTACATTTTTCCAAGTTTTTATTGTACTGTTATAGACATTCTGAACATTCATTCTTATTCACTTTTTTAAAAAATCTTCATTTTCTGAATCATGGGGGAGAATTTCATGATTATCCATATCATCGTCAGTTGCAGAACTCACTTTTTAGCTTTTGGCGTATTCTTAAACACGTCCTTTTTAGAAAGGCTTGTTACATCTGGAATTTCGCAGCTGCCATTTTCTCTCTGTTTCGGTTTTTGCTTCTGTAGGTCTAGTTTTTAGCACTTTCCAACCTAGTTGAAAAGTGCTTATGACTTCGGTTTGTCTGGCCGTCTGGCCGTCTGGCCGTCTGGCCGTCTGGCCGTCTGCCGTCTGCCGTCTGCCGTCTGTCCGTGCTCTAACTCCCGTAAATATGCTCGGATTGCTCTGCAATTTTTATATGTTATTGTCGTTATCTATAGCATGTTCCCTATTTCAACGGAAGTGTGTAGCACTTATAGTTTTTTTACAGGGCCACTCAAAAGAATTCCGTTACATTGCGGTCTATGGGGAAAAATCATTTGCGGTTTATTTAAATAATGTTTCACTATTTTAAACGCATTGTAATTTATATATATTACTAAGGTGCATTAGAAGAAGCTTAATATGGAACAGGGTGTGCATAGCACTTATAGTTACTTTACGGGGACAGTAAAAATAATTCCGTTACATTACGTCTATGGAGAAAAATCGTCTGCGGTTTATTTAAATAATGTTTCACTATTTTAAACGCATTGAAATTTATATAGATCACTAAGGTGCATTACAAGAGACTTACTACGGAATATTGTGTGTATAGCAGCCATCGTTCATTTACAGGGACACGCAAAAGAATTAACTAATTGAATTATCTACTGTCTGTTAACAATAATTCCTGGAAGTGCGTTTTAAGTTATTGAACGCGATTTTAATTTTAACTTGCTTTTTGTCTATTACGTGGTGTGTATAAATTCTGTAGATCCTATACAGGGCAGCACAAAAGTTCGCGAACACATTTCTGTTTATTGACAAACTCCAGACGGAGAATTTTAAACTGTGCTACGCGTTTCCTAACTGAACTAAAATTATCATCCTATGTAGTATATATACAAATCTATAGATCCTATACAGGGCTGAATAAAAGTATTCGGATATTTTTCCGAATATTGTATATGTTGGAAATTCCTGAAATTATGTTTTTAAATATGTTATGCGTTTTCTAAATTGTTTACTTAGATGTTAGCTTTTAGCTTATTAAACGGTATGATTTGTAAAATTATTTTGGAAGCGTTGGAAAGTGCTATATAATCTATGCTTGACGCATGATTTTTCGTTCTTGTTGTTTCCATTCTCGACTTTTCCCCATTCACAAGCTTCCTTTTTTTTTTTTTTTTTGCCCTTTTACTTTCTTTTCTTTAGAAACTTCTGATGATGTAAGTACTTGACCTTATTGCTTTCTTTTACTATGCTTTCTCTTTTCATAAACTGGAACAAGTGAAATTTATTGCAGAAATTTTGTTAGAGAAGACTGAGTAATATCTTAGGCAGTTGGCACTTGATCTTCTTTATCACTTAATGTCAAGTTGATTGCTAGGCTAGTCGACTGTTTGTGTGATTTTAATGATGTACATGGTTGGGGGAAATCTTGAATCAGCTGCTTAGCAGATGGTTTTGAGTGTTTGTTCATCTGTTTTGAAGTGGATTTTTCCTTGAAAAATTGGGTCTGTGATTCATGTTTTTCATTGGACCGAACGAAAGCTCCACTTGGAATAGGTGTTAGATTAAATTGAAATATTCCCGCTGCTTCAAAAGACACAATTCCATTTTGTGTGGTAGCACTTTCTTAATACTTTTTATGTCTTTTTAAACATTTACAAAATTTATGATTTTAAACAATGATTAAAAAAAATCGGTTGATTTAAATAACGATTTAATCACGGATTTTAATCATCTGATTAAAATCGTTGACACCTTAGTGAAAAGCAAAAGTGATTTAAAACAATGACAAAACAATCAGGTAATGGAAAAAAAACAGGCATCTTCTGCCTAAAGATTTTCTTCGACTCACCCCAAAGCATTGGAGAAGACGTCGGTCTCCCTACTAAAGTGTAGAAGAGTTAACCGGTCGCCATTTACGTTTGGCGGAAATGGCAGACACCAATACTCTCTAAAAACATCAGATTTATTTCTCTGATGACTTATATTGGTAAATAAAGAAAGAGCGTAAAAGACTTTGGGCACTTACCAGAGGTGTTAAGGCGAAATAGCAATAGAAAATCACTATGTAAAATTTAAATAAAACAACTCAAACTGGAATTAAACTATCAGTGGAGAAGCATCTTCCACACGACTGAGTGGCGTTTCCCTACAGCGACTGCGTATAGGAAAACCACGTGACACTGCATATTGTCCAACACGGCATCTCACCCCAAATTACCCTATATATATATATATTTATATTGGGTCATATGGAATGTTCTGTGGTTTTTCAAAGCGAAACGGGGCTTTATTTAGTTATTTTGCTGATGATGATAAGGCTTGAATGATCCATATATGCACAGTTAGTCTTTTCTGCTTGATCTGCATAATTCTCGTTTATGTTGTGGGATAGTTTTTGTTTCAGTGCACTGCTAAGAATGGAGAACCAAAAATATCACTTTCATCATACTATGCTCTTTTATTTCAAGAAAGGTAAAATTCTACCCAGACTGCTCGTAAAATTTGTGATGAGATGGACAAAGAATTGTTTTAGATGACACAGTTCGAAGGTGGTTTGGGAATTTTAAGTGCGAAAATTTCAGCCTTAAAAAAAATGCCCTCGCTGGATAACCATCATCTGTAAAGGAGGCCCCCGTAAAAGAAGCTATGGCTGAAAATCTACGTTACACAGTTCCAAAATTTCCCAAAACGTACAGTGCTTGGACATTTGATATCTTCTTTTAATATGATTGAAAATGAGAAGATTCTTAACCTAAGAAAATATAATTTAGAATATAATTTTTCAGTTCTTTCAACTTACATATAGAAGAAAAATAAATTGGATACTTGTTATTATATATAAAATTTTGTGTGCAATAAATATTTGAAACTGGTCCATAGATTCTAAAGTACTGCGACCTATTACTATAAAAAGATGAATCCATTAGAATGTGCTGTTTTTTTACGGTATGCCAAAGCTGTATGCCAGCTGTATGTATACTTTTCTCAGAGAACTTAAACTTTTAGATCTGTGTCTCTTGTACATCCTGACAGACATTTCGCAAAAACATTGTTAAAAATTTCACGATATAATGAGCTCATGTTGGCCATTTTCCTCATATTAACACTAGAACTACCATGAGCCGTCATTTTGACGGTTACCAAATGAATATATTGCGATTCGAACCAGAAATTTCTTTTTAAAATAAATTAAATATAAAACTCACAGAAATACGTTAAATGAATAAGATAAAAAGTTTTAAATAAAATTTCTGATGTGAAATAATTTTTAAAAAATTGAGTAAAATTTCCGAAAGTTCTAGTGTTAATGTAAAGATATAAATATATTACACTAAATCTACACTGCTTATGCAATCTAATTTCCATCCATCTGAATGAACTAAAAGTATTACAATATGATAGGATATTATTTCTATTTAGAAATACGCATATACCACTTAAAATCATCTTTAAAAAATGTTTAATCATATCTAGATAGTTTGCTTTCTTGGTATTATGCAAGTTTAATTTTAAAAGAATATTATGATGATTCATCCGTAAGAATAGAAACAAAAGGGATAATTACATTTAATTTTGCTACAAAAATATATTTAAAATTGCTAATTTTGAGTTCCAGAAAGTCTAGGAAACATATAGTTTACATATGCAATATTTTCTGAGCTCGGCGAGTACGTAAATCTTTCCAGGCATTTACTTTATCAATGTATGTTTCATTAACATTAGGAATAATTTTTCAAATACACTGATTTTGCACGATAAAATAAATTTTAAAACGCTTCCCTTTTTGAGATATCTTTGGATTTTCATGCAATAATCTGTTAAAGATGTAAAAAACCATATATTCATAAATATGTAACTGATTCAGTTTGTAAAGATTTAAAGAAAAATTCTAAATAGATAAATTTTCAAAACTGACATTAAAGATATTAATTAGAAATATTATATATGTCTTTCAGTAGATACAAAAAGCATAAATGAACAATATACTTACCGCCATTTTCAAATTTATAGATGACGGAAATTATGATGACAATGATTCCCACACAACCGGTTATTCTGATTTATCATCACATTTTTAAAAAAACTGCAGCCTCATTAAAAGTAAAAAAAAAAAAAAAGAAATTTTTAATAGCGTAAATACAGCAAAATACACTGTAAGACAAATAAACAAAATATATACATATATAACCGATAAAAGACGAAACAGAAACTTTGAACAACAATCGGGGAATAAAAATAAATATGAAAAATGATAACATACCTGTTTGAAAATTATCCAGAAATAAATCGATGAAAAAAAAAGAATATATATCGAAGATAATATAAAACAGACTAGAGGGAAATATATATCACGGGGTTAGAGTGACAGTGGAGTAAGTCAAAAATTTGAAAAATCTAGATAATCATATTTTCACTGAACATATATTAATTTCTTTTCAGTGCGACAGTCAAATAAGTCATAGTTTACTTACGGAGTCACTAGATGGCAAAATAAGTTGGAGCACTTAATGCAACTGCAATACGAGATGTTTCACAAAAATCTTCATTTATCATCTGTATCATATATGTATCATATCTGTATCATATGTATCACTATGTAAAATACAAAATAGAAACATCATACAACAACCGGGAATAAAAATAAATATGAAAAATGAAAACATACCTGTTTGAAAATTAGCCAGAAATACATCGATGGAAAAAAATTGGAATATAAATCCAAGATAATATAAAACAGACTGGAGGGAATTATATATGAGGGCGTTAGAATTACAGTGTAAGTCAAAAACTTGAAAAATCTAGATAATCCTATTTTCACTGAACATATATTAATATATTTTCAGTGCGATAGTCCAATAAGTCATAGTTCACTTACGGAGTCGCTAGGGGGCAAAATATGTTGGGGCACTTAATGCAACGGTAATACGACAAGTTTCACAAAAACCTTCATTTATCAAATTACTAAATATTGACTTACTCCACTGTCATTCGAACCCCTTCATATATTGCAGAAAAATTTAATGATATGATGTCTAAATGTAATGAAATATAAATAATATTAATCAAGGTAATGTTCAATTTTTTAAAAATATTACAATACCTATTATTTCTTTTGCAGGTTCTTTTTTAAAAGAAAACATATCTACCTTTGGATATTAATACTTATGTCTCAAATGAATAATAAAGTCAGCTAAAGGTTTCATATATCAAAAAATCCAAAACTTTCTAAGAAACACAGAAAACATTATGTTTTGATATCGATCATAACGAAAAATTTAAAACCATAATTACAAGCCGTGTCACGTTCAAAGAAAAGTTTCTAGATCAACCGCCAAAAGTATTATGCAAGAACAAACAAAAATGAAACAAAGAACTCTTAGAAAATGTTTCGTAGCTAGAAAACAACAGAATCTACCTTATGATAAAAGAGATTATAAATTTTAATTCAAGAGTTCTTTTGTTTGTACTTATAAAATCAGTGTTTAACACTCGGTATTATGAAAAATAAAAATTGGAAAAAAATAAATAAAAGTATTAAAGTATGTTTTTTTTTTTTTTTAATTTTTATCTTATTTTAAGTTTAAAAAAAGAACAACGTCGAGCTATTTTCTGTTATTTTAATTAATTAAAGAATTAGAAAGACTGAGTAAGACTGTAGATTAATGAGTTAGGAAATATAGAATTTATTTTTCCGAAATTATAAATATGATTAACAACGGAGAGATAAATGCCAGAAAATGGAAATCAGCGTAGAAAGCGATAAAGTAGATATAATTTTCTGCATGTTTGTGAAAATATGATAACAATGAACAAATATTTAAAAGTCAAATATGTAATAGTAGAACACCATTAGTATACTTTGATAAATCCCATTCTTAGTTTAACCCTTTGAAATGCGGTGCTATATAATTTATACCACTTAATTTTAAATCAGAATTGCTATATACCCATCATGGTAAAGTTATAATATATTCCTCCGGTTTATTAAGGTACATAGAAGAAAGCAAATTTCAAATTCTTCGAAGACGATCACTAGTATCAGTTCATTTTAAATCTTCCCCAACATTCAAATCGCGTGTAAAAGCTGTGTACTTTCAGTAAACTTCAAATTTTGACGTTAATATAAAAGCATGAAATAAAATTTGTTCTATACTCTACATTTTTCAGTAAAATGTACCGGAGGAAAAACCGAACGCAGCCATTGGCATTCGAAAAAAAAAATGTGATTTCGCTCGCTTAAAAAATCTTGTATTATGATAAATAAAACAAGTGGGTAAGTGTGATCAAAGATCGCACAATGGGTTTCGCTTAATATTCCTATCAAAACACTTTATCGTTTAATTCATAAATCCAAATAAATTTCATTTTCCAAAAAATAATTAAATAAATAAATAAAAAAAAAATAAAGTAATGTTAATGTTTATATATATATATATATAAAATAGAAATTCTCCTGTCTATTTTTTTTGTTGTTTTTAGAATAATTGAACCTTTTTTCTAATATTTGAGTTGGCTCGATAGCGGTCGAAGCCCGCTTTGATGTTTCCTATGCAAAAATCAGGATTTTTCTAAAATAAAAATATATAGGCTGAATTCGAAAATTTTTAGAAAATCTGAAATACCAGACAATTTTAATCAAAGATGGATAATTTTATATCCAAAAACCCAATATTTAAAAAAATTATATAGTATATAAATAATCCAGTCAGTATTAAATGCCTTATTTTACCAATTCTTTCCTTACCGCAGAAAGTGATTACCGCGTGTCTGATCTGGAATTGACATATTAAAAAAAATCTTTTTAAGCGATCCGATTAATTGAAAAAATAATCATATTCCAGGATCTAATAATCTCAGCGTTAGGAAAATTAGATTCCTGGATTCACCGTTGAAACCTACGTATATATATAAATTTTGAAATCGATAAATGCAATATTAAAATAATAATAATAATAATAGAGTCGGAATTCTTCTACTATAAAGAAACGCGGTTTTGATTCATTCTTTTCTCGGCAGACGGATGTCTCTTTCCCTCACTTGCGTCTTTCATGAGATAAAAATTTATATATATATTTTTTTTTACTTAAAGTTAAAAATTTAAATTAATATTTCGGGTTTCGCTCGTGTGAATTTTTCGAAATTTGATTTTTTGAAATCACGATTGTTTTCTACCCCCGTAACACAAGTTTCGCGTGTATCGATCTATTATTTCGATCGGCTTGAAAAGAGGGTTGAAAAGGCCATAATTGTGGTTTCGTGGCTGCCCGGATCATTCCGGTACCCCTACTATGGCAATACTCTTCTAAAGTTTCAGAATGATTTTTTATTTATTTATTTATTTATTTATTTATTTATTTCGCTGTTTTATTAAATTCTACGTTTTAGTTGAGTATTTTTTTCATTAATGAGTGGATTTTTAGGGTTTTAATTATTATCTTGCGTTAATGAAGTTATTTTCAATATTTTATGATTTCTTGTGTAGGTATTCAGCTGTAAGTACACACAATTTCAAGTCTCTAACTTATACAGTTTCTGAGAACGGACTCTCTGAACGACAGACAGAGAAGAGGGACGGATAAGGTTTCATGAGATGAACGAAAGCCTAAAAATAAAAAAAATTAAGTTCCTTCGAAAAGGCGCAATATTGTTACGTCATACACTGTTAAAAATAAATCCGTTAATTCACGGGAAAAGTACTGGCAGCGAAGTTGCCGGACTTTTTACGTTCCGTTAGTAGATTTTCCGTTTTGAAAGATTGAAGAAACGGTAACTTTCTGTTATGAATGACCTCGGTTTAAAAAAAAAAAAAATCTCGATCTGTTTGTGCTGCCATCTGTTGACTACAACAGGAGTACTTAATTTAATATTTTAATATTAAATACTCACTGGTACAGATTTCCTGGCTGCCTTGGGGTTCGAACTAGGGATGACAGCGACATGAGCCGAGTGTTTTACCTCAAGACCAGCGGGCCTTTGCTAGAATAGGAGTTTGAAAGGATCATAAGGGATTTCTTCAAATCGCTGCTTGGAACTTAAACAATCTGGGGTTTAGAAACCTAGCAACTTTGAAATTAAGTGGGGGGATATTTTGTTATAAGATTATGATTGAAAAATTTAGTATTAATAGAGGATTGAAACATGAATTATATTAATTCTTAATTTGATTGTTAGATGCAAAATATGAATATTATATTTTGAATTAAATTCGATAAAGTATGTTTGCTTTTTTGAGAAAATCGATTTTTTTTCAACTATTATATATTTTTTAAATGTCTGTTAGAATATATTTTCATTGAGAGTGTCTTTTATAACTTTAAAAAGCAAATTACGAATAATAGCAAAGGAATGAGAAAGTTATTTGTTATTTTTTTTATTCGGAAGCATTATTTTTGTTTGTTGCTTTTTTGTGTAAAATCGATTTGTGGAAAATCGAAATTTGCTTTTTAAATTCGAAAGAACTATTTTGTTCTTTTAAATAAACTCGAATTTTTAATTTATTGAATTTTAGTTTTTCTGTGCTGCAACATGTCAGTTTTTTAAACATTGTAAATAAATATGCAGCAGATAACGGAATATCTCCGTTGGCCACTTTCTTCTCCTTCTGTTCCGTTGTTTTCAGGAAATATGAAGAATTTTTCTGTTTTTTAACGGAAAATGCCCTTCTGTCGGGAAAAGGGACTTTTTCTGTGAAATTCAGGAAAAAAAACCCGTAAATTTCAGATTATTTTTAACAGTGTACTTGATAGTTCGGTATAACGGATAAAGGCCATAAATCGATGCGAACATTCCAGATTGGATTGTTATATCACAATTTTCTACAGAATTTGAAAATGTCAAATATAACTGTCAGGATGAAATTAATGAGTTAGAAATTCATATTGAAGATAAGATGAGCATGGATATTGTTGAAATGTCTAAAACTGTCTAAAGTGTTACTTCCATTTTTCTTTGTAATTAGAAACCCTTATATGGTTTAGTTTTAACCGTGTAAGTCGAACCTAACAAAACAACATCAAAAAATTATATATTATTTTTTTTTTGAAGATTTGAGGTTAAAACTTACGAATGTTTAACCCACTGTCAAAAATCGCCGATCACATCAATCAAAGTGAACGGGTCAATCCATTTCAGAAGCTAAATCGAACTTAAAGAGTAATTACAAATGACGGTCAAACAATTTGGCGATCAAAGGTATGGATAATATAGAGGCTTTAAAGGATTTTCTAAAACTGGAATTTATATTATTTATTCAACTTTGCTATTGTTTTGATTAAATATTTGTTTTATTATTATTATTGCTATACATAGTATGGTTACTATTTTGAATCGTTTCACTTTGTTATACTTTACGTATTATTGAACTTTCGTTTTATCTCGTTCTGAAATCTAAAACTACGTTGAATTACTATAAAAATAGATAAGTAATTAAAAGGGAAAAATAGAGAATGAATGAAGTATACACGTTTTCTTAGTACTATGTAGAATATAAGTTCTTCATTGAAAAAAATCACTGAACTGTAATCTCCGATGTAAAATTTCATCAAGTTATGCGGATTTTAATTATGTGCAGATGACTGCTTTTAATTTAGAAAACTTCAGGAATATATCTCTATGAAAATTAATAGTATATATATTTTAAGTGTACTACCATGTAATTTTGCATAGTAATTATTTTTTCGTTACATTTGCAGAGTGTTCCATAAGTTCGTTTTTGTAATAAAATATTGGATAAGCTTTCTGAAAGCAATAAAAGTAAATGTATGCAGTTAGTTAAAAACATATTTATATGTATATTTAACTAAAAAAAAATCTACCAGTGAATTAAACACTTAATTATCACCATTTATTATATAAGTACATTTTATATCTTTAGTACAATTTAGACATTTCGTAATGCTTCAATGATGAGCACATTTTTAGAAACCCTAGTAGTAAAGGAGAGATAGTCGTTTTGGCATCAGTCTATGACGCCGATAAATGTTTCGATAAAATGATAAGACAGTAAAACTCTTAAGCCTAGACATGCAATAGAATTTTTACTTGGCTTCATGCCATTAGTTTGAAAAGTTCTAATATACTTCACAAAAGAATATTGCGATGGTTTGAGTTCTATATATTTTTGTAGTACATTAAATATGAAAATGAATATAAATACGTACCAAAGTATATTATATATTTATGGTATAGTAAACTGTAATAATACTATGTACGCTACACATACCATCCGGCTACGGATTAAATAGAGAGTAAAATCAATCTTTATATTGTTTCGTCTGGTACAAATTTTACTGACCAAAATATTATTTAAATTGGTTTACGAAGTATTACATAATAATGTTTTCCACATAAAAATTGCACAGTTATAAGGAAGACCTGACTTGCTATTTCTATTTCAGTCTAAAAAGTTCAAATAAATTATTTTATAGAGAACGCGGGCATACTTTATTTTATTAGGTAAACATGAGATAAAATCAAATACAATTTAATTACCGGAAAAATCAAGGTTTTTTTCTAAACATAAAAATTAATTTATAAGCTTATATTCATGAATATAGAATTATAGATAAATATATTTTTAAATTAACTCTTATAAAGTCTACAAAATATACAAATTTAATTTCATATAAAAATGGACCAAATTATAAATGCGTTTTATACAAATTAAATAAAAAGAATATTGGATGCATTTTCACTAAAAATGGGAATGTATTTCACACAATGTCATTTGTATTTGAAATATGCCATACTCTTTTAATATTTAAGGGATTTTTACAAGCGAAATTTACATTAAGCAAAATCTACCAGTGTAAGGGAAAGACCACTCTCGTCACGTGAGTAGGCGATGTTTGAATGAGATCGTAATTTTTTGTCCAATAACCGGCCATGTGCGTAAAAGATTTAGCAATGCTCTCTTTCTCTAACTTTAGAGGGATGTCTGAATCTCGGAAATTGTGAGTCGCCGTTTTCTTTCAGTTATGCAAATTTTCTGGAGCTGGTCGATCGATACTGTGAAGTATATAAGCAGCGAATTTTCATTTCAGAACAGAGCTCAGGGGAGCTAGAGCAGACTTAGCTTGGGAGATTTAATATTGAGATTTAGATTGAAACTTAGATAGATTTAGCCTTGAGCCCTCGCATCGAGTCTCGAGATTAATAATTGGCCTTAGAATTTGTATAGTGAAGTTCTATGCTGTTGTAAAGCTGATTGGAGCCTGCATCAGTGCTTATTTAATTTGAAATATAAAATTATTGGATCGTGAATTTTCTTCTGAATAGTTTAAGTTTAATTATCATATAGTTTTAATTTCTATACAGCTACGAGTCGTTAGCAAAAGCCTTTCGTTTTATTAATTTTGAGGAAAATCAAGTGGAGCTCGCTCAACTTCCCTACCGTTTTGTTTTAATAAACCGTTTTTGGTTTTAAAAATAGACTTGTTGTTTGTCTCTGCTCTACCTCACGGCCGGACATCAAAGATGGCCGTCACACATGTTCCCATTATTTATTAGAAAAAAATCCTTAAAATTTATCATTATTATCTTAAATCTCAGTTCTTTCACATTTTTCCCTTTTTATGATATATCTATAAACATATATTTTACATTTATATTATACTAGCAAGCTACGCCCGCTGCGCAGGTCGGTTTCTACAAATGAACCTTGAATCAAACGAAATATATCGTTTAATTTGACCTTGTATTTGAAAGTAATCTGTATATTTACCTGTAATATCCTTCCACATTACTAAAAAATGACGTGATTGCGCTATTATATTTTCTAATGTACAGTCAAAATTTTAGCTGTTAAGGACCAACTCTTTTATTTGGTCATTTACAGTTAAGGTTTGCTAAAGAATGATAAAACTATATGCAATATACTAAAACCACAACTAAAAATTGTCGAACTAACAATGCAAACAAATTAACTAACAAAATCCATTCCGTAGAAGTTTTTATAAAGACTAATATTTGATAATTGGGTTCATCTGATTATAGAACTTTTCCACATAATTCTAAAACTAACAGAACGATATAAAATATACTAAAACCATCCTTATAAATTATCTACTTAACAATGCAAGTCGCAAAAAATACGCCCAGTAAAAACTTTCAAAAAGGCTAATCTTTCGGAATCTAACAATTCTGACTATATAACCTTCACACATAACTGTTTGACTAAGCAACGTAGAACAATATGTAGTACATTAAAACCATTCCTGAAATAGCATCTAACTAACAATACAATTCTCATCAAAACCCTTCCAGTAGAACTTAATCAGAAGGCTAATCTTTCATAATCAGAATCAAATATTGAAAAGGCTAATATTTGATGAAAACATGGTCACACGATTTTCGAATTTCCACCTATAATTCTAGAACTAAGCAATGTAGAATGATATGTTATATAATAAAACTTTCCCTAGAAAATTATCTGACAGTGTAGGTTCCATCGAAATCCATTCGGCAAAATCTTTTAAAAAGGCTAATATTTCATAATCGGATTGCTCTGATTATAGAACTTCTCAGAATAATTCTATATCTAAGCTACACAGAACGATATGTTATACAATAAAACCTTCCCTGAAAAATTATCTTATAGTTTAAGTTCTACGAAAATCCATTCAGCAGAGCTCAAGTTATAAGCAGCCGGAACGAAATTTCATATATGTAGAAGTAAATAGAAGTATATTGCCATTAATATAGTTTGCATTTGAATTTAAAAGAAGGTATTTTTCGGTTAGCCGGGCGCCAGTGATATACGTATATATATATTCCTATATATAAGTGTATATATATGTATGTATATACATGTATTTGTGTAGATATATGTGTATATATATCTACACATATATCTACACATCTATATCTAGACAGTGATATATATATATATATATATATATATATATATATCACTGGAGCCCGGCTAAACGAAAAGTACCAAAAAAAAATACTGCAAAAATGCAGTCGTACACTTAAAAAAAAACACCTTTTGGCTTAAAATTTCTCATCAAAACTGTTTTTCTTTTTATAATTATTTTCCTTCTTTTTTTTTAAATAAAATTAGTAACAGTTTTTTCTTTTATTTTTCCAGATGTATAGCCATTCCAATTCTTTCTGCAACAAAAAAAGACACCTTTTGGCTTAAAATAAAATTGTTTGGTGTCAAAAGTAAAATCAAAATCGCCAAAAACAAAAGATACATCGCCAAATATTGTTTCACTATAGATATCTTTCCCATTGAATAATTTTTTAGGCATTACGAACATTCCCAATCATGTTTAAATTAAATATTTTCGTTTTATAATATTCTCTCATCAAAACTTTTTCTTTCTCTTTCTTTTTTCTTTCTTTCTTTCTTTCTTTCTTTTTTTTTTTTTTTTTTTTTTTGAAATAAAACTAGTAACAATTTTTCTTTTATTTTTCGGCCTTTTCATTTCTTTCTGCAACAGTAATGATCGCCAAAAAATTAGCAATTGTAACCCTTTCGGCCAAAATAACAGAACTTTCTATCATAATTCTATAACTAATATACGTAGAACGTTGTGTTGTATACTAAAACCTTCCCTGAAAAATTATCTCTCGAACACTGTAAGTTCCATCAAAATCCATTCAGCGGAACTCGAGTTATGAAGGAACGGAACGAAATTTCCGTTTGTGTTTTATATATATAGTAGATTTATTAGCATATCCTCGATTTTTTAAAAATAATTCTGCTCTATATATTAATATAAATCTCCCCAATTATTAAATCCTCACTTAATAATTTTTTTGTTGTATCGCATCTTTTGTAAAATATCTTTAAAGTAAATCTACTTAATTATTGATATAATTACAATGTAATTATGTAATTTTCTTCTTCAAAATATAAAGATACTAGCTGATATGTCCGGCGTTTCATGGTCCCGTCAAAAAATAGTACGAAACGCCAATCACTTTAAAAATCCGTAAAACCGTTCCTCTGGTAACCCTTTCGTCTTTCGTGATATTGAATAAAGAAACGTACCCCAAAGCAGAAGTAAATTCAATACCATCCCCTTAAATGTCTGGATCATTTGATTTAAAACGGGTCAGTTTTTGGTCAAAATTTATAAAAAATTGCCGTCTGATTTCCACAAAATTGCCATTTTCCTAATCAGAAAAATAAATTACGTACATACTGTGAGTTTCGAGTCGATACCTCCAATAGTTTTCTTAATATTCGAGGATGAGTGAAAAGGAGAATATTTCGTTGTCTGGTGTTATCAAATTTGTAACTTTCTTTTGCGGTTTCGATAAAAATAGTCATTTTTGGCGCGCATTCTCTTTAAAGAAACCTGTTTCCGAACGGAACTCGGGCAATCGTCCCCACTGCCTGCGGAATTATATAGTAGGCGTGCTACGCACGAGCTACAATATCGTTTAGTTTCAATTTCCACCGCTAGAGGACGCGAAATCACCTTACTTAGCTATCTATATCTTAATTAGTTCATGTTATGTTGAATAAACCAATTCCCGTTGAAATCGGACCCATAGAACCCAAGAACCCCCCCTGGAGATTAATATTCAGTAATTGTGGTAACCAAGTGTTGAAAAATGATACCGAATTTTATTTAGTACATGAGAGACCTGGGAAGTATGTTAGAAAATTCTAGTACATCAAAGAACATTCTAGTGCAATCTAGAAGACTCCAAGCATTTTAAAAATACTTTGGTCGAGATATGAAAATTCCCTAGGTCGACCGCTTTGAACCCCCCTACCTCGCGCACTATAGTGAACGATGCAAAACTCGAGGTTACCACACAGGAATACCTGTGGTCTGCACTGGGTGGTTGTGGCAGCAAAGTGAAATATAGTGAAACACGCGTCTATTTTTATATATATATATACATATATATAGATTTAAAGTACGTTTTAGTAAAGTGTAAGACACGATACATTTTATTATTCTTTTTCTTAAGAATCTTTATTATTAATGTTCGGAAACGTCTGTCTGTGTGTGTCTATACACGGATAAACGCTGCGAGCTGCGCTCGCAGCAAGGCGATCCTAGTATCGAAAAATTCGAAAAAATCTGGGCCTTTCTGAATTACAGTTTCGAAGAAGCGGCCATTAATTAAAATGGATATAAATACCTCTATGGATATAAATATCTTAAACAACATTATAACACCAAATCAATATTTGTTCAAATAAGGGATTTTGGTGTTGATTCGATTATGCAAGATTATAAAACAGATTAATTATTAACTGAAATATGTCAACGAAAAATGAGATTTCAATTTTCTAGTATTTTTAAATAAATAAAAAAAAATTATATCTATTTCCTACTGAATATGTAAAAAATATTGATCTGGTAATTTTATATTAATTTCCATAACTAAAAATATTTTTTAATAAAAAATAACGGTCATATTATCTTTGATTCATTCATTGCATTTTCATGCTTTTCGTAGTATATTTTCTCTTTCTCCCCTTTTTGTTTCTCCTTTGCTTTAAGGTGGTCTAAAAAATACATTGATTATCAGTAATTGGATTTATTTTCAAGCGTTGTCATCCGCGAGTTCACATTAAAATGAATGTGAATACCATTAAAAATTCTAACCAACAACTTTGCGAAAAATATCATTTCCTTAAGTACACTATTTTGTATGGATCCGATTTTGGAATATCAATAATGAAATATGGTACTTTGACGCTAAACCGAAATCTATCAATGAAAAAACATCAATGATTTGAATTTCCATTTTTAATTCTGCTTCTTATTGCTCATTTTTTTTCTGTATCTTAAATAATTAAACAAGTTCATATTTATTCCCGAAAATATTTCAATAAGTTTAATGACTCTGTAAGAATATAATTGTTATTTTTTATATGCCGTCATTTTCCTTGACAGAAACATTCCACATTTCTGATATTAAAACTCTTTATGGAAGTTTCCAACCGAATACTGCTTTAAAAATGACAGCACGTTCTCATGTGAAAATATTAGTTTATTTGAAGTTCTAATCTATAGATATACTGTGAATGTAGTATTTTAAAGCTCACAGAATTGACAAATTTTGGAAATTATGGTTTTTTCATGCAATTAAAGAAAAATATTACTAATTTGTGATTTAATATAGGTGAATCCATTTATGTATTACAAAATGACGTGGTTTCAATTAGTGCTCCCTATTATACGTTTATACGTGTATACGTATAATACGTATTATACGGTGTGCAGATTTTTTATACGTATCATACGGCACAGTCGGTTATACGTATTATACGAAACACTATATACGGTCCAACGTATATACGAATCTTACCCCAGCGGTTAAACGTATAAACGATTAAACGGTGTTCATGTGAAAAAATATACTTTTCTCCTGCTAGTCTGAGCAAGGTTACTGTATCATATGGTTGCCCCATTTCATCCTGCAACCAATAGGGAGCGGTTTGCTGTTTGACGCACTTAGCCAGCTCGATTTAGTTTTCCATTTGATTTGGTTTAGAAAAGCCCTATTTTTAATTGAAAAGTATCAATACAAATTTTCGTGTGAAGAAGTATATATATATATATATATATATATATATATATTATACATAGGACAAACATCACATCTAAAATTTAAACTATTATGTCTTTTCAGTTCTACGATATTTAATTTTTAAATTTGCTATTTTTATCATTGCATTTTATTTGCTCCTCAGTATCAAAAGTTTTAAGTCATTTTAAAAACAAGCAAATAGTAATTTTTATAAATAAAATCTTAAAGACCTACAAGAGCAGAAAATTTAATGTTTGTATGATTGCAGTTAATATCATGTTAATAATTTTATTATAGTATATTTATAATATTTGATTAGTATTTTATTTGAAATACATAATAATTGTAATATTATTACAATTGTGACACGTATTTCATATAAACCTATAAAAAAGTTTTAAAAAAATTCACTTAGATTTCAACCTCATACCACATATACGCAAGATTGAGTTTTGTGTAATTAGATTTAAATTACAAATAATGTAAAAACTTTAATAGGTAAATGGCTGAATATTTAATATTTTTAAACCGAAATATACATAAGATATAATTACACGATTAAATGGAAATAAAATTTGAAATTCAGAGTAATGTACTTTATAAACAAATTCCGAAATATTTATATAAAATATTATTTTAATGCTACATAAATGCACATATATAATTTAAAAATAAATAAATAAAATAAGGATAAATTATTGCGTGAAAGAGAGTTTTACGTTTATGCAAAAATTTTATTTCCTAATACTATTTAAAATTTAAAATTACATTTCTTTTCAACTTTCTAAACTTAATTTTAAAATTTACTGTTTCTTCAGATTCTATTCAGATAATTGATGTGATTAAATGTCAAATAAATTTATATATATTTATACTATTATATAAAGAGGAAACGGTGACTGACTGACTGACTGACTGGGTGACTCATCAACGCCCAGCCGAAACTACTAAAGTCAGGGTCACGCAATTTGGACTGTAGATAGCTGTTATGGCCTAGGCAAGCTTTAAGAAGGGATTTTTGAAAATTCCCCACCGAAGGGGGTTAAAGGGGGGTTCGAATGTTTTAGGTCCTTTTGCCATATCTCAGCAGCAGATATAGGTTGGAGCTTGAAATTCCAGAAAACTAATCTACTAAAAAAATGATTAAACACCTATTTCAGCGATTTTAGATATCCCCCCAGAGGGGGGTTAAATGGTGGTGGTCGAATGTTTTAGGTCATTTCGCCATATCTCAACAGCAGTTATAGGTAGGAGCTTGAAATTACAGAAAACAAATCTACTAAAAAAATGATTAAACACCTATTTCAGCGATTTTAGAAATTCCCCCCAGTAGGGGGTTAAAGGGGAGTGGTCGAATGTTTTAGGTCATTTTGCCATCTCTCAGCAGCAGTTATAGGTAAAAGTGCGAAAATCAGGAAAACAAATCTACTAAAAAAAATATTAAACATGTATTTCAGCGATTTTAGAAATCCCCCCTCCCCCTCGAAGGTGGTTAAAGGGGGATTCGAAAGTTTTAGGTCATTTCGCCATATCTCAGCAACAATTTTAGGTTGGAGCGCGAAATTCAGGAAAACGAATGTAATAAAAAAATTACATTGTCTACCCGTGCAAAGCCGGGACGGGCCGCTAGACAGAAACGGTGACTGACTGACTGACTGACTGGGTGACTCATCAACGCCCAGCCGAAACTACTAAAGTCAGGGTCACGCAATTTGGACTGTAGATTGCTGTTATGGCCTAGGCAAGCAATAAGAAGGGACTTTTGAAAATTCCCCCCCGAAGGGGGTTAAAGGGGGGTTCGAATGTTTTAGGTCCTTTTGCCATATCTCAGAAGCAGATATAGGTTGGAGCTTGAAATTCCAGAAAACTAATCTACCAAAAAAATGATTAAACACCTATTTCAGCGATTTTAGATATCCCCCCAGAGGGGGGTTAAATGGTGGTGGTCGAATGTTTTAGGTCATTTCGCCATATCTCAACAGCAGTTATAGGTAGGAGCTTGAAATTCCAGAAAACAAATCTACTAAAAAAATTATTAAACACCTGTTTCAGCGATTTTAGAAATTCCCCCCAGTAGGGGGTTAAAGGGGAGTGGTCGAATGTTTTAGGTCATTTTGCCATCTCTCAGCAGCAGTTATAGGTAGAAGTGCGAAAATCAGGAAAACAAATCTACTAAAAAAATTATTAAATATGTATTTCAGCGATTTTAGAAATCCCCCCTCCCCCTCGAAGGTGGTTAAAGGGGGATTCGAAAGTTTTAGGTCATTTCGCCATATCTCAGCAACAATTTTAGGTTGGAGCGCGAAATTCAGGAAAACGAATGTAATAAAAAAATTACATTGTCTACCCGTGCAAAGCCGGGACGGGCCACTAGACAGAAACGGTGACTGACTGACTGACTGACTGGGTGACTCATCAACGCCCAGCCGAAACTACTAAAGTCAGGGTCACGCAATTTGGACTGTAGATTGCTGTTATGGCCTAGGCAAGCTTTAAGAAGGGATTTTTGAAAATTCCCCACGAAGGGGGTTAAAGGGGGGGTTCGAATGCTTTAGGTCATTTTGCCATACCTCAGCAGCAGTTATAGGTTGGAGCTTGAAATTCCAGAAAACAAATCTACTAAAAAAATGATTAAACACCTATTTCAGCGATTTTAGAAATTCCACCCAGAAGGGGGTTAAAGGGGGTCGTCGAATGTTTTAGATCATTTCGCCATATCTCAGCAGCAGTTACAGGTAGGAGCTTGAAATTCCAGAAAACAAATCTACTAAAAAAATGATTAAACACCTATTTCAGCGATTTTAGAAATTCCACACATAAGGGGGTTAAAGGGGAGTGGTCGAATGTTTTAGGTCATTTTGCCATATCTCAGCAGCAGTTATAGGTAGAAGCGCGAAGGAAAACAAATCTACTAAAAAAATTATTAAACATGTATTTCAGCCGTTTTAGAAATCCCCCCCCCCCCGAAGTGGTTAAAGGGGGGTGGTCGAATGTTTTAGGTCATTTCGTCATATCTCAGGTGCAGTTATAGGTAGGAGCGCGAAAATCAGGAAACAGATCTACTAAAAAATGATTAAACATGTATTTCAGCAATTTCAGAAATTCCCCTCCCGGAGGGGGTTAAGGGGGGTCGAATGTTTTAGGTCAATTTTCCGTATCTCAGCAGCAATTTTAGTTAAGAGCACAAAAATCAGGAAAACAAATCTACTAAAAACATGACTAAACATGTATTTCAGCGATTTTAGAAATCCCCTCCGAAGGTGTTAAAGGGTGGTGGTGGAATGTTTTAGATCATTTTGTCATATCTCTTCAGCAGTTTTAGATAGTAGTGCGAAAATCAGGAAAACAAATGTACTAAAAAATGGATAAAACACATATTTCAGCAATTTTGTAAATTTCCACCAGAAGGTGGTTAAAGGGTGGTGGTCGAATTTTTTAGGTCATTTCGCCATATTTCAGCTTTAATGTAGGAGGACGAAATTAATTAAAGCAAATCTACTAAAAAATTGGTTAAACACGTATTTCGGCGATTTTGGAAACTCCCCCCCAGAAGGTGGCTAAAGGGGTATTCAAAAGTTTCGGGTCATTTCGCCATATCTCAGCAGCGAATTTAGGTAGGAGCGGGAAATTCAAGAAAACACATCTACTAAAAAATGGATAAACACGCATTTCAGTGAGTTTAGAAATTCCCCCCGAAGGGTTTTAAAGGGGGTGGTTTTGAAAATTTTAGGACATTTCGCCATATCTCAGCAGCTGTTTTATCTAAGTGCGCGGAATTCAGGAAAACAAATCTACTAAACAAATGATTAAACACGTATTTCAGGGAATTTAGAAATCCCCCCTCCCTCTCGAAGGTGGTTAAAGGGGGGGGGGGGATTCGAAAGTTTTAGGTCATTTCGCCATATCTCAGCAACAGTTTTTGGTTGGAGCGCGAAATTCAGGAAAACGAATGTAATAAAAAAATTACATTCTCTACCCGTGCAAAGCCGGGACGGGCCGCTAGACGGAAACGGTGACTGACTGACTGACTGACTAGGTGACTCATCAACGCCCAGCCGAAACTACTAAAGTCAGGGTTACGTAATTTGGACTGTAGATTGCTGTTATGGCCTAGGCAAGCAATAAGAAGGGATTTTTGAAAATTCCCCACGAAGGGGGTTAAAGGGGGGTTCGAATTTTTTAAGTCATTTTGCCATATCTCAGCAGCAGTTATAGGTAGGAGCTTGAAATTCCAGAAAACAAATCTACTAAAAAAATGATTAAACACCTCTTTCAGGGATTTTAGAAATTCTACCCAGAAGGGGGTTAAAGGGGGGGTGGTCGAATGTTTTAGATCATTTCGCCATATCTCAGCAACAGTTATAGGTAGGAGCTTGAAATTCCGGAAAACAAATCTACTAAAAAATTATTAAACACCTATTTCATCGATTTTAGAAATTCCACCCAGAAGGGGGTTAAAGGGGGGGTGGTCGAATGTTTTAGATCATTTCGCCATATCTCTGCAGCAGTTATTGGTAGAAGCGCGAAAATTAGGAAAACAAATCTACTAAAAAAATTATTAAACATTTATTTCATCGATTTTAGAAATCCCCCCCCCCGAAGTGGTTAAAGGGGGGTGGTCGAATGTTTTAGGTTATTTCGTCATATCTCAGCAACAGTTATAGGTAGGAGCGCGAAAATCAGGAAAACAGATCTACTAAAAAATGATTAAACATGTATTTCAGCAATTTCAGAAATTCCCCTCCCGGAGGGGGTTAACAGGGGGTCGAATGTTTTAGGTCATTTTGCCGTATCTCAGCAGCAATTTTAGTTAAGAGCACAAAAATCAGGAAAACAAATCTACTAAAAACATGACTAAACATGTATTTCAGCGATTTTAGAAATCCCCTCCGAAGGAGTTAAAGGGTGGTGGTCGAATGTTTTAGATCATTTCGTCATATCTCTTCAGCAGTTTTAGATAGGAGTGCGAAAATCAGGAAAACAAATCTACTAAAAAATGAATAAAACACATATTTCAGCAATTTTGGAAATTCCCTCCAGAAGGTGGTTAAATGGGGGGGTCGAATTTTTTAGGTCATTTCGCCATATCTCAGCTTTAATGTAGGAGGACGAAATTAATTAAAGCAAATATACTAAAAAATTGGTTAAATACGTATTTCGGCGATTTTGGAAACTCCCCCCAGAAGGTGGCTAAAGGGGTATTCAAAAGTTTCGGGTTATTTCGCCATATCTCAGCAGCGAATTTAGGTAGGAGCGAGAAATTCAAGAAAACAAATCTACTAAAAAATGGATAAACACGCATTTCAGTGAGTTTAGAAATTCCCCCCGAAGGGTTTTAAAGGGGGTGGTTTTGAAAATTTTAGGACATTTCGCCATATCTCAACAGCTGTTTTATCTAGGTAATTTGTATGCTTAGTTTATATAAAAATCTATAGATCACATACAGGCCTGCACAAAGAATTCGATATTTTTTCGAATATTGTTAGTAATTCCTGAAATGGGATTTTTAAATGTGTTATGCCTTTGTACAAATTTTTCACTTGGATATAAGATATTAGACCTAATTAAACAGTAAAGATTTATTTTTGAAAAGTTTGAAAGTGTTACATAATCTATGCTTGATGCATGATTTTTCTAAAGCTATTATCTGTTCCTTTGGATGCAATGATCCATCATTTTTTTATATCAGATTTCTTCGAAAATGTATGATATAGAACATTTTGCGATTTATCCAAACGATTAGTACATGTTGCAATAGCACAAGTACTATGCATTTTCAGCAAAATCAATACAAACAATGCATTATTTTAAAGAGCTAAGACCAAAAGCACTAACAAAAGCTGGAAAATTGTTGCCACGTATTTAGGAAATGTGACCGGAAATCTCTCTTTCCGAGAAGGAATTAAAGCTTCGTGTGAGGGAAAACTGCCCTGGCTGTCAAAGGAAATGAAAATAATTGTTAACATTGCATCCCTGTCCGTTTCAAAGATCGACCAAAGGTAACAAGGAATAAAAACTCCCATATTAGCAAAAAAGATACACGATTATTTCATTTGAAGGAAGAAAAAAAATCTCCTCTAAACCGCTTTATTCCTAGAAAAAAAAATTACTTTGTGCCTAATGAAAAATGTTTTATTTTGAAGAAATATGCACTCCTATGACCAAAGAAACGATTTTTTAGCATAAATACTATTTTAAAATCAGAAAAAAAAGGTTCTTTCGCTTTGGAAGAATCGTCCTTAGCATCGCCAGTGACGTCAGAAAAACCGAAACCCTCATGCCAGACGTAAAGGGAAATGGCACCTACCGGGTCTGTGGATCAGAGAAATTGCGAAACACCCGCTGAGGCCCACATTCTCGTAGTTTACGTGGACCATCATGATTACTTGTTCAAAGATCCACGAAAGCCCCTAATTTACCTGCCTTGCGTTAAAGGTATTCCAAAAAACAATTAAAAATCGAAACTTTTTCCCCTCAGTTAAGACTTATAGATTTTTTTTTTCTTTCTTAAATCTAAGCTATTAATTATGAAATGTTTTACTATGGGTAGTGGGTAGCTCCGAAGCTAACTTTCGCATGTCTGTAACACCCCCACACACAACTTTTTTAGATTTATGGTGTATTTTTTTTTAATGTGGCCACAGAACACGGGCATGCATTGACTTTTTATCTTAATGTGACACTTACCAATCCATTTCCTGGGAAGTTTCGCAATCATACTTTTATTGTATTTAAGAATATTTGTTTTTCTCTATTTAACACGTTCGCAACCAAGGACGTATACGTGACGTCGTCACTTGGTCACTGATTTGACATTCCACTTTTAATCCAAAACTACGAAATAATACCGGAAATTTCGGAAGAAGTTTTTTATTTTATCTAATCACGGAATGGCAGTCATTAAATAAAACAAATATTGCTATTAGGATTTTCAGGTATGAATTCGTAATTTCTGAATAAAATAAAATTCCGTTAATTTTAACC
The DNA here is from genome assembly GCA_963931845.1 of Maratus michaelseni. Taxonomy (NCBI): domain Eukaryota; kingdom Metazoa; phylum Arthropoda; class Arachnida; order Araneae; family Salticidae; genus Maratus; species Maratus michaelseni. Next base: position 135,760,864 of record OZ007595.1, read on the forward strand.
CGATAGTCAACGTGTTAAAATATTTTGAAAATACCCCCTTCATTAAAAAAGAAATGAGAAGGCAAGTCATTTTATGCATGTGTGATTGCGTTCTAAAATCTGCATTGACGATTATTTGTCTGGCTATTAGAAATCAAAAGTTATAAGTACTTCACACACACACACACACACACACACACAAAAAAAAAAAAAAAAAAAGTCAAAATGAACAAAAAATCTTAAACGTAATGTCCATACACCTCGTATAGAAAATACCATGAGTGTCATGATTAAAAAAATGAACTTTCGTTATACATATTAACACAGAGTGGAAGACATTAGCCCCGGCGAAAGAATAACATTTGAACCCGGTCACAATCTTAAGTACACGCACTCACAAATAAAGAATTTTCAAAAAATAAGAAAAGAAAAAAAAACTTACTTAACAAGAAGTGACAATAAATCTGAAACGTGTCTAATCTTATTCTTTTCTCAAAGCGTTTTCTTTTGTTATATGCTTATAATAATCGTTTATAGGGAAAAATAAGAATACCCTATGTATGAAACATATTATGCAAATTATTTCGCTAATACCACCGATTTCCAGCTTGTTTCCCGTTTTGTGACGTAATACTGATGAGGTCCATTGGTAATAAAGTAAATACGTATTAAAAATATACGTATAATTGAATTTTTCGTATACTTAAATTATACGTTTAACCGATATACGCTAATACGTATATGGATACGTTTAAACGTATATTTTAGGGTATACGTATTTGTTAAATACGTATTATACGTATATACGTATATCGAGTACACGTATAACTGTTATACGTATCGCATCGGGAGCACTAGTTTCAATTTTAAATTCATGAAGCTTCTCCACGTCTTAAGTACCATCTACTCAAAAGTAAAATAGTTTTATTTCTAATATAATGACAAAAGCGCATCAATAAAGTTCAATAAACTCCATTATTTCTCTTTTCCCTGTAACAATGGAAATAAAACAATTGCCATCATTCTCAAGCAATTTATAAAAAAATATTAACAAAAAAAAAAAAAAAAATATATATATATATATATATATAGTACTAATCGGATGCGCCAATCCCATAACTTTCTTCTATCTCACACAGGTTTCATATACACTAAAAAGAATCAGCACCATTTTATATCAAGGTCTAACTGAATCTAAAGTTTTATTAAATTCCGTGCATTAGCTCTTGAGATATGACTGTTGCTAAAATCGTGTAAGTCCTGCAAAATGTAGCATAGCAGCGTCACCTGTTGGGAGATTTAAATCAAAACCTAATCAACAACAACTTATGTCAATGTCTAACTGAATCTGAAGTTTGATGAAATCCGTGCATTAGTTCTTGAGATAAAGTTATCGTGATAATAATGAAAAAAAAGTAGCATAGCAGCGCCACCTGTTGTACTATTTACATCAACACGTAAGAAGCATCTAATGTCATGCTCTAACAGAATCTGAATTTTGATAAAAATTCGTGCATTATTCTGGAGATGTAGCCATCGTAAAAATCGAGAAAAAAGTGGTATAGCAGCATCACCCGTTGAGATATCTACACCAAAACGTAATCAGCGTCTATTTATGTCAATGTCTAACTGAATCTGAAGTTTGATGAAAATAAGTGCATATGTTCTTCAGATAGAGCTATTGCAGAAATTGCGCAAAATGCAGCATAACATCGCCACCTATTGGGCGATTTTTACCAAAAACTAATCAGCACCAATTTATATCAGAGACTAACTCAATATAAAATTTTATTAAATTTCGTGCATTAGGTCTTGAGATACAGCGCCCATAAAATTTTTGTCACATACAGATAGACAGACTGAGTCACAGATTCACAGACAGACATTTTCTAAAAACAGTTATTTCGCGTTCAAGACTTTCTAAAAGATATAAATCCGTCAAAAACCGGAAGTCGAAAATTTTCGTGAATCCAATACTTTTTTCTTGTAAAGATAGAAAAAAGTAAAAATAGGAATCTTTTAAAAAATAGATGCTGCGGACATATCTACAAATGAACAGGTTTCATTAAAAAAATATAATTAGCAAATTGGTTCAGTGGAAAGCGCAGGGCGGATAATTCATTTAATCAGTCGTTCGTTAAAATCGTTTCATAAATTCGTTGATTAGGATTATATATAGGGTATATATTGTTTATCCAACGTTTTGGATTTTTTGACGTTTAATAAAGATTATTTGTGACGCTCCACCTGTGACGTCATATTTTTGTCTTTCACATTTTCTCGAAAACTATACGTTTTAGAGACAAGGTTTTTTTGAACAATTTTCATGTACTGAGAGTGAGGTTTCTCGCTTTAAAAAGTTTGTGCGATGGTGTCCGAAAATTCTGCATTTCAAGTGATGTGTTTATGAATTTAGATATATTTACAAATATGCTGTGCAATAAATAAACGCTTTTTTTGCAAACGTTTATTTCATGAATTTTTGTAAACTCGAGTATAATTGTCGGACGTCGGGATTTTCTCTTACTTTTGTAAAACCGTTATATTTTCTACTTCATGAATTCGTAAACAGCAGCACCCGAACACTTCGTTTTTGAAAATAAAGTTAAATTAACGTAATAATGCAAATTTTCATTTTTAAGTATATTATTTCTTTTTTTATTTAAATTGGTAATATTTTAAGACATCCATGTAATGGCTCGTCACATAATATTCACATCATGCAGTAGCAAACTTTTCCGAATATTAACGAATTATTGGTCTATATGTGTTAACTTAAAATATATATATATGCAGAGGAACAAATAAAATAAATAAAACATAAATTTTCACATTTTAAATCTTATTTAAACGAAGATGGGCCTTCGTACGTAACCAAAAAGAATTTTCTAACAAAACTTCAACTGACAACAAGGAACATTCATCAAGTCTTCAGTAGAGCGGTCAAGCTAACAATTTCAGAAGTTCAGTGTTAGAAGAAAACAAAGAAAACAGACAAATTTGATACCACGGCAGGCATAGAAGTATTTACTTATGCTACACATGTGAAATTCGAAGCTGTAAGAAATTGAAATGCTTCCAAAATGCTTAAGAAAGTTACCACCTCTTCAAAGAGAGCGTCAAAATGTAAGAAAACATGATTGATTGCTTATTAAAATCAGGAAAATCAGTTACTACCAATACAGGCACTGTCTTTTATACAAAGTTGGTCTTTCCAAAAGACGATACGAAGTAATATGATACATTGCTAGTAAATTATACATTTGTTAATGTGTAGTTTAAAAAGCTCAAGCATAAGCACACATATAAATAATCACAATGTGTGAATAATAACTGTGCTTCCATTAGTTTATAATATTTATAAGACTATAGGATTCATCGTTTATTATTTCATTTAAAAGACATTGCTAAATGATGATTAAAGAAATCTCACTAGAATTATTTTGTTAGTAAAATCGATATAAACAAAAATTTTAGAGATAAGCTAAATCTGATCAAAAGTCTTTTGTTTGTTGTAAACTTGCTTCTAGAACCACTTCAAAATTGTTCATCTGAGAGAATTTCACTCCATCTTCGCTGCGTTATTTTCGACCTGTAATAAAAAGATTAGTTGAAGTGTCCGAATGAATAAGATAAAATAAGTTCTAACAAATGAACAAATAAACTAATTAATATAATAAAATTTCCACTGCTTTATCAAGGACTTTTGCTAATGGACAGGTTACATTTATTGATTTTGAAATAGTTAAAATTATTTCCAGACAAGACAATCCATTTAAAGCTTATATTCGTGAATCTCTTGAGATTTCATTAAGAAAGTATGAAATTTGTAATGATAACACATCATTTTCGATTTCTGCTATTTGGAAATGCATTTGGAGGGAACTTTAATTTAGTTAAACATGGTTTCCAGTAAGGTAGCTGGTTCATAGACGGCGTCACACGGCCTACTTTTTAATATGTTTTTGTAAATTTCCATTAATTTGGTTGTCTTTTCAGTTGAACATTTTTCTCAATTATGTAACACATATTTAAGTATTAGCTGTTTGTTTTTAGGAGAATTTTCTCCTGAAGATGGCTATGAAGAATAGCCAAAACGCCGAGAATTTTTTATTCATGTAGTTTTTAAAATAGATCATATTTAAATTAAACGAAATATACGTTGAAAGCAAATGTTTGATGTTTGTACAAATAAACTATATAAATAAATCCATAAATGTTGTACAAAAAAAAAATAAAAATAAAAATAAAATTAATTAATTAATTAATTAATTTGGATGACACCCGCTTTTCTGTAAAATTTACCTTGACGCTCAAAATGGCTGATGCTAGGTTATCTAACTTTGCAATTCAGGTGTTTTCTTTTATGAAATGTTACTTTTGTGCTGCAACAAATGTAAAACGTTATAATTAAACAATGTTAAAATTGGCAACTAAGATGAGTTAAAGAAATTGATAAGTACAGAAAATTAAAATTCTAGTAGTATTTAAAACTATAATTCGTTTAAATATAAACTTTTCATACACAGATTTTGGTAATACCAATGATGGGGGAAACAAGTAGAGGATTCTAACCCTCTGTCCGCCCAGCAAAAGAGCGAAATTGTAATGTTGTTTTTCTTAATTTCTTATATGTATATAATCGTTGCGAGTATTAACCATTACTCATTGTTTTAAATCTTCTTTATATTTGTAGAATTATATTAATTTAAATAATGCTTCTATTGCAGTGAAACTTACAGCTTACGGTGAACAGTCGAATCAGTTCACGGCACTGAGAAGGTTTAAGAGAAAGGCGTAAATATCACTTCAAAAGACGAAGAAAACGCAGTAAATTAAACACTTAAATTGGTATTGGTATAGGTTTGGGATTTATTAAAGTAAAACAAACAAACAACAACAACAAAACTTTATATGCTCCCTCCCTAAATTGGCAAAACACTTCTTGATGCATATTTTTCCTTTCTTTGCTTTACATTTTCGGTTGAATTATTCTTATCTCTTTTGTTGTAATGTCTTTTTGCAATTATCACTGAGCAAACGAAGAATCCATATATTTATATTAAAAATATCATAAATAATATCCTTACTTCTCAAAACATTTTAGAAAAAATGTTATCTTTATCATAAATTAAAACTTAAAGAAATTTTAAAACTAATATTATTTCATATAACTAAATTTAATTGAAAAAAAATATATTTCTTCTTGTTTTACACAAAAACACAAACTACTTTACAGAATATATAAACAGAATATCTTTTTTTATATAATGAAGATCTTAACTGAAACAGAAAACATATTAACTGATAAAATAATTAGTTATAATAAAATATTTGTGTGAATATTATTATGTGTATGCAGGTAAATAATACTTATATTATAAGAATCATTTTTAAAAACAAAATACATAATTATTTGTTAACTTTCGTAATATTTATGTTAAATTCTGCAGCATCTGTTTCGAAAAATATATGTTTTTAAATTATCAACAATTTATCTATGCTACTGCTCTTCAAACATAAATTTATCTAAAATATTATTTGGAAAATTTTCAATACGAGATATTTTAGTGTTCTTTTCTAAAGAATATTCCGTATTTAATTACATCTTATCATTTGTCACTTCTTTATTGCATTATTTTCCAATTTGCATAATTATAATTTACAAGTCACTTTTGGCGGCTTGACATTCTGCTAAATAGTTTTGCTGACCTTTGATGTTGGATAGACATTTTGGAGTCAATTTCTTTTGTTGTTGTTGTTATTTTTGTTTCCATATTTTAAAATTTCTTGTATCAAGTATCTTACTATAAAGGTCCGTATATATCTAATATAAATAACAGAAAAAATATTCCCTCTTTTCTCACCATTTTGCAAAAAAAAAAAAAAAAAAAAAAAAAAAATATAATAAAAAAGAAAGAAGAAAAATAATTTTTCTCTTTATACTCAATTGAAACAACACACACAGTTATAGAAAATTTTTCTTTAACAATTTAATGTTATTGAAACAAAATGTCCAATAATTTTGAAACTATCAATAAACTTTGCATTCTATTAAAAAATATAAAAGAACATAAAAAAATATATTCTGTGTTTTCTGAAAATTTTAATAAGGAAAATAAATGTTCTCTTAATCTTAAATAAAAACTGACGTATATATTTGAAACACAATATCTCTTATAGAGTTAAATGCTACTAAAATAAATTTCCTGCTATTCGGATAAAAGAAATTTTGTATAACACAAAATAGACAAAATATCTTGCAGAATATATAATTGGGTGAGATAATAAATGACTTGAATAGACATAAAATATAATAAATACAATGTAAACAGTTACATAAATAAAAATAATATCAATACTAGTCTGCATAAAATATTCACCACATTACATGATATCAGTCTTACAAGCAAAAATATAAAGTTTCATTTTTTTCTCTTCTTTAGCATCAGCTTTTGAAAACTGTTTTTAAAATAAATATCCTCAACAATTTACATATTTACCTTCGCTTGAAATAAATGTATCTAAAATACAATTTTGTAAAACGCGAGATATTTTATCGTTCTACTTTTATTATATTTCTAAGTACATCTTAACAGTTGACAAAGCTTTTATCGCATTCCTTTTCCAATATGCAGAACTGTAAATGATAAAACACTTGGAGACTTGGCGTTTTGATAGATAATTTGGCTTTCCCTTGTCTTAAATTTTGGATTAAATTTATTTTGTTCTCGCTTATCTTAAAATATTTTGCCTAAAGTATGGTTCAGAATGGGGAAAAAGTTACATATCTAACAAAAATAAAATGAAGAACATTGTATCTTTTCTCAACATTTTAATTCCCTGTATCTTAGAGGGGAAAAAAGTACACTGTTTGAGAATGTAATCTCACCCCTAGAATTAAATAATGTTACTGAGAAACAAATTTCCTCCAATCCTACAAAAAAAAAAAAAAAAAAAAAAAAAAAAAAAAAAAAAAAAAAAAAAAACTATTTACTTATTTATTAATATTATACGAAAGACGAATATAGTATAAAATATAAAACTGGATTAGATAATACCTGAAAAAAAGAAAAAAACTAAATAAAGTAATTTGTTATAACGATTAATTTATTTTAATATTTGTGTGTTTAATGGCGCAATTAACCACCATATTTCCTACAAGTAAAATAAATATATATCTTTTCATGATATTTATGCTATATTCTTTAGCATCCGTTATGAAAACTGTTTGTTTTAAAAAAATAAATCTGATTAAATATGTATTCACCTTGTCTTCAAACATAAATTTTTCTAAAGTATAATATTTTAGTAAAATATAAAACACGAGGCCGTTGATCGTTCTTTTTCTAAATAATACTCAACGTTTAAGTACCACTTAGCAGTTGACAAATCTTTTCAAATTCAGAGAATTACAAATGACAAGGCTCTTGGCGTCTTGACGTTTTGATAAATGAGTTGCTTTCCTTTGCTTAAAATTGTGGATTCGTATTTTCTACACATTTTTAAAAAATGTTTTGTCTAAACGATGGTTTAGCAAAGAAGAAATTCATACATGCTTTACAAATAATATAACGAATATTCTATCTTTTCTCGACATTTAAAAAGAAAATATGAAATACTCTCTTTATCAAAGTTTGAAACTTTACAAAAATTAAAGCAAGAATGAAAAAAAAGGTACTTTTATGTTAGCCGGGCGACAGTGATACACACACACACACACACACATTTATACATTTATATAGATACAAATATATGTACATAAGAGTTGGTCTAAATAACCGCAATTTTTATAACTGAGACACAATAGTGCGGGAAATTTGCTATTGACAATAAGAAATAAACTCACAAAATATTATACCAATTGGTTAATATCTTTTACCGCGGTAAGGGGGCCAAAGTTCAGAAAAATCGCAAAAATAATAATAATAAGTTATCCAACTATAGTAAAACAGTTTCTAATAGAATGCAACAGCTACAACAGAATGTTAGTAATGTCCCGATAAAATTTCATTATGGTGAAATCTTTTTTTTTTACCGCCGGAGGGGCGGCCAAAATTGTGTATAAACGGCCAAAATTTCAATTTTCCATTTTTAAAAATTTTCAAATTTTATTATATGTCTACAATTAAATAAATTTACATTATGACTAGTAATAACTTATAAATGGCTTGTAATTTTGATCATGGGCATTGCCAACGAAGAGCGAGAGGGGCCTGTCGCCCTTTAAATTGGAGAGAAAGGGGTTTTTGAATGAATTTTCGGGATTTTTAGGAAAATTTTAGTGATTTCTTTTGTAGGGTGCCTCCCCCATACATAAAATCTCCACCATTTCCCCTTTTTGGATACCCCTCCAAACAATCCCTAAAAATCCCTAAAATCCCTTCAAAAAGTCCTTTTCCCTCAAACTTTGGTCGGTGGGCACCTCTTGCCCTTGGTTGGCTACGCCCATGATAAAAATTACTAGAGTTATAAGTTATCACTAGATATAATGTAAATTTATTTAATCATAGACATATAATATAAATTGTGAAAATTTAAATTAACGGAAAAATGAAATTTTTGCCGTTTTAAAAAATTTTGGCCGCATTTGGTTGCAATTTGGTTGCATTCTATTAGAAATTGTTTTGCTATGGTTGGATAATTTAATTTATTTTGTTGTAAAAACCATGTTTTTTAGCGATTTTTCGGAACTTTGGCCTTCCTTGGTGCGGTAAAATATGTAAACCAATTGGTGTAATATTTTGCGAATTTATTTCTTATTACAAGTGGCAGCATTTCCGCACTATTGTGTTTCGACTATATAAATTTTTTCGACCCACCCTAATTCACATATATATGTATAAATATGTATACGTATCTATATATATGTATACATATTGTATATATGTAGATATATCACTGACGTCCGGCTAACATAAAAGTACTGAAAAAAAAATATGCGTCAATCATAGAATATGAAACACTTTCAAACACGTTCAGAATACTGTAACAAAACAACACTGTTTAATAATGTGAAATATATAGTCTAAGAAACAATTTGAAAAACGCATAACACTTTAAAGTAAAAAAAAAAAAAAAAAAAAAAAAACAGAAATATTTTGAGCAGCCTTCTATATGGCCTATACATTTGTATATATATACTACATAATATACAAAAAAATTAGCTAGTTATATACATATTCAGATCCTGATGATTTTTAATTCTGTGAAATAAATTATATCGTCTGCAGATTAATTTCTGTCATAAAATAAGTATCTCGGTCGCATGACGATTCAACCTCGGAAGCTCCTATAACAAGAAAGCACCGATTAAAAAAAATCAAATTTCTTAATAAATATTTTTATTAATATCGTCTAAAATTTTGATTAGATTTTAATAAAATTTGAAATGTCTCGACTAATTTAAATTTCAACCCATTCGGTTGGGTAGTTTTTGCGTTGTTATATGTGGACGGACAGACAGACGGACGGACCAGACGACGACAATAGGTGCTACGTATTTATATAATTACGAACGCACCTAAAAGCGAAAAAAAAGTCTTTATTTCCCTGATCTGTGTTTGACATTCGTCAGAATCTCTTTTGAAAAATATTTGCATTAAATATAATCTCTTTAATAATTTAGCTTTTCACATTCTCTTCTCTTCATACATAAATTTATCTACAGTATAATTTAGTAACATGTTAAACGCAAGACATTTTGCATTTCTAAATAACTTTCTACTTTTCAACAGTTGATAAAGATTCCATCGCATTCCATTTCCCATTTCCGGAATTGTAAATGATAATGCACCATGCGGCTTCACGCTGTGATAGATATTTTTGCTTTCCCTTGCTTTACATTTTGGATTAATGTATTTTTTTTCTCTCTTTTTTTACTTACCTTAAAAAATATTTTTTCAACTATAATAATCAGCGAAGAGAAAACCCATGCATATTTAATAAAAATTACATAAGGAATATCCTGCCCTTTATTAACAGTTTATGAAAATAATGTTGTTTTAGGAAATAATGTTGTTTTATTATTATTATATTAATAATAATTTCTGGCAGTGAATTTAATATTTCTAAAACACAAATTCTAAAAAAAAAAAAAAAAAAAAAAAAAAAAAAAAAAAAAAAAAAAAACCATCTGGAATATTCTTTTTTTTTTATATACAAACAGACAGCATGTTTTAGAAGCTATATAATTGGTTTATATAGTTTAATGTATAAAATAGTATACATAATAAAAAATAAAGAAATCTTATAATAATAAATTTAAATTTAATGTTTGTAATAAGTTTAATGTTTGTATTTAAAACACGCAAATATAAACCGTAACATACGAGATAATTCAAAAATAATACAATAATGTTGACTCTCTTAATCTTTATTTGATAATAATAGCATCTATTCTGAAAATTATTTGTAATGAAAATAATTCTCATCAAGAATTTTTTTTCGCTTCCCTTAAAATATCTTTCTTCAACTATTGTTCAGCGAAGAGAAAACCCATACGTATTTAATAAAAAGTACATAAAGAATATCCTGCCGTTTACTAACACTTCATGAAAATAATGTTTTCTTTATCACAAGTAAATTATTTACACAAATTAATATAATAATAATAACATCTCTCAAAGAATTTAACGTTACTGAAACACAAATTCCGACAAGAATAATAATAAAAAAATAATATTTTTGGAATATTCTTTTTTTATACAAAAACACAAAATCTTTTACAAGCTATACAATTTCTTTATATAATAAAATGTGTAAAATAGAATAGATAATAGAAGATAAAATAATCTTATAATAATAAATTTAAGTTTAATGTTTGTAATAAATTTAATGTTTGTATTTAAATTGTACGCAATTGTTTGTACGCAAATATTTACCGTAAAATTTACCGTTCTGAAAACTATTTGTAATCCAAATAAATGTCTTCAAAATTAACGTGTTCAACTTATCTTTACACAAAAATTTATCTACAGTATGTTTTGGTAAAATTTTAGACACGTAACACTTTGTGGTTCTTTTTCTAAAAAAACATTCTGCCCTTTAACACTTGACAAAGCTTGCACCGCATTCTTTTTACCATTTCTAGAATTATAAAAGATACTGCACTTTGTTTCTTGAGGCTGTGATAGATATTTTTGCTTTCCCTTGCTTTACATTTTGTGTGATTTTTTTTTTTTTTTTCGTTTACTTTAAAATGTTTTCTCTCAACTATTATGCAGCGAAGAGAACACTGATACATATTAAATACAAATTACATAAAGAATACCATGCCTTTTCCTAACAGTTTGTAAAAATAATGTTACATTTATCACAAGATATGTTTTTACGCATATAAATATAATGAAAATAATTCCTCTCAAAGATTTGAACGTTACTAAAACACAAATCGCAAAAAACCAAAGAGAAAAAAAAATCTCCAAAACCTTATTTTTTTAATACCAACACTCATAGCTTTATAAAATGTGCAACTTTTTTATACAGTAAAGGAACAAAAAATTAATAAAGGATAAAATAATCTTATAACAATAAATTCATATTAATGTTTGTATTTAAAGGCACGTAAATATTCACCATAATATACGACACATTTTTTAAAGAAAAAATAATACTTTTTTTTTCTTTTACATTTCTAATATATATTTTATATTTGTCTGCATCTATATTGCAAAATTTTCGTTTTAATAAAAATCCCTAAATGCAATTTAATTGCTGACTCCTTTTTTAAACATAAATATATTTCTATTTTAAGAAAATATTAAACACGAATTATTTTTTACTATATTTTTGTCAAGAACACTTTACATTTTAATCGTTGAAAAGCATTCATTCAAGCAAGAGTTTCCTTTTCCCATTTTCAGAATTATAAACGATAACGAAGTTTACTGCTTGCCGCCATGATAGATACATTTGCTGTGCCTGGCTTTACGTTCTGGATTAAATATATCTTTTGGCTTACTGTAAAATGTCTTCTCTCAAATATGGTAAAGGAAAAATCATACATATATAACAAATGAATACTTAAAGACCACACTCTCTTTTCTAGGTATTTTAGAAAAATACTGTTTTTTTTTTTATCAAAAGTTAAATCTTTGCACAGCTAATAATAATAATAATAATGTTTTCTTAAAGACTTTAACGTTACTAAAACACAACACCCCAACTCCCAAAAAAAAAAAAAAAAAAAAAAAAAAAAAAAATCACCACCATTTACCTTTTATCTTATACTAAAACACAAAATGAATCACTGATTATTCAATTTGTGTGTATAATAAACAAATAAAGCAGAAAATGTAATAAAGGATAAAATAATATTATCCTCTATATTATTTATGTTGTCAACATTCTTTTTTCTAAGCAAATACAAAACGCAGAACGATAAATGAGATACTATATGAATGAATTTTGAACAGGCTTCTGACGTAGTACACTTACATTTTGTTAAAATAAGTCTTTTAATTAAAAGATGCTGATAATTAAAAATTAAATTGGCATTGTTTTCATAAATGAAATAGAAGGATTTTCTCAAATCAGTGCTGCCACCAAAAATACCGCGTTATATCGTGATCAACGATGATAATCATATATATTATTTCTCCTGTCAACATCCCTTTTTCTCTGAAAAAACGAAACACAGAACGACGAATGAGACAGCATATGAAAGGATTTTGAACAGGCTTCTGACATAGCACACTTAACATTTTGTTAAAACAACATTTTGATTAAAATTTGCTGATAATTAAAAATTAAATTGGCATTGTTTTCATAAAAGAAATCAAAGGTTTTCCTCAAAATATTGTTGCCAAAAAAATAAAATACCACATTATATGATGCTCAGCGATTATTATAAAAAAAACCGCACGGGTATTTTATATTTATGATTAAAAAGCGAAATTGAAATTGAAATGTTTAGATTGATATTTGTTTGTCCCATGTTTTTCCCGAAGCGGATGACGTCATCCTCTAATGCAGTTAAAATACGATTGTTAATTAATTTTTCTCGCGCGTGCCTTTAGCAATCTTGGATAAGTTTTTACTCTAACTTAGATGGAATAAATTAGATGATATTCTGGATTGACTAACAACTAAATGTTGTTTACAGATATGTTTATCCTTGCTTTTTCTTTAGAAGTTTAAACCTGCATCTAATAAATATTACATATTGATAAAAAAAATGGTACTTCTCGATTATCCCGTCGACCACTTTTCATAACAAAAAACTATTGCCAAATAAACGGGTGAACGTTGCCATTGAAATATCAAAATAAATAAATAAATAAAATATAAGAATTTAAGGACACAATTGTTATTTTAATTAATGAAATAACTAATAAATCAGTAAAACATAATGAAAAATACACGCAAATGTCGAATTAAAAACCACTTGATGACGTAACAAACACGTATAATGCTTCTGACATCAAGTAAATGGGACTGCATTTTTGGCGTTTAATCTTACAATTTGGCGATAGTTTTTTATTATGAATAGTGGTCGACGGCATAATAGAGAAGTACCTAAAAAATATTAGATTTCAGTGCGAAATCCTCGCACGGGCCCTCTGGTAAAAAAATAATTGCACAATTAAGATAAAGTGAGATATTGTTGATGCACGGGTTTATTTTATATTTTTGATTAAAGAGAAAATTTTAAATCCAAAGGCTAAATTTATTTTTCTTTATCCAATGTTTTTTTTTTCTCTTTTTTTCAAAACAGATTATATCATTCTCTAATGCAGTTAAAATACGATATATATATATATATATATATATATATATATATATATATATATATATATATATATATTTGCATTTGCTATCTTAGATCCGTTTTTAGTGTAACTTCAATATAATAAATTAGACGATATTCTGGCTTGACTAATGTTGTTTGCAGATATTTTTAGTCCTTAATTTCCTTTAGAAAATTAAACTTGCATCTAAACAATATTAGATGTTTCTAAAAAATATTAGACTGCAGTGCGAAATTTTCACATGGTTCCACTAGTATCAATAAACTTCTCTTAATATTTGCATTTAAAAGCACGCAGGTTTACAAGATTAATTTTAGATAAACGAAAGATATATTTATGTTTTTACTTAGCTAATATTTACTTAATATTCGTCAGTATCTTTTTAAAAAATGTTTCTTTTAATATAAATTTCCTAAATAATTTAGTAGTTCACCTCTTCATGGAAGATACATTTATATAGCGTCCCTTTTAGAAAACTAAAATACGAGATATTTTGCCGTTATTTTCCTAAAGAACACTCTATTCTTTAAAAGTTGAAATAACTTTCATCACATTCATTTTCCCTTATGCAGAGTAATAAATGACAAGCCATTTGACGCCTTGATGCTTTGATATATATTTCAGCTTTCTTTATTTTTTATATATTATACTAAATTTATTTCGTCTTTTAATACCAATAATAATACAAAAACATATAAATTTTCTTCTTCTTCCCAGAAGCATTCACTTCTGCCGTTTGTACCTTCTCAACCCCGCAAACAAAGTTTAAAATATGGAAGTTTCTTTAAACTATTTTCACCCTTAGTTTTGAAGCTTTGTAACAACAAATAAATAATTAAACATTTAATTTACCGTCTCCCAAATTTCAGTTTTCGTTTAACTGTGTTTAAAACTACAAGGCTTCTCCCCCCTGCCTAGTATGTTACTCCCTCGTAAAAAGAGGATGATTATTTAATTTCCGCATCTTCAGATTTTTATTTCCCTCTTTGTCCCTATCATGTCCCTTCTCCCCTATCATAGTAAAAGAGTGGGATTTTTAGATTTAAAAGTGGAAACACTTTCATCAAATTCCTTTTTCCATTTGCAGAATAATAAAGGGCAAACAACATGACGCCGTCACGCTTTGAAAGATATTTTATCTTTCTTTATTTTTATATTTTGTATTTAAGATATTTTGTTTTTTAATGCCAATAAAAAATCATGTAAATGTCGTGCTTCTTCCTAGATATATTCACTTCATCCCGTTTGGAACTGTCGCCGTTTTCATGTTATTGAATTTTCAAAACAGTCAGTTCATTTTAGAGTATGTCTTTATATATAAAAATAGAAAATGTAAATCGTGTTAAGGAATTGTAATTTTGAATATAATGTTCAAACAAAAGAATCCATATATAGGATTGTGCATTTAGATGTACTAAACGAACAATATTAGGTCCAAGGAAGAATTTATAAAATATTTTTATTATAGGAAAATTCCCATGGAGCTATTAAGCAACCAGATAACAAGAAAATGAAATCCTTTTTATTTTTCAAAGCAGATTTCGTTATACAAATTGGAATAATTATTTGCCTAATCCAATTAGCACTTACTATATTTTTCCAAAAGCTCAAAATAAATATTTACGCAAATTTATCGTGTCTTTAGCAGCGAAAAAAAAAAAAAAAAAAAAAAAAGCACACCCTTACTTGCACCTTTAATGTTACCTTCGCAATCTTTTCTCCTTCTTCTTTTAAAGCTTTAAAGCTTTACTTTTTTGTAAACATTAAAGTTGCTTTCTAATTCCTTTAAAAAAATTGTGTGCGTTAAATCTAATGTTTATAATAATCAAAATTATTCAAAGGGAAATAAATATGTTTTTAAATTTTTGTGATAAATAATTCGTAGGAAAATCAATTGATGTGAAAATCTTTGGAAAAGTTTAAAAAATACTTTTTCGAAAAAAATAAAAAATACTTTTTTGAGATATATGCAGACTACTGTAAGGCATAATACTTGATTAAATGATTTTTTTTTTTAATTTTACAACAAACATATGATTAAAAATTAAAGATCTTTTTTTATTTGGTTAACAATATGCAAATGGATATTTCTCCTTTGAGGGAATATTATTTGCATTTTTATAAAGCTTTTAAATATTTATTAACGTCTTAAGCCGTAAAACATAAGAATTTGCCTCAAAATTATGATTAATTAAAAATTTAAAACCATTTGCTTTTCATGATTAAATCTTATTATTCAAGAAGGTTAAATTCATGAAATATTAATTCCATATTATAAATATGCAAAACTCCTACGGATTATTTATCAAGGTAACTAAAAAAAAATATATTATTTTAGGTTTTCTAAAGTTTTACGTTTCTATCATTATTAATAAAAACTAATAATATTAAAGACATAAGATGACATTTGTTTAAGAACGAAATATATTTTATATATATCATTATTTTTAATTTTTTATATATATTTTGTATTGAAGGTATGTCGTACATAACCAAATGTTATTTCTCATTTTATTCATATTTGACCATACATCGTATACATTTTTCTTATGATTTTCCATAATTTAATACATGTTTCAAAATATTGTGAAAAGGAAACTTTTATACTTATTTATATAGTTAAAATCGCAACACGTTATTTTCATTATTACAGTCACAAATACATTACAGTTTTATTTACACTAATTTTAGACTAGAGCTATTTAACATTTACATGGTTTATCTTTTCGTGATTTTGCATAATGTATTGCATATTTCAGAAGATTCAATACTTATTTATACAGTTAAAATTTTAAGACATTATTTACATATTTACAGTTGCATAAACATTAATACAGGCTTATTTACATGAATTTTAAACTACAGATATTTTTGTTTTCATAATTTAACTTTCCATGTTTCTTTTCACAATTTAATACATATTTCAGAAAATTGCGCATATGACACTTTGAAATTTATTTATATAATTAATATTTTAAGACATTATTTACAATATTATTTTTATTTGCACGAATTGCAGGCTAGACATATTTTGTATTCTATTATTACAGTTACAAAAATATTATTACAGTTATATTTACATGAGTTTTGAACTACACTGTCAGAAAAACTCGTCTTTATACACTAAATTATTCCTCAT
The DNA here is from genome assembly GCA_963931845.1 of Maratus michaelseni. Taxonomy (NCBI): domain Eukaryota; kingdom Metazoa; phylum Arthropoda; class Arachnida; order Araneae; family Salticidae; genus Maratus; species Maratus michaelseni. Next base: position 135,777,733 of record OZ007595.1, read on the forward strand.
TTTTCAACAAATAATACTCCTAGAAACATGCCTTTTCCATGAATTCTTCTCGAAAGTCTGAAGAAGAGAGAAAATGTCCGTTTATTCCCTCCACGCATGGGTATTGGCTCTAATAATACTAAAGTTTGAATTTATTTAAAAAATGAAAACCTAAAAATTCAATAAATTATTATTTCGAATTTATTAAAGAAAACAAAGTTCTTTTGAATTTAAAACAGTAACAATTAATTTTCTCATTCATTTCAAATTATTTGCAATTTATTTTTTAAAAAGTTACACACAAGAAATTCGCACTTAAAATATATTCTAAACAAACAGATTAATATATATATATATATATATAATAATTGAAAAAAATCGCTTTTACTCAAAAAAAAAAAAAAAAAAAAACGAAAATAATGCTTTCGAATTTAAAAAAGTAACAAATAATTTTCTCACCTATTTAAAATTATTCTCAAAAAAAAAAAAAAAAAAAAAAAAAAAGTGTATAATACTTGAAAAAGAATTTGATTTTATTAAAAAAGTAAACTTTTCTTCTCGAATTTAAATAAAAATATAATATCCATATTTTACGTCTAACAATACAATTAAGAACATATATAATTCATATTTTTATCCTCTATTAATAATAAATTGTTAAAACCCTAACGATCTTCTCATAACGGCAAAATATCCCTGCAATTAACTTTTAATTTGCCAGCTTTCAAACCCACGAAATTTTTAAGCCCAAAGCCGCCATTTGAAGAAAACCGTATCATCATTCCAAACTCTGCTTCAAGCAAGTGCCCGCTGTCCTATCGGTAACATTCTTGACTCGAAACCGGCAGTTCCCTAGTTCGATCCCCAGGTGAGACAGAAAATATTCTTAAATAAAGAATACTTCTGCAACAGTCCGTAGATGGCAGCACAAAGTGAAAGACTTTGTTCAAATAACGGAAAATTTCCCTCCTTTAACAGAGAAAAAAATAAAAGGAAATTCTTCAAATAACGGAAAATTTCCATTCTGTAACAGAGAAAAAAAATAAACGGAAAATCTTCAAATAAGAGAAATAATCCGGCAGCAGTGCTGCCAGTAATATTTGAAGGAAGTATTTTTGAGAGTGTAGATATATTTATAATTTTCATTGTGCTATTACAGCCTTTTAAAACATTATTCTCTCTTTAAATCACAGATATACAAAGTATATAATGAACATGCTACATCAGTAAATTATTTCTTCGGTACTTTCGCCTTCAACAGAATTTTGCCCTGCCTTCATATAAGAATCACTAAGAAATTATTTTGATCTTTTTACTTTCTTCACGGAAACTTTTCTCTTTTGTAAAACCCCAGAGGGATATTTATTCACTTGGGGAAAGTGAAAAAATGTTTCTCACTTTTTAAAAATTCCATTGTAACTTTGAGACAACACTACATATTAATGTGTACAAAATGACTTAAAGATACACATTTTCTATGTTTGGTAGGAATAAATGAATATATAGTCAAAAACATATAAAACAATATTTTCATAAAAATTATATTTATTGTACTAATTTTAGGTTATAAAATTACATAATATATGCGTGAATTTTGATGGAAAATACGGAAAAATACATAGATTAATGATAGTATGTATTATTTAAAATAAAATATGTCTCAATTGTGATGGAAGATGCACAAAAGTATATAGATTAATGATAGTTTGTATTATTTAAAGTAAAATATGTCTCAATTGTGATGGACAATACACAAAAGCATATAGATTAATGATAATGGGTATTATTTAAAATAAAATATGTTTAAATTGTGATGCCAATACACAAAAAGATATAAATTAATGATAGTGTGTATTATTTATAATAAACACTCGCTTAAAAAACAAATCCTAAAGGTAAAATTGACTTTAAAAGCATTTTACGTTAGTAAAAGCTTTTTTCGCGAACAGTCGGCAGAAACGAAATTTTGCCCTGAATACACAATAGCGTCATAGCTTTTTTAAAAAAAGGGGGGGGGAGCTCTTCATCGTTTTCTTATTTTTTTCTCTTTATTCGCTTAAATTATTCTGTTTTTTTCACAACCTAGAGAAAGGATTTTGTTTTCCAAAAAATAATTCTACCGATTTAGAGATATTCAAAAGAAAACTTTTTTTCTCCAGTTTTATTAAAATTTCTGATACTTTTGAAATGTTAAAAGTAAAATTAATTACATCACTTAGAATACGTTAAAAAAAGTTTCACATCCTTGCATTTTTAAACCAGCTTTTAAAGAAATGAGTACTTTTGTATTATTTTCATCATTTATGCTATAAACAAATGCATATTTAAACCATTACGCGCAAGAGGATACTCACTATAATTTTATTTTCTAATATGTAGAAAAATACTGCCTACCCACTGGACGCGTGCGAAATTTTTGCACGGCAATTTTTCAGATTATTTCCTGATACGCATGTTAATTACTTTCTAATTAACAACACGCTCCGTTTTACAACGTCAAAAGCCCTTAGAGCAGCTCCGAAGTTAGTGAGATCTTTCAAATCATACTTATCCGACGCGTCGTCAGTGTTTTCGGTTACAAAATGTATAAATGAGACAAAATTTTGGCCGGGGACGCAAAAACGTAACGTATAACTGAGGGAAGTGTACAACTCAAAACGTATAACTCAGTTAATTTTTAATGGCAAGCGGCCGGGACCGTTGAGTTGAAACGTATAACTGAGGGAAACGTACAACTCAGGTAACGTATATCTGGAGTTCCGCTGTAGTTGCAATCTATTTAATTTGCACCTGTTTCGTTTTCCCCAAGCCACATACCAGCACGCTTTATAAAAAATGCAGAAGTGTTGAAAACCTGTTCTTAATTGCTATCAACTCGAATGAATCTATAATAAATCGACAAAATTTCTACATCGCAAGTACATGTATCTTGATATAATTTACAGAATATCATTGTGTGATACATTTAGCAGGATTGCTGGACTGAAACCTCCTCCAATATCACTTTCAGAGTTTTGTTAAGCATTAATAAATCAACAGAAAGTTACACCACTGATAGTGGTATTCAATGATACCATTTAGTTCGTATCATGTCTTTACAATAAATAACTGTCTGGAACTTTATACTACCGTGGGGAATACCAGAATGAAACAAATTAGAAATTGTACGTTAAACGTGACAAATGAGGTGCGTTCGTACAATAACTAGTTTCACAATGTAAAAAAAATCATAGTTATTATTTTAGTGACATGAATTATATCGTCTGTTATGAGAGAAATGAGTATGCCTTTTCTCTTAATATGAATGCCACGTTTACAGTTGCGATTTTTTTTTTTTTTCGACACCGGATAGCACTACTAAATTCACCATACCATGGAAATCTTACTTTGCGAATGATTATCTCCGTGGTTAAATTTTTTTATGACTCATGATGTCTCTAGTGTTTATTTACTTTAATGGATTGAAATTTTAGGCTGTCAACCTAATTTCAACCGAAGTTTTCTCCGAATCTATACATATTTAAATGTAACTCATCTCTCAAACAAACAGTTTTTTGTACGATTTGTCTAAAAATTTAACTTTTATGCAATTTTATTCAGAAAAATAATTTTGAATAAAAATGGCCTCCTAGAATATGAAAAAGAAATGGTCACCCCGTATTTGTTTTCCTCAGTCACATGACTTGCGTTTTTATTATATAGATTACGTATGATAGGATTTAATAGAATGCAGAAAACTTTAATTAATATCTTTTTAATTTTTGATACGATTTTCATAAAATTTGAAATGTCACGACAAAATTCTGCAACGATTATATATATTAAATTTCAAACCATCCAGTTGTGCAGTTTTTAGGCAGCTATATGCGGACGGTGGGACAGACAGGTGGACGGACCAGACGACTACTTCATGTACTAAGTAGTTATATATTACGCGTGTCAAATAAAGGATGAGTTGACTAAATTTTTATTTACAAAACTGAAAGCAATTTCTTTTATAAAAAAGAGGCTTTTCAAAAATATATCATCCTTTTTCCAGACTAAATGTACTATAAATATTAAATGTCTTCTACAGATATTTAGATGATCCAGATAGTGATGTTAATTTCTATCTTACAAAATCTGTTTAAGTATTTAATTGAAAATTATCGTTTGAGAAACTAAATATGGTTTATAAAAGATATCGATAAACAAAATGTTATTTTTGAAAAATTCCGAATAATGCGTTTAATCTGGAGCAGAAAATACTTAAATGTACATATATTTTTTAATAATTGTGAGATATTTATTTCGATATGTTTTTTGTTATGTTCCATATTGATGCTGATATTTATTTGTGACTTGTTATAAGAAAATTAATTTAAGTTTGCTATATCTTTGCAACCATCAAAAGAATACACAAACAGAAAACAATAAAATATCAATATAACAGTAAATGTAAAAGAAAAGTATATCTATATATATAACACGTAAAATGACATTAACTCTATTAAATATTAAATCTTGGAAAATTAAATTAAATGTGAAGACATGGCACAAGCTATATAAGATCATCAAAATATTTCAGTTGTATAATTTTCCGTTGTCGTATTAATGCTTAACACATTTTTGAAATTAAAAATATATCGTTAGATTTCATTCTTCATTACCGTTGTTAAATTAAATTGTTTTGTATAATTATGCAAATAAGTGACATTAAAATATTAAGTAATATTAAACACGCCAAAAAACAACGTATGCGTTTTAATAAAATTACCTTTCTTATAATTTAAATTTTACATATTACAATTAAAAGGATCAAAACTCAAACTGATATATATTATGCGGCATACGTATTCATTTAAAAAATAAATGCACTAGTGGAAATTTATTGTCAGAAATGTATTTTTACCTTTATAAGCAAAATTAAATAATTTCTTGACAATGGAATAAAAGAGCGATTTAAGTCTAGACGTGAAACATGAGCAAAAATATTAACTCTGGAAGAGTAATAGGTTGGTTAAATGTGGCATAATTATAGTTTGCATTCACTAAAGAAGTAACCTTTGTTGCTATTTTAACTGGAAAATAGTAAGTAAGAATTAATTTTTAAAGTATGCATGACAAACGGGAATGATTGAGATTAATTCTTTGGCTTCCGGACAAAGTCTGAGGTAATTTATGATATTGCCGCTTGTAAAAAATAGCACTTTACCAAAAAAAAATCCTTAGTATTCAATACTACCTGACTATTCTAAACTGTATCCTACTATTCTACAATATCTCCTATACCGTGACATACATGCAGTCGAAATATTGACTATAAAGAACTAAAAGAGAAAAAAAAATTATAGAGCAGAAGTAGACTATGGTAGGAGAGATTATAGAAAAATTATCCTGATACATATATATATATATATATATATATATATATATATATATATATATATATACAGAGCTGCACAAATTAGGCAAAGAATCAAAAATAACATTTATCACATAGACAAAAACGATTGGCATATTCCAAAAATATTAATAAAGACATATTTCCCAACGTTATTGTAAAATGTGAATCTCCTGGTAAAGGGATGAAACAATGGAAAGAAATATTAGAAATGGAATACGAGGGATTCGACAACTTTTGAAAAAGAATATTAAGAAATATTTGGATATAACGAAACATTAGAAGAAGAATATATTTCATTCAATACTTTATCGCTTACACATATAATATTTTGTATAACATAAACAGAAAGAAAAATATGTTAAGTAAATTGTCCACAAATTATGATTATAAAAATGACAGAAGGAATTGCCGTAATCTTTTTATTATATTTATTTTATGAGATTTACACTAAAAAAAGAACCATTCAAAGTTATGACAAGTTATTATTACTTTAATAAAAAAATTCTTTTAGTTTTTTTTTCTTTAAAAAATAGAAAACATCAACAATTTCAATGCACTGTATGAAATAAATATAGCATTCAGGGATGATGATAGTTTATTGTATTATTTTTCTTTAAAATTATTTATTTCATTTGAATTTTATATAAAATGTATTCAGTGACGCTGGTTTCTTTTTAAAGTTGTTATAAAAATAAAAATAAAAAACTAATATTTAATATAAAAAATATGTAATATTTTTTTTTTTTTTTTTTTTTTTTTTTTTGCGCATTTTACGTAATTTATATCTATTATCTACTTTCTCTTTTTATTATGTCTAATCTAAAATGTTAATTACGATTCCTATATCACTGGGAGAGCTAATAACAGCTTTTTTCGAATATAAATATTTGTCTTACATGGCCCATAAAATACACAGTTTACAAAAGGCATCGCAATTCTTTAAATGCTTTAGATATTAAAATATACATTACTTTAAATAACCAGTTTTGACATTTTCTTAAAAATTCCATATTTCTATGAATAATTATTTTGATACCAATCAGTTTTTAACTTTGGTACCATTTTTCGGAAATAGAGGTATTCCAATTCCAAACATAAAAGTGATTTTCGGAAACTCTATAAAGTAGTTGCACAGTTACCTATAATGCAGCATTTGTGAGAACATAGTATTTGCATTCACTGTGTATTCGTGGGAAAATGTATTCTTGGGTAATGCGAAAAATGTTTTCTTACATTTTGCTGCTTCATTACTTCATGAAAAATAAAAGAAACAAAAAGAAAATTCCTTACACAATTTATTGCCCAATTACCCTACTACCAATCGATAGCACATGGGTAATCAACTCAATGTACTTCTGTTACAGTTCATTTCATTCCAGAGCAATAAAAAACATTCAATACTCATTTATAAAGACAGATTTGAAAGTCTTTTATCTTTAACACATTTCGAAACATATGAAACGTAAATTCTTCCAATTTGTTCTTACAGTATTTCTTCTCAAACGTTTCTTTCTTTCTTTCTTTCTTTTTTTTTTTTTAATATTGTATTATTTTCTTTTTTAACGGATATTTTAATTTTCGAAATTAAAAATTCTGTTTTTAAATCCATCTAATATAATTGTAATAATTTCTTCAAAAGGTGCTTAGGTAAATGAAGAATATTGTATGATAAATTAACAAATCTTATATTATAATACGAGAAAATCTTGTGTGTGGTTATGCAAATTTTATTTTTAAAACAGCTCTAACGATTTTGACAAAATTTTGTATCCTACCGTTTTTTGGCATTAGAAAACGATTGGGCTAGGTCACGTGTTCGAGAAAATTCGATTAGGGGGTCATTTTGGCTCATCAAGGGTCAGGGTCAAGCTAATTCTAGCTAAAAAACGGTTCAAACGATTTTAACGAAATTTTGTATCCTACCGTTATGGGGCACCATAAAACCATTGGGCTAGTTCACATGTTTGAGAAAATTCGATTAGTGGGTCATTTTGGGGCCATTACGGGTCAATGTATTTCAATGAGTATGAAGGCAGAAACAGTTATTAAGTTGTTGAACAGTTGGCAGTAAGCAAAGTCGTAATGTTGGCAACATTTTTTTTCAAATTTGGCGAAACGTTGGCGATTTTGGCGGAATTTGGCGGATTTTGGCGGAAAATCTACTTTTAATTTTACTAATGCCAAATCGCATGCTTGGCGCCAAATTAAAGAATGTCGCTAAATTTGACGATGTTTCGCTATCTTGCGATCTGCAAAAGATTTAGAAGTCTACGAAAAGATTAAAGTTTGGCTATTTTTAGCTCGGTCTTCCCAGCTGGTAATTAAATAATTTCCAATTATATATATATACACACACACATATATATAAAGAATTCGTTTATAGCTGTTTATTAGCTGAATGATAATGCTGTAAAAAACAAAAGGTAAAAATAAAAATATCAACTCGAAACAATGAGGGGTAAAAATCTATATATTTAAAGCGAAAAGCGCATTCTATCAAATTCACATTTTCTTTCCACACGAAAATCGTCGCTTTATGCATGCTTCACTTTTTTTTAAAGGCTTCTATCCTCAGAAACGGGAAACGTGTTTAGCCCTCACAAGTTTCGCCTATAGCTGTTTAGCCTAGGGGGATTGAAAAGGGGTGATTGAAAACGGATGGCGTTATATGGCCATTGCCGTGAAAGCATTTTTTTAACTCGTGTTTTCACTACTAAATATGCATATTTTGTCGTAAAATTTTAAGGAGAGCTTGGATACAGTTATATTTATAACCGTTTGAAATTTCAAAGAGTTCGGAAGATGAGAACTATTTTTTTATTGCTGTATTATTGGAGCCGATGCGAAAACCAACAAATAAACATAAAGAGCGAGAAGATTTTTTTTTTTTTTTTTTTTTTTTTTTTTTTTTTTTTTACAACTAAATAACAATATTTTTTCAAGAAATTTTGACACGGGCTGTAAAACCGTTTTATTTATAATAACGTTTTTAAAGAGTTCGGACAAAAATAACAAAAACATTACCGTTTTTATCACTAAACATCATTATTTTTTCGCGAATTTTTCATTTTAAAACATAATTTCATACAAAATCGAGTTAAAGATATATAATAATAAAAAAAAAAATATATTTTTTTAATTTCTTATCACGAGCCCGTTTAACGCCGGGCGGGTCAGCTAGTAATTTATTATTACTGTATGTGTACATGCTGTTGTTGTTGTTGCTTTGTTTTTATCGGATACTATATCCATTTTTATATTTTTTAAACGCTTTCTATATATTATATTTATTTTATGTTCAATTTGATAAATATTACTGTGTTATAGCACAGATAATTAAAATTATTTTTTAGTGAAAAGCGCAGCAAATAAAACATTTTGAAAATAACACAAAATCTTATTCACCGCAAAATATTCCTTAACATTTCGGTCTTTATTTTGATAATATTTTATATGCGCTCTTTCAGTATAATACGCTAAATACATTTTATCCATCAACAAAACACTAAAACAATGTTTTAAACTCTTTCTTTAATTCGAATTATTCGAAAAGAACAAAGCAAATTATACATATAAATATTGTAATATACAGGAAATTACTTACTTTTTTCTCTGTCATTAACCATATGCATTTCCTTATTAAACAAAAGTAAATGTCTCAAAGACAATACATTCCCTATTAATTATAAAGTTTTTCCGTTATTGCATTGATTTATGAATGGCATGTATATTTATTGCTTTTGAGTAGCTTTGTCATTTATTTTATTATTTTATTTTATTTCAAAGAATATTTTCACAACCGAAATTAATTAGAAAAGAGAGTTTTAGATATATCTAAATTATGTTTTTTAAAAATATTTTAAGAAAATGCACATTTTATTTCTATTTTTACTCAAATACAAACAGTAATTATACAGAAAGTTCTCTGTAAATACTCTGGATCATGATTTGAAAGAGAAATATCTGTAAAGTTGTTTACTTTTAATATCTTATGAACTAAGAGAGTTAAACTGATATTAATTATCTTTGATATCCATTTTGTTTTACAAATTTATAAAATGTTGTTTTGAAAATAATATTTTTTTATGTTTGTTATACTGTCATTTCCTTAATTATTTGGAGTTATCTGGAAATAAAGAAATTAAGGTCACAAAATTATGCGTAAATATGTCTTTTTTAAAGAGTTCCGTCGAAATAAATTGTAAGTAAAATAAATGTTTTAAAAACAGCTTTTATTATAACGTAATAAAAAGGGAAAAATATTTAAGGACAATTAATTGAAATAAATTCCATTCTTGAAATATATTAATTAAATTGCGGATGATTTTTTATAAGTTTGTTTTTTAAAAATAAAAGGGATATACATTTTTAAGTCCAGCTTCCAGGCAAGAAAAACATCGACCAACGTCCGCTTCAGTATCGAACCCACATTCTTTGCACGGAACAGAAAAGCGGCTCATTTACCAACCATGCTATAGTTCAATTGAAGAGTATTACCTTAGCTCTGAAGTAGTAAATGACATTTCATAATCATATAAGTGATAATGTTTCCGACTATAATAGATCTAGCAGTTAAAGTTGGGCTTTTAATTAAATATTTCTTAAATTCATATTTAATACTTTGGAAATCTTTCAATAGAAAATTTCTCACGCCTTGCATTCGAATAATCAAATTTTTAATTGTTTAATAGGCATATAGCCAACATAGTGAAAAATCACCCAAGCCGGTACTCGAACCCGGGTCATCAGCATAGCGCATTGACCTTCTATCAACTGAACCACTTCGGAACGATACTCAGCCTGGAACTTTCTCACTATAAATGTTGGCAAGACTACAAACGCAGCACAAGATGGAATATTTTCCGTGAGCCACCAACTATGGGGCAAACACGAAATCAAAGAAAATCCAGCATCGATAATTGAATAAATTCATATTTAATACTTTGGAAATCTATCTATAGAAAATTTCACTACTTTTTCACTATGTTGGCTATACGCCTATTAAGCAATTAAAAATTTGATTAAATATTTCTTATTATTATGCAATGCATATTAAAAATATAATTATTTAACTTTTACAGTTTTTTACAGTATGCTGTCTTAAATGTTAGTTATTACAGTAATAGGAAAAAACTCCAAAATGAGAGTATTTACAATCATTGCAGAACATAAAGAATCTGCAGACTAAAGCTAAATATCTAAAAAAAATGAAATGTATAATGTATGGGGAATTATTTGTTAACTAGCTCAATATTCCGCCATTGCGCATGCCCAGACCTAGAAAATTAAAACCGGGTTAGAACCCAGACCCAATGTAGGGAGAAAAAAAATCCATATACTTAAAGCTAACCTGCTTTTTAGTTTTTCGTGCAAAAATGCCTTTTATAGGCATGCGCGAGCATTCAGCTAATCAGCTAGAGGCTTTTACTATCTCCAGATGCGATATTTCAGCCAATGAGGTGAAGGCTTTTTCCTCTCTCTAGAAGCGTATGTGGATTACTACGACTCCATTTGGTTGTTCGGTTGTTGAAACTTTATGGATTTCTTTTATTAAGGTATTTTTTCATTTTACCGTATTTATTTTCTTTTTAAGTCGTATGTATTTTATTACTTTGAATTTTTTATAACTAACCCTTTTTTTGAGAGAGAGAGAGAGATTTCGTGGCACGAAATTCCGCGAATCGTTTCCGATGTAAACAAGTGTAAAATTTCAGTTTTTTAAACTTTTAATATGTAATTCTGTGTGATATGATTAAATTCAGGTTTTCTCAGCGACGATCACAGTATTTTTACGAAAAATTTTTTGTATTAATCAAGCTTTTTTGGTTATTAAGCATAGCTAAACACGAAAGAAAACTTTGTTATTTTAAGATTTTGATGTGAATTATTTGCGTACATTTATAAGGCGAGTTTCACTGAATAATTCAAGAAAAAAAAATCTCATCATTATACATATTTAGTTACGCATTATTAATTATTTACTTGGCCTTTACTTTTAATATTTCAAACTTACAGCTGAATGTAACTATTAAAACATTTGAAATACTGTATTCGTAAAATGAAATTTCAGCTTAAACACTCCACAATTACTTTTACTTATGCATTATTAATTATTTACTTGGCCTTTAATTTTAATATTTCAAACTTACAGCTGAATGTAACTATTAAAACGTTTGAAATACTGTCTTCGTAAAATGAAATTAGCTTAAACACTCGACAATTACTTTTAGTTATGCATTATTAATTATTTACTTGGCCTTTACTTTTAATATTTCAAACTTACAGTTGAATGTAACTATTAAAACATTTGAAATATTGTATTCGTAAAATGAAATTTCAGCTTAAACACTCGACAATTACTTTTAGTTATGCATTATTAATTATTTACTTGGCCTTTACTTTTAATATTTCAAACTTACAGCTGAATGTAATTATTAAAACATTTGAAATACTGTATTCGTAAAATGAAATTTCAGCTTAAACACTCGACAATTACTTTTAGGTTAAATTAAGGTTTTTTCAGTGACGATCACAGTATTTTTACCAAATAATTAAAAGTACTACATGCATGCATCTATCTATCTATCTATCTATATTAGAAATTGTGCAGGTTTCTGGTCACTGTTTTGTTTACATATTTTAAACAAAAATTTCAATTTAATAATGCACTGAAAATTATAATGAATGCTTACAATTAAACACAACAACACAAAACAAAAAATTTCACAAAAACACATTATTTCCCGGATATTTTCCCACAACTAATCAATAAATTTCATGATATTTTATTGCGATTTTAAACCATGAACTTTAGTACTTTTCTGTTTTACGGACACTATGCCAAAATGTATGTATGTATGTATGTATGTTTGGCGACAATGGTGTACGTATAACGGAAAAGTGCCTGAATTATTATTTTTATATATATATATATATAAAATATGAACATAATTGGCGACACAGCAAGTTTTCTGGATTTCTCCCTGGCTCTCTAACCACATTGTTAACAAAACAAAAAATTCACGAAAAACACATTATTTCCCCGATATTTTCCCACAACTAATCAATAAATTTCATGATATTTTATTGTGATTTTAAACCATGAACTTTAGTACTTTTCTGTTATACGGACACTATGCCAAAATGTATGTATGTATGTATGTTTGGCGACAATGGTGTCCGTATAACGGAAAAGTGCCTGAATTATTATTTTTTTATATATATATATAAAATATAAACATAATTGGCGACACAGCAAGTTTTCTGGATGTGAAAGGCGGAGATGAATTTCATTCATTCAATGACCTTTTTAAAAGTTTCAAGTTTGGATTGAGTGCACATGAACATAGAAACCGATACCTATTTCTATGTTTATGATTGAGTTATTTGGATATCTTTTCGTATAGCACAGAAAATCATTTCTCCCGCTTTCGTAATACAGATAAATTCTGGTGTATTTTTTTTTCTTCTTTTTATATCATAAGTACTTTTCTACTTTAAATTTTTTTAACCTAATAGTAATTGTCGCGTTTCTAAGCTGAAATTTCATTTTTCGAATGCAGTATTTCAAATGTTTTAATAATTACATTCAGCTGTAAGTTTGAAATATTTAAAATATTAAAAGTAAAGGTCAAGTAAATAATTAATAATGCGTAACTAAATATGTATAATGATCAGAATGACATATTAAAATGTGTACAGAATGACATGAAAATTTTAAAAAACTGAAATTTTGCACTTGCAACTTAATTGTAAATTTCATTGTTTACATTGGAAACGATTTGTGGATTTTAAGAATTTGCGGAACTTCGTGTCACCAAATTACTAAATCTCTCTCTCTCACTCTCCAAAAAAAAAAGGGTTAGTTTAAAAAAATTCAAAGTAGCAAAATACATACAACACAAAAATAAAATAAATACGGTAAAATGAAAAAATTACTTTAATAATAGAAATTCATAAATTTTCAACAACGACATCAAACGAACGCGACAGATCGACGAACATTGCGTTTTTTAAGTGACTGATCGACGAACCTTGCGTTTTTTGGGGACATATCGACGAAGTTTGCGTTTATTCCACAATCGATCGATAAAATTTTTCTTTTTTCCCTGACTGATCGACGAACTTTGCATTTATTCCGCAATCGATCGACGAAATTTGCTTTTTTCCGCAACTGATCGACGAACTTTGCGTTTTTTCCGCGACAGATCTACGAACTTTGCGTTTTTTCTGAGACAGATAGACGAACATTGCGTTTTTTAAGCGACTGATCGACGAACCTTGCGTTTTTTGGGGACAGATCGACGAGCTTTGTGTTTATTCTGCAATCGATCGACGAAATTTGCTTTTTTCCCCCGACTGATCGACAAACTTAGCGTTTTTTCTGCGACAGATCGATGAACTTTGCGTCTTTTCCACGATCGATCGGTGAATCTCAATCAAGTAAAATCTAAAGTCAGAAATTTATTTAACAACCTAATTGTTAAGGGTGCCTAACACATTTAATGGAACTTGAAAAATACACTGCATATATAAAACTTAACATTCTTCCCTTTTTTATAATAAAAATAAACATTTTACATAATCATTCTCAGTTGACTTAATTTTTTCAATGGTATTTTGTCATGTCTGCATTAATGTAATTCTTTAAATAACACGTAAAATAATAGTGGGGTTTAAAATTTTTTTTTCTCCCTCCCAAACATTACAACTCCCCTCCATTTAAAAATGTTGGTAGGGAGACTCCCGTCCTTGGAAAAAATGAATTTCAAGCCCTGCCTATAATATGTTTGTGTGTATTGAGGTTTGTATAGATGTTTGTGTGTGTGCTGTTTTTAATAAAGACAGTTTCATTTTTCACAAGAACCTTTCAAAAAATTCACATTCTTTGCGCAATCCTTTAACAAAATTTGCATTTTTTTTCGTGATTCTTTAATGAAATTCGCATTTTTTTCTGTATCTTTTTTTTGTCGAGATTCACAATTTTTTCAGCTATCCTATGACGTAATTCGTGTTTTTTTTCAGCGATAATTTGACGAAATTTGTGTTTTTTTTCTGCGATTTTTTTTTTTTCACGAAATTTGCGTTATTTTCCATGATTCTTTTATGAAATTTGTGTTTTTCTGTGATCATTAGACGAAATTTTCTTTTTTCGCAATGCTTTGATAATAATCACATTTTCTCTGCTGCCTTTTGATAAGATTCATGAATTTTCAGCAATCCTTCGATGAAATTCGCGTTTTTTCAGCAATCTTTGAAGAAATTCGCATTTTTCTCGCGATACTTTAACGAAATGTGCGTTTTCCAGCGATTTTTTGATAAAATACATTTTATTCCGCAAATTTTTAGACGAAATTTGGCAAGAAAGCGCTATCTTTTGGTGGAATTTCCTGTTTTGCGATTCTTTGACAAAATTTGCTCATCTTTTGCGTAAATCACGTTTTTCTGTGGCCTTTTAACAAAATTCACGTTTTACATGATCCTTTGATGAAATTAGTGTTTTTCCTGTGATCATTTGACGAAATCTAGGATTTTTTTCCCGCGAAGATTGATTATATGTTTTTAGTCTGCAGGTGCCCTAAAAAGTTTGTGACGCCAAACAAACAAAATTCATCCTAAAGAATTACTGTTTCGTTTCTGGAAATGAACGACTGTCAACTCATTGGCTGAATTATAAAGGGTGAAATGTGTCGGCACTGAGTATCATCTATACTATTAACAGAGTTTCCCCCAGGTTTAAAAAGGGGCAAGGTGCTGCTGGTGAGAAAAAGGGCACTTTTTTTATTCTTAAGGGCACTTTTTGGATTTTTGAGGGCACTTTTCAGAATCTTTAGGGCACTTTTCAGAATCTTAAGGGCACTTTTTTAATTGTTAAAGCTTAAAGGTATTCTTTTGGTTTTTAAAGCCACTTTTGATATTTCAAAGTCAAAACACTCTTTTTAAGACAACATTGAGTCAGTTTTTATTATGAAACCAAATTTTTTAATGCAAAAAGGAGAAAGGGCACTTTTTTTACTGAGAGCAAGAAGGGTGCTAATTATTTTGCTGGAGGGGGCAAGAAGGGTGCTAATTATTTTGCTGGAGGGGGCAAGAAGGGTGCTAATTATTTTTATGAGGGGCAAGAAGGGTGCTATTTTGCAAACCAAAGGGCAGGCAGGGTGCAGCACCCTTCTGAAACTGTCTGGGTGAAACACTGCTATTAATGTCGGTAAACGTCTGTCTGTGTGTGTGTTGTTGTGTCTGGCGTCTGTAAGCACAAAACTCTGCATGCAGACGATGGACATAAGTGCTTTTGGTATAAAAAAATTCGGAAGGGGAGTTTTTAAAATTCACATTTTGCGGGAGAAGAGGGGTGCGAACGAATTTAAAAAATGAGTCCGCATCAATAATTATGGCGGCGGGGGGGAGTATGTTTTGCCCACACGGGGCAGAGACTTTTCTTTGCTGACACCACTCATATGATATATCGTTCGAAAGGCCTGTGACTGTCTTTTCATGTTATGCATCTGTGTGGTCCATCCCCCCCCCCCCCGCCCGTCAATTGGGGCACTTTTCTAAATTTTGCACATACCACTCATGTTATATATCGTTAAAAAGATCTGTGACCGCTTAATTATATTATGGATCTCCGGTGTCCATCCCCCACTTTGCCCCCCCCCAAGGGGGTACTTTTGTAAATTTTGCACAAACCCTTCATGTTACGTATTGTTGGAAAGGTCTTTGACTGCTTATTCATGTTATGCATCTCCGGGGTCCATCCCGCCATTTCCCCCCTTTTAAGGGGGGCACTTTTCTAAATTTTGTTGACACCCCTCATGTCATATATTGTTGGAAAGATCTGTGACCGCTTAATCATATGCATCTCCAATGTCCATCTCCCCAATTTGCCCCCCCCCCAAGGGGGCAATTTTCTAAATTTTGTTGACACCCCTCATGTCATATATTGTTGGAAAGGTCTGTGACCGCTTAATGATATTATGCATCTCCAATGTCCATCTCCCCAATTTGTCCCCCCCCTCCCCCAAGGGGGTACTTTTCTAAATTTTGCAGACAACCCTCATGTCATATATCGTTGGAAAGGTCTGTGACTGCTTAATCATATGCATATCTCTGATGTCCATCTCCCCACTTTGCCCCCCCCCCCAAAGAGGTACTTTTCTAAATTTTGCACACAACCCTCATGTCATATATTGTTGGAAAGGTCTGTGACTGCTTAAACATATTATGCATCTCCAATGTCCATCTCCCCACTTTGCCCTCCCCCTCCCCCAAGGGGGTACTTTTCTAAATTTTGCAGACAACCCTCATGTCATATATCGTTGGAAAGGTCTGTGACTGCTTAATCATATGCATATCTCCAATGTCCATTTCCCCACTTTGCCCCCCCTCCCCCAAGGGGGTACTTTTCTAAATTTTGCAGACAACCCTCATGTCATATATCGTTGGAAAGGTCTGTGACTGCTTAATCATATGCATATCTCTGATGTCCATCTCCCCACTTTGCCCCCCCCCCCAAAGAGGTACTTTTCTAAATTTTGCACACAACCCTCATGTTATATATCGTTGGAAAGGTCTGTGACCACTTAATCATATTATGCATGTACCGTGTCCATCCCCTACTTTACCCCCCCCAAGGGGGTACTTTTTTTAATTTTGCACACACCCCTCATGTTACATATCGTTTGAAAGGTCTTTGACTGCTTATTCATGTTATGCATCTCCTTGGTCCATCCTGCCATTTCCCCCTCCCCAAGGGGGCACTTACCATTTACTTGCACAACAGCGCTAAATGTGTCAAATGAAAGAAATTCCGCGAGTGCATGTGCCAGTGAAACTTAGCCAATTGCTGTTCTTCAACCTAGCTTTAATTCAAAGTGGGTTTTTTATTTATTTGAATTATTTTGCAAAAGTTTCAAACATTTTAAAGCAGCTATGAATTTTATTTTTATGGTACTATCAAGTTTTTTGCCGTCAAATTTTGACGGGTTCCATCTAGTATTGATAATAAAAAAGGACATATCCGGTCTCTGCTATGTCCGAGTCTGCCAAGAAAAATTAAGTCCATGTAGGACCAAAGCATAATGAGAAATAAATCGACCTACAATATTCTCGCGAGATGCAAAAACAAAAGACCATCCTCGCTACACAAGGTCTCGAGAATCATCCTCGATTCATTTAATTTTAAAGCTGGTCATTGGGGGCCACCGTAATACTTACCCATCATGGATATGCATAATATAAAATATGAAAATAAAACATGTGTACACTATTTATAAAATGCATTGCAATTCGAATAATATCGTGGCGAGGCTAACGAAAAAGAAAAGCTACCGCGGTGCTTTAAGCGTATCTTTTTTTACAGACCGCCGGAGTCACGTGATGCTCGAATGCACCAATGCAGATGTACGAAAAGAGCATCACGTCACTCTAGCGGTCTGTAAAAAAAGATAAGTGGAATGCACCGTGGTAGCCTGTCTTTTTCGTTAGGCTCGGATCGTGGCTTGATGACGTCATAAACTTTAAATGCTCTATTACGGAACTGCGTAAAGAAACATCCTTATAACTCCAAACAAGATAATCATATCAATTAAGAGTTTACTGCGTCGGATTAAGCGTCTCATTTCCAATTAAAATATATATTCGAAGTGAAATTTGAATGAACTACAGGGTCATGAAAAATCGAAGAGTGTGGAAAATATTATTATAAATATCTCGGCAATTAATTCTCCGATCGATTTTTATTGTCTTTTATATTCACTCCTTAAAAAAAAGAATTTAAGAAATTTTTATATACCTTTTATCAGAACGAGTATTTCGAGAGTCCGTCAAAAATAGTTCCGAATAATCGAAGTCACTGAAATTCATTAAGCTTCTTATCATTATTACATACTAAGTACATATCAAATTTCAAGTCTCTGTCTCAATTTGTTCGGGAGATAGAGCGTTTACAGGCACACACACACGCATTTTTCGATTTATCACACGATTACAAGACTTACCCTATACTACGTATGAGGAAAATGAGAAGTATAAGTAGAATGATAGTTCAGAAGCTTCACAAAATTATGGTCATTATTATTAACCAATGGGAAAATGAGTGTTGCTTTCGATCGAGAAGGGACCAAATGATGTTCGCATTTTACTATTTTAACCGTTTTTAACGAAATTCTGTAACTTTAGAAGAATTTTGTAATCGTTTTTAACGAAATTTTGTAATTTTAGAAGAATTTTTCTTTGAATAAGCAATATAAATGTATAAAATTGTTACAAAAATGTAAAAGTTACAAACATGATAGATACAAATTATCTGATAGGAAAAATAAAGTAGAAATTTGGTACTTTGGTGTTACAGTGGCCCCCAAGGATGAATCGCCAAGCGACCGAGATTTATCGCCAAATTATAAAGCATGTATGATATTATATTAATATATGACATATATAACATTTCTTGTATGTGGCCAAGTTATAGTCATATATGATGCATATATGAAGCATACATGATGTATATATATGACATGTGTATATGATGTATATACGACATATAAGACGTAAATAATAAGTGTATAATGACGTATATGGCACATATAGGAGTGTTTTGAATATATATATGTTATATAAAATTTTTATTTCGCATTATTCCTTTAAATTAATCTAATTCTCAATAATAATTATTCCTATTTAATGTCCTTTTAAAATTAATATCACGTATATTAATAATTATCTTATTCCAAATCTTAATCTAAAACTTTAAGTTCATTCGTAACTTTTATCAACTCCCCAATCTATAAAATTCTGAGAGACGCTTGTTGCCATTTTGAATGTTTTTAAAAGCCATTTTTTTTAAAATTCCATGCTTTGCTTCGTGCGCTGGGTATTTTTCACGTCAAAATCAATGAGCAGCTACGGTACGGATTCTATCGTGTTAAATCTTCTCCATCGCACCTCATTCGCTTAGCGTAATTTCTTCTGTCACTCATTGGTTCCTGCATACATTACGTCGTTTTCATTAACTCTACGCGCCGTTAACAAATCTTGCCTGTAAGCTTTCGGAGAGCAGATTTTTGTCGTGTTTGGGAAGTGCTGACCAAATTGTTATCTGGTGTTCAACTGACTTAGAAGTCCACAACAGCCTTTTAAGATCTATTAAATGATGTAGTGAGTTATCGTCAAGCCTGAGGGCTATAAGTTTATACCTGATACTGTGGGAACTGTTACTGGCATCGCTCCTGTTCATTAATAAACAATTTATCTGGAAATTGGCTGCTCATTATTGGAGAAATTCTTATGGTGTTTCATCATTGCCTAACCTCCTTACCATGATTCTTGATATCGACTGCAATCATTCACCATCTTTAACAAATTGACATTTTCTCGTGGAATATAAAATCATCTTCGTAAAAAGTTTACATATATATGCTTAAATAGGATGCATATATAAGCTTTGTGATGATCTTGACGAAATCCTAATTGCAACCTTGGTATAATCGTAATTGTGGGGGCCGCTATAACACGAAAGTACGGTATCTATCTTTTTTTAAGCTTTCGGAACATTTTCCCAATGGTTATTGTAATTTATTAAATTATATTTTTTTTCTTTTGTTTTTCCTCGGAACACATGCAAAAAAAAGAGAGAAATTTTTTTACTATAAATTAAAAGATTTATACCTCAATAAAAACCGTTTGTTGGTTTTCACGACTTTAGAGCCATTTCCTGCTATCATAACAACGGCCTTTTTTTCTAAAAATATTATAATAGCAGACCAACACGAAACAAACCTTTCCTGGATATTCCTACCCATCAATAAAATTTTCTTAAACTCTTCTCTCATTTAAAAAATCGTATAGATTCAAATAAATCCTATTTTTAGACTTTAAAATATATATATTTCCGAGTGTTTCTTCCATACAAATATATAAAATATAACATTGGATATCAGTCCTCATTTTCGGCATAATGGAGCCTTTAAAGAACTCAAAATAATAAAAAATAATAATACAAAATCTTTGTACGAGTTCCAAATAAGATTTATTGAAAAGAGTAAAAATTGGAAAAATATTGAATTGAAGCTAAACTTTTGAGTTCGGATTAGTTTTTTTGGGTGCTCCAAATCTTCAGCCAATTTAATAATCCCTAAAATAAGCGATTTTTTTTGTTCAATAAAAGACAATATATAAACTTTGAAAAAAATCAACTGAAAAGCAGAGGCATTTGGATTTGTCTCTACTGAACCAAATTTCAAGGCCGCTACGTGCGATAAATTTCCCTAGCCATCGCGCGCACACATGCACAAACAAACAAAGAGAAATATCTTTATTTTATAAATACTATCATTACAAATATTTTAAACAAGACATATATAACCAAAGCCATATAAAACATAAGTGAATATCTCAAAGGCAAAAAATATCTCTTATTATAGGCAACAATTATTCATTTTTTTTTTTTGCATTATTTTTGAAATGTTGTAATTTTGTTGTGTGAAATTAACATATTATTTTTAACACTTTCCAACATAGTTGAAAAGTTTTTATGACTTAGGTTTGTCTGTACGTCTTCCGTAATGTAATTCTTATAAATATACTCCGATTGTTCTTTATCGTTTATATGTTTTTGATGTTTACTGTAGAACGATCGCTATTGAAAATTAAGTGTGTAGCTGTTTTAGCCTGTTTACTGTGACAGTCAAAAATATTCCGTTACATTACGGTCAATGGAAAAAAATCGCTTCAGATAATATCATCGCTACAGATGATATTACACCATTTCAAACATAAAGAATTGATATGCATTTATGAAATGTACTAAAACATGCATTCTGTAGAATATGGGGTGCAAAGATTTCATTATTCGTTTATAGGCCTACACAAAAAATTCTCTTACCTAATGCTCTACGGGGAAAAACTGCTTGCAGTATGTTTAATTATGTTATACTATTTCAAATATAACGAAATTTATATGATTGACTGAAGTTTACAACGAGATACTTGTGGTAGGATATGATATGCATAGAATTTATCATTAATTTTCAGGGTCACACAAATGATTTCGGTTACAGGACATCGACAGTACTGTATCCGAAGTATCGTCTATTAGCGATAATTGCTTTGAATGCGTTTTCAGTTATGGTATGCTGTTTTGAGTTTAACTAAAATTTTGCTCATTACATGGTGTGTATAAAAATGCTGTAGATCATAATCAGGGCTACATAAAAGAATTTGTAAGCATTACTCAGTATGAGCTCGAATTACTTAAATTGGTTTTTAATTGAGCTAGGCATTTTCAACTCAAACTATATATAGAAAATTAAATATAGTTAAGATTTCTAGAATATTAATAAAATCCTATACAGGATCACCCAAAAAACTGGATACAAGGCCGCCTAGAGATAATCATTTCTAGAAGTGTGATTTCAGTATCTTTAATCGTGTTTCAGCACCAATTAAATTTTAGCTTAAAACTTTCTTGGATCTTTTAGACAGTCAAATAACGAGAGGATTAAATCTCTTTTTTAACTATGTAAGCGTTTTAATAGTCTTTCAATGCACTTTTCCTTATATGAATTCTACAAATTTCAATTATTATTTCTCTATACAAATTAACAATTACTATACTTTTCAATGAGCTCAAAATAAATATTTACACATTAAAATTTATAGCGTTATACATGACAAAAAACGAAAAGTTTATGTGATGATAAGAGAAAGTCTGCTCTTGGGATGTTAACTTTTCCTCGACATTCTTTTCTAGCTGTTTCTTCTCTTAATGATTTACTTTTTTTTAAATCAAATTGGCCAAATTATTAAATAGTCAAATTTGATTTTTGACCTCTAACAATTTGACCTTATTTTCATGTCAAATGTATTTTCATACAATGGGAAGTATTCTGGATTTTTCACTTTTATCCAATGATGTAGCAATTAAATTTTAGCTTACTCATTTCATAAAATTGTGGGCAATAAATGTAATGTTCATAATTATTGCGATTATTCAAAAGGGAAAAAATGTGATAAATAATTCATAGGAAAATCAATTCATATGACAGTTATATAAAAAGTTCTGTGCCTATAAAAAAAATACTTTTGTGAAAGATATGCAGACTATTATAAAGCATAACATTTGTGTAAATGTTATTATTATTATTTTAATTTTTAGCAAACATATTATTAAAAATAAAAAATAAACTTTTTTTATTAGGTTAACAATATGCATATTAATATATTTCTCTTGTGAGAATGCTATTTTTATTTTCATAAATCTTTTAAATATTTATTAATGCCTTAAGCCGTAAAACATAGGAATTTGCTTCACAATTATAATTAATTAAAAATTTAAAACCCCTCATTTTTTAGAAAAAACCTAATTATTTAAGAAGGTTAAATTCATGAATAATTAATTTCATGATATAAAAGTGTAAAACACCTATAGATTATTTATCAAGATAACTGAATTTTTTTTTTATTATTTAAGCAGATATTTCTCAGTTTCTGTCAATATTGATTAAAAATGAGATTAAAGAAATAAAATAGTACCTGTTTATATAAAAAATATATTTTATATATTATTATTTTCTTTTTTTATGTAAAATTAAAAATATAGAAAGTATGTCATACATAAATAAATGATCATTTGTTTTACTTATTATTCGCTTCGAATCCTTACCAGTATATTTTCTATATTTTGTCTATGCTTTTGCTTAATTCAATCCATATTTTTGAATATTGCTCAAAAGTAAATTTTAAAACTTATTTTTATATATTTAAAATCTTAAGACATTATTTTCATTGTTACAGCTACAAAGACATAATAATTACAGTTTTATTTGCACCAATTTTGAACGAGATATAACTATCATTTTCATTGTGCCATTACAATCATAATAAACTTTATTCTTTTTTTTTAATCCACAGAAAATAAAATCATTTAATGAACATGTTACATGAGTAAATTATTTTTTAGGGACTATTCGCCTTCAAAAATGTTTTGCCTTCAAAAAAGTTTTACTAGAGGGCTTTGCCGCCTACGAGCTACGCTTGCCAAAACGCGTCCAGGTCCCTACAGGCTCTAAAATTACGCTAATTTGCTGTGTTTTAAAAAGGATTGCGGATTACGGATGTTTAAGTATTATTATCGCAACCAATGGCAATTTTCCTTAATAGGGTTGAAATGCATTTCACTTTTTCAGGCAATTTTTTCGAGGCACAAGCTCGCATCCACCAATTCCGCGACAGCTGGCGGACATTTTCTTTATTAATTAAAATAAAACACTTGCAGATTTGAAAAAATATCTTGCATGAAACAGTTAGTATAAAAAGGCGCTGATTCCAGAATTTTATAACGTATAGAAGAAAAGTTTTCTTTTAAATGCTATAGGAAAATCGTTTTAAATATGACATTTTAAATTTATCGTTACAAATATTGCGTCATTTTCATCATTAAATGCTTTTTGCACGTAATAATTTAATTATTTAACAGTTTTCTTTCTTTTTTTCATAATCACGTGTAAATGTAATTCAATTAAAAATACCAGTTTTTCCAAACGCTTTATAAGAAAAGGATTTTAAATAGGACGTAATTTTTACCATTTAATGCTTTTCGAAAATATTAGTTAATTATTTTAATCTTTTCTTTCCTTTTTATAATTCACGTATAAATATATTTTTGAATTGAAAAGTGTTTTTAAATATTAATATTTCGTTTTTTTTTTTTTTTTTTTTTTTTTTTTTTAATCTGTAAGTACGAAAAATTTGGCTGTTTCAAACTGTGAGTGAAATGATATATATTTACTGAGAAAAATATATTTTAAATAAAAGACTGGATAAAAAGAACTTAAGATATTAAATAACATAGATTGCACACTGCACACCACAATCTAGTCAAGTACGTGACTCCGAAAGATGGTTAAATTGATTTGCATAGTTTTTTCTCCATTAAAACTTTTTTTAACTGAACTATTTAACCGATTATATTATTAAATGTAATTTACTTAAAATAATACTTCAATATAAAAAGTATCTGCTTCAGCGTGTTTATCATACAAGTTTCTTTAACATTACATATTTTCATGATCCTATATGCATTTTTTTTATTATGACTCAAGAAAGTCAAAAGCTCATAATAAAATGAATTGCGGCTGCGGCAGGTGCAATTTTTTTTCAATAAATCTACACGATGTTAAAAATGCATAACAAACTGGACATCCATTTTTGAGAAATCTGAACGCAAGCAGGTCAATATCAATATTGTGTAAAATGATTAGACAAAGAATGAATTTTGCTATTATGTGACAACTTCCACAAATATCCTGCAGAAAGTTAGGGATCTGTCACATTTTAATTTTTGATACCCAGACGGTTTTGTTTTTGTAGCAATAACGTCTTACACTGTAAAAAATGACCAATGTTTCTTATTTTAGAAAATATACTATAACCACGAACGAAAATGTAATATAATCTTCTGAATTAATCGAAATTCCTAATAGCGTGTTCCATTGTCTTTTGAATTCGCAGAAACCAATACATTTCCAAAATTTAAAGAATTATTTATAAAAACCAAGTATTTTTCGCTGCCCGTATTTTTCAGAAACGTTTCCGAAGGGTTTTATAGTGTATTAATTAGTGTCCTCAGCCTGGAATACCTATTCTTCGAATGTCATCCATTCTCAAGTAAACGTTTTCAGCCGCATAAGTTAACTTATACATGAAAGACTAAAGCAATAATTTTAATTTTAATGTTGATATTAACGCTGTTAATTTTGCATGTTTGTCTGTTAAACATATTTTTTGAGCATGAAAATGTTTACTTGAGAATTGCTAGCATTAAAAAAAACAGGTATTCCCGGCTGAGAACACTAATTAATACATTATAAAAACCCTTCGGAAACGTTTCTGAAAAAATACGGGCAGCGAAAAATACTTTGTTTTTATAAATAATTCTTTAAATTTTGGAAATGTATTGGTTTCTGGGGATTCAAAAGACAAGGGAACACGCTATTCGGAATTCCGGATAACTCAGAAGATTATATTATAATTTCGTTCGTGGTTATAGTATATACTCATAGAATAAGAAACATTGGTCATTTTTTACAGTGTACTTTAAGACTTCAATTCGTGGTTATGTTTGTTATATGACTGCAGTGGTGGTTTGAAGCAACATATTGTAATTGAATGATAATCTCACAACAGAATTCCGTGAAAATTTCAACGATAGATAACAGCAAGCAGTTTATTTCTAAAGCATTTTTATTAAAGGATCCACATGCGCATGCTTGGCGAAAGGACTCTCAGTTCACGAAAAATTTGTTCATGTCAACAGATAGAAGTATTGTAAACAGTTTATCCCAACTACATAATTTTATAAATTTTCTGTAATACTATAATATTTTAATGTACAAATCATCATACACACACAAATTATTCCAAAGTCCTCTCACGCCCGTACGAAAATAAATCACAAGGGAAAACAGCAAAATATCCTCTGCCTGAAGGCGGGCATAAAATTTTATTGATCAAAGCGTACAAAAATAAAGCCACGTAACTCCGCAATGTGGTAGATTGTTTAAAACAATCACCAGACCCGCCGGAACTCTTTAATGTTGCATAGAAACAAATTGCGTTGAATTCGGCGTGAAAAATCTCGTCACGCATTCTTTTGAAAGTTAAACATAGCTCTATGACGGAAATAGAATATTCTAAAATGGAATGAAGTTTGATACGGAAAATCTAAGATAGCAGGCGTGGAAACAATGAGATTTCAGTTTAGGAAAAAAAAAGTATATTTTAAGGTGGGCAAATATAAATGAAATAGGTACAAAACCGAAATTTAAAATATAATACAATTATATATAGACAATATGCGTCTAAAACTTTTGGTGTGGGATCTCATAATATAAAGAACACAAACAATACAAACAAAAAAATATTTATTGTCTTCCAAAGTAATCTCCAGTAGACACGCCGCAACAACGTTTATAAATATGCTGGGAACTATTAGTGAAGGCATTGTTCAGAATCGCTTTAATTTTATTTATATTAAGTATTCGATTATATATTTATATGTTTTTGTGTTAATACATGAGAAATATAGGTTCAACGTGCCACTTTTCGCATAGGAAAAATGTTGTCATGTACTTTATCAACATAACGAATAGTGTAATGCATGAAATAAGGTTTTGTCTTCATTATAGGATTTGTGTCTTTCTTAGCATTAAAATCTTAAGCAGCATTGCTGACTGAATCAGCTGACTAAAACCTTATCAGAATATCGGTTCTTATATCAATACTCTTGTCCTCCTGAAGTACGGGAGACAATGTGGAAAACTCCTTGTTCTCTATCTGTGCTTTGCTGTTCTAAGCCATCCTTAAGAGGACAGCTTTACATGATTTTGTCGACGTATTACACATAATAGATTGGACATAAAATTATTTTTAATTATTAAAAAATATATATTCTTTATTATTTCCGGTAGAAAGGTATTTTAGCACAAATCGAATGCTGATTTATAAAATAAGGTTTTTAAAGTTTAATTGCCATGTGATTAACATATTACTTTTGTAACCGAGTTTCATTTTACTGGACATAATTAGATGCGTTTAACAATAGGGGGTGACGCAAAAGTAAATTTAACTGGTACATTATCGTAGCATAGCAGGAGCACGATCAAAACATCTGTCAATTATCAGCATCATATGTTTGAAAAGAAAATTGTATGAAAAAATATATGTAAGATCCTATTGTAGTTACGTTTATTCATTTAATAACTAAGAATATCTTCCATCGTAGAAACGAGATCTTTAGGTGATGATTATTGATGGCTGTCAAGTACCTAGCATTCTCGTTACATAACTAATTATCTCCATTTTGTGACTATCAGAGGTTTATATTATTGATATGAAATCTGCCTCCTTTTCTACAGATTGCATAGAATTATAAAAAAAAAAAAAAAACCTTTGTTTTGATTGAACTAGATTTCACGACTGTTTTAGTGTGTTACTCTAGTTTATTTAAATAATGCAATGTTCTGTATTCTGAATATGTGTAATTCAAAATTAAATTTTTTCTCAAATCATTGGTATCACGTGGATGTCTAAATTTTGTTCTAAATATTTATTAAATATTATAAATATTATTACGCAGTTTAAATTTACGTCAGATAATAACCACATACGGACAGCAAATTAAATGAATTTAATAATAATAAACTATAAAAAATACAAATTATACGCACAAACTTTTCAGTAACAAATTTCTTATTGAAGCATAATAATATGTATAAACTTTATGGGTATACTAGTACATCAGAGTAAAGTAGTTTATTAGGAACAGAAAGTAGTTTATTATGAACATAACGTAGTTTCTTATGAACAGATTGCTTTGACTTCTCATTGAAAACACATCTGATATACAGTATTAGAAAATTATAGAGATTTTCTTTTGTCAAGTGGTGATACGTATATTTTAATAAAAGTTTATGCTAATCATAGAATGTAATGATTTTATCATATATTCGAATACGAGCAATTCTTGTGGGTGGTTATATATATACATATATATATATGCAAAAATTATCTTAAAAACGGCTCAAACGATTTTGACGAAATTTCATATCCTACCGTTTTGGGGCACCAGAAAACCATTGGGCTAGGTCACATGCTCGAGAAAATTTGATTAGTGGGTCATTTTGGGTCATGGTCTAGCTAATTGTATCTAAAAAACGGTTCAAACGATTTTGACGAAATTTTGTATCCGACCATTTTCGGGCATGAGAAGTCAATTGGGCTGGGTCACACGTTCGAGAACTTTCGATTAGTGGGTCATTTTTGGGTCAAAGCGGGTCAAATTAATTTTATCTAAAAAACGGCTCGAACGATTTTGATTAAATTTTGTATTTTACGAGTTTCGGGCACGCGAAAATCATTAGACTAGGTCACATGTTCGAGAAAATTCGATTAGTGGGTCATTTCTGGGTCATTGTGGGTCAATATCTAAAAAGCGGCTCGATTTACACTAAATTTTGCATCCTATGGTTTTCCGGCACCAGAAGACTATTGGGCTAAGTCACATGTTCGAGAAAATTCAATTAGTGGGTCATTTTGCTCATGGGTCATGATATTTGAACTCAAATTTAATTTTGACCGAGCATAGCTCGGTCTTCCCTGCTCGTATATATATATATATACGACAAACGATATTTATTTTATGTTTGTTCAAAAATGGTAATATATTTCAAATTATTTTTAAGAGTGAATTATTTCTAATCGTACATTTTTCGTTTTCGTATTACAAACTTGAATCGCATATTTACTTGGAATAGGTTGTATAGGGTTTAATGGCATAAAGACCACATTCTGACATGCAAACATGGAATCCGATAGTATATCGTATGATTGTAGGAGCAACGGAATAAAATGTTACCTGTTAGTTTTAATTTATACTTACCTTCATAACAAGATTTTGACAAAGTATTATCTTTTCGATGCTTCCCTACTTTGTACAAGTCTTCTGCAAAGTATGCGTAAGAACAAGAAGTATTTTAAATATACTTTGAAGAGGATGATAGAAAATCCATTAGTATGCATTATAAGAAATTTAGATTCATGTCCAAACGTGCAAATAAGTTGCAATGTATACTTAGTATACGACTGTTCCATTTTCAAAAATCCACAAACCAGCCCGCTTTTTACGGTACTACAGTGTTGAAAACTCGTGCTTATTTGACATCAAATCGAGCGTATTTATAAGGGCCTGATACGCTAGCACACGGAGAGCGACATAATTTACAGAATGCCACTTTGTGCACGTTTTACGATTCGAGAGTTGATTAGCGTTGCCTATGAAATTCTTGTTTAATAAGTTGTAAATATAGTAGGGTTGGAGAATTGGGATTCGATTATTAAGAAATGTCTTATCTTTTATATACGTCAGTGATTTGAAGTAAATTCTTGGTAATACCGCATTCAGATGATATTGAAATCACGTTAACATTGTTTATCTTAATGCGTATCTTGTGATAAGACTGTACACAAAATGCCACTTGATGCTAGTTCAAACTTCAATTATATTTGACAGGCGTATTGCTGGATTTACCTCCCCAACTATCACTTTCAGAGTTGTATAAAGCATTAATATTTGAACGGAAAGTTATATCACTGATACAGGGTGATTCATAAAAGATGGGCAGAACTTTAAGGGGTTATAGTACACTTAAAGACAAATAATATTAAATAGGAGACTAAGGGTCCCAGACGTATTCCCAAGGAGATAGGGGGCATTAAAGTTTAGGGTCCGAAATTTCAAATGATTATAAAACATGGAAAAATTGGTCGATTCGTTTGCGGTTTTTGCAAAAAATTTTCTTTATGCCAGTATTTTCTTGAAATAAAATTTTAAAGTTCAATTTCAAAAAATGCCGATAGGGGGCGCTTTAGACTTTGGAGTAACAAACAACTATTTTTTAACGTTATTTTTTGTATTTCTTTAAATGATTTCGAAAGCTTAGACTTAAACTTAAATTTTGATCTAAAAATCTGAGTCCTAACGAGTAGTTAAGTAGCGTAAACTGAAATTTGAAATTTGAAACCCTTCTCCCCCCAGAACAAAAATCAGTTATTCCC
Source organism: Maratus michaelseni (assembly GCA_963931845.1). Lineage (NCBI taxonomy): Eukaryota > Metazoa > Arthropoda > Arachnida > Araneae > Salticidae > Maratus > Maratus michaelseni. Next base: position 135,807,707 of record OZ007595.1, read on the forward strand.
GATCTTTGTGTCGTAGATTAGGCTCTAACTACTGCCGCGTTTTGCTAAAATTATTCTTTATGTCAGTATTTTCTTGAAAATAAATTTTAAAGAAATTTTTCAAAAAATTCCGATAGAGGGCGCTTTAGACTTTGGAGTAACGAACAACTATTTTATACCGTTATTTTTTGTGTCTCATTAAATGCTTTCTAAAGCTTAGACTTAAACTTAAATTTTCAGCTCAAAATCTGAATCGCTGAGCGTGGTTCAGTAGCGAGGGGAGGGGGTTCAAATTTCAACTTCTGAACATAGTTAAGTTTGCACTACTTAACCATGCCCAACGATTCTGTGCTGTGATACGAGGCAAAAATACAACTTTCGTCAAGGACTGCATAGTCGGAATTCACTCATAAAGGCACTGGCACAGTTGGAAACGTCGCTCATGCAAACGTTAAAGCTCCATTCCTGACGCTAGTCACCGGGTGAAGAAGGAAACAGAAAGTATGCAAATGTCAAATGGGGAAGAAGAAGAACACGTATGCAAAATTTCGACACGATTCAGGCATAAAAACCACTGAACGGTGAGTCAAGTGTAAGTCGCTGTAGTAATGAATCGGAAGATGGTGCCCTTCACGAATAAGGAAAAGGCTGTGATGCATTTAATTTACGGAGCGGCAGATGGAAATGGTGCAGAGGCACAACGAATGTACGGAGAGCGATTTCCTAACAGGCGGTTGCCTAACCGCAAAACTTTCGAGCGCTTGCACAGACAGTTGTGTGAGACGGGATCATTTCTCGCTTCCCGGTCGAATGCAGGTCGTGCAAAAAAGGACGAATCAGTAGTTGTTGCAGAAGCCATTCTGGATGTAGTAGCGGCGCAGCCAAGTACAAGTACACGAACAGTGGCTAGCCAGGTGGATACCTCACAGTCCACGACTTGGAGGGTACTGAAGGATGAACATTTGCTCCCGTTTCATGTGCAACGAGTCCAGAAACTGTCTCCAGGGGATTATCCAAATCGTATTGAATTCGCCCGCTGGTTTCTGCAGCAGAACGCGCTAAATCCACATTTTGGACGAACTGTGCTTTTCACCGATGAATGTACCTTCACACGTGAAGGTACATTTAACACACACAATGCACATGTATGGGCGGATGTCAATCCACATGCTACGTATCCACATGCTCATCAGAGACGCTTTTCCATCAATGTTTGGGCAGGAATCCTCGGAGACCACCTAATCGGACCGTACCTTCTTCCTGAACGCCTCAACGGTAAAACATACCTCACATTTCTGCAACATGTGCTGCCAGACCTGTTAAACGTTGTTCCTCCACGCATCCGGCGGGTCATGTGGTTCCAGCACGATGGAGCGCCAGCCCATTACGTACGAGACGTCCGCAACTATCTGGACATCACATTTCCGAACAGATGGATTGGTCGAGGTGGTCCTGTTGCTTGGCCTGCTCGCTCGCCAGATCTTTCACCCCTCGATTTCTTTTTTTGGGGACGATTGAAGGCTCTTATGTATGAGACACCCATTGAATCCCCCGAGGAACTGGTCGCCAGACTTTCCGCCGCTGTAGGGGAAGTGCTCGAAAAGCCTGATGTTTTCGCGAATGTTCGCCGTTCCATTCGTCACCGTTGTTCTGCGTGCATAACCTCTGGTGGTCACAATTTTGAACATTTATTGTGATTACATGTTAATAAATATGCTTTGGTAACATAATCCTAATTTGTGTCTTTTTACCTCGTATCACAGCACACAATGTGTGGACATGGTAAACTGAACTGTGCTCAGGAGTAGAAATTTCAAACCTCTCTCCCCAGAAACTTAACCACGTCTAACGATTCAGATTTTGGGCTGAAAATTTAAGTCTAAGCTTTAGAAAGCATTTAATGAGACACAAAAAATAACGGTATAAAATAGTTGTTCGTTACTCCAAAGTCTAAAGCGCCCTCTATCGGAATTTTTTGAAAATTTTCTTTAAAATTTATTTTCAAGAAAATACTGACATAAAGAATAATTTTAGCAAAACGCGGCAGTAGTTAGAGCCTAATCTACGACACAAAGATCGGGAATAACTGATTTTTGTTCTGGGGGGGAGAAGGGTTTCAAATTTCAAATTTCAGTTTACGCTACTTAACTACTCGTTAGGACTCAGATTTTTAGATCAAAATTTAAGTTTAAGTCTAAGCTTTCGAAATCATTTAAAGAAATACAAAAAATAACGTTAAAAAATAGTTGTTTGTTACTCCAAAGTCTAAAGCGCCCCCTATCGGCATTTTTTGAAATTGAACTTTAAAATTTTATTTCAAGAAAATACTGGCATAAAGAAAATTTTTTGCAAAAACCGCAAACGAATCGACCAATTTTTCCATGTTTTATAATCATTTGAAATTTCGGACCCTAAACTTTAATGCCCCCTATCTCCTTGGGAATACGTCTGGGACCCTTAGTCTCCTATTTAATATTATTTGTCTTTAAGCGTACTATAACCCCTTAAAGTTCTGCCATCTTTTATGAATCACCCTGTATATTTAGATGATATCATTTAACTTGTATCATGCCATCAAATTAAATAACTGACAGAAACTTTGTGATATCGTGGGCGTTACCAAATTGAAAAGGGGCATACCTCTTATTATCCAAGAAGCATTTCGAAAAACGAATATTGAATGAGCATGGTGATGTCTGACTGCGTGGAGGCGATAAAATGTTGAGGAGTGGGACGCACTTTTTTCTCTCTAAAAACCACAGTTTCAAAACTGCGCAAAAAATACTCAAATCTGAGTATGTCGCATAGTCAAAATGGCTCCGAATCAATATTACTTAAGTTTGAAACATGCATATACTCATTTCTGGAAACATGCACACACTCAAGAATAAAACATCATGTGCTCATATTTGAGTATGTCCATGTTTCTAAAATATGTATGAACTGACTTCTATGTGTTCATTTTCAGAATGTGCATGTTTCAAAAATGAGTATAAACTGACCTCTCTGTGCTCAGTTTTGAGTATGTACATGTTTCAATAATCGGAGTATTTCTGGTATTTCAGAATTGAAAGCATTTGGTCGTCATATTTGAAACAAAAAGCTTCATAACAAAATGAAATCATCGATTTACTCAAGTTTGAAAGCGTCATTTTTCTCAATGTGACAGAGCTAAATTATAAATTTTGCGAAAAATGTTTTTGAAAAAGTATAATATCATTATATATATATATTTTTAATAATTGCAATTTTACTTTATAAATTACTATTTCTTTCTTTAACATTTATCTTGTGACATGTTTGATATATTTTTTTCGGTATTCAAAATATCATAATATGAAACCCTGTTTATACTAAATTGTTCCTAAAATAATTCAACGTTTTTTTTTTTTTTAAATAATTGTTCATTTAAGCTTCAGCTGAAATATACAAATGATGAAAGAGGATTAAAAAAAAATCTAAAATTATAAAGTCCATTCTTTTGTAATCTGTGAAATCTTAATGCTTCATGAAATAGTCACTTAAAATTTTGTAATTGGACGTGTTTCAAAAAGGGAATGATCGCATTAAATCCATGTAAATGTAAATGAAAGCAATTTCTTTTATAAAAAAGACGTTCCCTTCAAAACTGTATAATCGTCTTTCAAGGCGAAATGTACTACAAATATTTAATGCCCCCCCCCCCCCCCGAGACAAATAGATGATGGAGATAGTGATTTTAATTTATTTCTTGCTAAATCTTTTTTAGAATTTAATTGAATATTAGCTTTTGAGAAACTAAATACAGTTGGCAAAAGATATCTGTGAAGGAAATGCCATTTTTGAAAAATGCAGGCTTATCGGATCTTGAGAACAAAAAATGATTTTCAATAATTTTAAGATATTTATTTTATTAGATTTTCTGTTTTATTTCATATTGATGTTGATATTCATTTTGGACTTATTATTTATTACATTCATTGGGATATTTCTTATAACTTTTGATTGTTGATAAAAATTATAAAAGCATATAGTTAATAAATAAACAAAATAATTTGCAATTATATTATGGCAGTAAAAGTAGAAGAAATGTAAAACTAAATAAATAAAACAAAAAGTAAAATAATATTAACTCTGTTAAATGTTTCTAATAGTTCTCGCTTTCTCCTCACGCATCTTTATAATAATATAAATTTCTATAACGTTAAATGCCATTACCTCACTTCTGTTGTTAAATTGATTTGTATAATTTGACAAAAAAAAAGGAAAAAAGGAAAATTAAAAAAATTGAAAACTTTTAAATTTTAATAAAAAATATATTTCTTAGAATTTAAATTCCAAACATTAAAGTTAAAAGGATCAAAATTCCAAATAACACATATTGTGTGACATATATATTCTGAAAATAAATGCACTAAGGTAATTTTCTTGACACAAATTTGTTTATTACTTTTATATGCAAAATGTAAATTCTTTCTTGACAACTGAATCAAAAAGGGCCGTAAGTCTAGACATGAATCAGGAGCAAAAATATTAACGCTAGAACAGGAATATTTTCATTATTAAAGTTTCTTTTAACTAAAGAAGTAATATTTGTTGGGGTTTTAAAGGAGTTTAAATTAGAAAAGGGCAAAAAAATAATTGTTTAAATTCTGTATGAAAAATCCGAATGATTGAATTAAGACTCTTGCTTACAACTTTTTTTTCACGTATCATTTTTTGAATAACATAATGAAAATTCCATTCCAGATTATGTTAAAAAAATATGTCTTAAATGCAGCTTCAATTATTAAGCGATAGCCTTCAAAATAAAATTTAGTGAAAAACAGATTTGAAAACACCCGATTTATTATCATTTCCTCAAATTCCACTATATAACCAAATTTTGTAAGACCAAACACAGAAAATCGAAGAATTTTCCCTCTCATTTTTGTTGACAGAATTGTTTACTGCAAGGTAACGGCAAAATGTACTTGAAAACTGTAATTTTAGAAATTTACAAATGACAAACATTGTCTTTATCCATGCACATTTTTACAATAAAAATGCTTTGTTTATACAAACGATGCATTATACATACGTGGTAGCGTATTACTGCTTATTTTACTGTTTATTACTGTTTATTTTACGGTATAATACTGGCAGCTAGGATGCCAGTATTATACTGTAAAACAAACACATTTTTGCAGTGTAGTTTTAATCTCCGTCCTAATTTAAATAAGACTATTAAACTGTTTTATATAAAACTGTTTGGATTTATATTCAATAAAATATCCATTCATTTAAATCAATATTATTATAATAACTCACTGAAATGTCTAAAACGGGAATTTTACAACCAAACTGAAAACAAAAAGTCTCAGCGGGTGTACAAACTTAGGAGGCCGAAAAATATGATATTTTCGAAGGATAAAAATGATGGTTATTAATGATGAAAACATTGTTTTGTGGTATAAAACACATATTTCATTTCTGGACGAGGTACGATAGTTTTCCTTCTTTTTGTTTATATTTTGGAAGCACAAAGAATGATTTTGTAGGCAAACATTGGTAAGCTTTCTTATGGTATAGGAATGTATTTGCTCATAATGTGAAATATAGTCTGCTAGAAATTAGTAACAGAAGGAAAATTAAATTTTATTACTCGATACTTTACTAGGATTTTCTGCAACTTAGGTCTTTGTTAGTAGAAGCTTTAAAAAAATATTGCATCCTACCGTATATCTAACTGAACTAATCTATACATTCAAAAGTTGTAAAATATCGACATTTACCATTGCAAGTCACAGTAATGATTTGAAATATTCTCATTTTTCCCCAGGGGGATACCTTCTTTAGGTATTCACGGGTTTCGCGACGCCGGATTCCTGAGCGATCTTTCTTCTTTTCTTTATTCTTCTCATTTTAGTTGTCTATCCTTTACTCTTTGTTTCACTCTTTTTAATTCTCTCTCTTCAGTTTGTTATTCTCTGGTTATGGTAGTATCAACACCAATCTTCCCCATTCGGCATTTGGACTTATGGGGAACCGGTACCAGCTTTTCGGGCTCTGCCTAGTGGCATCCAGTTGGGTGTGGGAGTGTTCTCCAGTTTGAATGCAGTGTGGGGAAGAGGAGTAGCGTGCTACCATAATTTCGTTTTTAAGGAACGTTTTTTTCAGAAAACGGTCCCAGAGGCGAGTTCTCGGTCGCGTTAGGCTGGGTTGGGGGGGGGGGCAGCTCATAGTGGGAAATCCTCTCTGGTTCGCTGGAGACTGTGTACCTGGTACACGCTATGAGTGGCAACCGAATCTCCAGTTCACGAATCACTCCGGAGGTTATCTGTACACGATAGGAAATAGTGGGGAACCACTACCTATGCGGGGGTAGTGGGGAACTGGAAGTTTTCCGTTGATTTATTAATTGTTCTTATGGTTACAACTATGGCTGATCAGGATATAATGCTTTCTTGAGTTGGCGATAATTGTGACAGTGGGAAAAGTGAAGAACAAGGATTGGGGGTCACTTCTAGTGAAACCCAATGAAAGACTGTGCTCGATTCTTTGGAAAAGAGTGCAGTAAAACAAAAAGAGGAATTCGGCATGACTGCTGGTGGGAACGGAGGTGGAACCCATCTAGGTGGGGAACACTCTGGAACTACTGCAGGAGGGCCGAAACTACTCACTAAGACCTAAAGAAGAAACCGACGGAGGAAGCAGAAGCGGGAGGAGGTGGAAACCAACACTGCTGATGCTCAACCGAAGGGATCTGGGGAAAATCGGAACAAAAGGAAGGTGACATTATTGACACCTTCACCACAAATGTCGGCAACAGCAAAGAGGCCTAGGGAAGATACCCAGAGGTCTTTTGCCGCTGTAGCAGCACTTAGGAAGTTAGCCGTGGTTAAGGAAGATTTCCCAGCGACCAGGCTGACACAAGAAGAGGTGGATATTATCTTGAAGGATGTAATCAGATGTATTGATTTGACTCCTGATGATAGACCTCTACCTCTTATAACTGACTCCAAGCTCATTACTGGAGCCTTAATCTTCAGCTATGAAGGAGATGCCACTGAGGACTGGATTAGGTCTACTTATCATGGCAATGCCACCGTCTTTGAGGGTATTCCTCTCAGGGTACTTGCCATGAGTGAGATGCCGAAGCCGGTCAAAGTGGCTTTTAAAACAAGGGATATTTACACCAAAGATCCCAATGAGCTGTTGAAAAGGATCAACAGATACAACCCGTAGTTGAAGACAGGTGACTGGCGTGTTCTGGACCATGTTGCAGAGCCCCAGTCTATTCGTTGGATCTTCGAGGTTGATATTGCTGCATCTGAAGCCATCAAGAGAGCCGACTTTAAAGTGTACACAGGCCTCGACAAGGGATCATTCAAAATCTTGAATGATCCAAATACAAAGAAGATGAGATTGAAAGAGTCTGAAGCTCCAGCTACAGAAACTTCTTCTCAGGTGAGTGAAACAAGCAGTATTTATGATATTAATACTAGGCTTGGAAATGTATATGTCCAACAGGACTCCCCCTCCATGCTCTTAGATGAGGTGGACCAGTTGCTGGCTGAGGGCTCAGAGGATACAAGTATCCCTGAGGAAGACGAAATGGTTGCTGGTAAAAATGAACCAGGTAACCCATCTAAAGGTAACTCAAATCAACCTCCATCATAGTAGGGGATCATCTGTCATTTTAGGAAAGATGATCTCTGAAGGGAAGGGTGATGTTGCACTTATTCAGTAGCCCTGGACAGGAAATGACAACATTCTTGGTCTAGGGTGTAGAAAGGATAGGCTTTATTATGATAGAACCTGTTTCAGGCCAAGAGCTTGTATTTATGTCAGTCCTAGGCTAAATGTAATTAATATGGTGAACTACCTGAGTGGTGACTGTGTCGCCGTCAAGGTGGATTTTAAGGGTGAGAATGGGCATGAAAATATCATTGTCTCATCTTCTTATCTTCCATTTGAGAAACAGGACCCTCTTTCTAGTGAGGCAAAAGTTCTCATGGGCTACTCTTCTCGGAAGGGGCACAAGTTAGTGTTCGGGCGTGATGCAAATGCACATCATACTGTCTGGGGCAGTACAGACTGCAACAAACGGGGAGATGACCTTCTGGAATATATTTTGGCTTATAACCTATATATTCTTAATAGGGGGAATGAACCAACCTTTATTACTAAAAATAGGAGGGAGGTTCTTGATGTCACATTTTGCAGCAGAAACTGCTTTGACATCATTAGTGATTGGAAGGTGTCAGATATTATTTCACTATCAGATCACCAACTAATCATGTTTAACATTGCAGGGACAACAGGACCAGCAATGATGAGAAGGAATATGCCAGGAAAGCAAACTGGCATTCTTACCGGCAGGAGCTTGAAGAAAGGATCCTGTCTTTAAGGGGTAAGTTAAATTTTAACAATTTTTCAGACGTGGAGTTGGCTGTTGACTCAGTGCAACAGGCCTTTCTCCAGTCTTTTTATAATAGTTGTCATCCTCCTGCTGCTAGCTCCCAAAGGCCTGTGCATTGGTGGTCTTCTGAGCTTAGTACACTCAGGAGAATTACCCGCAGGGCTTTTAATAAAGCCAAGAAGGATGGTGATTGGCAGCAATACAAGATTGCACTCACCGCATATAATAAGGCCATCAGAAAGTCTAAGTATGATTCTTGGAAAAACTTCTGTAATGGTATTAAGGATGTCTCAACTAGTGAAAAATTTATGAGAATTATGGCTAGAGATAAAAATACCAATCTCAATGCCATTAAATTGCCAAATGGGGAATATGCTGAGACAGGAAAACAGATTCTCTCAGAAATGATGAGGATTCACTTTCCTGATTCTACTATTGATCACCCAGATGTAGCTCAGGGTACACCTACTACTTTCAATGGCAGTAGGGAGTGCTGGAATCTTGCTGGAGTTATCGTCACTCACGATAGGATCTTGTGGGCGATCGATTCGTTCGACCCATACAAGACTCCTGGTATGGACGGAATCATACCTGTTTTGTTACAAAAAGGGAAGATGATCTTAGTCCCAGTGCTTAGTCAAATTTATAGGGCGTGTCTTGCTTTTGGATACATACCAAATCCATGGAGACACACTAAGGTGATCTTTATCCCTAAACTTGGGAAAGACACATATGTTGAAGCAAAATCCTTTCGACCAATCAGTCTTACATCATTCATGCTTAAGACATTGGAAAAGTTGATGGATAGGCACATTAGGGAGCGCATTTTGAGTGTAATTCCGCTATCTTGCTTCCAGCATGCCTATCAGACCGGAAAGTCAACTGACACTGCTCTTTATAATCTTTCATTCGTGCTTGAGAAAAGTATTAAGGCAAATGAAACTGCTTTTGCAGTTTTTCTTGACATTGAGGGTGCTTTTGATAAGGTATCTATGGATTTCATCCTCAGGGCATTGACTAATAGAGGTGCGGATGAGGTGACTCTGAATTGGATCAAATGCCTGCTCAGGGATAGGTCTGTCCATGCTGAGTTGTTGGGGGATACAATTCAGGTTAAGGCAAAGAAGGGTTGCCCACAGGGTGGAGTTCTCTCTCCTGTGCTCTGGTGTCTGGTGGTGGATGGACTCCTTGTGGAGTTACATCTACTTGGTTCATACTGTATTGGGTATGCTGATGACATTGTCATCATCATTAGGGGTAAATTCGAAAATATTATTTCGGACATCCTTAATAATATCCTTAAGCAGGTAGAGCGGTGGTGCAAGGAGGTTGGTCTTTCTGTTAATCCAGAAAAGACGACTCTCGTTGCCTTCACTAGGAAAAGATCACTTAAATTTAATGAGGTAGTGTTCTATGGGCACACTTTAAGTTGCTCAAAGGAAGTGAAGTATCTTGGTGTCTACTTCGATGAGAGACTGTGTTGGAAGAGACACATGGATTATTGCATCAATAAGGCCAAAAAAGTTTTCTGGTAATGCAGAAACGCCATTGGCAAAACATGGGGACTTAGTCCAAAGGTGATCTGGTGGATATACAATATGGTGATCTGTCCTATGATCAATTATGGCAGTATAGCTTGATGGTCAAGAACTATGACTGACGTTGCCAAGTCTGAATTAGCAAAACTGCAGAGAATGATCTGCATGACCATGACAGGTAAACTTAGGACAACGCCTACATCTGCTATGGAACTGCTGTTGGGTATGTACCCACTGCATATGAATATTGAGGCAGAAGAATTGATCTGTTCACATAGGCTCATTTTACATGGGCAATGGCAAAGTTACTCGAGATATCTTACTTGGGGTAGGCTTAACTGTAAAATCAGCAAGCACCCAGTTTTTATCCTGAAGAGTGATGGTATGCCTTTAAAACATGTATTTGACAAGTCATTCAGAATTAGTCTTCATTCTAGAGCTGACTGGAAGAATATTTCTGTGATGGAATTTGAGACAGGTATGACCTGGTTCACTGATGGTTCTAAGATAAATGCTGGAACAGGAGCTGGGGTTTGCTGCCCAGCTGATGGTACCTCTCTCTTTTACCTACTAGGAAGCTATACCACTGTCTTTCAAGCAGAGGTCTATGCAATTCTTATGTGTAGTTATATCTGCATTGAAAGGAAGTATAGAGGCCCGTCTATCAATATTTACTCTGACAGTCAGGCAGCATTACTTGCCCTGGAGAAACATAAAATTACTTCCAGGATTGTTTGGGAGTGTTACTGCTCTTTGAACAGGCTTGCCAGAAATGGCAGCAATGTTACTATACATTGGGTGCCAGGTCATACTGGTATCCCAGGTAATGAGCTTTCTGATAGTCTAGAAAGGAAAGGGTCGGTTACTCCCTTAGTTGGACCAGAACCAGCTATTGGCATTTCTAAGGACTGCATCAGAACTACTGTTTTTAAAATTCTAAGAGAGCAGCAGTATCAAGAATGGCTTGACTCAAGTGGACAGAGGCAAGCGAAAGAGCTCAACAGTAGCTGCCCTAGTAAAAGGGCACAGCAACTCATTGGGCTCAGAAGGAATAGTCTACGAAATATGGTGGAACAGTTAACAGGCACTGTAGACTTAATAGACACCTCTGCATTATGAAGGTGGTCAGTGATCCTCTTTGTAGGGGTTGTAAGTACGAGGAAGAGACTGCTTCACATGTCCTTTGTAGCTGTGAAACATATGCTGCCTATCGTTTCGAACACCTGGGTCGACATCTGATTGAGCCATGGGAAATTCAGGATATCTCTATCAAATGTCTGCTGAATTTTATGTCAGCTACTGGCCTGTTTAAGGACTAAGTGGGGATGATTTTTCCTCTTTCATCTTTGGGGGAAAGTACAATAGACCCCTGGTCGCGGTGCTTTGGCTTTCGAGCCACCCTCCCCCCCCCCCCAGTAATACAGTAATAGTCTCATTTATGTATTCGTACGAATAACAAAAAATATTTCTCAGAGACAGATTTGGATGTTATTATTGAAACAGAATAACAAACATATCAGATATAGAAGCTTCTAAATAGTTTTGCTTTATGAAATACTACTTATGGACGTTAGATAAAGTTGTAGTTTTTTTTTTATATATTATGTCTCGTATAATAAATCAACTATAGATAAAATATCTTTTAATTTAAGCTTGATAAATTTTATATAAAGTTGATATTTTTTACTTTTCTTTTATATTATTTAAACATAAGTCGAAATTGAAAGTTTCATACGACATAGTACACTTTGAGATCTTTAAAATAATATTTAAACGTTATGATAAATGTACAGTGTTGACAAAGAAAAATATCTAATAATGTTTTAAAATAATTTGCGTTAAAATAATTGGTACAGAAAGTTCTGTAAAAGCAAATTCCCTAAAACATAGAAGTTAAACAAGTGCAAACTACTGTATTTTATTATATCTAAATTTGTTAGTTGCACATTCAGTGTAAAATAAAAAACAACAAAAAATGTTATTGTTGAGGCAACAACGTAATTCAATTTTATATAAAATTAATAGTACACTTTTTTCATATATATATTTTAAACAAATATTTCGCATACTCCCGCTATACTCATGTCTAGTTTTTACATATTTTTTAATCCATTTCTGCTTAGATATAAAGTCTTTAATTTTGATTATCTAATTAAAGTAACAAAAATATTTTAATGGCTGAAAGTATGCATGCAGCAATGTAAAAACCTCTTTAAGAGTCCACTTTAGTAAAATGTATTTGACGATAGCAGATCCGGCCTCGTCGACAAAAATTAAATACATTCTTTACGCAGTAAACTGATTACATCCCCGAATTCATTACTCCTATATTTTTTCCATTAGACGATATTGTAAAAAAAGAGTTTCTTTTGCGTATTCCCCCTATACTTTGATCTGGCTTTTATCTCGTTTTCTCAATTTTTGCTTAGGTTTAAATTTTTTTTTACTTCTGATTGTCTGACTTAAGTAATAAAACTTTTTAATAACTGAAAATATGCATGAAGCAATGTAAAAAAAAAAAAAAAAAAACTTTACGAGACTTATTTCGTAGAATGTATTTGACAATAACAAATCTTGATTTATCGACAAAAATTAAATCCATTCTTTGTGTAGTAAATAAATTACTTCCTGAATTATCTATTCTTATAAATCGTCAGAATAATCCGATAATGTGTTAGCTTCTAGTTTATAATTCTGGTCTATAATTCAGATCTAAATGAAAATTGTGCCATTAATCAAGGAAGAATTCAAGATAAAGCTCCAAAAATGGACTTTATATTGGAGATTTTAGCTAAGATATTAAGAAAAGGGGGATGTATTTATGCAAAATAGAGTTTAATTTTGAATTTAATAAAAATTTTATTATGTATAAGAATAACTGTAAACATTGTATAAATTGCGTATACAGATTATTGATATAAATTAGGATGCACACATGTAAACATATTTAAATATATAATGGTATAACGATATTTGGGATATATCTATTCTCAGTTAAAGTAAATAAATCGTTATTAAAATGTATTTTAAGAGAAGAATATTTAAAGAGACAAATGTTAAAAAATGGTGGAACTCTCCTTGGTCTGTATTGCTCTCTCGAAAAAATAAAAAAAATAAAAATACTGTAGAATATTGAACATAATTCGTTGTAATTTATCATATTAAGTCTGTGAATTTTTTTGTTAAATTATAAATCTCCTATTAATTTTTTATGGAATTACCTGTTCCTTTTCAACTTTTTCTCTACTGTTTCAAAACTTAAAGCTAAATAGGATTCTAAAATTATGAGTAAAAATTATGACAAATATATATTTTGAAGTGGAACAGCATTAGTGTTTCATAACTATTATTATTACAGGGCGTTTTAAAAGTGCCGGTACAAATTTTAAGGGGAAATAGAACACGCCTAGACAAACACTGGCCACCTTACATTGCATGATCGCAACTCAAGTAGTAAATTAAGTTATAGCAGGCGCTTTCTGATTGCGACAAAGTCAAAATTATCCAATAAATTCTACTAAAAAAGTTGGGAATGTTCCTTTATTTGTGTTTGTCTAGGTATATTTACCTCCTCTTAATTGTTGTACCATGAGTTTTGCACCCTTTTTAGAGCTGATTACCATAAAATATGAAAAAACCACTGAGGTGACTGGCATTAAAAAGATATAATTTTACTATTAAAAACACATTGAAAGTACTTAAATAATTATAAATAATTTATCATATTACATTTATTTAAAAATTGTAAGAAAGAATCATTAAGTATTTTCTATATTTTCACATGTAATATTTATGGTTAAATACGTTCGATTTAGTATAAACACTATTTTTATTTTTATTGGTCAAACATAGACAAGGAAAATGACATACAGAAAATATACTTAGACAAAGGTTAACCCATTCCTCATACACTCAAAAGACCAGATTTTATAAAAATAATTGTTAATTTTAAAGCTGAATTACATTTAAATATTTTGTTTTTCGTTTAGATTTGAATTCAAACATTTTCAACTGAATCCTAATAGTATCGTATTCATTATTTTTTCATTTTAGTCTATTTTAAGTTATTTTATCAGGTACTTTTAAATAAATTTTAGTATTCTCTTTCTCAGATACGTTATATTTTATCATGTAAAGGTTATTATTCGAAGCGGACTTATAATGTGATTCCGTTGTTAATATTAATTGATCTAGTATTTACATTGTATTTACAATCTCCCTCACTTATGGTGTTTAGTACGCAAAGTTATAAGAACATTATAATTCTGCCAGATGTCTTTTTTAAATTAAATTTTATGTGGGTAGCTTAATTAATCTTGAAGTAAATATATTTATACGGGGTAAGTATAAATATATTTAAATACTTAAATAGAGAAAACCTACACCTAGATACATAGAGAACACAGTGTGGAACAAATAATCTAAAATGTTTTTTTTTCATATTATAAGATAAGTAACCTACAAATGTTTTTGATATAGAATTCAAACACTTCGCCACATAAATGTCACACATTTCAGAAGTACAACTGTAAAAGGATACTGAAAAATATATATAGTGTTGAAAACCGAATTTTTTCTTTAAAATTATGATTATCTCAACTATAATTTTTTTAAATGCTCATTTTTTTATTAATATTTATTAAAAAGTAAATAATAACGGCATATCTTAGAGAATATTCTAAAAGCACAAGTTAGAGACTCCTTGTATACTATATTCCTTAAATCATATTTAAAAAAAAAGCAAAAAGTAGAGTAATATAAGCAATAAAATAGAAAAAATATTTTTTCATCTTTAAGAAAAATCAAGAGGATGTCACTGAATCCATCTTTTTTCATACATAAGGAATTCTTAGTAGTTAATTACATAAAATACAGTTTTACTGTAAGAAACATAAGCTAGGCAAAAACTAATTCTATAAAGGAAATAAAGACCAGTTTTATTTAATATTCGAAACATGTGAGGTGATTGAGGACAACAACGTAATACATTATTTTACACGTACTTTTTAATACGCGTAGCATCATATATATATATATATATATATATATATATATATATATATATATATATATATGTGTGTGTGTGTGAATTTATGATTTCTAAATAATATATTTATGTTTTTTTTTAGATTATTTTATATGTAAAAGTAGAAATAAACGAATACTGTAATAGTATTGTTTTTATTTTCATCTTAATTTAACTTACGTTAACAAAATCTGTATAATGTTAACCTCTTACACCTCTTTGTTCAGTATATTATTTTAAGAGATAAGATAAACAGAGAATTATGGCCTCAAAATATATTAGCACATATAAAACATTGCAAATTTGCATATTAACTCACAGTATAATGTGAGAAAAAATAACATCTACCTATTTTCCATGATCAATATAAAAAATTGATGTACTGGAACAATATGATACATTTCTTAACGGTGTGTCTTTAGTTGAAACTTTTATACAATTACAAATAAGCGGTAAACGGTTTTTATCTGATATCCGTTATATTTCTTTCAGGATAAATTGATGCATGATTCATTATACGGGACAGGTGAAGAGAATTTTTATCCTTCCTTTGTACGTGATTAAATATTATAATAGCTTCATAATATAAAACTATGAACTTCAATAATTAGTGTTTAAAGGTCTAGAATATTAATAAAAATTAATCTAACACGACATTAATAAAAAGAAGGTGATGCGTGGGATAACATGAATTTCTATTAATAGATAATATCTAAACAAATCACACAATACTTTTTAAGATAATAAAAGTGGTACACATTTAGTGTTAATTACCTAAATCATTATTAAATAAAAAAAATATTCCACATTTTGAAATTTTTATTAATAAAATGCACATATATGAAATATAGCTTTTTTTTAACTCTTAAATTATAATATAATTGTCAATTGATTTTTACATTTCAAGAAATATATTACAAACATACATTTTCTTTTTCAACAAAAATCAGTTCAATATCAAACATGTAATTTGAAAACAACTCTACACGACTTCAAAGAGAGACATTCATATAGAACACGTAAAGACCGTCTTAATGATTTTTGTCGGCGATCGTCTATTATTCTTTTGACTGTGTAGCCTTTTTAGGTGCGTTCGTAATTATATAAATACGTAGCACCTATTGTCGTCGCTTGGTCCGTCCGTCTGTCCGTCCGTCGCATATAACAACGCAAAAACTACCCAACCGAATGGTTTGAAATTTAAGATATATTATCTTTGCAGAATGTTGTCGAGACATTTCAAATTTTATGAAAATCGAATCAAAACTTTTGGAGATATTAATAAAAATATTTATTAAGAAATTTGAATTTTTTTTTTTAAATCGGTGCTTTCTTGTTATAGGAGCTTCCGAAGTTTAATCGTCAAGCGACCGAGATACTTATTCTATTACAGAAATTAATCTGCAGACGATATCATTCATTTCACAGAATTAAAAATCATCAAGATCTAAATATTTATATAGCTAGCTACAGTACGAACGCACCTCATTTGTCACGTTTGACGTACAATTTCCAGCTTGTTATTTAATATGGCCATTCTTCTTCACGGAATTGTCATTCAAAAGATCAAACTGCCGCTTTACTATCACGGTCCTTTATATATTCGCATGTGACTTGGGATTTCAAGGTTGATTTCTTTTCCTCAGAAAAATACAGATTCTTTTCTCACGTTTGATGTTTGTTGTAATATAAAATAATTACATTTAATATTGTTTTTCATAACACATGTGATACCTCTTGAAATGAAGACTTTAAGCAAAGATTTATCATAGTTGTATTATTTTTTTGTTACCTTTAAAATCTAATAATACTTTGCTTTAAATTAATATAAAATAACAAAACTAAAAAGTATAGTTATATTTTCTAGATTTTTATTGAATACTAGGGAATTGAACCCGGGCTTCCTGGGTTATAGAACATAAGCGAAAACAATTTTTTTCTAATTCTAATAGATTTTTCATATTTTATAACAACGTAAAAAAAGAATTTTTATAAGTAAAATTTCAATAATATATTCCAATAAAATTTCGATATTTAATAAAGCGATGCTTTTGTATTAACCACATGTCAGGAGTTAACGGCCACCAAGGGAATCGTCCAATATTTCGCTGTTACTGCAGGTTTTTTATTCTGAAAATTTCAACTGCTTAGGCGCGTAGTCCGAGAACATGTCTGTTAAATTTGCATTATATTTATATTATATTATTTTTTATAGTAATATTTTGATGAAGTTTTAATTTCGTTCGGTAATATTATCCGGTATTATAAATGCGGATCTATTTATATTGTTTTAAATGCAAACGGATTAGTCTTTCGCAATCGGACTGCACGTGATAGATTTAAAATTAATTCAAGCTTGGAATACATTCCATAAATCAGAAAAAATCAGTAAATTCAAATACAGTTTTCAGAGAAATTGCAATTTTTTTTTCGATTCGACGGTGTAGAAATTAAAATTGTGCGATATTTAGAAGTTTTAAAAAATGCAGTGAAATAGAAATTTATTACTCAGTTCGTTGCTACCGTAAAAATGACTTCAGCAATAATCAGACATGTGTTGGTTTATAATATAGATTTTTATTATTATTAAACCCTATTATTGACAACATCATTTACGTGTAACTCTCCCTTGACATGGACCCGATTACGTAAGATTAGCATAAAAATTTAATAAAAGAATTTTATTCTATACGTTTGAATCAAGGCAAAATGTGTCTAAAGTCGCCAGCAAATACAAGTACTATTCAAACAAATAGCGAATCATTGTTTTTTATGTCTTTAACCATACGGTCTACACATTCAAATACTAATTTACTCATCAAGGGGGCTTCGTCCCAGACTATTAACTTCGTTTCTCTTATTAATTCAGTTATGTCAGATTGTTTACTATTGGCACACGTAGATGTTTTGTTCAATTTCAGCGGTATTTTGAATATTGAATGTGCTATTCTACATTGATCTAATAACAAAGCTGCGATCCCATAATAGGCAACAGCTAACGCAACCATATTATATGATATCATCATTTTAAAAACTCATTAAGTAAAAATGTTTTGCCAGTCCTATCGCGCCAATAAAACAAACCTTAGAATTTTCATTTAAAACAGCAAGCAAAACTTCAGCATAAATTGATTTTTGAACGTGATACTCCTGGCGCAAACGATAAATAGCCAAATATTGTTTTGAGTCACAATTGA
This sequence comes from Maratus michaelseni, assembly GCA_963931845.1. Classification (NCBI taxonomy): domain Eukaryota; kingdom Metazoa; phylum Arthropoda; class Arachnida; order Araneae; family Salticidae; genus Maratus; species Maratus michaelseni. Next base: position 135,825,830 of record OZ007595.1, read on the forward strand.
AAAATATTTTTACATATCACAAACATTCCTTTGATTTTTAAATTTTTGTAATTTATATAGAATTTGTAAAAGTTTTTTTTTTCTTTTTACTTTTCAATGTGTCTGTATTAAATTTCTAACTAATAATACTAATTTCAATTCTTTAATCAACGATAATATGCGGTCGCCAAGAGGGGAAGAAAAATAACCAATGGCAACCATTAAACACGAAAAAAGTGAAAAATACCATTTTTTTTATTTTAAAAGCCATAATAAATCAGCGAATTAAGATACACTTTTCAAACACATTGCATTTCACAGTAGATTTTTTTTCTATTTAACGGTGTAAAAATTAAAAATGTGAGATGTTTAGAAATTAAAAAAATTTCAATAGTAAAAATCGCAATACCGAAATTTCCTCGTCAACTGTTGCCATTCGCAAAATGACGTCAGCGTTACGCACGGACACGTCTGTCCTTTATAATATAGATTTATAAACTGATATTGAATATCTATATATAATTAGAAATAACACCAAGGTAGTTGATTTTCTTGATATGTTACATGAATGTTACGCCCCTCGCAGAATCAAAATTACAGATGATTTTAACAAAAGAAAATACAAGTATTATAGGCTAAAATTTACAATGTACTGTTAATTGTTTCTAGAGAAATAATAAATCAAGCAGTTTAAGCTATAAGATACCGTCTTTATTAGCTACACTGTATGATTTTAAATTATTTAACATTTAAAACAACGTATACTAATTTTCACATTCATTCTTATTTATCACTTGCTTCTTTACAAAATTTAAATCCGTTGATAACATGTTTTAAAATAGGATGTGAATAAAAAAAAGTTCTTAAAATATTTTAGTGTTTTAATTTTTTTAACTTCATCTTTATGCACCCTCTGCAAATTTTGTGCAAGGATTTCGAAATGACCTTGTACATATTAACTTCTTATATTACGACAATCTGACTTTAAATTGGGGCAAACAAAATGTAAAGATCTGACTATGCGTCATTGTAACTATATACATTGTTATATGCTGTGACGTAGATTGACATCGATATTACATGATGAGAATACTAAATCATCGCAAACAGACTAGCCGGTTGACTACAGTCTAGAACTGATTATTAGACATATTTTCGTTTACTAAATGTAACATTATTTAGTCGTGGACAGTTTAGGCATTTCACGTGTTTCCTAGTTGACCTCAAATATACGCTCTATTTAAGGGTAGGTGCATTTCTAATTCTGTCAGAGTCAAAAGAGCGGTAAAGTCTACTGGTGAGTGAACCTAAATATCAATATAAATATAGTAAAAAGGCGTTAAGGATGCTATAATTATAAATATAAATAATAATAGTAAAGCATTTAGAATAAGATTATAAATGAGAACTATAATTAAATCATAGAAAGTTCTACGATGGAAGAAGGTGAATTTAGTTTACGAAATTACTGGTAGTAAAATTATGCATTGCACACTGACAAGCTACTACCGGCTAGAGTGCATACATGGAGTAATAATAAACTTTTCAATATTCATAAACACATAACATTTTACATAATTATATTCATTGATTATTGTAACATTTTATATATATATATATTTTCATTCTTTTGACAATTTCTAAATAATTAAAATAAAACTTCTAGATATTTTTTTACAATTTCTGAATAACCGTAATGAAACTTTTATATATTTTTTTCAGTAGTTTAATTCTAAATACAATATGACAAGAAATATTTTTTCAAACTTTTCTAAGAAACACATATATTGAAATTAACTAATAGAATAATAATAATAATAATAATAATAATGATAATAATAATAAACTCTTATCAGATTTCTCAAATTCACCGTTTTCTGGATAATGCCTTTATAAAACGATAACTTTATTTTCATATTTTTCTGGGAACTTTTGTAGAAACCTACCTCCAATATTTTTTTTTTTCTGTTTGAAATGTTGTGAAAGTCCAATACAAAAATTATTTTTTGCATATTCTGGTATTGTACAAACCGTACCATTTCGGACCCCTGCCTTATAAAACTAACAAATAGATAAAGAATGTGAAACTTATAAGAGGTATTTCTTAATACGATTTCAGTGCCTTTTACAGTCTATGATTCGTCAGATTTAATTTTTTTTTATGTCTCAGTATAATAGTTAAAAAATATGATAATTTCCGTATTTTTAAAATTATATTCATTTTATCAGATTTATAATTATACATAAAGAGTTTGTAACTTTTGAGAAATATTTTTAGTACGATTTCAATGCCTTTTGCCACATATGATTTGGCAGATTTCATATTTTTATGTCTCAGAGTAAAAATTAAAAAAATTGATAATTTCCCCATTTGTTTTAATTATATTTATTTTATCAGATTTCTAATTATACATATATAATTTGCAATTTATAAGAAATATTTCTTAGTGCGATTTCAATGCTTTTTACAGTCTATGATTCGACAGATTTCAAATTTTTATGTCTCGAATAAATAATTTAAAAATACGACAATTTCCGTATTTTTTTATTATAGTTTTTTAAAAAGATTTATAAGGTCTATTACAAGAGGGAACTGTGGTTACCTTTGTAGGTCTCTACATCCCTCGAGTTTTGGTAAAGCCAGTGCGGGTCGGGAAAACCTGACTTAAGGCCTAGGGCCTGGCTCCCTCATGGGTGTCCAGTCCCGAAGCTGTTGAAATGTTTCGTGGTGGTTTCCTGTGATAATGGGATCCAGCGCGTATCGCAGCGACCTATGTCGTCCACATATGGGTATAATGGTTCGGGGGGTCCACAGGTGGCGTCCCCCGACCTACCCGAAGCGCATACAGAGAACCAAATCCAGTCATGCACGTTATAAGTCCCTCAGGACTTGGGTTCGGTGGCCAAAGACGAGCCGGGCGCCCTTCAGGCGTCTGGCGGCTCAGCCTAGTTTTATAGGATTTATAATTATACATAAAGAAAGAAGTATCGAAAGTTATCACAAATTAATGTTATTTCAAGGAAAATATTATTATTTTTTAAATGTAAAACAGTAACTATTTCAAAAGACTATATGAAATAAATATAGAATAAATGGGAGAGGATAGTTTATATAGACAGTATTATTTTTTCTTCAAAAATTAAACTTTTTATTGTAATTTACTATAAAATGTATTGAACGGTCTCTGTTTTAATGTTTTTATTAGAAAAAATCACATTTATCCTAGAAAACAGTGTGTAATTAAAAATTGTTAATGTGGGCATTCTACCTATGTTAAGTCTATTAACTAGTCTACTTATTTACTATATTTACTTTAAAAAAATTAGGGTTCCTATGTCAATAGTAGAGCCGATAACCACTTTTGTCGAATATTAATGTTTGCATTCTTTGATCCAAAAAATACGCCGTTTAAAAAAGGCAGCTTAATTATTTATGTGCTTTACATATTTAAATACCTTAATTATTAAATGAAACTAGTTTTGGTGTTTTCTTCTAAATTACATATTTCTAGGCACACTTTAAATAATTACTTTTGGTACCACTTAGATTTTAACTTGTGCAATACTTTTTGGAAATAGTGGTACCCCAATTCCAAACATAAAAGTGATTTTCAGAAACTCTTTACAGTAGTTGTACAGTTACTTGAAATACAGAAGAAACATATTAATTGCATTCAAGTAATTCACGGATAAATGTGCTCGTATCTAATGTGAAAAATATGCTCTTACCTATTTGCTGCTTCATTACTTCAAGAAAAATAAAACAAGCAAAAGAAAAAATCTCTATTCAATTTATAGCCCAATTTTATAACGATCCATCGACATCACTTGAATAATCAACCAATGTAGTTTTCTCACAGTTCATTTCATTTCAGAGCAATAAAAAACATTCAATACTCATTTATAAAGTCAAATTTGAGAGCCGTTTACACCTAACACATTTCGAAGCATATGACACGTAAATTGTTCAAATTTGTTTTTACAGTATTTTTTCTGAAACTTTTCTCTGTTTTTTTTCTATTCTGTATCATTTTCTTTTATAACTAAACATTTTATTTCCGGAAATAAAAATTAATTTTCTAAATCCATCTAATTTATTTGCAATAATTATTCCATAGGCTGCTTAGAAAAATGTAGAATATTGTATGATAAATTAAAGAATAAATAATTTCCATATATATATATATATATATATATATATCAGAGCTCTTATATAGCTGTTTATTAGCTGAATAATAGTGCTGTAAAAGCCAAAAGGTAAAAAAAAAAATCAGCTCGAAGCGACAAGGCATAAAAATAAGTTATTATTACTGTAATTGCTGTTGTCATTGTCGTTATCGGACAATATAATCACTTTAACATTTTTTAAACGGTTTTTGTATGTTGCATTATTTATTTTATTTTCAGTTTGAGAAATATTACCGACTATAATAGAACAGATATTTGAAATTAGTTTTTAGTAAAAAGCGCCGCTAATACAAAATTAAACAAGAACGAAAAATCATGCGTCAAGCATAGATTATGTAACACTTTCCAACGCTTCCAAAATAATTTTACAAATCATTACCGTTTAATAAGCTGAAAGATGACATCTAAGTAAACAATTTGGAAAACGCATAACATGTTTAAAAACGTAATTTCAGGAATTTTCAATATATACAATATTCGGAAAAATATCCGAATACTTTTATGTAGCCCTGTATATGATCTATAGATTTGTATATATACATAGGATGCTAAATTTTAGTTTAGTTAGGAAACGCGTAGCACCGTTTAAATTCTCCTTCTGGAGTTTCTGTCAATAAACGGAAATGTGTTCGCGAACTTTTGTGCTGCCCTGTATAGGATATACAGAATTTATACACACCACGTAATAGACAAAAAGCTAGTTAAGATTAAAATCGCGTTTAGTAACTTAAAACGCACTTCCAGGAATTATTGTTAACAGACAGTAGAGAATTCTTTTGTGTGTCCCTGTAAATGAACGATGACTGCTATACACACACTATTCTGTAGTAAGCCTCTTGTAATGCACCTTAGTAATATATATAAACTTCAATGCGTTTAAAATAGTGGAACATTATTTAAATAAGCCGCAGACGATTTTTCTCCATAGACGTAATGTAACGGAATTATTTTGACTGTCCCTGTAAAGTAACTCTAAGTGCTATACACCTACTATTCCATATTAAGCTTCTTCTAATGCATCTTAGTGATCTATATAAATTTCAATGCGTTTACAATAGTGAAACATTTTTAAAATAAACCGCAAATGATTTTTCCCCATAGACCGCAATGTAACGGAATTCTTTTGAGTGTCCCTGTAAGAAAACTATAAGTGCTACACACTTCAGTTGAAATAGGGAACGTGCCATAGATAACGACAATAACATATAAAAATTGCAGAGCAATCCGAGCATATTTACGGGAGTTAGAGCACGGCCAGACGGCCAGACGGCCAGACAAACCGAAGTCATAAGCACTTTTCAACTAGGTTGGAAAGTGCTAAAAAGTAATACAAAAACAAATTCAACCCAAAATATTCCTTAAATGTCGGTGTTTATTTTGATAATTTTGCATATGTACTCCGTTAGTTTAATAAGCTAAATACGTTTTATCAATAAACAAAACACTGAAACAATGTTTTAAACTCTTCCTTTAATTCGGCTTCTTTAAGAAGAACAAAACTAATTATTCATAAAAAATATTGTAATGCACAGGAAATTACTTTTTTTACTGTCATTAAGCAAATGTATTATCTTATTAAGCATAAGTAAATGTCACAAAGACAAAACAAACCTTATTAACTATTAAAGTTATTCCGTTATTGCATTGTTTTAAGAATGACATATATTTTTATTGCTTTTGATTAGCTTTTGATTTGTTTTATTATATATATTCTTTGACAACCGAAATTAATTAGAAAAGGAGGGATTTAGGTATATCTAAATTATGTTTTTAAAGCCATTTTAAGAAAATGCGTATTATATTACTAATTTTTACCCAGATAAGAACAATAATTACATTGTGACTTCTTTCTGAATGCTCTGGATCATCCTTTGAAAAAGAAATATTTATAAAGATATTTAGTTTTAATATTTTATGAACTAAGAGAGTTGAGCTAATATTAATTATCTCTGTTATATATTTATTTTTTTATAAATTTATAAAGGATATTTTGAAAAGAATATTTTTTATATGTTTGTTTGTTATAAAGTCATTTTTTTAATTGTTTGTAGATATATAAAAAAATAAATAAAGGTCGCAATAATTACATACCGTCTAATAAAGTAAAAAATGTAACGAAAATTATAAAATTTTATTTAAAATGTTTTGTTTTCACAAATTAAATGTGAAAGAAAGGTAATTTAAAAATATATGTCATTTCACGTTATATTTATTAACAATGTTACATCAAAGAACTAGTCGTTGCGGGCCACCGTAATACTTACCCATCATGGATATGCATAATGTAAAATATTAAAATAAAAAATGTGTAAACTACTTATAAAATGCATTGCAATTCAAATAAAATCGAGGCTTGATGACGTCACAAACTTTAAAGGCTCGATTACTGAATTGCTTGAAAGAAACATCCTTATAACTCCAAAAATAAGAATCCTATTAACGAGCGGTTTATTGCATCTGATTAAGCGTCAAATTTCCAATTAAAATATATCTTTGAAGTGAAATTTGGATGAAATACAGGGTCATGAAAAATCGAAGAGTGTGGAAAATAGGATTCCAAATATCTCGGCCACTCATTATCCGATCGACTTCATGCTTTATGAAAAATTTATGTTTTTTATTGTCTTTTATATTCATTTCTTAAAATAACCAATTTCGAAAATTTTTATATACCTTTTATCAGAACGAATATTTCGAGAGTCCGAAAAAAATAGTTCCAGTTAATCGAGGTTATAGAAATGGAATAGGCTTCTTCCCATTATTACATACTAAATACATACCAAATTGCAAGTCTCTATCTCAAATTTTCGGGAGATAGAGCGTTTACAGACACACAGACACAGAGACACACACACAGGCATACAGACACACAGACGGACGGCAATTTTTTTTTCTTCTAAAAATATGTTTTTCGGAATCTCCAGTGTCTGAAACGTGTAAATCCGTCAATTTTTTTTTTTTCGATTACAAGACCTACCCTTTACTACGTATGATGGGTAAGTAATAATTCCAACTGTGGTAGAAGACTAAATATAACATATTTTTAGTAATTAACTGATCTTAAAATTATTCTGGATTTTTCTCATTTAATTTTACGAAATTTGGTCTTTAAAATTTCTTATTCCTTTTCTCAATTTCAGAAATACTAATCATCTTCAACGCGTCACACTTTTTTTTTTATGATCTTCTAAATCATTCATTTCTTCATTTTCAAAATTTTCTTCTTTAGCGCCCGCATTTTTTTTTCTCTTGCTGTGCTTTTAATGTATTCGAATAAAAACGTTCTTTTTTTAACGATTCTAGATTTTTTGCAAAACTTTGATTTCCAACGTTCTGGGAACCGCTTTACAACCGAATTTTTTTAATCCACAGTCATTCCGAAAATTAGATGCTTTGACTGGATAAAATCCATTCGCATTTACAGTTTTCCTCTAAAAGCGTTTAAAACTAAAAATGCACGACTTCCGATGAGAACTTTTTCAGTGTGATCGTCTGCTAAAAATATGCACCGCATCAGAAGACTGATTTCTGATTTCTGATTTTTCTTTTTTTTTCTTTTTAGAATTGCGTTTCAAGATGTATTCATATAAATGTCGTACTGTCTAATTAGATACTATTCCATTTTTGTGAGATAAGTATCTCAGTAAGGACATTGGACAGAAACTCTTTGATTCTTTTTCGGTGAAAACGTGCAAGCTTTTTCAACTATTTTCACTTTTTAATTAATTTTTCAGTAGAGCTGAAATTACGCTGGAAATTAATGAATACAAATAATATGAATTATCACTTTACTAAACAGCGTACAGCCAATAGAGTGAAAAAATGTCCAGACCGGGGATCGAACCAGGATACCTTGGTATAGCGCACCAAATGCTTTACCATTTAGGCCATCAGAACGATATAGAATGAGAGAATGCTAGACTGGATGTCGTCCCCAGTTCGATCCACGGTCTGAACATGTTTTCACTCTATTGGTAGTACGCTGTGTATTAAAGTGATAATTCACATCCTTTGTATTTCCACTTCTGGTTTTGAATCGGTCGGCTCTACACTGGTATTACTGCACTATTATTAATTACGGTCGTTCATTTAATTGACAGCACTCTCATGTTAGGTATGCAATGTACGCTGGTATGACTGCAAATTAGTTTATTTCCAACGTCAATGAATATGTGATCGTGTGTCATCTCTAATTCATTAGAAGTATAATATTTTTAATGGCTATTCACCGAAATCGCATAACTTCTGCAATCAAGTAATTGCTTAATACTGTTTAAATGCAATTTCGGCGTATACATTTTACACTATAATGATAACAACAGATGACTATAATAGGTCTACTATTTAAAGTTGTGCTTTTTGTTAAGTATTCCTTTTCATTATATAATGTATAATATAAATACAAATGTTTAAGCTTTAGAGTTTTTAGAGTACGATTTCTTGAATATTAGTTATTACAGTAATATTGTTAAAAACGCAAAAATGGAGTATTTAATGAATAAAAGAATCTTAAGAGTAAAGCTAAGTTCCTAAAACATTTACAATGTATGGGAATATTTTTAAACTGACACACACGTCCGTCGTTGCGTAGGCCCGATTCGAGAAAAAAATAATTCTAAAGAGAAACAATAATCTTGTCACTGGATCCAGCCTCAGTCTAAGGAAAAAAAATACAGTATAACCTCGATATCTCGAATCTCTGGGGAAGAGAAAAAAATTCGAGATATAGAGGTTTCGAGTTATCAAGGTTTTGACAAAATTAAAAAATCTAAATCTTAGAAATTGTGTTTTGCTGTAAAAAATAAGATTCATTAAAAACTATATGTACAACCTACTAATAATTAAAAAAATTACTATTTTCAACGTTTTAATAAAATTTCAAAATTGTGTTATAAACATACCTGTTTTGATTAAATACAATATCCAATTCTTCATCAAGAAATACATTTAGTTTTTCCGGAAGAAAAAATCTTGAATTGAAGTCTGCCGTTTCACAGAATCTTTTTGCAATTGCACAGTTTTTTGTAACGTAATTTTTCCGTGCTCTTATTGATCGAGTAGTTCTTCGATTTCTTCATCAGAAACTTCTGCATTAATGCTTGAAAAATCTCTTCTTCTGTAATCGTGCCGCACACTTCAAGCTCATTGTCTACATTCAAAAATTCTTCGAATGAAATATCAATGTGGTATGCCTTTTGTATTGATTCCCAGTGTTCTAGATTCAGTTCTCCCTCTTCAGTTGCTTGCTTAATGGAATCAACTTCCTCTGTTTCACTGGAATTTACAATTTCTAAAAACCCTACTTTGATGAAACAATTTCTTATCGTTGTTTCTGTAACACTTCTCCATGGATAGTCAGCCATTCGCATTGACTGTAAGATGTTGATTTAGGTGTGTTAGAAGATTTACCTTCACCGATGTTATCCAGGAGTCTTCTCACAATTTGCGCTCGATAACCAACCTTGAAGCTATGGAATCCCCTGGTCGAATGGTTGTAATTTTGAAGTCGTGTTTGGCAGCAAAAATTTAACAGTGATATTTTTGGATGATGCAATGCAGCAAACGACTGGTTGATTGGATTGCTATTGCTCCTTTGAACGTACTTTCTTCCAGTGTAGTTTTGTTAGTTGCGGTTTATAAAGTCTTCCATTCTCATCCTTTAAGTCTTTGTATCAACAAAGGGATAAAAGAATGTGAAACGGGCATCTACATCAAACTGTTTCTGCAGCAGATAATAGTCAAAGGTAAAAAATTAAATTAATTTCTGTGGAAAAAATTTCGATATATCAAGGGTTTTGAAATACATATTTCGAGATAACTATGGAAAATACATAAGAATATTGATAAAAATGCAGGGGAAATTTCTTTTTTCGAGATATCAAGGATTTCGAGATAAGGAGGTTCGAGATATCGAGGTCCGACTGTAATAATATTGAGAACAAACAATGGCTGCTCCGGCCACTGTCCAATCCGAATTTGCCGAGAAAAACTAGTCCAAGGCCAAACACAAGCTTAATGCGGAGAAGGTAGAACCGCGAAAACTCGCGAGACTCAACAAAAATTTATGTTATTTTTTAAAAAATATATGTTATTTTACATAAATTGCTACATTTTAATCAAATGAACATATTTATTGCTCGCCTTCAAGTTATGTGGGCTCTACAATTATATTTCAGAAAAACATGACTTCAATCAGTAAAACTTTCTTAAAACATTTCTTTACAGAAAAAGTAAAACATTTGTGTTTTACAATGAATTTTATCAGTGATAGCGTATGAAAATTGAAGTACGCATTTTATTGAGAAAGAATTTAGAATCTATTTTACTGATGCCCTGAAAAAAAAAAGCTTTTTTCAGTTCTTTTTTAACATTTCGTATAACTTTTTATAGTTTTCATATTTTTGTCACAAAAAACTAGTCCAAGGCCAAACACAAGCTTAATGCGGAGAAGGTAGAACCGCGAAAACTCGCGAGACTCAACAAAAATTTATGTTATTATTTTAAAAATATATGTTATTTTACATAAATTGCTACAATTTAATCAAATGAACATATTTATTGCTCGCCTTCAAATTATGTGGGCTCTACAATTATATTTCAGAAAAACATGACTTCATTCAGTAAAACTTTCTTAAACATTTCTTTACAGAAAAAGTAAAACATTTGTGTTTTACAATGAATTTTATCAGTGATAGCGTATGAAAATTGAAGTACGCATTTTATTGAGAAAGAATTTAGAATGTATTTTACTGATGCCCTGAAAAAAAAAGCTTTTTTCAGTTCTTTTTTAACATTTCGTAAAACTTTTTATAGTTTTCATATTTTTGTCACAAAAAACTAGTCCAAGGCCAAACACAAGCTTAATGCGGAGAAGGTAGAACCGCGAAAACTCGCGAGACTCAACAAAAATTTATGTTATTTTTTAAAAAATATATGTTATTTTACATAAATTGCTACATTTTAATCAAATGAACATATTTATTGCTCGCCTTCAAGTTATGTGGGCTCTACAATTATATTTCAGAAAAACATGACTTCATTCAGTAAAACTTTCTTAAAACATTTCTTTACAGAAAAAGTAAAACATTTGTGTTTTACAATGAATTTTATCAGTGATAGCGTATGAAAATTGAAGTACGCATTTTATTGAGAAAGAATTTACAATGTATTTTACTGATGTCCTAAAAAAAAAAGCTTTTTTCAGTTCTTTTTTAACATTTCGTAAACTTTTTATAGTTTTCATATTTTTGTCACAAAAACTTATTTTAAAAAGTCCTTCCGGCCTGTACCGGGAGGAAAAGGTAGCTTTCTATATTTCCGTTTTAAAATTTTAACTAATGTTACACGAAAACAGCAAGTTAAAATGCAAAGAAAATGTTTACAAAAGATTCGTTAATACTGAATTTGAATAAGAAATACCCCAAATTATTGAGCAAGAGCCAAATTGGCTTCATTTATGAAGACTTATTTTGGTCGCCAAATTTGGCGACATTTCGCCAAATGTCGCCAAGTTTGGCGAGAATTTGGCGCTAACGGATATGAATATATAGTTTTATGTGTATGATGATTGGGAAAATTATTACAACAATGAAAATTTTTGTAATGTGCTGTCTTGTTTCAAAATGTCAGCCACCCTATAATTTCAAACTGCTCTATCTCAGCCATTTTTTAAGATAGAGGTAAACCAAAACATGCTCTGGAAACCTCGTATCAAGGCCTAACACTTAATTAAAAAATAAATTTGAATTTTTAATTTTTATGTATATTTATTTTAGTTTTAAATTTTTAAATGGCCGCCATCTTGAAACAAAATGGCGGACCAAGCTGGCCAACGAACTCGGTCGAGACATTGGTGAGCTTAATACACACAGTTAGTTTCATCAAAATTGATTTATAAATACGAGCGTTATCGTATGACATAGGTCAGATATATATATATATATATATATATGGAGATATATATATATATATAAATCAACATTTGAACGGAGGGTGGTTTTGGGGTCTGGGGGTCATGATCGGTGAAAATATATCAAAATTTTCCGGAACTGCTTTCGTCCGAACGGCTGCAATAGGTAGCTTTATAATTTTTTGTATTAAAAGCTACCTAAAACGTGCACAGAAACAATATTCCTACAAAAGTCTGGAGCGGAATGAAAAGACAAAATATATTGCACAAATCGTTGTAAAATTGTGTACCTTTCAGAATAAAAATGCTTTAATGGCGGAATTTCATCAGATCTTCCAAATTCTTTACTCTTCTGAAGATAAGCTCTAAAACTTTTAATCATAAAACAGACAGAATGAATTTTAATTAGCTTTTACATAACCATTGTATTTTAATGTAAAGATGTCTATCTTTGAAAAATATTAAATACATAAATTAATTTATTTTTCAATTGAAATCAGCCAACAGTGCAATTCAACTCTTTCAAATCAGCAGAATGCTTTCATTTCAAGTTTATTTTTAAACGCAGACTTAATCTGTTTATTTCTATTTAGACCACACAAGCAAGAATTTTATAGCTTTACGGATTATTATTTTCTTTTATTATTATACATCATAAATTTCTAAAAGGAGGTTTGTTGACGTGGAAATGTGCCTGGAAATAAAAGATAAGACTAACATTTCCAATGTTAAATAAATTTTAATAATTAGCAAGGCAAAAATGTAATAGATATTTATAAATTAATGAAAATGCCTCCTAAAAATGAAGCTCAACCCGATTCATTGTGCATTTAAATAAAGTAAATATTTTCATGCGTATTACGTAGAATTTGGAAGCTACAAGAATGCCAGTTAAAAAACAAAATCAGTCAGTGGAGGTGATAAGAACTGCACAACGTGTTTCTAAGAGAAGTAGACGCATAAGAAGTAAATTTCTTTCCGACTATTTAGCTAGTAGTGATCAAGCGACAACTCAACTGCAGGATGATTTCAAGTTTCACAGAAAGTTACTAAGTGTCCTCTGATTTCATCGTAAACAATAATGGTTTCTGCCACACAAGGAAGTTTAGAGACATTGCTTTGAAGTTTTTTGCTACTAATTCAATGGATATAAGTACTATTCCTTATTGGCTCGAACATGTGAATCACTCTGAACAAGTGATGCTTATTCAAATATAATCAGTGGTGTGTCTCTATGCGTAAATGATGCTCACATTAAAGGTAAGCGGATATGTAACCAGTTTTAAATGAAATATCGAGAGTTTTATTTCATCTCTGCCTGTCAGTCCATGAATATGACTTCAATTCTGTCAACTGTGACAAGAAATACCTTATCAAGACTTACGGGTATTCTTATCGGTCACAGCTCTTTCTAGAAGCAATATACGAAGTTGGAAATTGCCCATCATGATGAACAGTACATACATAGGATACAGGTTCACAAACCACTTATTATGTCAAAACTACAGTGTATCTGTCTTCAAGCTGAACCCGGACTTTTGTTCCATAACCTTTAAAATACCGAAGATATCTTAACGAAATTTTCAAAATACCGTTAATGAAATGTGATGGCATTGCAGTACGTGATATTGCCGAGAATTTCAGTCACTGATACTCTTTGTGAAATAAATACTTATTAAATTATAAAACGTTTCTGTTCAGTGTCGTTTTAGCGAGAATGTAGGGGTCATTTGAGAACTTTTGTTGATCTAAAAAAATCAAGAAAAAATCATTATTGTGAAAGTAATGAACGAAAATCCGGGTTCGGCTTTGCCTGAAATACTCTGTATTTTTGAAAGAAAAAAATCGTTTTCCGAAACTGGTTTATTATGCAAATACTGTTCATCTTGCTGGAACTATCATCACTCTTGTTTTGTAAATAATGTTTACTGCCTTGTGTAAAAATTTTATGAAGTCTGTTTAACAAATAATTGTTATAATTTTAATAGTCAATAGTTATTGTAATAAATAAGTCTTAAATTGGTATTTAACAATTGTAGAAACAAATTTGTATCACATATTGTAAAATATTTACGCTATGTGAATAGTATACGTTTTAGTATTACGTGAATTATTTTCAAACAAATGTAATATATCCCATTCTTTTAGAAATATATCGGTTCTTTTGTGAAAAGCGCTCTTTATACTTTTGTTTAGTATTACGTTTTTTTTTACTAGTCCATTCAATGGACTGAATTGCCAGATTACAATATGGGTTTTCATAGATTCAGAGATATGTCTTTTGGACTTTTATTGTCTATGCATATTTTCTATAGCATAAAAGAAACAAAATTTATTTGTTTTATATCCTTTTGCAATGATATATAATGTGAATGCAAATATATCCCAGGAACCATAGTAGTTTTTTTTCCCTTGATCGAATATTTATGTTTTTTACATTTATTTCTTTTTTGTTTTTTGCAAAAGAAAAAAAATCTTTATATCTACATGTCATTATTTTTATTTAATTTTGAATGTAATGTATGAATAAAAATATTATAATATTTGCATGTTATGTATAAATGCAAATATTATACAAAATATTTTAATGTATAAATACACTATTATTTTTAACCAAAAAAATATATTTTACCTGTATGTTCTATAGTTTTCATATGTCGTGTGCAAAAGATTAACTACAAACTGTGAAAGTAACGTCTAATGCGTAAATCAATAACAAAGTTAAGTATTTATTTAATATATAAATGACTCTAATCGCTAATCAGAGATTACAGGAACCTGTATTTTATTTTAATAAAAAGGGTGTACTTGTCGCTATTAAACTAAAAAAATTACTTTGTAAAAAATTGAAACAAAAACTATATATAAATTGATGTCAGTATGCAGAAAGAAATTCGTAATGCAAAATTCTAACTCCAACAGTGGTCACCGCGTCCTATATTTGTGGCTGCACAGTCATTTAAAAACTATAATCGTTGCAGTAAAATTCTACTGCATACTTTAAACAGATTAGCAGGCTTCACCCGCTACGATGGTCGGTTTCTCCAAAAGAAATTTGAATCAAATCAATTACATTGATGAATTTGACCTTAAGATTTAAAGCAATATGCACATATTCCTAGAATGTCCTTCCACACACAATAAATAAAACTTGCTAACATGAAATAAAAATCATGCATAACGCATAGTTTATGAAACACTTTCCAACTCTTCCAGAATACGTTAACAAAACTTCGCTAATTAATAAGGTAAATAAGGTACCTGAGTAAGTACTTTAGATAACGCATAACACAGTTAAAATCCAGATTTCAGCAACTACCGTCCACAGACGGAAAAATACTCCAATTATTTTGTGCAGCCCTGTATATGATTTATATATTTGTATATACTCTATATAGTATGCTACAAAATTAGTTTAGTGATAAAACACATAACATAGTTTACAATTCACCTTCAGCAGTTTCTATCAATAGATGGAAACATACTTGATTTATTTTGTACATCCATGTATATTACCTTAAGATTTTTATATTACGCCACATATTAAGCTATACTTCAATTTAGGCAAATATACGCTGAGAACTACTGAAATCACACTTCCAGAAATTATCATACATAGGTGGCCATGTATTCAGTTCTTTGCGTGACTCTGTATATGATTTTATTTATAATCTGAAAACATTTCTTAGAATACTAAATATAGTTCAAATTTAAAATGCATAACTCCATTAAAACCCCCCTTTAAACAAGTTTCGCTGATACATCGTAATGTTTTTGAATTATATTATATAGCCCTGTATATGATCAATAGCATTTATACACACCTTACATAGTATGCAAAAAATTTGTTAAACTTAAAAACGCATGCCTAACTGAAAGCGCACTTTTACCATTTCTCGCTTATAGACAATAATTCGGATACATTATTGTATCCGAAATCTTTTGTATCCCCTGTAAGTGAACAATAAATCATGTGCATATCATATTACAAAACAAATATCTTGTAGTTAAACTAAGTAATGCATATTAATTTCATTATATTTGAAATGGTGTAACATAATCAAAATACGTTACAAAAAGTTTTCCCTCGTATACCATTAAGTAACCGAATAATGTTGTGTGGCCCTAAATGAATGATAAATGCTTTACACTAGATCTTCTACAGTGAGCATGTTTTGGAGCACTTCAGTAACTGATATCAATTTCATTATGCTTGTAATTGTGTAACATGATTAAAATGCACCGCAAACGGGTTTTCCCCAACGTAATATATTCTTTTGAGTATCCCTGTAAGCTAAATATATGTGCTATCCGTAACACTTATGAGAGTAAGTATCTTGTGTTGTCTTTCAGCTATGTATAATTATTTCAATACACGTGAAATAGTGTAACGTCATTAAAATACATTGCAACTGATTTTCGAAATAGACCATAGTGTAACAACATTCTTTTGACTGCCACTGGAAGTTCTTTATAAGTGCTACATACCTTATTTTCAATACCGAACATGCTATTGTGAACCTTATTACCATTTATCAATTTCATGAAAATCCGAGTATATTTACGTACAGACAGACAGACATACAAACCGAATTCATAAACACTTTTCAACTATATTGGAAAGAGTTAAAAACGGCAATATCGATAGTATATATTCTAATGTTTCAGGTAAAATTTGGACTCTTAAAGACCAACTCTTGTACAAGGGCGGATCTAGAGAGTCTTCAAGGGGGGGGGGGCGATATCAGAAATTTGGAGGTTAATATCCGACCCGCAGTTTTTGTCGGGTCGGGTCTAATTTTTTTAAATTGCGGGTCAGGTTTACTTCTACTTATTGCTACGGGTCGGGTTTGGGACGGGTTGACTCCTACTTGTTTACTGCGGATCGGGTTTGGGTCGGGTTAATTTGTTTTTTGGTGCGAGATGGGTTCGGGTTGGGTTAATTTTTACTTTTTTGCTGCAGGTCGGTTTGACTTCTACAGTTTTCCTACGGGTCGGGTTGACTTACATTATCGGGTTAGGTTTTTTTCACTTTTGCGTGTCGTGTTCGGGTTGACCAGATTTTTAAAAGAATGTCTAAAATATTTTTCCTATATGTAGTACAAATTTCGTATAACGGATACTTCCAATTAGCGGAAAACTTTATGTAGGGAATACTTTTAAAATCTTTTATTTAGAAAATCTCCGAATTACGGACACCTTGGAGCCGTCGAATTTATCTGCAAATTAAAAAGTAATAGCATGTAAAGTAAGACCTCCGTACGGTCACACCTGAAGAGCGGAGACAGTCCCCAATACAAATGTTTGCATATTTTTGTGCACGCCTCCGAGTAAGAGATAAATTCGTTGACTCCGAAGTGTCTGTTTTACAGTATTTGAATATTAATGAGTATATATATATATATATATATATACTATATGTTTATATTTCTATATAAAAGAAAATTGAAATTAGTAATATAATTGCATACTACATTTTATAATTCTATTAAAATATGGATTAATTTTCTTTTATTTCGGTTTCGGGAGGACGAAGATTTTTTTCCGAGGTTCGGTTTGGAACAACCCGATCCACACAGGTCTCTAGGTGGAATTTTAAGTTGTATGTTCAAAAGGTGGAGTTATTTTAAATGGGATTTTTGTAATATCTTAAAAATTGCTCAGTGCGCTAAATTTTTTAGGAACTCAAAAACCTCGCTGTATTAAAAATTACGGTATAAGAAACGACAGTAGTCTCTAGGGAGCGAGGGCAAATTTTTGAATTGCTACGGGCACTTAAAACACAGCCTATGCTACTGATCTTGTATTCTTATATGTGTATGAATATACAGTGGAACTTCCCTTTAACGAAGTCCCTATTTAACAAAGTTTTCTACTTAACAATTTTTTCTGCAGAACTTTGACTTTGAACACCATTAGCATGTAAATTAATCTCCATATTACGAAAAATATATTCTATATAACGAAGTTTATTCCACTTTTGTACGTGTACAGAATTCAAACTAAGAGGTTGATGTTGCGATGGATATGCGAATTTATTATTTCAGCGGATTGTACGAAAACTAACACATTTAAATAATTTCCATTCTCTTTGGTACTAAATAAAACAATTGTTTTTTACACTAAGAAAAACACTTGTTATCAGTGCTCTCTCACACCGAGACTCCAGCGCTGACAGTTGGGGGAAGTCAAAATCCCCTTTTTACATTCAATGATATAGAAGATGCAGTGACGCAATGGTACCAAAAGCAGTGACGTCATATGCATTGAACCGAGGCTAACGAAAAAGAAAGGCTACCGCGGTGCTTTACGCGTATCTTTTTTTACAGACCGCCGGAGTCACGTGATGCTCGAATGCACCAATGCAAGTGTACGAAAAGAGCATCACGTCACTCTAGCGGTCTGTAAAAAAAGATAAGTGGAATGCACCGCGATAGCCTGTCTTTTTCGTTAGCCTCGCATTGAACAAAAAATATCAATTAGAGTCAGACAGTTACCATTCTGACGTTCCCTTGCTGATAAAGTAATTTTTGTTCCTTCCAATACAACTTCTAAAATTCAGCCATTAGTCTAAGGAATAATAATTAATCTTGAAGTACATTATCAAAAAAGACAATGTAATGAAAACATTATTTGAGAACCTGTGAATCAGAGCTAATGAAAGCTTGATGCAAAGTTTGGAAATGTAACGTGATATCATCGACCGTACACAGCTGTTTTGTAAAAGACGGCTTCATAATTAAAACTGAATCAAATGCTTCAGAATCCAATACCTGTTTGTCATATCTGAAGAAAAAATTTCATGAATTTAAGTTAATTTCTATTTAACGAGTTTTCTTCATAACGAAGTTTTTAAGTGTAACGATGAGACTTCGTTAAATGGAAGTTTCACTGTACTAATATAAGACTGCTTGTTTCTTTATATCATAGATCAATTCTAATTCAGTAAAGACTGTTTTGAAACTTGTTAACGAAACATATATTCAGTAGCTATGAGACGCTGGTTGAAAGAAGCATTTAGAAAAAACATTAAAACTAGCTTGGATATCTCGGTTAGAGGTCCACACTTGCCAAAATTTCCAGTCGCGGGCCAGGCCCGACTCGTACAAAAAAATGTTGGCCCGACTCGTACAAAAAATATTGGCCCGACCCGGTATAAAAGCCCGAGCTTGCTCGGCCCGCTCCACTATAAAAGCTAAAAGTTTCCCCCAACCCTGGATCTGTCCGTACAAAAACTTAATTGGGACTTCTCCGCCAGAATTGCTACAAAACATGCCGATATTTCGGAAGCAACATTATTCTACAATTAAAATTATTCATAAAGCCCACTGATTTATGCGCGGATTTTTTATTTTTCAGATTATGTTCGAAATTCATGGAATACAAAATGACAACAATATTAATGACAGTTAGATAATTGTGTCTATAAATACTCATTAAATATCTGAATTATATAATTACATTCAGATAAATATTCATTAATATTAACGTAGTTTAGAATTAAAGAAACAAACAATAAAAACAAGATTTAAACAATTTAAACAAGAATTAAAGAAAGTCATAATTTTAAAGCTCTACAAAGAAAAATAGTACATTTTTTACTTTCTTCTATATATAACAGAAGAAAGTACTCTAATTAAAAAAAAATTTCACTTCCGGTTTTCGAAAGATATACACCGAAAGAGATCCCGAAAAACATGTTTTTACAAAATGTCTGTCTGTCCGTCTGCGTGTCCTCTTTGTATCATCGAAAGTGTATGAAGTTATGCATAGAATTAAACCAAATTTCATTTATAGGATTTTGACTACGACTAGCAAGCCGTACTTAAATTTGGGTATATTCCGCCGGATGGGGGCTCTGTAATAGTGATTTTTATGCTATTTCTATTATTATATCATCGGAAAGTGTATAAAGTAATGCATCGAATTGAACCAAATTTTATTTATAGGTTTTCGACTATGGCCAGCAGGTCCTAATTGAATTTAAGGATATTCACCCGAAAGGAGGCGCTGTGATAGCAATTTTTCGTAGTTTAACATCGGCTGCACATGCAGCGAAGGTAACCCGGTGCTTCGCAAGCAGCTGACGTAAAACAGAATTCTGTGATAGCGAATTTTGAAGTATTAACATGCATGAGATAGAAGAAAGTCTTGGGATTGGTACATCCGAATAGTTAAAAATATAGCCCTTTGATTTCTTAAACCAAATTAAATTTCTAAAAATTATGCATATTTTAAAAAAATGCACAACATCACTACAATTTTTACGAAAACAAATAAATAATAGTATGTTGTGGCTATCACAAAACTTTCTTCTATATAAATGAAATCATCTGCAATAAAAATTAAATGACAATCTATTCGTTCTTGAGATATAGCTAACACGTAAATCGTAAAAAACAGATTATTAGTGATAATATCTGTTGGGCGGTATATACACAATTCTAATATAGATTTATTTATGCCAAGTCAAACATAATCTAAAGTTTAACGAAATTCCGTGCGTTAATTCTTGAGATATAGCTATCGCAGAAATCACGAAAAATGCAGCATAGCAGCACCACATGTCGAGCAATTTAAACCAAAACCTCAACAGCACCAATTTATGTCAAGGTCTAACTGAATATGAATTTTCATCAAATTCCGCGCATTAGTGTTTGAGCTAGAGCGCCCACAAAATTTGTGCCACATATATATGGACAGACAGACACATAGACATTTTTCTAAGAACAGTCAATTCGTGTTCAGGACCTCCTAAAATGTAGAAATACGTCGAAATATTTTACCAATCCAATACTTTGTTCTTGTAAAGATAGAAGAAATTAAAAAATGCCACCGAACATAGGCTCGGGGGGAAGAAGTTAGAGGAATGCACGAGACAATAATGGTTTTCATACTGGTTGAGTCGGACACGGGCCGAACTCTTAGCTTTTATACCAGGTCTGGAAATTTCGGCTCGTGCCGATCTCTAGAAAGAAGGAATTCCATGCCAAACTCATGCCGGAAAAAAGAAGTCTAGCCCGTTCCGGCTCGAGTCTACGGAAAAAAGGAATACCCGGCCAGGAAAGAATGGAGAACAGGCAAGGTTCCGAGTTTCGTGAATAAAAATTGGCTCGAGATTTTTCTTTGGACCTTTCCCGCACAGACTTCTGATGTCGGTTTGCAGACCTTTTATTAGCGCAAGGAGTGGGGGGTGACCGATCCGCCATTAGTCGCAACCGGGCCACATTTTCAGCTTTTATGCCGGTTCCAGGCCTGAAACTTTCGGCCCGTGCAGACCTCTAGAAAGAATGAAGGGTCGAGCCAGGCTCGACCCGAAAAAAATGTAAGTCTGGTCTGGCCCCAGTCTCCAGAAAAAGCAAGGCTCGGTCCAAGCCCGAGTCTCCAGAAAAAATAAAGCCCGGTCCCGGCCCGACCCATAAAGAGTGAAGACCAGTCTTGACCCGCTTCGCCAGAGGCCTTTTCCCGTGAAGGCCTCTAATGTAGGTTTACCGACCCTTTTTTATCCCAAGGGGGGGGGGGCGATCGCCCCATCGCCCCTCCCTTAGATCCGCCATTGCTCTTGTAGTTGATCAATTACCGTAGGATTTGGTAAAGATTGATAGAATGATATACGATATATTAAACCTATCCCTGAAAAATTATCTAACTGTCATTGCAAATTTCATCGAAATTCGTCTATTGGAACTTTTAGTAAGGCTTAACTTTTATAATCGGGTTCACTTGATTATAGAACTTTCCCCTATAGTTTTATAACCAATCAACGTAGAACAAAATTCTGTATACTATCACTTTTTCTGAAAAATTATCTAACTAACAATGCAAGTTCCTTCAAAATCCATCCAGTAAAAACCTTTTAAAAGGCTAATCTTTAATAATCGAGTGCACCTGATTATAGATCTTTCACCATAAATCTACAACTAAGCAATGTAGAACTATATGTTATGTAGTAAATTATTCCTTGAAAAAATATCTAACTAACAGTGCAATTTTTATTAAAATGCATTCAGCAAAATCTTTTTTAACCCTTTAACGTTCATTGGTATCCCTGTGAAACCACAAAACTTTAATTACGAAATTCAACATTGACAGCAGAATTTTAATAGAAATGTTTTCCATTTATTATACATGTGAAATATCGCTTTTTTATATATAAAAATAAATTTGTTCATAATTTCCGGTGTAAATCATTTATTTCAACCTTTTAGCAATTGAAATGCTTTAACCGTTAAAGGGTTAAAGGAAATCTTTCATAATCGCGTTCAACTGATAACAGAACTTTCTTCCATAATTCTGTAGCTAGGCAACGCGTAGAACGATATATAATATAACAAAATCTAAACTGGAAAATTATCTAATTAACAGTTTAAGTTTCATCAAAATCCATTCAGTACAACACAAGTTATAAGCAGCCGCAACGAATTTTCCATTTGCATATTGCATATATATTTCATAATCCACGAAGATTATGGTTTAGAAACAGTATTACAGATAAGATGGTAACAAGATCAAGTATGGAAAGATGTATGCTAGGCATAACCAGAAGAGACCGAAAGAGAATAACGTGGATAAGAAGTCAGACGAAAGTTTTTGACATTATCGAGAGAATTAAATGGCTAAAATGGAAATGGGCTGGGCACATTGCAAGAAGACAAGACAATAGATGGAGCACAAACACCCTACAGTGGTATCCCAGAGATGTAAAACGACCAAGAAGACGACCTCAAGTAAGATGGAGTGACGAAATCAGAAAAGTGGCCGGTGTTAATTGGATGACTAAAGCACTAGACAGGCAACAATGGAAAAATCTGGGGGAGACCTACATCCAGCAGTGGATTGAAAACGGTTGATGATGATGATGATGATGATTATAATCTTTGAGCACATTTCTAATTTTCATGAAAAATGCTGGATTAAAATACGAGGGTCGATCCAGAAATAAGGTCCCCAAAGAGCTCCAGCCGCACGGGAAGGTGCGAGGGGAAATACGGCAACAGCAATGCGCGCGGCTGTTCCCGCACTCGCGATTACCCGGGCCGCGCTTCGCTGAGCCGCTCATTCTTGGCTCAGCAGCAGTCCAATATGGAGGTTTCCATTGTTGATCCCGCCAAGTGGGAGATTCATTCCGTAATTCGCTTTTTGCACGCCAGAGGGACTCCACCCTTGATATTCATCGTCAGTTGACGACTGACAGCCGATGTAACGCTGCTTCACAACAACGCCCAATCTCACGTCTCCCGTCAAACCAAGGAACTTTTTACACAATTTGGGTGAAATGTCATGCCCCACCAGACCTCGCACCTAGTGATTATCACTTGTTTCCCAAGTTAAAGGAACAATTGGGTGGCCAACACTTTCGGATTGCCGATGAGATCAAAGAAGAGGTGAAACGCTTCCTCAACGTGTTGGTGCCGGATTTCTACGACATTGGGATACAGAAATTGGAGCACCGGCTACAAAAATGCGTAGAAAAAGATGGCTATTATGTAGAAAAATAGAGCAAATTTTCTTCTTTCCAACGATGTAAATTTCTATGAGAATAAACAATGTTGTCTATTTGTAAATTTGATGGGAACCTTGTTTCTGGATCAATCCTCGTAAATCTATTACCTCTAATGTTGTACAATAGTATACCGAAATGTAAGTTTCGATTCGATAAATTAGTATTGAGATTAGTGGGGTGATTTAACCATAGAGCCTATGTAGGACATAAAACTGATGAAATATCTGCTATATCATATAATGAAAATATAATTTGACTAAATACTGTAAAGAGTATTTCATTATTTCTCATATAAGTGTGAGGAATTGCGAGCAACGAAAACGTGCAACATCTCAACTCGATTGAGAAAACGATTTACGAGCCAACATAAAAAGGGATGATGTCATTATTCGAACAATATTTGTTCTATTAGTTTAGTTTTTATACAATACTAGCAAGCTTCGCCCGCTACGCTGGTCGGTTTCTCCAAACGAATGCATTCATCCAACAATGTACGCTTTTGGTCAGACAGCTACAGGAAAATATGAAAAGAGATCGCATATCAAATTATTGCCTTTTACTACTAAGTATTTGTCTGGCTTTAATTATGATCCTCATATTGATTATTTCAGGAATAAGGCTGTTGATCTCGGATTCAGTTACCCTGCACCTCGTGCCGTGCCTTGAAGTGGCAGGATGAGACTCCCTGGATATGTTGCAGTGGCGGCATTTTATTTGTACTGATATGTTTGTGTTTATGTATTTTATTATGATTATATTTTAGTTATTTTAAATAAGTTTTTAAAGATATTATATCGCAATGTTAAAATAATGGCTAGTTGTTATTAGCTAACGTTAAAATATTAGCAAAAAAAAAAAGGGGGGGGGGGATTGGCGAGATTTAAAAAAAAATGGCGATCACTGGCACCCAGCTAACATAAAAATACCGAATAATATTCAATTCCAAATTCCCGAAGCAAACAAAAAAGTTAAAACAAAGGGCCCGAAAACTGGCGTTATTGAGATTTCATCTAATCAAAATATCAGGTGATTTTTTTCTTATCCAAAATCTTATAAATCGCCAAGTATTGTTTGATCTTTAACAATGACGAATGTATTTTAGAAAATATCACTTGGCGATTAATGCAATAAATTTTAAGGTTTTGTTGCCAAAGACAACGCCAAATACGAAAATGTGAAATATCTCACGTATTGTTGGAGTTAGAATATTTTTATTTGGTACCATTCGATTCAGCATGCAAAAATACATTGATATATGTTATCATTTGACAAATAAATATAAAACTCGATTTTTAAGAAATTTTATTATTGTTTGTTTCCATTTTAACCCCTTTAGGGATGGAATTTTAGGGAAACTTTCTTATTGCGCCTCTACATCCTAAGAAGTATTTTCCCCGCAATTTTGGTGTTTGTAGCTTCAGTAGTTTGGAATGTGCCTTGATGATCTCCCAAGTCAGGACTTTCTTTTACAGAATGTAGAATTTTAGATACAGATAAAATTAACCATTATTATTACCTAGCAGGCTTTGCTCGCTACTCTGATCGGTTTCTCCAAAAAAAAAACTTGAATCAAACGAAATATATCGGTGAATTTGATTGTGTGTTTTAAAGAAACATGAACTTTTACCTTCATGTCCTTCCGCATTGCGGTGTAAAATGATACGAAAGCCATTACGCTGTTATATTTTCTAATGTGTTACACGAAATTTAGGCTGTTAAAGACCAACTCGTTTATTTAATCATTTACAGTATGATTTTCTAAAGAACGATATAACGATATCAATATACTAAAACTATCCCTTGAAAATTAACAATGCAAGTTCCATAGAAATCCATTTAGCAGAATCTTTAAAAAAGTCTAATGTTTCATAATTGGGTTCAACTGATTATAGAAATGCCCGCCCACCCCCCTAATTCTTCAACTAAGCAATATAGAACGATATGTTATGCACTAAAACTTCCCCTCAAAATTTATCTAACTAACAGTGCAAGTTCCAGCAAAATCCATTCAGCAGAATTCAAGGTGTAAGCGGCAGGATCGAAATTTCATTTGCAATATACATATACAGTGTTCAGATAAATGTATCTTTCATAATCATCTTCATCTGTTGATAGAACTCTCAGGGATTTTGGAGAAAGTATATGCTGGTATACGCCGTCAACCTTCTGGAATTTTTAAGACGAAATCCTGCACACCATCCGTAGCTATAATATATATTCTCTAGTATATATCATCTGTCTATAGAGTATATGCAATGTTTTTTTACGACTACACCACTGACAACTTTCTCCCATAGCTCCATAACTAAACAATGTAGAAAATCAATTCCTGAAATATTATTACACTGCGAAACTCCCATCAAAATCCGTTCTGTAAAACTTTAAAAAAGGTAATCTTTCATAATCGGGTTCACCTAATTTTACTTATAACTTCCTCCCGTGGCTCTATAAATAAGCAATGTAGAACAATGTGCTTTATTTTAAAACCTTTCTAAAACAAATTACCTAACTAACAGTGAAATCATATAAAAATCTGCTCGGTAGAACTTTAAAAAAGAAAAGTTAAAGTTTTTTTTAAGTTTGTTCCCCCTTTTACCCCCTTAGGGGTGGTGTTTTTGAAAATCCCGTCTTAGTGCGCCTCTACATACTAAGAAGTATTTTTCCTGCAAGTTCCGTCTTTGTAAGTTCAGTAGTTTTGGCTGTGCGTTGATCATCTAGCCAGAAAGGACTTTCTTTTATATATATAGATTTAGCTGAGTAGCCTGGTTTTGTTTGATGATAGCAAAACTTTTTCTTTGTTATCATATTGTAAAGTCGGCTTGTAGCCATATTGAATCCTGTTAACTAACTGTCCAACTATCTAAGGTGCAACCCCCAGTTATTGACATTTAGACATTAAGTGACACTTGAGCAAAAATCTAACTCATATAAGCATTTTGTTGTAAAATTCTAAAAAGTAATGTCATCTAGTGGTAAATGAGACACTTATTTTTATTTTGGAGTCAATGTATTCACCACTAGAAGGCCAAAAACATATTCAATGAGGAAGAAACTTTTAAGTATACAAAAATTGATATTTTGAAGCAACCATCTTATTTATAAAATTAAGGAAGTGTTTTTACAATCTATTTTTAATGCAATCATCCTAAACTTTTTTCTTAAAGTTATATTTGTAGAAATTAGTTTAAAGATGCATATGATATATTAGGGCCATGATTTAGGGTTTATATAGTTATTTAATTTAGCTCAATGGGGTGCCAATTATTGGTTACTAGAATTTCATTTCACCAGTCTCTGACAGAGGTGTTAGTTATTGGTTACATTAACGAAAGTTGAAATCTATTATTTAAACCGTTTAAAAATGCAAAATAATAAATTAAATTTATCTTCTAGTAAACACCATTAATATTTAAGTTCTTTTAACGGAGTCTGACACCAGATGTCAGTTAGTGGTTCATAAAGGCCAGCTATTACATATCTGCATTACTTATAATGCAATACTAATTAATACTGATATATAATCTTACTATATATTCTACATCACTAACAATGCAGTAGAGCTTACTAAATCCCACTTTTTATAATAAATATTATTATGTATTTATAATAAAGAATAATGTTTTTGTAAAGCAAATCTTTTAAAATAAAGTGTTAGTCACTGGTTCACTTTGTGTTAGTTATTGGTGTTTCAAAATAGGGATGCTGTCGGTTACTGGAGTTTTAGACCATGTTTATTTATAAAATTAATTTTTAATAATAAAATGTATAATTTTCCCAACAATATTTTTTAGTATATCTCTACGATCTTTTTAAAAGAAAAGGTAAGTATAAAATAGATTTAAATTTTTGTAATAGTTTTTGAACAAGAAAGAATCCTTAAAATGTCAATCTGTGGGTTTCATCCTATTGTTTATTTTTCTATTCTGTGTGTCAAATTAACTGTATGTCTTCGTCTACAAATCCATTGTGGTCAATTGAAATATTGTGGATATGTAATTTCACTATTCCCATTCCCACATAAGTGTTAATTTAGTTTTACATTTTTAAGCTTTAATTCAAAAAAGTGTTACATAAGCCTGATTTTATAAGTATATAACTTCGTATGTGTGCAAATGCCCATAATAATTTAGTATAATTTAAAACACATTCATAAAAAATATTTTATATATCATATAATTATGCATTAATTTGTTCTCATTGTAATGTTATCCTGTTCCAGTTTTTTTTAGTATTATTTAATGAACTTGACTTCAAATAACAGCTTTTCTTGCATTAGTGTATATAAATATTTAAAACTTTTTAATACACTGGAAATTACATAACGTTTACTAATTTATTTGTGTTTTTTAAGTTTGTTATTGAAATATCTTTGAACTAAAACCTTGAAGATAAAAAACTGTTTTTTGGAATAAAGCAATTTGAAATTGAAATTTTCTTTTTATACTTTGACATTTAGTTAATCAATTCATTTTATCTGAATTGCGTAAAAAAAAAGAAAAAAAAACCCTTCATAGATATACAAAACCACATAAAAAGAGAGAAAGGATATTTTATCTTGAACAGGTGTGCGTTGTGGCTTAACATCGATTTTTTTTCCTGATACTTTTTCTCATTTTTAAAAGATAGGGCATACTGATTGGATGGAGATACACCTTAAAGTTTCTAAACTAATTTAAAAGTAAAAACCTGTTTTCTATGCTTAGTATCAAATAATAGATTGATAAGAAGCAGGTTGTTTCTAGTGTTTTGTATTTCTTTAAGGGATTTCTTTCTCAGATTTCTGTAGGAAATGTATACTGTAAAATGTGAAATTCTAATAAATATGGTACTACTAAAAAAAAAAGAAAAAAAAAGAAAGAAATTTTTATTTTTCTAAGGTGTTCTATTTCTTCTTCATTTTTAACCTCAAGAAGTATATAAGATAGACCATATTTTTATATCTATACATATATATGTGATATTTACAAAAATAATATAGGAGGAATATATAATACTACAAGATAGCCCGTCAGAATGACGTATTTGCATTTTTAAAAGAATGATATAGCATTGCAATTGGACCTAGGACTTTGAAAATATGATGTCCTCTACCATTAAAATCAACAACTTTTGCTACCATTGATGCAAATGAAATCGCACTGTTGTATGAACGAATATTTTCGAGAAAGTTCTTGTAATCATAATTGCTCGGGTCCATAAGCAAGTTCAACAAAAAATTAGAGTGTGAAAAAATATTTCATTTACAGGCTTCTCCTGTTTCACTCTACCTTTACGGGAGCAAATTGTATTATTCCTTCGCCATCTTTTTTCAATGGGACTTTCGTCTTCGTTCATTGCATTAAAACAAATATATAACCTTCACTTTCTTATTAAAAAAATTAAAAAAAAAACAGTGACTTCAATTCCTAATAAATTTGTCAGCTAATAGTAAAATAGAACACATTTTATAAGATTGAAAAATCAAATCTAAACAGTAAATATTCACACGTGATGCCACTTGAAAGAATATATTTCTTAGAAATAACAATGGAGTCATTCTCAAGAGTCATTTACGGCTATGAACAAAAAGTTAAAACAGCCTAAATATAAAAATTCTAACAATATTGTATTTAATACACACTTTCGCTTGCCTTAGATTGGTATTTTTACAGAAAGTTTTAATGCACGGAGTTCTATCAGATAGCCATATTGCCAACGAGCTCCATGGTCTATATTTTAATGAATCGGAAACATTCACAATTAAACGTTGTTTTTGAAATCGTGAAAAGATTGCAAAAAAGATTTTAGTTTCGTATGTTTTATATTGCCATTGAGTAAAATTATTGCTCCATATATCCATATTATAATGAATCTCAAAGGAATGAATCACATATTGTTTACCATCTCTGATTGCTGGGTGATACGATCAACGCAAGATATATCGATGAACATGCATATATCAATGTGTCTCATCACTCAAGTTGTTTTTGTTTTTCACAATCTTTCTAAAAAGATTAATCGTATGCATCTTTATTGAAACAATTAAATCTCTGAAAATAAAAATTAATTAGCTGATTTTAATGAAAGATTATCGGATCAATATGAGTTCACTTCGGAAGTGTTATACGCTTAGCACTATTATATATATAATAATAAGGAAAAATTGAAACTTAAATGTAATTATTTTTTAATTATTATTAATAATATGAATTATTGTTATATGCTGATAAATGTGATATATCTTTTTTTAAGTGATTCAAAGCTTTGAAACTGGTATCCTGCAGGAGATAAATATTATAAAATGAAATCAGAGTAGTAATATGGAGAAACTCGACTTTTTTGCATAAAACGTATTATTGTTTTTACACACTAAAAACTGTTCTATTTTTATTTAAAAATTATGGCTAATAACTGTTTTGTGTTTCTTTTTCTCGTACCATAGATGCTGTTAAGACTCATGTCCTCTGGGATTAATTGTCGGAATTCCAAAGATAGTACAAAATTGCTAACGAGAACCAAGGCGGAAAATAACATATAATTAAAGCTTTATTTTTTCAAATATTTCTTGAATTTGTATTGTATCTTTCACTTTAAACAATAATATTATACAATATTCACTAGGGAAGTTGAATAAATGTTAGCTAACGGTTTGTACGTAATCTGCTTAAACTTTAATTATGAATATTTATACACATAAAATAAAAAAAGTTCATAAATTAAATTTGTAATTCCTGAGTAGCTTAAGTTATGTTTAAATTGCATTTATTTTGTTATCATTGTAAAGGTTTCCTTTTTGAATATCAATTTTGATTAATTTATAATACACTACAAATAATCAATTTATTTCAAATGTATTTGATGATTTACATATTTAATTGTACAATCGGTGAATTCATTTATAATTGATTAAACAAAATTATTTTCATTTTATTTAACTTGAATATACACCGTTTAATAACTACATAGATTAGAATTTTAATTTGATGATATTCATAATCAAAAATTAATATTTTTGCTCATTTAAATTTTAAAGTTTTGAATAATGATATTGTAAATTTGATACATAATTTTTATCTTCTCTTACATTATTTTACACCCTCCACCATCCTTCTTCCCTAATAAATTTTCAAAATAATTTTACTTGTACTTGCTCTAACCTCCCCCCCCCCCAACCTTACATATTCAATCCCCTAACATTACTTTTGAAAGTTAGCTTAAAATTATTACTATATTATTTAAAAAATAATTTTTTCAAAGATATGTATGTTATAAGAAACTATTTTATTGTTTTTAAATTAGTTACACTTACGTTAATCAATTCCAAGTTAATTACAAAAAGGGGATGAAATGGGACTTGTTTTTTAACTTTTTTTTTAATCCCTGCATGGGTAATGTAAGTTTAATCTGTAGATAAGAAAAAATTTATTCGTATTATATTGGTCTTATAGGTCTTCACTTTACAAAAATATTGTAATATAATCAAATGTTTATATTCATATTACATGTTGAATTCATTTTAAAATATGGCAATATCAGATATTTAATAAAAATGCAAATTATATAATTTCAATACCTGTCAGCCAGATTTCAAGGCATAAAATTTTATTCAGATTACAAAATAGTTCACAGGAAATTCCCCCTTTGCCTTTATGAGTTTGCAGTATGTAAAAAACTCAAATTTCTCTTATTTCTTCGATATTCAAACGTATTGCTATCCGTAAAAGAAAAACATGATTTTACCTAAGTAGGAGCAATTTTAGTGCCAGCGAAAAAAGTTCATGAGTTGAATTCCCTGATTTTATTTACATTTTAAAGAAAATGAAAATATACGATTCACGGAACGCAAGACTTGCAGATGACGAGATTGTGTACTAATGAAGAAATATGTTATTTCTTTAGATACAACTGATAAATCTATAGCTGCCAACTGCTACAATTTTTGGATACTATTAATTTCTAATGAAAATCTTCGTCTTACTTAATTGCATATTTCTGCGATTAAAAGCCCTATATAATTCGTCTTGATATCTGTATTTCTTGGATGTAAATGGACATTCAAATTTTATACACGTTTAAATTCAGTTAACGTCCGCCTGAATGTCTAAAAGTTGTACTTATTACGTAAGGTGGTGGCGACATTTGAACCCAATATCGATGGGATAAGATTAAATATAGACGACATTTAGCCGGAATATGCCGCATGATGAAAATTACGTACTTTAGAACAAAACTGAATGAATCTGTGTTATGTGAGATACATTGGTTTCTTTTCTTATATAACGTCGTCAGATTAATAAACTATATTTGAGGAACTTAGGGATTTTCTGTATTTAAGATATTTACGTTAATTTTTTTATAAATTTATCGCGTAGCACACGAAATTTAAAACACGAGACGCAACGTATTTTAAACTAAAAAAATTCCGCTTTGAATTTTCCAAAAAGCGCGATGTTTTCAAATGAAAAACCGGTGTTTAAAAACATTGTACATTATCGTCTATACAGGGTGTTTCAGTTAAACGTTTCAGAACTTCTAAGAGGGGTAGGGTACATCCTGACGAACCAAAATCATATACCAATGGGCGGTCAGAAATGCTTTCCTGACGCGGTAACTGGCGTTGTGTGAAAGTTCCAAGCTTTCGTGCAGGGAATCTTCATTTCGCACAAGAACGCCAAGTTAGTAGGATGGATGACTACACGAACGCAGAATTAGCCGATATGCATTTGATGTACGGGGCTGAAATTGTAGTGGGCCAGCCGCACAGCGTTTGTACGCGGAACGATATCCGACGCTGCGTATTCCCAGTCATAATTTATTTACAAGACTGCACCAGAGGTTAGCTGAGACAGGTTCATTTGAAAGAGTGACAGAGTCAGGGTAAGAACAGCACGGACTCCAGCCGTCGAACAGAATGCGCTGCAGCATGTACAGAGGAATCCAAGAACGAGTACATGAAGTCTAGCAAACGTAGTCGGGGTTTCCCCTTGCAGCGTCTGGAGGATTCTCCGAGAACAAGACATGCATCCGTTTCACGTGCAGCGTGTCCAGGCATAGCAACCGGAGGATTATGCACCTCATATTGCTTTCGCACAGTGGTACCTTGGAAAATGTACTACAAATCCCAATTTTCCTGCTGAAGTGTTGTTTTTCGATGAGGCATCCTTCACAAGGGAAGGAATTTTCAACTCGCATAACCACCATATCTGGGCGGTCGAGAACCCGCATGCAATACGACGTCGTGCAGCACAGATTCGATTTTCGTTCAATGTATGGGCCGGTATTATGGGAGATCACCTCATCGGACCTTACCTGTTACCGTGTGTTGTGTAACCGGAGATAACTACTTGCTCTTTCTGCAGCAAGTATTGCCACAACTTTTGAGAGATGAACAGATTTCTGCATTGACGCAACAGACAGTGTGGTTCCAACACGATGGAGCCCCTGCCCATTATAGCGGAGCTGTTCGTAACTACCTGGATGTCACATTTGGTCAACAGTGGATCGGACGTGGTGGTCCCGTGCACTGGCCTGCTCGGTCACCCGACCTATCATGTCTTTATTTTTATTTCTGGGGTCATAAGAAATCGCTAGTTTATGACACCCCTGTTGACAATGATGAGGAGCTGGTTGCAAGAATCACAGTAGCTGCCGGATAAATTCGAAATTCGCCTGGAGTATTCCAGAATGTTCGGATGACCATGCGTCGGAGATGTGAGGCGTGCACTGTAGCCCGTGGAAGCAACTTCGAACTCTTACTTTAATCCATACACCTTTTACTTCTTTTCATGTATTATTAAAACGATTTCTCACTTACGGTCTCTTTTCTTATTGGTACTTCTGTGTAC
The DNA here is from genome assembly GCA_963931845.1 of Maratus michaelseni. Classification (NCBI taxonomy): domain Eukaryota; kingdom Metazoa; phylum Arthropoda; class Arachnida; order Araneae; family Salticidae; genus Maratus; species Maratus michaelseni. The sequence continues at coordinate 135,859,233 of OZ007595.1, forward strand.
AACACTGCTTCAGGAAAGCATTTCCGACCCCACATTGCTATATGATTTCGAGTTGTCAGGATGTACCTACCCCTCTTAGAAGTTCTGAAACGTTTAACTGAAACACCCTGTATATTAGTAAAAACTGCTGACAACATTTAAAGCAATGATTTAAAGAATTCTTTAGAAGAAAAGTGTGGGAATGTTCTCTTATAGTAATACATTTATGATAGTAATTCTCTCTTTCAGTATAGAAGACGGTTTGTTTCATAATGGAAAATGTAATCATCTAAGCTTTAGTAAATGAATTAAATTTGAAATTTGTTAGACAATACATTGCAGTTAATCTTATGTGTTTAAATCTCTATTAGGTTGTTGCAATTACAAATTTCAGTATGGTAATTTTTCCTATTATATGCTCTCTGTCTAAATACATTCCAAAATGGCTTAGTTTGGTTGAAAAAAATGTAATTTTTGGTGACTGAAACCTCAATTATGATTTGAACGCAATGGAAACTACATAGCTATTCCGACTCGTACTTTTTGACAAAAACTGCAAACATCATTATCGGTAAATAAACAAAAAGTTGTTTTTTGTAATCGAGTGATGTATATTTAAGATAGAAAATTCGCAAACTGTTTTTTTTTGAGTAAAAGTATTTGAGTTTAATAGAGGTAAGAATCATAATACATTATTTAATTGTATAAACATGTTATTATTCATAGATGTAATAATTAAGGAACTTATATTTTGGATTTGTGTAAATTATATTTAATCACATGATTTAAAATTAATGGAAAATAAAATGTTTTGGATAATGTATTATGCGTTAATTAAAATTTAATTATTTTCCTAATTTTAAAGTTTTAAATAAGGAAATGTTTCTTAAGTCAGATGTTAGATGCAATTCCAAATGCTATGGTTTTTATAATTTTTTATGTGTTATCTTTTATACAAAAAATCATTTCATTTAAAATAGCAAGGTTTTTTATACAAACTTACAAGGAGAGGACCAAGCTTGGTAATCACATATTTTGAATATTTTTATATATGTTGTAGGGTAGGAGCCCCTTAGTCTCATATTCACCGAATTTTATACAACGCTCCTTAGTTACAACGCTCCTTAAATAGGGGGTCTAATATTTTAACACAACTTAAATACTTACTTTGTAACGAAATTACTGCGTTTGTTGTAGCTCAGTTGTTATGGCGTCTGCTCGTTAATCCGTGGGCCAGCTACGTTTGTTTTTCTCATTTTTTGTTTTATAAGTATACTTGTAATTATTAGTTAATATTCCTAATTAAAAATTATAATAGTGTGCATTAATTATAATATTAAACTATTTATTTTTTATTTGTAACTAAATTGCTGTATAAAACATCAATAAACAGTTAATTTTTTTAATCACTTTTAAAATGTATTTCATATATGCTTTATCGATGTAATGATATTAAACAATAGTGTCAATTCGTAATTTTAAAGATACATCATTTATATATTGCCTTAACAAGGCAAGTCAATGCGATGATAATACTACTCTGTTTTTAAAGTAAGAAGCATAATTATATAACAATTTAGCATAATAATTAAATTACAACATATCTTTTTTTGCATATGAAAGAGTTTCAAATTTGTAATATGTATGCTTGCGCTTTGAATTAATTTATAATTAATAAAATAAGGTATAATTTTGTGACGATTTTGTAATTTTTGCTAGTCAATAATGGATCCATTAAAAAAAATATGTTTAAATGATGAGAAATGTTTAATAATGGCTTAAAAATCAGATAAATTAATTTAAATTTTAAATATGTTAACATTATAATTAATGTAGGATATATTAAAATTTTTAATTGAGATTATTAAATTATAATTACATGTATATTTATAAAACAAAAAATGAGGAAAACAAACGTAGATCGTCCTGGTCTCGAACCCAGGCCCACAGATCAACGAGCAGACGTCATTAAAAATGAGCTGCGACCAACGTAGTAATTTTGTTCAAAAGTAAGTATTTAAGTTGTGTTAAAATATTAGAATCCCTACTTCTCGAGAACTAAGCAGCGTTGTATAAAATCCGTTGAAACTGAGACTAAGGGGCAATTTACCTTACAACATATATTTAAAAAAAATCCTGTTATTTCCAAGCTTGGTCCTCTCCTTGTTAGAAGGATATTTGATTTTAGGTAGCTTTCAATACAAAAAAGTATAAAGCTACCTATTGCAGCCGTTCGGAGGAAAGCAGTTCCGGAAAATTTCGATATATTTTCACCGATCATGATCCCCAGACCCCAAAACCACCCTCAGTTCAAATGTTGATTTATATATATATATATATATATATCCATATATATATATATATATATATATATATATATATATATATATATATATATATATATATATATATCCATATATATATATATATATATATTTGAGCTATGTCATACGATAACGCTCGTATTTATAAATCAATTTTGATGAAACTAATTGTGTGTATTAAGCTCACCAATGTCTCGACCGAGTTTGTTGGCCAGCTTGGTCCGCCATTTTGTTTCAAGATGGTGGCCACTTAAAAATTTATAACTAAAATAAATATACAAAAAAGTTAAAAATTCAAGTTTATTTTTTAATTAAGTGTTAGGTCTTGAAACGAGGATTCCAGAGCATTTTTTGGTTTACCTCTATCTTAGAAAATGGCTGAGATAGAGCAGTTTGAAATTCTAGGGTGGCTGACATTTTGAAACAAAACAGAACATTAACGCGATTACTCGCAAATTATTTTCTTTCATTGTTGTAATAATTTTCTCAATCATACGCATAAAACTATATATTCATATCCGTTAGCGCCAAATTCTCGCCGAAATAGGCGACATTTGGCGAAATATCGCCAAATTTGGTGCCCAAAATAAGTCTTCATAAATGAAGCCAATTTGGCTATTGCTCAATAATTTGGTGAATTTCTTATTCAAATTCAGTATTAACGAATCTTTTGTAAACGTTTCTTTGCATTTTAACTTGCTGTTTTTGTGTAACATTAGCTAAAATTTTAAAACGAAGATATAGGAAAGCTACATTTTCCTCCCGGTACAGGCCGGAAGGACTTTTTTATTTAACCCCGTAGTTGTCAGAATTTTTATACAAAAATAAAATATAAATAAATATTATTCTGCTGTATTTTGTCTTACTTGGAAGCAAAATTGTTAATTTCTATATTCTCGAAATAATTCACCTTTGACTATCAAGCTAAAATAATCTAAACAATTTAAATGACTTGAACAGACGAAAAAAGTACAAAAATGTACAGTAAGAGAATCAATTTATGAAATTTATCTAATGCTAACAATTTTAACCTTATCGATAAAAATTAAATCAATTCTTTACGTAGATAAATTCCATCCACGAGTTCAGTACAGCTATAAATCTTCGGAATTATCCTAGAATGTGTGAACCTGTGGATATAATTTAGCTTTCGATGGAAATTGGTCCATTAATCAACGAAGAGCCCAGATAAAGCTTCAGTAACTAGCTTTATATTGAGGATATGTAGTTAGGTAAATGTGTATAATATATCAAAGTTCTCAAAGAAAATTAACTAAATTACTTAGTAAAATTATTAAAGAAAAATTGAAATATAACTTTTATAAACGTGAGATAATTGTTTGAAATTATATACATTGTAAAATTACCTTACATACCGACATATAATGCGCATTTTTGATACAAGAAAATAGATGAATATTTACAGATACGCATTATACATACACAGGTTTTTAAAATGATGTATGGAAAATTAAGAAAACAGCTTATGAAATTAGATTTCTACATTGAAAACTATGCAATTCATTTACAAAAATAAATACATACTAGATGGAACCCGTCAAAACTCGACGCAAAAAAAATACTATAACAATATCAGTAAAATAAGCTTCTTTATTATTTATGAAGGGGCGCGTATAAAACAGTCTTTCAAATATTTTATTTAATTTTTTTCCCCAAACAAACAATCCGTAAATAACTGTGTAATGCAAATCAATTTGACAATACCACCATATTCCCCACGGCAAGAAAAAAAATTCATCGACCTATGAAGTATATACAAATAGTATATTCCTACGTTCATATCATATTCAGTAAATAACAGAACATAGTAAATAAAGCACACATCTCCCCCCCCCCCTGTGATAATGTAACCGAATGAGCTCCTATGCGCATGTGTATTGCATTTGCCCAAAAGCACCGTCGAAATTCGACGTTAAAAAAGTTTTAAAATGATTAAATTAAAAATTTTAAAATGTCCTCTTTAATCATTGTTCGTTTCAAATCCATATCTTCTAAAACGCATCCATTGTTTTAAGCTAATCAATTTTTATGCAAAGATTAAGAAGTTTTTTACCGTAATAAATCTATCTGCAGATGAGGGAGATTTTTAATGTTTCAAGTATAATTTATTTGTATGGTTTCTTCGGTTCCTTGACATAATCAGGATGATTATCCCTTTTCCATCACAGTCGGGGATATTTTTCCTCTTATACAGTTGGCAAATGTAAAAAAATAAAAAAATGCAATTCCTAGCATATCCTGATATCTGATGGAACATATTCATCAACGAATTCAACATATCAATTTTATGTTCAACATAAACTAATTTTTTTTTTCCTGACAGATTTTTGTTTAGCACCAAAATGTTCTATCTTATGGATAATCTGATCTTATAATTTATCACTTTTTTTAAAAAATTATTATTCACTTTTTATGATGGTTAGGGAAATCTATTTTCAATTGTGGCAATTTTCCCAGCGGCTATTTTACATTATTGAAGTAAACTGATGGTCATTGATAAGATAGAATTGAAAAACTTTTCATGCTTGAAAATTATTTAAAAAGTCGTTAAATTAATCGGCTTTTTTCAAATAAATTTCAATCGAAAGCTAATTTTTTTTCTAATTGATGATGTAAGAATTGAAATTGTAAAATGTAGTAAAAAATAGAAATTTGTAGTATTTCGAAGTGATGTAAGCGCGATGAAAGCTAAAGCAATAGCGCCTTTGTTGTCGCAACTGTTGTACATTTCTAAAAATTGCCACTGTATTTTGGCTGGCGTCCAAAAGTGGAAAGACATTTTTTGACATCGAAAGAGAAATTCACAGTGAAAGAAATAGGACTTTGCGCTAATAAGGAACTGTTAAATGAACTTATAATAAATCTACCAAAATAATTCCTATGAAATATTAGTCTTACATTGTTTATTCTAGCTAAAAATACAATCATTATTTCAAGATTTTTTTTCTACCATAACACTATTTTTAATAACTTTAAACTTCCTGAAATCCTTTACTTTTGTGATTTTTTTTAATTAAAAAAGGAAATGTTCTATCCTATAATTAAAAAAAAAAAGCAATTGGTAACATGTAATCAAGGTATGCAATCAAGATGAAGAAATCAATGACGGCTACAATTCTAATCTTTATAATTATGAATGCAAAAATCAGTAAAATTATGTCATGTTAACACTATCATATACATTTTTCTCTTTAGTTTTATCAATGTTAAAATGCACTTCAAGCTAAGCATAACGTCATTTTCACCGGCGCAAACTTTTCACACGTACTTCATATACCTTACATTAATGCTTAAACACCATGACACAAATATAAATATATTTTGTATTTAATTGTAATGAAAAAATGGCATCAACAAAGTTATAATGCATAATGATAAAATAAACCCAATGGACAATATTCCGTGACGTCACAATAAATATGAATTTTTATTCGCTTATAAAACACGCGGATAAGTATTTTTACCGAAATTTAACTTGCAAATTAACAAATTCGGCCTTAAAACCGCGTGCTTTTAATATTTATTATTTCTCTTTTATTCAACCACAGAGTTTAGAAAATAAACTCTGTGCTTCGGAACAGTAGGCGTTATCCGATTATGACGTCATTAGCAGAAGTAAAAGTTTAATTGAAAATTACGACTAATTAATTAAATTTTCGAACAAACGAATGCACTATAACAAATCTGTGTCCAAATATCTTTCATTTAAAAAAAGAATGATGTAATTTGAAGCAGTAGTTTGTTCTGACGGATTGTCGAAAGAAATCGCTTAGCGTTTTAAATATATAGATGTTATGATCATAATAGTTTTACTATAGTATGGCATGAAAAGTACTAGTTATTATGTTTATCATATTTTTTGTTTACATAACAGGAATATTGCTTTAGAATGAACACCATAAAAAAAGACAGATGTTTCTTTATCTAGGAAAATTTAATGTAAGAACGAACGAAAATATAAAATAATCTTTAATGAGTTACCCATGATTAAGAAAAACATTCTTTATCTTTAGAAATCTGGGAAACCAGTAAATTTTCAATATTTAAAGAATCGTTTAGAAGTTTCTTTTGATGCCATTGATTTTCCGAAACGATTCCAAGAAGTTCTTATAGTGTATTAATCAGTTTTCTCAATCCGGAATAAATATTTTCAAAATGCTACGAATTCTCAATTAAACATTGTCATGTTAAACAAGCAAGTTTTACAGACAAATTTGTTGCATTAACAGCTTTAACATTAACATTAAAATTAATATAATTTTGTTATTCTGCCACACATAAGTTTAATTCCGCAGCGGAAATTTTCTAAGCATCCTAAAAACTAGTATTCCAGGTTAAGAAAACTGATTAATACACTATAAGAAATTTTCGGAAACGTTTTCGAAAATCCATGGCAACAAAATAAACTTCGTTTCTTATAAATGTTTCTTTAATTCTCAATAATATTTTATTTTATGAGGATTCTAAATATAAAGAGCAGTTTTTGGAGTCATGAATAACGCTGAAGCAACTATTCTATATTTTTTTTAGTAGTGACATTATACTTTCGTAAAATAAAAAAAAAAATCCGTTTTTTTTTAGAGCATGCGCACTATACAGGTTATATACTTGAAAATAGCTAAAAAATGCACTCTGAAATAATGCATGTGCCCTATAAATCGCAGCACGACGTATGCTGGAATCTACGGTACTTAAATAATATTGTATATTTAATGTATAATGTGTGTTCCTCAATCATGACTCATTAACCATCCTTCTATAATTTAAAAAAAAATGGTTAAAACTCATATTTAAAATGGTTTAAAAGTTTTTTTTATGTACATTGAACAAAAGATTTAACAGAAGTTAATAAATAAAAGTAATGAATATTTATAAATTTTTACAGCAAAAAATACATGTCGTGACATAAATGATGCCTTAAATATTACTTAAGTAAGAACACATATTAAATAAATGTGGACGAGTGAAAACTATTTCACATATTTAATTACTCTTCACTAACACACTACGTACATCACAACATCAAGACGTAACTACACTACCTTACAGTACAATGCAATAATGAAATAAATAGCACTAGCGAACAGACACATTTCCAATTTTTAGTGCTTCCATCTACAGTGTTTTATCTGAAGCACAACCACCATAATATATAAAAAGGCAATTAATAAACAGTTTGTAGAACGTAAGTCTCGAATCGTTCATTCATTCAGTAATACTAGAGTTTTCATTCTCATACGAACTTGGTTTTGCATACATACATTTAACAAATATACAAATATTCTACGATATTTCCGAAAGATGTATTCTACGTTTGTGACATCTAATGACACCACTCCCTATGTTTTGTGAGAGCATTTTTAATCTGTCAGAGGCAACGCATTTGCTCTCTTCTAGTGTATCACTAATTATGTAGCTTTAGAGTAAGCTTAGAAGATTGCTACGTGTATCTGTCCTCATAATGCCGTGTTCGTCCACGCAAAGCACGATAAATATTTTCAAACTATCGTTAAAAAATATGAAAATATATCTGTGTTTATCCTAACGAGAAACGAAGTCTATTTTGCACAGAACGAATAGATTGCAAAAATGAAGTTTTTTTTTTCCTTAAAATTTATTTTTCTCGCCAAATTAGAAAAATTAGAGGAAGTGAGACCAATTTGTTTACTTTGTATTAAAACTGATGTATGTGCCTTAATATATATATATATATATATATATATATATATATATCATAAAAAAAGAAATAAAAATATCTTCCGACTAATTCGGAAGAACTTATATATGGTAGGACTAAACATGTGTTAAATGAAAATGCTTCATATTATATTTTCCTAGAAATGTATTTTCCCGGAAAAACAACTATCTAGTTCTTAAATAATAAAGAAATACATTACTTTAGACACAATACAGGTTGTTTAAAAAATAGTCATCTGAGTATAAATAAATGAATCGGTTGTGATCGTATGATGTATTGGTATATGCAAAAGAAAATAATTAAAGAAAATAGTTTTTTAATTCATATTATCTCAGAAACAATGTACTCCATTTATTTCATTTCTTAGCTCAAAATAATTCACTCTCAATAATACAGTGAATTCTAAAAACATTTATCATACATAAATCCTTTGTATGTGTTTCTTTCTAAGCGACTTCGATTAGGAACATTGATATCGTGTCACGTAATATGTTTTAATAGTTCTCCTTTATACCTTCAACTATTTTAACTGTGCAGCTTGTTATTTTGATATGGTCATTCTTCTTTATAAAGAACGAACTGTCCCATTAGAGTATTGTTTACATATAGTCAGATATGTGTTTATTCAGAATTCAATATTTATTCTTTTCTCCAGTGAATGACAGGATGTGTGTTTATGTGTGTATGCAGGGGGTGGATCTAAGACTCGTTTTCTCCTATTATCTTTTTTGCTTCCATAAAAGTATGTATAGTGCATTGTTTAGGATTTGTGATACTTTTTTAAAGAAAGAAAATGGTGATTTTTTATTAAATGCTCACTTAACTAAATAATTATTAAATGAAAATTATTTTCATTTAAATATTTTTTTAAATAAACAATCCTAATAAAATATTTATCTTTTTTAAATAAAATTGAAAATAGTTTTTTAAAAATTCATTTTACAAAGGATGTGAATTATCACTTTACTAAACAGCGTACAACCATTAGAGTGAAAAACTATCCATATCGGGGATCGATCTCGGATCCCTTGGTATAGCGCACCAAGTGCTTTACCAATTAAGCTATCCAGACGACATCCAGTCTAGCATTATCTCACTCTTATATGGTAAGGCTACAACCACGCAGCACAAGAGGGAAAGTCTAATGGTTCTCAAAAAAGTCTAATTTTCACTCTAATGGTTGTACGCTGTTTAGTAAATGTGATAATTCACATCCTTTGTATTTCATTAATTTACAGCGTAATTTCAGCTCTGCTGAAAAATTAATTAGTGTATAAATATTCACCGATACTGGGTTTAATTTGTCTCATGCCTGCCAACGGTGTTGTGCTCATGATTGACTTTCTATCTTGTGCTGCGTGGTTGTAGTCCGTCTGGATAGCTTAATTGCTAAAGCACTTGGTGCGCTATACCAAGGGATCCGAGATCAGTCTGGACATTTTTTTTCACTCTAATGGTTGTACGCTGTTTAGTAAAGTGATAATTCAAATCCTTTGTATTTCATTAATTTAAAGCGTAATTTTAGCTCTGCTGAAAAATTTATTAGTGTATAAATTCCTTTTTGCTTATATTAGATGGGAATCAATATGCAAAATTCATTTCACTTCAAAGCATAAAAAATTACCACTCAATAATAACATAAAATATTTTTATACATAAATCCTTTAAATGTATCGCTTTCTAATCGACTTCTTTTTGGAACATATACATATAAATCCACGTAAAGTGTGTCTTAATGACTCCACTCTGATATATTCTTACAATGTAGCCTTTTATTTTAATTTGATCATTCTACTTCAGAAAATTGACATCCAACTGAATGAACTGTCGCTTTACCGTCTTATTTTTATATATATTCAGATATATATGTTATTTGGGCTTCAAGGATTGATGTCTTTTCCAAAGTGAATGACAGAAAAAGGAAATCCCATATTCTTTTTCTTCTGTTATCTTCGTTGCTTTTATAAAAGTATGCCTATTTCATTTCGTACCATGTCTGTTTTTTTCTTAAAACACGGAATTGACGATACTTTAGTGGATTGTTATTGGACTAATTAAGTATTAAATGGAGACACATTTAATTTTCTTAATTTTTTTAGTATCATAAATATAGATATTCCTCCAAATGATAGTTATGTCATTAAAAAAAAATTACAGAAAATAGCTTTTTTTAATTATATTATTTATGAAACAATATATAAAATATATTTTATTTCTCAGTGTAGAACGATCTAAAGATAGACACTAATATTAAACGTGAAACCTCACAAAAACCATTTATTAATCCAAAATAATTTTACATGTATTGCTTCCAAAAAGGAATTCTACTAAGAACATTGGTATAATGTCACATAAAATTTGCCAATAATTGTTCTCTGAAATGTAGGTGAATGGTTGATTTTCAAGTACCTTAAATCCATCTTCATCTACATTAAAATTTGTCTTTTTTGGTAAGTCTTTAACACTATTTTATGTTCATTTTTCTATTGAAGTTGCATAATTGTTTATTTATTTAGTTTCTAATTCAGTAGCATATTTATATTCTTGTATCGATTTTTGGACCTCATGTTGGTTTTTGTTTTTCTGGGTTCATTTGTGTATGTCATTAAGGGCTTAACATTGTCAATTTTAGTGATAATGCTGACAATATTTAAAGAAATGACATATACTTACTATGAATCTATACTAATATTATAAAGGAGTAAAGATTGTTTGTTTGTTTGTTTGTTTGTTTGTAGGGGGTAATCTCTGGAACTACCCAACCGATTTCAAAAGTGATGGTGGCAAATTGATGGTGACAACCCCTGCTCAAACATAGGCTATATTTTATGTCGGTGCCACTAACCCCAGGGGGTGCAGGAGCAAAAAACTTTCTAAAATTGAGATTTTTAGCACTTTCCAACCTAGTTGAAAAGTGCTTATGACTTCGGTTTGTCTGGCCGTCTGGCCGTCTGGCCGTCTGTCCGTGCTCTAACTCCCGTAAATGTGCTCGGATTGCTCTGCAATTTTTATATGTTATTGTCATTATCTGTGGCACGTTCCCTATTTCAACTGAAGTGTGTAGCACTTATAGTTTTCTTACAGGGACACTCAAAAGAATTCCGTTACATTGCGGTCTATGGGGAAAAATCATTTGCGGTTTATTTTTAAAATGTTTCACTATTGTAAACGCATTGAAATTTATATAGATCACTAAGATGCATTAGAAGAAGCTTAATATGGAATAGTAGGTGTATAGCACTTAGAGTTACTTTACAGGGACAGTCAAAATAATTCCGTTACATTACGTCTATGGAGAAAAATCGTCTGCGGCTTATTTAAATAATGTTCCACTATTTTAAACGCCTTGAAGTTTATATATATATTACTAAGGTGCATTACAAGAGGCTTACTACAGAATAGTGTGTGTATAGCAGTCATCGTTCATTTACAGGGACACACAAAAGAATTCTCTACTGTCTGTTAACAATAATTCCTGGAAGTGCGTTTTAAGTTACGAAACGCAATTTTAATCTTAACTAGCTTTTTGTCTATTACGTGGTGTGTATAAATTCTGTAGATCCTATACAGGGCCGCACAAAAGTTCGCGAACACATTTCCGTTTATTGACAGAAACTCCAGAAGGAGAATTTCAACGGTGCTACGCGTTTCCTAACTAAACTAAAATTTAGCATCCTATGTATATATACAAATCTATAGATCATATACAGGGCTACATAAAAGTATTCGGATATTTTTCCGAATATTGTATATATTGAAAATTCCTGAAATTACGTTTTTAAATATGTTATGCGTTTTCCAAATTGTTTACTTAGATGTCATCTTTCAGCTTATTAAACGGTAATGATTTGTAAAATTATTTTAGAAGCGTTGGAAAGTGCTACATAATCTATGCTTGACGCATGATTTTTCGTTCTTGTTTAGCTATCAAACTGGCTATCAAGCCCTGAGAGCTTGCCAGCCGGTTCTGTATGTATGTATGTACGTACGTAATGCGATAACTCTTCATAGAAATATCCGTTTTCCTTCAAATTTTGTCTATAGGTTCACTGTGTTAAGGCGTTTCCCTGATTAGTTTTCGGGATTGATTGGTTAAGTATAAAGGGGGGGAACGGGGGGCTAATTCCCCCCCCCCTTAATTTATATAAATGGGTTTTTCATGCAGAATTATTCCGTTTTCCTTCAAATTTTGTTTATAGGTTCATTGGGTTAAGACGCTTCCCTGATTACTTTTCGGGATTGATTGGTTAAGTATAAAGGGGGGAACGGGGGGCTAATCCCTCCTTAGTTTATATAAATGGGTTTTTCAAGCAGAATTATTCCGTTTTCCTTCAAATTTTGTTTATAGGTTCACTGTGTTAAGGCGCTTCCCTGATTAGTTTTTCGGGATTGATTGGTTAAGTATAAAGGGGGGAACGGGGGGATAATCACCCCCTTAATTTATATAAATGGGTTTTTCATGCAGAATTATCCCATTTCCTTCAAATTTTGGTTAAAGGTTCACTGTGTTAAGACGCTTCCCTAATTAGTTTTTGGGATTGATTGGTTAAGTATAAAGGGGTGAACGGGGGGATAATCCCACCCCTTATTTTATATAAATGGGTTTTTAATGCAGAATTATTCCGTTTTCATTCAAATTTTGTTTATAGGTTCACTGTGTTAAGGCGCTTCCCTGATTAGTTTTCGGGATTGATTGGTTAAGTATAAAGGGGGGGAACGGGGGGCTAATACCCCCCTTAATTTATATAAATGGGTTTTTCATGCAGAATTATTCCGTTTTCATTCAAATTTTGTTTATAGGTTCACTGTGTTAAGGCGCTTCCCTGATTAGTTTTCGGGGTTGATTGGTTAAGTATAAAGGGGGGAACGGGAGAGGCTAATCCTCCCCCTTATTTTATATAAATGGGTTTTTCATGCAGAATTATTCCGTTTTCCTTCAAATTTTGTTTATAGGTTCACTGTGTTAAGGCGCTTCCCTGATTAGTTTTCGGGATTGATTGGTTAAGTATAAAGGGGGGGAACGGGGGGCTAATACCCCCCTTAATTTATATAAATGGGTTTTTCATGCAGAATTATTCCGTTTTCCTTCAAATTTTGTTTATAGGTTCACTGTGTTAAGGCGCTTCCCTGATTAGTTTTCGGGATTGATTGGTTAAGTATAAAGGGGGGGGGAACGGCGGGATAATCCCCCCCCTTAATTTATATAAATGGGTTTTTCATGCAGGATTATTCCGTTTTCCTTCAAATTTTGTTTATAGGTTCACTGGGTTAAGGCGCTTCCCTGATTAGTTTTCGGGATTGATTGATTAAGTATAAAGGGGGGGGAACGGGGGGCTAATACCCCCTTAATTTATATAAATGGGTTTTTCATGCAGAATTATCCCATTTCCTTCAAATTTTATTTATAGGTTCACTGTGTTAAGGCGCATCCCTGATTAGTTTTCGGGATTGATTGGTTAAGTATAAAGGGGAGGAACGGGGGGATAATCCCCCTTAATTTATATAAATGGGTTTTTCATGCAGAATTATTCCGTTTTCCTTCAAATTTTGTTTATAGGTTCACTGGGTTAAGGCGCTTCCCTGATTAGTTTTTCGGGATTGATTGGTTAAGTATAAAGGGGGGGAACGGGGGATACCCCCCTTAATTTATAAAAATTGATTTTTCATGCAGAATTATTCTATTTGCTTCAAAATTTGTTTATAGGTTCATTGGGTTATGACGCTTCCCTGATTAGTTTGCGGGATTGATTAAGTATAAAGGGGGGGAACGGGGGGCTAATACCCCCCTTAATTTATATAAATGGTTTTTTCATGCAGAATTATCCCATTTCCTTCAAATTTTATTTATAGGTTCACTGTGTTAAGGCGCATCCCTGATTAGTTTTCGGGATTGATTGGTTAAGTATAAAGGGGGGAACGGAGGGCTAATACCCCCTTATTTTATATAAATGGGTTTTTCATGCAGAATTATTCTATTTGCTTCAGAATTTGTTTATAGGTTCATTGGGTTAAGACGCTTCCCTGATTAGTTTTCGGGATTGATTGATTAAGTATAAAGGGGTGGAACGGGGAGCTAATATCCCCCTTAATTTATATAAATGGGTTTTTCATGGAGAATTATTCTATTTGCTTCAAAATTTGTTTATAGGTTCATTGGGTTCAGACGCTTCCCTGATTAGTTTTCGGGATTGATTGGTTAAGTATAAAGGGGGGGAACGGAGGGGGCTAATCCCGCCTTAATTTATATAAATGGGATTTTCATGCAGAATTATCCGATTTTCTTCAAATTTTGTATATATATTCATTGTAATTAAAGATTTACCTGAATAGTTTAAAGGGTTCATTAGTTAACTATGGGGGGTAACGGGGGGATGACCCCCCCACCTTAATATATTGTTTATTTCTTTATTTTTCGATGGGCTTATTTCAAATTCTTTGAAATAAGAGTATAATATACAATTAGTGTGAATAGCCTGTGAACTCAATGCCCTCAGTTTAACTGGGCAGTTTTATTTTTATTTTTTTATACTGAAGGAGCTAGAAATTTGAAATATGTCATTGTAGTTACTTATAAGATGTAAATGCTCTCTAAGAACAAAATAAAAAAGAAATTGAAATTTAAAAGGTGAAATGAGCGAAAAGCGTTCTAAAAACAGTCTAAATTACAATTTCTATGAAATCTCTGGAACTACAGAACCGATTTCAAAAGTAATGGTGGCAAATTGAGGGGGACAATCCCTACTCCAACATAGGCTATATTTTATGTCGGTGCCACTAACATCAATGGGGTGCAGGATCGAAAAATGTTCGAAAATTGCGACTTTTTTATACTGAAGGGGCAAGAAATTTGAAATTTAGCATTGTAGTTACTTATAAATTGTAAATGCTGTCTAAGAATAAATTAAAAAAAAAATCGAAATTTAAATGGGTGAAATGAACGAAAAACGTTCTGAAGTCATTCTAAATTACAATTTCTATGGAATCTCTGGAACCACGGAACCGATTTCAAAAGTGATGGTGGCAAATTTGTGGTGACAATCCATGCTCCAACAGCCTCTTTAATAGAAAACTATGCGTTGCTGACGACTGGGTTTTTCGCGAATTGTTGCAACAGATTAATCTCGGAAAATGAAACATTTGAAGTTACTGAAAAAAATGATAGCTCAAAAAGTATTTGTCAGAAAATTGTTAGACACACTGCGTTTGAAAGGTAAAAAATTGTATTTTTCTTGATATAAATTTCAAATCTAATGATTATGCCGTTTTTCAAATATTGAATTTCAAAAATTACCAAATTTTCCAATGGAGTACCATAGCGAAAACTTCATGCGTAAAAAGATAATGATAAGGGTGACGTGTCCTGACGTGTATATTGGCTATAGCACGAGTCACAAATTATAGTAGCCTTATTATTCTGTTAAAATATAAAAGTTATTTATGAAATGCAATATTTTGTTTGATTAAAGGTTCGTTAAAAGAAATTGACCAGCGTAGCAGGCGTAGCTTGCTAGTATTCTTATAAAGCCCTTCTGAAGATTCTATAAGATATTCATAATTTTAGAAGTTTTGATTTTCCAGTTTTTGCTTTTTCATCCTTTTGGGTATACTTTCTTCATTGATCATTCTATAGCTTATTATAATGTATTTTCCTTTGTTCTTCAGATGTGTTTTCATTTTTAAATATATATATATATATATATATATACAGGGTTGTCATAAAGTCTTTCCCAGATTACAAAAAAATATTACGAAATAACCATTGAATGCAATACTGAAAAAGATTTATTATCGAAAAGTCGTTTTCAAAATTTTTTTTCACTGTCACCAGTGATTCTACCATTGTACGTGAATTCCTTGATGTCAAATTTTCTGGAATATGGATCGGACGAGGGGGGAAGGGGGGTGATCAACTTCTCTAGATTTTTTTCTTTTGGGGGTACATAAAGGATATGTTTGAAACACAAATAAAATATGTCGAAACACTCTAGGTCAAGGTCACACAGTCTAGTGTGGCAGCCCAAATATTGGGCAATGCCTGGCGAGAAACAGAATACCACCTTGACATTCTTCGAGTTACCAAGGGTGCACACATCGAAATTTACTGAGGTAAGTACTTGTATTAAAAACTTCATAATTGCCTTTATAATATATTGAAAGAAGCATATGCCTAATTATATTAGCTTTTCTGCAATAAATTATTCTAATCAGAGAATGACTTTTTGACCACCCTGTATATATATATATATATATATATATATATATATATATTGTACTCTGCAGTCTTTAAATTTAGCTATTCTTTGTTTTAAAATTGGCATCCGAAGAAAAAACTTTCGAATTACAAGCTTTGTTATAGGAGGGAGGTTTGATAAGTTCTCGACCTGACAGTGAAAGCACAAGATTTTTGACATAATTTCAAAAAAATTTTCAGTGAAGTCCACTTTTAACTTAAAACATAAAAGACACACTCTTGTGTGCCAATTCTTTAGTTACAGTCATGTACGACGGTGGTTCGTAATGTTCTGGGTCTGACAAAGAAAATACAAGATTTTTGACAATATGTCATTTTATTTTTCAACTTGCAACATAATACATTTCAGAAGACTCTTGAGAAATGTTCATTATTTGGCGTTTTTGGTCGACGTTCAACAAACGCGGCACGCGTCGAGCGGAAAGCTTTTTCATACTCAAAACATCGGGTAAAATGTAATGGACACGGTCTATCCAGATATTTGCAATGTCAGAAATTTGTGTATCTTCAATACGGCATTGTGAATTTTTGAAACAATTTCGTCGATCGTAGCGGTTTTTTTTTTTTTTTTTTTTTTTTTTTTTTTTTTTTGGCGTTCTGAGCGTTCATCATCGTGAATGGATTTCCTACCATGTTTAAATTCAGCAGACGACTTCCAATATGAAGGACAAGAATCCTTCAAGGTGGAATCTAACTCTTTTTGTATGTCCATGGGGTTAAATCTTTTTTAACAAAGTATTTCATGACAGCTCGAACTTAACTTTTTTTTCCATTTTTAGAAAATGTCGAAACTTGTTTAGTTTATTTTACCGCCCAGCAATAACCAATAAAGTCACGCATCTGAAACTCGGCAATATGGCATCTAAAGGATCATACTTTACAAATACCATTGTCATCTGGTCGTACTTGTTCAATCACTGTGTCAGGCAGAGAACTTATCAAACTACCCTCGTATGTATATTCGGATATATGTTATTTGGGATGCCTTTTTCCCAGTAAATGAGAGAATGTGAATTTGACACTGATATTCTTTTTCTTTTTCTTTTATTATTATTATTATTATTATTATTATTATTATTATTATTATTATTATTATTATTATTATTATTATTATTATTATTTTGCTTTTATAAAAGTATGTCTAGTGCAATTTTTTTAGAATTTTCAATACTTTTAAAAACAGAAAATTGTGATGTTTATTAAATAAAGGAATGTCCCAGGAATGTCACGTGAAAAATATATTAAATTCTGTGAATTTTTTTGTTTGCATAAAAGTATGTCTATTTAATTACATAGTATTTATAATACTTCTTAAAGAAACAAAGTGATGCGACATTTTAATGAATGCTTGCGTCACAATATAAGAATTAACTGAAAATATTTCATATTTTTAAATTAATCATATTATTTAATCTTTTATTTCTTATTAATTTATTTGATTTAATTTTTTTTAAATATAAATTCCCTGAAAGCAAAAAACTGTCTTTTTCAGAAATACTATCGAGAAAAGTTTTTTATTTTATTTTATTATCACCTCAGAAACAATATATTCAATATATTTCTTTACTTATCTCAAAATAAATCATACTCAATAAAAAAGAGAGTCATTGAAACATTTATTATATGTATGTCTTTATATGTTTTTGCTCTCTAAATGATTTCCATTAAAAGCATTGATAGAAAGTCATGTAAAATGTCTTAAAAATTCTACTTTGAGATAATCCCTTTTTTTTTTTCTTTTTACTTTGCAGCCTTTTATTTCATTTGGTCATTCTTTTTTATGAAATTGGGATTCGTTTTGAACGAACTGTCGCCTTAAAATCTGATTTTATATATACTCAGATGTCTGTTATTTGAGATTTCAAAGTTTATGCATTTTCACCACTGAATGGCAGGGTGGGTAGTGTATGAATGTGTGTGTGTGTGTGAAGGGGGGCTGGGGGGGATTAAACCTGAAGTTATTTTTATTCTGTTTTTGTTTTTGTTGTTCCTATTGTTCGTCATGGTGTAGTTGCTGCCACAAAAGTCAAGTATATTTTCTAGGACTTTCGCAATTTTTTAAAATAAGAAATTGAAGATATTTTATTAAATGCTTTCCCAGGATTAGCAGGGGAAAAAAACTCAGATTCCGTTTCTTTGGGTATCTTTTTTTGTTTTTATGAAAGAATATCTATTACATTTCATAGAATTTCAAATACTTAAAAAGAAAAACAATGAGGGCACTTTAATGAATGCTTATGCAACAACATAAGAACTAAATGAAAATCTTCTCTATTTCATGATTTTTAATTTTTTAATTTTACATAATTTTTAATTTTAATTTTTAATTTTATAATTTTATAATTTTTTTTATTATTTAATTTATTTAATTTACTTTATTTAAGTATTTTATATATAAATTCTTAGAAAAAATGCCTATTTCGGAAATACTAAGGATAATAGTTTTTTGATTTATATTACTTCAGATACAATACGTTCAATTAACTTCTTTACTTAGCTCAAAAGAAAAAAAAATAATTCACACTGAATAATAAAAGTGATATTTTGCTAGGATACATAAATTTGTATATGTAATGCTCTTTAAACAACTTTTAATTAGAAACATTAATATAAATCTACATAAATGGTTTAATAATTCTACTTTGTGATCTTCCTTTCTTCTTTTACTACGTAGTCTTTTATTTCAATCTTGTCATTTTATTTTATGAAATTAGCATTCAAAGGAACGATTTGTTGCAATACAATCTTGGTGTTATATATATTCAGATGTATGTTAGTTGAGATTTCAAAAGTTATGCATATTTTCCAGAGAATGATCGGGTCTATGAAAGTGGGAAAAGAAGCCGAATCCGATATATATATATTTTTTCTTTTGTGGTTGCCTTCATAAAAGTTTGTCTAGTACATTTTGAAAATTTTCTGATGGATTTCTAATGGGAGCGTAGGGATACATATACATGCTTAACCGATCACTATACACATATTTTATTCCCAATAGTTAGCATAGACACTCTTATAATCTACCAGAACTTATAATCTTTTATTCACAAATCACGGTCCATATCTATTTAAAATCAATTATCTTCTTCCCTGTGGGTGTATGGTGCTTTAGAGACCCCCATTCATTACACTTTCATAACATCTTTCCTTCTTACATCTCAGTTCTATGCCTGTAAATCACCTGTTATGTCAGATAGTTATTGGGCTTCATAAATCATTAACAAACCCTTTCTTTTCAACGAAAGTATTACCTTTATGAAGTTTGTTGAATATAATCGGTATGTTTTTAAAAACCAATTCGATTCTTCAATTTGTGTTGAAAAGTTATTTACGAAGACTTTTGTGATTAATACTTTTTGTATTTGATATTTAATATTTAGTATTATTTCTTTAGTTTTTCTTTAGTTCCGTATTTTGTATTTTTCGTTTTTTTATGTACTACATCGTTACAAAACTCATTATTATTATGATTTTATGTATAAAATACTTTAATTCTTCACAAATCATAGATGCCATTTAGCTGCTGAGCCCTATAAAGTCTAATTTCGCAAGATCTTGAAAAGTATATATATATACGTAAAATGGTAAGTGTAATATATATATATATATATATATATATATATATACAATGCATATAACATATATGCTTTGGAATTATTTAGCCAGCCTAAGTATACAAGGACATCTGATCCTGTGGATTGGCTGTCTTGGAATTGTTTATTTCCAAAACAATAAAAATTGACTGAGCAGGATTCTAAGCTGTAAAACACTCAGTGCTCGGTTCCTGCATGGTTTACTTTTTGACTTTTAAAAAAATAAATAATGGTGATATTTTATTAAATGTTTACTTTACTAAATAAGTATTTTTTTATTATCCCAAAAATAAATATTCCTAAAGAATAACTATCTTCTTCTGAAATAAAATAGAAAATAGTTTTTTTTCAAACATTTTAATTGATATCTGTTTAAAACCAATGTGATTAATAAATTTAATTTTTCCGTGTAAATTAATTCACACTCAACTATAAAATAAAAGAATTTTACGAATATATCCTTTATATCCATCGCTTTAAAACGTTGATATGAAGTCAAGAAAAAACCCACATAAAGCAATATAAAGCCCCGTAACATGTATCTTAATTACTTTACTGTAAGATTTTATTTTTACAGTGTATATTTTTATTTTAATTTAGTCTTTTCTTCTTCAGGAAATCGACATTCACATAGCTGACAACTTTTACGCTTTTTTGCTACCACTAAAAATTAATAGATATTTTTGGGTTATTAAATCACATGATTTCAGCGATTTAATAAGTAAAAATTTACTGTAACATTTTAGTGGTAGGTAAAAAGCGTAAAAGTTGGTAGCTATGCATTCAATAGAATGAACTGTCGCATTAAAATCTTGGTTTCGTATACACCGGGTGGTTATAATATAAGTATCTCTATTTGAAGCTATCTGTAGCTTGGAGGAATAACCGTAATGAAACCAAAATCGGTACACTTACTATTCAAAACGGGGGAAAAATAATGGAACATTGAAAAAAGTAATCGCCGACAGATGGAGCTTTTGAGTTTGAAATGTAATATTTAATATTGTGTACCGTGGAGGTGTCGGAAACCTCAATGACTTTACCGCATTTCACAACAAGTGCAAAACATCACTCCTGATGCGGTACATTCCGTAGTTGAGCACGTCGTGCACCGCCTGGATTGTGCCCTCCAGCACAATAGCCATGTGGGAACTGAACATGATTGGCACCACTATGCCAAAGCGTAACCACATTCATTGTGACATTTTCCACTAAATTAGGTGTGCCATCTGGTTCACGGCTTAATTCTTTGTTCTTGTATTACACATTACATTTCACACTCAGTAGCACCATCTGTTGGTCATTCTTGCAATTATTTCTTTTTATTGTTGCATACTTCTTCCCCCTTCTCGAATAGTAAGTGTACCGATTTTGGGTTCATTCGGGTTATTCCTTCGAACTAAAGTCAGCTCCAAATAGAGATACTTATATTACAATCACCCTGTATTCGGATATATATTATTTAGAATATCAAAGTTGATAAATTTTCCATATTAAATGACAGGGGAGGAAAAATCTCAGATTACACATTTTCTATTATCTTTTTTGCATTTATAAAAGTATGCCTATTGCATTTTTTTTTTTTTTTTTTTTTTTTTTTTTTTTGTATTTCGGATACTTAATAAAACAAAGAATGTGTGATATTTTAGTAATTGCTAAATTAACTGAAGATATATCACATTTTAAATTTTTGTAAATATTCTAAAAATATACATTATACATAAATTGCTATCTACATCCAAAATAACAAAGAAAATGGCATTTGTAATATATATTGTATGAGATGCAATAAGATATATATATTTCAATTCTCAGAATAAAACAATCCCCAATCCATAATATAAATGAAACCATAAAGCTTTTGTTGTGCATCAACCTTTTATATGTATTGCAAAGATTTTATTGTGCATCAACACTTTATATGTATTGACCTCTAAATGGCTACGGCTATAAACATTGATATAAAGCCAGATAAACTGTTTTTGAATGATTTTACTCTGAGATGTACAATTTTTATTTTCAGTATCTAGCCTATTATATTAATTTGGTCATTCTTCTTCATAAAATTGACATTCAAAAAATTGAATTGCCTCAGTATGTAAGTTTTAAATATATTCAGTTGTATGGTTTTTTTTCTTTCTTTCAAGGTTCATGTCTTTTAACCCCTTGAGGGGCACCGGTATATAATATATACCACTTTATATAACTTTACCACCAGTATTATTAAATAAAAATATTTATTATTGTTTTTTGCAGATTGAGAAGGTAAATATTCCTTATTTAAATTTACTGGTGTCAAAACATCGCAAAATGTAGCATTTTTATACCACGTGCTTGCCCTCCAAGGGGTTAAAGAATTATTGGCAGGGGATACGAGAAATCTCAGATTCTTTTATAGTTTATATTTGGGGCTTTTATAAAAATATATATGTTGCATTTCGTAGAATTTCATATACTTCGTAAAATAAGAAAATCATGCAGATTATACTTTGGTGGATGAATTAAAAAAAAAAAAAACATTGTCCATTACCCATGGAAGTAACAGATTTATTATATTTAGCTTAGATTTTAAACATAAGATATTTACAATGCAAATATCAATATATTTATGGAGAATTTATAAACATATATTAAATGAAAGTTATTTGTAACGAAAGACGTGAATACGTTGATGCATTACATTGTGAATTGAAATTACGATGTATGCAAACATAATTGTTTTAAAGTATTTACAAAATTGTGAATTTGTGGCAAAAAGCTAAAGATTATTAAGAAGACTTTTTTTTAAGTATTGCTTCAGGAAATTTTAAATAACATCCAGTATTAAAGCGTTATTTTCTGTTTAAGCTCGTAAGACCCAGGTCAAAATAATACTACAAATATTCACTCATTGCTTTTGTACATACAAAATGACACCATAGATGACTGAAAGAACAATTTTTATGAAATTGATACTTTAGGGAACTGGTAATTGAGGTTAAAAAATATGAATCTAAAATTACTTGCATCCTTAAAATATCAATTTAGTTATCAATAACTTAAACTCACTCAATAACAACTTTAAGGGCTTTAAACAAGTGAATGATTGTCAAATCCTCATTTTTTTAATTGTAAAGCGTTTAACTTAAATAATGATGAAAATTACTTACTTTTTTTGTCCCAATGTCCTGAAGGCATTTTGCAAACTCAGATGAAAATAACATTTATTTTAAGAAAATAAGCCTTCGTGCTGCCATTTATTGGTTTTGTTTTAAAGCAAAAAACAATCCGCAAAAAAAAATCAAGCAAAAATGTAAAAATCGATATATGTATGGATAATTTATAAACAGATATTAAATGAAAGTTATTTGTAACTAAAGACGTTAATGCTTTTGTGCTTTACATTCTGAATTGAAATTACGATGTATACAAACATAATTGTTTTAAAGTATTTACAAAATTGTGGATTTGTGGCAAAAAGTTAAAATTTCTTAAGAAGATTTTTTTTTAAAGTAGTGCATCAGGAAATTTTAAATAACTTCTACTTCCATTATCAAAGTGTTAATTTTTGTTTAATCTCGTGATACCCGAGATCAAAATAATACTACAAATATTCATTCATTGCTTTTGTACATAGAAAATGACATCATAGATCACAGAAAGTACACATTTTATGAAACTGATACTTTAGGGAATTGGTAATTCAGGTTCAAAAATATAAATTTATAATTACTTGCACCCTTAAAATATTAATTTAATTATCAATAACCTGATTTCACTCAATAACAACTTTAAGTGCTTTAAACAAGTGGATGATTAACAAATCGTCATTTTTTTAAAAATTGTAAAGCGTTTAAGTTAAACAATAATAAAAATTCTTTGCCACTGTGTCTTGAAGGCTTTTTGCAAACTCAGATGACAAAAACATTTATTTTAAGAGGAAATAAGCATCCGTGATGTTATTTATTGGTTTTGATTCAAAGCAAAATGCAATCAGCAAAAAACAATTAAGTAAAAATGTAAAAAAAAAGCAAAAAAAAAAAGTTAGATTTTTATGACGAAAATAATAGAGGTCCTCATTCGTGTACCTCAGGTCAGGAGCTTAATCAGAAGTTTTATAGCTGTTATTTGCCAAATATTAGTTAGAAGTAAAGTAAAAAGGTACAACTAATGAAAAGAAAAATAATTAGACGAAATTGAAAGATAGCAAAATAAATAACTTTATCTTTAAAGTTATTTTCTTATATTTTTTAATATGACAGAGTTCTCAGCGTTCCTAAATTTTCCTACCACTATTTGAAATCAAAAATATCCGTTGCAGATTCCTTAGCACCTGCATTAGAAGTATACAATTAATATATCGTTTTAAAATGTGTTAGCAAAGTGAGAAATATTTCAGAATGCTGTAAACTATGAATATAATTATCTATTACATTTTAAACTTCCTCGTATTTTATATTTTTTCTGTCTTTCTCTTAGATTAATTTGATTTAGCACATTAGCTCACGTATATGAAATTGTAGTTAAATATAGTAACTAATAAAGCCGTTACAAAGTTAAAGTAAAATATTAAAAAGCTTCTACTATTATTACCATAACAGATATATTTCGATTAATTTGTTTTATTTTTTCTATATGTTTTAATTTTTTTTATAATATACTTATTTAATTTTTTTATAATATACTTATTTAATTTTTTTATTTAATACTGCAATAAACAAAATATTCTTAATTAAAGAGAGAAAGTACGTAAATAATGTTTCTTGACTCGTCCTAAAGTCTGCATTCTTGAAATACAAAAGCTAATTATCCATAAGAAATATTATAATGAATAGGGAATTATTCTTTCACTATCAATAATTAAATGTATTTACATATTAAACATAAGTAAATATATAAATGCCAACAAATATATATTTACTTACCTTCGTTACTATCTTTTTTTTTTTTTTTTTTTTTTTTTTTTTTTTTTTTTTTGAGAATGTATTTAATTTTTATTGTGTTTGATTAGCCTTTTCCTTTATTCTAATAATTCTCCAGTCCCTATTAATTAGAAAAGAAGAAAAATTCTTGAACCTCAATTACATAACTCGCTTTAAAATAATGTTAAGAATATACATATTATTTTACTAACAATTATGCAAATGAAAAATATTTATTTAAGTTTTTTTTTGTCTAAAACTTTGTAGGGGGATACTTTCAGAAAAATATATCATAAAGGATAATTCTTATTATCGCATGAATTATGCTGCTGAATTACAATTTAGTTATCTTTGATATGCATTTATGTGAAGAAGATTTAAGAAAACATAGATCGAAGATAATTTTTGATTACCCCATAAATTGTTGTACTGAAATATAATTTAGTTTTTATATGCATCCATTTACCTTTTATATAGATTTTATACAAAATTAAAAACAAAATATAAGTTTTATTCAGAAAAACTTCGTCCGTACATTAATAATTAAAATAATTTAAAAATATGTTTTGTAATAATTTGAATATTATAATTTTCAGAATATTTTGCGACTAAAATTTGAAAAAAGGCATTTTTAATTTTTTCTACTAAAATTCTAAAATATTTAAAATGTATTAATTACTTATATAATTTTTAATTTATTCTGACATTGCATTTACTTTAAGTCTAATAATAATGCGTCGATGGAACGCATTCACTCTAATGCTTACTGGAGTAGCTATATGAAGAATAGTATCATGCAATCAACAAAATATCATTGATTAATATTTTTTTGATGAAGTTAGATTTTCCGAAAAGTAATGCTTACGATTTTCATCAACTAACGATTTGACAGTTCCTATTGAAATATATTAATCTTTATAACGTATCGTGTGAACATCTATGTGAGTACCATCAAGTTTTGCATTAATCCACAATAAGCGTATGTAGTCACTTTTTACAATTATTTTAGTGTTCATGCAATGCATGTTGTTTCCAAAAGATGTATACAGAATTTAAGTGATTATAATTGGTTATAATGTGGCAGATTATAAAACCCCGTATCAATTTCATTGAGAGTGTGTAGGCTATTTAAAATGCAAAGGACAGTGAAAGTTCTAACTAGCCAACGACATGCAACACATCAACCATTTCTGCCATCTAAAATTTTAGAATGTGATAAATTATTAATTATTTTTTAATTTAATATTTAGCCACATAATGGCTCTTCATTTTAAGTCTAATATTGATGCATCGATAAAGGACATTCATTCTAAGGCTTACTAGAGTATTCTTATGAGGAATAGTATCATACAATCAAAAAAGTATTATTGCTGATATTATTTTTTTGGTATTATTTTTTTGACGTTGTTAGACATTGCAAACAGAATGAACGCCTGCCATTTTTACTGACCTAGTAGTTGAAACATACTATTAAAAAATAAAAAGCTTTAAAAATTATCGTTTCTGAGCCTTTCTATACTCCCCGATATACGAATGCATTTTCCCTCTTTACAGATACGCTAGTGACCACACAATACATCGTGTTTAAAAAATATTTATACACAATTTAAGTGCTTATAATACGGCAGATTATAACACCCCGGATCAATATCATTGAGAGTGTGTAGGCTATTTAAAATGCGAAGTACAATAAAAGTTCTATTAGTCAACGACATGCAACACATCTACTATTTCTGCTATCTAACATTTTAGAATATAATAAATTATTAAGTATTTTTTAATTTAATATTTAGCCACATATATATCTTCATTTCAAGTCCAATATTAATGCATCGATAAAGGACATTTATTCTAAGGCTTACTAGAGTAGTCTTATGAGGAATAGTATCATACAATAAAAAAAGTATTATTGCTGATATTATTTTTTGATATTAATTTTTTGACGTGGATAGACATTGTAAAAAAAAAAATTAACACCTGCCATTTTTACTAACTTAGTAGTTGAAACATGCTATTAAAAATAATAATCTTTAAAAAATACCGCTTCTGAGCCATTCTACACTCCGCAATATACGAAGGCATTTTCCAAGTTACGATAGTATCCACACAGTACGTCGTGTTTCAAAAAGATTTTTATACAATTTAAATGATTATAACGTTTCAGATTGTAACAGTCCGGATGAGCATCAATGATATTGTAGATTAATTCTGGTAAGTAACTTCTCAAATGTTGGTACTTTTGTTATAATTTTTCAATTCTGAAATTACTGTGTGTGTATTATTTATATAAGTAATATAATACCAACTAAAAAAGAAGGAATGCGACATACACTGAAAGTTCTACATCACCAGCCACTTGTCAAATAGATCTACTTACCTCTCTTCATTTGCTGGTTTGCGGATGATAACAGTCTTCCCGAGCGTTTCGTCGTAACAATTTGAACAGTTGTATTTGCTTCAATCCTTTTCTGATTATAGCGATTTTATGTCCTGGACGGGAAAAATTTCAAATTCTCTCCTTTATTGTCATATTACTTAAGATATGTTTTCAAATTTCCAGTAAATGTTTAGTATTATTTGAAAATATTTTGTGTATGCAAATTTTTGTAACACCTTGAATAATTCCTATGCAGACATTCATTCAATATATCTCAGATTATTGATTACATGTCTTTTTCCATTTGTAAACAACAGATATTCTAAAAAATATGGGTGAATTAGTGTTTGTAAGATTATTTTTCACATATTATTTTTTAAAGAACTTACAGTTTACGAATAATATAGATAAAATAAGAAAAAGAACTCCTAAAATGATTTTACAGGCACTTTCTATAAACTTTAACTTTCATAATATTTTTCATGGAAATCCACTAACTTGACTTTACCTAACCAGTTCAGGCACAGGTACTTTCGCACGAACTTCATATCAAAACATTTACTCTATTAAACTGTAGAGAATATTCTCAAAATTGCATGATGTATTAACTGATTTTCTATTAAGATTAAGTTTCGTTCAAAATATTAACCAAAGCTTTATATAAAACATTTTACAGGAAATATATTTTAAAACTTTACATTTTTATCATATATATTTTTATCAAGTTAAGTGAGTTAAGAAAAACGACGTTCGTTTAAAAGTAAATTTCTTTAAATAAAACAAAATTTAAAAAAGTTAAAATGAAAAATTATTTATCTCACCTTAATGCACATTGGGAATCAAATTAAACAATTTTCATAAACATTTTTATGTATTTTGTAATGGTTCAAAGTTAGCGTTTGAGAATAAATAAGTTTTAAACATTTAAAGCTTAAAGAAAGTTAATCGGGAAAAAGTTTCTGTCCTTAGTACAATGTAAAAGTTAGGTCTGAAATTTATTAGATACCATGTTTCTAATTTTCTTTTACGTACAATTTGTTTTCTCAAACTTTTAAAAGAAAATTTATAATTTTCTACGAATAAAGTTCTTGTAGACATTTATTCGTTCTCTGATATTGAAGTACTTTATACAGAATACCATAGAATTATTTCTGGAAAAGTCTGATATATTTTGTTGATTAAAATATAATATTTCTTTGTTCTAAAAGGATAAAAATGTACTATTTTTTATTTAAGCTTTTTTATTTAACTTTTAAATATGTGACGACAGTATAAAAAAATCATATTTTCCTTAAATTATTAAGCATTGCGTATGTACTTTTGTACATTTCTAGAGAGGTAGATATTTTTTATATTATGATTCTTCTAAACCTATAAGCTTCGGGAAGTACTTTCTCTGCATATCAACTATTTTTAATAACAATGTGAGCCATAAAAATCTAATACATATTCTTTGAATTGGCAAATAAAATATGTAGTCATTTAAATTATGTTAGATATTTTTAATAAATTAAATTCTGATAGTTCGATGTAGTTCTGTTTAAATGTATTTTCAATAAACAAGGGACGACTAATGATATTATACAAAATTATTACATAATTATATGAGGTTTTGTTATAATAAATGCACAGAGATATCGATTGCAGGATGCATTGTTGAAGCTCGTAAACTGTATTATTTTTTATATATTACTAACTGGAGGGAAATCATACTTGTTTTATTTTTCACAACTGCGTGAAATATTTGTCAAGGTACAGATTTGAACAATTAATAGAGAATAGCTATTTTAGCCAATATTCTGTTTTCAGCTCCACTCCCGGACACCTATTCAGTAAGCTGATAAAAGTACAATTTGTGTGAAACAAATATGGTTATAATAATTCAAAATTTATAGAAGAAATTTTCCACGAATTCACAAGTTAAAGGTTACACCAAATATTTCACAAATCGCCATATCATAAATGCCCCGTTATCGCCAAATTCTCGCCAAACGTGGCGACATTTGGCGAAATATTGCCAAATTTGGCGACCAAAATAAGTTTTCATAAATGATGCCAACTTGGCTATAGCTCAATAATTTAGCGAATTTCTTATTCAAATTCAGTATTAACGAATCTTTTGTAAAGTTTCTTTGTATTTTAGCTTGCTGTTTTCGAGTAACATTAGCTAAAATTTTAAAACGAAGATATAGGAAAGCTACCTTTTCCTCCCGGTAGAGGCCGGAAGGACTGTTTTTTCATTTCATTCATTCATTCAGCAATGGAGATGATTCTTAGATTAAAAACAATCGTTTCATAATATATAAATATATGATTCATGTACATACATAAATAACGTATTGACAAACCTTAAGTATACACATGTCTTATTGAAAACATTTCGCTTTTGTTTAATAAAATCGATATTAAAATTCTTTTTTTCAATTACATTAGCTTGAAGTTTTAAAACAGTTCTTCTCCGTAAAGTAATTTAAATTTTAAATTCGTACATAAATATTTTGATTTTTTCCCTTTAACTTCGAAAATGAAACTATAAATATTAAAATTAATAATTCTAAAACTTAATACACTTTAAATAGGAATAGGAAAAAAAAAATGTTTTATATTAACCCTCTCATGCATGAATTATTTAGCAATTGTCAAAAAAAAATTTCACTGGCAAATTACGTTGAAATAGATGAGAATAATAACAAGAAACTTGATTTTTTATTATTTTTTAATTCTTAAGAAAGTTTTATGAGCAACCTCATATGAGGCTTGTATGCAGTAATGATACATTTGTTACAATATATTTATTTTTCTTTTTTGAAAAAAATCAATTTTGATGAAAATGTTCGAAACATTCTGGACATAAATGTACTTGACAGCGGCCACAAATATACCTCGTTTTACTCGAACAGCTTTCATTCTTGCATTTCAGAGCAAATTTACCATCAGCCTTTTTTGGATAATGTTTGCCATTGTCATATCGTAGTTCTTTTGTAACTAAAGACAATTTTCTTTTCTTTGTTGGACATTCGAAAGCAGGAGAACCGCTTGTGGATGGTCGACCCTTTTTCTTCAACGTCAATGATGAAGTTCCTGTATATATTAGGCTTGTTGCTATGCTACTTTTGAACTCTAATAAGTCATTAGCAGCTCTTCCATCTTTTCTCCAAAGAAGCCAGGCATTGACAACAGCAACATTCAAAAGGTGAAAGAAAATACGCATATACCAACGTTTATTTCTTTGAGAATGACGATAAAGTGCCACAAGTGAATCCATTAAATCCACACCCCCCATATGATGGTTATACATTTCCACTGAGTGAGGTCTATCTATTTCAACAATGGACTTAGTTGCATGACAAAAACGTTTTGCTTTGTCTGTTGGCTGAACTCCTGCAAAAGATGACACCACGTGCACAATAGCTTTATCAACCCATCGAGTCACTGTTATGTTGTCTTCAGAAGTAGTTACAGAAACTGATCCCCTGCCATCTTTTATGAGAGATTTAGCATCTTTTAGCTTTTTCTCGGCGCTCTTCATTCTGTTAGCTCGAATAGTTCCAACAAAATAAATTTTTCGTTTTTTTAATTCCTCAATAAGGGGAATTGAAGTAAATAAATTGTCACAATATAGTTTATGATTTTTTCCAGCTATATCATGGCACAAACGCAAAACTACATCACCAGCTGCGCCATATTCTTTTGATGGTGGCATTCTTCCACCATTTGCTCCCTGAAATATTTCAAAACAATAAACATAGCCAGAAACTCCAGCACGAACCCATATTTTAAAGCCCCATGGCTTTGGTTTTGATTTTATATATTGTTTAAGAGACGACCTACCTTTGAAAGGCACCATCATCTCATCAATCGATTGTGATTCTTCTGGCTTTCTAGCTTCATGAAATGTCTTATGAAGGATATCTAAAAACGGTCTTAATCTTATCAAACGATCTGTATTATCTGCAGGTATGTTCAGGTTGTCCTGGAAGTGAAGATAACATTTTATTAATTCAAACCTATTTATAGACATAGAATCAGCTATAATGCTTAGTCGTAAGCCACCACTTGTAGACCAATATTGACGAAGTCTGGCATAACGTATATAGGTCATTACAAAATTCATTCCTAAAAAAATTTTCATTTCCGGAACAGTAATGCTTAAATTTTCCTTACCCTGTTGCGTAGCATAAAGGTTGCTTTGATAACATGTGTCTTCTAAGTAACTTTCTGGGAAAAGCCTATAAAAATAATCTAAAGGAGTATCCCCAGAAAATTCAGATTCTTTTTCAGGTTGAAATATTGGGGGTTCTTTAGAGAAATCAGTATCTTTGTTAGCGAACCAACGTCTTTCTCTGATCATATTGGTTTTTATAGCCGGTGTCTTAGAGGTAAGATGAATGTTATTATCAATATCATTCTTACTAATGGCTTCTTTGTTATGTGAATGTGTAATGCCGGTTGACGTAGAAGGGCAAATATTGTTTTCCTCTTCATCACTTGTTGCTTCATTATCATGTTTATTTTTCTCAGCTGGTATGTAATCTGAATCGAAATAATCATCATCATCGTCAAACATATCATCTTCGGAATCAGAAGGAAGAGCCATAAGTTCTTCTATTTCTTTTTGAGATAAATATCTCTTTCTGAATCTTCCACCTTTGTTGTCCATTATAAAGCCTACAAAAGGCAAGAAATAAGTATAAATAATATAATAGCAATTTATAAAAAAAGTTATTATAAACTATTACATCCATCCGTCCTTTCGTACAATTTAAAAATTTTTGAAGTTCATTCTCATAAACCTATTCTAATTTAATTTCAAATTGATTCAAAACCAAGAAATTTATTTTTTAGTTATTTATTTTTTGTTGCATTCATATATTTACTTTTCTATATATATATATCGCATATTATGTATATATGTAAATTGTCTTGTTACTTATAACCAGGACTTTACAAATTTGATAAAATCAAGTAGCCAGCAAAAAATTCTAGTTGCCAGTAAAAAATATTTACCCTCTCTCCCTCCTACCGCGTCATTGATTTTCAAAAAGCACAAAAGTTTTTTTTTTTTATGAATTATTTCAGAAAAAATAATAACAAAGTTTGGAATTATTAGTTACATAATTTTGAATAGTACATAATTAGAAAGATATTATAAACTACGTTTTCTAAAGAAACTTATCATCATTCTAATACCTCTGGAAAAAGAAACAAACAAATACTGTAAAGCCTGAATTAACTGGTATGTTAAAAAAATGCTGATTGCCGAATGCTTCAAATGTTCGGATAGTTGAATGTCTACAAAATGTATATCTATCGAGGAAGGGCATTGATGAAATAGTGAAGCAGAGAAACAAATGTTTGCCTAGTTTTCAGTCAAAGTATAAAATAATACTGATTTTATTATTTAAAAATTTGCATTTGGCGAACTTATTTTTAGAACTTATAACTTAGACTATAATTTCTAAGTTTATTTCTTAATATTGGAGGGGGGGGGTAACACCAAATTTAATAAATTGATCGCCACATGAAAGAAAAATTTGGTCGCCATTGGTGACCTGGCGACCGTATTTGTCAAGCCTTGCTTATAACACACACAAACACATATACATATATAATTCGAACCATAAAATTCAGTAACATTGCTTTTTTAAAGTTATATGTTCCTAAAATATGCATGATATAATTAACAGCCTCAAATGAGGTTTGCATGCAGAGACAGCTGTAAGTGCTACAACTGCATGGAAGCCACATTTGAGGTTTCAAACTAAAACAGCTTTCATTCACCACAAAAAAATATTTAAACATCATCTTTTATCTTTTTATAACCAAAATGATGTAAGGAACATAAAATATATTTTTACTTACTTGTTATGCTCATCTGGGTGGTGGAAATTGCTTTCTAAATACGTTGTTTTAGCATGCTTCACTTTTGAGAACAATGGAAGATAAAACCTATACAAGAAGAATGAAAAGCATGTGCTGCCATCTCTTGATTCTTTTCAGAAGTTGATTTAGATCTCATATAAGGCTACTATGCCATTAACAATCCAAATAATTCAAATAAGGTTTTTTTTTTAAATTTTTAATCTTATAACCTCATATGAGGTTTCAATGCATGAGAGGGTTTTAAACGGATATGCAATGAGGCTTAACTTTCAAATATGTTAGACGAGGTTTTGGGATTAAAATTTATCTTCAATTTTCTGAACTTTAGTAATTTAAATTCAAATACTTCTTTTCTGTGTTTAGTATCCAGTAATGGATTGACATGAAATTTATTGGTTGTCGTGTTTCTGATTTTCTTATGCAGATTTGTTTTTAATCTTTTTAGAAAATAAAGATCATTGTTTTTCGTATGTTTTGTTCATAGTTTTAAATTGAAAACCATTATACAATAGTTGACTAAAAGTAAATAGTATTATTTTATTTTTATATCTGGATTAGTTAAAAGTGTTTCAAAACAATTTCCACAATATTATTTCAAATGAAGAAAATATATTTGATATTAATGAATGTACATTTGTTTTCATTTTAATGTATGACAGATAAAATTTATATCTCCTACATATACAAAATCTTAATAAAACCATTTTATGAAACGTCTGATTAAGCGAATATATGCTAAATGTGGGGATTATAGAACGCTGACGACAATGAAATTTTAGTATGTTCTTAGAGTCACCTACAGCATGTTTCAATCTTGAAGAAGGTGTATATATAATTTATAGTTATTATACAAGGCAATACAGAAATACGAAAATATGAAACCAATGAATTTTAAATGCAGGGTTTGTAGAACTCTGGCGGTATTTTAATTTCAATATGTTGTTACTGTGACCTACAGCTTGTTTTATCTTATGAGGGTGCATAAAGCATTTATAGTTATTTTACAGGGCCTCTCAACAGAATAAACTGGTGTGCAAAACTTAAGAAACAAATACAAAATGCTAATTTCTGAACACGAAAACATGTTAAATTAAAACATGTTAAATGCAACATTTGAAAAACACTGACGAAAATAGAGTAACTAAAAACTAGACGAAATAGAGTAACTAAATTTAAATAAAACATATTTTTTTGTTTTATTGTTTGACAGCTATACTAAAGTTAATAATAAGTAGTGCCGATTCAACAGAACTTTCTTTTATGTTTACAGCGTACCCCTGGACGAGAAATAGA
The DNA here is from genome assembly GCA_963931845.1 of Maratus michaelseni. Lineage (NCBI taxonomy): Eukaryota > Metazoa > Arthropoda > Arachnida > Araneae > Salticidae > Maratus > Maratus michaelseni. The sequence goes on from OZ007595.1 coordinate 135,893,553, forward strand.
ATAAATGAATTAAATAAATTTATCATTCATGTTTTTTTTATAAATCTTCAGAATAAGCTTCTGACACCTTGAAATTTATGTTTTCATAAAAATTTTCACGTGATATTTATTTTTACACTTGTAGCGCCCCTGGTGGGAAAAGACACGACTGAAATTTTAAAAGGAATATTTTTTTAAGTTTCTCCATGTTACAACTATACTCCAAGTTAAAATTAGATAAGGTAATTTGAACTCAACTTTCTTTAACGCCGATAACGTCCTTAGCGATAAATATATTAACCAAATTTAAATTAAATTATTTTTTTTCTTTCCCCGTATGACGGCCAAACTCAAGATAAAAAGTTCTGATTCAAAACAATTTCCTTTTGTGTTTGTATCTACTACTGGCGAGAAATAGGCTATCTACATATAAATAAATTTGATATTTTACTTTTTACTACATAAATACATGTACAGTGATTACTTTGAATTTAAACTCATTTTATTGTGTAAATCACATGAATACGAAATGAATGAATTATGAATACGAAAATGAGTAGCAATCAGCTATTCATTACTCATACTAATCTATCTACTGAGTTGGTACATAAACCACAAAAACTCGATCAATATTCTATTAATCTGTCTTCTGACCTGTCCATTCATACACAATTTAAATTTCCAAATGCTTTTAATCCAATAAGATGCTTTTAATTAATTATTATGTTGTATTACAATGTGCTTTTTGCAATGGATGAATTAGGGGAAAAATTGCAACGTGCAAATCTGCTGAGATTTCAGGGATTAGCGCACGAAACGCGCAGATGACAGGTCTCACTAATTACAGATGTTATAGAGTATTTATATATTTAGCAATTATAGAACAATTTTTTATATGAGCAATTATAGAGTATTTTTATATACACTAATTGAAATACTTGTAAATTTTGTTTTAATTCTGGTTTCGGATGCATTTTAACTCCACTGTGGAGGACTCTCAAGTCATAATGAGGAAATGTTGCCACTAAATACTGAAAAATTAAGTTTTATTTATTTTCTTAAAATTCACTTGTTTTGTGTTTTATTTGTATAATGTTAGCATTAAATGCCAATTTTTTAATCAAAATGTAAAAATAATGTATGGTATAAAAATGCATCCTACATGAAAATCAAAAATTGTTTCATCACATAAAATTTACATTGTTTTGTAGATTTTGTAAAATATTTTCATAACTCACTTTCAAAAATATTATTCTATATCGATTTTGTCAAAAGAATTTCACTTAAACTTCTTTGTGGAAAATACTTTTTTTTTCAAAATAGAAGATTCTTTCCTGTGTCAAAACTTGGCAATCCGTAGGTAAAACAATTCTCTAAAATTTACTTTTTTCAAGAAAATAAATTTCTGACAAGTTCCCAGAATATTTCAGATATTAGAAATATGGGTAGAATGGGTATATATTAGAAATATGGGTTTTTAAAAGGAGAAATTCTGAATATATCTCATGCATATCACTCAAGTTAAGGTACGAAATGGTATTTATTTTATATAAATAATTTCCGAAAATAGGTGTGTGGATAAGCATCTGGTTTGTTTTTCACCTGATCTTGTCATTTCTTTCTAATGGTGTCGCGTCAATTCGTCGCGCACAATTCGTCACGGAACAATTCATCGCGCACAATTCGTCGCGGGTTTAATTCGTTGCTGGCTTACTTCGTCACGTGCTCAATTCGTCGCAGAGAAAACATCTTTGAAGGGAATTATGATAAAAATAAGGATAATTCAGTAAAATTACTTAATGATAATTTGTTTTTTAGATATAGAGAATTATAACTAACATTTTACAGCCAATTTTGAGCCCGCGACGAATTGTGTGCGATGAATTGTTCCGCGATGAATTGTGCGCGACGAATTGACGCAGAACCCTTTCTAATATATTTTAAGTATCTTGTTATAAGTTAGTATGTATTTATTGCATTTGTCGTTTATTTCGCAAATTGTAATGTATTTCATTTATATAAATTGGTTATTATTTTTTTAATTGAAAGCTCATAACCCCAGCGCAATTTTTTCTTTGTGAATATTTGAATAAGAAAATAATTCATATTAAAATCTATAATGGTGGCATGAGAAGTTCATACGAAAAAGAATCAAATTGATATAATTGAAATAAAAACAGTTTTCTAAATACAACTACGATTCTGTTCTTGTATAACGCATTTGAAAAAACATAATTTTTTTAATCGGGAACCTTTGTAATTATACTTTTTAAATTATGTTAAAACAATCAAAAGAACTTATAAAAAAGAGAAAAAAAGACACTGACCCTATTTGCTTTATTGAAAGATAATTGTTAATTATTAGTCATTTAAATAATCAGTCCATGTTATTGTTCTGTATTATAAGAGTATAATAAGATTATTAATGCACTGTAAAAAATGACCAATGTTTCTTATTTTATGAAAATATGCTATAACCACGAACGGAAATATAATATAATCTTCTGAGTTATCCGAAATTTCAAGTAGCATGTTACATTGTCTTTTGAATCCCCAGAAACGATTACATTTTCAAAATTTAAAGAATAATTTATAAAAACAAAAAAATTTTAGCAGCCCGAATTTTTCAGAAACGTTTCCGAAGGGTTTTTATAGTGTATTAATTAGTGTCCTCAGGCTGGGATACCTGTTTTTCGAATGCTATCAATTCTGAAGTAAACATTTTCATGCTCAAAAAAATGTTTAACAGACAAACATGCAAAATTAACAGCGTTAACAATAACATTAAAATTAAGATTATTTCTTTACTCTTCCATGTATAAATTAACTTATGTGGCTGAAAACGTGTACTTGAGAATGGATAACATTCGAAAAACCGGTATTCCAGCCTGAGGACACAAATTAATACACTATAAAAACCATTCGGAAATGTTTCTGAAAAATTCGGGCAGCTAAAAATAATTTGTTTTTATAAATTAGTCTTTAAATTTTAAAAATGTATTCGTTTCTGGGGATTCAAAAGACAATCTAACATGCTATTTGAAATTTCGGATAACTCAGACGATTATATTATATTTTCGTTCGTGGTTATAGCATATTTTCATAAAATAAGAAACATTGGTCATTTTTAACAGTGTGTATAAAATAATTTTTTAAACAAATTATCATATATAACGCACACGATAATAAATTGGCGGCAGTAAGTTTAGGACAGTTGTTTGTTGGGGCGCTAAGGTAATATTTTTCACAAAAGCTGAACAGACAAGGAATTTCGTTTAAATTGGATTCCGATCCACTACAAAAATTCATGCCTAATTGGGATTCGAATCAAGCATCATAAAAACTAGACAAGCAGGTGATCGCCACTGTAAAAGAAAATAGACATTTATTAATTTAGGGAATTGTAATATAACCACAAAACAAAATATGAAATCACTTTTCCGACACTTTACTCACAATTTCGAAAAGCATTCTTTATCTTTACAAACCTCCGAAAATAATATATTTTCGATGTTTAAAAAAGCACTTAAAAAAATGTTTTGCTGCCACTGATTTTCGAAAGTGCTTCCGATTATTTTTTTTTTAGAGTGCATTAATCAGTTTTCTCAACCTGAAATATAGATTTTTCGAGTGCTATCAGCTCACAAGTAAACATTTTCATGTTCAACAAACACGTTTCACAGACAAACATTATAAAGTAACAACATTAACATTAACATTAATATTATTTTGAAACTCTTTTGTATACAAATTCAGCTACACAGCTGCAAATGTTTAGTTTAGAATTGATAGAATCCTAAAAAAAACGATATACCAGCTTGTCAAAAATTATTAATAAATTATAAACATTATTCGAGAATGTTTCCGAAAATCAGTGGCAGCAAAAAAAAATATTTTTATGAGCACTTTTTTAAATATCGAAAACATATTGATTGCTAAAGATTCTAAAGATTCAGAGCTCAGTAACTTGGAAGTGGTTACAGTATATTTTTGTACGTGATGGCTATATTATATTTGTATAGATTAAGAAACATTTGTCTGTTTAAAAGTGTTAGGACAACAAATTTTCCTCGAAGCAAATTTGTGTCATTTACCCACATATGTAATCTTCTTCTTATTCAAATAGCATAAAGTGTCTGCAATGAATGTTTTTCTCTCTTTAGAACTGTTGTGTGAAAATATTTATCAATACTTTAAATATTACCTAATATTTGCTCACCATACACAAACTACTGGGTGTAAAATACAATTATTTATCTTATTTTACTTACTAGATCTATTTTTGCAGACATATAGCATAATTTTTATTTGTTGTTTTCTATGAATTTCTGAAAGCATGTGTGGTATTTTTCTAGCTGTCGAAAATAATGAATAAAATTCCTTGTATAATCAATGCTCCCTAGATGTTGGAGAAAGCCGTGACACCCTTTTTCTGTTACCCTAACGTCACGAGAAGCTGGAGCGAACAGTAAACATTCCTAAAACTTCATGTTTCGCTTGCATTAGCTTCGCTTGTGGAGTGAATGATTATTATTAAAGTTGAAGTTTTTATAATACACTGTATAAAAATTCTGTAATTTTTGCAGAAAAATATTCTAATTTTACAGGAAAAAATCTGTTTAAAAAAAAAAAAACAGTTTGTTCTGTAAAAAAAACTTGGATTTTGTAATTTTTTCAGAAAAAAAATCTATATTTTTTACAGAAAAAACTGTTTTAATGAAAATATACAGATATTTTATGTAAATTAAACGGTTTTCCACTGACGCCAAAATTGACAGTTTTTTTCTGTCAATTTGAGAGATTTTTTTTTTACAGTGTATGAAGTATATATACATGAAATATGGTACTTTTGTTGCGTCGAATTGTAGAATGACAATTATCAAAGTACTTCAAAAATTCTCTCATCATTAGCAGAAAAAGCTCTATAGTCCAGGAATAGCAGTCCTACAACTCTTCATGTATTAAATGTTTCAGGTCCTTAGTTTTTTATTCGACATATTAAAGATTTAAATAAATCCAGTACAGACTGTCAAAGATATAGAATTGCAGCTCTATTGAATTTTGCATAAAAAACAATTTTTTTTTCAGCTATAGTGAGTGATAATTAAATTACCAGCAAAGCTATGGATTATTTTGCTTAACTTTAATTTTTAAACATAGTTTTGCAGCACCCATCTGAAAAAGATAAAGCCACTTTTTAAAATAAATGATTAGTCATTTTAAATTGTTTCTGAACTGGGTGTTAAATAAACATATAATTTTCCCAATTTATACATCAGAACTGTGTCGAAATTTATTATTTTAATTCTAACTGAAAATCAATTTTGGCATATACTGTTTTTGTAATGATAGTTTTGCATGTTTGTTTTTGTTGCTCATAACATTTGTTACAAAGTAATAAAAGCTACACTTTATTCTACATTCTTGTACTTATTTCACAAGAGTATTATGATTTACCTGGAAATGTTTACCATGTATATTTTAATAATTCCTCAAAATGAATTATTTTTTCAAGCAAAAGTTAGTTAATGACGTTTTTTGTAAATATAATTGAACTAACAATTTTAACAATCGCTAGAAAGTCAAAACATTTCTTAAGCACTTGAATTGAAATATTATGTACAGTTACCTTAACAATCAAAATACTAATAGGAACAGAAATGACAAAGACATAAGTACTATTATACAACATATTATATATTATATTGTATATATTTTTTCGCCAAAAAGAAATTATTAAACTGTAACAGCCATGATTGTAACTGTTTGACGAATAATTAAATAAAAAATTATATTGACTTAATATAATTCCTTTTGAAAAACCATTTGCTTTGTACTATGGTGTTTTATTAATATGATTTAATGAACTATAGAATTTCTTCCTTAACTGATTTAAAATAAGTTAAAAGTATTTTAAAATAAGCATTTTCATTTATGAGATTTTCTTAATATGCTTTGCTTACTATTGATGTTCTTATTAAAATACTATAATAAATTATTTTATTTATAGAATTGTCGTGTTGAATTAAAAGAATGTAATAAGTTACAAAATTTCTCCCTTTAACAGACATAAAAATAAATTAAAATGGTTTTTAAATAAATAGTAAGCCTGTGGAATCAACAAAATAAATTTTACAAATGATGCCGTGCAAGAAATGTTTGAATTATCAAGCGTTGGATGTTCCCTAAAAAATACTTTTAATGATTATTTCATATACAAACATTTTATCCACATTTTAAATCCACATTGTCAAATATACACAGCTGTTAAGAAAAATATACACAGTTAAAACCTGCAAAAAAATAATTGCAAGAAATTGGAGAAGTATTTCGCTATATGCAGTTTTATGCTTTAGCTAATATAATTATTGCATGATCGGGATCATGAAATTTTTTTTTTTTTTTTTTTTTTTGCAAATTTTAATGAAGTTTCCTTACTGTCCTACAATAAGCCCTTTTTTAAATGTACATAACATATAATTACTCATTTTTATTTCTTAAATATTATACTACATATGTGCGTGTGTATATTTGTGTATGCGCGTACATTCTACAAAGAAGTTTAAATAAGCAAAATCAACACATTTATAGTACAATCCTATATTTTTAATTTGTTTATACAAAAATGTAGTATTGTTAAATATATAAACTTTTAGTTTTTCATACTTTTTTTTTGTTTAGACGTTCGGCCGCCGCCGTGGGAAACCACGAGTCGTCGAGAGAACTCGGCATGTGGCCTACACTCTCAGAAGTAAAGCACTCAATTATGATGATTTGGCAATCCTTAGGCCTTATTTCGTTATTTTTGACTCACTGGCAAAAATAAAACTCTCACTTTTGACGATTCAGCAATTCTTGATAAATGTTTCATCATTTTTGACAATCATTTCGTCTCAAAATTAAGTGATTTTTAATGAAATAGAAAATCTAAAATATTTTACGAAAATATTTCCCCATTCACGGCCAGATTATTTTTGTTGTTACAAAATCGTTCAAAAAAATAATAATGATAATAACACGAAAATTCCAAATTTACAATACATTAATGAAAACAGAAACAAAAATATTTCATCCTTGGGGACCGCTATAACACGAAAGTACCAAATTTCTACTTTATTTTTATATCTGATAATTTGCGTCTATCCTTTTTATAACTTTATTTAAGAAATATATTCATATAACAATGTAATTTAAATTATGCATAACTGATCCCATTCTCCTCTATAAACAGTAACGTGTTAAAATCTTATCATTTAAAATTGATGAACTCTCCGAAATATGCACTTCAAAATGTATTATTTCTGACCAACAAATTATCTATACCATATTCTAATCATTTGTTGAACAAAGGAAATTTCTCAAATAAATTATATTAATCAACCCATATTTTAATTATTTATTAACCATAGAAAAGCCATAATTATCTAGCCTCATTAATTAAAACATGCAGAAATTATAACAGCACAGATAAAAATACAATCTACCTTCTAAAAATATAAACACACAGCAGCAGCTGTTAGATACATTTAAAATCAAATTTACGCAAGTTCCGCTGGCGCAGTGGTCTCGCGCAGTAGTCTACTACACCAAAGGTCGAACGTTCGTATCCCGTTGAAGACTTGAGAAACGCAACCTTATTTCCCCCCCTGTCAATTAGAGATGCTTCTAAAATTGTCAAGAGATGGCGCCACCTGCCTTTTTTTAACACTTTCGAACAAGCAGTTTGACGAAATGAATTTCCTCGAATTTTCGAGGATACAAATTTACTCGATTTGACGAATTATTCGCTCGGAGCATTTCCCAGGAAACAGTTTCGTCAAAAACGAAGAAAATTTCGTGGAATTTGAGTATCCATTTCTAACAGTGTAGCGACCACAGTTCCTCTTATGGGGTTCTGGCGACGAATGTCGTCGGGGGGTTTCCGGCGATTCATCGAGTGTCCACGTGGAGGTCTCCTGATTTTGGGATCCTCCGTGTGCAGTAGCGACCTATCTCGTCGCTCACTTGGGTAAAAATGGTTCGGGGGGGATTAATCCGCAGGTGGCGGCCCCGCCCGGTCGCAGCGCCGTGGGAACCAGCTCCTACTAGTGCGTTAAAAGTCCCCCAGGACTTCCGTGCGACAGTCGCTCCTCAGGCGCCAGGTGTCGAAGCTTAGTTTTACCATATGCGTATTTATTTACGTCAACCGTTTAATACGTTTGCATTTATTTCATCTATTTGAATGCCACTAGTAATTAGTTTAATCTCTAAATAGTAATAGCTTTAACTAAACTGTCCTACATATGTTTGAACTTTTTTGTGATTTGATAACATTCATATTTTTACAAATATGCAAAGAAAAATGTTTAATTTAAATTTATAATATTCAAGTAATTTGCAGCTTTTCTATATAATCAATTACTATTTTAGTTGGCAGTATACTATTTATATATATAAAAAAAAAAAATACAATAATTTAAATTTGGAAAAAAATATTAATCATTATAATTTTAAATTTTTAAAAATATACTTTTTTTAAATTCTAAAATCTATAAAATTCATTTGTTATGATTATATTAAATTAGTTTAGAAAATTATTTATTTGTGATAAAAAACAAAAGATTATTTTCATTTAAAACCTTTTTTTTTTTTTTTTTTAATATATATATGGTGCATCAGCAAATTTGAAAGAACTTCCAATTCCATTATCAAAGTGTTTTATTCTTTTTTGTTTTATCAGCATTTTATAGCGGTTTATTTTCAAAATATTAATTACTACCAAGTAAAAAAGTACGACGTGAAAAGACAAACAATTACTCTAAATTGATCAAATTTAAAATAAGTGATTTTCTTAAATATATTTTCTTAACATTTTAATATAATTACCTAATACATTATAATGCAATATAATAATAATTTTAATATTATGTAATTAATTATAATTATAATTTAATATAAATTATATAATTATAAATATCATTTAATATAGTATACTTTTAGTATAATGTAATATTATTTTTAAATATTATTATGATTGTACAATACCTCATATTTATTTTCCTTTTAATTGGATGAATTTCCTTTAGTACATCAGCACGTTTATTTTATACTGTAGTTAAACACAGTAATATATATTTTTACGAAAATAAAATAAAATATTAGAAGATTATATTATTCTTATTAAAATAACACTTTTATTTCAATATTAGTCGTCGTAAATTTTTTATATGTGTTTTTTTAATAAACAAAATATTCTTTTTTAAAAAAAAATACTTAAATACTGTTTCCTAATTCTTCTTTACGTTACCATTCTTTAAATACAAAAAAATATATATAATAATTATCCAAAAACTTATTCTAATGAATAGGAATTTATTTTTTCTGTATCATTAACCAAATGCATTTCCATACTAAACATATCTAAACATATAAGTGCCAACAAATATCCATCTTATTACTAAAGTTACTCTTTTTATTCATTATTTTAATAACGACATACATTTTAATTGGGTTTTTTAGCCCTTTTCATTATCCGATGACTTGTGCAGTCCTAATTAATTAGAAAAGAAAAATATGACATTAATCACAATTACATTCCTTTATAAAAACTTTTAAGAAAATACAATTTTATTTTCTATTTTGTTAAATTGCAGAAGAATTATTTAAGTATTTTTCGCACTTAAAAGTTGTGGGGATAGTAGTCGGAAACGATATCCTTAAGGATAATATTTAATTTAATAATAATTAAAATAAATTTTTAAGCATAATATTTAATATATCATAAATTATGATAATGAAATACGTACAAATTACCCTTCAATAATATGCGTCTATGTGAGAAATATCTGAGACACACATTCCTACTATCCTATTATTTTTATATAGATTTTATACAAAAAAATTGTAAACAAAATATAAATTATATTTGGAAAATCTTTATCAGTGCATTAATAAATTAATGTAAAATAATAATAATATATATTTTTTTTTTTACGATCTAAATGTACTGCGTTATAATACTTTGATTATTTTGAACTTCGGGATTTTCTGCAACTGAAATCGAAAATGAAAATTTATAGAATACTTCTATCATAAATCTAGAATATTACGCTTGTATTAAATAATTTTTTATTTATATTTTAATCATCTTCTTTTTGACGTGAATTTTTTTAAACCTCATCAAAACATACAAATACCAGGACAAAAAAATGGACCATAATGAAAACGCCGATATCATCTTGCCTTAATAATTTCTTACCTATTAGCCTCAGAGACATAAGTTCAGTTTATACATGTTTTAACATATATAGTCAGCTCACTAATTTCAAAATTATTAAAATTTGCTATTTAAGTTTTTCAAAATATTTAAAAAAAAAATAAACAAAATATTCTTATTAAAAGAAGAAACGTTGTTAAATAATTTTCTTTTACTCTTCTATAAGTATCCATACTTTAAATACAAAAAAAACTAATTATCCGTAAAATGATTCTAATGAGTAAGAAATTATTTTTTTTTTCTATTTAATTAACCAAATGTATTTACATATTAAACATAAGTAAATATATAAACTCAAACAAATATCTCTTTAATTATTAATGTTACTCATTTTTTTCCTTATTTTGTGAATGGAATTCATTTTCATTGTGTTTGATGAGCCTTTTTCTTTATTCTAAGACTTCTCCAGTCCATAATAATTAGAAAAGAAAAAACATGCGTGAACCTCAATTACATACCATTTTAAAAAGAATGTTAAGAAAATACATAATATTTTACTATTTTGTATAAAGACAGAAGGTTTATTTAAGTATTTTTTTCTCTTAAAAGTTTCTGGGAATATCTTCAGGAAAATATATCTTAAAGAATATTTTTCAATATCTCATGAATTATAATACAGAAGTACAATTTAGTTATGTACTGATTAAAGATAAAAAAAAACATATCGTGGAGATAATTTTTTATATTTAATAATTTGTAGTACTGAAAGAGAATTTAGTTATAATTTATATCTATTTAGATTTTATATAGATTTTAGCAAGTAAAATTGAAAACAAAATATAAATTTTATTTAGGAAAGGTTCGTCCATGAATAAATAAGTACAATATTATAAATTTCATTTTTGTACGATCAAAATATGTTGACATTAAATATTACGACATTAAATATTAGGAATTTTTATGGATTTCTTCACACTAAAATAAGAAAATAGCGTTTTTAAAATGTTCTATAAAATTTCTAGAATATTATAATTTATTAAGTATCTTTTTTAATCTCTTTTTTTTTTCAATGTAATATTAATGCGTGGATAAAAGACGTTCACTCTAAGGCCTAAAAGGAATTGTATCGTACAATCAATAAAGTATTACTGATTAATAATATTTTTTAAAATTATTTTTGACGTGGTTAGACATGTGAAAAAAAAGTAATGACTGCAATCTTCCTCTAACCTAGTATTTAAAACATACTATTGAAAAATACTATTCTTTACAAATTAACGCATCTGAGTGATTCTACACTCCGCAATATGGATATGCATTTCTTTTGTTTAAAGTTACGGTAGAGTCCACACAATACATGGTGTTTCAAAAAGATTTATACACAATTTAATTTAATATAACGTTGCAGATTGAAACAATCCGGAACAACACCAATGAGAGTGTAGATTAATTCTGGAAAGTAATTTTCGAATGTAGGCACTTTTGATATAATTTTTCTATTCTTAAATTATTGTATTATTGATACAATTAATATAATACCAGCTAGAAAAGAAGAAATGCTATAGACATTGAAAGATCTACATCACCAAATGTTTGCCGAACAGCACTGCTTGCTGGTTTGTGGATGACCACTGTCTTCTTGAACATTGCTTGTAAATAATTTGAACACTCTCTACTGTCCCAATCTTTGTCTGATTATTTTAAATAGTGGACGGTGACAAATTTCAAATCCTTTTCTTTATTTTCATAGTACTTAAGATCTGTTTTCCAATTTCCAGTATCATTTCAGGATTATTGGCAAATATTTTGTACATACATATTGTCGTAACACCCTGAAAAATTAAGCAACTTTTGAAATGTAGCCACTTTTGTTATATTTTTTTCAATTCTTAAATAATTGTATTATTTATATAATTAATATGATACCAACTAAAAAAGAAGGAATGCGATAAACATGGAATGTCCTCCATCACCAGCCACTTGACGAACTTGACGAACAGATTTGTTTACCTCTCTTCATTTGCTGGTTTGCGGATGATCGCAGTCTTCCCGAACGTTCCTTTGCATCAATTTGAAGAGTTGTATCTGCTGCAATCCTATCTCTAATTCGTGCTATTTTAGGTCGTGGAAGGGAACTTCTTTTCAAACTCTTTATTAAATAGTCTTCAGCAATTTAGATACGTTTACGAACTTACAGTAACATTTTAGGGTAACTTTCCTTCACTCATTTGTGATGTTCAAGACATTATTTCATTATTTTCAGTTTAACCTGAGAGGAAAAATAACATACCAGTTATTAGCAAAAAAATTGTGTACAAACTTTTTGAAACACCCTGAAAATATTTTGTACAAACATTTGTTTAATTTGCTTAAACGTGCTAATTACATCATATCGTGTTTCTTAAAAACAAGTACATTTATGCAGACAGTTATTTTATAAAGTTACAAAGCACAAATATTATTAAAAGCATTATGCGTTTTGAACTTTTTCAAAGCCCCTGATTGATAATGTAAAATTAAAAACACAAAATCACGAGAGATGATAATACAATTTACAGAAGACACCATGTGTCAAAAACGGTTCAAAAAATGGGGGGAAGTCAAATTCAACGTTTATGGGAGCCGTATTTTCTTGGTGGCTTGGTTCACGAAATCAGCAAAATCTCCAAATAATAAAACCAGCTCGGTTCTAGCTGAATATACAAATTATTTTTGATTCAGACGTCCACACCCTCCTTGACTTATTTTTTTTTAAACTGTTTTTGACCCATGCTCTCTTCTCTAAGTTGTTTTATGATTTCTCGTGATCTTGTGTTTTTAATTTTACATTACTATCATATATCTGGAAAAGTCCGAAACATATAATATTGTTTTTAATAAATATTTGTGATTTTAAAGTTTGTCATTTAATTATCTAGTTAAATGTACTTGTTTATAATTAATAATGAACAGACGTAACATCTTTGTAAACTTTAAATATCGGTTTTCATTTGTAAACAACAAAATTTCGTACAAAGAAATGGGTGAATAAGAATTCACAAAGTATTTATTCATGCTTGGCTTTCTAAATAGGCATTTTTTCACACACGCAGTATATGAATAATACAGTTAAAAGAAAAAAAATAGAACTTATGTAATGCTCTTGCAGTCAATTTCTATAAACTTTAACTTCCTTAACAGTTTTCATGCAAATTAGTTTTCCATAAACAGTTTCAGACGAAAACACTTTCGCTCAAACTTCCTCCCAAAACATTTACTCTATTAAACAGGACAAAATGTTTTTATAATTTCATGATGATATATTATTTTCTATTAAAATTCTGTTTTCTTTAAAATATTTTCCGAAATTTTACATTTTAATGATTTTACAAGAAAATGTAATTTAAAACTTTACATTTTTATCATATATATTTTTATCAAGTTAAGTGGACTACAAAAGTTTGTGAAAAAAATGAGCTTCTTTAGAAAGACACAGAAAGTAAAAAAGTAAAAAAAATTGGAAGCTTGAATGAATACACACTGTAATTCAATTTAAATATTTTAATACAAAAAATTGCCGAAATTTTAATGGTTCAAAGTTAGCGTTGGAGCAGATATTTGTCTTAAATATTCAAAGCTAAAATAAAGTAAATAAAAAAAATTCTTTCTTTAGTACGATGTAAAATTTAGGTCTGAAATTTATTAAGTACCTTGTTTCTAATTTTCTTTTACGAACAATTCGTTTTCGCAAACTTCTAAAAGGAATATATAATGCGCCACAGAAAATGCTACAGAAGGTTATTCGCTCTTTAATATTAAAGTACATTACACAGAATACTATACATTTTTTTCTGAAAATCCTTTGATATATTTGGTTGAATAGAAAATAAGATTTCTTTAGCTGCAGATAAATAATATTGTACTATATTTTATTTAAGCATGCGTTTTATATGAGTGACGGCAACATAAAATTAATTCTAATTTCCTTAAATCAAAAGCACTGAATGTGCATATTTGTACATTTCTAGAAATATATACTTTTTTATATTACAATTACATCTAAAACTATAACATTTAGAAAGTAAATTATTTGCATGACAACCTTTTGTATTGAAACTTCATTTCATAAAATAATTAATATCTATAATATGAAAATCTGAACAGAAAATAAATTGCGTATTCATGCATTTTTACATAGGAGTGCAAATGCTATTGCACCATGATCTGAAAATTTATAAAACTAGTACGAACGCACCTCGTTTGTCACGTTTGACGTACAGTTTCCAACTTGTTGAATAATAATGTAAGCCATAAAAAACATTTCCCTCAAATACACATCATTTGAACTGGCAAAAAATAAAGTCATTTAAATAAAAATGTACTATTATATCGGAATTTTTATACTTAATAAAGATAAGCCCGGATACAGTTCTGTTGAGACATATTTTTGATAAACAAGGTACAACGACTGATATTTGAATTTCTTTGCTATTTATGTCGTATCCCGATCCCAACAAAATAACTTTAAATATACCTAAATTCAGTGTTGAATAAATTTACATATTTGAACGAATATCTTTCCAAAAGAACCTAATAATGGGAGATACACTGCCCTCGGCAGATAAAAAAAGGTTTTCTTCCTACTTTTTTTTAGATCGGGCCATTTAATATATATATATAGATATAAAATAGTTCTTATTGTCAAACAATATTTATGAGATATAGATATAATATATTCGAAGCCTATGTATAATTCATGTGTTTAAATATTGATATTTAGTTGTAAAGAGCAGTGTTTTTTCTTCTCACATTTCTTTTTCTTTCATATCGGAATTCTTTGGTAATTTTTTTATAATCAAACTTATTATTTTACCCATAAATCTCATTAATTCTGAACTAAAATTTTACTAAAACAACAGCTAAAAGGTTAGTATGAAAAATTTAGAGCAATAGCGCAAAAGTAAGTTTACTGTTAAGTGTAAATAAGTGTGTTCAATGTTAGAGAATTTTCTTATCAAACTGATTAATTTCCCCATAAATCTCATAATTTCTTAAGCAAATTTATACTTGATCATTAGCTAATGAGTTAGTATATTGTATTAAAATTTCAGTGCGTTTGTATAAATCTAAGTGTATTTTTTTTTTTCAATCCAAAATGTACGCTATGATAATGCTATGGGAAATGCGTGAGGAAAAAACAAAATTCACCAAATGGGACTTTTAGAAATGATTCTTTAGAATTAATAGTCGTATTTTGTTAAACGGAATGCACCGTTGGAAATAAAGTTGAACGCACGTGTTGTTTGGTATTTTCTTTTTACTGGATTTTTTTTTCCCGAGCCATTGCGTAATTTTGAAATATGCCAATAAAAGAAGGAGTTTGTCGTATACATTAGATGTTTAAAATATAGCGTTATTATCCAAACTCTATGAAATTATTATTAGTAAAATATTAATGTTTTCGTAGTCTTTAAAACTTTCTCAATATATATATATATATATATATATATTGTGGCAAAAGTACTTGGAATAAGACATTTTTTGTTTTAGGTAGCTTTCAATACTAAAAAGTATAAAGCTACCTATTGCAGCCGTTCGGAGGAAAGCAGTTCCGGAAAATTTCGATATATTTTCACCGATCATGACCCCCAGACCCCAAAACCACCCTCCGCTCAAATGTTGATTTATATATATAGATATATCCATATATATATATATATATATCTGACCTATGTCATACGATAACGCTCGTTTTTATAAATCGATTTTGATGAAACTAATTGTGTGTATTAAGCTCACCAATGTCTCGACCGAGTTCGTTGGCCAGCTTGGTCCGCTATTTTGTTTCAAGATGGCGGCCATTTAAAAATTTAAAACTAAAATAAATATACAAAATTTAAAAATTAAAATTTATTTTTTAATTACGTGTTAGGCCTTCATACAAGGATTCCAGAGCATTTTTTTGGTTTACCTCTATCTGAAAAAATGGCTGAGATAGAGCAGTTTGAAATTCTAGGGTGGCTGACATTTTGAAACAAAACAGCACATTAACGCCATTACTTGCAAATTATTTTCTTTCATTGTTGTAATAATTTTCCCAATCATACGCATAAAACTATATATTCATATCCGTTAGTGCCAAAATTGGCGACATTGGCGACAAAATTGACAAAATTGGCGACATTTGGCGAAATATCGCCAAATTTGCGACCAAAATAAGTCTTCCTAAATGAAGCCAATTTGGCTATTGCTCAATAATTTGGCGAATTTCTTATTCAAATTCAGTATTAACGAATCTTTTGTAAACGTTTCTTTGCATTTTAACTTGCTGTTTTCGTGTAATATTAGCTAAAATTTTAAAACGAAGATATAGGAAAGCTACCTTTTCCTCCCGGTACAGGCCGGAAGGACTTTTTCATTTCGGCTTTTTCAGTAGTTAAAAAAAATAGTTCTTATTGTCGTAACTCTTTGAAATGTTTATCTGTTAGGAATATGACAGTTTTGCAGCTCGTGTAAATGTGCAGTGAAAAAATTTGCATATGTAGTGGTGAAAACATGTGCTGAAGCCACCAGTGTGTTCGCGTTCTAAACAAAAATTTCGCAGATTTTTTTTTTTTTTTTTTTTTTTTTCTGTAATACTTGTAGTCGTTTGAACGTTTTGAGACTTTGTCTAGAAGAAGACCAAAGAAGCGGACTAAGTTCCGTGCGTTTGGTAATAAAATAGCATAGAGTAGTGCGCTTTTGTTTATGACGCTATATTTGTTTCAGATGATGGCGAACTTGATGTAAAGCGAGACATTTGCATTTGTATAAACATTGCGCGAAAGCGTTGCATTTCTGTATTAATTCATCTAAGTCTTGTCAGAAGAGTTAGTGCAATACTGCAAGTCTGCAATTACTCTCTAACGATCTAAAGAATGAGAAATATCTGATTATTTCATTATATATTTATTCTGACCTCTTATTTATATATCACAATTCGATTAAAACATGTAATAAGTAGGAAGCCGGTGACACCGAAAGCCCCGTTGTCGCGAAATTGAAATATGTTTATGTAAATCGATAATAAAAAGTCACACGAACAAAATGAGCTAGGTATGACTATGTTTAAGAAGCCGAAAATATATTTAATTAAATTAATTATTATTAAAAAGCTATAATACCATTATCACGGATACTGATCACACTTAGAAAGCCTTTTATAGAAAAAATTGTGTTCTTTTATAAAAACCTTGTATGGCAAGCTTTATTCCGCTAAAAAATCTGTCACACCTATTTTAAATAGGCGGCCGGTGATAAAATTTCAATTGGGTTTTACTTTCAATTTTTACCGGTGGCTACTTTATTTCGCGTCTCGACGCTGGTCAAATGTTGGCAAAGGCATATAGGTATGTTTGACGGACGTTTGACAGACGTTTGACGGACGCACGGCCACCTTCTTCACGAATTCTGGCGGCGTTCTAATAAAGTTTGCCATACCACGTTTTTCTAAAACAGCACATTTTTTTTTGTGTGTAAAATGCTCTAAGAGTGATCAATTACTAAGAGTGATCAATTACCGTTATCTGCGATAACGGTAAAACATTAAAGCTTTTTAATAATAATTATATAAGTATAAATTTTTTCGGCTTGTCAAACCTAGTCATACCTGGCTCATTTTGTTCGTATGACATTTTACTAACGATTTACATAAAAAATTTCAATTCCGCAATCACGGGTCTTTCGATGACACCTGCTCTAGGTCTATAAGAGCATTTGTTTATGTTTACATAGTAGGACATTTTTTCAAAAAATGCACTCTACATTTCTCAATAAATACACTCTATATTTCTTCCTTTATTTAACTGTTTATTTCTATCTCTTATCGTCTAACTTTTATCTAATATTCATGTTGTATTAGAAATATAATAAAATACAATATATGTTACTGATATAATACATTAATTATATCGCCCCTATATATATTTATTTCATAATTAAAACTCTGTCAATTAATAACTATTCAAAAGAAATTTACTTTCACAATTATTCATAATTACTTTAATTTTTTATAATCAATGTAGTATCTACAAGCAGTAAATAATTATTTAAATTTTTAAATCGCGTTGTGACCTTAAATATGCCTAAAAGTGTGCTTTTTCTGGAATCTTTATAGACACGTTTATTGTTGTTAAAAAAAAACATTCTAACGTTTTTACATTTTTATTAAAATTCATATTAAAATTCTTTTTTAAACTAAATTTTCTGGAAGTTATAAAAAGGTTTTTCTCCATTATGTAATTTAAATTTCAAATTTGTGCTTAATTTTTTTTTCTATTTACCTCGAAAATAAGACTAAAGAACATTTAAATTAAAAAGTCAAAAAACTTAGGACATTTAAATAGGAAGCGGTTAAAATAAGATTTATATTAAACAGATACGCAATGTGGTTTAACTTTCGCATTTTTAAAACATAAAACGAGATTTTGGGCGGAGAATTTCGCTTCAATTTTCCAAACTATAGTAATTTAAATTCAAATGCTCCTTTTCTTTTTTTAGTATCAGGTAATAGATTGACATGAAATTTATTGAGTACAGTGCTTGTAATTTTCTTTTATAAGGATTTGTTTTCAAACTTTTTAGAAAAAATACATAATGTGACACACAAAATTCTCTTATAAATGTCGTATAAACTAATGTAATTTTTTTTTCAAATGTATGTTTTATTCATAAATTTAAACTCAAGAGTTTATTGAAAGTGATTATTTTTTGCATGATTATTTTTTCACGTCTACTGATATTTCCCAACAGTACTTGTAAATATACAGGGTATTTAGAATTGAGTTGTAAAATTCAGAAAAAAATACAAGTCATATGAGTGTGAAAATGTATGATTATGCTCCTCTTTCGTATGCTCCAAGTTTCATATAAATATACAGGGTGTCCGAGACAAAACACCCTAATTTTAAACACTTATACTGAAGCTAATAAATGACCTTGGCAATTTTATTATGTGGTGCATGGTAGTTTATATGTAGAAATTTACATTATGTAATAGCAGTAATTTTTATTTCAGGTGCTGAACATGGGAAAAATTAAAAAGTGAAAAATAACAACGAATTCAGAAAAAGCACAAACCGTGTGGTGTATGCAGAATTGGTGTCCGTTGGCAGGATGGAGCACCTCCACACTAACATTTGGGAGAACGGAACACAATGACTGCCGAATTACCAAAATGGTGAATTGGGAGAGGTGGTCCAATTTTCTGGCCATCCTCATTAGACATCCTCCATGCCACTTGTGGTGCACCATATAAAAATGTTGTGATTGCCCAAATAAAACTCCATAAATATGTCTATCCACTGTTGTTTCTATCTTATCTACCTTCTCACTGACAAGCTCGTGTTAATATTTTCCCTAAGCTCCAGGTTTCACTGCAATATAAACATTATTTAAAGTAATAAAATTATATTGATTTAATGCGTAATGCGCTGAGCAATGAATAATATTCTTTAAGGATCGCATTCATATTTGTAATTAATTTTTTTATATTCAATGTTGAAAAATTAGTTTTTCTTAGCATATAAAACAAAATTCAGAGAAAACATCATTACAGATTTGCCCAATGCAACGATTACATATTATATTACAGACTGTTCAAATTAGGACGTTTCATCTCGGACACCCTAAACTTTTGTTGGAAAGGTACTGCTGGTTATCCAGTTTCAATATCATTAATATCATCTATCTGTTTTTTCGTATCTTTTCTAATTCATAGGTTATATCATCCGTAGATATAGACCAATCATCAGAATATATGAATACGGTGCTAAAGTACAAAGTACAAGTCTGTATTTCTAAATTACTCGTCCTATAATGTATAGTTTCTTTTCAGACACACGTAGTTTATATATATATATATACATATATAAATATATATCATTATCTACTGAGCGCCAAAATAGGCAATATTTGGATAACTGGGATTTAAATTGAACGTGGATTAGGGTTTTGCATTAGTCGTGTAATGCGATTTTACAAAAAAAACCGATACGACTCGCGGTGTGTATCCGGTGATGTTTCCGCAGATTTTAAATCCTTTGATGTGCATACATATTCGTACAATCTTGAAATGCACCAAATTTATAAACTTTATTTCAAAAAGTAAAAGCTTTTCTTCACGTACTTAATAAAATAAAATAAAATCATATAAAAAATCTGATGCAAATGTGTCATTTAGGAATTACAATTAAGTGGTCCAAAAATGAATCACCACCCTTCAAAGGGTTAATTAGTTGTGGTTTGTGTTCGCAGTGGCAGTGAATTGACTCGAATGGTTTCGTGATCAGGCTGGTTTCAATTAAGGTTTTTACTTTTAGATGTCTTGTTTTGTTAACCATTTTCCAAAAGGATTATCACAATATTTTTTTCACATGAAAAGGGTTCTGGATTCAACAAGTTTGCGATCTGCAGGATAAGAGAGTTTTTGAGTAATTTTAACAGCAGCAATTTTTTTTTCACGGATCCAGTTTGGACAAGAGCGAGAGTATGCTGTATGGCAGCCTTTACAGCTAGTGCAGCGTTCTGAGTTTTTGCAAGCTTTACCATCGTGGCCTACTTCTGCACAGCGTGCACAGGTAACGAAACCGCGACATGTAGTTGTAGTATGATCATTTAAAATAACGGAGTTAGTTAGGAATATAAAACCGGACAGGACAGCTCAGCAAGTAGTTTTAATTCTAGCTGATAAACAAGGGCTATTGAAAGTCATAACACTGTGCTTGTCGGGAAATCCTTGCTCATTCTGAAGGAAGATACACGATGAGATTATGGAATGTATCTATGATATTTTGATCTTTTAAATTCTGTAGAAATTATTCCTTTGTAGAGAATAAAAGTTCTGTTTCGGATATTATACTACAGCTTCTATTTAGAGTTTGATATACATGAAAAGAAACAGACAAAGAACCTAATTTTAGACAATTAGAGAGGAATTATGATTGGTTGGCTGAAGAAAACTCGTCAAACAAATCTCTAGACTGCAGTTTTGAAGGCAGTAACCATGGCTTAAAACAGATTGAAATATTTTTGTGATAAGAAATGGTGAAGTGTTTTCTCAAAAGAACTGTCAGAAAGGCTATAAGTGCATTTAATTAGAAAGAAGTGAGTGAATGGTTTTGTATAATTTGTGGCTCTCCACATGGGAAACAAATAGAAGAAAGTGAAGTTTTTCCATCCATAGTAGCAATAATAAAACAATTGAAATCCCGTTCGCACCACTCACTACAGAACAAGAGAATGCATATTCGTGGACTAGTGCTAACCATGTTCCTTACGTTCAAAAGACACTCCTATGATAGTCTTCAACCTTAACGAGATGACTAGTAAGTGACAGTTCACTTGATCACTTTTTAACGACAGTGATATTAATGAAGTGTTGCCACAAAATGACGGAAAGAAGTAGGTTTTAAATTTTCTTTTAAAATTACTTGTTTTATGTTTCAATTGTGCAGTATTACGATTAAAAACCGGTATATTTAATCGAAATCTAAAAAGAAAATGTATACTATAAAATTACATTCAACATTAAAATCACAATTCATTTAATCACATAAAAAAAAAACGTTGTTTTACAGATTTTGTGACATATTTCCATAATTCGCTTTGAAAAAAAAATAGTGTTCAATATCGATTTTATCAAAAGAATTTCACTTAAACTTCACTGCAAAAAGTTTTTTTTTTTTTTTCAAAATAAAAGATTCTTTCTTGTGTCAAAACATGGCAATACGTAGGTAAAACAATTCTCTAAAATTTACTTTTTTCAGAAAAAGAAATTTCTGACAAGTTCCAGAATATTTTAGAGCTTTCTTTTGTGAAACATTAAAATTTTTGAATATATTTGATGCATGTCACTCAAGTTAAGATCCGAAACTGTGTTTATCGCATATAAATATTTTGCAAACAATTCTTTTATAAACACGGATGGAATTAAATGGGAAGTTAAGCATTGTTTTTTTGTTTTCCCGGATAGTGTTGATTTTTCTAATATGGTTTGATTGTTTTATTTTAATATAGTACGTGTATTTATGGCCTCCGCCGTTTATTTGGCAAATGGAAATGTATTTAAAGTACACCAATTTGATTAAATTTTCTATATAAATGCTCACCAGTGTGCTTTATTTTTTGTATGTTTACATTTGAGTAATAAAACAAACCTATGACAGTATTTTGAGAGTTTCATTCCGAAAAATAATCAAATCGATATAATTGAAAACATAAAGTTTGCTAAATAAAGCTTTTTCAGTTCTTGTATAACACATTTAAATAAACTTTGTAATAAGGTCCCCAGTAAATATATTTTCTAAATTATTTTAAAACAATCAAAGTATTAAAAAAGAAAAAAATACTTGACTCTATCTCTTTTATGGCAGGATAATTTTTAAGTCTTACCATTTTAAAATCGGTCCAGGTTAATAATCAGTTTTATAAGATCATTATTGTGTAAAATATTTTTATTTTACCGTATTTCCTCCTACAGAAATTCCCACTCTTTTATAATGTACACCTTATTATTGAATAATCAAAGAAAATATCGCGTATAATGCGTACTATGATATAATAATTGCAAAAGTATGGGAACTGTTGTTTGTTGGGGGAGTTATACGGTCATATTTTTCACAAGTGGGATAAAAAGACCAGGAACATCTTTTAAAGCGGATTACGACTTGCTACACACATCAGGATTGCCTGTTTGGCTTTTTCTTTATTTCTAAATTTCGCATTCATACCAAAAATTTCCTACAATATTATTTTCTTTATTTAAGAGCCTACACTAGTCACGCGAAGAAACGCTCAAGCTAATATTAAGTCTATGGGAAGGTTCTTGCGCGATTTCTAGTTCGCATTTTAATATTTTTAAAGGATTTTTTTTGCATAGGATAGCTGAGGTCGATGCGTTTTTTCGCATGACTGATGTAGGCTCTTAATGACAGACATTTCGTGATTACTTAGAGTAAAAATTCTTCTTTCCGAATTTCCGGTAAAAATCGAAATTTTTGAATTAAGAAAAGGCCAACCTGGCACACATGCTAGCCTGATTGCGATTCTAAACCTTCACTTCTCATCTAGTAGCAAGCACATGACAACAAGACAAGCATGCGTGCTTGGGAAATTGGGAAAAAAAATCTGAAAAAATCCTGTTTCACAATTAAATTCTTCGAACCAAAATTGCCTCATTTAAGTATATTATCTCCTGTAGATTCAAATACCAAACGGTTTCTACAAGGAGTGCTTTTTACTAATAAAAACTTTTGTTTTTAAATATTTATCGTCACTTTAAACATTATCCCATAGTTGCTCATAATACTAAATGTATTTATTGTATAGCAAATGTAATTTTTTAACTTGTTTTACTTGCCACTTCAATATTCTTAGACTTGTAATATAATTGCGTTCAATAATTTAATGAAAATATGTGCGTATTTTTCTCTAGCTGTCGAAAATGATTAATAAACTTCCTCGTATAATAAACATTCTTTAATTAGGTAGAAACCATGATCCCCTTTTAATTCTATACTGAAGTCCCAAGAAGTAGATGCAACAGTAAACGTTAGAAAGGCTTGCATGTTTTGGTTTCATTAACATCTCTCGTAGAGTTATTGATTAATATTAGAGTTTACATTGCTTTAATATGAAGTATATGACATCAAATATGGTTTACTTTTGTTACGCCCCATTGTAGCACGAAAATTGTCCCAGTACTCCAAAAATTTCTGATTTTATCGAGAAACTTCTTCATTGTTAAGGAATAGCATTCCTACAACTGTCTGTGTATTAATGTTGCAGTTGCAGAGTCTTTCGTTTGCATATGAAGAAATTTTAAAAAGATTCCAATAAAAAGTGTTAAACCATTTGAATTACAACTTTATTTTAAAATGTACATTAATCTTAAAAAAAAGAAAAGAACGTTTTTCTGTAGCAGTTATATTGAGCCATAATTAACTTATCAGAAAATACATACATTTAAGTTTGCTTCATATCAATATTTAAAAATTTTGAAGAACCTATAGGGAAAAGATAAACCACTTTATTATATAACTGTGGCAAAAGCTGAACATTATTTCAATAAAAGAAGAAAGGTTTTTTTTTATATATAATTAGTGCTGCAGCAAATTTTAAAAACTTTCAATTCTATTATCAAAGTGATTTTTCTTTTACGTTTAATCGGTTATTTTATTGCTGTTTATTTACCAAACATTATTTTGAAGCAAAATTTACAAAATGTACGACCTGAAAAGACCTGAAAAAACATTACTCGAAATTGATACAATTTAGAATAAGTGACTGGTTTCGTTTATGAAAATACTTTCTTACATTTTTAATATATTAACCTATTAACCTTTAAACTTTGTAGTATTTTGTATTAATTTAGCTTTGAATTCGATGAATTTTATTTAATACATATTCACACATATTTGTAATTATAGTTAAATATAGCAACTAATACAGCTGTTACAAAATTAAAATAAACAATTAAAGGCTTATAAATTCTATTAATATCATAACATATTTATTTCAACATAGGATAAACAATTTTAAATGGTTTTACAGAAAACAACATTAAACAACATAATGTTATAAAGAAAGAGAATAAATAAATAATGTTTCGTAACTCTTCTTTAAGTGTCTAATTTTTAAATATATAGAATATAGAAATATAATACAATATAACAATATAGAAAAATAAATTTTCACAATCATTAACCAAATATATTTGCATATTAAACATAAGTCAACATATAAAAGCCAACAAATATTATTTTAATACTAGAGAAACTCATACTTTTTTCATTTACTTAATAAGGACAAATCTTTTAATTGCTTTTGATGAGTCTTTTTCTTTATTCGATGTCGCGTGCAGTCGAAATTAATTAGATAAGAAAAAAATTAACATTAACTTCAATTGCATTCCTTTTTTTAAAAATATAATTATTTTTACTATTTTGTACAAAGCCAGAATATTTAAGTACTTTTCGCTCTTAAAAGTTGTGGGAGATACTTCTAAAATATATAGGATAATCCTTAATATCTCATGAATTATCACACTGAAATACAATATTAGTTATCAATAGAATGAGTCTGTGTGATAAATATCTGAAACAAGTTGGAAATTGTACGTCAAACGTTACAAACGAGGTGCGTTCGTACTATAGCTAGGTATATAAATATTCAGATCTTGATGATTTTTAATTCTGTGAAATGAATTATATCGTCTGCGAATTAATTTCTGTCATAAAATAAATATCTCGGTTGCTTGACGATTAAACTTCGAAAGCTCCTATAAAAGAAAAGCACCGATTAAAAAAAATCAAATTTCTTAATAAATATTTTTATTAATATTTTCTAAAGTTTTGATTCGATTTTTAAAAAAATTGAAATGTCTCGACAAAATTCTGCAAAGATAATATATCTTAAATTCCAAACCAGTCGGTTGGGTAGTTTTTGCGTTGTTATATGCGGACGGAAGGAGAGACGGACAGACAGACAGACAGACGGACGGACGGACGGACGGACCAGACGACGACAATAGGTGCTACGTATTTATATAATTACGAACGCACCTAAAAAGATAGCTTGAAGATAACTTTTTATATCGAACAAAGTGTAGTACTGAAATATAATATAGTCATCATTACTATCCTGTTATTTTTACATAGATTTTATCCACTAAAATTCAAAACAAAATATAAATCATACACATTTTAAATTGATATAATAGCCCAGGATAAATTTCATTCAGAGCGTGGATTATTTTTGGAATGTAGACTCTTTAAAATGCAAATGACATTGAATTTCGTAACGCACTAGCCACTTCAAATACATCTACCAGCTTCTCTTCATTTCCAAGTTTGCTGATGACCACAGTCTGCTCGAACGTTGCTTGTAAACAATTTGAATAGTCTACTGCATCAATATTATCTCTAATTCTAGTAATTTTAAGTCGCGATGGTAACCTATTTTTATATTCGCTCCTAAATTGTCTCAGCACTTAAGATAGGTTTTTGAAATTATAGTAACATTGTAGAGTGACCTTCCATCACCCAATGGTTAGACAGGTTTCAATAATTATTTCAAATAAGTTAAAACCGAAAAAAAAATTAACATGCCATTCATTAACAAAAATATTGTGTACATAATTTTTTAAAACTCACTAAAATGTTTCTCTTCCAACAATTGTTTAATGAATTTAAGTATACCCATTAAATTTCTTATTATATTTATAATAAATGTAGTCTATATGTTCTTTTTATATCGTTTGTTTGATAATGACCACGGTCTTCTCAGACGTTGCTTGTGATCTTGGGAACAATTTGAACAGCCTATACTGTCTCAATCCTATCTCTAATTCTCGCGATTTTAAGTCGCGATGGGAACCTATTGTCACATTCGCTCCTAAATTGACTCATCACTGTAGACAGATTTTTGAAATTACAGTAACGTTGCAGAGTGACTTTCCACCACTCAACCTTTAGACAGGTTTCAATCATTATTTGAAATAAGTAAAAACCGAAAAAAGAAATGAACATGGCAATCATTAAAAAAAATATTATGTATGCAATTTTTTAAAACACACTAAAAGTTTTCTCTTCAAACAATTGTTTAATGTTTTTAAGTATACTGATTACATTTCTTATCATATATTCTAATACGAGCAAATCTTGTGTGTGGTTATATATATATATATGCAAATTTTATCTTAAAAACGGCTCTAACGATTTTGACGAAATTTCATTTCCTACCGTTTTGGGGCACCAGAAAACCATTGGGCTAGGTCACATGTTCGAAAAAATTCGATTAGTGGGTCATTTTGGGTCATGGTCTAGCTAATTGTATCTAAAAAACGGTTCAAACGATTTTGACGAAATTTTGTATCCGACCATTTTCGGGCACGAGAAGACTATTGGGCTGGGTCACATGTTCGAGAACTTTCGATTACTGGGTCATTTTTGGGTCAACGCGGGTCAAATTAATTGTATCTAAAAAAACGGCTCTAACGATTTTGATTAAATTTTGTGTCCTACGAGTTTCGAGGACGATAAAATCATTGGGCTAGGTCACATGTCCGAGAAAATTCGATTAGTGGGTCATTTCTGGGTCATTGTGGGTCAAGATCTAAAAAGCGGCTCAATGTACACTAAATTTTGCATCCAATGGTTTTCGAGCACGAGAAGACTGTTGGGCTAGGTCACATGTTCGAGAAAATTCAATTAGTGGGTCATTTTGGTCATGGGTCATTATGGGTTAAGCTATTTTATCTAAAAAACGGCTCAGACTATTTACACTAAATTTTGCATCCTATGGTTTTCGGGCACGAGAAGACTGTTGGGCTAAGCCCCATATTCCAGAAAATTCAATTAGTGGGTCATTTTGGTCATGGGTCATGATATTTGAACTCAAATTTAATTTTGACCGAGCATAGCTTGGTCTTCCCTGCTCGTTATATTTATAAGCAACAATATTTTCTCAGTCTAAAATGGGTGAATAAAAATTCACAAGATATTTTAACTCACGTATGCATTTTATAGTGTACCATTTGTTCAAGCATACAGTATATGGAAATGTAATTAAGAGGAAAAAAACTTCTAATATGCTCTTCAAATCAAATTCTATAAACTTTAGTTTTCTTAAAACTTTTCATAAAAATTAACTTTACATAATCATTTTCTGACAACGCTAGTTTCTCACATACTTCCTCTTAAAACATTTACTGTATTAAACATGACAGAATATTTTGAAATTTTATAATGTATTATCTGATTTTCTATTAAAATTCATTTTTTTTTTATCTTAACTATTATCAAAAACTTTAGGTTATAAAACTTTTTTACCAGAAAATATAATTTGGAACTTTACAATTTATCATATATATATATATATATATATATATATATATATAGTGAACTGAGAAAAGCTAAGTTTGTTTAAAAATATGTTTCTTAAAAAAAATCGAAGTATGAAATTTAAATTTGTAAAAACAAAAAAAAAATCTTAATCTTAAAAGATTAAATATCGTGATTCAATTTAAACTGTTTTAATAAAATGTCTGGTCGTATTTTCTTCTGGTTTAATGTTAGCGTAGGAGCAGAAAAAATGTTTTTAAAATCCAAAGGCAAAATAATGTAAATCTAAAAAGTGTAAATTTAAAAAGTTGTAAATCCTAAGTAGAAGGAAAAAGTTAGATCTAAAATTTATTAAATGCCTTCTTTTTTTTTTACGAACAATTTGTTTTCGAAAACTTCTAAAGGGAAATATATAATGCGTCATGGAAAATTTTGTTAAAGAAATTTATTTGCTACTTGATATTGAAGTACTTTTTGAAGAGTACCAGAGAAATAAATATTTAAACTTCTGATATATTTGGGTAACTAAAATATAATTTTTTTTAGCTGCAAAAAGAATAACATGTACTATATGTTTTAAGCATAAGTTTTGTGTGTGCGACAATAGCATAACAAAATTCATAAATTCTTTAAATTATTCTACATTGACTACGTAGTTGTGTGAAATTCTGGAGAGAAACACATTTTTTACATTATGATTACTTATAAGATTACAACCTCCTAGAAAAATGTCTTTGCGTAACAGTCATTTTGACTAAATATATCAGCTATACAAAATTATTTCCGTCTGATTCATATCGTTTACATTGGCAAAAAAATAATATTATTTAAATTAAAGTGTACTATTATACTTTTTAAATGAAATAAAGCTCTCACTGATATAATTTTGTTGAAATGTATTTTTGTTAGTAGAAGATATATTGAATAATATTTGAATTTATCTAATACATGATTTATTTTTACCACAAATTCCAAAATACTTTATATCTCATCTGATTCAATGGTCTAATTTTTATTTTTTTATGCCTCGAAATATATATTTTAGAGAGAAGTGGAACAATAAGATTTTACATTTACATACTATTAAGAGCATGTGTTAAATACAAAACATAAGCGAATATTGGTATAATTATCAAATTGTACTGTTGAAACTAACATGCTATATTATTTTTAACATAATCATAATAATAGGAAAATACATCAAGTGAGTTATATTATTTACAAGTGGGTGAAAAAACGTCCAGACTGCGATTTGGACACTTAAAGCTCAATTGGTAGAACATTGGCAAATTAAGCCAAAGTTTCTAGACTCGACTCCGGGTCTGAAAACTTTTCCACTGAGTTGGAAAATATTACAACTGCCGTAAAACAAACAAAGATTTAACAAGAAATAAAAATCATACGTCAAGCAAGATTATGAAACACTTTCCAACACGTCCAAAGCACTTTAATAAAACTTCGCTGTTACATAAGCTAAAGAAGATTCTAAAGTATACATTTAAAAAAAATGTCCAACACATTTGAAAACCTG
Organism: Maratus michaelseni; assembly: GCA_963931845.1. Classification (NCBI taxonomy): domain Eukaryota; kingdom Metazoa; phylum Arthropoda; class Arachnida; order Araneae; family Salticidae; genus Maratus; species Maratus michaelseni. The sequence goes on from OZ007595.1 coordinate 135,923,116, forward strand.
TTTTTAGCAGTTTTTGTCACTAGCCTGAGAGAGACTGCAATTATTTTTTGTTACGGTTTTATGATCTGTATATTTGTATATATTCTTAACTGTATGCTAAAAATAAGTTTACCGATACAATGCAAAACAAAATTCAAAATTAATCTACAGCGATTTCTACCAACAGACGGAAACGCACTTGAATTCCTTTGTACAGCCATTGTATTACGTTCAGATTTTTATGCCCGCCACATACCGGGTGGTTATAATATAAGTATTTCCAGTTGTCTATAGCTTGAAGGAATAACAGTAATGAAACCAAAATCGGTGCACTTAATATTCGAGAAGGGCGAAGAAGAATGGAACAATAAAAAATAATTGCAATAATCACCAACAGATGGCGCTTTTGAGTGTGAAATGTAATGTGTAATATTGTGTACCGTGGAGGTGTCGGAAACCTCAATGAATTTTTGCATTTCATTTCCGCATATAACAAGAAGTGTGAAACATCACTCCCGATGCATTACATTCCGCAGCTGAGCACGTCGTACACCGCTGGGATTGTGTCCTCCAGCACAATGGCCATGTGGAACCTGAACATGATCGGCACCCCCATGCGAAACTGTAACCATATTCACTCTGACATTTTCCAATAAATTAGGTGTGTCATCCGATTTGACTACTTAATTCATTGTTATTTTATTAAACATGACATTTCACACTTAGTTGCGCCTTCTGTCGATAATTACTGCAATTATTTTTTTAGTTGTTCCATTATTTTCCCCCTTCTCGAATAGTAAGTGTTCCAATTTTTGTTTCATTCGGGTTATTCCTTTGAGCTACAGACAGCTCCCAATAGAGATACTTATATTATAACCACCCTGTATTAAGCTAAAATTTAATTTATACAAAAATACGCACAAAACTACTGAAATCACACTTCCAGAAATTAATATTAATAGCAAGTTATGTATCTAGTTCTTTTCAGATATAAGGTTTAAGGTTTTGGCTATATTCAACAAACATCTCTTAGTATAGTAAATATAAATAAGCTTGAAAATGCCAAACTCAAGTTAGAAACACATTTAGGCAATTTATGCACGTGCTCAGTAATGCTTACGAGGACTTTTGTGTAACCTTGTGTCTGATCTATAGAATTTATACACACAACGTAGAAAGCAAAATTTAGTTAAACTTAACATGTCATAATTGAAAACGGACTTCCAGTAATTATCATAAAATACTTCATATAAAATACTATATCCGAAATATTTTGTGTGTCTTTGTAAATGAACGATAAGTCCTATAAACATCATTTCCTACAGCAAGCATCTTGAAAGAAATCTCAGAAAGGTATTTGAATTTCATCAAGTTTGAAATAATGCAACTTAATTTTTTAAAAATTGCAATTATTTTCCCAGTAGACTATTATATAATCGAATTCTTTTGTGTGACAGTGTAAATGAATGATAATTTCTTTGCACTCCATATTCTACAGAAAGCATGTTTTAGTGCAGCTCAGAAATTCACACCAATTTCATTATGTTTATAATTGTGTAACATCATTAAAAAAATATCGCAAAAGATTATTCTTCATAGACCATAATATAACGGAATTTTTTTGAGTGCCCATGTAAATGAACTGTAAGTATTACACATAACATATTCTATTACAAACATTAGGCAGTGCATCTCAATAATGCACATAAACGTCATTGCGTTTCGAATAGTGTAAAGCTATTTGAATACACCATGAATATTGTTTCTCCATAGACCATATAATTTAACGGAATATTTTGTACAGCCGCTGTAAATGAACTATGCAGTCTAAACACTTCATTTCCAATACCGAACATACCATGGCAAAATGCAATAAAATATATATATCAATTTCATAACAATCACATAATATTTACGCGGGTTATAAACGCGGGTCATAGCTCGAACTGACAGACTGACCGAATTAATGATCACTTTTCTACTATGTTGGAAAGTATTAAAAATTGGATATGAATTGGGAAGTTTTTCCTGACTTAACATGATATTGTTTGTCGCAATGCAAAGTTTATCTTTTTTAATTTAAATTTCATATAAAGAGAGATTTTTTAATCGATTTTTGATTCATATCTTGATATGCTTGTGTTAACAAAATTATGTACACACCCGAGTTTCCGATGACAATAAAAAATTGGAATATTTTTAGAACTTAATTGTAAATTAATAAATAAATTTTAATTCATTTTTCAGTTAGCCAGCCGAAGGTAATAAATTGCCCCCCAAAATTATGTTTAGAACTGCTTACGAGTTAAAAAGCAAGGGAGTTAATGTTGCGAAAAAACAATACAGCCAATGTATGCCGATTGGCTGTGAAATTTCCACAGTCAAATACATTAAACATTTAGAAATAAATATTATAAATACTTGTTTTTTACATTGTTTAAATAATAATTCTTTTAAAATGCACACTTTTATTAATTAATTGTTTAATAGTAATTTAAGTAGGATTATACCATGAAAATATCATTTAGTAATACTATATACATACATGTAAATATAATTTTAATTAATTTTTCATCAATGAAATTACTTTCAAAATTATTGAATATTAAATACGCAAATTTTTATATTGCTAACGAAGCGTATAACCAACTGATTGAAAAATGTCCAAACTGGGAATCAAACCTAAATTCTTTGAATAACGCTCCAATGCTCTACCATTGAGCTACGAGGACGATAACCAGCTCGACATCATTCCATCACTTATGTCGGTATGGCTGCAACAAGATGCAAAAGTCTTAAGCACACAATCCTGCGGTAAATATGAAACGAAAGCAAAGCCTAGCGTAGGTGAACACATATATACACTGTATTAAGGGGAAGGTGGCTAAAAATGATTCCCTCAAGGGAAAAACTTGTGAAAAATAACATAACTATTTAAATAAAATTTTGGACCTTCGCTAGTATGTTTTTCACAATATTCTGCTCTAGAAACATGTTTTAATAATATTTTAAACTCAAACTGAGTAGTAATGAAAAAAATAGATTTTTTTAAAAGTGTCCAAAGGATCATTTTACCCTCCCCAAAGGGCAAAACGATCCTTCATTTAAAAATAATTGTAAATTGTTTTTTTTTTATCGCGAAAGTAAAGGATATAAAAGTAATTATGCAATACATAAGTGTAATTCACATCTAAAAACACACTCCATTAAGTAAACCAAGTCATATTTCTGTACATGAAAGACTGTATATCTATCTATATATATGACATTTTATGCTTACCTTATAACAAATGTTATAAAAACCAGTTTTTCAAAGAATTCTATTAAAACGCGTAATACTGCGATCGCTTGAATACCGCCATTGCTTCTTCTTCACTTATCACAACTAGTTTATGTGTTACCCTGTACATAGCAAGACCTGTCTGGAAGAAAATATATGTGGATCGTTTTGCCCGCTAAGATTATTTTAGGGCAACTTCTCCTACTTATATGTGTTCACCTAAGGTGGGCTTTTGGTTTCTTCTCATGTTTGCCTTAGTTATGTGCCATGTTTGCCTTCAGTTATGTGCTCATGAAGACTTTTGCATCTTGTGCTGCAGTTGCAATGTTACCGACATACGTGAGTGAGAAATTCCAAGGTAGGTATCGTCCTTGTAGCTCAATAGTAGAGCACTGCAGCGTTATTCAAATGAATCGGCCGGCTTGGACATTTTTCACTCAGTTGTCTATACTCTTTGTTAGCAATGTAAAAATTCACGTATTTAATATCCTAAATAGATTGTTTAAATAATGCTTTTTTCCCCGTTGCCATAGCATAAAATCAACAGAGAAAAAAAATATTAATATATTTCAATAAATTCGCTATTTCGCCTTTTCTATCAGCGCATATCTAAACAGTGATTTTTTTTTATAATCTGGACTCGCGGAAAATTCACGTATTTTAACGGAAATATTTTGCAACCCCATGGATTGGAGTCATAAATTTGGTTTGATTTTTAAGATAACATTTAATGTTTATAGAAGTGTGAGTGAAAAAAAACAAACAATTTTTCCTTTTATTTTGTTTGATTTTTTAATTGTCCTTTTATTTTGTTTGTTGTCACTAAAGAATGGAGATGATTATTAAATTTAATATATTCATTTATATAGCAACATATAAATATATAATTCGTGTACAGTATTAAAAACGTTTTGATATATGCGAAAAACGTTTTGATATATTTTGATATATTCAAAGCAGTGATTTTTTTTTTAATCTGGAGCTGCGGAAAAGTAACGTATATTAACAGAAATAATTTGGACCCACATGGATTGCAGTCATAAACTTGGCTTGATTTTTAAGTTAACATTGAATGTTTATAGAAGTGCGAGTTAAAAAAAACTATATATCCGTTTATTTAGTTTGATTCAATCACTAAAGAATGGGTATGATTATTAAATTTAATATATTCATTTATATAGCAACATATAAATATATAATTCATGTACATTATTAAAAACGTTTTGATATATTTGAAAGCTTGGTTCAAAATGTCATTATTTTTTTAATACTTTTCACTTTATTCAGCATTATTCTCATCTAAAATGTATGCATATATCTTTATTTTATATACGATATATATATATATATATATATATACTCGTATATGTATTTCACATATTTTTTTTTTAACTTTTACTTATGAAATAATTTATTGCAAATAAATTTATTTTTGTTATTATTTGAAATTACTCTAACACGTTCGATAAATGTAGGATCAGCATTCAGTACAAATTTCCTTTTACGTTTTAAATCAGATTATAATCTTAATTCAGCATAATATCTTTTTTTTTCTAGAACCTTTAATAGCGCTATAGAAACATTTTATTTCATTAAAAATATCTTAAAAATAACTTCATTTTTATTAAAATCAATAACAAATTTATTTTTTCATTTAAGTTTCTTTAATTAATTGCTTAAAGTTAAAAAAAAAGTTTTTCCGTATAATGTAGGTTAAATATTATTAAATATTGTAATATTTTTTATTCATTTCCACTCCAAAATGAGACTGTAAAGACAAAAAAAAAAACAATTTATATGAGGAAACCTAAAAAATAAAATCTTTTATATTAAAGATACGCAATCTGGTTCAACTTTCGCATTTATAAGAAACAAAATGAGGTTTTGGGCAGAAATTTTCTCTTCAATTTTCTAAACTACAGTAATTTAAATTCAAAAACTTTTTTTCTATGTTTAGTATCTTGTAATGGATTGATATGAAATTTATTGACTATCGCGTTTGTAATTTTCTTTTAGGGATTTCTTTTGAAACTTTCTCGGAAAGAAAAAAACAAAAACCGTATAATGTGACAGTTTAAATTTTGTTAGAAATGTCCTATAAATAATGTAAAAAATTCCTTATTTTTTGAAAGTATGGTTTCTTCGTATTTTTAAACTCTTCGTATTTTTATACAATAGTTGCCAAAAAGTTTTTTTTTTTTTTTTTTTTTTTTTTTTTTTTTTTTTTTTTTTTTTTGCACGTGTACCGATGAGTTCGATTACTAAACGTGCTCGGACTGGATTTTTCGGGCTCATCTTCGTCCTCGAGCTCAATATAAGCATTTTATTCATTTACCAAATGAAAAAACCGTAAAAATACATGTTGTTTGAAAAACCAGAAATATTTCCGTATATTCTATGTTTCTTAAACTGTTATACAGTCTGCAGTTTTAATTGTTTTTTAGTATTAATAATGTAATTTAAGTATTTACTCCTTGAGGGTTGGTTCACTCAATTGCGATCTCAGACTTTGAATGAAGCTCGTTCTGTCCCTAGTGAATATTGTCTGTTTTTAAAATAACTAACTTTAACTGTTCTTGATTTGTTCAGTCGTTTGCTATGCAATGGAATTTTTGTACTGATGATGCCTCGCGTGTCGCTTGGTGAAACGTTTACAAATTGTATTTTTAATTGTTCTTAAGTATATTTTTTATAAATGTTATTACTCCTTGAGGGTTGGTTCACTCAATTGCGATCGCAGACGTTGAATGAAGCTCGTTCTGTCCCTAGTGAATATTGTCTGTTTTTAAAATAACCAACTTTAACTGTTCTTGATTTGTTCAGTCGTTTGCTATGCAATGGATTTTTTGTACTGTATGATGCCTCACGTGTCGCTTGGCGAAACTTTTACATTATATTTTTATATGTTTTTAAGTATATTTTTTATAAATTTTATTACTCCTTGAGGGTTGGTTCACTCAATTGCGATCGCAGACTTTGAATGAAGCTTGTTCTGTCTCCTAGTGAATATTGTCTGTTTTTAAAATAACTAACTTTAACTGTTCTTGATTTGTTCAGTCGTTTGCTATGCAATGGATTTTTTGTACTGATGACGCCTCGCTTGTCGCTTGGTGAAACGTTTACAAATTGTATTTTTAATTGTTTTTAAGTATATATATGTATATATATATATATATATATATATATATATTTAACTGTGCTCAAGTCTGTCTTAATTTATTTTATTTGGTGTTTTAATGTTATACAGTCCATTAAAAATCAGTGTGAAATGAAAATGAATTGTTATTGATGAGATATAAGGAGAAATATTCTACTTGATTTTGAATTGAACTATCAGTTATAATAACATTCGGAAGTTTTGCGATATCTCTTGTCTATCCTCAATTTCTGTTTGAAGTCTTTCACTAGAAATACAGGAAAAATAAGCCAAACGGAAAGAACTTTCCGAACAACCCAATAAAATATTTATTAACTCACATAAATGTCAGAAATACATGCGGATAAAAAAGTTACAAATTGTCCGACCCAAAACAGAAACCCAAAGTATAACATGTGATAAGGAAATGCTTACTGTTCCATCAGGGTCTAGAATTTTTCACAAATTAACCTCTTTAAATCTATACAACAAGCTTATATATCCGTAAATGTAATCTATATCCTTCAATTGAACTATAATTTGCAAATAAATAGTTATAAAGCTATCTGTATAATAAAGGACAAACGTGTCCGTACGTAACGCTGACGTCATTTTGCGAATGGCAACACTTGACGATGAAATTCCGGTTTTGCGATTTTTGCTACTGCAATGTCTTTAATTGCTAAACATCACATACTGTTAATTTTTTTACACCGTTCTATAGTAGGGAGAAATCTACTTTAAAATGCACTTTGTTTGAAAACTGTATCACAATTTACTCATTTAATAAAATATTTAAATTAAATTTCAACTATGATTTTTTTCTTCTAAATCTATCTGTATCGCTTGCAGACGATTACAAAATATTAATCCGTTTCCACATTAAACAATATAAAAAGTTCAGCATTTGTTTCCAGCTAATATTGAATAATGAAATTAAAAATTCATTAAGCAATAAATAGAATAGTATAAATAAAACACAAATTTAGCAAACATGTAATTGAAATAAGCGCTTAAAACCGCTGAAATTATCAGAATATAAAAAACTGCTGTAGGCAACGAATTTTTTAGAGATTTCTTCGGCTATTAACTTCTGGCTCGAGACCAATACGAAATTACCGCTTTTAATAAATTTCAAAAATTTAATTGAATATATAATTGACATATTTTATATATAGAAATGCTCTTTGGTGTTGTTAAGGAGCAATCTAAAAAATATATTAAATGTAAAAAAGCTATCAGATTTTTCAATAAAAATAATAAATGGTTTTCACTATATATTCTATATCCCGCGAAGCCCGGGTTGGATGCCCCAGTTACTTTAATGTCAGGAAGAAATCGTGTTTATCGCTGCAGATGCCACGATAAAACCAAAAATAGGACATGTGCTGACATCTGTCAGTGAACGAAAAAAAAAATTAAACACAATATTTGAATTTTGACACATGTGATACTACCGTTTGAAGCTTGTTTTCGTCTATTAAGCAATTTTTTTTAAATCGAAAACATGAGTATCACATGTGATGTTTCTGAACCGATGAGGTTATAAATATTTCCTTTCAGAGTAAATAAATAATTTTAAAAAGTATTATTTAAATATTTTTATGCTCTTTCTTTTTCCCTTTTTGTTACACTCGAAATACAAGAAAATTATATTCATTTGCATTTTTTGAGAAATTCATAATCTCTAAAAGTGTTGTATTAATTTATTTTTCCTTCTTACAGAAAAGAATAAAATGTGGGATCCATTTCAATAAATATATTTTCATAAATTAAACGCTGCTTTGCAATTCGTGTGCCTCTGATGAATAATTCATGGGGATTTATTATGTAAAGTAATGAAGAAGAAAAATATATAGTTTAAATTTACCATTCAACAAATATCAAAATATTTCAAGTCATCGAAATGCAAAGTCATGTTTCATTAGCTGGAGTGAAATTATTTTTTAAACATAAACAGAATGGTAAAATTATCATTTTGAAATTTATCTTATACATATGTGGGATTATGATGATTAATATCTAATTTCAAAACAACAGAAGATTCTTCAAGTATATATATCAACAACGAGGTTTAATAAAACAACATATGCAACTGAAGATTCAACATAAAACTACATTATTATTATTAAACTACAACAAGTTTCGTATTTCAATAAATATATACGTTGTAAATATTTTTCTGAGCATTGTGTCAAAGATCAACCAGCTGCTATGGCACAAATCTATGGAACTCTCGTTCATATATACATACTTTCATTCTTGGATTGCATGAACTCCTCTTCGTGCTCGCCTTTATCATGGTTCGTGATTATTATTATTTCACTGAGTTCATATCATTCATGCTCTCACTTCTCATTATTCCCACACATATGTGAAATATTGATTTCCAAGATCTTGGCCAATATTTTTTTATTTTAAAGTAATGTGATACATGTCTTTGCAATTTTTTTCTTCCACGTGATCGGAGTGATCCAGTGTTCGTGAAGTTGTTTAAATATGATACCTTTTAAATCTGTCTGTGATATAATTTTTAATAGAAACTACGGACGGTAATGTTGTGCCGAAAATGAACGGCGCAACCTTTAATGGAAAGAGGGGAAGGAGTAGGGAGGGGCGGTGGTAGTACTTACGTCTTACCTTCTCAGTGGCGCTGTGAGGCACTGTAAAATGAAGGCAAGGAGGTTTATTACGCGGAACTCAAAAGGTGTGAATTAAATTATATTATTTGGAGAATAAAAGTAAACTATTAATTTTAGCATTTCTGTAATAATTGACCTAACATATAAAGGAATCCTTAAATAGAAAAGGCTACCTGAAAGATAAAAATGTTAAAATAATTGTAAGGGAAGAAAATGAAAGAAAGACAAAATATATTTAGAAATCAAAATTTTATTAATTTATTTCTAATTTATCTTTTTTTATCATTATTATCGAAGAATAATTTCGGACTGAGTGGATAAAAATATCCAGCAGATGAATTCATATAATACAGTAAAGCAGTCACCGCACATGTGTTAAAAAAAATTATCGATTCCTAATGATATAAATTAATCATTTTATTTAGAGGTCATTATTCATAGTCTGTTCGAAGAAGAATTTCGAAATATATATGATTTCAAAAGTAAATTTCAGAAAAAATATGAATTGTAACATGTGACTGAACAACATACGATTTCTAGAAGCTCCAAATATGCAAATTCAAAATTACAACTTATATCGCCGAGTATTTTTTCAATTATACTTATAAAACTACCCAGCAAACACATACCTTTTGTTACACGATCGGATCGCAGCCGGCAGTGTCGGTTGGGTGTCGGCAACGGCACAGTGGTATCGGTCCAGTGTCGGTACCTTGTCGGCAAGTGATACTAAGTAACCGTGCGTTTTCGTATGCCGGTTAATGTTGTCGGACCCCTAACGGTTACATATCGGCAAGTGATTCATATTGGCAAAGTGACGCTGGACCGATATCTGATGGCCGAAAGTGGTCCGATTAGATTTGCCAACATCGGTCCGAATTTGGAATATTTTATTTTAGCCGATGCTTTTTTTTAATTTGTTTAAATTTTGTTGGGAATATTAAATAAATTATTTTTCGAAAAATTAGTGTAGCAGTATGAAATAAAACTTATAATATTCCCTTTTTTTACTTTTTTTTTTTTTTTTTTTTTTTTAAACAAACACAGATGTAGGGAAAATAATGGAATGTTTAATCGTAGCAGAATTTTTTTTCTCTCCTTTTCATTGTTTGCTCTTTGTTCGAAATATTAAATAAATATTTTAAAAATTAACATATGTAAGTTTTTTACTAATTTTTCTTAGAAGAATCACTATAATGTTATGATGATGATTTGTTACAGCAGTATAGCTGCGCTAGGGATATAGGCCGAAAGGGGGGGGGGGTTACCTCCGTGAGGGTCTTCTAACCCGTATTTACGGCAATGTTCGAAGGAAACCACCGAAAACTCCGAACAGTTAGGTCGACGAGCGCGACAAGGGTTTGAACGCAGCACCTCCGATTTCCAGCATTGAGAACAGAACTTATCAGCTAGTAGTGGGGTATTTAATCGTAGCAGGTGCTTTTTTTCATTGTTTGCGTTTTGTTAGGAATATTAAATACATATTTTTAAATTTAATATATATTAAAATTTTCTAATTTTTTTTCGAAGAATCAGTGTAACAACATGAAATAAAAACATGATATTTGACTTTTTTTCTCCATTTTTCTGGGATAAATAATAGAATATTTATGTAATTCGGAATATTGAATCGTAGTCGATGTTTTTCTTTTGCTGATGTTTTTGTTCGTTATTTGTGTTTTCTTGGGAATGTTAAATACGTTTTCTAATTTTTATTCGAAGAATCAGTGGAACAATATAAAATAACAACTAAAATAATATTTACTGTTTTTTTTTTTTTTTTTTTTTTTTTTTTTCATTTTCTATCAAAAATTGATGTGGGAAAAATAATGGAATATTTATAGTCTTAGCCGTCAATTTTTTTTTCAATTGTGATTAACCGGCATTTTTTAGGTAGATTTTGTAAGAAATACTAACTATTACATTCTCCCCTAAGTTGGAATTTTTGAAATATTTTTGCAGATCTACGCCGATCATGACTCCCAGAACCCAAAACCACCCCCGGTTCAAAACTTTATCTATCTATCTATGTCACTTATTATAGACACGATAACGGCAATAATTCTGCACAAATCTCTTCTAAACTGATACATAAAATCAAAGGGCATAAAATATCGGTCAAGTTCGTTAATGGGCAAAATCAAACCAAGGGAGGGGAGGAAATGGGGGGCATTTTGTGAAAACAGAAATAACCCCATAATTTCTTAATTATGATACGTATCGAATCCATTTAAAGTTATTATTACTTCCAGGAAAAAGGCCGACAATTTATGTATTGCAGATTTTTTATATCATTAAAAATGGCCCCATAGGGGGTAAAAGGGGGTTTTAGAAGAAAAAAATTCATAACTTCGCAAATTCAAAAGATATTAAATCTGCTTGAATTTATTATAAATCCTCTTAATATTATATAAAACTTTTGTATTGATAAGTTTTTTATAGGACAAACCCTTATATATATTAAAAAAAAAAAAAAAAAAAAAAAAAAAAAAAAATTTGCCGGCTCCGCTAGCAAACAAGTTGGGTTTCGAAGTAGGTGGTTCTAACTGCCGCATCATGGCAAAAAGGTTATTTCTTCCACAATTCCCAACAAACAGGCGCCCCACGGTCTGCGTCTTCAAAATTTACCTGTGCCTGTAGGCCGAGCCGTTAGGGACTTCTTTTTCGATTGTGATTAAGTCTGAGTTTTGTTACTAAATGCATGTTTTTTAAAATAATGTATATTATATATTTTTACTCTTCTTTTGAGGAATTAGTGTAACAATATCGAAAAAAAATATTATTATTTATTTTTATTTATTTTTTTTAATAAAAATTGTGGAAATATAATAATTTATATTTTTAAAAATGAAATGTGAAATGTATTCAATATTTTATACAAATTTCAAATAAACATATTAGACGTGATGACAAATACATATATGGAAGGAGGATTGTTTGCTTTGTCACCCCCCCCCCTCCTCCCCTCCGACTAACGAGCACGGTGTGTGGGCGATATTTAGATGATTGATCATACATTAATTTTACAACAATCTAAAAAATTTAAATTCTAGATTTTTTATTAAAAATTTTCAAGTACTGTGCCATTAAACCTGTTTTTTTTCCCCAACCCAAAGATCATTTAAAAAAAAATTATGTAAGTATCCATATAATATTTTTATTAAACATGAAATAATAATGCATTTCTTGTAAGCATTTATCAAGAAAGTTTCGGACTTTGAGATAATTTGATGATGGTCAATGCTTTGAGACACGCTTTCACATCCAAAATTTGATTATGAGAAAGCGCCAATACAGAACTAACACGCCAAATGTGGGATGATATCTGCTACTCTATTGTCTGTAAGGTGGGCGCGTAGCAAAGGGAAAGCGATGCGATCACTGCGCGCGCATGCTTGCCAAACTAGATTTTGACTTTTGAAGAGGGGAAATTGCAACCATAGAATAGACGCTCGCGTTTTTATGTACTGCTGATTTGAGATGCGTGAAGCGTGACACAGGCAGAAGAAATAATAATAATGGTAAGTCTGCTTAATTTTGCTTTAGTTAAATCTAAATTAATCTGAATTAAGTTAATTATTTTTGCATATATTTAGTTGTTTAAAGATTTATTCTCTTTTAACGATTAACTTTGCGTATGAATTATTGTTGTAAAAAATGATAAAAGGGTTAAAATAGAAAAATATGTTTTGGAGTTGTTATCTTTTTATTATACAAGTTTTTATGACATGTAGCATATTTTTAATTATTAATAATTAATAATAATTAAAGAATCTTGATAATAATTAACTAATTCCTAAAACGTTTCTTTATTATAAGAAATGCAGAATGACATTTGGTTATGTGTTATCCATTTGGTGCTCCACAATTTTACAATACTCGCGTCGTTCCTGTATTTAAAAAAAATAGTCAAAATTTTCGATTGCTTAGTAATGATAATTTGCATTTTATTGTATTTAAACTTTAATTTATTCAAAGTTACTAATTCATTCATTTTTTAAATTACTTAAAACGATTTCTTTTTCACGTATCCTGAAACTTTTACGCTGCTGTATAAAAATGCCTTTCTAATACTATTCAAGAGCAGATGATTTCATTTGTGCTTTAAATTTATTAAACTTGTTTAATACATTTTATTTCTATCAAATTTAAAATAAATGAATTTTAATTAAATCAATGTATATAAATATTTGACATTTCCAATGTATATAATATACACGAGAGATTTTGGAAGTGTATATTTATATTTGAAAAGGAAAGATTTAGAAAAAAAAATTGAGCAAAAAGGAAAAACAATATTGTAAATAATGTTACTTTATTTTTTTTAAATGTAATTATGGAGCATCAAATTATATGTCCAAGATATAAATGATTTAGAAAACATTCGTCCTTCTGTATAAATGAAAAAATATATAAAGAATTTAGTAAAAGCTAAAAATAAGGAAATATGCAACATGTCATTCATATATATATTTTTTTAAATAAAGTTACAAAAATGTATTTTTCTAATCTTGCCCAGAAATTACATACACTCTAAATTTTATTTTTTATATTTTTAAAATAGAGAATAATGTTTACTAAATTAAATTATGCAAAAATATTTAACTTAGTTGAGATGCTGACGGATTTAATAAGGCTAAAACAATTTAACATAATTTATAGCAGACTTATCATTTTAAGAATAATAAAAAAGGAAAAAGAAAATCACACAAACCTTCATTTAAAGCTTTCACAAAATAAAATAATAACAAACAGGATAGATTAAATTTTTTAACAAAGTTATTTAAATTCATTTTTTATTTTCTGTGTAAAATTAAAGTTCGAATTTTTTAATTTATTAATAAATAGTAAATTACCGGAACGAAATTTAGTTTATTTGACTTTAAAAAAAATAATTAAAAAAAATCTGAAAAAAATTTAGATGTATTGTTTTATAGTTTCCTAGAAAATATTTTATGTTTTTAAATCAAGTTTTACAGCGACACTTAGAAAGGAAAATGTATCTAAATTTTACTTATTGTATAATAAATTTGTTTTATACAGCTTTATAGAACAAAAATTAAATGTATTTATAATACTTACCGCATTTTGTAAAAGTGAAAAAAAAAATTACTTTATCATTATTGCGTTTAGAAACACAAGATTCAGATATTGTTAAAGTATCTATGCTAATATAATGTAAAAAAGTAAAGCTTGAAGCATTTTTTTTTTCTTTTTTAATGGCAGGGGCTATTAATAGTAAAACGGTATCCGTGAGGGGGGAGGGGGTTGCTTACATCTGAAAAATAAATTTCACCATTTTTACCTAAATAATCAAAGTAAAAAAAAAAAATTAAGTACAATTAAGTGGAGTAACCCCCCCCCCCCCCCTATTTTGCTGCTAGTTCCCAATAAAAGGGATGCTTTCGGCAGTTTAATGCTTGCCGATATCGGACCACATTCGACAATACTACGGATTTGTTATCAGTATACGGTCGGCACAGCATCTCGCCGTTGTTAGCGTTGCCGGTACCGGACCACATTCGGAAGGTGTGCGGATAACTGTTGGTATACAATCGGCACAGCAGAGTGCCGTCGCTTCTACCGGCGTTGCCGATACCGGACCGACTGTGCGCCTATCTGTCGGGCGTCAGTCGCGCGGCGTGTCGAAAAAGTTACGGAACCGGTACGGCAGCTGGTATCGTGCCGATACCGTCAGTAACGGCAAAGCGGCAATCGGGCGATTGCTTACCGATAGATCTGTGTTTGCTGGGTATCCGCATTACATTCTTCTTTCTAAGGATTTAAAATAAATCTCGCATTAGCAGTTCCAATCTTTAAGCTTGGGTAAATCCTAAATTATTTGACAAACTGGCTTGGCATTTGGTGTCTCAAAGTACAATTTACCGAAGATTCCAAATATGAAGACAAAATTAGGTGTTATTATTAAAAATGTTAAAGTTTAGTACAATTTCTATACGTACATGACCTTCTAAGAAAAATTTCAATGTATTATTAATTATTACTACTAATCTATAGGTATCAGTCCTATTTTTATACAATAATTCGCAGAATAGTTTGTAGACAGTGATCACTTTTTCCCAAGATTGTACATTTTGAATTATTTTTTTCCTTTACTTAGAAATTATCAACAACTTGTAGCTTGAATAGTCTCTAATTCTCTCATACATTCAAACATAATCCGTTTATTTTACAAATTAATTAAAAAAAAAATACAGAAGATTGTTGACACAATAAAATAACAAAAATATAATGTGAACATTAGGTAATAAAATAACTTATAAAACTATCCACATTACAATCTTCTTTGTAAGGATTAAAAATTAATTTAATATTAGGAGTTCCGATTTTAGCTTGCTTAGTTCCTAAATTATTTGACAAAATGACTTGCCATTTGGTATCCTAAGTTATGATTTACCGATAATTTCAAATATGAAGTCAAAATTAGGTGTTATTATTTAAACTGGTTAAGTTTGGTACAATTTCTATATGTAGATGACCTTCCAACGAAAATTTATATATATTATTAATTAGTACTACTAATCGATAGGGTATCAGTCATATTTTTATGTAATGATTCGCACAATAAATAGTTTGTAGAGAGTGATCACTTTTCACAGGTTTGTACATATTTTAAAAGAAAACAAATAATTTTTTTTTTACCTTGAAATTATCAACAACTTATAACTTAAAGAATCGTTAATTCTCTCACACATAATCCGTTTATTTTACTAATTAATTGAAAGAAAATGTAGACTTTTTTTGACGTAGTAAAATAACAAAAATATAATATGAACAACAAGTATTTCTCTGTTCTTTCTTTGTGATAATATTTTATGCTTTTGATATGAGATATTCTACAGACGTCTCGTAACGATTTCAGCTTATAAGAAGAATATTTCTGGAAATATTGTGATAATTTAGCGAAAACTACGTAACAGAATGCAATCACCTTCAACTGCTTAAGAAGAAAATAATTTTTTAATTCGGTAACATTATAGTTCAGTGTTTATTTGTACCACAAAAATTATATAGAATAAACTAGTAATTTTTCCTGAAATTTATATGAATTCGTACCAAGCACAAAAACAACCCTGAAACTTTTAATCCAATAGCTGAATTTTTAAATATCAATTAATTTGTTGTTCCTATTTGAAAAACGTAACTCGTCTTTTTTTTTAAAGTTTGATAGTATAATATGAGATTGGACGAATTTAAAACATCACAATTCCAGCATCTCTCTATAGAATGCATATAAACGTAATAAATGAACAAGATATCTAATTATTTCTATTTAAACAGTAGTGTGGCGGAGTTGCTGTGGTTTATAATATCATGATGATTTGTATTATAAAACGTGAAAGGTGACCATTTGTCGCGAAATGATTATCGTGGCTAAAATAATATAAAGAAATAATCTTAATGTCTTATACTAATGTGATAGAGTGTCGAAGGAATATATTTATGATCCTATTTTTCTAACTTAATCAGGTCTTCTAACAGTTAACATTTTATCACCAATTTAAAAATAAAATGGATCAATTAAAATTAATGGATATTTTTAATATCAACGTATGCAATTTCAGAGATTAATGGTAATCTCCGAAAATTCAACATTGCTATCGACTTTTAGGTAGTTCAAAATTAATGTCGCCTTTTTCAGATTTGACAATGTTCTTATGTATTAGATTTTCGACATTTTTGAAATGTTAAAATTTCTGCACAAAATCAAATATGAAATACAGTGTATACATAACATTGCGCAAACTATGACTTTTAGATTTCTTTGCACAATATTAAATGAATACCAAATTGTTGGAGTATTATAGTTGAGATTCTTTCCAACAGAGCGAAAATTACCAAGTTCGAGTCCTGGTCCCGGCATATTTTCGCTCTGTTGGAAAAAATCTCAATTATAATACTCCAACCATTCGATATAATTTACCTAGTTGAATATACTTTCTTCTGTTCATTATGAACTAATTACATGGTATACATAGGGCTCCTAAATGGTCTGCCAACTGAATACCAATATTTTTTAACAGAAAATTTCATGGTAGTTTTCTACAACATTTCAGCAAAAATTTACCTCCGATGGTGGTTGCTGCGAAAGTTGCAAAAAAAAATCTAAAAGGGAATATTTTCTAAGAAAATGCCGGTATTTAAAAAGCGGATCATTTGGGAGCCCTGTATACAGGAATTTACATGCTATTTCAGATTCATCATGTAAAATTCTACAGTTATAGCTCGGATGAATGAAATTAGCACTGCAGTTCGCAGCCTTGTCCAACAAATAAAAGTGAAATATGCCAGGCAGGAAATCGTCGGGATAGCTCAGTAGGGAGAGCGTTGATACGGCAAACCAAAGTACCCCGGTTCGAATCCTGGTCTCGACATATTTTCGCTCTGTTTGAAAAAATCTCAACTATAATATCCAACTATTCGATAAAATTTACCTAGTTGAATATACTTTCCTCTGTTCATTCAATGAATACGATTAAATTGTTAAAATTTTATAAGCACTCGAATGTGTGTCTAAAAGTTTTAATTCATAATGTTCTTTTAAAATGAGTTTCAAAATAGTCTTTTTACAAATTGTTCAAAGGGATTGTCACACGGTTAAAACGTAACTGCTAACGTCCCTAAAGTGCACTTAAAATCATTACCTTTATTTCTCGTGTTGCACAATAGTAATTATGAATATCCTACTTTGAAACCTATAATTAGTTCTGTACTCTTGGTAGTTTAATTTATCTCCTAATAAAAGTATCTTTCCATGGACTGTTTCGATTTAAATTTCGTCGCTTAAATCTATTTTATGAAACACTAGAACGGACATTTCAGCCGGTACAAATGAATTTACGCATTTTGATTCGAAAAATATATTGTTTTATAAAGTAAGTTAAATATTTACAGCTCATAAATAAATTAAATCAATTAATTAAATAGCTTTAATATAAAGTTCTGGTTTAAATTATTTTTGTAAAAATTTCTGGCCGTTCTAATGTTAAAGCTTACAAAAAAGTTGCTGATAATTAAATGAAAAAAAAGGTGAAATAAGGTTTTAAATATTTTTTTTTTGATTAACATAACTAATAATTACTTTTATCCACGAGGTGCATATATTCTTTCGAATTTTCAAGGAGTCAGCAGTGAGCACTATTTCAGATAAGATAAAAATCTTTTAACTGTATTTTAGTCCACCTCATTGAGGCATATCAATTTCATTATATTTGAAGTATTTTTTCTTCATTAAAATTTAACGGAAATGATTTCTCTCCATAGAATTCTTGATTACCTCTTTTTATCGCAGAAATGTTATTGATGTTCTAAAATTAAATAAAGCGAAAAATTCTAATTCAAAATTGCTGTAAAACTGTACCTGTATTCTTTATAAAGGAAATTTTAAATGTGCTTTTGGCATATTATTTAATATTCATTTAATATTAAAAATAGTAATTAAACTCATGTTTTTTCATCTATTTTCAGTTTTATGATCATATTTGTCTGTAATATTAAATATTATTTTTCAGTTTTACCGTTTAAGAAAGTATAATTTATGTTAACGAATTTTGATAATAAAAATAATGCTTTACTTAGATACGTGGGATAGAAAGTCGTCATATAATTTTTATTTTTATACTCATATTATTGAAAATGATAGTAAAATTGGCAGTAAATCTAATGCTTAAAAAAATTATGGAAGTTGCTATTAAGAAGTTACTCTTGTTGCTAATGAACTTTTAAAAGATTTTGAAAAGTTACATATGGAGATAATTATCAACTGATTTTCCAGTTAAGGGTTAATTTTGATGAGATTCTTTTAAAAATTCTTCAAAAATATATAATTAATGTAATCACATTTTCTGTAATACCAGTATATGCCAAATTTATTTTTTGAAGTTATAATATTACATCTTATTATATGTACCACATTTATTTGTATTTTCAGCAATTCTATACATCATAAATGTTTAGAAAAATACTAGATAAATAAATAATAATTCTTATATTTATTATTCTTAAATACAGATCGAAGGATATTCTAGAATTATAAACATGTTTGGTCGTTTACTAAATTACAAATCAATACAACAAAAATATAATGGAATTTTAAAAATTGAGGAAATATATTTTAGAAGCTTTTAAATATATCATTTGTGAGAATATGGTATTTTTTGCAGAATTTTATATGATACTTATGCAATAAATGTAAAGATGTAATAGTCGTTATACATATAATAAATGCATTTGTAATTAATTATACTGCATTTTAATA
Source organism: Maratus michaelseni (assembly GCA_963931845.1). Taxonomy (NCBI): domain Eukaryota; kingdom Metazoa; phylum Arthropoda; class Arachnida; order Araneae; family Salticidae; genus Maratus; species Maratus michaelseni. Next base: position 135,942,432 of record OZ007595.1, read on the forward strand.
ATTACAAATAGAATGTTATTATCAATAAATAACAAAAATTGTCTCATTATTATATAGAAATATCAATTTCACAATCTTAATTTTACGGAGTAGGTTAAACATCTAAATTATGTAAATTTTTAATATAAATATTTCACAAACGAATATTTTAAAATACTTAAATAATGAATTTATGAAGATAATGTTATTGTGTATTTTACAAAAAATAGAACAAGAAATTTCGAAACTTAGACAATAGGATTGTTTTCGAACTATATAGTAAAAATAAATCTGTTTATATTTTCAAAACATTTCAGAGGAATATAAAATGACGCTTTTGTTTTATTTTAGCATTTATTTTTCTGTAATCGTGATAAAAATAATGCTTATAAATGTACGCTTTCATTGATTATTTTTAAAATTACAGTAAGTAATCCTTGAAACGCATTTTAGAATATTTTCATTTTAGATTACATAAAAAAATTAAATGGAAAAATATTGTCCTATAAATGTCCTGGTGTGTTTTATGTTGTTTATTTTGAACGCTTTAATGTATAAGAAATTTCCTTCTTATTAATTACCTTATATCAGTGTTTTTATATCATGTACACAAAAATTTCCAAATTTCAGCGTGAATTTATTTATAAACGTTTTGTTATATTAAAGACGACAAAAAAAATCATCTTACACAAATAATTAAAAAAAATATCTTGAACAAAAAATCCTGAACGATTTTCGAACTATTTCGAAAATTATTAACTCTTAATAATTTTCGATATGTATATATGTGTCGTCTAGTTGCAAAACCAGTCATCTCCAAAAAATAATTTTGTGGGGAAAAGCAACACTTAGCCATAATAATTGATTTATAGTCATTAGGACAGTATATTTGAAAACACGAAATGAGGTGGCAGGGGCACATGAAATGAGGGTATTATTTAAGTCTTTGTTTTGGATTTGGCCACTTTTGCAACTTGCTTTGAAGTTGGCCGGTTTTGCAACAAACCAGAAATTAATTTTTGCTAAATTTAATGTGACATTGGGTTTTTAGGGGTAGCAAATACACAAAAATGTTTGGAGCATTGGTAAGATTTTCTAGAGTGTCCACAGCTTGGATTTCACGGATTACCAGTAGGGCAGTACTTGAAAAAAAAATAATGCCAGAAATGATGGAAATGTAATCAAAAATGTATTCTCTCAGATTTTAGCTGTAACAAAAGCCCGTTCATTCCCTATCTACAATCCTCAAAATACTAAAATTTATTTAAAAAAATTAAATAGAAGAATATTTTATTAAAAATTAAGTAGAATAACATATTTTTAAATTTAACTGAGAAAATTCACTAACAGTTTTATGAAAGAGAAGGGACAGGGCTCAGAAAAGTATTTTCGCCTAGAGCATAAAAACATGTTAATCCGCCCCTGGTTATCACAAGGTGTAGATTACCTTTGAATTTTTTCTTTGTTCCTTTTCCACGTCGTAGGGTCACTTTTCCTATTCTTTGATTGATTAGGATATACTTCTTCCACAAACCTTTCCACAGGCAAGAGAAAACTTTTATAATGTTAATCAAATCAACATGTGAGATGTTATTGTGGGAAGAAGCAGAAGCGGTATCTAGCGGATATGGAGATGGTCGCTTTTGAACCTCACCAGTTGATGGATTTGGCCAGTTTTGCAGCACATCGTGATTTTCAAACGCATATAACACAGAGATTTGACCGGCTTAGGCTTGTTTATTGTTTCCAGATGGTAGAAACATTAACTGTAATTTTCAAATTTTGAGGAGTTCGCCGGTTTTGTAACTAGACGACACAATTCTTCTGCTTTAACTTGGAATTACAGTGATCAGTTAAAATAAAGAACAGAACAACAGCATCCCCTGTAGAATTTTAACATTTAAAATCAGATCACCATATACAATTTTAGGTGTGTTCGTAATTATATAAATACGTAGCACCTATAGTCGTCGTCTGGTCCGTCCGCATGACCGTCTGTCCGCATATAACAGAGTATAAACTTTACGAACGAACCGAATTGTTTGAAATTTAATATATATAATCGTTGCAGAATGTTCTCGAATAATTTCAAATTTTATGAAAATCGAATCAAAACTTAAAAAGATATATGAATAATAGTTTTCTTTATTCTATTAAATCCTATCATAACGTAACTAATTCAATGATAGGTAATTATTCTGGGTTGCTATGTTTATTACATTCTATTTAAAATGGAGTCATATTGTTTCCGTATTACTGAATTTAAAAACAGAATTTGTATAACTAAAATTGTTTAATTATAGCAATAATATAATCTACCGACAGTTTTTTGGATAGATGTTTCCGGATACACAAATATTAAATGGAAAAAGTCTAAATATGGATTTTAAGTTCTGAAATTTTAAAAGGTAGGCTTAAGTTTGGCATTGGAATTTTCAGTAACTGCCAACAAAAAATAAAACGTCACCTACTTAAAATGTACTTATTTTATTACGAAAATTAATTATATCATAATAACAGACGATATAATTCATTTCACTGAAAAAAGAAAGATGATTTTTTTTTACATTGTCTTGTATTGGATATTTGCGCACAGTATAATTTTAATGTAACAGAACTGTAATTAATTGTTTGTAAAAGTGTATTGAAACTTATTTTCATAAAATAAAATTAATATCCAGAATATGAAATTCTGCGTGTAATATAAATTTTGTATTCATGCATTTTTGCATATCAGTGCAACAGATATTGCACCAAGATTTGAATATTTATAAAACTAGTAATAGTACGAACGCACCTCATTGTCACGTTTGACGTACAATTTCCAACACGTTAATCATTAATCTCAAATATAAAATTTCGTGCATTTTTACTCAACAGAATATTAGATACAACTTTGTTGTTCGCTGCAAAAAGCATAGGAATAATATTCCGAAATCGAGACCACACCCAAATGTTGGTTTTCAAAATCAGCAGTAGTGGTAATCATTTTGTTAAAAGTGCATAATAGTTTCAAGAATGGAGTAAATGAAATGGAGTAAATGAAAACCGCGCACGCTAAATTGCAGCAATGGATTTTGAACACGTCAGCAATCTTTCTCCCTAGCTTCGGATATCAGCGTCTCCTTTTGATTGATTAAAGTCAAAATTGAATGAGCAGATATTTATACTAACAGACTTTATATTTTGATGAAATTCCGCACACTAATTCTTGTGATATAGCTAACTAAAAACACAGAATTGCGCGTTACCTGTTCGGCAATGTACAGCTAAATCTGATCAACACCTATCTATGTCAAGATCACACAAAATTTGCAGTTTGATGAAATTCCATGATTAAGTCTTGAGATAGAGTGCACACAGCTATTTTTACATACATAGGTGTATACAGACAGACATTTTCCAAAAATAGTCAAGGTGAGTAGAAAAATTCCAAAACGTATAAATGTATTGAAAATAGGAAGTAGAATATTTACACGATGTGATTACTTTCTTTTTATTTATATGAAATGATACACCACATAATCCCATGCATATTTTATTTACTAGTAGGGGAGATGGGGATGGGACAAGGGATGGATGGGACGTTCTCAATATTTCAGGCAATAAACATTTATTTTTAGTTGCTTCCTATCCTGATAGATTTCACTACTATAGTGTGCTTTAGAACCAAAAGCAAGACCACAGGGCTGTTTTCATTTTCCCTCAAATTTGATTTTCCTGAAATGTCTGCTCAAAAGTAATTTTTTTTACATTTGAAGTTACTTAAATATCTTATGCAATGTAAATAATTAAGATATGTTGTAGTTTTTTTTTATTTAAAGGCTGAATATTGGTAATTAAAATAAATGAATAATAACCATTGTGACAGAATAATTTTTGAGACAAAATGGCTGACAATTGAATAGATGCATCATGGGGATGATTGGGACATTTCAAATGGGGATGAATGGGACTGTCTAATTTATCCCTAGATGATGCTGAAAAACATATTTATTAACTAAATAATGTTATACAGGTTGATAAATTAATAATTTATGGTAATTATTCTTTTAACCTTTCATCCTCATTGTAGCCATCATCTTCAGCCATTGAATGCTTCCGTTTATGGGCCTTTTAAGACAAAGTTGAGATGAGTCCAAGATGATTGGCTGACAAATATTCCTGGAGATCATATTATAATTTATAATCTCTCAGCTTTTGCCAAGGAGGTATTTTTGTCAGCTTTTAGTCCTTAACATTGAATACAGGGAGGAAAATATTTGTGTCCCATTCATCCCTGCTGTGGGGATGATTGGGACAGAGAGGAACTTTTTTTTAATTTCATAATATGTATCTGTGTGATAATAATCATGAATAGATATTGTGCATAAGATGTAGTCAAACACTTATTATATGAAATGTGATATATAATATTGATAATAATTTAAAAATATATTTAAAATAAATATTTTTGTTAAAATGTACCATTCATCCCCCATCTCCCCTATATGTTTCTTCACAATGGTTTTAAGAGTAAAAATGTAATTTTGCAGTTGATTTTCTGGAATTTTTTACATACCTGTTATTATTATACTTTAACATAGAGGGAAAAGGAAATGCATTTATATTAACAAATTATATCATCTAAAAACATATCTTTAACAAAATGTTTGTCTACAAAAAGTTACAGTTTAATATATTATAAATATCGATCGATTTCTCAGATGGCATTAATATGTATGCTTGTTCATCTGAAAATATAAATATTACTATATTTTTTCATATTCAAATATTTACTTCAGGTAATGAAATTTTCATTAACGTTAATGACAAAAAAAAAAAAAAGAATATACGCATAGATAAAAAAAAGGTAAATTAAAATTAATAAAATATTTTTTTTTCTGAATCATTTGAAGATTTAATAAATTTTATATTCATATATATTTAAAAAATTATTTTGGTATAAAAAAACCTACCAAAAGAATTCCATGAATGTTTATATTATTTCAAAAGACGTTTTGTAAAATTACTAAGAGCATAGTATATGCCTTTATGCATTTACATTTTTTTCTTTTGATATTACATGCATGCATTTTTTAACATTCAGCCCGAATGCCCAAGATTAAAAAAATACTTTGGATAAAAACGGAATAAATATAAATATTTATCAGGTATTGCAACCATTGTCACAAGTGAGTATGCATTTAAGGGAAAATACGACTGTTAAATCTTGCGTATTCCGGAGAACGTATTTAATTTAATAACAAAAATAGCTGCACTTGCAAAAATCGCCGATAGATTGTGCTTAGACGAAATATGGCAGATATATGCATATTAAGTATCTGATAAAACATCAGGAACAGAAAAAAGTTATAAAAGAACAGCGTCTGACAAGCTTTAAGCTGCAAAAAGACTACAACTAGCTACATCAGCCACTTTGTTGCTCTTTTTGATGTAGTCAGCCTTCTGTAGCGCATTCACAGAAGATAAATCTACTAAATGGAATCCCTGACACGTTTACCATCATCCTTTCTTTTGTTTCGGCTCCCTCTCTTTTGTTACCACAGAGAATTTGAAAATGAAAGCCCAAGGAAATAATCTGTGACTTTTGGTAGCAAGTGCAACATTAACGCAACATAGAATCGCCCCATTTGAAAAATAACTTTATGCTTTCTTGAGTGTTTTCGCCATGAGAATGACTGCAGTGTTTGGGCGGCTTGCTAACCGTTCATTTAAAAAATGCTTATTTAACAATGCTTTATCTGTAATGATAGCATGCTGGAAACAATAAATGAAGAACTCACGCTCATCCAGATGTTTTATTGATGGTCTTAGTTGCAGAAATGCACTTCATTTATTCATGTCAACGCCCTAAATTGGTATTTTTTAGATCTACAATCTTTTTGTTGTTGTTGTTATTAAAACAAAGTCTGATCTCTGCTTGATTGCCTCCGTGCAAACCGCATTTTTTTTAAACTTTTTTTTAAATTATTGTCTAAATATGTAACGTGTTTTTGACGTACCCGGTGTATGAAAAAAAAAAAAAGGAAAGTTCTGTGAAGAAACTCCAAAAATAGATCAATGTAAATTCCATGAAATGTCTAATGCATATAATATGTTATTATAAGTTTATTATATGCTATGAATTCAGACAGTACAATTAGTAAATACATGACAGTTGTTCGTCACTTCTCAGAGGCTCTGATGTTAATTGATCCTTTACGAAATTATTCCGAGGAATTGGACTTGACAGACAATAACTTAGCTGCACATTAAATTTGTGCGCAATAAACTAGACTGTGGCAAAAATTAGAATTCGCTTTTTCAAAATGAAATGCAATATAAATAATCAATCAATTGTATTATGGTTTAATTTATGATCTATTCTTAACGTGGAAATTGCTTGCTTTGATCATGTTTTCATTTTATCTATGATCGTCTTAAACGATTATGACTGTATGTTTAGATAAATATAAAAGATGTTTAAACACATAACTGGCATTTAAAATTTTAATATAGTTGATCATCGCAATTTATTTTAATTTTGTAATTGCTCCTTTTTATAAAACTTGCAAATTGCTCGTTTCGACTATGTCTTCATTTTATCTATGCTTGTTTTAAACAATTTCGAATGTACATTTCTATAAATATAAAATATGTTTAAACACATAAATGACATTTAAAATTTTAATATAGCTGATCATTGCAAAGTTACAGTTTAATAAATTATAAATATCGATTGAATGCTCAGATGGCATTAATATGTAGGTTTGTTCATCTGAAAATGTAAATATTAATATATTTGTTCATATTCAAATATATACTTCAGGTCATGAAATTTTCATTAACGTTAATGACGAAAAAAAAAAGAATATACGTATAGATAAAAAAAGGTAAATTAAAATTAATAAAATATTTTTTTCTGAATTATTTGAAGATTTAATTAATTTTATATTCATATATATTAAAAAAATATTTTGGTATAAAAAAAACCTACGAAAAGAATTTTATGAGTGTTTATATTAATTTGTAATGTTGTGCTTTTAATTTTGTAATTGCTACTTTTTATAAAACGTGCAAATCGCTGGTTTTGAGCATGTTTTCATTTTATCTATGCTCGTCTTAAACGATTTCAACTGTACGTTTAGATAAATATAAGAAGACGTTTAAACACACAACCGGCATTTAAAATTTTAATATAGCTGGTCATTTTCTTTTAATTTTGTAAATGCTCCTTTTTATAAACCAATCGTTGCAGGAACGCTAATATTTGCAATATAAACTTATTTTTAAAAGACAAACTTTATTTAGTCAAACTTTTCATAACTGAGTTAAATATATCAGCTATGGTGGTTGTACTGAGCATAGGAATAATTACCAGAAGCTCCTCAATTATTTTAATGTACACATTAAAGTCTGCGAACAAAAATTGGCAACTGAGTGGAATTTCTCCCATTTGTATTTTTATAGCTACCATTGTTTTTTAATAATAATTTTCTCTTTCGTTAATTACGGAATTCATGCCAATAAAAAAAGCGAAGAACACTATTCTGAAATATTATTAGATATTGTGAATAAAATATGTTTCCCACTTTGTAATACTGCAGCCACTATTAGTCCAAGTGTGTTCGCGCAAAGTGTATAACCTACATGAAACTTGAACTGAATCAAACACACAGAAAATGACAAAAGCTTGGCGGGCCACTTATAAGTTGTCGCCGCCCCGTATGTGTCCTGCGGACTACGTGTTTGATTGCCTGGTGTAAATGTACTGTTAATATTTATTAGTATATTTGTTTCTATCAGTTTACATATTTTGAATTTGATATACATTGTGTGTAAGGTTTTTGCTTTCGAGCACAACTATTTCCGAATTTCGGTTATTTACTCGCAGAAAAAAATTATAATTTTTGTGAATAAAGAAAGCAAGTTTAATATTCGAAAACAGTGGCGCTCGGAAGTAAGATTCGTAAGAACCATGGGTATATTAATGAATAAAAGGAACTTTTAAATTGTGGGGGTCTGTGAGAGATATAAATAAAGGGGTCCGTGGTTAACCAAACGATTAAGACCCGCTTAAGGTTTTTCTGTTTCTGTACATGCTGAATACACGTGAACGTTATGCACCATGCAAAAGCATTAAGTGCACTGAATATATGTTTTCGAAAAGCAATTTAGTAAAATTTTTAAACTCTTTAATTAGATGATACATATTCTGATTTGGTTTATGCTAAGTAAATTAACATGTATAAATATAAGAAAGCAAAAAAGAAACAAAATTTACTATATTGGACACCAAAGATAAAACTAGTCGCTGGGGGCCACCGTAATACTTAGCCATGTTTGATATGCATAATAAAAACGATAAAAATAAAACATCTGTAAACTATTTATAAAATGCATTGCAATTCGAATAAAATCCTGGCTTGATGAAGCCATTAACTTTAAATTATCTATTACTGAATTGCGTAAAAGAAACATCCTTATAACTCCAAAAAAGATAATCATATTAACTAAGAGTTTACTGCGTCAGATTAAGCGTCTCATTTCCAATTAAATTACATCTCTAAATTGAAATTCGAATGAAATACTGGATAATGAAAAATTGAAGAGTGTGGCAAATAGGATTGCAAATATCTCGGCAAATAATTACCCGATCAACTTCATTATTTATGCAAAATTTGTTTTTTTTTTGTTTTGTTTTTTGTTTTGTTTTTACTCCTTGAAACAAACAATTACGAAAATTTTTATATACCTTTTATCAGAACGAATATTTCGAGAGTCCGAAAAAAATAGTGCCGTATAATCAAGGTTACTGAAATTCAATAGGTTTCTTCTCATTATTAATACTAAGTACATACCGAATTTCCAGTCTCTATCTCTATTTTTTCGAAAATACAGCGTTTACAGACACACACATAGACAGACGGACATCGATTTTGTTTTCTAAAAATATGTTTTACGGAATTTCCAGTGTCTGGAACGTGTAAATTCGTAAAACATTTGTTTTTCGAATTTGAAAACGATCACAAGACTTACCCTATACTACGTATAATGGGCAAGTAAAAACTACAAGTGGGTAAGTGTGATCGAAGATCGCTCAAAGGGTTTCGTTTAATATTCCTTTCAAAACACTTTATACTTTCTTTAATAAATTCAAACAAATTCCATTTAGCAAAAAAAAAAAGTCATGTTTTTTTATAAAGTAAAAATTTAACGGTCTATTTTTTCGTTTTTTCGAATATCTAAACCAGCCGGATAGCGGGCCAAGCCCGCTATTATATACTGCCTTACTAATATCCGTCATACGGACTAATTGCAATATTTAAAAAAATAATTTCAAAATTAAACAAATTGTACACCTTCACAATGTTAAAATATGCGAATATTTCCATATACGGATTTTCATCACGATTCAATATATTTCTCAAACTCGTATATTTACTATTCTGTATTATTTATATTGATACTCGCTTTGTATGAGTCTCAAACATTTGAAAAATTAGTTAAACTTCCCATATGACGTCAGATTTTCTTTTTAATTCTCTAATGACGTGATATTAATCTGCTTTGTGTCCTTACACATACTCAAACTCCTTGTATTATTGAGAAATCTTAGAAATTTTCCGTTTTATTACGACTATGACATCAATCAATTTTATTTCATATTTATCTTTTTTTTTCATTTGGTGAAACTTTTTATTTCAATTTTCACGTGGAAATCGTCTGATAGAAAATTAATTATTGTAGAAGGAATTTCATCGTGGATTTTTTTAATTTTGGCATCGGCTAAAACGAAAAATGTTTAAATTTAATACGAAAAGGCTGTTAGAATTTTAGTTTTTTATCTCTATTTATTAAAATAATACGAATTTTTCAAATTTTAATATTTTCAGCTCTTCACAGCTGATATTCTGATTTATATACAAAGTTTCAACTCTGTAATTTACATAGTTTTCGAGAATGGCTCTGTGACAAACAGACAACGCAGCGGGAGCAATAGGGTTTCGTGAGATGAACGAAACCCTAAAAAAGAAAAAAAAAGATCGAAAAGAAAAGTAGAAGAGGCAAAAATCAGAAAAAAAAATTCTAGTCTCAGATGCATCGGATCCACAGCCATCAGAAATATTTCATTTTATTAATATAAATCTATTTGTTTAAAAATTCTGAGATAGACTAATGAATATAGGGGATATCTTTCCATCAAGGACTAGTTACCGACTTGAGTTCCTCTCCTTTTTAAAGGTATCATTCAATTAGAATTTCCTCTTACACCAGGTTTTTATGATTTATATATGACTGTTGTTACCTTTTTAGCACTTTCCAACCTAGTTGAAAAGTGCTTATGACTTCGGTTTGTCTGGCCGTATGGCCGTCTGCCGTCTGGCCGTCTGGCCGTGCTCTAACTCCCGTAAATATGTTTGGATTGCTCTGCAATTTTTATATGTTATTGTCGTTATCTATAGCATGTTCCCTATTTCAACGGAAGTGTGTAGCACTTATAGCTTTTTTTTTTTACAGGGGCACTAAAAAGAATCCCGTTACATTGCGGTCTATGGGGAAAAATCATTTCCGGTTTATTTAAATAATGTTTCAGTATTTTAAACGCATTGAAATTTATATATATCACTAAGGTGCATTATAAGAAGCTTAATATGGAATAGGGTGTGCATAGCACTTATAGTTACTTTACAGGGACAGTCAAAAGAATTCCGTTACATGACGTCTATGGAGAAAAATCGTCTGCGGTTTATTTAAATAAAGTTTCACTATTTTAAACGCATTGAAATTTATATATATATATATCTAAGGTGCATTACAAGAGGCTTACTACAGAATAGTGTGTGTATAGCAGTCATCGTTCATTTACAGGGACACACAAAAGAATTCTCTACTCTCTGTTAACAATAATTCCTGGAAGTGCGTTTTAAGTTACTGAACGCGATTTTAATTTTAACTCGCTTTTTGTCTATTACGTGGTGTGTATAAATTCTGTAGATCCTATACAGGGCAGCACAAAAGTTCGCGAACACATTTCCGTTTATTGACAGAAACTCCAGAAAGATAATTTTAAACTGTGCTACGCGTTTCCTAACTAAACTAAAATTTAGCATCCTAGCATATACAAATCTATAGATCCTATACAGGGCTGAATAAAAGTATTCGGATATTTTTCCGAATATTGTATCTGTTGGAAATTCCTGAAATTATGGTTTTAATTATGTTATGCGTTTTCCAAATTGTTTACTTAGATGTTATCTTTTAGCTTATTAAACGGTATGTTTTGTAAAATTATTTTGGAAGCGTTGGAAAGTGCTACATAATCTATGCTTGACGCATGATTTTTCGTTCTTGTTAATATATAAAGATGGATTTTATTCCAAATTACTTGCATAATAAGGTTTATTTTAGATTTTTTTGGCACAGATTAATATTTTTGTCATTGGCATTTTTTTAAACAATTTATTCAAATATTGGAAGTATTAAAATTTTAATTAAAAGCTTTCGTCTCTAATGTTCTTTTCTAATATGTTTCAAACTGTCTCGTTGAAAACTATTTGAAGGAATTATCACATGGTTAAAACGTAACTGTTAATGTCTCTAAAGTTCATTTAAAATAATTACCTTAACTTCGCCGGTTACATAATAATCATTATGAAAGTTCTACTTTAGAACATATAAATAGCTCCGTACTCTCAGCGTTTTAAATTATCTGCTAATGAAATCACCTTTCTACGGATTGTTCATTTTTAAATTATAGTCGTTAACAATCTACTATTTTTTCAAGAAGACGTTTAAGAATGTAGCCAACACATATTACTTAAAAAAATATTCTTATTTAACATACATAAAAATTATTTTACACATTATAAAAGAGATTTTAAGGAGATTTATCATTCTCATATATATTTTAAATATTCGCTTAATGTTAAAAAATATATATTATTAACTCATGTTGAGTTATCTATTTCCCGTTAGAAAGTCATATTTATTGGTGATATTAAAAATAATATTTAAGTTTTAATATTAATAAAATGAATTTTCATTGACCGTATATTAAATATTATTTTTTCTGTAGAGAAATATACAAGCATTTTTCCAATTAAACTGTAGAATAAACATGCCCAGGACCCTATAATTTTTAATTTTTTAGCTACTCCAGTGCAAATTTCTTGTGTGAAAATAGCTTTTTCTAAAGTAGCAATTTTCTATATTGTCTCAGAAAACTTAATTAATTCATGTATTATTTTCACACACACACATATGTATTATATCTATGTATAATGTGTTCTTTATAAAATATATTTTCACTAATATAACAAACATATATTTACTATTTAAAAAATGCTTAAAAATTGAATTGAAAATGTTAGTAAATTATTAACGCAGTTAAAATTACAAATAACTAATTCATTTCTAAATCAATGATTCATCTTAAGATACTTTTGGGGGAAAAAAACTCGTAAAAATATTAATAATTAAAAAATAAATAAGCAAAATGAAAATATCTGAAATGAATAGAAAATAAATATCTAATTACCTCGACGAAAAAAAAAAAAAAAAAAGCAATATTCATTATAATTGTACCTTTTCTTATTTCTATTAATTTTAATGATTAGCTTATATTTCATTTTTCAAATGTTAAAAATGGCTGATTTTAATTAATAGTTTTTGATCATCGGCATATAGCCTGAAGGATTCTTTATAATGCTTGAAATTTTAACAAAAGCCTGAATCAATTATTTAAATTAAAAATTATTTAAAGCCTCATAATTTTTAAAGGTTTTTTAATATTATTTAAAAATCTAATTTCCTTTATACATGGAAAAAAGTTGTAGTTTCCGTTTTAATATAACTAAATTACTTCATTCAAAGATAAAAATAAATGTAATCAGAAAAATACATAATAAAATATATTTTGATATACAAAAATGATGTGAATTATCACTTTACTAAACAGCGAACAACCAACAGTGGGAAAAAAATGTCCTGACTTGGGTTCGATCCCAGAACCCTTGGTACAGCACACCAAGTGCTTTACCAATTAAGCCATCCGGACGACATCCGGTGTAGCATTATCTCACTCTAAGCTCTGGTAAAGCACTTGGTGCGCTATACCAAGAGGTCTGGGATCGGACCTTAGTCTGGGCATTTTTTTTTCATTCTGTTGGTTGTTCGCTGTTTAGTAAAGTGATAATTCACAGCATTTTTGCATTTTACAGCGTAATTTCATCTCTGCTAAAAAATTAATTAGTATATTAAAATATATTTTATTAGGCATTCATAATAAATATATTGCATGTCGGTTTCTTTTTATTATCGCAAGAATGCTATGTATAGATACGTTCCTTCTATTAAATATATATTTAACTTTTTAACTTTAAAGTATTCCTTTTAAAAACTAAAATGTTTATTATTATTGCAATTTAATTTTGCGTTTTAATTTCTGTTTTAATATAACTAAATTACTACATTCAACTATTAATAGAAATGCAATTAGAAAAATGCATAATAAAATACTCTCATTAGGCATTCTTAGTAAATATACTACATGATTTTTTTTTTGATCTCCCGAATGCTATATATAACTACATTCCTTCTGTTAAATATACCTTTTAAACTTTAATGTATTCCTTTTAAAAAATAACATGTTTATTATTGCATTTTTGTTATTCTGTACCATTTTTTAGCTTAAACTTTTAATTATTTAATACCATAAACGCACAAGAAAAGAAAGAAAAAGAAATAAGGAAAGAAAAGTGTTTCCACAATAGTAAGAGATTTTATACGGTTTACGAAAATCTAACAAGAAAACTTCCGACTTACCCTCAATTCCGGAAAGCATTCTTTTATCTTCCTCTCTCTCATTGCATTTCTCCAAATGCATTTCAGAGACAAAAGTTTGCGTTTTTTCCCGAAATTTTTGAAAACGTTTCCGAGTAGTTTTATGCAGTGTTTAATCTGTTTTTGGAACAAGTAATATTGGTTTTTGGGTAACTAAAAACTATCAAGTAAATATTTTAATGTTCAAAAAACATGTTCAGCAGAAAAACATGCTAAATAGTATTAACATTAGTATTAACATTATTACTCTTGCATTTAAAAATTCTGTTACGCAGCTGAAAATGTTTACTCGAGAATTGATAGCATCCAAAAAAGTGATATTTATTTTTCAGAAAATTTATTTATAAACTACAAAAACTACTCTGAAGCCTTTTCGAAAATTTCGAGAAGAAAATGATTTTTTTTTTTCAGAAATGCTTTCTTTAAATATTGGAAATTTATCAGTTGCTGAGTTTTCGTAAGATAAAAGAGCGCGTTTCGGAATCATGGATAAATAGAAAAAATAATAATTATATTTTCCTAAACCGCATGAAATTTCGTATTATTTTTGAAAACATGTCTTTTTTTACAGAATAAGTGCTGAAATGTATAAGTGGAAATTAAACTCAAGAAACATTTTTAATTAAACAAAATTTGGATTTCTTAAATTCATTATTTTTTATGTGCCGTTAGATCTTCAAATGTAAATTTTTTTGCCGTGATAGAACCTATATTTTTAAATTAATACTGTTTTGATAAATATTACTTTTGTTATTATCTAAAATAATGTTAATTTTTTCAATACGTGTAATACATATTAATGCATGTATTGCATAATGCACGTATTGTTCAAAACATTATGCAAGAGAAATGTAATGCTTCTGATGAACTCCCCACAAGGCACTGTAAAAAACGCATATATGATGTTGAAACAACTAAGTACGTAATTTGTCATTATAATTACAGGATCATCTGAATTTATGTTTCTACAATAAATATAGTTATTTATAGAAACTAATTTAGTTATATAATTCCAGGAAAATCGAATATCACTAAATTTGTGAAATTATTACAAATTATGAAAGATTATTATTGAAATTGTCATAATATGTTATTACATTTACAGTACCCATATGTTTGGTAAGTGTTTCAATCGGTAATACATATTTACTAAAATAGGTAATGCATATTTAGTTATGTTTTTTTATGTATTTACGTTACAACCGATAAGCAATACATACTTACTAACCTTCTGGGTATGCACTCCATCGAGTGACTATTAATTTCTTTATCGCTGGCGGGATTTTTCGGCTCCCAAGGATAAATCCACTGCTGTCGCGAAAGCTAACGGCTGTTTTCATGATTAATTAAGATTAGTTATACATTTAAAAATCAGCATATAAAAAAAAATAACTTAAGTAGAAAATGTTGCGTTCTCCTGGACTTATATAACATCATGAATAAAAATTTTCTTTTAGAGGCTACATGAAAATCGTTTTAAATATATCGTTTTAAATATGACTTAATTTTCATCATTAAATTATATTCGCATTTAATGTTTTAATTATTTTAATGTTATATATATATATCCACATGTAAATATATTAACAATTGAAAAGTGTTGAAAATATTATTATTTGGTCTTTTTAATATCTTGCAACAGTAGATAAAAATGACTAGGAGTTAAATCGTTATTAAGATAATGAAATTTTGAATGAAAAATTGTAATAGAAACTTAAAAAAATATATAAATAATAATAATAATAAATGATTGGACACTGCTCACCATTATGTAGTCGTATCTAATCTAACCTGCCAACGATCGTTACATTGCTTTACATAGTTTTTGATCCTATAAAAGTTATGTAACTGAACTATCTTGATTGATTTCAACATTAAGTAGCGCTTAAAATAGTCCTTCGATTAAAAAACTGTGAGCTTCAACGTGTTTATGATACATCTATATATTAAACTAACAGTTTTCATGTTTCTTTAATGAAATATTTTTTTGCAAAATAGCCTAGATATATTGAAAATCTCATAAACAAATTAATTTCAGCAGCAACACTTTCCCTTTTTTTAATAGAGGAATATTCTACATTCCGTATATTTTGTGGAGTATAAATGTGTTAGATTTCTTGAAGTTTGTCCCATAATATTTTGCATTTTCCAATGATTTATCATACAATTTTTGGCTTAAGGCGGTTCTCAAATCTAAACAAGCTATTCTCTGACAAATACCTGAATTTATTTTTGTTCGAAAATGCATAAAATTGACATTTTTTTTTTCTTATTAAGAAACTATTTAATCGATTTTTGTTTTCATTAAAGGAAGAGTATCTGTAAAAAAATGCTGTCAGAGTTGCGTTTTAAACCGAATGTCCAGAAGCAAGAGCATGTGAAATGGGGAAATTGCCATCATGATATACGAATGCTTTTAACTCAAACAATAATATATTTATTGATAAAAGAAAAAAATCCAAATCGACTGGAATGCCTGAAAATGACATGCTATTACATTTCAAATTGAGTTCGTAAAATGTCTCGAAAATTCTCGCATTGTTGAACGGGGATATTTTTAGAGCACCATTGATACATAGACTAACGTTAATTATGGAATGATAAGAATATTTAACCATTTTTTAAAAAAAAACTACCAGAGCTGTAATGAAACTAATGCATTTGCTGTAACTTTGAACCCATTTCTCGAAACCACTTAGAAAAATTCAGGTGCGCGCTATTGTACTCACTTCGTCTCATCCACCTTCAGCAAATCGTTGTCCTCAATGACTCTTCCTCTACAACAACTCTTTATTTTTATTGCAAGAAATGAATGGGTTTCTATGCAGAAATGAGTACAACTTTACACACTTGATTAACAAAGAAAAAAGAGGATTCGAAGGTTGAATCCACATTGGCGTAAAAGTATCTCTTGTTATGAAGATTATATTGTACTGACAAGGAAGGTTCCATAAGCGCATGTTCAGAAAATTTTGAAAAATTACAAAATATTCTTCTCATGAGGATATATACGTTTATAAAATAATTTGCTGCGGAACCTCGATATAACGTCCGTAAAAAAATTATGAAAATTTCGTGTTTTGGCGATTTATCGCTGGGTTGGCGACACAATGAAATTTTTAAAATGCGCATTTACGATAAATACGCTTTAAGGAAAAACGTTTTCTACTCTTTATACTGAACTAGTTTGAGTAAGTTTAACTTAAATAAATAAAATTTTATAACTACAGTTTTGCTAGGTACATTTATATGTACATTTAAAGAAAAGTAATTCTACGGTTTAGAACAAAATTTAAATTGAATAAAAATGCTTCAAACTAAAAAATCTTGTTGCCTTGGAAACAATGACTTATTCAATATCGAAATGTATAATGAGAGGGTTCTTAATCCGAAATTTACTCTTAAAATACACTTAAAACTTATTCATCCAGCGACACCGTGTAAAATTAAATAACTTCAGCAATACTTAATTTGTATTTATATTATATAAGCTTATTGAAAAAAAATATATAAACTATTTAATCGTTGAAATTTAAATTCATAAAGTACTATGCATTTAAACACTCATCTAAGCAGGCATTTTCAAATCCATTAAAGTCACTTGCATTTGGCGAAGAAAAAGTTTTGCCCATCAAATCGCGTCTTTTTGCGCCAAATACTCCAAAGTATTTTATTTTTTTACAGATTTTTTACTAGGATTCCGCAGCTAAATTTGACTGAACCTTTATTACGCACATGAGTAGCTACATTAGCATTTTTTTTTAATATTCTGAGTATGCGCTTTAAGGAGACCTTCCTTGTGAGTATAATACTGTATTGTACTTCTGTATTGGGAAAGTATTGTTCTACAAAGATGTAGAAGTAGAACGAGACATGTCCCGTAATCCGCAAGAAAGCGCGTTGGGTCTTTCAATCCCGTATACTGCAAAAACATGTCACAGTAACTCCCATTTCAATGAAAATGATCCAGTAAGCTGCATTAATAGTTATCTTCTTGCTAATCATAAACATTCATTTCCAATTTTTAATTTTGTTATTATAAGAGCAAATAAGCTTTTTGGTGTTATTAGTCATGGTGTGCATGCTCTAACTTTATTTAGAATAAAATATATAGTTTAAAAATACAATGTATTTTAAATTGTAAAGACGCATTTAACTGAAAGCTGATAATATTTGATGATAACTGATAATATATCATCATATTAACATAAGTGTAAACTGATGAGGATTCACTCGATGAAGAAGTTTAAGAAAGGCTGATAAAACTTCTGAAAGGGAATTAGGGTAACAACTCAGTCATTTGTGAATTTCCCTATTCTTATCTTAGCTCTACTATAATTAGTACATATAATAAAAAAGAGTACCAAATTGAATTTACTATCTATATATATTGTATACAACATTTTGATAAAATGTGTACTTTCCTCCATATTTTGTAAAGAAAATAATCTATTGTCTGAGAGACCACTGCGCGCGCTTTCGTGTTAGAAAATTAGGCACGCTACCTCCCAGATTAATAAAAATTTTTATATCAATTTCATTACTCTAAGCACTACCCTCGTAGAAATGAATGATATTAAAGTAAAGCTGAATTAGAAAAAAAATTGAGACAAAATAGCTTCATGTACCTAACGGCTCACTGTAATAAATAGCGTAAGTTATCGATGTAACAACTTTCAATCAGCTCGTGGTCGTTAAATCGAGATCAACATTAAAGTCTATATGAAAGAAAATTGAAGCGAAACGAAAAGAACAAAATCTCTTCACATTATAACAACAATCAATATATTTTGTACTTGCAGACAAAAGTTTTAAATGACACATTTATAAAGCTTATGTTAATATTTTTAGCACAAAGAGAAGAAATTTTTAAAAACGCAATAAAAAGTGCATTTTTTTTCGAAATATCCTGTAAATATCATTTTATCGAAATGTACTCTAACTTTATTTAGAATAAAATATATAGTTTTAAAATACATTGTAGCGACGCACTATTAATAATTATAAAGACGCACTTAACTGATAGCCGATAATATTGGAGCATATTCACAGAAGTGTGAACTGATGAGGATTCCCTCGATGAAGAAGTTTAGGAAACGATCATAAAACTGCTGAAATAGAATTGAATTCGAATAACACATCAGATGTGAAATTCCCGATGTGTATCTTAGCAGTAATGTAATTAGTTTATGCAATAAAAAGAGTACCAAATTGAATTTACTGCATTTCGTATACAATATTTTGATAAAATGCATACTTTCCTGCATATTTTGTAAAGAAAGTAATATTTTGTCTGAGAGACTCAACGCGCACTTTCGTCTAAAAAAATTAAGTACGAATCCTCTCAGATTAATAATTTTTTTTATAGCAGTTGCATTACTTTAAGCACTACCCATGTAGAAATGAATGCCATTAAAGTAAAGCAGATTCTTTTAAAAATGAGACAAAATAGATTCATATATCTAACCACTCACTGTAATAAATATCGTAAGTTCTCCATGTAACAAATTTCCATGAGCCAGTGGTCGTTAAATCGAGATCAACATTAAAGTCTATATGAAAGAAACTTCAAAAGCGAAACGAAAACAACAAAATCCCTTCACAATATAACAACAATCAATATATTTTTTATGTACAGGAAAAAGTTTTTAAATGACGCATTTTCAAAGCTTATGTTAATATATTTAGCACATGTAGAAGAAGCAATTTTAAAAACTCAACAAAATCTGCATTTTGTTTTCGAAATATCCTGTGGAAATAAATCTATTTAGATTTTCAAAATATTTCAATGAATTATAATATTTTCCTATTGTTTTATTTCCCCGTATACTTTTCTGTTTTCGTGCTTTAAATTAAACATACAATTGTTTGCTTGCGAGCACTTTTTCTAAAAGTAGGATAAATAAGAATTGGAACGTATTAAAGAGGATTTTTCATTTAAGTTTATATAAAAAAGATTAAAATAAAGAAAGATTTTCCCATTGAATGAATTTCATGTGCGTTCATTATTGTGTGTTATTTATTTTATTACAGAGGGTTACGTAAGTTTTTGCTTATAGATGTTTTTTTTTTTTATTCTGAATACTTGTGATTTTAAAATACTTTCTTTTTATAATTTATTTTATCTACAGTTGTTTTTTTAATATCATTAACAATAAGGATGCATATTTAAAATGAATTTATTATTAAACATATTAGTTATTTAATAAATAAAACGCATATCTTGTTTTTTTCCTTGAAACAAGTTACTGGGTTGTTCGGAAAGTTCCTTCCGTTTGAGAAAACCAATTCTTACCGGAAAATTCGGCCCGTCAATTATTATACATAAGATATCGACAAGTTCACCACCCCCTGTAAACTGTCAGGTAACTGTAGTATCCCCTCTAATTTTTAGTACGTTTTAGTTAGGCAGTTTTTATTAGCAATTTTTAAGTTAAATTAAGCATTTCATCACTTCCACAGCTAAGTTAGAGCTAGTTATAAACATTATATAATAATTATAATTAGTTAGTATATAGTTATTTATCTCTCCCCTTCCATCTTTAGATTTATCTAAGTTATATAAATTATAAATATTAAATTCTATATAGATAATATATAGCCGATGGTCCAACTCCTCTCTTAATTGAGTAAATTATGCATATAATGTCCCCTCTCTAGGAATAAGCAACTCCGTAGAATATTTAGTTTCAGTTAAAATTATCATAGAGAAGAACTATAGGTAAAATAAGACAAACAACCAAGTAAAGTAATAGTACTTTAAGTCTAAATGTTTCTAGTACTTTAAGTCTAGTTTCTGGTATTAAATGTGTTATAAAATGTCTAACCCCATTCCTTTTCAGACGCGGCGATCATGTACGCTAATGGCACCCGGCGCATGTAAAATCCGTCGTGGGTGTAAAGTCCTCCAAGTTCTCTGTGAATTACACCTCTGGGGGTGCCTAGTCAGGTGAAAGTCTCGTCACCATACAAAGGTTCTAAATTACGAGACCAACTCGTGTATCGATGGCATGACGTATGGATGAGCGATGCAGCGAGGAATTAGTAAATATCCCAGCATCTCACATCCGTCCGGCATGACTTCGCCGTCTCATCCAAAATTTAATTAGCAACCCGTGAACTAAGAAAAAGCAATTAAAGCAACAAGACGCACTTAAGCCACGACGCGTCGGCCTATAGATTTATCAAACACATCTTCGCCAAGCGGAGAACAGGCGAAATCGCGCTCCGTTGCCAGGTATCAACCCGTTAAGCTGGGCAAAGGCCTGGCAGGTAGGGGCCTGGTCAGCGGTCTAAAAATGAGTAGATATCGGAATTAAACTATAATATTTAAGTGATAGAATTTTCCGGTACGAACCAACTTTCCCATACAGAAAGAACCTTTCGAACAACCCAATATTTTGTTCTATCTTATATGACATTCAAATGAATCAGAATGTTTTTCATAATAAAAATCTGTAATTTTGAATGTAAAAGATATTTGAGTTTACAAGTTAATCACAAGTGATAGTGTATATTAGAGATGTGACGGGATGATTAATATACCAATTTTCGTTCTCGGGCATAAAGTAAACATTTTATTTATTCAAAAACTCTTGAAACAGAAACAACACTTGCTACTTGAGAAAACAAAGGAGGTTAATCAAAGTTTCTTAAAGTGTTTTGCAATCCTTTAAAGATGAGTTTGAAAAATAATTGAATTGTTATTGATGGGATATAATGAAAATATTCTATCTTATTCTGAAGCAATTGCACGATCAGTGTTAGCAGGATAAAGAAACTGTGGGCTATCCTTTGCCTACTCTCACTTTCTGTTTGAAGTCCTTCTACAGAATTACTGGAAATCGGAACCCACGTTTTTCTTTCATAGTTGTACACGGATTTTTTAAGGGGTCTCAGGAGTCTTACTTTTCCTCCGAAGATGCAAGTTTGCATCATATCACATTTTATATTATTTTTGATTTCATATAACACACAATAAAATGAAATTTTTACCACTAATAGGACAATATCTGCTTGATTTAACATAATTATTTCAATGTTGTACAATTCATATTTAATTATTTAAAAAAGTTAAAAGTTTTAAAAATGAAAAAAAAATCGCCTGGTATCTACTGCGCGCAAGGTTGTAGAAAAAATATTGCTTTAAAAATAACAAACAAAACTGATAATGATGAAAAAATTGATGTATCTTGAACTTATACTTCAATTTCAAGAAATTAAAAATTTAATTTTTCTTAAATTTAAATTTAAACTGTAAAATGTTTAAAAAATTCATTTTTTTTTTGAAAAAATGTCAATTTTAAAATAAATTAAATTTTTAATTGCTTGAAATTGAAGTATAAGTTCAAGATACATACAATTTACATCATTATCAGTTTTGTTTATTTTTTTAAAGTAATATTTTTTCTACAACCTTGCGCGCAGTGGATACCAGGTAAAAAATGTTTTTAACCTTTTTTTTTAAATGTAAACTTTTTAAAAATAATTAAACATGAATTGTACAACATTCAAATAATTATGTTAAATCAAACAGATATTGACCTATTAGTGGTAAAAATTTCATTTTATTGTGTGTTATATGAAATCAGATATAAAATAAAATGTGACATGATGCAAACTTGCATCTTCGGAGGAAAGGTAAGACTCCTGAGACCCCTTAAAAATCTAAGAATTGGTAGTTATGCAGATTTCTGATAATGTTTGGGTATAAATAACAAATTTGTTGTTTTTTACAAATTTTCAGGGACATGTAAATCACGAAACGTTGTCATGAGGAAGTATTTAAAAGTGATACTTATTTCTATTTACAAAGAGATTGTTAAATAAGAACATTAATGTTGAAACAATTTTAAAATACAATTAAAATGTTTACTGAATAATTTAGATATAAGGCTCCACCGGGCTAGGGCTCAAATTACACAATTTTTTTGGGCTCGGGAGTCCTTGGATTTAAAATCGTCGGGTTCAGGTTGCCTCGAACTCTTGAAAAAGAGCCCGAATTCAGCTGTAGTGTATAATATTCATTTGAATATTGTATTATCTTAAATAATTATTTCTATGATTACTCCCGTTTACGAATTCTATACACGGTCTTGTATTTCTATAAAAAAAAAAAGAAACATAGCGTACATGGTCACAATTGTTTGGCTGTTCATTCATTTTAGATTGAATAAACCGTTTCGCACCATCAAAGTTGTATATACAGAGCTACATATTTACTTATATAATTTTAAATATAGGACATCCTATTCCATCTCAGTTTATTTGGTTGGGTGGGTGGTGTTAGGAGTATCTTTTGAAAAAGAGAACATATCTGGTATTTTTGCTTAAAATAAATTATCTGCATCTGCAAATATGTGCACTTAAACAGCGGTTCGAATTCGAAAAGATTTGACTAAGTGCTCTAACAGCTAGAAAAAAGGAGGGCATCATGAATATATACACTATAGAATCGGTAATCGACTATGTAAGACCAACAGTGGATATCAGTGGCATTTTCTGAAAACAAATGATGTAAATGATGCTATGAAAACTACACTATATATAAATGTTAATGGCCAAAGAATTTATGTCATTTGTTTAAGTAGTGCAATTAACTACCGTATTTTTTAAAATAATAATAACTGGGAATAAATGCAAAATAAATATTCCACGATTTATTTTTTTTATATGTAACAGTTACTTCATGTAATGACATCTTTTGAATACAACTTTGTATTAATCAATGTGTTAAAAAGATTCTATAGCTAAAACTAAATGACATAGCATTGTATTTTTATTCTCTTGCATGAGACAGTTTCTCACATTATAAAATATTGTTCTAAACATTAATTCTCTGAGCGACTGAGGGCTTTGCTGAATTTTCATAAAAATGATCATAAAACCAATGTTAATTAAAATTTTCTTTCCCTGTTTGTTTCTGAAATACGAGTCATATCTCTTTATTTTATATTTATCTTAAAATACAATTTTGTTAAAAATATTTTTGTCAGGAGCCGATTTAAATTGTTTTCAGAAAACGGAAAAATACGGACAAGCCGCTTAGAGGGACAGAAAGCAGATTAGTTATAATTAAGGAAAAATAAAGGTAAAATTTTATTAATGGTATTAGATGCTCGCCTGAATCCTCAACGTATTATAGGATAATTGGATTTAAAGCAATAATGCATTGATGTTTAGAAAACGATAATAAATTATAACTAGGCTGCTAATTGAAAAATTAACGGTTTTCTTTCAATTACGTCATCTTTTCTGTTCTTATCAAAAACTTATGCTCAACATATGTTTTTGATACTCTTTTGTTGAATAAAATTATGTATAGCACTCGGTTACGCCGTACGGCTATCTGTGAATTCTGGTCTAAGAACAGAAATAAAAAATTCGATTGTGGTTGAGCACTGACTGATACTGATTGACACATGTTAAAACAAATTGTTATACTAGTACGGCAGACAGTGTCATATTTTTCAAACAAAGCATTGGTTATTTTAGTATGTATGATAAATTAGATGGTGCATATAAGGAAACTGTCAGTCAGCTAACGCACGAGATGGGGACGGTATTGTATAACAACATCGCACTGACTGTTGCAATGTGAAATGATTAGCATCGAATTGATCATATTACGCCGACTAGGAGGAGAATTATTAATCGAGTTACCATTCATTTCACAGTGTACACCAACCCACTGGTGCGGCAGCTAACTGATAGTTTCGTTATCTGCAACATTTAATGTTTCATATATACTAAAAACACCGCGGCTGACATTCGAAGCAATACATGTGACTCTGCCTCCCGAAATATACTTCTTAATTTGTGTATAAATAGTAAGAAATAAACAGTAACAAATTTCGTTACAGACCATATTGATATTATATATTATTAACTGATTAACTACTTTAGTTACATCAACAATTTATGCAGTCACAATCAGGCCTTAACGACTATTTTTAAATTATTTATCTACCTCTTTTTCCAAACATTTCCTCCCTTGGGGACTATTTTTTGCTAACCATACGATCATTGATTCTGTTAGAAGGCTTATAAAAATACAACACTCATTCGAAATTTATAATATTATATTGATATTAATATTTAAATATTTATATTTGTCGTAATAAAAATATTCAGTGAATTTATTCTCTATTTTTTTAAGTTTTATGAAACACGATTAGAGAAATAGAAGTTGTTTTATACATTAGAATTTTTTATAGCATTTCCTGCTTTATGGACGGCGATTTGAAAGAAGGATTATTCATAAAAATATGAAAATTGGGAAATAATGTTATTTTAACTTTAATAACAAAGTATACTAGTAATATTTCTCTCAAAAATATGTTGCATGTGTTAACAATAAGAGAGAAACGTTTTTAGAAATTTTATCCGTACTTACTTTTCAAGGTACGAACGAAAGATCATTTTCCTTTTAAACATGGAATATTTAGTTTTATATTGCAAATCATTAATAATGCAATGCTACCATAATTTTTAATACTTAATTTCAATGATTTTATATAATTTTTGTTTTGCTTAAGATTAAGTCGTATTTTGCAGCAATTATTTCTTTTTAAAATTAATTTCACTATATTTTCTTAATTTTTTTTCATTTTCAGACAAGTAAGTTATATAATTCACACTAATTCTTAAAGTGACACAACTCAAAAGCTAGAGTTTTCACGAAAGAGAGAAAAATATCTCAAGTATAAAAATAAATTTATTTGTTTTTTAAAATCTATTATGATCGAGAAATAATTACAAAAATTTTAGATCAAGAGTGAAAAGAAACATATCTACTTCAATATTAGCCAAGTTGCATCTGATTATTTGAATGAGTAAACAGGAGTGTTCTATAGCATTATAAGCAAAAAAATTATCAAAGTGTTCAAGTTCTTTATATGTATATTATATATAGTATATACAGTTATTTGAACGTACTTTTAATGGCAGATAGGTATACTAATACACACATATAATATACACATATAATTATAATACACACATATAATATAATTTTTGTTTTGCTTAAGGTTAGGTCATATTTTAGACCAATTATTTCTTTTTAAAATCAATTTCACCATATTTTCTCCATTTTATTTTTCCTTTTGAGACAAGTAAGTTATATTTCATACTAATTCTTAATGTGACGCAACTCAAAAGCTAGAGTTTTCACGTAAGAGAGAAAAATATCTCAATTATAAAAATAAGTTTTTTTTTATGTATTATGGATTGACAAATAATTTTTAAAAATTTATATTTAGAGGGGGGAAAACATATTTACTTCAATATTAGCCAAGTTACATCTGATTATCGAGTAAACAGGAGGGTTATATAGCATTATAAGCAAAAAAATTATCAAAGTGTTCAAGTTCTTTATATGTATGTTATATATAGTATATACAGTTATTTGAACGTACTTTTAATGACAGATAGGGAAGTATGCTTATAATACACGCATATAATATTAAAAAAATCCTCATTTTTCAGCTGAATAACTTTACGAATAATATTGCAATATTATAAACAGATCGATATCGACAAAAATTAAAACGAAAAGCTCCTATCACAATAATTTATTTCCGTTATCTGCAGAATTTAGTCCTTTAAAGTTAAGCATACAATTGTGTATGTATATTTAACTTCATTAATTGTTTCAATTTTTCTAAAAAAATATCGTATTCATCATAAAATTTATTTTTTAATGTTCTAACTGGAAAGGAAATACAATAGGTAACCAACGTACAGTAAATATTGAATTATTTATTGTTTTATTTTAAAAAAACAAATATGTGTTTCAAATGCCAAAGAAATTCAGGAAGGCAAAATAATTCCGAAATATATTGCAGCCTTTTTGTTGCAAGTCCATTGATTCCATTATTAATTTTTCTGCAAATTATACGCACCATTCAAACGGTCACAAACAAAACAGAATTTCTTTGTCAAACCATTTCAATCTCATTCATTGTTTGCTACATCTATTCAATAACGCTTATCCAAATAAAAGATTTATACGATACTAAAAGATGAAAAAAAAAAAACTTTCATAAAGGAATTGAAAACATATCAACAATTGATAAAATAATGGTAAATAACATATGTTTTGAACAATAGAATTTATATTTTGGTATATTTTGTTAATTTTGTACCAGTATGAAACGCGGTTTTAATTTTTTAAAGAAATTTTATATATCTCAAACACAAGTGCATCAATATTTACAAGATATTAAAATTAAAACAGTAGGTTTCCCATTTTCGTTTTTTTAAAATCTATATGTACATGATAAAAAACAAAATCCCTCTTCATTTACATTTTAAACAGAGGAAAGTAAAAATATTTTATCAATACATTTTCATGTGCAGTACCTCTCCCGCTAAAACAATCCAAAGAATAGCTATAACCCCAGTTTTAATTAATGCAAAATAACGAAATATAGACTTGAATTCATGTAAAGTTATTTACAATCATATGTATATGCAGGTTGATTTTTTTTAAGTTGTGAAAGTAAAACCCAATAACAAAAGAACCACTGATCCAAATGACCTGAAATTTCACCAATATGCTCCCAAAGCAATGGGGATTTTTTAGGCGTGATTAAAAAAAAAATCTTAAAATCGCACCCACAGATGGCGCTTTAAGTTAACAGAAACAAAGAATATCGTCAGTGGGAGGAAAACAATGGACGGTACTTTGAGAAAAAGGAAATTTTATTACGCATATCAAAATCATACAGAATGCAGTAATTGGGAAAAGGAACAGCAAACACCTGCAGAAACAGAACGAAATAAAAATATGGAGTAAAACCTTCGTATAGAACTACGCAACTAACGCATAAGATTTTCAATGTGCTGTCCAATTTTTTCAGCTACAAGTTGGAAACATGAAACCGCATGTTGCACAAGAGAGTGAAGAGTATCCACTGTGCGTGTGTCTTGCCCAAGCTCCTCTCCCGACTTTACTGCATATACAGAGCCATCTGTCGATGATATTTTAAGTTTTTTTAACCATGCCGAAAAAATCCCCATTGCTTTGGGAGCATACTAGTAAAATTTCTAGTCATTTGGATCAGTGGTTCTTTCGTTATAGGGTTTTACTTTCACAACTTTAAAAAAAATCACCCTGTATTTTGTCTTTAAAGGATCATATATATATATATTAAAAATTGAAACACCTTTGAAATGTTTTTAGTGGTAACACTCTCTTTTGACACCATATTCAAGTTTCTTGGATCAAAGAAACCTGATAAAAGGTATAGTTCTTATAATGATTTTATAAATTTTCAAACAGATACAAAATAAAATATGTTGGTGAGTTATCCATAAATTTTGAAGAATAAAATTGAGATCTTGCAACGAAAAGTGCCGCACGCACAATGGCAGAAAAATTTACAGATATTTAAAGATGATTAAACGTATTAAATGTGAAGTAAACATATGATTTAAGCATAAAATAAACTACATTTATAAAAAACAAAGGCTGTAATAAGTTTCGGTCATTTTCTAACATTTTAATTTTTGTGGATAACTTGATAACACCAGACGGATCCTTTAGACCGCCTGACTGTAAAATTTATCTACATATAAAAAACTAATCATTGGAATGAACTGTTACTGTACTTTTATTGATACTGTTTCTTTTTATGAAAAAGTTAATGTAGGGTTTCAAATGTATTTTAATAAATGCATTGATAATATTTATAATTAAAAATATGTTTTACAAAAAATGCCTGTTATATGTTTTTATACTGTATGATCAATACGTTTGTATATTTTTTAATTCTATAAAATGCTAAAAATAGTATTGTAAAGAAATTATATATGTAGTCTTGTACATATTACACTCTGTTGCTGTTGATTCTGTTTATTTTTATGAAAATGTTAATATAGATCATAATTCAAATTTATTTTTAATTAATTTATTGATATCATAATTAAAAATATGGTTTTGAATACAAAATAAATGCATAGACTATGTTTGGGCTTATTCATTATATCTCATAATGAAAGAAACATTTCAATCGGATCAGTGTTTGAGAAGATTGATGTTTGCCACGTGTATTTAATATTAGCACCTTCATACCTTACATCATGGTAACTGTACGAAGAATTAATATAAAGCATATAAAATATACCTTATTCTGGGATGCTTTGATCTCAAAAATATGGTGTCAAAAGTAGATCTTGCTATTTCAAACATCAAAGTTAGTGCACTTTTTATATGTCGACGAACCCTTATGAAAAAAATTATCACATAAATTATACATTTTTTGATTACTTAGTACTGAAGTAACAGCAAGTGTTGTTTTTTTCTTTTTTTTCTACTGTTTCTGAAGAAAATAAATAGAATTTGTCATTAAGGTTTCCAATATAATAATTAAAAAATCAGGTATAACAAAATTTATTTTCAAATCGAAAATCAGAATTAAGTTACCAGAATTAATTTGTTTTCCAAACACTTTTACAAACGTAACAGAAAATAGAATTCTTAACATGTATTTATCTTCGAGTTCTATAAAGTATAATTTGCGTTATCTTTTACACATATTTATTCATAGACAAATCCGGTTGTATGAAGTAGGGCTCTACAAGTATCGAAACTATTACAATAGTCGCTACTCTTACTAATATTTGTAGAGTAAAGCACTAAATTTCGGAGTACAAAAAATCGGTAGTTTGAATGAAGCACTGGCGCTATTTGTAACTCTTGAGAAAATTGTGCGGTTCATAAAATAATGTGATCTTAATTTACCTCTTTTGTGCAAAATCTGTTCTATACAATAATTTGCTAATACCAGTGACAAATCTCAGCTGCATTCTGCAGTGCTTAGCAACTCATACATAGAACGTCATAGGCCTTATCTATTAACATGTGCAGTTTAAACCAAACGATGACCAACGAAAGAAATTCATTTTCTGGCTGACTTGTCAAATCTCTTTCATGTGTGAATGTGGGATTTTTTTTCTTTTGGATTTGATTTTTTATTTTCAAATTCATTATTTTTTTATAATATGAGAGGGTAAATTAATATTGAACTGCCTTGATTGTAATATATTCGATCTATAACTATAATTAAGAAGAAAGTTTGCGTGCCTGTCGTCTGCATTCTGTTAAGACTGCTGCAACCAGAGCTACAAGATTTGGAAGCAAGGAACCTTTGTGTATGCAGTTTTGAACCTTGAAACCCAATTTTGGATTTTTTCATTAGATTTGTTTAAATTTAAATGTTTATGCGATTTTTAGCCTGTTTAAACGTTTTGCTGCAATTTTCTACATTAGTAAGAGGAATCCGGTTCCAATATTTTTACCCAATATAGTAAATTTTGTCCTTTTTTCGATAAATTTTATATAGAATTCTTACAACAATCTTTGAAGTTTTGGCGTTTTTTTTTCTTTGCTACTAAAATATTTTAACTGTTTGGTTGGTTGCTTTTGAAAACAAGTAGTTGTAGTTTTTAGATAAAGTAGTTGTTGTTGTAGTTCACTTCAAATTGTTTCGACCACTTGTCCAGATGAACTAATAAATAAATGCAACTACCACCTACAGCACAGGTTAGGAAATAAAAATTACTGGAATATGAGAAGACTAGAAAATTTATTGTATGAGTTTGTTACACAATAAATCGTAACCAACGTTTTTTTTGCAATGCAGATTTCAGGTTATATTTATAGGAGAATTCAAATAATTTAAGAATGTTATACGACATTAGAAGATTATGATATTCTAGCTTCGTGGAAAATTTATTATCTAACAAAACAAATCCTCATTTCTATGACAAATTCTTTTAATTTAGTTATTTTTTTGGATAATAAAAAATAAGAAGTTACATTATATTTCGAATCCATTATATTTCGAAATCAATAGATCTTAAAGCAAAATCTAGCAATATATTTTATTATGTAAAGGTCACTAAGCGTCTAAAAGCTTAGCTAATAATGTTAGCTTTTCTCAGCCTAAACATTACTACAGAAGTTATTCCGCAGCCTTCCTACAGGTCAGATATAGATTTTCATTATTTTGATATGAATTTGATAATCTGGACATGCTCTCTATGTTTATAAATAGATATATTTTTTTTTTCAAAATTAAAGGAATAACAGGAAAGGAAGTAGATGATTTACATACTGTAGAACATGAGATTATAAATATTATATCTATGTTCACTAACATTGAATAAGATGAAATTCCAACAAAGCAGTACTGAAGAAGATCTTTTTAATGCTTTATAGCCCGACCGTCTGTTAAAGCACCATTAAAAAAACTTCAAATGGGACTATTACAATTTGTAACGAGATATAATTTTTTTTATTTCATCATGTTTCAACAGCGCTATTCATTGCAAAAGGAAAAAAGTCCTTCCGGCCTGTACCGGGAGGAAAAGGTAGCTTTCCTATATCTTCATTTTAAAATTTTAGATAATGTTACACGAAAACAGCAAGTTAAAATGCAAAGAAAACGTTTTCAAAAGAGTCGTTATGGCTGAATTTGAATAAGGAATTCGCCAAATTATTGAGCAATAGCCAAATTGGCTTCATTTATGAAGCCTTATATTGGTCGCCAAATTTGGCGATATTTCGCCAAATGTCGCCAAGTTTGGCGAGAATTTGGTGCTAACGGATATGAATATTTAATTTTATGCGCATGATTGGGAAAATTATTACAACAATGAAAATTTTTGTAATGTGCTGTCTTGTTTCAAAATATCAGTCACCCTAGAATTTCAAACTGCTCTATCTCAGCCATTTTTTAAGATAGAGGTAAACCAAAAAATGCTCTGGAATCCACGTATCACGTCCTAACACTTAATTAAAAATAAATTTGAATTTTTAACATTTTTGAATATTTATTTTAGTTTTAATGTTTTAAGTGGCCGCCATCTTGAAACAAAATGGTGGACCAAGCTGGCCAACGAACTCGGTCGAGACATTGGTGAGTTTAATACACACAATTAGTTTCATCAAAATTGATTTAAAGATACGAGCGTTATCGTATGACATAGGTCAGATATACAAGGTGGCCATAAATAAACTGACGGTACTCAGAGTGTTCTGTAGCGCGATCTAATTGCGAGAATGGCGCCAAATTTTGTAGGAAGATTAAACAAGACGGGGGACGAAGGATTCGCTCAAAAAATATTTAGTTCCAAAAGTCACCGCCAGGGGAATATGTGGCGCTGTGTATTCGAAAAAGAGAGTTTCAAAAAAGAAGAATTAATAAGAAGAATAAATATATCGAAATTTTCCATAACTGCTTTCCTCCGAACGGCTGCAATAGGTAGCTTTATACTTTTTTGTATTGAAAGCTACTTAATATTTTCAAATGGATATTTTTTTTCCAATTGTTCATTTTTCTTTATGTTTGTGGAGTTGAAAATTTTAGTTCTGGAAAATATTTATATTTATACTGTAAGTTATGTTTGTACATTTTCGAATTCTATAAAATATTCTAAATTATATTCTAAAGAAATTATTTATATAGTGTTGTGTATATTCTACGAAAGCCATATTAATGCCTATTTAGTTTATAAATTATAAAATTAATATTTTTGAATTTTATGTAATGATTGCACAAATCATCAAATATTTATATTTTCAAAAATTTATGTAAAATTCTTTGAAAGAAATTTATTTTTATTAATTCACAATTTGGGGAATAAATGGTTAAAATTAACACTATATTTAATCAACTGATCTCCTCCTCTCTGAAAAGAAAAAAAAAATTGTCTTAAAATATTTAGTTCTTCCATTCCATATTTGAGTGCAAAACATTTTAGCGTAAATTATGTACTAACGTTGAAATTTCTAAATTTTATCAACCATTGGGAAAATGGTTGTTTTTTAACCATTGGGAAAATGGTTGTTATTTTCGGTCGAGAATGGACTTCTTGGCGTCGTCACTTTATTTTTTAAGCGATTTTAACGAAATTTTTTACCTATAGAAGAAATTTTCTTTGAATAGGCAATAGAAATGCATAAAATCACTACAAAAATGTTAAAGTTACAAAAAGGATAGATGCAAACTATCAGATAAGAAACAAGGCCGAATCCAAAAATTGACGTCGGATGAGAAATCGTCTTATAAAAAAAACGTGGTCTTCAACTTTAATTTCCTCAAAATACTTTTAGCTCAGACGTCAGTTTAAACAAGAGTTAAAGTTATTGTAGGAAGGACCAGAATAAATATTAAGGTATATTGGTTAACATATATTGGTTACCACTTTCCCTTTATTGGCACGACTTAATGTTATTCAATAGCGTTCAGTTGCTTCTAATATCAACCTACACGTTTAAACAATTCTTCCAGATAGTATGTTGTCAAATATTATTATGTATAGCGCAACGTTTATTGTTTGCTGGTTGAAACATCTGCGACATCGACATGCGATAATGGAAAGGTGCATTTCTTACAATTGAATGACGAATGCATTAAACGCTGTCCGGGGTACGATGGAAAGATTGATTGTGTAGATGGTTCAGACGAATATTTTTTCGAGCGCACAGAATACTAGGATCTCTTCAGCTCCAGTAATGGAAAATGTGTTTATCTGTATATGGCTCTGACGAATATTTTTGCGAGGGCAGAGAATGCCAGGATCTGTTTAACTGTAGTAATGGAAAATGTGTATTGAGTAGATGGTTCCGACGAATAATTTTGAGAGCGCAGAGAATGCTGGGATCTCTTTAACTGTTGTAATGGAAAGAACGTCTCAATAACTGCGGCGATGGTTCAGACGAATATTTTCGCGAGGGCAAAGAATGCCAGGATCTCTTCAACTGTAGTAATGGAAAATGTGTGTTGTGTAGATGGTTCCGACGAATAATTTTGAGAGCGCAGAGAATGCTGGGATCTCTTTAACTGTTGTAATGGAAAGAACGTCTCAATAACTGCGGCGATGGTTCAGACGAATATTTTCGCGAGGGCAAAGAATGCCAGGATCTCTTCAACTGTAGTAATGGAAAATGTGTATGGTGTAGATGGTTTCGACAAATAATTTTGAGAGCGCAGAGAATGTCAGGATCTCTTTAACTACGGTAATGGAAAATGCGTTGCAATAACTGTGGCGATGGTTCGGATGAATATTTTTGCGAGGACAGAGAATGCCAGGATCTCTTCAACTGTAGTAATGAAAAATGCGTTTATTTGTAGATGGTTCCGATGAATATTTTTAATAATTAATATTTTTAATTAATTAAAAAAAGATTTTTTTTCTTTTGACAAGCATGACTTGGAGCTTTCAAAATATTTTACAAAACTAAAATCTGAGTTAACAGTCAAAGCTTATACCTCATAAAAAATAAAAATAAAAGTAAAATAAAATAAAATTCACTTTTTTCTATGGTTGTTGTAATTTGTTTAATTACATTTTTTTCTCTCTTTAAACAACCTTAGTTTAAAAAAAAGAAGAAAAAGAAAAAGAAACAGAAAAGAAAAGGAAACGTTCAGAGATACCTCTCTTCAAAAGGTTTTCTACAAATAAGCGTTTATTTGAATTTAACTAATCTAAGAACTATATTAAAGCAGTTATTTTGACAGTTATGAGAAGCAGTTATTTTGACTAATTCAGTTAACATAAACTTTTATTTGAAGAACATTATCAGACCAAAAATATTTTATCAGTTTCAAATTCTTTGGTGATATGTAACACTAACAAATTTAATAAAATAATTTTTCAAAAACATCGTAACTTTTTCTGACTTTTGCATTAATACTGAACTGTAATATGCAGCAATATAGTATGCGACCGCATTAATTTCTCATTGAAATAAAACAACTGTAATCAATTCAATATGATTATTATTTGCCACTCAGAACCATTAAGAAGTAGAAACTAGTTTTTTCCTAAAATACTTTTTTGGACCATGTATAAAATGTTTAGTACTTTTTTCCTAGCAACACTTATTTCTTATTCCTTTTTACAGAACGCTTATAAAGCAATACAGACCTTTTTTGCCTGGCCGAAGTGCACAAAGAAATTGAAATACCAAAATTATGTTTATTCCGGGTACATCCAAAGTAAAAATAAGAATCCTACAAAATGAAACAGCAAAGACAATAATGAAAATATAATGAAACTATTTGTCATCTTCTTTTTGCATCAAAAATTGTACTCAAATATTGGTACCGGAAAAATAATACAAGAAATATTAAATTAAAAAAAATAATTAAAAAATAATAATGATACAGGAAACAATACCATAACATTTTAAGACACGAGCGGCGTACTAAGTGCGCCACTCAGTCAAAAAACGACTGAGAATTCTAAATTAATTATGATTAACAGTTTCTCTTTGTTTACCCAAAGTCCCTTACCTCAAACCAAAGTTTAAGCAATGTTTAATGTTGAAGTTCACAATTTTTTCTGCTCTGTTTCATTATCTTTATTGATATATATGTTATCAATAAAATCGGAAAGAAACAATTTTCAGAGGAATAATATTACTATTTTTTAAGCGAAATGCATCACTGGACAGAAAAATTAACGTAACATGTGGTTTAGTATGTTTACGTTTTGCATATTTTGATTTCCCAAGCCGAAGCTTAATTTTTAAGTATGCCGAAAAAATACATAATCCTGTAAGTTCTTAAGACCCTCCTCCATGTCACCTGTCAAAGTTCTGGGTCAACCAGGGGTATCCTGTATGTCTTGAATGTAAAAACTATATGATACTTTCGGTTAATCTAGAACCTTGAAATTTGGCACGAAGAAAGGTCTTATAGCATATTTAAAGGAATAAATAGGAAAATTATTAATTTATAAATATATATTTATTTATTAAGTGACAAAAACATGAATGTCCATAATCGACTCTACTGCCAAATTAAGGCGTAATAACAGGATATTTTGTAACGGCATTATAACACAACGATAACGGAACACGCAAGTGACGAGTCCTACTGGCACTTCGCCTGATTTTATTTGGAAAAAAGATCCTAATATTAATATATTGTATTCCAAATAATTAAACAAAGATAATTAAAATGATAGTTCATTAGTTTATTTATTGATTTTTATACTATAAATAATCAGTTCTTGGATTGTGGCCAGCGGGACCAAAGAAGGCAACATGTTGAGTGCATTTTCAAGGTATCCTCGAAGGTATCGCGTTTAATGTAAATTTGTTCAGTTATTTAGAATCTGAGAGCAAGCAGTTAGCATAGCAGAAAAAAATTAAAGTGATCGTAAAAACTGTTGTTTAAATGTAGTGTATAATTATTATATATGTCTCTATTAGTTCATATATTTTGTATTTTATATAGAGAGTGCGTAAGTTCTTTATTTTCGAGAACCACTACTTACGAATAGTAATTTTTCTTATTTAATCGCAGAAAATTGTTACAAATTTTGTGAATAATTAGGGCGTAGTTTACTATTTGGTAGCAGCTGCACTCGAAAGTATGGTTCGTATGTACGCTAGATATAGTAATGGATAACAGTAACTTCAGTTTTAAATTGTAGGGTCTGAAAAAATATAGGGTACACAAAAAGGTAAAATAATTGAGTCCAAAAGGTATCCAAGAGTTTAAGAAACGCTGTTATACAGGTTTTTTCTATTTGTGTAAATCCAAAAACAAAATACATGCTAACATCTATATATTAAAAAAGAAAAGCGCATTCTGTCAAATCCACATGAAAATCGTCTCTTTGCGCATGCGTCAACTTTTTTTTTTTGATGGCGTCTACTCTCAGGAACGGGAAACCTGATTGATTAACCCAACTCTCACCTGTTTAGTCTAGGGGGATTTAAAAGGGTTGATTGAAAACGTATGAAGCCGTCTATATATTTAAAACAAAAACCGCATTCTGTCAAATCCACATGAAAATCGTCTCTTTGCGCATACATCAACGTTTTTTTTTTAAGGCTTCTACCCTCTGAAATAAGAAACCTAATTGATTAACCCAACCCTCACCTGTTTGGCCTAGGGGGATTGAAAAGGGTTGATTGAAAACGGATGAAGCCGTATCATTGCATTGAAAGCATAGAGCTTCTAATTTATTTTTGCTCTGAGGTTGAAAGCTAAAGACTTTTTTTAAAGAACTCATGTTTTCACTAATAAATATGCATCTTTTTTCGCAAAATTTTAAAGGAAGCTAGGTTACAGTTATATTCATAACCAATCGAAATGTCAGAGAGTTCGAAAGATGAGAACTCTATTTTTTTTATTGCTATGTTAAAGGAGCCGACGCAAAAACAAACAAACAAACAAAAATACGAGAAGAAACCTTATCTTTTACAACTAGATAACAATATTTTCTCACGAAATTTTTACACGGGCTCTAAAACCGTTTTATTTATAACCAATAAAGATTTCAAAGAGTTTGGACAAAAAGAACTTTTTATTTTACAACTATAAAACGACCTTGAGTACAAAAAAACAAAACAAAAACAAGAAAGTGAGCGCTTTTATCACCAAATATCAATATTTTTTCGCAAATTTTTCATTTAAAAATATAATTTCCTACAAAATTGGGTTAAAGATATAAAATAATAATAACTTGATTTGTTTTTATTATTTATTATCACGGGCTCAGGCAACGCCGGGCGGGGGTCAGCTAGTTATGGTTTATTCTACAGCATTTTTTTTGTACTATATGTATATTTTTCCAAAGCATATTAGTAAATTTTATAAACTTATTAATAAGATGGAATAGTATAATACAATTAATACTAAATAAATCAGCAGGTAAGAAAGCAAAAATATGTATATTATTGAAATGAGAGCAAAATTTACTATATTGGGCTAAAAGATTGGATTTCAATTGTTTGTATGACTGGCTCAGAATCTTCGGCGAACTTCAAAAACTGAAAAAAAAAAAATACGCGAAATTACGTCCTCAATATAAAATAACAAAAAAGTAATCAGATATCAAAAATCCTCGCATGTGCATCCAGATCTGTCTTCGTGTATCCACAATCCATGCTCACGTGCACACATTTCCTTTTATTAGCATAAATATGTTAACGTTGAAATTCTAAGATAAACTGATGGATATAAAAGATAAGTTTTTCATTTAGGACTAATTACATACTGGTCAGTAAATATCAATACATTCAGGACATTCAGTAAAAATTCCCCTTTACACCGTAATTTCTTGATTTATAAACTATTGTTATATTTTGAATATATGAAGAAGTATTTTATTCAAAAATACTTGTATAATAAGGTACATTAACAAATTTTCAATTATGTATAGCACGTATTTTGATTTATTTATTGACCAATTATTGTAACAATATATTCCAATATTGGAAGTATTAAAATTCTAAGAACAGTGTAATTAAAAGTTTTCGCCCATAATCTCCTTTTCTAATATGTTTCAAAACAGCCTTGTTGAAAAGTATTTCAAAGAATCATCGCATGGTTAAAACATAACTGCTAACGTCTCT
Organism: Maratus michaelseni; assembly: GCA_963931845.1. Lineage (NCBI taxonomy): Eukaryota > Metazoa > Arthropoda > Arachnida > Araneae > Salticidae > Maratus > Maratus michaelseni. The sequence goes on from OZ007595.1 coordinate 135,980,620, forward strand.
AAAGTTCATTTAAAATAATTACCTTCGCTTCGCTGGTTACATAATAATCATTATGAAAGTTCTACTTCAAAACATATAAATGACTCTGTATTCTCAGCAGTTTAAATTATCTGCTAATGAAAATACCTTTCTACGTTTTGTTCGTATTTAAATTTTAGCCGTTAACAATCAACAGTTTTTTCCATAAAACATTTAGCAATGTAGCCAATACATATTATTTAAAAAAAGTTTCTTATTTAACATGCTACATTATAAGATTACACATTAAAAAGCATATTTTATACTATCATTTCCATTCTTCGAAATATTCGCTTAGAGTTAAAAATATTATTTTTGTTTGTCTTTACAAAATTATACATTAATGATATTAAAAACTATTTTCATATTTTAATATTAAACAAACAAACAAAAAAAACATGCGTCAAACATAGATTATATACTTTCCGTGCATAGCACTTTCCAACAGTTTCAGACTACTTTTACAAAAGTTCGCTGTTTAATAAAGTAAACAAAATACATAAGTAAGCATTTTAGAAAACGCATAGCATACTTGAAAACCAGATTTCAGTAATTACCATTCAAAGCCGGAAAAGCACTCCAGTTGTACCGTGCATCCATGTATTTCATCTAAAAAAGTTGCACATATTCTACATAATATGCTAAAAATAAATTTAAAAGAAAACGCGTAATAGGTTAAAAATTCTTCTGTAGCAATTTCTACCAATAGACGGAAACATACTTCATTTCTTTTGTACATCTCTGTATATTACCTACAGTTTTCTATACACGATACATATTAAGCTAATATTTAGTTCAGATTAAACGTACCTCAAACTACTGCAATCCCAATTTCAGAAATTATCCTCCATAGGCGGACATGAAACCAGTTCTTTGCGTGGCTCTGTATATGATTTTATTTATATTCTACAAATATCTCTTAGTATAATAAGAAAAAGTTCATCTTAAACATGAATAAATTAAAAACCACCTTTACGCAATTCATGTTCATACTCAGTAATCCTGACGGACTCTTTCGTGGAGCCCTGTATACGATCTATAATATTTATACACACCACATAATATTAAAAAAAATTAGTTAAATTTCAAAACGCATAATATAACTAAAAACGCACTTCTAGCAATTTTCGCTAAAGGCAGTAAATCGAATTCAGTACGATATCAGAATTATTTTGTTTACCCCTGTAGATGAAAGATAAATGGTATTCACTTCATTTTCAACAGCGATTGTGGTATAGTAAACGTCAATAACATATACTTATTAGAGGGAAATCCGAGCATATCTACGACAGTTAGAGTATGGATAGGCGGATTGACAAACCGAAGACATAGACACTTTTCAACTATGTTGGAAAGTGTTAAAAAAGGAATTCTCTTTCACCATATATTAAATATATTTTTTTTTATTTTGTAGATAAGTACATATAATTTACCAATTAAACTATTGAATAAACATGCCCAGGATCCGATAATTTGTAATGTTTTAACTATTCCATGACAAATTTATTGTGTGAAAACAGCTTTTACTAAAATAACAATTTTCTATATTCTCTGAGAAAATGTAATTATTTTTTACATTATATTCACACATATGTATATCATATATACTTTAAATCATATATTTCCACTAATCTAACAAATCTGTGTTTACTGTTTAAAAAAAATAATAATAATTAAATTAAAAATGCTAGTAAATCATAAACGAAGTTAAACTTACGAATAAATAATTAATTTCTAGATCAATGATTCATGTTAAGATACTTTTGGGGAAAAAACACTATAAGAATATTAATTATTTAAAAATTAAAGAAACAAAATTAAAATATCTGAAATTAATGTAAAATAAATATCTAATTATTGCGTCGAAAATTTAAAAAAAAATACTCATTGTAATTTTACCTTTTCTTATTTCGACTGTTTTTAATAATTAGCCTATACTTAATTTTTCAGAAGTTAAAAAAGGCTTTGCGTAATTAATAGCTTTTAATCTCAGAAAATATAGCCTGAAAGATTCGTTATACTGTTGGAATTTTTAACTTAAGTTTGAATCAATTATTTAAATTAAGAATTATTTAAAACCTTCTAATTTCTAAAGCACTTTTGCCATTATTTGACAAACCGATATTCTTTTTAAATGAAAAAGTTCTAGTTCCCTTTTTAATACAACTAAATTACCACATTCAGAAATTAATAGAAATGTAATTAGAGAATTACATTGTAAAATATTTTTTATTAGTCATTGATTTTTATTAGGCAATATAATGCATGTTTTTTTTTTTTTTTTTTTTTGGATCGTAATAAATCAATTTATAGAAATGTTTCTTTCTTTAGCTACATGTTAAAATCTTTTTCATATAAAGTGATTTTCTTTTAAAGAGGAACGTTGTATTTTTTGTTTCTTTATGATTCTATTTTAATAATAGACATTAAATTACTTAATACTAAAAAGCTAAAATGTAAAAACTCAAAACAAAACTGAAGAAAAGTATTTAATTAAACAAAATTTCGTTTTGTTAAATTCATTTATATATTGCATAACCTTCAAATATTATATTTTATTCATGTTTGAACCTATATTTGTAACTTAACAATAGTTAGATAAATAAAACATTTGTTATTTTTTTAAGAAATGTTAAATTTTCAGTATGTTTCATACATAAGTTTAAATCTTTATGGAATTAAATTAATTAATTAAAAGGAATATTATTCCTATTATAAATTGCGCGAAAAGGAACGCATCATCCCAGGTCAATAAAAAGTTTCTCTAACTATTGCATTGAGTTTTTCAAGTGTTTTAAGTGATAAGATGCAAATAAAGCACAAGAAATATGAAAAACATTATATATATTAGTGTTTTATTAACCAATTATACACAAACAAAATATTTAAATGAAATAACATAATTATTTATATTAATTGAATATGTTGAACATAATTAATTGAATATATTGAACAAACTTATTAAAAAGAGCATTTAAATGTACTATATACGGTAATGGGATATCATTTTCCGAATCACTGCTTTTCGATGTGGTTATATTGATAGTCCTTTGTATTATTACAGTCACTGCATTTGCAAAGGGCAGTACAAACGAGAGAATTCTTTAAGCAAGAATATTTCCCAACTGTACTCGTTCTCTAACACCCACATTTCACAAGTTCAATAACTCCTTTGGACGCAAGTAACTCCAGGCATTTGACTGCAGAAATTGCTCCTTCACCATTTATTTCCCAGCCATTACCAATAAGTGGGGGTATTGCTGGTCGAGGGTTTTTGTAGCGCTTTCCATTGGTGCAAATTAAGTTGGATCGTAGAATATGTGGCTTCAGTGCTCTAAGAGTTTGTGGTACCTTCTCTCCCTTGACACTTTCAGTTCTGAAAAGGTGCAATGCTATCTTAACTCTGAAATGACTGAAAAAATACTATCATTCAAATAAGCCTAGCTGCTGAATTTTTCAAAAAAAAATATATTGGGTAATGAGTAAACATTAGGGTCCCCAAGTTCTTGAAAAGCTGTTATAAAATCATTATCACATTGAAGATTGAGGTACACTTTTATCCACTTCTCTTTTGAAATGCCTACAAATTTTCCTACCCAGTCTCCACCACTATATTAATATAAACCTAGTAGATCTTTTCTTTTATGAACACCTATTGCTCGACATCTTTCATTAATATTAATTTTTCTGTGTTTGTTGTATTGACCCGTAACGAAATTAATTTCATTATTTACGACTTGAATCCAAGTCAATCTGCCATATGAAAATGAAAGTATCTTGCGAAAACACATCTGTCTCTTAATTAGCATGATGTTTCACTGTATCAAGTACATGAAAAGGTATAATGGTTTTTGCTTCTTCAAGTGTATGGTCACATAAATCTTAATCGAACACAATCATGTGGTTACTGTAAGCCTTACTTCTAAAAACAACAACAATTTTCTTCTCACTAGCAGGAAAAACGTGTAGTAATTTATTTCCAAGATACTCGGTCAGTTGTGATTTTTTCATTGTGTGAGAGAACCGTCTTGAATGAGAATAATGTTATATTAGTACGATTTGTAATAGTTAATCTAATAGGTTCTTTTTCCCCCTCCCCAATTGTTTCGTACAAGTTTGCTCCTTCAATGAGTGCTCAAGGTATTGGTTAAGTATTATACTCCCCTCAGTGTATCCATTTGTCATTTTCATAACGATATCGGTGAAAGCATTTACGAAGTCTTCACAAGTTTTCATGGCGGGTGTTTTTTTTACTGATCGTACGATTACCATTCCATCTATAATACACACTTTTTGTTTCGGATACATCATCAAGGATTTTAATGATTCAAGCATGGGAGAACAATTATATTTATTCTATTTCTGTAGTAAGTGAGTTTTTGTCAGATGGAATATGAAGACATCCATCAGAAGAAAATAATGATATTGGTACTACAGAAAACTCGTAGTTTCCAATTGCATTTGTTAGGTTTGTATACATTTGAGGTCTGGACTCCATAAATTGCCTATCTTCTCGAATTTTAACCAATTTATCACCAATCCTAAATACAGTCTTCTTGTTGCAGGTACGGATTGTTTTAAATTTCATTTTTTTTCATTGGATGCCAAACTGAGAGTTCAGCGGGACACAAATGGCCATTTGTCTTTTGTGTGCTTGCGTTTTGATTTGTAACCCTGAATATGAGACAAAAGTTTGCTCGAAAACGCTAGGTTATCTATGTAGAAATACAGTTTTGTATATAAAAATGCCTTCAGTAAAGTATTTTATAAAATGGTACGTATATATTTTTGGACATTTATGTTGTTTTTAATTAGCATTTATAGTACAAGGTAAATATAGATTCAATGAGTATGTTTTACCATAGCTCAAGTTTTTAAGTTTTAATAACAATATTTTGGTCAAAATGTGTAGTATCCTGCATATTTTATAGAGAAATTAATCTCCTGCCTGAGAGACCCAACGCGCGATTTCGTGTAAAAAAATAATGCGCTTGTCCTCCCAGCTTATTAAAAATGTTTTGCTAACTGCTGCATTACTCTCAGTATTACCCTATTTATTTGAGACAAAATATTAAAGCATGTGCCTAGACATTTGCTGTAATAAACACAATATATTCTCCGTATAACGATTTTTAATGAACATATTGTCTTCAAATACAGATCAACGTTAAACAGTATATGAAACAAAATTGATGTCTAAGGAAAAGAAAAAAAATCGTTCATATTATAAGAACTGTCAATATGTTTTGTATGTGCAGGAAAGAAACAACAATTAAAATGACGCATTTATAAAACTAATGTTCATATATTTCCAAATGTAGAAGAAGACATTTTAAAAACACAACAAAAAATTCCTTTTTTTGAATATACTGTAGAATTAAATCTGTTTAGATTTTCAAATATTATATTTCAACGGATTATAATATTATTCTATTGTTTTATTTTCTGGTATAGTTTCTTGTTTTCGTGCTAAAATTAAAAATATAATTGTTTGCTTGCAAGCATTGTTTTCTAAAAATAGGATAAATAACTCATGAAACATATTAAAGAGGATTTTTCATTTTAGTTTATATATAAAAAGAGTAAAATAAAGGAGAATTTTTCCATTAAAAGAATTTCAGGTGCGTTTATTTCTGTGTATTGTTTATTTTCTTACAGATTGTTGTATAAGTTTTTGTTTATAGATGTTGTTTATTCTGAATGCTTGTGCTTTTAAAATATTTTCTTCTTATAACTTATTTTATCTTCAGTTTGAATTTTGTACAAAATTTAAAAAAAAGAATGCATATTTAACGTCGGTTTATTTTTAAACATATCAGTTATTTAATAAATAAAATGTATATCTTGTTTTCTTCCTTGAAACAGGTTACTTTTTTCTTATATTAGATACAATTGAATCAGGGTATTTTCCATAACAGATATCTGTAATTTAGAATGTAAGAGACATTTACGTTCATGAATTAATCACAGGTACTGCAGTGTGTACATTAGTATCTGTGTATACTAGAGTTAAGGCGGAATAATTTGTACACCAATCTCCGGGCTCTGGCACAAAGTAAAAATTTTATTTATTCACAAATTGATAAAAACGAAACAACACTTGCTACTTGAGAAACAAGAAGGTAATTTAAATTTCTTTAAAATGTTTTACAATCCTTAAAATATAAGTTTGACAATAATTGAATTGTTATTAATGGGATATAAGGCGAAATATTCTAACTGATTCTGAAGCTTTTTGCACGGCACACAGTTGAGTATTTGATGCAAAATCCTGGCGCAAAAGGCAGAAACTAAAGTTTGTTAAAGAATTGTAAAAAGTATATATTATAATAATTGACTAACATGTGCATCGGTCTATGTGTATGTCAGGAGTATCAGTCATTTCCGGCGGCTCCTAGTCTCAGTTGAAGCAAAAATTTCTTTTTCAGAAGACGTGCTTTTTTGTTCTGTTTAAGCTTTGTTATTATCATTAAATTTTTACTTTGACATGTGCATTTAAATAATTTTACTTTCCGTATAATGAAAAATAATGCAAATTGAAAATGCGGTGATAGTAAGCCTTTTTAGATCTAATTTATTGCAATATATCATCTAATATATTCAAAGCTTTTTAAAGCTCTATCGGTGTTTGTCGGTGTTTGTCGTTTTTTGAATTATGATTGTATTAGTTATAGTTTTGAAGACAATTTTTCTTATATGTTCCGCATATTGTTACCATTTTTAGATAGCAATGATTTTTGGGTGGACTGCAAACCTATTAAAACCACTTAAAAACCAGCATCTCTATACCATAGAGACTCAACTTTGATAAATACTATATGCAAGTATTATATATAGTATATGCATTGGCTTTCATAAATAATCAAACATTTATGTGTAGTAAAATTAACCGCATTTATTTAAACATTACTTGTAAATAAAACAAACATATCAACAATTAATTTTCTCTTATAAGCAATAAACAATTAAGTAAATATTGCATTATTTGTTTATTTATTTTAATAAATACACATTTATGCATAAATAACATTAATTAAATATATTTACTAATAGTAAGTCAACAATAATGGTTTTAACTTTAACACATATGAAAATTAATATTGGCCAGGATTTTGCTGTGCAGCTTAGTGTTAGAAAAACAAAGAAACTTTGGGATATCATTTGCCTACTTTTGTTTAATTTTGAAGTGTTTTTTCAGAATTACTGGAAATTACAACACATACTATATTGTGCTATAGTTGTACAATGATATCTATGAATAAAAAAATAAGAATTTCAAATTTTATGCTCAACTGATATCAATTGGAAATTATTAATATTTCTGCTAATGGTTTGGAATAAATTACTATTTTAAACAGATTTTCATGAACATAAAAATCACGTAACGTTGTCATGAGGGATTATTTGGGATTATTACTTAATTCTATGTAAGCAGATATTTTTAAATAAGAAAAATAATCCAGAAAAAAATTTTAAAATGCTATTGACAAATTTTACTGTGTAATTTTGGTGTAGAGCTCCGGTGAACTCGGGCGTGTTTGTTCGGGCACCGAAAAAAAACCTGGATTCATCTCTACGGTATCCTGTTGAACTAAATATGGCATTATGTAAAATAATTATTTCTATAATTACATCCGTTTTACTTACCCATCATACGTATTATAGGGTAAGTCTTGTAATCGTTGATTTTTTTGACGGATTTACGAGTTTGAGACACTGGAGATTCCGAAAACCATATTTTTAGAAGAAAAAAATTGCCGTCCGCCTGTGTGTGTCTGTAAACGCTCTATCTCCCGCATAAATTGAGATAGAGACTTGAAATTTGGTATGTAATTAGTATGTAATAATGGAAAGAAGTTTATTGAATTTCAGTAACCTCGATTATCCGCAACTATTTCTTTCGGACTGTCGAAATATTTGTTCCGATAAAAGGTATATACAAATTTACGAAATTGTTTAATTTAAGGAGTGAATACAAAAGACAAAAGAAATTGACAATTTTTTTGTAACGAATGAAGTCGATCAGGTAATTAGTTGCCGAGATATTTGTAATCCTATTTATCACACTCTTCGAGTTTTCATGACCCTGTATTTCATTCAAATTTCAATTCAAAGATATATTTAAATTGGCAATGAGACTCTTAATCCGACGCAGTAAATCGTTAGTTAATATGATTACCCATTTTGGAGTTATAAGGGTGTTTCTTTTACGCAATTCAGTAATAGGGTATTTAAAGTATATGACGTCATCAATCCACGATTTTATTCGAATTGCGATGCATTTTATAAATAGTTTACACATGTTTTATTTTCATATTTTATATTATGCATATCCATGATGGGTAAGTATTACGATGACCCCCAACGACTAGTTTCAATTAGATACACACTCTTGTATCATATATTCTAATACGAGCAAATCTTGTGTGTGGTTATATATATATATATATATATATATATATATATATATATATATATATATATATATATATATATATATATATATATATATATATATATATATTGCAAATTTTATCTTAAAAACGGCTCTAACGATTTTGACGAAATTTCGTATCCTGCCGTTTTGGGGCACCAGAAAACCATTGGGCTAGGTCACATGTCCGAGAAAATTCGATTAGTGGGTCATTTTGGGTCATTTTGGGTCATGGTCTAGCTAATTGTATCTAAAAAACGGTTCAAACGATTTTGGCGAAATTTTGTATCCGACCATTTTCGGGCACGAGAAGACTATTGGACTGGGTCACATGTTCGAGAACTTTCGATTAGTGGGTCATTTTTGGGTCAACGCGAGTCAAATTAATTTTATCTAAAAAACGGCTCTAACGATTTTGATTAAATTTTGTGTCCTACGAGTTTCGAGCACGATAAAATTATTGGGCTAGTTCACATGTCCGAGAAAATTCGATTAGTGGGTCATTTCTGGGTCATTTTGGGTCATTTTGGGTCATGGTCAAGCTAATTGTATCTAAAAAACGGTTCAAACGATTTTGACGAAATTTTGTATCCGACTATTTTCGGCCACGAGGAGACTATTGGGCTGTGTCACATGTTCGAGAAGTTTCGATTAGTGGGTCATTTTTGGGTCAAAGCGGGTCAAATTAATTTTATCTAAAAAATGGCTCTAACGATTTTGATTAAATTTTGTATCCTACGAGTTTCGGGCACGCGAAAATCATTGGGCTAGGTCACATGTTCGAGAAAATTCGATTAGTGGGTCATTTCTGGGTCATTGTGGGTCAAGATATAAAAAGTGGCTCAATTTACACTAAATTTTGCATCCAATGGTTTTCGAGCACGAGAAGACTGTTGGGCTAAGTCACATGTTCGAGAAAATTCAATTAGTGGGTCATTTTGGTCATGGGTCATGATATTTGAACTCAAATTTAATTTTGACCGAGCATAGCTCGGTCTTTCCAGGTCGTTTTTATTAAATGAAACATAGCAGTTATAGCCACAGATGTTTGGCTGTTCTTTCATTGTTTGATTGAATAAACGGTTATGCACCTTCAAAGTTCTATCTAAAGAAAGATATATTTACTTATGTAATATTTTAACATTATTACTCATTTTAAATGCAGGAAATTGTATTCCAACTCACTTTATTTAATTGGATGGATAGCGTTATTACTATCTTTTGAAAAAGGGGATAACAGAATCTGGACTGTTTGCTTAAAACCGCTTCTCTGTGTAAGCAAATATGTATACTTGAAAACCGGTTCGAGTTCAAAAAGTATTAACTAACTGCTTTAACAGCTAGAAAAAAAGAAGCGATCATAAATACATACGTTATAGAATCTGTAATTGACTGAGTTATATCGACAATGGATATCAGTGATTTTTTCTGAAAACAAATCGCAGCAGAAATGTTATTCGCAGAATAATCCACTTGTTTTTTAAGTAGTGCACTAATCTACATTATTTTTTAAATAATGATAACTAGGATTAAATGCAAGATACAAAAAAAACAATGTACTCAGAACTATAATAGTTACGTGATGTATCGGTTTCGTGGTGATGATTTTATAACATCTTTTGAATAAAACCTATTAAGCAATGCGTTAAAATATTTTATCGCTGCAACTTAATGAAATTTTATTATATCTTTATTCTCTTCCATGAGACAGTTTCTCAAATTATGAAATATTATTCTAATCATTAGAAAAAGCACGTTAGTTATAATTAATTAAATATAAGACAACATTATATTAGTATTAGATGATCGCCTGAATTCTCAAAGTATTAAATAATTTTTCGATCTAAAATAATAATGCAGTGAGGTTTTAAAACATTTTCTAACATCTTATAACCAAGCTGCTAATTGTACCATTAACGATTTTGTACAAATTTCCTCTTGTTTGCCGTTCTCATCGAAAAATTATTTTCAACATATGTTTTTGTTTTCATTTTGTTGAATCAAATTATGTATACGTATTCCGTTACACCCCGGCTTATGACTAGATGGTAATTCTCATTTAAGAATAAAAATAGAGTTTCAGATTTTTTGGTTGATCGCAGACTTATACTACTTGAGAAAACATAGTAAGACAAATGGCCATAGTAGAGCGGGAGACAGCATCTCATTTTTGAAGGCAATTTTTGCGTTGATGATTTTGGTATGAATGTCCGATGGTCTGATTTATATAACGGAAACTGTCAGTCCACTGACGCGCAAGCAAGTAACGATGTTGCTTTAGCAACGTCGCACAATCTGCTGCAATGTGAACTGATTAGCACCCGATTGCTCATACTACGTCGACTCGGGGAAAATCATTAATCGGGTTACCATTCATTTCGCATTTCATGGTAGTGTTACTATGTGGCATTACTATGTTGCTATGTTTACGCTAATCTTCTGGTGCGCCAGTTGACTGGCAATTTCATTATCTGCATAAATTATCTATCATATATTCTAAAATCATCCACACTAACATTGGTTGAAAGACACGTGACGCTGTTGCCCAAACAATACGTCTTAATTTTTGCATAGTTACTTAGGAAATAAACAATAAAAAATGTGCACAAACTATATTGATATTACATTATATTAACTGATTAATTTCTGGAGTTCGATGAACAATTGTTGCAGTCACAATCAGAACCATACAATCAAGCCTTGGTGACTATTTTTGTTAACCCTTTCAGGGGCAAGCAATTTTGTTCCTGTAACCTCGAACTCACACCGGTATTTACGAAACAATTTAGTTCAAAATAAGGAAAAGTAATTTTTCAACATCTACCCGTCAAAGTTAAAAAAGTAAAATTTAATTAAAAGTTTCTGGTTCGAATCAGATTAAAATTAGGTGGTATATAATATATACCACTGCCCCTCAAAGGGTTAAATTATCTTATCTACCACTATTTCGGAACAAAAATAATTTACCTAGAATATTAGCAGTAATCTACCATAATGAATGTTATTTAGAAAATAAAGAGAATATAAAAAAATAGTAGCTAGTAACTTCACTCCACCATGCAAAATTTTGTAATGCAAGATAATCATACAATCAGAGACTTTTTAGACGACTTATAAAAATACAACAGTCATTCTAAATTAACAAATAAAATTTAAATATTTATATTTGTCCTAATAAGCGTATTAATGAATGTGAAATTATTTTCTAATTTTGGATGTTTTTTGAAAGATCTGAAAAGTGTTGTTTCTTGCATTAGAATTTTGCATAGTAATTCCTTCTTTATCATATATTCTAATACGAGCAAATCTTGTGTGTGGTTATATATATATATATATATATATATGCAAATTTTATCTCAAAAACGGCTCTAACGATTTTTTCTAAATTTTGTATCCTATCGTTTTGGGACACCAGAAAACCATTGGAGTAGGTCACGTGTTCGAGAAAATTCGATTAGTGGGTCATTTTGGGTCATCAAGGGTCATGGTTTAGCTAATTGTATCTAAAAAACGGTTCAAACGATTTTGACGAAATTTTGTATCCGACCATTTTCGTTCACGAGAAAACTATTGGGCTGGGTCACATGTTCGAGAACTTTCGATTAGTGGGTCATTTTGGGGTCAACGCGGGTCAAATTAATTTTATCTAAAAACGGCTCTAACGATTTTGATTAAATTTTGTGTCCTACGAGTTTCGAGCACGATAAAATCATTGGACTAGGTCACATGTCCGAGAAAATTCGATTAGTGGGTCATTTCTGGGTCATTGTGGGTCAAGATCTAAGTAGCGGCTCAATTTCACTAAATTTTGCATCCAATGGTTTTCGGGCACGAGAAGACTGTTGGGCTAGGTCACATGTTCGAGAAAATTCAATTCGTGTGTCATTTTGGGTCATTTTGGGTCATGGTCAAGCTAATTGTATCTAAAAAACGGTTCAAACGATTTTGACGAAATTTTGTATCCGACTATTATCGGGCACGAGAAGACTATTGGGCTGGGTCACATGTTCTAGAACTTTCGATTAGTGGGTCATTTTTGGGTCAAAATGGGTCAAATTAATTTTATCTAAAAAACGGCTCTAACGATTTTGATTAAATTTTGTATCCTACGAGTTTCGGGCACGCGAAAATCATTGGGCTAGGTCACATGTTCGAGAAAATTCGATTAGTGGGTCATTTCCGGGTCATTGTGGGTCAAGATCCAAAAAGCGGCTCAATTTACACTAAATTTTGCATCCAATGGTTTTCGAGCACGAGAAGACTGTTGGGCTAGGTCACATGTTCGAGAAAATTCAACTAGTGGGTCATTTTGGTCATGGGTCATTATGGGTCAAGCTTTTTTATCTTAAAAACGGTTCAGAGGATTTGAAATAAATTTAGCACCCTACAGGTTTAGGGAACAAGAAGACTATTAGGCTAGGTCACATGTTCGAGAAATTTCGATTAGTGGGTCATTTTGGTCATGGGTCATTATGGGTCAAGCTATTTTATCTTAAAAACGGTTCAGAGGATTTGAAATAAATTTAGCACCCTACAGGTTTAGGGAACAAGAAGACTATTAGGCTAGGTCACATGTTCGAGAAATTTCGATTAGTGGGTCATTTTGGTCATGGGTCATTATGGATCAAGCTATTTTATCTTAAAAACGGCTCAGACTATTTACACTAAATTTTGCATCCTATGGTTTTCGGGCACGAGAAGACTGTTGGGCTAAGTCACATGTTCGAGAAAATTCAATTATTGAGTCATTTTGGTCATGGGTCATGATATTTGAACTCAAATTTAATTTTGACCGAGCATAGCTCGGTCTTCCCTGCTCGTGGACGGTGATTTCTAAACAGGGTTATTCTTAAATTTATGAAAACTGTGAAATATTGTAATTTGAAATTTAATAACAATGTATATCGGTGATCTTTTCCTGAAAAATTTGTTGCACATTCCAAAATCAAGAACAACACTTATTTAGTAGTTACATTCAAATAATAGTCATGTTAGTATTCATAGATTTTACATTTGATCAATGAATATTTAGTTTTCTTTTACAAATAATAAAAAAAATGCAATATTATAAAAAAAATATTAATAGTTAATTTCACTGATTTTTAATAAAGTTTCTTTTGCTTAATATTAAGTCATATTTTTCAGCAAACATTAAGTTAATAAAATTGAATTCAATATGTATGTTTTTAATTCATTTTAATACGAGTAATTTATATTTTATGTCAATTCTTAAATTGACACAATTAAACACATAATATTTTTCACAAAAAAGTGTTAAAAGGTCTCAAGCATAAAAATAAGTTTTTGCTATATATTATGGATCGTTAAATAGTTTCAAATTTTTAGATATACAGTCAAAAGTAACATATTTACTTCAATATTAGCCAAATTACGTTTGATTAACTGAAGATATGTACAGGAATGATCTATAACATCATAAGCGAAATATGATAAACCTGTTAAAGTTCTTTTTATTATAAAGTAATTTAAACATGCTTTTAGTGACAGATGGGAAAGTATGTTCATCATACACACATATAATATATATAAATCCTCATTTTTTCAATTCCACAACCTTGCATATTATAAACAGCTTGATATCGGCTATCTGCTATGAAAAGCACCTTTTGACCGTTATGTGCAAACGTTAGTCTTTTAAAATTATACATAGAATTATATATGTATATTTAACTTCAGAAATGGTTCAATTTATTCTAAAAAATATAGTATTCACGTTAGAATATTTTGTATGCTTTGAATGATAATCAAATACAATAGTGAATAAATTTACAGTTGGTATTGAATATGCATTATTTTGTTTAAAAAAGCAAATATGTGTTTTAAATGCCGAAGAAATTCCGGAAGGTGAAATAATGCCTTTTTATTGTAAATTCATTCATTCAGTTATAATTTTTTTTGGCAAATTATACAACCCATTTTAAATAATTCGAAAAAAAAATAACTTCTTTGTCGAACTATTTCAATCTCATTCATTGTTTACTACATCTGTTCAATAACGGATATCCTAATAAAAGATTTATACGATACTGAAATATGAAAAAAAACGTTTATAAAGGAATTGAAAATATGTCAACATTTGATTAAATAATACCGAATAACATATATTTTGAACAATAGAACACATATTTTGTTATTTTAAATCAAATTTTTACTAGTTGGAAATGCGATTTTATTATTATTTTTTTTTATTTTATACCTCAAACACGATTGCATAAATATCTGCAAGATATTCAAATTTAAAAAGAAGGTTTTCCATGTCTGTTTCTTTAAAAATGTATGTGTACATAATAAAATATGAAATTCCGTTTTATTTACGTTTTAAGCAGAAAAAAGTAAAAATATTTTTATCAATACATTTTGATGTACAGTGGATCTTCCCATAAAACAATACGAACAATAGCTACAACCCCAGTTTAAATTAAAGCTAAATAAACAAAAATAACCTTTTTTAATTCACATGAAGTTCTTTATTATCGTATGTGATCTCTTTTGGCATAAAGGGTTGTCTACATGTTAAAATTGCACTAACTATTTTTATTTTTATTTTTATTTATTTATTTTTTTTTATGATAACACTATCGTGTGACACCAGATTTCAGTTTCTTGGATAAAAGCACACCGATAAAAATCATAATTCATATATTTTTTCTTAAATATTCATAGAGTTTTGAAAGAAATTGTGTTTATCCATAAATTTCGAAAAATAAAATTACGCTTATCAGTGAAAAGTTCCGCACACACAACATGTTCCAGAAAAATTAAGCTGAAAAGACGTTAAGCTAAAATGTCAATTTATTGGGTTGTTCGGAATGTTCCTTCCGTTTGGGAAAACTAATTCGTACCGGAAAAATTTGCCCGTCAATTATTAGACATTAGATATCGAAATTAACGTGTAATAATTAAATGATTGAATTTTCCAGTACGAACTAACTTTCACAAACGGAAAAGACTTTCCAATCAACCCAATATTTTAACAATAAACGGAATTATGTCCCCTTATCGTAGAGCACTTTTAAACACTTTATGATTCTCGAATTGCAATGCAAATAAACAGTTGTACTCATAGATAGTGGTAGGGAGCCTCTAAATGATAGTGTCGACATAGGGGAAGTAAAATTTTGTTTGTCTAGACCAGCGGTTCGCGTGACAGTTTTGGTATGCGATAACCTGGATACTGATACTCAAAAGTCCGATAATGGTAAGTTAAATGAAATACGTCATACTATTCTGAAATCAAAAATGGCTTGAATTTATTACCTGAAACTTTTTGAATTCGATTTGGGGACTGAAAATGTTTTTCTTTTCCCTTTGTGTTACTAAAAGTGTTTGTTATAGGAGACTCTGAAATCTACACACACTGTTTTTGACACAATCGGCTTTACGTAAATCATATAATTATATGATTTATATGAAAAATAAAATAACATTTGTAAATAAGACCTTATTTAAAAATTAATCAATAAATATTTTTAATTAGCGTTAACACTGTTTTTAAACATGATTTTTAAATTGAGTTATCTGATAGTTTGCGTATAGATAGAAGGAGATTGTGCAGACTTTAAAAGAAAAACTTTTCCAAGTGTAACCTGTTTTTAGGTGCGTTCGTAATTATATAAATACGTAGCACCTATTGTCGTCGCTTGGTCCGTTCGTCTGTCCGTCCGTCCGCATATAACAACGCAAAAACTACCCAACCGAATGGTTTGAGATTAAGATATATTATCTTTGGATTTAAGATATATTATCTTTGCAGAATTTTGTCGAGACATTTCAAATTTTATAAAAATCGAATTAAAACTTTAGGAGATATTAATAAAAATATTTATTAAGAAATTTGAATTTTTTTTTAATCGGTGCTTTCTTATTATAGGAGCTTCCGAAGTTTAATCGTCAAGCGACCGAGATACTTATTTTATTACAGAAATGCATCTGCAGACTATATAATTCATTTCACAGAATTAAAAATCATCAATATCTGAATATTTATATAACTAGCTATAGTACGAAGCACATCATTTGTCACGTTTGACGTGCAATTTCCAACTTGTTTCTGCTTGTACTTGAGGAATTGGTAGGAGCTGTTGAAACAAAAATATTTCAAACATAATTCATAATTCATTTAATTATGTAGATTGATTTTTTTTCTTCTCCTTTGTGAAAACCTTCTGTTTAATGCATGGAAATAAATTTCTAATACATATAGTTATTTAAAAATGATGATTCGATATCAAACAAAAACATATTTACAGCGGATTTCGGATAAAGCACCGTATATTTATATTAATGTGGTTTATACATAAATATGTGAAGATGTTTTCCTCTTACTAACTGAAAATTGTTTCGGGCTTGAAATTACAGATTATTAATACAGTTGTATTGAGTCTATCTGGAAAGTGTCAACTAAGTGTTATGAATCAGAGTTAGGAAAACTATACGCTAAATATATGCTACTAACTGCACTTTTGCGTTGAACACGAGTGAATTTGTGAACGTAATGATTATATGACCATATTCTATGAAATTCTAATTAATACTCTGTTCTAGACTGCTAAATACTTGCAGCGAACTGTCCAGCCTTTCGACCGTTTTTATAGAAAATGGCTACATAACTGTAATTTAAATTTATTTTGACCATAATATTGTCTGAAACACTTAATAATATAGTCAAGTAACTGTTACCTTTATAAACGGTCGAACGACGGGATAGGTTGCTACAAACATTTAACAGTGTAACTGTCTATTTGAATTTAAATAAATTTGTTTCTTACATTAATTTCGTTATACTTCTCATTTATTTTCGAATATTCGTTACTTTGCAAAACCTTTTGTTATGATAATGCCATTCTTGCTAAGGTCTGTAATTAAATAATCTAAATTAAACTGGTATTTTTACGACTTAATGGTAAATTCTATCAAGTTCTTTGTTATATAACTTTCCATAAAAATTGTCTTAATTTTGTAATTTTGATTTAATTTTTCAGATCAAAAGTTAGATTCAAACGAAGATAAATACGTTTATGAAGTGGATCTTTAAAATTACTATATGAAGAGTATGACGAAGATAGTAGTTTGAAGATACAATCCTTTTTATTTAAAGTATGGTTTCACATATACCGGAGAAAAAATTGCACCTGTTGCCCTGTATGTCGTTAGTAATGTAATTCCCTATAATCATGCAATGAAACTGTGTCACCAGACGATACATTTTAAATCTGAGCATGAGGATTTAATAAGCCAATGTAGTTTTTATTTTCAATGGAAATTGACAGAGTTATCTGAGAGCAAATAGAACATAACTTCATTCTCCGAATAGAATGAGATATATTTACACGTATCTCAGAAAGTCTGCTTAAAAATAGAGAAAGCAGGTAAACAGCAGACTATTGGAGAATATTTATTGTTACCAGCTACTGAAGACTTGGATAATGCTGTTTTGTTAAATAGATTAATAAGCAAAATATTATAATTGTCTCATTGGTTAGAAAGATTCTTTGCTGAAATTTAAATTGTAAAAATTCCTCTCGAATTAGCAAAGGATATAAACGAAAATTGTGAAAATCTAAGAAAAGGTATTAAAAAATATTCCTTCCTGAATATTTAACGTCAGAGTTTTTAATAAGAATTGCATTTCTTATTGAAGACACCGTTTCCATATTTATTTTTTGACGTTCGTAAAAGGAAAACAGCTTCGTCAATGTAGGCTATGTAGTATTGCATCCCAATTTAGTAAATGTTTTCTTCATTTTAATAAATTTTATTCTGAGTTCTTTCAGAGATATTTAAATTTTTCACGGTGTTTTTCAAAAAATTACTTTTCCGGAACTTTGTTCTTTTTTAAGGAATATCGGTATCTAAACGTTGCCATACAAAGATATATTTTAAACCCCTGTTTAAGAAAAACTTCGGATAACTTTATTTTTTTCTTTTTTATAAAATAATAATTTGAATATTAACAAATTTATTAAGAGATTAACAAATTGTGATATTTTAAGCCATGAAAGAAAAAAAATGCAAATGCAGCGAAAGGAAGTATGAACTTTTCTACAGCCAGTTTTCTATAATAAGCTTTTATCACGAAATATTTATGAGGTCAGTATTTCATTTTATTATTAACTAGCAAGCTACGCCCGCTACGCTGGTCAGTTTCTCTTAACGAACCTTTAATCAAACAAAATATTGACATTTCATAATTCACTTTTATATTTTAACAGAATAATAAGGATACTATAATTTGTGACTCGTGCTATAGCCAATATACACGTCAGGACACGTTGCCCTTATCATTATCTTTTTACGCGTGAAAGTTTCGCTATGGTACTCTATGGTGAAATTTGGTAATTTTAGAAATTCAATAGTTGAAAAATCGCAGAATCATTAGATCATTTTTCTTTAGAATTTGTTCTTAGAGCGCATTTAGATCTTATAAATAACAATCATGCCGAACTTCAAGTTTCTAGCTCCTTCAGCATCGCAAAAATCGCAATTTTAGAAAGCTTTTCGCTTCTGCACCCCCCTCGGGGTAGTGGCACCGACATAAAATATAGCCTATGTTGGAGCAGGGATTGTCACCATCCATTTGCCACCATCACTTTTGAAATCGCTTTAGTAGTTCCAGAGATTCCATAGAAATTGTAATTTAGAATGTTTTTAGAAAATTTTTTGCTTATTTCAGCCTTTTAAATTTCGAATTTTTTTAGACTTTGTTCTTATAGAGCATTTAAATCTTGTAAGTAACGACCATACAAAATGTCAAGTTCCTAACTCCTTCAGTATTGAAAATATCATAATTTTGGAACGTTTTTCGCTCCTGCACCCTCTGCGGGTAGTAGCACTGACATAAAATTTAGCATATGTTGTAGCAGGGACTGTCACCATCCATTTGCCACCATCACTTTTGAAATCGGTTCTGTAGTTTCAGAGATTCCATAGAAATTGTAATTTAGAATGTTTTTAGAACACTTCTTCCTCATCTCACCCTTTTAAATTTCGAATGTTTTTATAATTTGTTCTTAGAGAGCATTTACATGTTATAAGTAAATACCATACCAAATTTGATGCTTCTATCTCCTTCAGTATACAAAAAATCGAAATTTTAGAACTTTTTTCGCTCCTGCACCCACCTGGGGGTGGTGGCACCGACATAAAATATAGCCTATGTTGGAGCAGGGATTGTCACCATTAATTTGCCACCATCACTTTTAAAATCGCTTCAGTGGTTACAGAGATTACCCTCTACAAACAAACAAACAAACAAACAAACAATCTTTACTACTTTATATATTAGTATAGGTAAGGGGGAATTAGCCCCTTGTTCCCCCCTTCATACTTAACCAATCAATCTCGAAAACTAATAAGGGATGCGCCTTAACACAGTGAACCTATAAATGAAATTTGAAGGAAATAGAATAATTCTGCATGAAAAAGCCATTTACATAAATTAAGGGGGTATTAGCTCCCGTTCCCCCCCCTTTATACTTAATCAATCAATCCCGAAAACTAATCAGGGAAGCGTCTCAACCCAATGAACCTATAAACAAATTTTGAAGCAAACAGAATAATTCTGCATGAAAAACCCATTTATATAAATTAAGGGGGATTATCCCCCCGTCCCCCACCCTTTATACTTAACCAATCAATCCCGAAAACTAATCAGGGAAGCGCCTTAACACAGTGAACCTATAAACAAAATTTGAAGGAAAACGGAATAATTCTGCATGAAAAACACATTTAAATAAATTAAGGGGGGATTATCCCCCCGTTCCCCCCTTTATACTTAACCAATCAATCCCGAAAAGTAATCAGGGAAGCGTCTTAACCCAATGAACCAATAAACAAAATTTGAAGGAAAACGGAATAATTCTGCATGAAAAACCCATTTATATAAATTAAGGGGGGGGGGTTAGCCCTCCGATCCCCCCCCCCTTTATACCTAACTAATCAATCCCGAAAACTTATCAGGGAAGCGCCTTAACTCAGTGAACCTATAAACAAAATTTGAAGGAAAACGGAATAATTCTGCATGAAAAACCCATTTATATAAATTAAGGGGGGGTGGGAATTAGCCCCAGATCCCCCCTTTATACTTAACTAATCAATCCCGAAAACTAATCAGGGAAGCGCCTTAACACAGTGAACCTATAAACAAAATTTGAAGGAAAACGGAATAATTCTGCATGAAAAACCCATTTATATAAATTAAGGGGTGGATTAGCCCCCCGTTCCCCCCTTTATACTTAACCAATCAATCCCGAAAACTAATCAAGGAAGCGCCTTAACTCAGTGAACCTATAAACAAAATTTGAAGGAAAACGGAATAATTCTGCATGAAAAACCCATTTATATAAATTAAGGGGGGGAATTAGCCCCTTGTTCCCCCCCTTTATACTTAACCAATCAATCCCGAAAAGTAATCAGGGAAGCGTCTTAACCCAATGAATCTATAAACAAAATTTGAAGGAAAACGGAATAATTCTGCATGAAAAACCCATTTATATAAATTAAGGGGGGGGGAATTAGCCCCTTGTTCCCCCCCTTTTATACTTAACCAATCAATCCCGAAAACTAATCAGGGAAGCGCCTTAACTCAGTGAGCCTATAAACAAAATTTGAAGGAAAACGGAATAATTCTGCATGAAAAACCCATTTATATAAATTAAGGGGGGGGGGAATTAGCCCCTTGTTCCCCCCTTTTATACTTAACCAATCAATCCCGAAAACTAATCAGGGAAGCGCCTTAACTCAGTGAGCCTATAAACAAAATTTGAAGGAAAACGGAATAATTCTGCATGAAAAACCCATTTATATAAATTAAGGGGGGGGGATTACCCCCCCGATCCCCCCCCCCCTTTATACTTAACTAATCAATCCCGAAAACTAATCAGGGAAGCGCCTTAACTCAGTGAACCTATAAACAAAATTTGAAGGGAAACGGAATAATTCTGCATGAAAAACCCATTTATATAAATTAAGGGGGGGAATTAGACCCTTGTTCCCCCCCTTTATACTTGACCAATCAATCCCGAAAACTAATCAGGGAAGCGCCTTAACTCAGTGAGCCTATAAACAAAATTTGAAGGAAAACGGAATAATTCTGCATGAAAAACCCATTTATATAAATTAAGGGGGGGGGGAATTAGCCCCTTGTTCCCCCCCTTTTATACTTAACCCATCAATCCTGAAAACTAATCAGGGAAGCGCCTTAACACAGTGTACCTATAAACAAAATTTGAAGGAAAACGGATATTTCTATGAAGAGTTATCGCATTACGTACGTACATACATACATACAGAATCGGCTGCCAAGCTCTCAGGGCTTAACAGCCAGTGTGATAACTGAAAAATCGCAATTTTAGAACGTTTTTTGCTCCTGCACCCCCTGGGGTTAGTGGCACCGACATAAAATATAGCCTATGTTGGAGCAGGGGTTGTCACCATCAATTTGCCACCATCACTTTTGAAATCGGTTCGGTAGTTCCAGAGATTACCCCCTACAAACAAACAAACAAGAATTACTTCTTTATAATATTAGTATAGATGACGATGGACGGAGTCTCTAATACTGAAAATGCATATTTTCGTTATTGAGTTTGGTAAAATGTCTGCATGGGCACCGGTTTTACCCAAAATACGAAAATTCGCACTTTTCCTGGGGCGATTGCCTTTTATTAGACTAGTGCCGCCGCACAGTGGGCGTTTTGATGATCTAGGTCAGCGATTCCCAACCTGGGGTACGTGGCGAGGCTGCTGGGGGTACGTGAAAATAATATCTGTAATGGCGGAAATCACAAAAATGGTTTAACTGAAAACACATAAAGAAAATTGACAGTTTTGAATTATAAAGTTAGTCTCATTCGTAAATCCAAAATATTACATTCAAAAATAAAGAAAAAGCCTACTAGATCTAATAATTCATTGCTAATGCAATGTCACTAGTTCTGCCCACTGTTAAGCCGATTGCATGAGTTCTTATATATTTTTCCCCGTCTTCCCGAAAACTTCAATTAATAATTATGCAATATTGTTTTCTTACAACTTTATTTTGTTCCATTTTTAATAATTGCAGAACGCCTAAATTACGTCAGAACTTCTGGCTGTAATGTCTTTTGATAAAACGTGTTGAAAAGCTGGTCGTTATTTTCGTTTTCGAATAGGCGGAGTTAACACTAACGTATTTTTATAGAAAAGCTTCTCTCATTTTAATCAGCATTTAATTTGAAGTGTTCATTTATTATATGAGTGACTTTGTTTTGTGTTTAAAATGGATAATTGGTTGAAAACCGGAACTCTTAAGAGAACTGCTACTGCGATTAAAGTTGAACCTGATGAGTCCGGAACTGTAAATACTTCGAAACAATCTGATTATTTAGAAGTGCAAGACAACCTGAGTGCAGCTGTTAATAGGCCTGTTCTGGTAAGTGATAAACCTAATACTTTAAATAAAACTGAAAGCATCAGTGCCCCATTAAATAAAAGAAAAAAAATAATGAATACTTGAAATACGGATTTTTATTCACGGGAGAGGAAGATCATTATGCGTTGTTTGTGGAGAGATGTTGTCAAATAGTAGCATGAAACCCTCTTTATTAATGTGCCAGAGACAAACATCCAATTTATAAACAAAAGGATGTCAGTTTCTTTCAGTGAGTATCAAGCGGCCCTAATGTAGCATCTTACGTGTTTTCTACAAACAAAGACAATGAGAATGCTTTTGAAGCATCGCACAGAATATGCTATCATATTGCTAAAAGTGGCAAAAATCATACAAGCGCTTCAAATTGGATATATCCTTGTATCAAGGATGATGTCGAATGTATGTTTGGTGAAGAACATGTGAAAAAAAAATCAAAAATATTCATTTTTCAAACAATACAATTGCTCAAAGAATTAGTGACATGTCTGCCGATATTGAATCTACTGTAATTCAAATAATAAAAAAAAGTCCCTACTTTTCAGTTCAGGTGGATGAAAGTACGGATATCTCTCAATCTGTCTCTCAATCTCTTAATCTGTCAATTTTGCTTGTTATTGCAAGATATTTGAATAATAACGTGCTTGAAGAAGTTTTTTTTACTCTGTTTTCCTCTCACAGAAAGATGTTCAGGAAAGTGATATATTTAATGCCATTCAAAGTTATTTCTGTGAAAAAAAAAATTGATTGGGCCAATTGCTGTGGGGTTTGCAGTGATGGTGGAAAATCTATGTCTGGGTGTTATATAGGCTTACGCGGTCTAATGAAAGAAATTACACCTCATGTAGCTTGGAACCATTGCTGTATACACAGACAAAGTGTAGCGACTATACCCTTGTCAGACTCATTGAAGGAAGTACTACACCAAGCTGCCGAAGTTGTTAATTTTATTAAGGCCAATTCAACAAACTCTAGGTTATTCAAATCTTTGATGAAAAGATGATGGGCAAACTGCATAGTACATTTCTTTTGCACACAGAGGTGAAGTGGCTTTCACGAGGAAAAGTACTTGAAAGATTATTTGAAAAGATTATTGAGAGGCATGACGTTCAATTTTTTTAAATATCATTCTTTTGAGCTGAGCTCTAAATTTCATGAAGTATAATGGCTTCAAATGCTTGCATTTTGAGCCATTGATACCTGATATTTTTTCAGAAATAAATAAACTTAATTTAGGATTACAGAACAGTTCCATGACCATTTTTAAAGTATCTGACAAGATCGAGTCTATGATTAAAAAATTAGATTTTTGAGAATCATACATCAGAAAACACCAGCCAGAAGGTTTTCAAACACTTTACAATGTCTGATCTGAAAACGAACTGAAATTATTAGAAGAAGTAAAATTTAGTATAATGGCTCACTTAACAGGACTTAAAACGTCGTTCAGACAATATTTTCCGAAGCAGAATTATGAAAATAACGGGATTTCAAACCCATTTAACGACTTGTTCTTTCTACAAGCCGAAAATTTATCAATTTCGAAAAAAGAAAAATTTATCAAACTTTCGACTGATTCTTCTTTATAATCTGATTTTAACCAAAGAAGCATCGCTTGTTGTTTTTCACAAATACCGAGTTTGTCGAAAGAGCATTTTCGTCTTACGCGCATATTAAAAACAAATATCAAAATACAGTTGAATCACTTTATAACGAAATACGATATAACGAAAAGCACGATATAACGAAATGCTCATAACCATTTAGTTGGTCTGTGTGTTAAAGAATACTGAATTCGAAACGATATTACGAAATATTTATAGCGAAAAGCACGATATAACGAAAGCAATTCGAGCATGAAAAGTGAAATAAAAACGATATAGCGAATTTTTCATTTTTTTTTTCTAACTTAACGCGGGAAATAGGATCCAAAAACATTATTTCTTAAATACCACCTTTTTTCCATGACATAACATTCAACATTTTTCTCTACGGCCAATCACATATTTTCAATACTTCCAAGAGAGGTTTGAGGGAGGGGCAGTGTTTTAAGACAGACAGAGAGGCGACAGTTTATCTGAACTGTATTGTTCTTTTCTATTCGATGACTGATTTCATTGACATTTGCTTTTCCTTGTGAATTTATTGCATGTTAATTTTTAAAACTCTTTGTTCACTGGCTATGTCTGGCAAAAGAAAATGTTTGAGTTTAGACGAGAAAGTGGAAATTATAAAATGCGTCGACAATAATGTTAAAAAAAGTGATGTAGCAAGAAAATTTGCGATTCCAAGTAGCACTCTTAGCACAATATTGAAAAATCCAGAAAAAATTCTTAAAATTTTCGAAAAGGGTGCAATTTCCTCATCGTTTAAACGTACACGCACAGCGAAATATGCAGATGTGGAGGAAGTATTATTTTCATGGTTTAAAGATGCAAGATCCAAAAACATCCCTATTAGTGGAAGTATTTTGCAAGAAAAAGCATACGCATTTGCCGTAAAACTTGGATATAAAGACTTTCATGTAAGTGATGGTTGGCTGAGTAAATTCAAAAAAAGATATGAAATTGTGTGTAAAAAATTATGTGGAGAAGCAGCTTCTGTTTCAGAAGAAACAATTGAAGAATGGAAGAACGAAAACTCTAAAATATTTGAGGATTACGATCGAAAAGATATATTTAACATGGATGAAACTGGATTATTTTTTCGTTTGATGCCTGATAAAACTCTAACTTTAAAAAAAGAGACTTGCCACGGTGGGAAAAGGAGCAAAGATCGACTTTCATTAGCATTATGCTGCAATGCCGACGGCTCTGAAAAGCGAAAACCTCTTGTAATTGGAAAAGCAAAGAATCCACGATGTATCCCAAAAGACGTAATGAAAGCTTTGCCTGTAATGTACAGGCATAACTGCAAAGCTTGGATGACAAAATGTCTTTTTGAAGAATGGATTTTAGATTTTGACAAAGAGATGCAAAAAGCCAAAAGAAAAGTTCTGCTTATTTTAGACAATGTATCCTCGCATGTGAGTTCTGTTCGCCTTAAATGCATAAAATTACTTTTTTGCCACCTAACACTACATCCAAATTACAGCCACTAGACCAAGGAATTATTCATTCGTTTAAAACTAAATACCGGAAGGTGCTTGTGAAAAAAATAATCGTGAATTCAGATGACAATAAAGAAACAAAAATAGACGTGCTGAAAGCAATTTATATGATAAATAACGCTTGGTGCGATGTTTCGAAAGAAACTATTGTTAACGCTTTTGCAGTTTCGAGAATATTCCCATCACCTTCAAATAGTAATGAAACTGTTTCTTTACCTGAATTGGAAGATGCAGATGAACTGATATCGTCCTTCAACCCGACTTCTGACTTTAACTTTGATCAATACGTTAACTTTGATAAACACATAATAGCAAATGAAGAGTTCAATGAAGAGAACATCGTTAAAAAAGTGCAGAAAATGAGTCGTCCGATGGCAGTGTCAGTGAGTAAGAAGAATTTATAGAAGCTGGCGAGAAACTTTTACCATCTGATGCACTCGAGTATTTACAGAAAATTGTGTGTTACATGCATAATGAAAACTTGTTACCGGACGAAATTACCATGTATGTTGAAAAAATAGAGCGTACAATATTAGATAATGTTGTTAAGAAAAGAAAGCAGTGCTTGATAACTTCATTTTTCAAACCTATATAGGTATGTAAAACTACAATTTAAGAGAATTAAATCAATAATATTTTTTTAGATTTAAATTTGCCCGGTTTTTGCATGTGTAGCATAGATATTGTATGTGTGTGTATGTATATATACCGTTAAAATAATACAACAAATCTCTAATTATCTGAAATCCAGTTATCCAGATCTATAATCACAAAATTTTAATTTTATGATATGATTTGTACATATATATTTGTAAAAATATAATTATCTTGAAATTACTTTTCAATTTAACGCTTTTCTTCTTTTCACATTTTTTAGTAAATGTGATCTTTCCTACGAAGGCTTTAATTTAACATGAATACATAAGACCTAGTTTTTTTTTATTAAACAAAAGCAATTTTATGGGATATCTTTATGTAATAAATCGCCCTTTTTTATGACTGTCTTCATTAACCGGACTGCTGCATCAGTGTTGAATTCAGACACTTTTCTCCGGGAGGGATTTCTGTGGCTATGGGGGGGGGGGGGGGCGGACATTGTAGAGTTCTGGGAGGGAAATTGCACTTTTTTACCATTAAAAGCATACAATCTCAAATCTTCCGGGGGGGACATTTCAATGCTCCGAGGGGGAATATCCCCTCCGGGCCACCCCCTGAATTCAACACTGCTGGTGCATTAACCGGACTGCTGCATCAGCGTTAAATCCCATACAGCATACAATCTCAAATCTTCCGGGGGGGGGACATTTCAATGCTCCGAGGGGGAATGTCACCCCCTGAATTCAACACTGCTGGTGCATTAACCGGACTGCTGCATCAGTGTTGAATTCAGACACTTTTCTCCGGGAGGGATTTCTGTGGCTATGGGGGGCGGACATTGTAGAGTTCCGGGAGGGAAATTGCACTTTTTTACCATTAAAAGCATACAATCTCAAATCTTCCGGGGGGGACATTTCAATGCTCCGAGGGGGAATATCCCCCCCGGGCCACCCCCTGAATTCAACACTGCTGGTGCATACTCAGATTACGTTCAAATCACATTAGTCCGGATAATTGGAGTTCTTACTGTATAACAATATAATTCGTCCTAACGTTTTAACAAAATAATTCGTTATAAAGTTTTAACGAAATAATTCGTTATAACGTTTTAACGAAATAATTCGTTATAACGTTTTAACGAAATAATTCGTTATAACGTTTTAACGAAAGCACGTTATAACGAGCAAATCTTTGGAGCACTTTCGATTTCGTTATAAGGTGCTTTGACTGTAATCTTCACGCTGCTCCTGACTTGAGATTATGTCTGTCGTCGTTTGAATCCGATTTTAAGAAACTCAATTCGATGAAACAAGCTAAAAGATCCCATTGAGAGTGTCAAAAGTCGTTTTGATTATTTGTATAGAATGAGACAAAGTTGTTATCTATAATCATCGTAAGATAGTTAAAATTTCTTTTAATGCTATACATATTTTTTTATGTTTAGCTAATATTTATAAAAAGTAGTATTAATTTCAAAATGCAAGTTAAGAAAAAAAAGGTTAGGAATGTCAATGTAATTTGTATCGATTTATAATTTGGTTATGATAAGACGATTGCTAATGAAAAAAAGCATGTTTGTGTTATATAATTGAGCGGAGGGGGAGGGGAGTGTTTATGAAAAATGGGGGTACGCTGAAATGAAAAGCCTAAGAAAGGGGTACGTGAAAGAAAAAAGGTTGGGAAACGCTGATCTAGGTGGACAAAATTCATTTTTCCGATATTCTCGAAATTTAACAAAACCGCATATTCTGGTAGCTGAATGTCTCTTTTGTCGTGATCCGTACGATTTTTGTCGAAAAAATTCGTGGTGTCGATTTAATTATGACCGTAAAGCAGACATTTGCGCAATTGGTTTGAGGGTGTTTCAACAGTTACATTTATTTCCCTAAGTTCGAAATCACGTCTTAACTATTCTGTTTAATGTGAAAGCACGAGTTAACTGAAAACATATTACAAATTTGTCAAGGTAAGATTTAACCTACTGTTGCTTGAAAATAAGCGCCATTAAACCAGTTTAAGTGTTTTTTTTTTTCAGAAAGGGTATTTTTGGATGATTCATGTTGTTGTTTACAAATTTTATCTTGACTTTTAGTACATTATTAAGCATTATTAAGCAATAAGATCTTTTTTAAGTAAAAGTGTCATTCCTAAAGTATTAGAAGTTTAAGAAAACTATGCGAAAGATTGCGAATTGTAAAGTTTTTATCAATCAGCCAGCTTTATATTAACTTTCAGTGTATGTATTATATTTAGTGAAAATTTTAAACCACTTTTAATTAGCCTATTAATCTGAAACTTTGAATCCATGTGTAGTTTTAATGATAATACAATATTATTATCATTTGACGAGCGTAGAAGTTATACTGTTTCTACAGGGTTACACAAAAGTTTTTAGTTTAAATCTTGCAAGTTAATTTTAAACCACTTCCAGTTGTTCGATTAATCGAAAAGTTTCAATACATGTGTAGTTTAAATGACAATACAATATTATTGTAATTTAAGGAAAGTAGAAGTTCTACTGTATCTACAGGGCTAAAGAAAAGTTTAGTTTAAATCTTGCAAATCAATTTTAATCCACTTATAATTATCGGATTGAGCTGAAACTTAGCTTACATGTCTATTTTACATGATAATTTAATTATATTATAATTTGATGAACGTAGCAATTATACATTTTTTACAAGGACACACAAAAGATTGTGGAAAAATTGTTATTTATAAACACAAATTTTAATTCAATTTCAACAAAATTAATCTAGATTATCGAGTTGCACAATACCATCTTATAAAATTGAAATAAAGTGAGCAGCAGCTATATTTCTCTTAAGGGCAACGCAAATAATAATTCGGATGCATCACCGTCTATAAGCAAAAATTTTATTTCAATTTCAATAAAATTTATACAGATTATTGATTTACACAACAGCATTTTTTCAACTGAAAATAATTTGAGTAGCATATAATTTTTTAAAGAGTCACACAAAACATAAAAGACATAAAATACATTAAAAATAAAAACATGTTTTTATTTTTAAACCTTTTATTTTTTCAGGATGACTACACACATTTTTCGACAACCTGTTGTTGACTTGTGGTTTTCCAACCCAAAGGAAAGTAAATTCAAACTGCCCTTTCATTTTTGTTGGAAAAACTGGGGAATCTTCAGTTAACTACATTTTTAAGAATCTGAAATCACGTGTCCGGACATTTTGTTTTCAAATTCAACAAAAAGGGTCTAACTCGGAAAGAAATAGACAGCCTTTTTATCAATACAATTCCGCCTGGTTTCAAGGAACCTTTCACATACCAGATTGCGTTATTCAAGCAATAGAAAACGAAAACGTCTTAAACAAAAACCACACTGGTAGATCAGTGAAACCTTATTACTATTATTTTAATTATTATTTAATCATTAAGTTATATTAACTTAGAATGTAAGTGTGCATGTTTTGTTCAAATCATGCTAGTCAATTTTAAACCACATTTAAACCACGTTTAATAAATAATAATAATAATATTAATAATAATAATAATATAAATAATAGTAATAATATTATAAATAATTAAATAAACCAAATATTTATTACTGTTTGAGCATTTTATTAGTGATACATTCGAAAAATAAGCAAAACCTATTTAAACTCCAACGCAATAATTTTGTCTACGTAGATCGTCAAAACGCCTCACTGTGCACCGGTCGGATTTGCTAGTATTTAAAAAATATATATTATATCTACAGTAGAATGTCGTTTCAACCAGTGTTTTTAGTTTAATGAATAATTTTTTGATTGTTAAATAAATTCCAACGCTTTCTCATTAGAAAACTATTCACTTTAATGACTTTCAGATGAAATAATTTTTCAAATTAACGAATTCATTAAAATCTTTAAAAAGAAGTTTCATTTCAGTTTTACGAAAGTGAAGTTGCAAAAGAAATTTATATTTCAAAAGAAAACAATATATATATATATATATAATACTACAGACCTTTGAAATTTAAGAATGTATCGAATTTCTTTTATGAGAAAAGAGGTTCAATTACGCCCTCATGCGAACTTCCCAAAATAATAAATTAGTTCTTTGCATTCATCGCCAGTCAGTCATCGCGTGTGGCCATGAGCATCTTCCAGTTGTCCTGAATTAACCTGTCATATACGCAGGGGTATGACCGAAAGCTCATCCGAGGACGCCGTAGCAGATCCAACCATTATTAGGAGGGTTGCTTAAGCGGTATCCCAGATTGATGCAGGTATTCCTGGAGCTTCAATTCCAAAGACATGGTAGCGTCAGGACCTGCGGACTCTTAGTGAAGCCATCCGGTCCATGTATGGTCGGGGATTCCTTTGCGAGACTCAGCATCATGCGGGCGTTACTGACTCCTTTAGGAAACCACCTGTGGGACGTCAGTTTGGTTAAAGTACCTGAGGCAGGTAGCAGTTTCTGTAGCGGATGAACTAGCGGAGCACAGGTGGAACCATATCCGGCTGGACCAATGTTTTTCCCTCTCCTGCTACTCCGCATCTGTGCGCCTCAAACATAGTCAACATGGGGTGCTTCGGGTGTAAGGGATTAATTTTCCTTTTTTTAATTCTGTATTTTCATTTATTTTACTAATATTTTATGATTTTGCATTCCAGTGAGGTTTTATTAGTCGCCTCTGTAGGAGTTTGATGATTCTAGTTCTTGGTAGAGTAATTCACAGATACTGGCTACCCCTTGCGCCTATGGAACTATTGGGCGTCCAGAGCCCCGTGCCGAGGATTCAATGTATATAGCCTGGAGACCGGATCTGCTCCGCTCCCCCTCGCTCACTGAGTTGGGGCCTATCGCAGTAGTCCGGAATCTGTTAATAGCTTTCTCATGCTCATTAGTGAGCACGAGCAGTACTCAAAATGGTCTGTTTAAAATATGTATAGCATCCAAAACCTTTATTATTGTAAATGTTCTGTACCTTCAATTACTATGTGCTGTTACATTTTGATGTAAATAACTGTTCTTATTAACAAATTTCTAGTTTAAAACAATTCATATTTTGAGTGTGATATATTTTTTTCAAATGAGAGGAAAAATAAAACATAAGCGATTTTCATTCAAAGAAAAATAATTAATATCATAGGATTAATAATTGCAAGAAAGCAGATAGCAAGGCAAAAGAATTTTGCTAATTCTTCATTAACTATCATTTTAAAAGAAAATAACAAAAATTTGAAACTTCTGGAGTGATATAATATGTATTTAAACAGGAAACGACAGCGACTTGAAATCTGTCATGTAATTGATAAAGTTGTATAAACTGATATGAAAACAAAACAATAAGTTGCTAACCAGCGTACACTTTATTAACCAGATTTTAAACAAAGATGTAAAAATTAAAAAATATTCTCAACGTTTCAGTTTATCTTTTAAACCATCATCAGGAGTTAATTTATTGAAATACAAAACGGCAAAAAATTGTTACACGTCACATTGTCGAAGCTATTTTATTTTTGAACTTGTTTGAAAACTTTTTATAATGTTATTGTGCAAGCAAAATTATTTTTTTAAACAGCCATATTGGAATTTCAGTTTATAGAAATTTTCAGTATTACGAAGTTAATCGGTTCATAGATATATTCTGCAACGAGATTTTACTGTATTAAATATATTTTGTTTGTTTCGTTTATTTCCACACTGCTTAAAACAACAAATTAAAAACACACTTTAAAACAACTTAAAAACACACTTCTTAAAATTTCCACACTTCTTCTCTTGTTAAATTACTCCTTATTCGAATTTCGTGAAATGATTCCTGGAGATGTGTCGCCACATTTTAAGGTAATTACATCTACAATAAATTTTGAAATTTGTTTAAAATACAATTTTTATGGTTATTTTATATAGTATTCTGTAAAAGTATAATTTGAAACTTTCGAAAATTAAGTATTCTAAGTTGTACGTTAAAAAATCATAATTTCCATTGTCATAGATTACTAAGTATGTTTACGTTTTACCGAATTTAATGTAATCTAGTATTTCAAATAATTTCAAGTGATCACTTTCGGTCTCTTGATAATCCAATGCATTCTATTTAACACCCTGTGTTAAACTGTTGTCAATTAAATGTAATTGATTCTATGAACTAAATGCAAACCAATTAATTTTAAGTTAGGATGTAATGATCTGGTAAACACGAATGGATCAAAGCGAAGCACAGCTAAACACGTTTAATGAATCAATAGTTGATTTACGTTTATATATTATTTCCGAAAATCTTTTAAAGGATCTTATTATGTATCATTAACTAATTTAACTTTACACAAGAAAGGGAAATCATCTGTCACGCATAGATTATTAAATACTCTCTAGCACACCGGGCCCGCTTAAGACTTAGAAGTAGGGGAAGCCCGCCGTAACACTGGGGCCCCCTTTTTATTCTGCCAATTATGCTTCAACAATTTGAATTTTTACCATAAAAATTTCGAGTAAACAACACTTTTAATATAAAACTAAAACTAACTATCTATATACACATAAAAATATTTTATTATATACATAATTATACATAACAAATTCATTTTGTAAATGAATGTACAAATATGGAACAGGTGCGAATATTTGAACTTCAAAATATATTTTATGCTTTACAAATTGCAGGATTTGCCATTGCTAAGAACAATTCCGGGACTACAAATATTTGACGTAAATATACGCTTGACTGCAATACAATTTGCTTCTATTTTATAAACAGAAATGTGGTATCATTGAATGCTAATTATTTTCTCCTTTATTTAAATAACCTATTCTCCATATTTTATATCTTTTCTCCACTTTTTATGAATATAAACAAAATATACTTATACTGATTAAATTTTCTGGTTTTTTTAGCACGTTTGAAATTAAAATGTAAAACATAAGAAAAATGAAAATAAGTTGCATTTCATCACTGTTTTTATACCATTTATTATAGCAACAAAAAAAATAGAGTATAAATGTGTCAGTAATAGACTGAAGGAAAATTTAGTAGCTATAATTAAGAAAAAAAATACATTTTTTTACCCTGACTGATTTTTTCTCCTAGCAATTAGTTCTGAAGAGTAAATTTTGGGGCCCCCTATGTATTTCAATGAGTAAGCTCGGATTTCACGGGTCTATTCGGTAAACAGGCCCTGCTAGCACATTCAGCATACTCTAACAAAACTTCACCGCTTAATAAGGGGAAATATGTTGTCTAAACAAACAATTTGGAAAAAGCATAGCACATTTCAAAAACCAAATTTCAGCAACTGTCGGAAAGTAGAGTGAAAGTTGGGAACATAAAGTCAGAAACATTTCCGAATTAATTTCAATCTCATTCAATCAGGAGACGTATAACACAACTGAAAATACCCCTTCAGAAATTTCTACCACTAAGCGAAAATTTCATTACTTTGTGCATTCCTGTATATGATCTATAGAACATATACGCACCAAGTATTATCGAAAAAATTAGTTAAATTTAACTACGCATAACCACAATTGAAAACGCATTTGCAGCAATTATTGCTCATGGACTCTACTGTAACAAAATTATTTTGTGTATACCTGAACGATCAATGTAACAATGAACGAATGTAACAATGTAACCTGAACGATCAATGTAAACAAGTGTAAATGAACGATCAATGCTATAAACACTATATTCTACAGTAAGTTTTAGTGCACCTCAGTGTTGTATATCATTTTCAACTGTTTGAAATAATGTTATCAAAATACATTACAAACGATTTTTATCAATATACCATAATGTAACGGAATTCATTTTCGAGCTCTTGTAAACGAACTTTAAATGCTGCACACTTAATTTACAATACCGAAAATTTCTTTCTAAACCTCAATAACATGTATTAATTTCATAGAAATCCGAATACGTTTAATCGAGTTAGAAAGCGGAGAAACGAACAGACGAACTGAAATCATAAACAATTTTCAACTATGTTGGAAAATGTTAAAAATGCAAGTTTATTTTTAAACTGTGTAATGATGCAGAAAAATAGGTCAATTACTTTTTATTCTTCGCTACGAACGTCATATCTTAATTAGATTATGCTCAGTTTTTAGATGAGAGCATGATAGTTAATCATATATTCTAATACGAGCAAATCTTGTGTGCGATTATATATATATATATAATATATATATATATATATATGCAAATTTTATCTTAAAAACGGTTCTAACAATTTTGATGAAATTTAGTATCCAACCGTTTTGGGGGCACCAGAAAACCATTGGGCTAGGTCACGTGTTCGAGAAAATTCGATTAGTGGGTCATTTTGGTCATCAAGGGTCAGGATCAAGCTAATTCTATCTAAACAACGGTTCAAACTATTTTGACTAAATTTTGTATCTTACCATTTTCGGGCACGAGAAGACTATTGGGCTGGGTCACATGTTCGAGAACTTTCGATTAGTGGGTCATTTTTGGGTCATCCCGGGTCAAGTTAATTTTATCTAAAAAACGGCTCTAACGATTTTGATTAAATTTTGAGTCCTACGAGTTTCGGGCACGACAAAATCATTGCGCTAGGTCTCATGTCCGAGAAAATTCGATTAGTGGGTCATTTTGGGGTCACTGTGGGTCAAGCTAATTTTATCTAAAAAAGGCTCAGACTATTTACACTAAATTTTACATCCTATGGTTTTCGGGCACGAGAAAACTGTTAGGCTAGGTCACATGTTTGAGAAAATTTGATTAGTGGGTCATTTTGGTCATGCGTCGGGATATTTGAACTCAAAGCTAATTTTGACCGAGCAAAGCTCGGTCTTCCCTGCTCGTACAATTTATATTTAATACAAATATGAAATGTAGATTATTTTAAATATAAACTTTTTTATTAAGAATTACTGGTAGGAGTATTCAATGATTCTGACACTCGTCGTGAAATGGATCAACCTGTGAAGATACCACCTGTTAAATCGTAAACGTAAATAACAGTCACATAGCATATATTATAGTCCTGCACAATAACTTAACATACTTTTAGTTGCAATAATTTTCATAAATGAAATACTTTGATATACCTATTACTGGTAGAAGTATTCAATGATTCTGAAACTCGTCGCGAAGTGTATCAACCTGTGAAGATACTGCCCATTAATCCCTAAATATAAAGAACAGTCACAGTGCATATATTATAGTCCTGCACAATAACTTAACGTACTCTTAGTTGCAATAATCTTCATAAATGAAATACTTTGTTATAAAATTTACTGGTAGAAGTTTTCACACAATGATTCTGACACTCGTCGCGAAGTGGATCAACCTATGAAGATACCAACCATTAAATCGGAAACGTAAATAACAGTCACAATGTATATATTATAGTCCTGCACAATAACTTAACATACACTTAGTTGCAATAATCTTCAGAAATGAAATAATTTGTTATAATTTACATGTTTAGGTGCATCCATAATCTGCCTTTAATGTCTTGCAATATTTATGATCTTACTTCGGATTAAGTTCTGCGTTCACAAAGCTGAACTCAAATGAATTAATCTAGTGTTAGGTAATGTGCACCGTAGCTTTAGTCATACTTAGTTAGAGCTAAATATAAAGCTTCCCAGTAGATTAATAGTTGAATGTTCGGATATGCATTAATCTAATATACAAAATATCATGAAATGGAGAAAGGGTAGAATGAGTTTTGAATAGTTGATTTGGAATACAGTAGAATCCCGTTACAATGAATGTCACTTTAACGAATTTTTCAGTTTAACGAATATATTTTTTGGATTGTTAAAAAAGGTCTTATGCTTTCACATTATAAAAATTTTCACTTTAACGAATTTTATATTAACGAATTTTTCAAATTAACGAATTTATTGAAAGCTTAAAAATAATAGTTATTTCAGTTTTATGAATGTTGAGTTCACAAGAGAATATATCTCTATTGAAAAACTATAATTTGGAAGAAAACTTTCATCGGAAACTCAATGTAGGGGATGCAGACGACTGTGAAAAGGAAGCTGATAATGATTGTCCATGAAGCACCGAAGATTGTGCTGTACGATCAAAAGGTGCTCTACACTGTAAAAAATGACCAATGTTTCTTATTTCATGAAAATATACTATAATCACGAGCGAAAATATAATATAATCTTCTGAGTTATCGGAACTTCCGAATAGTGTGTTCCATTGTCTTTTGAATACTCAAAAACCAATACATTTCCAAAATTTAAAGAATTATTTATAAAAACATAGTATTTTTCACTGCCCGAGTTTTTCAGAAACGTTTCCGAAGGGTTTTTATAGTGTATTAATTAGTGTCCTCAGCCTCGAATACCTGTTTTTCGAATGCTATCAATTCTCAAGTAAACATTTTCATGCTCAAAAAATATGTTTAACAGACAAACATGCAAAATTAACAGAGTTAACAATAACATTAAAATTAAGATTATTTCTTTACTCTTTCATGTATAAATTAACTTATTTGGCTGAAAACGGTTACTTGAAAATAGACGACATTTGAAAAACAGGTATTCCAGGCTATTACTTATACACTATAAAAACCCTTCGGAAATGTTTCTGAAAAATACGGGGAGCGAAAAATACTTTGTTTTTATAAATAATTCTTTATTCGAATCGCTATTCGGAATTTCGGATAACTCAGAAGTTTATATTATATTTTCGTACGTGGTAATAGAAACATTGGTCATTTTTTACAGTGTATAGAGCATTGAAACTCGTAGAATGTAATTATCCTACACTGTTAAAAAAATTATCCTAGATTGAATCAACTTTTGGTGCTTCAGTAACTTCAACCATGAAATGTTAATATCTCAGTCCAACAATTAGAGCTCCGGTTGAATCATAGCTCCAAATATTGGGGCGAGATTTCACCATCTCATGGTTGCAGCTACTGCAGCACCAAAAGTTATTTGAACTTAGTATAAAATTTTTAATAGTGTAGCAAAATAATGTTCCGAAAACTTTTTACACAATTTGTTTTGAAAAATGCATTGTCAACTTCACTGCAGAAAAAAAGAATTATGATTTTTTTGTAAAGAAATAAAGTTACATTAACGGTAGATGTCGGTGATGTTTTTTAATCCGTCATGTATGTAAAATAAATTATAATTCCTTTATAATAGTTATGATTAAAATAATGCAACTTAATGAATTTAATAATTATCTTATTTCAAAGTAGTAAGTTCACAATTCATTCGTACTGTAAATTTATTATTTACTGACATGTTTCGAAGTTAACCAAAATTTTATATAAGTGTAGTAATAATATATATTTTTATCCAATGTGCATACAAATTTCCTTTTTTTAAAAAAAACGTCATATTGGAATTTCGCATTAACGAATTTTTCAGTATAACGAATTTAATAGATGGTCTGCAGAAATTCGTTTTAACGAGATTTTACTGTATTTAAAATTAGAATAGTTATAAAATATTTCAAGTAAAATATTTTTTTTCTTAACAGAAAAGACAAAAGAAGTTAGACATAAGTTTTTAAACTTGTAAACCATAAAAATAAAATACTAATGAAATTTAAGCTAATGAGAAAACACATGAAACATAAAAAATAAGTAAATTTACAGAAAAAAAGCGCATTGAAGCGATTCTGGATTTGTGACTGTACAATTTTTGTCTTTGATCCATTGTCTTCATAAATGAAACACTGCGTTATAATTCACATATTTATAAGCATCCTTAATCCTTAAGAATGAGTTTTTAATAGTTGGTTTGGAATATATAATATTAGAATAATTATAAATTTTTTCAAGCAAAACAATTTTTTTTAAACAGAAAATACAAAAGAATTTAGACATCAGTTATAAAAATTTTAAACAATAAAAAAAATGAAATTTAATCTAATCAAAAGACACATTAAACGTAAAACATAAGTAAATTTAGAGCAAAAAAATAATAAAGCGCTTTGAAGCTATTCGTGATTTGTGACTGTACAGTTTTCGTCTTTGATCCATTAATCTTCATAAATGAAACACTGCGATATAATTTACACATTTATGAGCATCCATAATCTCTCTTTAATGTCCCGTAATATTTATGATCTTATTTACCAAATACTTAACCCCGGATTAATTTCTGTGTTCAGAAAGCTGAACTCGAATGAATTAAACTCGTGTAGGGTTAATAGAAGTCTTAGCCCTAATCATCCTTAATTACTGCTTAATACAGTACAGCCGAAACATTAATAAAATAACGTTCCGATAATTAAAACTATTTAAGAAGAAATAAGAATAAATAAGAATAAATAAATAAAAACCTCCTCATTACACTATACATAAACATTGAAATAATTGAAATAAAAAAGAATAATTATTATTTTAAAAAAGAGATCTAAAAATAATTTATATTAAATAAACTTTTTTTCATTTTCACTTTTCAATTTTTAGTATAATATTTATACAGAGTATAAAAATGTGTTGTTATTGTTGTTTTTTATAATTACAAAAAAATAAAATATGAATTTAAAATTATATTTTGCTGTTTTTAAATATCTGTATATCTTATACATTTTCAAAGTAATTAAATCTTTATGTAGATGGCATGAAACATAACAAATACTTTATTTATAGTTTTTAATTTAGACTATGAAATACATAAACCATTCTATTAATTAACAGTCCTCTGAATAAAATTCTACATATCACGAAAAACAAATAACGAATCATACAACAAAACATTTTGGTAGTTTTTGGACACCAGTAACTTGTAAAATCACTCTAATAGCATAAAGTTAAATTTACATACTAACAAAACAAAACAAAATGTAAGAAAAAAACTTCACACATTTAATTATATTTTTTGGTAATGATATACTGTAAACAACAACTAATTTCACTGGCGCTATTTGAGAAACATCTAACAAACTAAAAAACGGTTGATCGCACCCTACACTGTAAAAAAAAACGGGGGAAAATACTGCTGATTTTGCAGTGAATAGCTTCACTCACATTAGAAAACAGCATTTTTGTAATTTCAATACCGATTTACAGGAATCGTTGTATTTTTAAGATCGGCGAAAGCACCCGGACCGCATTCCAAATGAGATTACCCACAGGTGCGTGTGAAGTGACCAGAGAGCAGGATATTATTAGCGTTAGTGTCGTTCGATGGTAGCGTCGTTCTTCATATGTGCTTATTATTGCAATTCATAATGTCGTTTTTGGATACACAAACTAGAGCATAGAGACTGGATAAATATTTGAAAAATTAAGGGTAAGTTTTATTTTTATGTTTATTTTTGTCATTGATTTAATAACCATAAAATAGTCAGTTCTCTTATATAATGTAAGATACAAATTTCGCTTATGACCACGTGTATATAAACGTTCACGTCAATAACGTGTATAAAGATTAAATATTTTGGCTTCAATTATAACAAAACATTATTTTAGCAGTTTATCTAATTTTTAAGTAATTTATTTAGCGTTTTCTCATAAAACTTTATTATTATTTACTTAGTATCACATTAAAAGAAAAAAGAAACGAAGTTCCTTATTCTTTAGATATGCTTTATTTCGCTTTTATGTATTTTTCAAAACTTCATTTTATCCGTTTGTATTTTAATATAATTACTAATCTAAATCATATAATTATTATTTTATTCTCCAAAAGTTTAGGTTCACTTTGTGTGCTTATTTAAATAGTGTTATTTAGTTAATGAATTTTATTGTACTTCACTAATTTTTTAATAACAGTCTTACTACAACTAAAGATGATTTTGTGCCAGTGATATTCAAATTTTATCGATTATTTTTTACGTGCATTTATTTTAAAATTTTTAAATGCGATTTTCAATTTATTTATTGAGTAATCTGGATACGCTATTTTACTAATTCATAAAATATTTCAAAAGTTTATTTTACTATTATTGCAGCATTAAATATCAGCAGATCGCTTTTTTTTTTTTTTTTTTTTTTTTTTTTTTTTTTTTTTTTGTTCATTATCTAACAATAAAAAATAATTCGTATCCAGAGATATTTTGAGTGTTTTCGATGCATATTGTATAGTATTCTACTTGAAATTGGCATATGAAACACTCTTTGCAATGAGTTATAATACTTTGAAATTTTCTATTTATTATTTTTTTGGTGTATTTTATAATTTAGTTTTATGGTGCTAAATTTGTATCTTACATATGTATAATAGAATTGATTATATAAAATGTTATTACAACAATGATATAAGTAAGCATAAAAATAACACTTAGTGCTCTTAGTCTGTTAAATATGTCTCAGTA
This sequence comes from Maratus michaelseni, assembly GCA_963931845.1. NCBI lineage: Eukaryota > Metazoa > Arthropoda > Arachnida > Araneae > Salticidae > Maratus > Maratus michaelseni. Next base: position 136,021,445 of record OZ007595.1, read on the forward strand.
TCATAAGAAAAATTCAAAATAAATATAAATAATACACAGGGGGGGGAGGGGGAATACAAATATATATCTACAAAAAAAATATAAAAATTTTACAGTTATGCTATTAAGAGTGCAGTAAAATTAACAGCAAAAAATGCTGTAAAAATTTACAAATTTACTGTAAAATAAAAAAAACTGAACTGCTGTAAAATTAACTGCAAAAAATGCTGTGAATTTACAAAAGTGCTGTTTATCCATGAAAAACAAAATAGCTGTAAATTTACAGCAAAATATGCTGGCACCCATATTGCCAGCATTTTTTGCTGTAAAACTACAGCGGTTTTTTTTACAGTGTACACTGTTAAAAATTTGCAGCAAACTGTCCAGTCATTTGACCGTTTTAATAGAAAACGGTTACATAACCGTAATTTAACTCTATTCTGAACCTATTAATGCCCATATTATGGACATAATAGAGTTAAATTACGCTTATGTAACCATTTTCTATAAAAACAGTCAAATGACTGGACAGTTTGCTGCAAATTTTTAACAGTGTACATCATTACTAGAATTGGCCATGCACAAAATGTTAGAAATGAAAAAAAAGAGAAAGATAGTCATTTCCATTGTTTATTTAGAATATGTAATTTAAAAAAACCTTTGTTGGAGTACTTAAAGTAATTGTCTTTTTTACCCTCAACTTAAAAAACGAGAAACAATTTACATGTACTACTAAGATATGAGACTTTTTAATAACATTAAAATGCATTTAGTCTGATTACTATTTCATTGAGCGTGCATTTGCAATAATATAGGTTTTTATGTTTAAGATGCAAGGTTATGTTGGGCATTCGTACATTTTGAGACAGTATAATTCAATAATAATCAATAATCTAGGGTCATCTGTTGGTAACATCTGGCACAAAAACAAAGAATATTAATAAATGAATTTGCAGATACTGAAAGAATACCTTAATAATTGCCACCTTTTGTTTGATATTCCATTAGAAAAAAGTTTGTCTATTTTTAAACAATCTGTAGCTAATCACACTGCAAATAACCGTGCTACCACCTAATCAATTTCCGTAATAAATAAATCTTTCAATTTTAAGTTTTAATCAATAATCTACTTTCATATGCGAATTCTGGTATTTAATGATCTCTTAATTAACGATAAGTAAATTATCTTAAATATAGTGATTTAACTTTAGTTTAATTTTCTAAGAGCAAATGAATTAGGGTATTACTAGAACTCAGCGGTAACGAAAACATAATGTCTTTTTTTATTACAATGGTTATAATGTAGTTATGATGCGGAATTTTTTCAATTTACATATTTTAGCTGCGTTTTGTCATTATTTCTATTAATGTTCTACAGGCGAGCATTTAATGGTTTCCAATTTCTTAACTAGTGTGAAAATAAAATAAAATATAAGGAAAAAAAACTTACAAGGTTGCGAAAAAATGCTGAAGATGTTCGAAACACTATTTAAACCAATCAAAATAATTAACATATAAAATTGCCTTTAAAAATATATTTTCTTAAATTATTTTTTAGATTCAGTAATATTTGTTTAGAAAAATGATTTATTGGTATTTTCCCCCTCCCTTCCCCCCGGACCTTCTTTAGGTATTGCCGTATTTAGTGACCCCCGGCTTCTAAGTGAATTTTCTATTTTTACCTTTTATTCTCCACTTTTAAACTATTTGTACAATTCTATCTTCTTTGTTCTTTCCTCCTGTTTTCACTGTTGTTGTGGCTTCATATTCGGAGGTGAGGGGGATTTTCTATAAGTCGATATGACTCTGTCTATATTGACTTATAGAGCAAATATATCTGGACTTTAACAATCCTCCACAAATACTTGTAAATCTTTCACTACCCTCGCTTTTCTTTTACAAATAACCTGGTGTCATCAACAAAAGAAAGAAGAGTATCAATAAAAGTAAGAGGGGTGATAAACATATTAGGGATATTCACCAGTGACCTCTGATATCTACACAAGATTAGGAAGACTGACCGCATGGAAAACAGTGTTTGGCCACAAAAGATACCGCTTATCAAAAACGTAGTCTGCTTTAACCATAAACCACCTGCGTGTTTGACGTGCATGGCAATCTCGTGGCACTGAAAAGAGAATCTTGGCAGTTGGGGTAAACTAGCAAATTACTTTTGCCTCTATTTGAGGTTATCGGGAAGTGCACATTGATTGGCACCGTGTGCGTCAATCGGCTGGTTAGCGGACTTTTCTCCGGTTTTAATTTATTTTAGATTATTTTAATAATCTATGGTTTAAAATAAACCTGTTTATTCTACATAATGTTGACTTTTTATACATCTTTTTAGAACTATCATTATTGTACAGATCTTAAACTGTGAAAATTTGTCTTTTTTCTTTAAATGATATTATAACTTCATTAAAAGGTTTTACTTATAAATTACCATCACATTATTTTCTCACTAATTTTTTATTATTATTTTAGTTCAACTTATTATTAAAAGAGGGTTTTAAGAATTTTTTTTTAAAGTAATTATAGGTTTTGTTTAAATTTTTCTGCTAGAGCATGTCTCTGAAAATACATTAAACAACACTCAACCAACAACAAACTAGTTATACATACTTCTCCCAAATAATATGAAAAATTTAATGAAAAAGCAAGTATTATATTATTCAAAATAACACTTTAGATCTGTTAGCGTCACATTTTAAACTCATATTTCGAGTTACCATTTGGTGTCTGGGAAAAATTACACAGAAAAAGAATAAGGGTAATAGGTTTTACGCTCAATTGTCCACCAGGGAATAATTATCCATCACTGAAAATCAATAGTACTTATTGCATATTACTGCTAAAAAACATCAGCATGTTAAATGATCTTTTTGTGGAATACATATACTGATTGCATTATAAATTTCATAATAGTTTCTTTTTAAAAAAGAGATGTTTTACTTCCCCTAACATGCTGTTTTACGTATGCATGCCATTTTTCATATTTTTTGTACACGTAAATTTATGTTATTACACGCATGGAGTATTTTAGCAGATTAAAAACATGAGAAAGAAGGTAGAAAATTAAGCACTTAACTAAGATAATAAAGTTGGACGAAGAGGTAGAATGTAAAACATTATATTTCACAAAAAAAACGGCGTTTTTATTGTCAGAAAACACCAATAGTTCAAACTATAAAAACTTCGCAAATTTTGGTAATAAAAAAAATAGAATTTTTACTGGTTTACTTTTTAGGGCACAAAGAAAGTTTTTCTAAGTATGATTTAATAGCAAAGTTTCGTCAGCGTTGCTGATCGGTATTTCCAAACGATTTATTTTAGACGAAAATCTCTTCAAACGAACGTAGGATTGAGGCTCCCAACCGCCGTTTTATCGATTTATGGACGATCAACGCAATTGGCAAAGATTATACTGATTGTCCTGTTAATGATTTAGTGTCTGACATATGGATATACTGCACATTAATTTTTTATCAATAGTTTCAGAAAAAATGGTGAGTAATAATTAAAAAAAAAATACAATCCCTCTTGTATGCCTCCTGAAAGTGTATCATTATTTCCCTGCCTATAGATAAACAAGAACGAAAAATCATGCGTCAAGCATAGATTATGTAACACTTTCCAACACGAAAAGATTATATTGATTGTCGTGTTAGTCATTTAGTGTCTGACATAAGGTAAAGCTAGGATAGTCTGCGCACAATTCAGCAGAATAATAAAAATACGTATAAATATAAATTTTTTGCTAAACTATGCATGATTAATTTTGACTTTATTTGTTTTTTATGCATTTTCATTGTTGTTATGCTGTAATTTAATAGAACAGTTGTAATAAAACCAAGAAAGCTATTTTGCGCAATCTATTCTTACAGGGTTGGTGTGATTGCGCACATGGGTAGGAGAGATTGTCACTAATAATAACTACAATTTAATTGTTAATAATAACAATTACACTTAAATGGTATTGTTGTAAGGCTTTTGTGAATAAATATTATTGTATTAAGAGTGAATATTTCAACCTAATGGTACAATTCCAGACATTCAGTTCACCTATCCTTTTATCCAGTCCACCTATCCTTAAACGAATATATTGCCAAATTTAGTTTTGATAATTATGTGTTTTTCAAAAATTATTTCAAAATTGATTCATTCACATGTTTTACATGTAATTTGTAATATATGCAAATTTACCATTAAGCGGCGTAATCGCTCCTAACATGAAAACAATTGGTAAACAATGCGCCATCTCTCCTAAGTAGCAGATGCGCAAACTCTCCAATTTCGGTAGGAGAGATTATGCAGCCTTTTATTTAAATATGGCCGCTTCTAAAACGAACCAGTGGTGCTCGCATTGTTAGTCTATGTTAGTAGCTTATGGGAAATCGTTTAAGTTTAAAATATTTTGTACTACTGATAATATATAGAAATTCTGACGAATAGTTATAAAATTTCAAGCACTTACTTTCGGAAAGCAAGACAAAATATAATGCTTTATCCTAAACCCTCGAAACAATCGACGTCCACATTGAAGTAGACACTGCTCTACTGCTGTTGTACAACTACCTGAAGTCGCTGCGCGCTGACTCTACTCCTTCCCCCCGAACCTCTTTCTGCGCAATCTCTCCGACCGCGTCATCTCTCCTGGCTTTACCTTATAGATATACTACACTTTAATTTTTGATCAATAGTTTCTGAAAAAATGGTGAGTAATAATTAAAAGAAACAGCAATCCCTCTTGTATGCCTTCTGAAAGTGTATAATTATTTTCCTGTCTGTAAATAAACATGAATGAAAAATCTAGCGACAAGCATAGATTATGTAACACTCTCCAACACTTCCAAAATAATATTCCATATCATTACCGTTTAATAAGGTGAAAGATGATACATATGTAAACATTTTGAAAATGCATAATGTATTTAAAAACCTAATTTTAGGAATTATTAACAATATTCAGAAAAATACCTTTTCTGCATCCCTGTATATGATCTATACATTTGTATATATACTATATACATATAGAATTCAAAATTTTAGTTCTGTTAGAAAACGCATAGCACAGTTTTAAATACTTCTTCTGGAATTTCCGTCAATAAATAGAAATGTGCTCGAGAACATTTGTGCTGCCCTGTATATGATCTATAGCATTTATACACACTAAGTAATAAACAATAAACAAGAAATGAGTTAAATTTATATACGCGTTCAGCAACTGAAAACTCACTTCCAGAATTAACAGCACTTAACTAAAAGAAGCGAATTATTTTTAGTGTCCCTGTAAATGAACGATGAATGCTATACACACAATATTCTTTAATAAGCCTCTTGTAATGCACCTCAATGATATATATATATCAATTTCAATATCTTTGAAGTAGTGAAACATTATTGAAATAAACCGCAAACGATTTTTTTCCATAGACCGTAATGTAACGAAATTCTTGAGTGTCCCTGTGAAGGAACTATAAGTCCTATGCACACCATATTCCATAGTAAGTCTCTTGTAGCGCACCTCAGTGATATATATCAGTTAGTTCTGTCTGACTGTCCAGTGAGGAGAGAAATGAAGTCTTTTGCCAGTGTAGATTTAATATTATATTGTTTTAAATGTTTATAGTTAATTGTTATTAAAAATATATATACACATTCTTTAACAATGTTTAAATATTTCATATTTTGATGAATTATATATATATATATATATATATATATATATATATATATATATATATATATATATATATATATATATGTATATCTATATGTATATATATCTATATATATATGTATATATATGTATAGATATATATATATAGATATATATATAGATATATGTTGTGTATATATATATATATATATACTAGATGGAACCAGTCAAAATTTGACGGCAAACAACTTGATAGTACCATAAAAATAAAATTTATAGTTGCTTTAACTTGACAAATTTCATAGTGGGGAGCATAATATGATTAAGCAGTCACTGACCTTTCCATCGATATATCACATGAGGGGTGTGTGCAAAATTTAGAAAAGTACCTCCTTGGGGGGATGGACATGGGAGATGCATAATATGATATAAGTGGTCACAGACCTTTCCAATGATATATAACATGAGGGTTGTGTGCAAAATTTAGAAAGTACCCCTTGGGGGGGGCAAAGTGGGGAGATGGACATCGGAGATGCATAATATGATTAAGCAGTCACGGACCTTTCCAACAATATATGACATGAGGGGTGGCAACAAAATTTAGAAAGTATCCCTTGGGGGGGGGGGGGGCAAATTGGGGAGATGGACAATGGAGATGCATAATATGATTAAGCAGTCACGGACCTTTCCAACAATATATGACATGAGGGGTGTCAACAAAATTTAGAAAAGTATCCCTTGGGGGGTGGGGGGGCAAAGTGGGGAGATGGACATTGGAGATGCATAATATGATTAAGTGTTCACAGACCTTTCCAATGATATATAACATGAGGGTTGTGTGCAAAATTTAGAAAGTACCCTTTGGGGGGGGGGGCAAAGTGGGGAGATGTACATCGGAGATGCATAATATGATTAAGCAGTCACAGACCTTTCCAACAATATATTACATGAGGGGTGTCAACAAAATTTCGAAAAGTGCCTCCCTTAAGGGGGGGGGAGTGGCGGGATGGACCCCGGAGATGCATAACATGAATAAGCAGTCAAAGACTTTTCCAGCGATATATCACATGAGGGGTGTGTGCAAAATTTAGAAAAGTGTCCCACTTGGGGGGGGAGGGGGGGGGATGGACCGAGATGCATAACATGAAAAAGAGGTCACAGGCGTTTCAACTTGCAACTTTTTTCTCGAAGGCATTTGAAAATATTAAATTTTTTTTTACCCAAGACAATTTAACGATATTCTTAATTTTTTTGCGTAATTCGTCAAACGTTCATGGAAAAAATCATGAAATTCGCTAATCAGTAGTTGATAAATTATAAAATTCAACAATCGATAGCAGTAAAATTGGTCAATCGATAATGGAAAAATCACGAAATTCATCAAATGGTCTCCCGTAAAAAAATTGTCCTGCACACTGATGGTATGATCAAAAGGGTTTTGAAGTATAGGACAAAATTAGCACTTGCCAGACAGCGAGTAATGCTGAAAATTTGGCAATGGACTTTATTGCCACCACCGGTCAAACATAATAGTCACACTCACCAATTGCGATGATTGAATGGAAAAAGATTTTTTTCCCTGCTGTCGCTCGACAAATTTCGAAACCATTTGGCGAATTTCACGATTTTTTCTCCGAAATTGACGGATTGTGATTTTTTTTCTCGAAGCCATTCGACGATATTCGAAAACTTTTTCCCCCGAAACCAGTTGATGAATTTTGCGATTTTTCCACTGTCGATTAATGAGTTTTTCGATTTTTCTGCTATCGATTGACGAATTTCGCAATTTATCGACTATCGATTAATGAATTTCATGATTTTATCCATGAACGAACAAATTGCGCACTTTCTTTCCGCTAATGTTTGACACATTTCGCCCTTTACAATTCAGCCAATGAGTTGAACGTTGTTTCTTTCCAGAAATGTCAGGAATGAAACAATGATTCTTTAGGATGAATTTCCTTCGTTCAATGCCCCATGGAAGAATGTGTGCGATGCAGCAACGGGCGTCACAGACTTTTTAGGGCACCTGCAGACTAAAAACATCTAACCAATCTTCGCGGGGGAAAAAAATCACAGATTTCGTCAAATAATTAAGGAAAAAAACACTAAATTCATCAAAGGATCATGGGGAAACATGACTTTCGTTAAAAGACAACAGAAAAAACATTAATTATGCAAAATGATCGTGAAAGATATGCAAATTTTGTCAAAGAATCGCAAAAAAGAAAAGTTCACCAAAAGATCACGCTTTTTTACTAAATTTTATCTAAAAATGGCGGAATAAAATGTATTTTATCAAAGAATCGCTGGAAAATGCGAATTTCGTTAAGGATCGCGAGAAAAATGCGAAATTCTTCAAAGGATCGCTGAAAAAACACGAATTTCGTCAAAGAATTGCTGAAAAAACATGAATCTCGCCCAATAACAGAAAAATCATGGTTCATAATCATTATATCTAGCGAGTGCTAATTTTGACCTATATCACAAATACTGTATTTGGATACACTATGACAAAATGGTTATTGGATCAATAGATGGAAAAGTACTCACTACTCAGCCAATTGCTGGTCCCCAACCTAGCTTTAATTCAAGGTGGGTGTTTTATTTATTTGAATTATTCTGCAAAAATTTCAAACATTTTAAAGCATTATGAATTTTATTTTTATGGCACTATCAAGTTGTTTGCCATCAAATTTTGACAGGGTTCCATCTAGTTGTTTATGAAGCAAAATTAATTAAATAACAAATCGTAATGAAAATATACATTTTACATTCTACTATAACTTTAAACTGAGTTTGAAGTTTCAATTAAGAAATGAAAACATTCAATAAAGTGTAAAATATATGTTTTCATAGAGATTTCTTATGAAACTGATAGTATATGGGAAAGTGGCAAAAAAGATTGACCGAACAAAAATAAAACAAAAAAACTAAATAACCTCTTTAAGTTTTCCTAAAATCAAAAATAGTTTTTTTTTTTTTTTTTTTTTTTTTTTTTTTTGTCGCATTCTTGGGCAAAGATGTATATTATCAAGATACCATTGTGATTTGTAAGCACAAAGTCAATAAAGTCACCATTTTGTGACAAATTATGAGTTTAATAAAGTATCGTCCAAAACAGAGATGCAATCTGGTATAAAATGAAATCATCATCGCCCAATAATGAAAGCAATAATAAATCAAAACATTCAAGAATTGTTTATGAAGCAAAATTAATTCAATAACAAATCTTAATGAAAATATACATTTTACACTCTACTATAACTTTAAACTGAGTTTGATGTTTCAATTAAGAAATGAAAACATTCAATAAAGTGTAAAATATATGTTTTCATAGAGATTACTTATGAAACTGATAGTATATGGGAAAGTGGCAAAAAAGATTAACCGAACAAAAATAAAACGAAAAAACTAAATAACCTCTTTCAGTTTTCCTAAAATCAAAAATAGTTTTTTTTTTTTTTTTTTTTTTTTTTTTTTTTTTTTGTCGCATTCTTGGGCAAAGATGTGTATTATCAAGATACCATTTTGATTTGTAAGCACAAAGTCAATAAAATCACCATTTTGTGATAAATTATGAGTTTAATAAGTATTGCCCAAGAATGAAGATGCAATCTGGTATAAAATGAAATCATCATCGCCCAATAATGAAAGCAATAATAAATCAAAACATTCAAGAATTGTTTATGAAGCAAAATTAATTCAATAACAAATCTTAATGAAAATATACATTTTACACTCTACTATAACTTTAAACTCAGTTTGATGTTTCAATTAAGAAATGAAAACATTCAATAAAATGTAAAATATATGTTTTCATAGAGATTTCTTATGAAACTGATAGTATATGGGAAAGTGGCAAAAAAGATTAACCGAACAAAAAACAAAACTAAATAACCTCTTTAAGTTTTCCTAAAATCAAAAATAGTTTTTTTTTTTTTTTTTTTTTTTTTTTTTTTTTGTCGCATTCTTGGGCAAAGATGTATATTATCAAGATACCATTTTGATTTGTAAGCACAAAGTCAATAAAATCACCATTTTGTGATAAATTATGAGTTTAATAAGTATCGCCCAGAAAAGAGATGCAATCTGGTATAAAATGAAATCATCATCACCCAATAATGAAAGCAATAATAAATCAAAACATTCAAGAATTGTTTATGAAGCAAAATTAATTCAATAACAAATCTTAATGAAAATATACATTTTACACTCTACTATAACTTTAAACTGAGTTTGATGTTTCAATTAAGAAATGAAAACATTCAATAAAGTGTAAAATATATGTTTTCATGGAGATTTCTTATGAAACTGATAGTATATGGGAAAGTGGCAAAAAAGATTAACCGATCAAAAATAAAACAAAAAAACTAAATAACCTCTTTCAGTTTTCCTAAAATCAAAAATAGTTTTTTTTTTTTTTTTTTTTTTTTTTTTTCGCATTCTTGGGCAAAGATGTATATTATCAAGATACCATTTTGATTTGTAAGCACAAAATCAATAAAATCACCATTTTGTGATTTTGTGACAAATTATGAGTTTAATAAGTATTGCCCAAGAACGAAGATGCAATCTGGTTTAAGATGAAATTGTCATCGCCCAATAATGAAAGCAATAATATATCAAAACATTCAAGAATTATTTATGAAGCAAAATTAATTCAATAACAAATCTTAATGAAAATATACATTTTACACTCTACTATAACTTTAAACTGAGTTTGATGTTTCAATTAAGAAATGAAAACATTCAATAAAGTGTAAAATATATGTTTTCATAGAGATTTCTTATGAAACTGATAGTATATGGGAAAGTGGCAAAAAAGATTAACCGAACAAAAATAAAACGAAAAAACTAAATAACCTCTTTCAGTTTTCCTAAAATCAAAAATATTTTTTTTTTTTTTTTTTTTTTTTTTTTTGTCGCATTCTTGGGCAAAGATGTGTATTATCAAGATACCATTTTGATTTGTAAGCACAAAGTCAATAAAATCACCATTTTGTGATAAATTATGAGTTTAATAAGTATTGCCCAAGAATGAAGATGCAATCTGGTATAAAATGAAATCATCATCGCCCAATAATGAAAGCAATAATAAATCAAAACATTCAAGAATTGTTTATGAAGCAAAATTAATTCAATAACAAATCTTAATGAAAATATACATTTTACACTCTACTATAACTTTAAACTGAGTTTGATGTTTCAATTAAGAAATGAAAACATTCAATAAAATGTAAAACATATGTTTTCATAGAGATTTCTTATGAAACTGATAGTATATGGGAAAGTGGCAAAAAAGATTAACCGAACAAAAAACAAAACTAAATAACCTCTTTAAGTTTTCCTAAAATCAAAAATAGTTTTTTTTTTTTTTTTTTTTTTTTTTTTTTTTTTTTTTTTGTCGCATTCTTGGGCAAAGATGTATATTATCAAGATACCATTTTGATTTGTAAGCACAAAGTCAATAAAATCACCATTTTGTGATAAATTATGAGTTTAATAAGTATCGCCCAGAAAAGAGATGCAATCTGGTATAAAATGAAATCATCATCACCCAATAATGAAAGCAATAATAAATCAAAACATTCAAGAATTGTTTATGAAGCAAAATTAATTCAATAACAAATCTTAATGAAAATATACATTTTACACTCTACTATAACTTTAAACTGAGTTTGATGTTTCAATTAAGAAATGAAAACATTCAATAAAGTGTAAAATATATGTTTTCATGGAGATTTCTTATGAAACTGATAGTATATGGGAAAGTGGCAAAAAAGATTAACCGATCAAAAATAAAACAAAAAAACTAAATAACCTCTTTCAGTTTTCCTAAAATCAAAAATAGTTTTTTTTTTTTTTTTTTTTTTTCGCAGTCTTGGGCAAAGATGTATATTATCAAGATACCATTTTGATTTGTAAGCACAAAATCAATAAAATCACCATTTTGTGATTTTGTGACAAATTATGAGTTTAATAGGTATTGCCCAAGAACGAAGATGCAATCTGGTTTAAGATGAAATTGTCATCGCCCAATAATGAAAGCAATAATATATCAAAACATTCAAGAATTATTTATGAAGCAAAATTAATTCAATAACAAATCTTAATGAAAATATACATTTTACACTCTACTATAACTTTAAACTGAGTTTGATGTTTCAATTAAGAAATGAAAACATTCAGTAAAGTGTAAAATATATGTTTTCATAGGGATTTCTTATGAAACTGATAGTATATGGGGAAGTGGCAAAAAAGATTAACGAAAAAAAAAACTAAATAACCTTTTTTATTTCTCCTGAAGTCAAAAATAGTTTTTTTTTTTTTTTTTTTTTTTTTTAGCTTGGATAACTATTATCAGGTATTTTTTCAGTTTTGTTTATTGAATTGATGAACATGTGTTCATGATTGAATCCTTTGGACGCTGTTTATATCGTACAGAAAATCATTTACATTCTGCTGTATTTTAACTAATTCATATGGCCACTTACACACTTGCTCTGTAAATTATTTTGGAAATTAGCACATGATGTAAGCAAAAATCAATAAACAACCTCAAAAACGTGGCAATCATTTTCAAACTGTTTTATATAATCAAAACTTTTCGATATTTTACTGCCGAATGTAACTATTAAAACATTCAGCTTTTCAAAGCAAAAATAAACCACTTAAAAAAAAAATCCTAACAAAATCTCGACCATTACTTTTAGGTTTAAAAAAATTTAATTTGCAATATACATACGACATAAAAAGAAGAAAAAAATACACCAGAATGTATATCTCTAATTTTGTGTTCACGAAAAAGAGAGAAATGATTTTCTATGCTATACAAACAGCATCCAAGGAACTCAATCATGATTATATTTCTATGTTCATCAACTAAATAAAACAAAATAAATAAAGATAAAATGAAAAAATACCTGATAATGTAATCTAAAGCTTCTTGCCTGAACGATCGATGGCTTCGTAAACAGTCCCAAATATACGTCTGTAGACAGGAAATAACCCTCACCTCATTGGCGGAAGATTTTTTGACGCATGCGTATTAGGTCGAATTTCGATGGAAAATTTCATTTGACAGAATTACCAAACTGCTTTAAATATATGGATATATATATGTGTGTGTGTGTGTGTGTGTGTGTGTGTGTGTGTGTGTGTGTGTGTGTGTGTTTGTGTATATGTGTGTGTTTGTGTGTATGTGTGTATGTATGTATCTATATATACTATATATATATAGAGAGAGACAGAAGTGAGAATGTCAAAGCCTTAGACAGGAAACATCTAGGGGACACCTACAAAGAGGAGTGGATCGAAAGCAGTTGATATGCCTATGCATAATATACTAGAAAATTTTAGAAAATGCATAAAAACTCTTTAAAACAAGGTGCAGCTTTCTTGCTAAACAAAATCTAAAAGTTCTAAATATAACAACAATATTTCTGATATCAATATCTTTTTCATTCCACAAAAGTTCCAGCGATGATCTGAAAAATATGATAAAAATTGCTTTAAAAGTGCTGTAAATTCTATCTCATTGCCTGTCACTAAAGAAAACTAAATTTCATGCTTCGCCGTTTTTCATATGTTTCTGCCTCAGCATTATTTTTCATGAAGTTATTTTTAAACGGCAAATAACTTGTTAGATTCTCGTTGCGCGATAAGCGTTCAAAAAGAAATTATAGATTCCAAAGAATATGACAGAATAGACAGTTTGTAAAATATTATAATAAAAATTTGGGATAAGAATGGTTTCGTGCTTTGATAGATTTTAAAGTATTTTAAAAGAAAATAGAAGTGTTTTTCTTTTAATAAATAAATTACAAAATATTGTTATGGTCACAGTATTTACACGTATATAATGTGCACTTTTTCCTCAAATTTTAGGACTAACTAGTCGTTGGGGGCTACCGTAATACTTACCCATCATGGATTTGCATAATATAAAATATGGAAATAAAACATGTATAAACTATTTATAAAATGCATTGCAATTCGAATAAAATCCTGGCTTGATGATGTCATAAACTTTAAATGCACTATTACTGAATTGCGCAAGAGAAACATCCTTATAACTCTAAAAATGATAATCATATTTTAAATAACAGTTTACTGCGTCGGATTAAGCGTCATTTTACTAATTAAAATGTATCTTTGAATTGAAATTTGAATGAAACACAGGGTCATGAAAAATCGAAAAATGTGGAAAATGTGATTACAAATATCTCGGCAACTAATTATCCGATCGATTTCATTCTTAATGCAAAATTTAAGTTTTTATTGTCTTTTATATTCTCTCTTGAAGAAAAAAAAATCGAAATTTTTATATACCTTTTATCAGAACGAATATTTCAAGAGTCCGAAACAACTAGTTCCAAATAATCGAGGTTACTGAAATTCAATAAGCTTCTTCCCATTATTACATACTAAGTACATACCAAATTTCAAGTCTCTATCTCAATTTGTTCGGGAGATAAAGCGTTTACAGACACACCGACAGACGGACGGCAATTTTTTTTTTTTCTAAAAATATGTTTTTCGGAATCTCCAGTGTCTGAAACGTGTAAATCCGTCATTTTTTTTTTTCGATTTTCAAAACGATTACAAGACTTGCCCTACAATACGTATGATGGATAAGTAAAAAGTAAAGTGTTCTTTAGAAACGGGCTATTTCCAACAGCACGACTGAATAGAACACGTAGATAGTAAGATAAATTTGTACGAATAAATGAATATTACATCTTATTACAAATATAGAAAATTTGTTAAGTTACTGCATTTTTACATATCTTTGTCTATTATTTGCAAATACCCAGCAGGAACTACTCAGTTTCGCGCTTTCTGCCGAAACGGTCGGAAAAAGAAATTATTTTATCTTATTTTAATGTATCATAATCAAAAAATAAATAAAGTCAAAATTTACAAATAGAAATATATCGTACATCTTTATAAAATTAGCGTTGCACAATTAAACAGCAAAAAAATAAAATAAATAAACATTTCAAAATTTCCTAAAGGTTGTTTCTGAATTAAACAAAGCTTTCTTATCATATCATTCATTGGCACTATTGTTACAGCAGCGGGAATTTTCACTAATACTATTTTATCTTCTTTATTATCTTTACTTCCATGCATCAAATTTGATGACCTCACATTTGCTTCACCCTAATTATTTTGCTTTTAGTTATTGTTAGCTGAGCTTTTCACTCCATTAAAATCCGAATAAATCGTGAAATATACATCGGGTTGAAAAATGGAAAATATGCGTTCAATATTTTTGAAAAATCTATTTAGTGTATCAAATTTGCTCTCCTCCCAACTCTGCCCCCTGTGGGGAAAGGGGAGGTGCTACTTTGAAATCTTAAATGGTTACCCCTCTTTTTTATTGTGGACTCTGATTCTACAAGGGAAAAATACGTAACTTTTGTGTTTAACATTTCCTTCGGAAAAATGTAGATGGCGCTGTAATCGAGTAAAATGCAGTGAGAATTGTATCCAGTTAAAAGTCTAGAAACGGTCGAATAATTTGAGAAATATACATCGGATTGAAAAAATACGTTATCAAAAAACGTAAAAACATCAAAATACGTTATTTGAAAGAAAAAAATCCCCTCTAAATTTCCTTATTCCTAAAAAAAATAATAATAATAATAATAATAATAATAATAATAATAATAAAATACTTTTGCTAATGGATTTTTTTTTTATATTTTGAAGAAATTAGTCCAAAATATGGCCCTTATGACCAAAGAAATGATTTTTTTAGCAGAAATACTATTTTACATGAGAAAATACGTTCTTTCACGTTGGAAGAAAACTCCTTAGCACGCTGAGGGACGTCAGAGCAACGGAAACTTTGATACCAGAAGTAAAGAGAAATGGCACCTCCCTGTATTACCCTTATACTGGATGTTAAGTTGCTTCGAAACTAAGTAATACATGCAGCTAACTACATTGTTCCATTGTTCAAATCTGATATTTCGGTCACTTTGAAACATTTAAGGACATTTTGTAGAGTGGTATGTATTTTAAAATATTTTTCAGGATTCTTACTGAATTTTGTACGAATTCCCAAATTTTCTTCCGTTAAAATGCAATATTGCGCCTTATAGAAAATACGTAATGTTTTTCGTTTTTAAACAATCAAAAACAAGGGTTGTGTGCATGTTATATTGGGAGGTTGAATACGTTCTGGTTGGGAACCAAACAGATGGCGTTAACAGACCTATGTGCATGTAGTTTACAATGGTAACGCATTTATAAAGAAGTACTATAACCAAGCTTGAAATTCTGTGTATGTCATTTCGCCGAAGTGAAACAACTTTTTTTTCATAGTGTTAAACATGTCGAATTTCGACCAAAAAAAAAGTATTTGCGGGGAATTTTACTGCACAACTTTATTTAATAAAATCTGCAGATATGAAGCGCACAGAATTCTTCTTGGGACTTACAGCGACCATGCTTTGTCAGAATCAACATGCAAAAATTGGTTTAGACGATTCAAAAATAACGATTTTGATGTTAAAGATAAATAATGTTCTGTGGCACTGAAAACTTTGAATAACAAGAATTGGAGGAATTACTTCATGAAGATTAGTATCCCATTAGTATAATGTCATTTTTAACATTTTCTAACACAGTTGAAAAGCGTTTATGAATTCGGTTTGTCTGTATGCCGTCTGTCTGTCGGTACGCTTATTCCCGGTATTATACTGGGATTGCTATGAAATTGATATATGTTATTGAGGTTTACAATGACACATGTTCCATATTGTAAATGAAATGTGTAGCCTTTATAGTTTGATTACAAGGACAATGAAAAAATTCCGTTACATTACATTATATAGAGAAAAATCATTTGCGATCTCTTTTATTGATGTTACACTATTTAAAATACATTGAAATTTATATATATATCTTCGCTGCACTACAAGATGCTTACTATACAAATTGGTATGCATTTATCGTTCAAGTACAGTACAGAGGCAATCAAAAGAATTCCGATACATTACGGTCTAATTCGAAAAATGGTTTCCGGTGTATTTAAATGGTATTACACTATTTCAAACATATTGAAATTGATATGCATCACTGAGGTAAAGTTCAAAATGCTTACTTTTGACTGCTGTGTGCATAGCATTTATCGTTCATTTACAGGGACACGCACAAGATTGCAGTTCTGTCAATGGACAAAAATTGCTGAAAGTGCGCTTTCAGATGTGGTACGCATTTTGAAATTTAAGAAATGTTTTTTTTCCTATTACTCTGTGTGTACAAATTCTATATATCTTATAGGGCTGCTCAAAACATCTCCAGCACATTTACGTTTATTGGTAGAAATTGGTTAAAGGTAAACTTGCCAAGTCTCCGGCTTTTTGTATAACAGTAATTTAGTACAGAAAATGTTGTTTTATGTGATCAGAGCAATTTGCGATTTAAGAGAACAACAATTTCTCTAAAAAATTACTGGTGTGCAAAAAGACTGGGAAACTCTGCTTAAAGGTAATTTTCAACTGTGCTATGCGTTGTCTAACTGAAATAAATTTTAGCAAACTATGTAGTATATATACAAATATATAAATCTTATACAGGGCTGCAGAATTGAATTCGGATATTTTTTCAACTATCAATGTGAATTGCTGAAATTGTGCTTTCAAATGTGTTATGCGTTTTAAAATAGCTTTCTTAGATATCATCTTTCCCTTAACGGTGAGATTTTCTTACAGGATTCTAAATTCTTTGGAAAGTGTTTCGTAATCTATGCTTGACGCATGATTTTTCTTTCTTGATCCTTTTTGAAGGAGCTACATTATTTCGGGCTGAAGACGGAAAAACCTTCAAGAAGCCAGGAAGAATGCCCCGATCACGGAAAAGCTCACTGGAAAAATATTAAAGCTAAATTCGATAAGTTAAACGTTGAACCAACATCAAAACATGGAAACACCAGCAGGTTCGGTAGGATTGGACTTTAATACATCGGACGATCGAAGTGACTTGGAGGTAATAAATTTATAGCAAGTAATTTATTAAAATAGGAGGTTCTCTTGAGTGTGCGAAAAGAGTCAGAAGAAGTGAGCTACTTTTATGAAATAAATAATTATTTAATTATAATAAAATATATAGTCAATCTTTATCGTAATAAAACTCAGAAAAAATAACGCTGCACCTTTTACTCCAACTGCTGTCTTACAGCATTCTTCAAATGTTTAAAAATGTGTTGTCAAACCCATTTTTAAGCCTCAGTTGTCTGAATGATTCATTGGATCGCCAAAGTGTACAACAATTCTGTTTTTGTTTTTTTATATTCTTAAAAACCCTATGTAAAATAACAAAAAAAAATTATAGGCTATCAATTTTTTCGATATTTTATATTTTTTTAAACTAACAGCAAGTACGAAATGTTTTTTTTTATGGATGTGGAATATACACATGGTTATATGTTACAAACAACAGCTGTTGGCATCTGAACGTTGTCAATTGTTACTTTCCGAACACACAGTGTAACGAAACTATTGCAATCAAAGTCGGACGATTGTAATCAAAGTCGTCAGTGTACATAGAGTAAAAAAAAAAAAAAAGACAGGGGTGCAAAATTGCCAAAACAAAATGAGAACAAATATCGCAGAAAATACCCTCAAGCTTTTAAATGAAAAAAAAAATTCAAATCCGACGAGAAGTTCCATTATTTTTTTCCAAAGCCATAAGTTTGTTTTTAAAAAATTTACTAGCTCTTCCAATAAATGTTGCGAACAACATCTCAAACAAGATTGTCACATCTCGCTATTTTAGGTATTGAGTGTGAACTCAGTAACAGTTTAAATGTATATAAATTAATTAATGAATTCTCGTTTTTTTTTTTCGTTTTTTTTTTTGTTTTTTTTAATGAGGTAAAGTATTTTAAGTGAAAAGTTATTATAAGTATTTTTGTCAATTACTGAGTGTGAGTTACATTGATGTTTTTTCGACGTTAGCTAAAAAAAAAAGGTTAAAAATACAATATACTTTTTTTAATGCTTTCTATGTACGCTTATTATGCAACGGGGCAAATTTTTACTTTTGTACGGTGTGATTTAAAGGTTGAATCCTGACCTGATTTAAAAAATGATTTGTGCGTGTGTGACTCAGTCAACACAATAACTGCAAAAAGACACTTCCGATTCCTCTCCCATTTGGCGAATATACTACACACCACTTGACAACTGTACAGAACTTTCGTAAATATCTCCAGAATGGGTTGTGTATTTAATCCATTTTTAATTTTCCATTAATCCATTTTTAATCCTATTTTCAAACCCTTTTGTAAATGTTTCTATAGGAAACTAGTCGGATGTGCCAATCCCAAAACTTTCTTCTATTTCACACAGATTTCGCATACACTAAAAAGAATCAACACAAATTTATACCAAGGTCTGACTGAATCTAAAGTTTTATTGAATTCCGTGCATTAGTTCTTGAGATATGACTGTTGCTAAAATCGTGTGAATCCTACAAAATGCAGCATAGCAGCGCCACCTGTTGAGAGATTTAGACCAAAACCTAATCAAGAACAACTTATGGCAACATCTAACTGAATCTGAAGTTTGATGAAAATCCATGCATTAGTTCTTGAGATGTGATAATAATGAAAAAAGTAGCATAGCAGCGCCACCTGTTGGGAAATTTACACCAAAACGTAAACAACATCTACTTATGTTAAGGTCTAATAGAATCTGAAGTTTGATGAAATTCCATGCATTAGTTCTCGAGATATAGCTATCGTAAAAATCGAGAGAAAAAAAGTGGTATGGCAGTGCCACCTGTTGGGCAATTTACAACAAAACATATGCAGCATCTATTTATGATAAGTTCTAACAGAATCTGAAGTTTGATGAAATTCCGCGCATTAGTTCTTGAGATATAGCTATCGTAAAAATCGAAAAAAACTGGTACAGCAGCGCCACCTGTTGGGATATCTGCACCACAACGTCATCAGCGTCTATTTATGTCAAGGTCTAACTGAACCTGAAGTTTGATGAAATAAGGTGCTATAGTTCTTGAGATAGAGCTATTGTGAAAATCGCGAATAATGCAGCATAGCAGCGCCACCTGTAGGGCGATTTTCACCAAAAACTAATCAGCACCAATTTATATTAGGGACTAACTGAATATGAAGTTTTATTAAATTTCGTGCATTAGTTCTTGCGATAGAGCGCCCACAAAATCTTTGTCACATACAGACAGACAGACAAACAGAGTCACGGACAGACATTTTCTAAAAATGGTCAAATCGTGTTCAGGACCTTCTAAAACGTATAAATCCGTCGAAAACCGGAAGTCGAAAATTTTCATGAATCCAATACTTTCTTCTTGTAAAGATAGAAGGAAGTAAAAATCACTAAGGCAATGTGACAGAGTATAAGTTACAAATATTGTGATGATATAATCAAGCATTAGTATCGCAAAGGTAACTAAAGTCACTTTCTTTCAATATTAGAGGTCCAGCGTTCAAAATCATCCAAAGTGTTAGAAATGTATAAAAGTGGAAATCTAGCGTTAGGAACCAGCACCTCAGATTTATAATTATTTTATTTTATTTTTAATTTATTTAATTTATTTTTATTTTTTATTTTTATTTATTTATTTATTTATTTCTTGCTTATGGGTCTGATCAAGGATATGGCTTTGAAAGGTCTGTTACAAACGCCATTATATAGCGTTTTCAAAGGAACAAATGTTTTTCCATTATTATTTATCATGCCGTCTATCGAAACAGCATGAATTCTTGATCAAGGTAAGTTTCTAAAGCTGACAATTTTATTAATTAATTTTACTTTTAATATTTATCTGTGTATTTTTTCCGGTAACAATTCAGGAATGTATATCAAAAGTATTTATAATATATCTAAATTTCAAATTGAATTTTCAGCAGGACTGAAACTAAGCCATAAATCTTTAAATGGAGCTACAAAGGATTTGAGTTTGATTCTTTTTTTTTTCTTTATATTATCCGATGCTCGGAAGTAATTCGTCTCATGTACGAAATTTAATAGTGTTCTCATGTTGACACTACATCTTGCGCTGCGAGGTTCCAGCCTTTCCAACGTATATTATAGAAAAAAAATGCCAGACTAGATGTCGTTCGGATGGCTTAATTGGTAAAGCACTTGGTGCGCTATAACAAGGTACCTGGATTCGATCCCCAGGCTGGACACATTTTTCACTCTGTGGATTGTACGCTGTTTAGCAAAGTGAAAAGAAATTTACATCATTTGTAGTGAAATTTAGAATATACTTTCCTAAAATTTATGAGTTAAAAATGATAATTGTATCTGAAAATGTATTCCGCACATGTATCCGTCGTTCTCACATGTATCCGTTATTTCTAACTCAGAATTTCAAGTGTAATAAGTATAATAATCTATGCCAGACATGTTACAACTTTCGCCTAATTTTTAAAGGGGAAATGATTATAACCTATATATATATATATATATATATATATATATATATATATATATATATATATATATAGTGTGTGTGTGTGTGTGTGTGTGTGTGTGTGTGTGTTTGTGTGTGTAAAAAGGTGATACGTAAAAAGTTAATCTACTGAATTAATTGAACAACTAGACTTCAAAATAACAAAAGCAAGAACTTTAATACCACTCTAGGAAATCTAAAACATACAATATTCTTATTGTTACATAGTCCAATTAGGCCTAGCAGTGCTCTAATTGACTCTTTCACACTTCGACCTTTCTTCGATGATAAAAATTATAAGACTGGCTCTTTGCCAAATCTCGCGATCCAAAATATTTATACCTCGTGAGTTTGAATCATGGATGATAGTAATAGTACTAAAGCGTCAGTTAATATGACGATCATGACGTCATAAAGCAATTGAAGTATTAACGGTGAAATCCTACACATATATATATATATATATATGTATAATTTTTATCTAATATCATTTAGTACATTTTTAATAAGTAACGACGAGTCGTTTTTGAAATCAATTTCGAACAAGTGATTATATTTCTAGCAAATAACTGTCTTTATTAACTTTTTTCTGATTATTTCTCATTCGTTACGGTTTTGTAAACTTAAATCCATTTTTTTTTAAATCTAAAATGACTTTTATGTGGAGTCACAGTTAAATGTCTTTTTTTCACTTATTAAAGAAAATAAATAAATTGTAGAAACTATGTTACAAAAAATAAATCATAAAAATTCCATTTTATTTTTACCGTTTGTATCTCATATTTTGTAACCACTTAACTTTTTTTTTTTTTTTTTTTAACAATAAATACATTATTTCACTTCTTAGATTAGATTTCTCAAATCGTACGACATTTATGTTTTTCATATAAATTTCTGTATTCGTATTATGCACTTTATCTTTTTGAAGCTAGCGTTTTATAAATAAACTAGGAATAGGTTTTATAAATAAACTAGGAAGGAAAACTAATAAATAATTTTTATTTAAAGTATACTAGTTAATTTCAAAAAATTTGGCTACTTAAAATAATATTAGTGTAATAGTCTAAGAAGTATCAATAAAAAAACCATTCAATATTTTCCTACAGAAAATGCCTGTGTGTCACCGGCAACTGTCTAAAAATTCAATCTTTTTATATAACAGATGAGTTGATTGGGTGAAACCAATTTTACATGAGGTTCTCATGTCCACAAATTATTTTTTCTCTTTCATTATATACCAGGGTCAATATTTTTTTTTTCCTTTGTTACAAAAAACCTTATTATTTATTTCTTTAAAAACAAATTTCTGCACATTTGTTTTTCCAAAATTAATTCTATAATTTCCTGTTTAGCTGTAAAATTCGGATGTCAGAATAAATATAAAAACAAATTTAAAATAGTCTATATTTCTATGTATTTCTTGAAAGAAATAAGAACAATGAAGGGAAACAATTAGTATTTATATTATACAATACTAACCTCATATAATCTATATATATATTTCTGTTGCCTGGCGCGGAAATGAGGCTGAATTTGTAGCTTTCCCTTTGGCAACAACCGTAGTAATGTAAAATTAATTTGCCTTATTACATTCCACCAATCAGAAGCTTATTTCCCACTAAATCTTTCGTCATATTTAAAAGAAAATTGTCAATGGTTTTCATAAAATGTAAGCATATGAAAATGATTTAGTTTAATTATGCACTAATTGATGCAGAGCAGAACATAGATTATTTATTGAGAAATAATATTAAGTAATCTGTGTAAATGAAATAACAGTAGATAATGTATCATAGTAAGTAATATGCAAAGCGAAATGTTTCCGATGAAGAAAATGATGTCAATAGGGAAACAAAGGATACATTTTCAATCTTGGTATCACGTAGTGTTTTGAAAGAGTTTTTCGAAATAAATTTAAGCCGTACTGTACAATATTATAAGCCTAATGAATTTTAAATCTTTTTTTTTACATTAAAAAAATTATAAATTTTACATGCTAAAATGATTCATGATAGTACTCTTTCTGGCTAGAGTTACTACAAAAAGTAGCGAGCGAAAGAAGCGAACTGGGACCACGTAGTGGTCCTCGTAATGTCAATTGCGTCGCAGTTCTCGGGGCTTCGTGAGCGTTAATGAGCAGTGTGTGTGTGGGGGGGGGGAGACTCCAAGTACTTTAAAATTTGGTTAAGCTGAAAACGTATAAACATTTTGAAAGTGTACGTTCATGAAATTTCCTCCATAAACATTAAATCTGAATTATTTTGTGTAACTATAGAATTTCTATACAAATAATATATTAAATTTTAATTCAGCCAGAGAACACGTATCCCAACTAAAAAAGCACTTATATTCATTGCCTGCAATATATACTATTTGTTTCGAGCAGCTCTGTATGTGAATTTATTTCCATCTTAGAAATAAATCATAGATTACTAAAAAACTAAATTATAATTCAGATGAAAAATACATAAATTTGTTAAAAACGCACTTCGTCAATTCACGCCCATAGACTTTAATGATTACGAAATATTTTGTGCTGCCCTGTGTACGATCGATAGAATTTATACACAGCACTTAATACACTCTAATTTAGTTATTCTTAAATATGCATACCACATCTGAAAACGCACTTCCATCAATTATGGCTCTTAGTCTGCCCTGTAATTTAATTCTCCGGTGTGTCTCTGTATGTAAACAGTAAATGCTACGAATTCCATAATCAATAGAAAACATGTTGTAGTGCACCTTAGTTATGCATAGAAATTCTATTGTGTTAGAGGTATTGTAGCGTTATTGAAATATATTGCAAACATTTGTTTCTTAGGGATCATAATTTAATGGAATTCTCTTATGCACACCTGTAAACAAGCTATAAATGTTACACATTCCATTCTCTAAATTAGAAAGTATAATATAGCTCAATTGAATGGTGCATATCAATTAGGTAGATTACATTCTCCCCTATGTTTGAATTGCTGAAAATTTTTTACACCGATCATACTTCTGAGAACCCAAAACCACCCCCAGTTCAAAACTTTATCTATCTATATCACTTTTTTATGGACATGATAACTTCAATAATTCTACACAAATCTGTTCCAAGCTGATACATAAAATCAAGGAACATAAAATCTCGGTCAAGTTCGTTAATGGGCAAAATCGAACCAAGAGGGGAGGGGGGGGGGTGGGTTGGGTGCTTTTTGTAAAAACAGAAAAAAAAACATAACTTCTTAATTATGATACGTATCGAAACCGTTGAAAGCTATTATTACTTCTAGGAAAAGGGCCGAAAATTTATGTATGACAGATTTTTGATGTAATTAAAAATGGCCTCAAGTGGGGAAAAAAAGAGGGATTTAAGAAGAAAAAATTCATAACTTTGTCAATTCATACGATATAAAATCCGCTGAAATTTAATATAAACCCTCTTAATATTATCTACAACTTTTATATTGACATCAGTTTTATAGAACCACCCCCTATAGCAAAAATTATTAAAAACAAAAAAATCTCTGCTGGCTCCGCCTACAGACACAGGTAGCTCTTGAAATGGGTGGTCCCAACTGCCGCATCATGGCAAAAAGGTAATTTCTTCTGCAATTCCCAACAAACAGGTGTCCCACGGTGTACGTCTTCGAAATGTACGTGTGCCTGTAGGCCGAGCCGTCAAGGATTTTTTTTTTAATTTTATCATGTTGGAAATTTCATTACATAAATAAAATGCACCGAAAACGAATTTACTCTTAGACCCTTATGGAACGAAATTAAATAAATCAATTGAAATGAAGTATAACAGCCGCATACTTCATCTTCAATAGGGAATATGCTATAGAATACTTCCATAGCATATATCAATGTCGTGTAGTTACGAGATTTACAGCGCGGACTGCATTGAGAAAAATGACACTTTCAAATCTGAGTAAATCGATGTTTTCATTTTGTTATTAAACCTTTTTGTTTAAAATATGACGACACACTGCTTTCATTTCTGAAATACCAGAAATACTCAGAATATTGAAACATGGGCATACTCAAAACTGAGCTCATATATGTCATATCATACTCATTTTTGAAACATGAACATACTCAAAACTGAGCTCATAGATGTCAGTTCATACTCGTTTTTGAAACATGGACATACTCAAATATGAGCACATAATGTTTTATTCTTGAGTGTGTGCATGTATTTAGAAATGAGTATATATATATCTTTCAAACTTGATTAATTTTGATTCGGAGCCATTTTGACTATGTGACATACTCAGACTTGAGTATGTTTTGCTTAGTTTTGAAAGTGTTAGGGACAGACAGATGACGAAGCCATAAACACTTTTCAACTTCGTTGGAAAGTGTTAAAATTTTGTCAATCGCATTTGTACCTATTTGTACTTATACGTACCTCATTTGCATTTCCGTAATGAACAATTTTTATTGGGGTGCAGAAAAAAAGACCAGCCCCTCTTCCCTTCTGCTGACAGGCCATTTGTTTTTTTTTTTCTTTTGAGTACAGCTAATCGTTAATTCCTATTTTGTATACATTTTTAATATTCCGGTTATTCCGATGTATAACATGCACTTTTGAAACGAGATAATTGATCAAATTTTACAGGTGCGCGTTATACGCCAGGTATAAAAATGAAAACTTGATAATTTAAAGCATAAAAATATCAATTTTTATATTAATGAACAAAGAAAAGAAGACGTGTTCTTTGAATGAACGAGAGTACGATTCCAAACGTTTTGAGGGATACAAGGACATAGGAGTAGAGTATTTTATTACTTCGAATTTTATTATTCTTTATGTTTGTTCGAATTTTTATACTTTTTAATACTTTTTAGTGCATTTTCATACTACATATATCAAAAGGGTTTCTTTGCGAAAAAGAGTATCTGCATAAAACGGCGAATATATCGAAAAAAAGAAACATACAGTCTCAAATCCTAGGAGCGCTTTGTACGCCTAGAAAAACATGGTAAATGCTTGAATACCACTCATTAATAAAAAAGAACTAAACAATGGAAATATTTTTAATAAATTAAAGTTGAAAATTTTACGTACATTACTTTAATAATTACATTCTTTTAATAATGAAACAAGTAAATCACTTGAATAAAATGTGATTTACAAACAATAAATAGTTTTACATGAACAATCGACAGTTCTCCGTTAAAAAACACCTGAAGAAAATATTAATAAATTATATGCAAATAAATTTTTTCCGTGTTCTGCAAAATGAAAAACTGTATTTAAAAGTACACATTAAATCTTACAAATGCAGTACAAAGAATACAACTCTAAATAGTAGATGATAATTATTTTATCTAATCAGTCTCGGCATAATTATTGTTAGTTAAATTTACATACTTTAGATATTTTGCCTGATTATATAATTTAATAGTTCCATTAGAAAAAGGCAAAATGGAATATTCAAGCACTCTACATAAACAGACTTGACATAACTATTGTTAGCTAAATTTACATATTTTATATATTTTGCCTGATTATATAATATACTAATTTTATCATAAAAAGACAAAATGGAATATTCAAGCATTCTACTTAATCAGCCTTGAATCAGCTGTATACAATTAAAAATATAACTGTAAATAGATATAACATAAAAGAAAACGTCTATAAACTGTCTCTATACATATTTCTTGAAAATGTCCACTTTGTCCAGATTCTATTATCCGATTAATACTTTTTTAATAAATAAAAATTATATCTCGCGCTGTTCCTACATCTGAATACCATTATTTTCTAATATAAATCTTCGCTTTATTAAATAGCAGGATTTTCTATCCTCAAAAATACAAAGATTACTATTCAGAAATACAGATACTTAAAAAGTCAGAATAGTTATATTCTTATAAGATAATAAATTTTAAAAGAGACCTCTTCTTATTTTAGAAATATACTTAGTAACACAGCCATAATCCTTGAACTACAGGTAACAATATACAATTTTAAGCATTTATATACGTGTTCAAACCATTAACACGTATAAAATATTAAAAAAAATATAGCAACTTATAAAATATATTCGTTATAAATTATATAATAAAAAACTTTCTTTAGAGATAAAATTTAAAAGTATTTATTTATATAGCCTATTTGTAAAGTAAAAATTTATCAGCAAATCATAAATGATGCGTGATTTTTTTTCCTCGTTTAAACCTTTAGTATTTATGAAAACAATAATGTTTTACATGGTGAGCAATAAAATTACACTTTATTTTGATGAATAAATTATTTTAAAATCGTATCAGTCTCAGAACTCAACAATATTTTAATCTATATTTTTCTGCAAATAGTTTGAAAAATGGAATTAAATTTGTATGAATATAATACATTTTTATGAAACAGTTTGAATCCATTTTTATGAAAATAGCATAGAAAAGAGGACAAAGCAAATTTTGAGAAGTATTTTAATTTTCAGTTTTTCTCAACATTAAATATTTTTGTCATCAACTCACCCCTGAAGAAAAAAGATAAAATCTACTATCGATGAATTTTACTTTAAACTTTTGTGATCCCCTGATTAGTGTTACTGGATAAATATTTTTGGAGGGTTGAACCTCCACCACTACCCCTCTTTATTCAAGTGCTTAATTTTGTAACTAAATTTCAAGTGTCATGAAAGAAATTTTGATTATTATTTTCTTGATTTCCTATATCTTTAAATTCAGTTTCTTGAAGAGTTGGCGGCGGTAGTTCGGCTCTGTGAATTGCTTCTCTCTCACTATACATAAAGTCCCAAATGTGAAAAAAAAATCAAGTTTTCAGACATTGTATTTATTCAACCT
The DNA here is from genome assembly GCA_963931845.1 of Maratus michaelseni. Lineage (NCBI taxonomy): Eukaryota > Metazoa > Arthropoda > Arachnida > Araneae > Salticidae > Maratus > Maratus michaelseni. The sequence continues at coordinate 136,049,349 of OZ007595.1, forward strand.
TCACTTATTTAATAGGATATTATATATATAAGTTTCCAGATAAAAAAATTTATTTATTTTATGGATATTTGCTGCAGAAAAAGGCATTTGTCATGCAATACTGTTTGTTATGTTATTCGTCAAAATCCCATTATATTTGATAAGATTTTTGAGCATCGTCTTGATATTCACTCCAGAGTAACAAAAAAAAATATCAACACTAGTTAAATCTTCTGTAAAATATTCGTACAAAAATGCATGGATACCAAGCATGTATAAATTATGCTTAGGAGGCCTTGTCTGCAATAAAATAGTGTACCAAAATTATTTTTACTTACTTCTAATTAGTTTTACTTTCTTCTTCAAAACACATGTTTTTACGACACACAACCTCCATTGATGTACCTACGTTCCCTATATACTTCTCTCGCAATATTCGGAGCTTGTATAAAGATTATATGTTTGCTTTATTTTTTGAATTTTTAAATTTTAGCTTCTGTTTCTGTACAAACATGTAAGTACAATCCCTCATTATGTGCCTATGAGATCTTTCAGCGGAACCAAACTGTATTCATAAATTTAAAAACAATATTATGTAAAAATATTATATAATGTAATATTAAATATGTAAAAATATTATGTAAAAACAATATTGAGAATGAAAAGAATTGATAACATAAATCGATAAACAATAACAGTTATTAATTTCAATAATAATATCAATTTTATTATTATCGATAAAAATTAAAACTAAACGATCGAATTAAAAAAAAAATCATGAAAGAGAAAAAATAAAGAAGCTATAAATCATATTTAAATATACTTTTCATAACGACAATTTAAACTGTTTGTCACTAAGAGATATATCTTACAAAGATAAATAATGAATATTGAAAAAAAACAATAATTATGTATTTTTCATAAGTATCTAGTTAAAAAATATATAAGTCAGAATATTCTTCATTTTATAATTTGAAAAAGTAAAAATAAAAAAAATATTTATTTTAAAGAAATATTATTTTATTTTAACTTCCTAAATATTCTTCTTTCAGTTTATTTTCTTTTTTAAGCGAACATATTTCTTACTCACATCTAAAATCAAAATAATATTCACATTACACAAATTACATTTCTTGACAACAACGTTACATTTCCTTAGTTGCATTAATCTTCAATAAGGATATGCTCTGTTACAATTTACACTTTCTGCGCATCCATAATCTCCATTTAATGTCCTGCAATATTTATGAGCTTATTTACCAAATACTTGAACTCTGGATTAAGATCTACATTCTCAAAGCTAATCTCAAATGAATTAACCTGGTGTTAGGTTAATGGGCGTCTTAGCTCTAGTCATCCTTAATTAATGCTAAACATAGGGCTTCCCACTGATTAATAATTGAGTGCTCGGATAAAAGGTTATTATGCGCAAAATGTTAAGAATTCTGCGTTGAAAAAGAAGATTTGAAGGAATGAAAGAAATTGGAATTATTAGACTTATATTTATTATTTGAAGTAGTAAAATAAATAATTTATTAAAGAAATATTAATTTATATTAACTTTCTAATTTTATTATTTCAGTTTATTTTCTTGTTTTAAGTGGAAATATTTATTCTTTAAATCTGAAATCAATATAATATTCACATTACACAAGTTACATTTCTTAACAAAAACGTTACATTTTCTTAGTTGCATTAATCTTCAGTAAGGATATGCTCTGTTATAATTTACACCTTCTGCGCATCCATAATCTCCATTTAATGTCCTGCTATATTTGATCTTATTTACCAAATACTTGAACTCCGGATTAAGATATGCGTTCTCAAACCTAAGCGCAAATGAATTAACCTGGTGTTAGGTTAATGGGCGTCTTGGCTCTAGTCATCCTTAATTAATGCTAAATATAGGGCTTCCAACTGATTAATAATTGAGTGCTCGGATAAAAGGTTATTATGCGCAAACTATTAAGAAGGGGCGTTGAAAAAGAAAATTTTAAGAAATGAAAGAAATTGGAAGTATTAGACTTCTATTTATAATTTGAAATAGTAAAATAAATAAGTTATTAAAGAAATATTCATTTATATTAACTTTCTAAATTTTATTATTTTACTAAACTTCATAAAGATACAACTAAATGTAAATATATTGCTTGAAGGTGCGTAAAAACATACATAATACATTTAAAAGCACATTAAAGTCCTTTTAAAAAATTCAAAACGTTTTCAACCGAACTACTCGGTCATCATCAGACTAATCATCAAAACTAATTGTTGAGTGGAGTTGTTGTCTCTTCGCGTTTTCTTGCTTGCCCGAAATAAACTATTTTACTTCAAGAGTTTGGAATATAAGGTGCGATGGGGAAGGTAATCAATGATGTATTAATTCATTCCAGACTGCGTGGATATCATATGATAATACATCGTTACAGACTATTTCTCTTTTAGATATTATTTCAAGAAACTCTCTTATGATAGCTTCCAGGTGATTATTTGTGCGGAATATAATTTTGGATCCGTTGAAATCTACTTTTATAGGTTCAGTTTGTGCTATTCTTGCTAACGCAGTGTGGGGTCTATTTAATCTCAGACCTGCTTCATGTTCTTTTATTCTGTCCCGAAATTTCCTCAGTGTCATACCTATGTACATAAAATTTTTGTTATCTTTCTTGAATGGTATAATATATACCCCTGATCTATTGATAGCCTGGATTGGGTCAATTTTTCTGTTTAACAAAACCCGCAACTTTGGGGGAGGGGCTGCGATTAATGTAATGCCAAACTTAAAGAGGGAATGTCTCATACTTTCATAAAACCTTGGGATGTAGTTAACTGTAGTTGTAGTGCTCGGATTTAAAAGTTATTATGCGCAAACTGTTAAGAAGGTGCGCTGAAAAGGAAGATTTTAAGAAATGAAAGAAATTGGAAGTATCAGACATTCAAATTATATTCAGAAAATATTTTCCGAAATATTTAAAGTAAAATATCTCATTTTTGCTACAAAGAAAACAGAGATACGATTTAATGTTTAAAAAATTTAATATGCAGCTATTTTAATACTGGAAATTTTTCCACAGAAAATTTCTCACCCCTTGCATTCATAATATTTCAAATTAATTGCTTAAAAGGCGTATAGCCAACATAGTGAAAAAGTATCCAAGCCGGAACTCCAAACCGGGTCATCAGTATAGCGCACTGACGTTCTACCAACTGAGCCACTTGGAACGATACCCAACCTGGCACTTCTCACTATCACATGTTGGCAAGGCTACAATCGCAGCACAAGATGGAATATTTTTCTGTGAGCCACCAACTGTATTAAAATAGATTTATTCAATTATCGATGCTGGATTCTCTTTAGTTTCGTGTTTGCCCCAGGGCTGGTGCTTCTCTCAACACTTTTCCTACTATGCCGCTTCCGCAATTTCTTGCATCTTTGTAATCTTTTTATTCTTTGTGCAGCAGTGAAACCTTGAACTTTTCATTTGCGGTAAGTGCGAAAAACCATGTCTTCATTTATAATACCTTGCATAGTTCTGCTACTCATGTTCTCTTCTGCAGCCATTTTATTGGCAGAACATATATAAATGTTTTATTAAAACCAAGGCATTTTAATTGTTTAAAGATTTTACCTGCGGAAAATCTATGATCAAAGAGCTGTTTAATCATCATTCTTTTGGCATCCATCTTTAAAATAATTTTAAATATTTGCTTTATATAAAAATCGTCTGCAAAAAAAAAAAAAAAAAAAAAAAAAAAAAAAAATATCAAACGCTGAAATTGAAAAATAAATTGTTTTACCAAACGATTAATTTTAATTCTTATTTTTTGGAGTGTAACAGTATTTAGTAGCCACCCTGTAAATATAAATATGCATAATGTCTCTCAAAAAATTTACTGCAATAGGATTTTAGGAAATCATGAATAAGGATTTTTTTGCCAAACAGTTTTATTGTGCAACTTTTAAAAATGGAGTAATGTGTTTCCTTCGATTATTTCATTTTTCTTGTTGTATTTTTCCTTTTTTTTGGCCATAGTGTACTTTATATGTCAAATATGTTTTATAATATTTTGCTGAAGTACACAATACACAAGTCAAGAAACAAAATATGTATGAAATTCGATCGAACAATTTTCGAATCACCATTAAACGATTTCAAAAAAATCTTCTAAAATAAAACATGATCTGTCAAATATGCCAAATGTTCATTACCAACTGCTAAAAAATATTTTTTTTCAATTTCATTTCTAGTTTCAAACTTGTCTTCATTACTTAAATGCGAAAAAAGTAAAATTGGTTATGTCGGAGCTAATTAACGCATTTTAAAAATAGAAAAATCTAATCAAAATCAATTGCTCGTTTGAAGTGCCACTTATTTTTATTTTTTAAATTTTCCCCCAGAAAACGTACTTTAAGCTAAAGTCATCTGATTAGTATGACACATTTCATTAAAAAGATAAAAATGATGATGTTGTAACATCCTCTAGTGGGAATATTAACATGGAGATATTTGATTTCCGTTTTTGTTTTACTTAGGTCGCAGTTGTGAGATGTCATTGAAAATAGAAAGATTAAATTTGTAAGATAATATATTTTTGATTAAAGAAAAAGTATTTACTTAGAGTATGTCAGAGGAAAAGTAAAAAAAAAAAATGCATGTTTTTAAGTATATACAGGATACGTACACCTGAGGGCATTTTTGGGTGTTTGAATATTAGAATTTTCGTAAAGTAATGATCGCTATATTTAAATACAGAATTTATTACATGTAGTACTTTTTGCATATAAGTATCTCTATGGTTTCACTTATAATGGATGGATAAGAGAAACCATAGAGATACTAACCTGTAAAAATACAATATGTAACGAGGCAGCATCTTTTAACTTACCGAAATTGTAGTAACCTCCATGGTTACAAATATGAAAATAAACAACCAAGAAAAATTAAGGATAACGTGCATAATTTTTAAAAAGTACATGAAAATTAAATGATAACATTTTAAATAATATCTTCAAAGACCGTGCAATTTTAGAATACTCTCATTTGTTTTTGAAAATGACTCGGAGTGATCCGAAACATGTCAACAACCTACTAAAAATTATTTTGATGCATATTACGTTGTTAATTTACACCTTTTAGCATTTAAAAGAAATATGTTATTACAAGGTTGTATAATTTTTTATACTGAAGAGATGGTGTATTTAAAAAAGGCACATTTATTTCCATATTTAATAAAATAAAATTATATCAAAATTCTTGTAAAGATCAAGTACTTTAAAGAAGACTTTTAACCTAAGTCTTCCAGATTTTTTATCTATTTTTCTCACAAAAAACTGTCACTTGGCATCGAATAGCTTACACAGAAATGTAGAAAAAATAAAAGATTTAATATAGAATTGCTCATAAGGGAGTGATTATTCATCAATGAAAATAATTAGAACTTTTTAAAGTTTCAATATTTATAATATATATAAGTTCCATAAACCTGATTAAACAAAGTTTTTTGGTACACATTTACTAAATGAGTAATAACTTACAGTATACATTTTTCTTTAAAGTGGTTTAATTTTTGTATCTTATTAGCTATTTCAAACATATATATTTGAATTATTTTCTACTACAAACAGTTTGAACGCAAAAAAAGCTTTTGTCAGATTAAAGCCGTGATTAATAACACATTTTATTAAAAAATTCCATTATATAATTTAAAAAATAATAATAAGTGAAATGTAACATTTTCACATATATATATATATATATATATATATATACTCTATTTCTTTTTTCAATATTCTTTAGGTATGAGTAAAATTTGGCCAATTACCATTGAAGCACAAGCTATGGTAATATTATGTTTGCACATGTTAATTATTAGCTATGTGGTATTCTGTATACACAATATCATTAATTATCTCTTTGGAGATTTAAGTAGAATGATAATAGAACTTGATATGTTTTTTGAAATTCATAGATATTATAATTATATATATATATATATATATATATATATATATATATATTTGTTAAATATGAATGTTCATTTTATATATTTCAAGTCATTTAAAAAAAATTCTTTCACCAGTTTATGTAATATAACAAATACGTATTTATAATTATCAGAATAATATTTTGAAGTATTTCGTGAATTCAGCACAAATACCAAATCTGTTATAATCCGAAAGTAATACCCGATCTTTTCAAGGTTTAAGGTAAGTGGATGTTGATGATTATATGACGATATTGTCCTTCCAAACAAGATAATTGGAAATTCAACAATATTAGTTTGATAATTATGCTGTCTGGAAATATTCCGTATGATATACGATTTTCAGGCAGGCATTCAGATTTTAAAATGTATAAACAATGACTAAATAAAAATAAAATAAAATTATAGATAGTGAAACATAACTATTTTTGAGTACTTTTAATAAAAATTAACTATTTGAATTCTCAGAAGCATTTAAAATTGCAATGCGACTGTTGCATTGTTTTTCCAACCAGTATGATTCACAACATCATTGCATGGAGTTGTGTACTTGGATTAGCTGTAAAATTACATTGAAATGTATGTATTCATTACTAGACACTATGTGATATTTCATAAAATTAACTAATTTTCTAAAACATAATATATACATGATTATTGCTAGAATGAGTAAAATAAAAACTGTAAAAAAGTATAACGAAAGAATGACGCCACATTCTCGACAACCACTTTTTATTTACCAAATGTGTTGTATCCAATTATTATTGTATTGTCCCAACTTTTTCACACGTGCTTTTTTTTGCATTACTTAATTACTGAAATTTTGAGATTAGATAAAGCGAACATTTTTGTGCAAAAATAGAGATATACCACTTTTGGGCACATTTGGGCAATCAAAAAGGGTTATCGCGAACATGGCGGCATTTGTTAGTCAATAGTTATAGAACTGTCTACACGTGTCGTCTTCACCGAAGTCATAATCAAGTCAAAATACAATCAATATCAAGCCAATTCTACAGTTGCATGAAATATAATGCAATATTTATTTAACAACTATTGGTATATAATGAAGTGTAGTATTTCTGGATGTTTGTTATTAGTTATTGAAACTACTTTGACCGGTTGAAAATTTCGAATTCATTTTAGTTTTTTGAAGTATTTTTTATGCATACAAAAATCATATTTTTTGCTAGAATTCGATATCGAAAGTAAAAGATGAATTTCGGAGTTATAAAAGTAGAGCGTGCCACAACAAGTAAATAGTAATGAAAACGTGCAGCGAATTCTTGTTTTTAAACAGCATTTTAAATTCACGCCCACTGTATCTCTGCCAATTTTCAACCTTGTCTCATGCTCGAGTCCTGGTTCCAGTGACGCAGCCAGGGTGGGGGTTCAGAGGTCCAATATACCATTATTTTAGTATTGTAAGCTCCGCCTTATTCAATTCCAGAATTATTTCTATCAAATAAACTGAAAAAAACTTCTGAGAAAAAAGTGGTATCCAATACATCAAAACCCCTACCCTGGCTGCGCCACTGCCTGGTTCCGGCATATTTTCGCTCTGTTGGAAAAATCTCAACTATGATACTTTAACCATTGGATATAATTTATCTAGTTGAATATACTTTCCTCTGGTCATTATGACCTAATTACAGGAGTTTCCGTGCTATATCAGATTCATCATGTAAAATGGTATAGTCATAGCTCGGATAAATGAAATTAGCGCTGCGGTTTGCAGCCTTCTCCAACAAATAAGAGTGAAAATTGCCAGCCAGAATATCGTCCAGATAGCTCAGTAGAGAGAGCGTTTGTACGGCAAACCGAAGTACCCAGGCTCGAGTCTTTTTCCGGCATATTTTCGCTCTGTTTTAAAAATCTCAACTATGATACTCCAACCATTGGATGTAATTTACCTAGTTGAATATACTTTTCTCTGTTCATTACATATTGATATCTTCCCGTTCTGTGTAAATTTAAGTAATGACATTGTTGGTTGAAATTTTTTGTTTTACATTGAAATCATACCACATCAATAAAAGTACCTTTCTGTAAAATGGCTAGTTATTTACGAACTTCCGACGAAAAAACTAATGTTTTTTGTATCATTGGTCTAGGTTAAGTCTACGATGAGTAATGGTGCCCCTGCTAGCCTCAATTTTGTTCAATATGCTCTCTCCCAACATTTGTCAAGCTGCCGATAATAATATATCAACATAAAAAGTACAGTGTTTTACTTTAATATATATGAATTAAATTAGTGTAAATGGTTTTTTTTATAAACACTTCACAATTTACAAAAAAAAAAAAAAAAAAAAAAAAAAAAAAATCTGAAAATGCCTTACATTTAAAGGCGTCAAAGTGGTGTTAACCCTAAATAAATTTGGCGCAAATCTAATGTTCTAGATATTTTCGAATTTAACTTACTTCATCTTGAGATTTTCTTTAAATCTTGCATCATTTGCTGTGACAATAAATAGTACTGTCTCGCGAAAATTAATTGAGGTAATTCTGTGATAACATTAAATAATTTCTCGAAACAGGTTGTAATTCTCTAAATTCCAGAAGGTATTTATTACTTTTAATGGGACAGTGATAGCACAACATGTAAAATATAAGCAAATAGAACAAATCGAGGCCCGAAAAAGGAAAATGTTTCCGGAAGAAAAGTTTTGTAACTTGAATGTGTACACGTAAAAGATCTTCTTAAACTTTTACTATTTATATTAACGATATATTTGCAATTTGTAATGTTTTTTCTGTATTCAATAAAATTTTTAATATATTTCTAACTGTCTGTTGAATATAACAGTGTGGAGACCTTTCATGAGCTTCCTAGTTGAAATTACCATAATGCCGCATTTTTAATGAGAAGCTTATAGATGGAGCCTTTCGCTGAAAGTTTAACTGTACGTATATAACTATATAAATAATTAAATTAATGGACAATACAATTTTTTAATTTTTTAAATATTTCAGTATCTAATTTCTGGTGCGAAATCAAAAATATGGTTAGTTTTTCGAAATGAATAACTTTTTCTTTCTAGAGAAATGTACACAGTTATTCAAAAAAGAATTAACAAAGTTTTTTAAGTGGTAGCACACACGGCATCAAAATATTAATGTAAAGGAAATTATAATCACAATCCATTTATTTAGCCAAAAATGCAGGATGCCTTACTCGAATCCAAAATCAGATTTCTTGTTCATATTTTAAACAATAATGAATATATTTTAACGAAATTTGAAACTGGGGAACCTTTTTTTTCAGTGGGAAATGTAACGATAACACATGAAATTATAGATATTGTTATCCCCCAATCAAACTTTATCCCTTATCAATTTTCCCCCTTATCAACCTTATCACCCTTTATCAATCTTTATATTGTTATACCCTTATCAAAACAACGCTGAACTAGCCGCTCTATGTTTACGGATACAATTGATACTCTTTCACTTACAGAAATAGTTCATAATTTTATTACTTCTCCTGATATTATTACATTTCGGGAAAAGCAAGGTAGTTTTGTCAAAATTGTTTTCAGATATCGTTATTTTTCATAAAGTTATGAATGATAGTTATGTTCGGATTCGAGAAAGACGTATTTTTGTGTGAAAAAATGACTGGCTTTTTAATTACACGATTTGTTTTCGTGTGTACTACTATCTTTTAATGTTTCTCCAATCTTATTTGAATCACCCTGTGCAGTGTATGTCGATTTCTTTATCTTGTTGATAGAAATCACTTGCTTTAATATCATTATAATTAGAATAAAGTTACTATTATTTATTTACATACAATAACCTTCATTACGATTAATTAACAGTAGGAAAATAATTATTTTATATTTTATACGTAATAATAATTTAGAAGTAAAAATTTAGTTATTAATTTTACATATATATATATATATATATATCATATTTCTTCCTAATTTATTAATCCTTGATAATATTTACCGAAACACTTACCGATATATTTTCATCCATATTCAAAATTTCTAATATGTCAAATCTAATAAAAAAAATAAAATAAAATATAAAAGAAATAATTTTATAATCTATCAGATATTTTGCTTTAGGGAAGGAAATAAGAATTAGAAAATTACATCATTTTTTTGTTTGACAAGGTTTAAAGAAAAAAAAAAGTTATTATACATGGCAAAAATTACTTTCCACAAACTTCTCAAAAATAATACATTTGCTAGAATCAATATTTCCAGTAGAGTAAAAGATTAGAATGAAAAATATTTTAATAATACATAATTTAGACATTTTAGTAAAATAAAATAAAAATCAGTTTGTAAAATTTAGTATGCTCCTAATTTTTAATGTATAGAATATACAATAGATATATTTTTAAAATGTTTATAATCGTTAATAAATATAAAATGTGGTAGAACACATATATACTTATAAATAATGTATTAATTTAAAGATATAAAATTGCAGTAAAGCACAAATCAACAGTTTTAGCCTACATCCGAGGCCATCTTCAGGATATGAAGTCAATGACAGCTAAGATGTTTCCGACTTCATTATAGTTGAGAAATCAAGAAACGGACCATGACCAATTAATATCGACATAACTGAACGATTTAACCGGCAACTAGCGCCATCTATTAGTCTAAATTGTTACTAATTTCTAAATAGAAATAATAACCCTGAAAATCCAAATGTGTTAAAAAACAATCATGAAAGTCAAAAATTTTGAAACGGTAAAAGCCGCGCTCTCCCTTTTTATCAATTGAAAAATCATTATTCATATCTTCAACAAATTCAACCAAATTCTGGAAATATTACGTGACGTATTATCGTTGCATCTCCGCATCTGCAAGATTTCGATGGATTCATTCAATTCCCTTCAGTTGATGAAAAGGGAGATGGCGGATTTTACCATTTCAAGATTATTGGCTTTCAAGATTTTTAAGTTTGTTTCAATGCATTAATCTTTCAATTATGTCGATACTCATTGGTCAAGGTTCGTGTCTTGAATTCGCAACAGTAGTGGAAACATCGAAGTTATCAAAAGTAACAAAGTCGGGCTATGATGTCTTACAGTCACGTACCGTTTTTTTTAATCGATTATAAAAAGGAAAAAAGCCGCCAAATTTTGAGGATTTTTTTCCTTTAATGGTTCCTGGCTATTGTATTAGGTTTTTGGTTTGGCGCGGACTTGGAAATCCCGCCAATGAAAAAGTCGCCAAACATCGGTACGTGAGTGTAACACATCTATTCCCAAAGTTCGAAACATCTAAGTTGTGATTTACTTGATAACATGCAGATGGCCTCGGATGTAGGCTGAAATTGTTGATTTGTGTTTTAATGAAATTTTGTATTTTAATTTTATCTCCAATGCATCATTTAGCAGTATATATGTGTTTTATCACATTTTATAGTTATTAAAGTTGCACATAGTGTAAGAGTCCAAGGTTTTCTAATATTTTTAGTATTTATATTCATGTATAGAGTAAATCCTGCTATAGCGAAATCGCATAGGAACCTCAGAAGACTTTCGTTTTAAAAGGTGTATTTGTATCTCATTCTATTCGCCGATACAATAAAACTTTTCCGATGAAGGTAGGATTACGTTAGGTTTTGTTTTTAAAAGTCTTAGGGTATATAAAACAATTTATCTCTGATATTTTAAAAATAAAAATTCATATACATCAGCAGATAACATTAGAACTGCGCTACAAAAAGAAAATATATAGGAGTTAACCATACTTAAAAATATAATATATTAATGCTCATGATCAATATATTGCTTTTAATATCTATTATTCTTACTTTGACGATGTTTAAGCTTTCTACACTTTTATTTATGCTGCCAATAGCAAAAATACGATAAAAACCGCAATTTGAAGTAAATTTTACTTTTTTAGAAACATTGAGCTTTTAATCAGAAATTGTAGGATATTTTTCTCCCAGAAGCCTTAGTAATTTACTATTGAAGGTGATTCATTGTGCTGTGAAAATTACATTAAAAGAACTTCTTGCGGAGACTAAGTACCACTCCCAAATTGCATTCAATAAATTAGTTATAGTTTAATAAAATGGTTAATAAAATATTAATAATTAATTTAATAAATTGTTGCAAAATCGTTAATAAAATGTAGCAAAACACTTGTATTATATTAAACCTAAGATTGTTAGTGATATCAGCGTTCATTATATTTATACTTAATCTGCCCCCCACCCGCCCCCCATTGCTACCAATTCGGTAATTGTGAATTCTGTCTGAGCCTATTTATTGCGAGTTAGAGATGTGTCGTCTTGACCACAGGCACCCGTCAGGAAAGTTAACCTTTAAAGTATTTTTAGGAATGTTGCATTTCCTTTTAATAAAATTAAGGAAGTATTTGTTTATGCATTTCTTAAATATTAGTTAAAATGCACGTTGTTATAATTTTATTTAAAGGTTATAAGTTTAGTTAAAATAATTGTGAGAAATAGAGCCATTTTTCCTCATTTTGGATAAGTAATGAACTTATAACTCAAGTTCTGAATGCTTGAATTCATCTTTGTCAAATTAAAATAAAAGTACACACAAAAACATGTGATTCCACTGCCTAAAAGATGCCTAAAACTTTTATTAGATTTTAAAACATTAGAATAAATCGAGCACTTTCGGCTGTGAATCCAGCCTTCATCAGGATTGTATCCTGATAAAGGCTGGATTGACAGCTATATCTAAAAAAAGTTATAGTCGTCTGTTAGGTAAGGGAATCACATGTTTTTATGTGTACTTTTATTTTAAGTAATGAACTATTGACATTTTTAAACATGTTTAAACTACTCATAAGATAGACGGAACTAGCAGTTTACAGTTTAAGAAACAAGGATTTTTATGTAGAAGTATGGTGATTTTGAAGTTATACCTTCCAGTTTTCCTCTGTTAAAAATGTATACGATGTATTTGTGGTAGTGCGCATGTTTTACAACTTACTGGCATGTTTCGGGTTTTATTTTAAGAAATGACCAGCGGGTTTCACTCTAGTCTATAACTGTTCTGCACCGGATTTTCATTGGTATTTTCTGGATTCTAACTACTCTCTATTGGCCACAGCAGAGTATAACCTTAAGTATCCAGCGTTCGTTCAAAAAATCATTTTCATTTGGAAGAGTTGACAATTTGATATTCTTTTTATAGAATATTATTTTTGAATCACCATTGTCAAACGTACTGAAACATATTCAGAATTGAGAATTATAATAAACATTTACTGTGGCCATTTGCTTTGGCCTATGATACAAATGTCCACTGATAATGGAATTTATTTTCTGTTCTCCTCTTTGTTAGAGAGGTAGTGTAAGGAACTATTCAAATAGATGTATTACAGATAATAAAATAGTTCGAATGGAAATACGATTGCTGACACAACTTTCCCTACTATAAAATAGACCAGCTCTACTTTAAAATAGACCAGTTAATCTTATAAATTTTAACAAAAAAATTGGTCAACTATTATAAAATAGCTTAGTAGTTTTGCCCAATAATAGTATTCACTCAGATATGTCTGACGCTTTTAAGGATTTACGTTTATATTGCAATATTGGGTTCTGGAGTTTTAATTGACTATTCAAAAGTTGAACTTGTCATCAGGAACCGAAAATTCAAAGTAAACAATTAAATACAATGTTTATTAAAATGTCTGTTAAATATTACAATTAATTGCTTTTGTAAAATTATATTTGTGTAAAATGTTAATTTCCTATTAATGTAGTTCTCATTAGAGTAGTTTGTACAACGTTTTTAAAAAATATTGCAGTCTTTCTTTTTTCATTCACTGTTGTTTTTCTTTTCATTTTTTCTAGAAAAACGTTATGAAAACATTCCTATATTAATCTCATTCTCGTTCACCATATTTTTTATAATATTGTTAATCATTTCAAAGATAAAAAAGTACTTTTCTCGGATACTTGCATAGAACAATAACTTGACAGTTTCATCCGGTATTCATATCTCCATTTCAATGTAATATGATGTTTTTGAATTGGGAGGGACAATGTAATGCATAAATTAGAATATAGTAGCTCTTACAAAGAAATAAAAGCGAATAGTGTCAATTTTAAGCTTATTCATAAATTTGGATTTGAATAAAGGATTCATCACAAAGTTTTATCTTAACAAATGTGAATATTTGACTTGTCTTAACCTGTCAAAATACACAGAAATTATTCTAAATATTTTGTGAGATGTGAATAATAAAATCATAAATGTATTGACGACCCTAAGGAATAATTTAATTTATTTCAAAGAACGTGTGACTGTATAATTTTCTGTACTGCAATATGTTATTTTCTAAAAATTAAACGCAACATCAGATACACAAATTAAAAATGAGAATCTTAAGTATTCAGAAAGTTTTCTAACAAACACATATAAATTTTTAATTAAGCTTATTTTAAACAATGCTCATTTGAAACAAACAATTTTTGAATAAGTATTCATAAGAATCGTTCGTTGAAAACGGAAATATTCGTGCATGTTTCTATAGCAAATAACCATGAAGATTCAAGGAATTTTTTCGATCAATCGATATGTAACAAGGGCTTTACAAATGTGATACTATCTACGCCAGCAAAGGAATCTAGTCTCCAATAATATGTATTAATACTTACCCCCCCCCCCCCCCCATTGATTTTCAAAAAAGCGCAAGAGTTTTTAATGAATTAATTCAGGAAAAATAACAAGTATAGTTTAAAATTACTAGAAACATAGTTTAGAATAGTATATAATTTTGAAAGATAACATAAACTAAGTTTTCTAATGAAACTTATCAAAATTATATATATCATTAAAAAATAAAGAAAAAGAGAAAAAGTACTCTAAAAGTTGAATTAACGGTATGTTCGGGAAATGCGGATTACCGATTGCCGAATGCTTCATCATAGTCTGGACTATTGAGTGCTACAAAATCTATATCTGGTGAGAATGTATATCGATGAAATGGTGAAGCAGGAACAGAATCTTTTCGCTTATCTTCCTGTCCATGTCGGTGAAATATTTCTCATTTTACTATTTTAAAATTTGGATTTGATGGACTTATTTTGCCAGCAAACTAAATTTATATTAAATAGCATTTATATAATAGTTATATATGTTTTTTTTAAATGCCAAATTAATGCTTTTTTATTTGAATATAATTTCTATTTTTTTATATTTTGTAACTTTGCAATATCTACAATAAAACGTCTTTTAAGAATTTTAATTTAACATTGTAACTAAAATGAGTAAGAAATGTGGTTCTTGATGGAAGTTGAAGACAGGCAATTGCCGTAAACATATTTATTGTAATAAAAATAAGCTCATTTACCTACATATAGCCCAGTTGTTAGGAACTAGAAAAGGCCAAATTCGGAATTAATTAGGGGAAAGCAGGAAATTGTTTTAATGCCTTCAGTTTTTGTCTGTAATGAATATACTAAGTTTTCCCCTTCATTCTGTGTGAGTTTTAGCTGCTATGTACAGATTTATAATCGCAAAACACGATTTTTTACATTACCATATCAGTATCGCAAAACCATTGTCTATACAAATTTTGTAAAGATTAAAATTCTGAGTAAAATGAGTATCCACACTTAATATCGTTGCTGAATATTAAGTTCACAATTCTATATCAAAGTGTTACATAAATCGCCTATCAAGAATTTGAAGCCCGAACAAACCAAGTTATCAATAAAAAATATTCCCAATTCTTATATACATGTATTTTTGTTTATTGTATTGAGGTATTAACACTATTTTTAATTACTTCAGGGCTTTATTTTGGATATTTTGAGGATTATGGTTTAACCTCTTGATTAAGGGCTAGGACTGACGACTATTTTATATTCACTCGTAACATAATTTGCAAAAAAAAAAATATATTCATGGTAAATTTCTTTTGAAAGTATTGTAGTATAAGTATATGGCAGATATTATTTTTGAAAAGTGGAGAGAGTAGAATAAAAAATAAGGGCTGGGGCAACGCTTGTCACAACCTAGTAATCAAATGGTTAACAGAGAAAAACATTACTGGAAAGCTTCATCAATGTTTGAGAAAAAGATAGAAAACAACAACATTCATGTTAAGCACGTATTATTTTAACATAATATATGAAGTAATAATATATACAATAAAACACTTTCATATTAATTTATTTTTTTTAATGTGGAAGGTGTGTTATAATCATCAATGTCAGTTTTGTTCATTGCCCCTTTCTTCCACTTGCACCAGTTCACACTCTACCTCCAATAAGTCAACTTCTTCTGGAATTACCTTCTTCATCATGATATGGATTTTTGACTCTTAGTTGGCTCAATTAGAAGTGATGTCATCATTCGCCGGTAAGTTAGCCAACTTTGCGGTAGTAGCAAATTGCAGAATAATATATGCCAACTTTACTACAGCTGCAGGCCAATGTGTTTTAGTACATTTTTTACACTTGCATGCTTTGGTAGAAAGAAATGCTGGAGAAGCCGGTTCCTTGTGAGTAGTGGCTGGAAACAATACTTGTTTGTTTGTTGAACGCCAATCCAAAGGATGTTTGGCAAATCTACTCCAAAGTTGAACCTGTATGTATGCACAGAGACTGTGTTCCCGACAGCTACTGAAGTGGGGAGGGAGGCAGACGGTAAATTGAAGTTATTTTTTATCAGTGATTTTTGAAAAAGGCGAAAATTCAAGGAATTAAATTTTTCTTCGTTGGCCTTTCCCCCTCATCCAATTCTATTCAAAAATATGTCTCCTACTTCAACGATGTCATCAGGGTAAACATTTTCATCACGGAAAATGTTCACAACTTGTTGCAGTACAGTAGTGCCGACAATTATTTTCTTCACCTGTGTAAAATTAGTGGATGTAGTATCGCAACCACTGAATACATAGAGAAACAAAATGTTATTTTTTAAGTCTGGGGCAATGTTGAGATTTCTGGACAATATAAAGCATCTTCTGTCTTACCTCTTCCAGACTTATAAAGGAAAATATTTTCGGAAGTAGTGAATGCTGCCATTATTACTGAGAGGTCAATAACTTCTCCAAGTACCACAACACATTGTGATGTGTTTTCCATTTCCAAAGAACTTTTAAATATTAGACAGTCAGATTACTCCACAACAAAACATTTCTTTTTGAAACTGCACACATAATATACTTATAGGCAGTTTGATAGAATGTTTCCTTGAGACATAGTGGGTTACATCGACTCCTCAAACATAACATGGCCAGCTATGTGTGTCTTTCTTCGTCTGATACGGTCTGCGGAATCTGTATTTACTGCTGCAATAGCTTCAAAATAACTATAAAAAATTATTGTGGACCCCGCACTGAAGTGCCTTTTGACATAATCAACATATTTTTGCAGGATGGAGTAAAATGATTCATTTGGCTGCCACATCAAACTCTGCAACAGAAGTCCACAACACATGGCAAGCTCAATAGAAATGAGCAACATCAGTCTTAGTAGAAAATATGTCATAAGGATACTGACTTGCGGGTCTTGCGCAGTTCTCTTTCATGAAAACTTACTTTTCATTAATACTTGTCTTTACTCATATTTTAATTACTAATTATTACTCATTATTAATTACTCATATTTTAATTACTCATTATTACTCATTATTAATTACTCATATTTTAATTACTCATTATTACTCATTATTAATTACTCATATTTTAATTACTCATAATTACTCATTATTAATTACTCATATTTTAATTACTCATTATTAATTACTCATATTTTAATTACTCATTATTAATTACTCATATTTTAATTACTCAATATTACTCATTATTAATTACTCATATTTGAATTACTCAATATTACTAATTATTAATTACTCATATTTTAATTACTCATTATTACTCATTATTAATTACTAGTATTTTAAAATTAAATTTATTATTATGTTTAAAAAAATTAATTTTATTGCAAATTTTTAATAAACATCAGAAAGTATACTTTGTTGAATAAGATTTCCAGATTTAAAACCTCCATAAGCGATCAAACTTAATGGCATACCAATGTTTTTTATTTATTTATTTATTTTTTTTATGATTGATTTATAAATTAATCGTTTCTGAAATAAATAAAAATATAAAATGCAATAGTTAAGTGATTTGGATAAAATATTTGGTTTTTCTTCTAAAATTAACATATCAATTGCATTTTTTAATTATATATTTTGCGAAATGTTATATTTAATTTATAGTATAGCTCCTGCCAAAACTACTGCAAAAAGTATTGAAGTCACTCTAGTAACTATCGAGGAAAATATACATGAATGTCAGCTGTTTTACATGTCATTTTGCAATTGTTACCATTATCCTCAAATATTAGTTTTAAAAGAACAAAGTTTATGAATATTTTTCTTCAATATTCTGAAGCTTTTAAACTTTTATGAATTTAGTTTACAATCTTCGTATATCTGAAATATATAATCTATTAAAATAAAAAACCATACTGAAATTTAAAATCGTGCTATTTGTTGACCTTGAATTCCTACTAGATATGGCACTCTCATTTGTTCATTCCTCTGCCACCTCCCAGGCCTGTCACTTTATTTTCAACTTCTTAATCCAAATATGTATGTAGTTTCATTCACTCTAAATAATAATACTACGTCATATTAAGTACTACTCCATATTTCAAATATAATATCAAATATAACAAACAGAATTCCCTATCATTTATGAATCATTTTTGAAATACGCTTACAATCACGAAAAAATGCATTACTTTTAGTTATTAATAGCGCCTAAAGCTCCCAAAAATAATCC
The DNA here is from genome assembly GCA_963931845.1 of Maratus michaelseni. Classification (NCBI taxonomy): domain Eukaryota; kingdom Metazoa; phylum Arthropoda; class Arachnida; order Araneae; family Salticidae; genus Maratus; species Maratus michaelseni. The sequence goes on from OZ007595.1 coordinate 136,068,080, forward strand.
CTAAAATAATTACAAAAACATCGTGAAGGCCTGAATAAATTAAAAAAAAAAAAAAAAAAAAAAAAACATGCACATAAAAATTACAGGAAGGGTGGACTGACAGCTTTGTCTGTTCTGGCTTCAAGCTCTTGATTACCGATTTAAGCAACACTTTGATATAGAATTGTGAGTTTAATGTTGAACAAAGATATTAAGCATGGATACTCATTTTATTCAGAATTTTAATCTTTAGAACATTTGTATGGGCAATGTTTTGGATAGAGTTGGTTGTTTTGACATATTGATATGGTAATGTAAAAAAACTTGTTTTCCTATTATAAATCTGTACATAGCAGCTAAAGCTCACACAGTACGAGAGGGAAACTTAGTATATTCATTACAGACCAAGACTAAAAGGATTAAAGCAATTTACAGTTTTTTCTCTAATTAATTTCGAATTCAATCATCTATCCACTTGGCTAATAGACCGGCTTATATAATAAAAACCTTTACGTGTTTATCAAATAAATCCCAATATCAGAAACATCGAAACTAATTACATTTTCAATATAATCCAAGAGTAATTATATAATATGAATTGCTAAAATAAACCATTCTCATGTGCTGGTATTATGAAATAATTATCAGAAGGCAGATGGGGAAAAAGGGTTTATTTTGATTCAACAATCTACAATTAAAAAAAAAAAAAAAAAAAAAAAAAAAAAAAAAAAAAAAAAAAAACATTTTTGAAATGCAATGAATGATTTTTCATTATCATGTACCGCACATGATAATCAAACACACTTATAATAAAAAAATATTCATAAGTAAATAATGTGATTACGTAAATAAAAATTTTCTCGTTCATATCCTCCAATCAATAAAATTACCTGAAAAACTGGTAACCGAACGCGTTACAACACGCTTGTCTCAAAATCAGGATAGCGCGGACCTATTGTGCAACGTGTGCGCCAGTCACAGCAACACATTCGCCATGATAATAAAGAAACCAAGCATTTTAAGCGAGTAAGAAATGTATATTTAGTTTTTCTGAATTTTTGTTATATGGGATGACATCTATAGATTGTGGTATTAAAATAAAGCTTAATCCAAAAATTGTAAATAAAAAATAAAAAAAAATCCTAACTACAAAAGTAATTGAAAAAACGCAATATTTTTTGGGGGGGAAAAAACTAGGCAACTCCCCGAGACTTGTAAAATGCAATTGTTTCTGATCCCTCCCAACCCCCTCCAATATTCGCAGCACTGATAAGCGGTGAAAGAGGCTTTTATGCTGAAGTGAAAAATATAAATTACGATACTTTTTTGAAGTTATAGTAAAAGGCCGATCATGTCTCTCACATGTTCTCCTTTCTTTTTTCTGCATTGAAACCTTTTTCGACGTCCCCGTATATAAAGAAAATAGATAAGTTCAGCATTTCAGTAACAAGTCACAAAATACAGATCTATAGGATGGTCATAAAGTCTTTCCCTGATTACAAAATATATTACGGAATAACCATTGAATGTAATACTGTAAAATTTGTATTATAGAAAGGCATGTTCTTAAGTTGTTATTGTCCATAAGAGGGCGCCACTTATGCAGTAATTTCATCCCATTGTTATCAAAACAACACCATTGCCTCCTCTCTCATCAGATATTACTCCTCTAGATTTTTTCTTTTGCGGGTACATAAAGGACAGAGTGTCTGCAACAGAAGTAAAAGATATTGAAACACTCACGGTCAGAATCACAGATAATGTATCTAATGCGACAGACCAAATGTTGGGAAATAAGTGGCGAGAAATGGAATACCACCTTGGCATTCTTGAAGCTACCAAGGGTGCTCACATGAAATTTACTGACGTATTTACTTTTATTAAAAACTTCATACATGTCTTTACAATATATTGAAAAAAGTATATGACTAATTATATTAGTTTTTTATGCAATAAAGTATTGTAATCAGGAAAATACTTTATCACCCTATAGATCTGCATTTTGTATACAGTGCCATCGAAAAGGTTTGGACTTATTTCAATGCGACACGAAAACCCTTTTCACCGTGCATCCTTTCTGCACATCGTCTGAACGTTACACCAACAAATTTACCGACGTAAGTATACTTGTATTAAAAACTTCATAAATGTCTTTACACTATATTGAAACGATATTTAAACGAATATTTAAACATTTATGATTTTATAATAAGTCTGAAGAATTTTTGCCCACCATCGTTAGACATTCTACATGAAAAGACTCAGCGATTTAATTACAAACATCCAGAACTTATATGATTAAATTTATATAAATGTAATTACGTGGTTTTAGTAATGCGTATTAAAGAAATATTAGTTAATTCCTTTGATACATGGATAATTAAATTGACTATTATTCTGCGTTCTTAATATATATATACTAACAGATGGAGACGACTTTCTCTGTTAAATAAAGTATTTGCTGTTTTCTTTTACGAAATCTTTTGACATGCAGAAGTTATTTCGAATCTGAAAAAGTCAGTGTCACACAAGTTTTTATCAATACTTGAAAGATAAGATGATTCTTTGTCAGAATTTATTTTTAATGTTCTTCCATTCAAGACATTTAAAATAAATTTTTTGACTTGGTAAAATTGCCGTGAGCAGAATTCTAATGCTTCTGATCATTACTAAAGAGCTAACATTATTCGATAACAAACAAGGTCAAGGTCAAACACGGTGGAGAGGTCTACCCTTAGGCTTAAGCTCAACTAGCCCCACTCAGCAGGTTTGTTTAACTAATTATACTGAGCATTACTAAATTATACTTTGTGATATTGAGCAATAATTATGCTATGTAATGCTGAAATACAAATTCTGAAAATACAAGATCCCCAAAATACAAATTCTGAAAATACAATTTACCAATCATACTGAACAGTACTAAATACTACTATGTGATACTGAGCAATAATACTACCACGAAATAATGCTGTAAGATGCTGAAGTAAATAATAATAATGGATAGAAGTAAGTACTAAATGAACAATAATGAATAAATAACAATACTAGAGTAATCAATGATAAATTATGCTAAAAAATACTAATTGGCACTGTATGAAAGCCATTAAAAATAACTAAATTGTTAAGTTTAGAGTTCATGTAGTGTGTAAAGGTCCTTATGCATATTAGAAGTCCATTTCATCCTCAACCTCCACTAAGTCCAATGGAGGCAGCATCAATAAGTATTGATTGCGTTCTAGCAGAAACATACAATCTGTTATTTTTTGAAGCACTGGCTGTTTCAGTACGTAGGCAAACCAGGCTGACAGGTACATTTGTGATGGCTTTCTAATGGGATAGTGGACAGTCAGGGTACAATCTAGGATATAATGTAAGGAGGTATCCCTTTTCCTACAGATGTATCTAGGCAGGGCCTGATTATCCAAAAGGCACGTGAAGCACATGCTTCCCCTCTACAATTTAAAAGGGGCCCCAAAATGACTGTGAAAAGAGCCCTCTAATTTCCATTTTCATTTTTTTACATTGTATTTTAATTTTTTCGGAAAAAATTTTTTGCTTGATCCAAGAGGAAATCCACGAAACTTATTTAACAGGGAAATTATGAATGCCATCAATAGGATGTTAACATTCTGATGTACCTGTTAGAAACCACCCGGGAAGTTGAGCATATGGCTGTATGTACTAAATATATTTGAAGTATATACAGGGAACCAAACAAAGCTGTTTAATGAAATATATGTGATCTTGAATAAGTTACTCCCAGGAATGATATTAGTGCCATTGGTGAGTTTTTAGGAGTGAAGAATTTAGAAAACTTTTGTCAAATGAAAGGGGGCCCCAAAATGATACCATGCTTCCCCTAGATTCAGAGGTTAATTGGGCCCTGTATCTAGGTTACGATGCCTTGCCGAATTTATTAAGATATTGAGGAAACGGCCCCTGCTCGATAACAAACAAATTAGACAAGAGCGTAGCAGCCAATATTCGTTTTTACCAATCACATTAAACCGAAAAAAGTAATAAATAATTAAAAAAAAAATAATAGCCACGTAGGAACAAGTGGTATATTAATAAATAAATGTTCTAGTTAAAATTAACTTTATTTGACATGAATAGAACCAAAGGATAGCAGCCATGCATGTGTTTGTGCACTCTGAACATACTTTACTGTATGTTTTCTAGTAATTAACGCAGTATAATATTATAAACCAAGCGAAATTTTATGCAAATTTTCTTTTCTGATAAATTATATAGGGGAGAGTAGGGTAAAACAGGGCAGGCGGGTCAAACCGGGTACGTTCTTTTCTCGATGATGAGTACTGCTCTGTGGATAGTACCTATCTTAACTACATCCCTTAGCGTCCCCTAGCAGTGTGCCATCGGCTATTGAAGTGTATTAATATCTATGTTGCTGCTGAGATATTGGAAAAAAATCACCTGAAAAGTTTCAATTTTTAGCCTTCTTTTCTGCACTTTAAATAAATCCAGCCTGAATGTTAGATTCAAGTAAGTAAACCAATGTTTTCTATAGCTTTCATACGATATTTGATGCCAAGTAGAAGTTTGTACGTGTAGCTATCCAGGAGAACGACCTTGTGGATTTTTTTCGTCTGTTGGAGCTGAACCAGGTACCCATTGTTTTGCATTGAATTCTGCTTTTAATTGTTTCTTTACTAAACCTGTGGTGAATGATGTATACAGTGTTCAGTCTGTAAGGAGTGAGCACATGAGGAAAAATGGAGAAAGCCATAACATGACAACATTAAAATTGCTTGAAAACATTGCTTGAAACAAAAGTTACAGAACTTAAAAAATGTATAGATATATTAATGTTTGATCCCAAATTTATTACAATTAAGCTTTTCATTACTCGAAGTTTGAAAATATAAAAACGCTCAAAATAATTTCGTTACATTAAGGTCTGTGGAGAAAATCGTTTGCGGTGTATTTTAACGATGCTATGTTATTTTAAGCATATTCAAATTGATACATATCACTGAGGACATGCACTGCACAGCACATGCACTACACATGTACTCACATGCACTACAAGGCGGTTACTGTAAAATATGGTGGGCATAGAATATATTGTTCATTTACAGGGACACTCAAAATAATTTTGTTACAGTACTATTTATTAGCAGTAATTGTACGAGTAATTGTAATTCGTTTTCAGTTGTGATACGCGTTGTTCAATGTTACTATTTTTTTTACATATTAATTAGTGTATATAAATTCTATAGATCATATACAGGGCTGCTCAAAAGATCTCACGTACATTTCCGTTTATTGACGGAAATTGCTGAAAGGGCAGTTTCAATTGTGTTGTATATCTTCTAACTGAAGTACATTTTAACATACTGTGTAGTATACATACAAATCTATAGATAATATACAGGACTGCACAAATTAATTCGGATAGCTTGTTCGACTATTGGTACTTGTTGCTGAAATTGGGTTTTCAAATGTGATATGTGTTTTCTAACTTGTTTACTTAGTAAACCATGGTTTTTTTTTTCTTTTTTACAGTATTCTGAATATGTTGGAAAGTGTTTCATAATCTATGTTTAACGCATGATTTTTCGTTCTTGTTTAATAACAAGAAAAGGGAGACGATGCAAGATGTCACTTGTTTATTATTTTAAAAATGTAAGAAAGATTAAATTGATGTCTTAAAAACACATATGAAGTAAGTGAATATCGTGCTAAAAATTTTCTTGTGTAAAACCGTAAGCTTAAACAATATTTTAATCTTATGTGTTATGTTTTTTTTTCAATTACGTGACAAGAAAAATCCCCCATATTTTAAAAAAAGGAGGAAAAAGAGATGGCGAACTTGACATAATTTAGAGAAGACAAAAGCTTATTTTAAAAATGTATATAACAAAATTTTAATCTTGCATGAAATTACATTGTTTCATTTTTTAAGAGGGTATATTTGGTTCTGTTTTTATCACAGAAAATTTTGTATCTTGAAGAAGAATGCTTAGAAAAAATAAAACTGTCTTTTTTTTCAACTTTAATTGTTGTTTAAAACATGTTTTGGATGAAAATAGTTTACATTCTTAATCTACGAAATACATTTATCAAAATCTAAAAAAAAACTAATCGACTTTTAACACATTTTCTCTGTTGGAAAAATAGAACAATATCGTTTAATAAATATTCCAATTTATTTTGAATGCTAAGGCATTTTTAAAGCTTATAAAGAGCTATTATTTTCAAACTGTATACTTATATTCCTTGTTATGTGTCTGTTTTCATAAATTATAAATATAAAATATACCGGGTGTCCCAAAAATGATGGATTTTAAAATTCAATAACTTGCAAACGATGAGAGATATTAAAACAATTCTTGCAGGAAGGTTATGTATGATGTCAGGAGTTTTCTTACTGTGATTATTGATTTTAGTTCAAATTTCAAACAATAGATGTCGTTGACAGCGATTGGCGCTGAGCCGAGGCCAAAACTGACATCACTCAGCATTGATGCACCGCCCCCTGAATACTAGGTATGCGCGCAGAAATATTTGTTTTTTTCAGCGTTTGTACGGTCCCTCGAACTTTAACACCAATAGTAGATAAAAGTTTTCTTCAACTTATTTGATCTCGCGAAAACTAGGCAGCGCGCAGGCCTAGTATTCAGAGGACAGTGCATCAATGCTCAGTGACGTCAGTTTCGGCCTCGACTGATCGCCAATCTCTGTCAGCGCCATCTATTGTTTGAGATTCGAACTAAAATCAAGAATCACAGTAAAAATTTTCTGACATCATACATAACCATCCTACAATAATTTTTTTTAACATCTGTCACCGTTTTCAAGTTATTGAAATTTAAAATCCATCAGTCATTTTTGGGAGACCCGATATATGATCATATAATAAAATCTCTAATTATCATTAAAATACAGATTTAAATGCTTCAGAACACAAAAAAGGCTTATAAAAGACTTTTAATATAATGATCAACATGTTTCTAACGCACAAACGGCACCATTATCAAGATCTAGATAGATGATAAACAAACTATTCTCGCAAAAATATTTGAAAATAAACTTGAAAAACATAAGTTACGAGATGATACGTGTAATACAAAAAATGTGCTAAATATAGTCAACTGTAAACGTGAAACTTGATTATTTTCTTATTGCTTTTTAAAATTGAACAAGACCTCGTGCAAGATGTTAGGTAATTGAAAAGAAAAAGAAATTCATTGCAAATGTTCTCGTTACGCATATAGATTTCTATTGATTCACGGATAATAGATGGGAAATAAAGTCTTGAAATTATTTTACTACTCTTAAAATATTTATTTTTTTAAGAGTCTAACCTATGTAATCTTGACAAAACTGTAGTTCTTCTGTCATATTTGATATCTACTATATGCTCTTTTAATCTTTTATTAAATTTTCTAGTTGTGATTTCTATATTATATTCCACTGTTCTATCTTCTTTGGTGAATGGGATTTCATAAACACCTGATACACTCTAAAAAATCTGTGACTTGAACAAATTTTTCCGTTGCCTTTTTTCGTTAAAAAACGAAAATTTCCACTTTGATTTGCTTTTTTTCCCGCAAAATACTGAAAACTCACCAATCTAATATGAAATATACCTGAAATTCTCCTATCTAAATCTGCAATTTCTTCAAACTACAGGAGTGTACAGACAACTGTGCTGCGTGATGCATTTCCGTATTACAAATGGAATTTTTACGTATGTTTTTTTTTCCTTCAAAACACGGAAAATTAAAGAAACGAGGGTCAAATTTTCCTGAAATTCCCCAGTCACAAAGCAGAAATTTCTTCAAATAACAGAAAAATTTCTTCCAATCACAGGGGTGTTCCGGTAACTTGCTATCTCTGTTTTTTACGGTCTTTTACGAAATTTATTTTGAGAGTGTAGATGATATGGTTCTAGTGGGTAAATTTTCTTGCACACTATACTTTTTAATTTTATAGATGGTTCTGCGATAAGGCATATATTGTATTTGTTAAGTTTATATTTCAATCTTCAAGTTTATATTAAATTTCACGTTTACAGTTGACCTTTTTAAGCACCTACTTTTATTACACATAGGATATCGTGACTTACGTTTCTCAGGTTTATTTTCAAATATTTTTGGAGAATAGTTGTTTTTTCATGTAGATCTTGATAATGGCGCCGTTTATACGTAAGAAACATGTCGATTAATATATTAAAATGTTTTTATAAGCCTTTTGTGTTCTACTTTTATAACTTAAGCATTTAAATCTGTATTTTAATTTATAATATATATTTTTTTAATTTCACAATGGTTTTCGACTATTTTTGCCAAACATTTCAGGGAATCCAAAATTTGAATTGAGTAATTCTAACTTATTAGCATCATTTGTGCATATATGAGTGGACTTCGGGATTGTTTTTTTTATTCCGAAAGTAAACGTTTTATTTTGTATAATAACGAACCACCAGTCATTAAATAAAACAAAAATTACTATGTAGAAATTAAGGTATGAATTCAGAATTTCTACATAAAAAGAAATGCACGCATATATGCACTAATGATGCAAATGTGTTCCAAAAATGAATGTTTCAGACAAAAAGCTTCTGTATATTTATATTTAACCCAATTGCTGCCAACCACGAGTATACTCGTGGTTGTCAACATTCAGAATAAATGTGTATATGATAAAAAAAAACTGCTCAGCCACCACTATTTTAATATGTTAAAAAATATGTTATTTAATGACAAAAACTTTGCTATTAAAGTTAAAAAAAATTTATCCTTCACAATTCTTGGTGGGAAACAAATTTCAGTAAAAATTTCGAAGACTCGCCCACATAGTTTTGGTAGTTAATCGATTAATTTACTTTAAATTGTATCTATCACAAAATGTATCTTTTAAAAATGAGGTTTTGTGAAATTAATTCTAATGACGATCATTATATGCTAATAAAATCAACTTTACATTATGTTTTCTTAACTTTATTTTTATCTTTTTTAAAGCAAAGTACTAGCAGACGTAAGAAATATAACATTTATTTCTGAATAAAATAAAACAGAATCTATTTGAAAAACAAAGATATGCTGCACATAAATGTCGTACTAAGAATTATTTTACGGAAAACTGAAAGTTTAAATAAGATTTTAATTTTCCTTTTTAACACTTTCCAACCTAGTTGAAAAGTGGTTATGACTTCGGTTTGTCTGGCCGTCTGCCGTCTGGCCGTGCTCTAACTCCCGTAAATATGCTCGGATTGCCTTGCAATTTTTATATGTTATTGTCGATATCTATAGCACGTTCCCTACTTTACTTAAATTGAAGTGTGTAAAACGTATAGTTTTTTTACAGGGACACTCAAAAGAATTCCGTTACATTACGGTCTATGGGGAAAAATCATTTGCGGTTTATTTTAATGATGTTACACAATTGCAAACACATTGTAATTGATATATATCACTAAGGTGTATTACAAGAAGCTTAATATGGAATAGGGCGTGCATAGCACTTATAGTTAATTTACAGGGACAGTCAAAACAATTCCGTTACATTACGTCTATGGAGAAAAATCGTCTGCGGTTTATTTAAATAATGTTTCACTATTTTAAACGCAGAGAAATTTATATGTATCACTAAGGTGCATTACAAGAGGCTTACTACAGAATATTGTGTGTATAGTAGTAATCGTTCATTTACAGGGACACACAAAAAAATTCTCTACTGTCTGTTAACAATAATTCCTGGAAGTGCGTTTTAAGTTACTGAACGCGATTTTAAATTTAACTCACATTTTGTTTATTACATGGTGTGTATAAATTCTGTAGATCATATACAGGGAAGCACAAAAGTTCGCCAACACATTTCCGTTTATTGCCAGAAACTCCTGAAGGAGAATTTTAAACTGTGCTATACACTCTAAAAAAATTCCGTGAAAATACAAGAGATTCTCCGTAAAATTTTACGAAGAAGTTTCATTTTTCCAAAATTACAGTACAATTTCCGTAAATGACATTAGTTCCGTGAAAGAGACTTCACATCCGTAAATATGCAGAAAGTTTTCCGTAAATTTAATGGATTTTTTCCGTATTTCTTTCAAAACAGTACAATGTCCGTATTTCTTGCAAAACAGTGCAATTTCCGTAAATGATGTTTAAAGATTGAGTAAAGAAATCGCTTTTTTTGAAAAGCAAATTAAAATTGTTATATTTACTAGAGTTCTTCTAGGATACAGGCCTGGCCCGGCTCGACCCGCTGGCTCATTCTAAAAGAGGCCGTGTCAATTGATTGTGAAAAGAATAGTAATATTTATATTTTTTATTGAAATATTTAGAAATTTATTTTATTTTTATAAATTACAAAAAAAAAATCTACTTATTTTTTAAATTTACTTATTTTTTCTTGATAGTACTTCAAATTAAAAAAAATTTTCACTTTTTTTTATTATTTATTTTTTATTTATCTTTTTTAAAGTGAGGCAATATTGTGTTATTTAAAGGTTTCATAACATAATATCTCTGCAAATTACAGCTATGCAAATTGGTATTAAACTAAACTGTTTTGGCTTACAAATTTATAAATTACGCTAAAATTTATTGTTTTATAAATTATAATTTTCAAATTTTACAATTTTTTCTTTAAATTTATAAACTTAGTTTATGTTTTTTCTTTACTTTTATAAAAATCAAGTTTTTAATTTTATAACGTTTTTAATTTATTTCGTTAGTTCATATTTTTATAAATTAAACTAATTTAATTTAAATTAAATCAGTTAGTCCATATTTAAACTTACCTATCCCAAAGTCATTATTATTATTATTATTTTAATATTTTTAAAATGTAATGTTAAAAATATAACGTTTAACAGAACCTTACGCAAAAGCTCTCAGCATAGCTGAAGTATAATAGTTTAATTTATTACAAAATCGTTTATTTGGGTAAGTTTTTTTAAATAAGAGATTAAAAAAATATATTTCAATAGCATGTAATAAACAAGTCTGATTAAGATAATTGATGTTTTTATTGGAATTGATAAATAGATAATCAGGCAAATAATTTAAAAAAAAGTATATGTTCGAAAAAAGAAAATGTTGGTACCACTGTTGAATTCAGGGGGTGGCCCGGAGGGGATATTATCCCCAGGAAAATTAAAATATCCCCCCCAGAAGATTTGAGATTTTATACTTTTAATAATCAAAAAGTGCTATTCCCCCCCCCCCCCCCGCGCCAGAGCAGAAATCCCTCCCGGAGAAAAATGTCTGAATTCAACACTAGTTAGTACTGTTTCAAAAAGAAGCAATTATTACTCTTAATACAATTTTTTTATGCATATAATACATAATAAATTAAAATTTATCTGTTATAAGGCACTAAATAATACAATAAATTATTGAAAATTATGAAAAGAAAATATTAAACACATTGGAAAAATCTATCTACAAATGAAATCTCAAGTTTTTTCATCATAAAAAGCGATTCAAATAAGTTACAGCATTTGAGCGAAAACCTCAACCGGTCATAGCGTCGGGGTCTAGGTCATCGGGTTAGTATACCGGACATTGTGGGTTCGATTCCGATCGGGGGTAGGGTTGGGTAAATTCTATAAACTCACTCTGAAATGAAAAAAAAAGATTCCGAAATGTATCTGTCCCTTATAAGGTTCTCTTCGCGAAGTACCTTATTTTTCTTATTTGGTTGTATAAATTTTATTTTAACGACATAAAAATTCCTATAAAATACGGAAGATATCTGTTAAATAACGGAAATTTAAAAACGGATATTTCAGAATTCACGGAAAATTTCCTGGAATTTACGGAATTTTTTTTCCGTTAAAATACGGAAATAGTACTGGCGTCTCGATTGCCAGTACAACTTCCGTTTTTTTCAGGAATTTTTTTTTACAGTGTACGCGTTTCTTAACTGAACTAAAATTTAGCATCCTATGTATATACACAAATCTATAGATCATATACAGGGCTCAATAAAAGTATTCGGATATTTTTCCGAATATTCTATACGTTGGAATTTCCTGAAATTATGTTTTTAAATATGTTATGCGTTTTCCAAATTGTTTACTTAGATGTTATCTTTCAACTTATTAAACGGTATGATTTGTAAAATTATTTTGGAAGCGCTAGAAAGTGTTACATAATCTATGCTTGACGCATGATTTTTCATTTTTGTTTAATTCTTTGATTGCTCCAATCAAGGTTATGAAAATCTCAACTAATTTCTTTAAAAACAAAAGTGGTGACGGTGGAATACATTGTACCATTTTTTTTTCAACTAGCAATTGTTATAAAGGATAATACATTTTTAATCTTGTACAAAACTTTTTGTTTCAGCAGATTTTTTTCTAACATATCGCTGAACTTTATGTGTTCTTAAAAAAAACTGTCTAGAAAGTAATAAAATTGCGGATTACAAAAAATAAATATTGCGTAAAATGTATCTCAGTTTAACATCATTAAATATATTCGAAAAAGAATAGCACTAGCCAATATTTAAACATAGCTAACCGAATTCTATCAATTTTTATATTTTGTATAACACAGTGGCGTCATATTATTAATAGTTATGAAATATTATAGGTACACTCTCAAAAATGAATACTCAGATTTCAAGAAATTTTCTCCGGTTTTGACGAAACGGTTTCTTGGGAAATGCTCCGAGTAAATATTTCGTCAAATCGAGTAAATTTGCATCCTCAAAATTACGAAGAAAGTGGTTTCGTCAAATTGATTCTTTGAAAGTTCCATCTATCGGAGCTTTTAGAAGCTTTTTTAATTGACTTTGGGAAAAATAAGATCGTCCTTCTGTGGGGTTCGAACACGCAACTTCTAGCTTGACAGCCCAGCGTCTTACCCCTCAGCTAGCGGGACTTCGGAATTAATTGATTTTAAAAGTATTTACGAGATGTTGATGTGTGTTTATATTTTTAGAACGCATATTGTATTTTTACCGGTGTTGTTATAACTTCTGCATGTTTTATTTAATAAGGCTAGATTATTATTATGGTTTTTCTATGGTTAATAAATAATTAGAAAATGGCTTGATTAATATAATTTATTAGAGAAATTTCCTTTGTTCAATGAATATGCTCTAGTTAATTTGTTGATCGGAAATAATTAATTTTGAAGTGCATATTTTGGAGGCGAGTTCATCAATTTCAGCGGATTAGATTATTGTTTATAGAGGGGAAAGGTCAGTTATACATATTTTAAATTTGATTGTTATATGAATACATTTCTTAAATAAAAAAAAGCACCTAAAATTGTGATTTTTTTTTTTTTTTTTTTTAACCATTGGGAAAATGTTGATGTTTGCGGTCGAAAATGGACCAAATGATGTTCGCATTTTACTATTTTAACCGTTTTTAACGAAATTCTGTAACTTTAGATGAATTTTCTAAGCGTTTTTAACGAAATTCTGTAACTTCAGAAAAATTTATCTTTGAATAGGCAATAGAAATGCATAAAATCTTTACAAAAAGGATAGACGCAAATTATCAGATATAAAAAATAAAGTAGAAATTTGGTACATTCGTGTTATAGCGGCCCCCAAGGATGAAATATTTTTGTTTCTGTTTTCATTAATATATCGTAAATTTAATACTTTCGTGTAATTTTTTTTTTTTTTTTTTTTTTTTTTGAACGATTTTGTAACAAAAATAATCTGGCCGGGAATGCGGAAACATTTTTGTAAAATATTTGAGATTTTCCATTGCTTTAAAAATCATTTAATTTTGAGACGAAATGATTATCAAAAATGACGAAATATAGCTTAAGAATTGCGGAATCGTCAACAGTGAGAGTTTTATTTTTGACAGCGAGGAAACAGTTTCGTCAAGATATTTGAGGATTCGCGTTTCGTCAAAAACCACGTGACTCTGTGACGAAATGAGCCCCACCAACGGCTGAGAGGTTCTGCTCTCGAAGCTGGTAGACGGGAGGTGCTGGGTTCAATCCCAATCGCGCCCGTCGGCCTAATCGTTCGGAGTTTGCGTGGTTTTCTTCGAGCCGTGGATTTATCCATGCGTAAATACGAGTTAGGTTCCCTTATAAAGACCCCCACGACGGGCACTCCCCCCGGGCCTATATCCCAAGTGTAGATAATTGGCCGTCAATAATCAACCCAACCCAACCCTGTGACGAAATGATTGTCAAAAATAAGGAAATGAGGCCTGAGGATTGCGGAATCGTCAAAATTGAGTGTTTTATTTTTGAGAGTGTAGTAGTATCTAAAATAAGTATCATATAAGATTTTCAGATGTCAGGATAAAATAAAAAATTGCTTTCTAAATTACATTTCAAATCAATTTGTAGATTATTAAATATATATATATGTATATATATATATTAATTATAGGTTGGAATCAGCCATAATAGTTTCCCCCAGACTTTTATTTGTTTTTCATGAATAAAATTATGATCGTTCAGTTCAATTTATAATCCTAAATGCATGGCTCATTGAGCTGCCACATAAACTGATGCTAAAAATAAACACTCCTGGAGGCGAATGTAACAAATCTTGGTATATATTTATTTAGTTCTAATCCAACTTAAAAGAAAAGGAGGAGATTCTGCATTCGACGCGTATATATATATATATATATATATATATATATATATATATATATATAAATTTGTTCAAACTGTAGAAAAGACAAATAAATAAACATATTTAAAATATTTCATTTTCAATGATTTTAATCAAATAACGTAGCGCTATCTATTTAACGAGAAAATTGCTATCCGGCTATTTTCCTCTTGTTTCTAGGATTGTTGATTAATACAGGGTGAGCGTACAATTTCTGTCAATTAGGTAGCTTTCATTATAAAAAGCATTTGCAAAAAGAAGTGAGGGGAGGGAGTTAAAAAATTGATATTATTAAAAATCGAATTTTCATTTTCTAGCTTTCGGTTATATTGGGATAGTTTGGTAATTTTATTTATATATATTCATATGGGTAATTTTTACCTTTATATTATTTTATTCTTCTTTTACACATTTTTGAAGAAAATATCTTATTTATGCTTGAAAATACTTCCACAATAGATAATGCGTACGCATCACATTGTTAATTCGAACATTATATTTTCATGGTTCTATTACTCTTCATAAATAGAGCAAGAGAGTATAATTTAAACTTGTAGGCACTTACATAAACGTCATTTAATACCTTGTGATATTTATGATCTTATTTACTACATACTTGAATCTTGAATTTAGCTATACATTCATAAAACTGAGCTCAAATGACTTAACCTGGTGTTAGACTAATATGTGTCATTGCTCTAACCATTCTTAATTTCTGCCACACGAAGGACTTCCAACAGATTATTAGTTAAATGTTCAGATTAAAGTCGCTTTTGCAACTTTATATATTTTCATAATATTTTCTAGAATATTTGCGATTGTGCCTTTTATTTAAATAATTAAAATATAACAAAATATCAATGTTGCTTTTCAAAAAAGCATGTTAAATATAGCTTACTTTTATTGTTTTATAAGATGAATCAAATTAAAATTTACAATTTTGTGTCAATAAAAAATTTATAATCTGCGCTGATAATAAGATTATAATGACATTTTTTAGCCTTGTGTGAGAATTATAGAAGAATAAAAGAAATGGAATGAAAAAAAAATCTTTACATATTTTATTTAACATATTCTATACATTATATATATAAAAATATATATAACTAATTTTTTATAGTTAAAAATTGCGTTATTTGTTTATAAAATAGGAAGAGAAAAAGAATTTGAAACTGAAAAAATTGGTAAAAAAAGTACAAAAACTATAAAATACTTTAATTATAAGCATACGCCTTGAAAATATTAGACAAAACAAAAAGGATTAAACATGTAATTAAGGGGAGCTCTAAAATAACAAGGCATGTGAAATGGAGTTTTCAGTTACAAAGCTTTTAAATTTACTTTCAACACTTAAATATAGAATATAACTTCTTTGCATAGGTTCCTATTAAGATGATTTTTGTAGCACCTTTTCTTTGCTTATGATCATAAAATCTATATTTCCTTTTATGCTGAATAATACAATACATAAATCTGAAAATTGAGAATCAAGGTAACTCCACTTGTAATGTTATTGCAGAGGGCCTCTCAATTATAAATAATAAAAACAAATTGTTTTATCGAATAAAACTTTAATGCTATTAGTAGTTTATTTGCTGTGAAAAAAATATTTGTGTCGTATTATTTTTGTTGCCGATCAATAGTTTAATATTCATTAATTATTTGTAGAAATGGTTGAAGAGTAATATAAAAACTTACTAAATACTCTAAATGTGACATTTTTTTAATTAATATTTAGATTTTAAAATGAAGTTACAACAAAAACTTCAAAATTTATATATTTTTACATTTTATATTAATATTTAAATAAAATATTTTTTTTTAAATCTGAAAATATAAAATGTTCCACGATACCTTCATATATGTTTGCTGGGTTCTCCAAATATCATATCGGGTAATCCATTATTTTTTATAGCTATTTTTCTATCTGTAATTTAAAAAATAATAATTGTTTGTGCGTGTGTGTGTCTGTCTGTGTGTCTGTGTGCTATGTTCTGAAAAGATCGCTGTGCATACAAGTACAAGATTTGGCAGGAAAGTATCTATGCGTCTCAAGTTATAGATCCGAGATACAATTCTTTATATCTAGACGGTACGTTAAAGTAACATTATAATTATATTGTTATAAAAAATATTTGACTTCAAATTGATATTTATTCCTTATTTTCAAAGTTGTGAAATATTTTCAGCTGTATTGACTCGACGGTACTCTAAACCACCTATTTCGTTTAATATTTCTAATGAACGAAATGTATTTAAATTTCATATTATTATTATAAAATTCTTCTAATAAGCTTCTATAACATAAAAGACAAACAAAAGCGTTGAAGAGATAATTTTTAATATAATGGATTAAATTATAATCAGCTTTCTGTTTATCAAAATTAAAAATATAATTTAAAATATGTGCTACTTAAAACAATATACACAGTGTTGCAAAGTGTGAAATTTTGTTTATTCAAAATTTTGACCGCAATTTCAGAAAAGTAATATTCGCATTATTTAATCGAAAACATTCAGTGATTAAATTAAAAGAAAAGAAAAAGTGGTAGGTATTTTGAAGAAAAATTCTCTAATATGGCAACAATGAATATATTTATCCATTAAAAAAAGAAGAAATCGGATAAAAAATCCACATATCATATAATATACTGTAAATTAATGTTTCTACTCATCGATTTTTATTAAAATCGTTAATTTTTAATTTAAATATAAGAAAAATGTATAATTGATTATGTCGCGTTTAATTTGTTCATTTTGAAAGCAGAATAAAAGAGCCGGAATCAATTACTATTCATTTGAAGAATAACTTTTTTGGTTTCTAAATTTTATGTTTATCAAATTAAATGTATCGTGTGAAATTAGCTTATATAATTTCATATAATTCTTCATAAAAGATAAAAATTAAATCTATAAAAATCTCTACAGACCATTTCAAATATGAACATGTTTGATTCTTCAGTTTTCTACTTATGTCGAACACAAGAAACCAGCTGGGTATCGAAATATAGCATTGAGTTTTTTCCGTTGCCAAAAACTGTATTTATTTAGTTCTTCGCAGGTAAATTAGAAGTTAATCATAATTTGTAAATATAATAATGATCCAGTATTGAAAAAAAAATCTCTTGAGTATTGCACAAAATGTGCACTACTGTGTAATAAAAATGCAATCAGTCAAAAAGGTGAAATAGTATGCTGTTTTCAATAACACTAGTTAATGGTTCTTTTTTTTAATTGTGAATAAAATGTTATCTACATATTTTAAATATTAAGGGAAAATATAATTGGCAATGCATCGTTTAATTTAATCATTTTGGAATTATAAAAACACAATCCCAATCATTAGTTCTATCGAAGTGCCCTTTTTCTTTATATTTGTAGATTTTATGCCTCGCAAGAAAAATATTTTATCAGTTTGAAATAATTTTGGAACGACAGAAAAACGTAACATTGTTTAATTCTCTTGAGGTTTTTGTAACATAAAGCTATTTAATTATCTTTTTCCTCTAGTGTTATATTACTTAAATGAAACAGAATATATAACATTGAATGCATTTCATTAAAGAAAAAAATATTTATTAAAACATTCATTTAAGAAAATTAGAAGTTATATACTTTTTCCAGCATAAACATAGCATGCATGCATTCATCAATTTGTAATTATTTAAAACAAAACTGTAAATCTGGTCTCTTACCCTTACAAAAAATAATCACATTTTACAGTATGTTAAAAGCACTATATTAGTATATTGTATAATATATATGGTACAAATATATAATACATAAAGAAGATGTTAGTTTCTCTCTCTTTTTGTAGATGTAGACCGTCTAGCTCTATCACGGAAAAGGCCATAACTATTATATTTTGCGCAAAGATAGTCCAAAAGGTTACGCTAAGAAGACTGTTTTTTATTCAGTTATAGATGTTGAAAAAATTTATTTTTCTCTGGATGTTATCTCTCACATACGTGTTTACGAAATATCCGATTATGTTTACGTCAAGATTTCAAACTTTACTACATTAGATAAAACACAGGATCGTTGAACAATATGGATACAGTAGAGTCCCAATTTTCCAAGTTTCAGATTTAAAATTTTGAATCCAACAATAGCTGAAATCAGACCGGTAAACGCCGTCTAAATCTGAAAAAAATTTTCTTCCCCTTAAGTGGGTCGGTGTGCTGTTAATCAGGTGGCCTCTCTCAGTGATGCATGGGGTAAGGTGTTGGCATTTATGGACAGTACAGAAAGAAAAACAAGGTTTTTTTCAGTAAATGGAGCAATGATGACAATGATAAACAGAAGGGCATAACACCTGTCGAAATTTAAATAAAGGGGTTAAAGCCAGGGGTGCAAAAATCTAGGCGCCAATGGGTCGATTCCCACCACTAAATTTTTAGTATTCTTCGCCTAATAAGAATACTGATAAAATTTACGCGAAGTATACTAATAAAATTTGACGAAGAATACTAATAAAATTTAGTGGTGGGAATCAGCCCATTGGCGCCTAGATTTTTGCACCCCTGGTTAAAGCAGTAAGATATTTTCCACTACTTAACTAACGGTAAAGGGAGAGGGAAAAAGCGAGAATTTTTACATATTTTGGGGGTGGGATTCTTAAGTCTTTCGGTTTTTGAAAGCTTGGGATTTAAAAAGTTAACCGAGTTACCAAAACAAATTATGGCTAATTTATCTAGAGGGTCCAGAAACGGAGTAATGTGGAGGAAAATTGGAAATTTAATGGTGAAAAGGACATTGGTGTTGAATCTTTGTTGCGTTTGACAATAATACTTCCGGTTTCTAAATGTTTTCTTGAAGATATTGCTGATGAACGCAGTTGAGCAGCAAGATATTCCAGAAAACATCCTTGCAAACATGATTGAAAACTGCGAACAAAAGAACACAGAACAGTGATGATGAAAACGGTGTCTATCAGAAGAAAATGACGCATTCCCAATGTCTGAAATCTATTGAAAAAACTATTGAATACATTTTCAGCAGCAAGAAGAGTCTACTTCCACAATTCTCATGTGACTAATACAATTGCAACTTACAAAGAAACGCTTATCATCCAACAAACCAAAAACTATCAAGGACTTCTGCAAATGATCAGTTTCATTTCACATTTTTATAAAAGACATTAACACATATGTTTATGAAAAAATTAGGGGGCCAAATTAAGTTACTTGAAAAACAAATTTTCTTTTTGTGTATCGTGTGTGTGTGTGGGGGAGGGGGGTATCATGTGAAAGGTCACGTAATATCGAACTCAAAGATACATTTATTTTAATTTTAAGTACTTTATTTTCAGAGATATTGTTTCAAATACACTGCAAAAATATGTCCCCCCCCCCTTCCTTTTTAGTGTAGGGGGTAAATAGTAATTAATAAATTCAATATACGGAACCCTTGGAGCGCGAGTTAAAGGCAATAGATTTATTTTATTAACTTGTATTAGAAAAAAACGATATTTAGTCATCTGTAACAACAAATTGTGTGCAAATTTATATTTCGTAACCTTAGTTATTAATAATTTATGGAAATCTGATTTATCAGAATATATAAAAGCACTGGAAGAATACGTCTATCTTTGTATCCATTACGTTAAGAATTACTTGTAAAACCCATCGTAGAAAAAGGGGAAAAATTAGGGTTCCATACTTAAAAAGTAAAAATGGAACCGTTGTAAGAGCACTCTTGTGTATGTCTGTCCGTCTGTCCGTCTGTCAGAGTACTGTAACTCGTAAACAATGGGATATGGAAAGTTCAAACTTAGGAAAGTTATAAAACCTATCGACCTACTACATATTTTCAGATTTTTCACCCTTCACAAACATGTTTAGGAAAAATTTAGGGGGGCAATTAAATTACATAAAAAAACAAATTTTCTTTTTGTGTATCGTGTGAAGAGCTATCATGTGAAAGATCTCGTAATATCGAAATCAAAAATACATTTATTTTAATTTTGGTAATTATATTTTTAGAGATATCGTCGAAAATACAGTGCAATAATATGCCCGCCCCCCCCCCCCCCGTTCTATTTTCGAATCTACTGAAACTAAATTATGAAAAAATGAGGGGTTGTAGGAGATTAATTAAATCTTGCAGGAAAACTATCGCAATGTTCCTAGGTGACATGGTTTTTGAGGAAAAAAAACCGAATTTTTCCATTACGCACAAACTTTGTTTTTCAGGGGTCAGCGGGAGAGTTGACGGGTGCTCGAGGTGTCTATCGACGGAGAATCATTTAGGGATATTTGGTAATGATTTTCGAAAAAAATTGTCGATAATTAGCCGAGATCGTAATAAAATTACTTGAAAAAGAACTTTCTTTTTATATATCGTATAGGGTATCATTCGATAAATCTCGTAACATCGAACCAAAAATATATTTGTTTTAATTTTAGGTATTGTATTTTCAGAGATATCGTCGAAAGTATACCGGATAATATATCCCCCCCCCCCCTGTTTCAGAATCTACTGAAATTAAAATTATAAAAAAAATAGTGGTAGTAGGAATTTATTAATTAATTAATTTGATTACGCAACCCTTTGAGCGTGACTTATATTCGCAGTTGACCGATTTATATTTGTTTTCCTGTGGCTTTTTGGCCTCGTTTTTGTAGGACTTTCCATATTTTACTCATTTCTTCATTTCGTCATTTCTTAGTTCAGATATTTAATTCATTTACTCTTTTTTTATTGATGTAATCGCTTTACCTAAATCGTCTCTTTTATAGTCCCAAGAATTCCAAGTGAAAGTAGTCTATTGTATTCGACCAACTGGGAATTTCCTGCTTTTTTTTCCTACAGTACCTACCCTCTACAGTAATTACTATATCTACAGCTCTTCTTTTTCCTCATGTCTCCACGTATTTGCAAGTCTCCCTACTTATAGACGAAGCGTGAAGTTGTCATCGACTGGGAATCCCCTTAACTATGCCTACGCTGTTCAAATACTGGTATTATTTTCCATAACTCTGAAAGGCCGAGCTTGATCCCCTGGGATGTGTAATGCATGTTTTGTTAAAAGAAAAAGAAAAAACTAGAGGTTTCCATTTTCAATTTTTCTTTACTTTCTTGCATCCTCTGTTTTGGACCCATTGAGGGAACGCTTCAGCAAAATTAAGTTGTTCCTTCCGAAATCGCGAAATCTTATAGACTATGTAACCTATGTAAATAAGTAATCATTTGTTTATATTTATCGTTATATATTATCTCAAGAAACCCGAATAACAACGGTTAGAAGCATTCTAGTAGTAAATACTCTTAACTCAAAGTTAAAGAAGAAAACATTTTAATCAAAATTACACGATTTTAGGATTAAACTCTGGTGAAGTAAAAATTCAATGTCTTTCGAATATGAATAATACACGAAAACAGTACTCTGATAATATAAATACAGTTTTTAATGCATTTATAAGGATCCATTATTTATCAAGAAGCTATTTTATTATTGGTTGTGTTTAGGTTCTTCGGTCAAAAGATCACACACATCAAATGCTCAAAATCGTGTCCTTTTGGAATAAAAACATGGTTTTAGGTCAAGAGTTGCGTCGGTCAGTGTGACCGTTTTTTCAAGCTAAATGCAGGCTAGATTTGGACTGACAACAGGCTAAAAATTAATTCGATGATACCCCCATCTATTGACGGTTAATATAATTAAAAAGGGAAAAATCCTATTTTTGGATATAAAATCGATATATGATCTTCAAGTTCACTTTAACACGGCCCCAATCAAAAATGATTTGAGTATTATTTGTTGTCCATGTACAGGACTTCACAAAAGTTATCGGATCCATCGCTTTCGATGTGCGATAATTGTTAGAAGAACTACATTTTAATTGACATGACATGCCCTGCTTTCAACATTGCGAAAATTATATACATTGTTGATATACATTATTATAAGTTTTTATGAAAATATCGCGTTCTTAGACATTTATTATTCATCTACAGGGAAACGTAAAAATATAAATAGCATAACTGCAATTGTTTGATGTGCGTGTCCCCGATACTATACTATTTCTTCGATAATTGAGATTCTGATATATGCGGTGCCAATAATATTTTTAAAATAAAACAATGCATGTTAGATTTAATTTTGTTTTACAGGGCTGCACAAAATAATTCAAATATACTTTCGTCTACGAATTGCGAATGATAACTACTGAAAGGGCGCTTTCAATTGCGTCATTCATTTTCATGCTTAACTAAATTTTCGTATATCAAGGAATGTTTATACATTCTATATATATGCATGGCTAGAAAAAAAAATTGTTCGAAGGCGCTGACGTATAAGAAGATAGTTGATGAGAGTACTTTTTAATCTGCTTCCCGATTTTTATGTGAATAAAATTTTAGTAAAGTATCTTGTTCGAAATCCTGGACTCCATAAAGGTGTTAAATTTCTACATCTAATCTCAAATTCAATTCTTATCCCACCCACTCCGAGGGCGTAGGGCGCCACATTTAATTTTCATAGTTTTCCAGGCTTCAACCTGAAATACACTCCCTCGCTCCTTTGCACATGTTCCCGCATCTCCTCACAATAGCGTCATTTTTATGGCCTTTCAATTTATACAATCAGCCTTGCACAGTATATCTCCCTCGGGTGCAGCTGCACTCGCTTTTTGCTGGACACTTATCTCTTCATGGGCTGGTCTCACATGGTTCTCCCGAAATTCACCCATTTTACTCTATCTAGTATTATCTTCATTATCTCTATTCATTTTTTTTTTATTCTCATAATTCTCTTTGCCGGAGAGAGTATCCCACATAACCTTTATCGCTAACGTAAATAAAGTTCTTAACTCAGAAATATAAGAAGAAAAAATATATATATATATTCCAAGAAGAATAAATCAATCACAAAGTGAAAGCTCAAACTCATAACTCGAAGACAAGAACAACCCGAGATATATAAAATCGACCAACAGTCAACACACAAAAACAAGAAACTCACAACAAATAAAAATGATAACCCCATCAAATCAATCAGACAAAGGACCGCCACTCCAACAATTATATGATATAGAAACAGGTAAAAGAAAAAACCTTAACGTTCACGAAATCCTCGCACAAGCAATCGGCCACTACAGAAGACACAAAGGAAGAAACAATGAAGGAGCAGACAAATACCTACAGTGGCTGCAAGTAGAAATAACAAAAAACATCGCATACATCAAAAGAAATGCATCACAAACACAAGATTCAACCCAACAAACAAAAATAACAAACACACTGGAAATATTCAAAGATGTAGATCAAGACTTCATTGCCTACCTGCATAGGGACACCAACCGACAAAACGTGAAAGATTTCCTGGATACTAAGCCCACATTCAGAGCATCTTTTAGACAAATGTGCAAACACCTCAAACAACACTCACCAGCAGGCACTGAAGGAGCTAACACCTTGCAAGAAAGAATAGTAACTCATCTCAAAGATATGCACCAAATCAAAGAAGAACTAGAACAAATCAAGGAAGGTGAGGTCCAAACAGACAACATAGAAGAAGTGTCCAACCACAACACACATCACCAAATACAAGAAAACAACACGGCATCCCTAGAACACAGAATCCAATCCCTGGAAGAAGACACAGAACGACTACAAACCAACACACTGGAAAGAGAAAACAAACAGCAAGCAGACAGAAAACAACTGGAGGAAAGAATTGAACACCAACAAGCCACCATAAAAGAAAGAGAGGACAACATAGAAAAATTAACAGCAGAACACAAAAAAACCCTCGCAGATCTCTACTCCAAGATGGATCTCCTCACTCAAGACAATCAAAGACAAAAAGAAGAAATAAACCAACTGCATAAGCAGCAAGAAAAGCAACAAAACTGCCAGATCCCGAATGAAGACGAAATTGAGCGGATGACCAAAGAAGGAGTTCAACAACTCCTGATAAAAATAAAGAACCAACTCCCACACGTCGAGAACACCAGAATGCTGAAAGAAGCCATAATAAAACAAAACACCACAAACACAGAAAAAATATTTCAAAAAATAGCAGATCTGGAATCAAAAGTCTCAGCACTTATCAAGAAACACAAAACACCAGCAATAGAAACACCAGAAGATAACAGCACACACGACTCATACGCAGAAAAACTGAAACAATCAGAAACAGGCAGACCATCACAACCACAAACAAGATTAACAGCATCTTCAACAGCCAGGAGATACTCCAAAGGGGCAATTTTACTATCTAGAAAATCAAACACGTCTCTAACGATGTTCTCAATCAGAGAACAAATACACAAAGCCCTTAAAAAACACAAGAACGTCCCACCTATACATTGTACAATAGCAAGAAATAAAACAACATTAATAGTGAGATCAGAAACAGAAGAAAATGTCGACACCCTGTCGGATATAATACACCAATCAGAAGACATATCACGTCTGGTATCCCAAGAATTTGTAACAGAAAAAAGGAAAAAGCTGATAATACTAGGCATCCCGAAGTCGATCACACATGACGAAGTATTACAAGAAATCAACAAAAAGACAAACGAAGACATCGAACAACATTTACACATACATAAAGAAATATCAAAAGAAAATTCACGAACATACCAATTAGTAATAGACCTCCCAGAAGACCAAGCCTTGTTACTCCACAAAGTGGGTCGACTATCGCTCAGCCTCATAACATGCAAAATAAGGACATACTCCCCAATAATTCGTTGTCAAAACTGCCAAGTCTTCGGGCACTCCTCTACCAACTGTAAGAGAAAAACGGCTTGTGCATATTGCATGGCAGAACATGAATCTGAAAGATGTCCGAAGAAAAACCACCTGCGACAACACAGATGCTTAAATTGCACCTACACGCAAGATCAAGATGGATACCCCTACCCAAATAACCATAGCGCCAACTCAGCCGGATGCCAAGTCTTTCAGGACCTCTTCCATAATCGCCATCGTGCACAGAACCTAACAGCAGAGAGTTCGCGATGGTAACAACCCCAAACCCAACAACCACACCAACTAGCAATAGAACAACAACACCCAAATTCAAAATAGCACAAATAAACCTTCAAAGAACAAAATCAGGAACAGCAGACCTCATAAATCACTTAATAGAAGAGGATTACTCAATAGCCTGTCTCCAGGATTGCGCAGTCACCAATAGAAGACCGCACTGATTACCATTATCCCTGCCTTCATATGCCTCGCAATCCAACAACTGCCACACAATCATACTGGACAACAACCTACAACATATACGAACACAGCAACACCAAAATTCAGTATTCATTAACGTTACACTCCAAGATATAATTATAACAATCGGCAATCAATACTCCCCGCCGTCAGCAGATCTAAAGGAAGACCTTCAAGCCTGGACAAACAAGAGAGGCATGAGCAAACACCTGATACACCTGGGAGACTTCAATGCTCATAGCCAACTCTGGGGGTATCCATCGGACGACGACAGAGGACACCATCTCATCACACATATGAGCCAACACCACTTAATCTCGGCAAACGACCCACACAGCCCACCCACATTTCAGACAGAAAGATCACAAGGATGGCCGGACGTCTCTCTTTTCTCGTTCCCCGTATTCTCTAGATTAGAAGAGTGGACTGTGGAAAAAGACATGAATTACGGGGACCACCGCTTGATCACCATATATCTAAACATAACAACCCCAACTCTCCCGAGAAGAAGATACAGAACGAAGAACATATCGTTTAAAAAATTCAATCAACACTTAACCTCAAGACTAATAGAAAGAAACATTAACTTCCAGCAAATAAAAAGTAAAGAAAACTTCGATACACACTACAATGAATTAATACAAATCATACAAGAGACAAGTGAACACACTCTCAAGAAGAAAAGTAGCACACACAAACCCTCGATCAACTGGTGGTCTCCGGAGCTCCGAAAAACAAGAAACTACGTCCGGGCACTCCGAAGACAAACAAACTCTCCAACATCCACACAAGCCCACAAACAGAAATACAAACAGGAGCGAGCCAGATACAAGCTTCAAATCCAAAAAGCCAAACGAGAAGCATGGCTGAGATTCTGTCAGGCAACAACAGATCCCTATGGGAAAATGAAGAAAATTGCCTTCCAGGACTTTCACAAGAAAGAAACATATGCACTGGCACACTCAACAACAATCACACACACCAAGAAATCATTTTACAAGGACCTCACAGAACACATATATGGAAATTCACAGATTACAGACACCAGAACACCAACACCAGACAAGACGGCCCCTCCATTCACCGTAAACGAGTTAAAAACGGCAATATACAGCTTCAACAAAAACAAGGCCCCAGGAATAGACAACATAGACCATCCCATCACAAGTCAAATATTCAAACATCACCCACAACTACTACAAGACATTTACAACACACTCCTCAAGCTTAACTACTTCCCGACAGCATGGAAGCAGGGGGAACTAGTCTTCTTCTTGAAAAATGGAAAGCCTCCAACAGAAGCGGACTCGTATCGTCCGATTTCCCTGCTGCCAATCCTGGGCAAAATCTTTGAGAAGCTAATACTAAAGCGTATCCTACATGAACTACACAACACACCAAAACTAGCACCGTCCCAACATGGATTCGTCCCAGGAAAATCGACGGAAACGGCAATCCAAGAAGTGCTGTCCATCATAGATCTAAGCAAACAAGAAGACAACTACACATATCTCATCTCTCTAGACTTCCACCATGCCTTCGACAATCTACCTTGGGATGCAACAGTGGAGGAGCTCGAAACCTTAGAACTGAGCAGACCATACATAAACACGACAAGATCCTTCCTATCGATCAGATCTGCGTACACCAACTGGCTCTCTGGAGACCTTCACTGGTTCAAAAAGGGCTGTCCCCAGGGGTCGTGCTACGGCCCGTTTCTCTGGAGAATATTCATCAATAAGATCCTGATAATCCTCAGAGAAAAGGGATTCAAAGTGGTGGCGTACGCAGATGATATACTTCTAATCATAACAGGTCGCACCAGGAAGATCATAGAAGACAAAGGCAACGCAGCTCTCCAACTGATTCAAAACTGGGCGGATTGTCATTCCATTCAAATAACACACGAAAAATCAACAGTTCTGCAAATAAAGAATCGTAAATATCTCAAGCGTCCACCCACACTAAAAATTAATAACAGATCCATCAAACATAACCCCACACTAAAATATCTCGGCTTAGTTCTGGACAGCACACTTTCCTTCCTACCACATCTACATGCCAAGAGATCAGAAATCAACACAGCAGTCCAAAACCTCCTGAAGTTTGCAGCCTCACAACGCAGTATCTCAAAAGCAATACTAAAAATATGGAACAACACAATCTTAGAAAAGAAAATAACTTACGCTGCAGCAACATGGTTCCCCAAACTACAAAAATCCCACGGGCTGCGGCTCCTCTCAGCAATTCAGGCACAGTGTCTGCTTTTGATCTCCCGTGCATACAAGAAGACAGCAACCTCAGCTCTCTGCGTCCCCACGGGAACAATGCCACTCTCACTAAGAACAGAGAAAACAGCAGCCCAAGGAGCAATCCTTAGGCTAGGCATCCCCATGGTTGGAATACAACCAGATATGTATCAACCGAAATTTATACCAACAGAAATTATACCATACAAAACATATTTTGAATGGGCAGAGAATGCAGAGGAGCAGCCAAATTTGCAAGTA
This sequence comes from Maratus michaelseni, assembly GCA_963931845.1. Lineage (NCBI taxonomy): Eukaryota > Metazoa > Arthropoda > Arachnida > Araneae > Salticidae > Maratus > Maratus michaelseni. The sequence continues at coordinate 136,096,336 of OZ007595.1, forward strand.
TACACGGATGGATCGAAGACTGACGCTGGTGTAGGATACGCTTTCTGCATCTACAACAAAGAAGACACAATAACAGAACATCAAATACACCTGGACACCTCAAACTCCGTTTACCAAGCGGAGCTGCTCGCAATTTCCGACGCAATTTCCTGGCTGCAAACATCCACACACGACAAAGCAACAATAAATTCAGACAGCCTTTCCAGCTTAGTGGCACTTACAGACATGAATACAGAAAATTATCTAATAGGTCAAATAATAAAGAAACTGCAAAACACAACAAAAAAGATCCTCTTCAACTGGGTAAAAGGCCACTCAGGAATTGCGGGCAACGAACACGCTGACAGACTCGCCAAGGAAGCCACACAACCGGACACATCAATAAAACACATCTTCCACCCAGCACCTCCATCCTACCTCAGAGGACAACTAAAACACAAATACACATCTAAATGGCAAGACCAATGGACAGCGGAGCACAGGGGACGAAAAGCCTACAGCCTCTGTCCAAAAGTCACCGAGGACTTCCTGGTCCCACACCGAAACATCTACCTGTACATAACCAACCACGGCCCGTTCCCATCATATCTCTCTCTCTTCAATAAAGCCCCATCTCCATTCTGCACATGTGGAAAAAGAGGAGATGCCACCCACTACACACTCAACTGCCCGCTAACGTCAGCATATCACATAAGGAAACCGGCATTACTGAGGACCTCAGTTTGGTTCCACCACGTCCTCCATACACCAAATCTACAACAAAAAATAATAGACTGTGTCCATCTCCTAGAACACAATCAGCAACTCTTTCAAATGCCTCCAGCACACCTTCTAGGAAATGTCCTGCCCTCAGACGATGATGAAGAAGAATAACCCTCATCATTGACCACAAAAATAGCGGAAACACAGTAGTGTAAATAATTCCATTCCCTCAGTAAAAGCCTAATGGCCTATTGGCCTCATCTGTATTTTTTTTTTTTTTTTTAAATAAACTTGCCAAGCAGGGCTTGTAGAGCTTAAGCCGTATGGTAGGCCACCCTGCTTGGTTGAATCTGAATCTGAATCTGTTCGAATAATATAAAAAAATATCATATACTGGCTGTAGTAAAATATGTTGATACATTACTGACAATGGTTGTTATCTGCTTGAAAAGAGTTTTGTAATGCGTTTTTTAGCTAAATGAAATTGTAGTACAATATGTGGTATGGATAACAATATATAGATAATTTAATGCGGTTCTGAACTAAATAATTCGAATGTATTATCGTCTATGGGCAGTGATTTAACTTTGGTAAAAATGCATAGAGCTGCATAAAATTCATACGTGTTATTGAGATTCATTGTAACATGTTCCCGCTTTAAAGTGAAGTGCATTAACGAAGGGCACTGGACCCCACGCCTCCCCCCCGGCCCCCCTTTTACGGTGTTTTAACTAACTATGCCTCATTTCCATATCTCAACAACGGACAGTCCAATTTCAACGCGACTGATTTATACATTATAATTTACTGGGTAATGAATCACCGTAACATTAAAATAAATGGATGAGTAGCCTGAATCAGAATTTTTAAATAATAAACTAAGCGACATTTGAAATTCAGTTCCTAGTCGAACGAAATAAATCAATCTTTAAAAACGCATAGGGATCGGTCTAATTAGTCATTTAACGAAGGGCACTGGACCCACGCCTCCTCTCTGGCTCCCCTTTTACGGTGTTTTAACTAACTATGCCTCATTTCCATATCTCAACAACGGACAGTCCAATTTCAACGCGACTGATTTCACACATTATAATTCACTGAGTAATGAATTTCCGTAACATTAAAATAAATGTATGAGTAGCGTGCACCAGAATTTTAGAAACCGTTTTTAGCTAGCACTGGAATATTAAAAATAACCGCTATGACAAATTTCACGTTTCTAGTCCTTTCACTAAAAAAAAAAAAAAAAAAAAAAAAAAAAAGGAAAGAAAAGTTATTTAGAAACGCTTTTTAATCTCAATTTTTTTAAATAACTGTTCTATGTTGTGCATTTGCGTGTTAAAAGTAATAGTCATGTTGAATTTCAAGCTTCTATACCTAAAAACACGGCCGAAAATAGGGGGAACAAAGGAGGTATATGCCCCGGATGTAAGTGTAGAAGGGAGTGCGAAAAGAGGATTTGATTCGACTTTCGGTACAAAAAGTCAAATAACGAAATTTTGAGAAAAAAACTTGCAATCGGATAACTCAAAGTAAAAATGTATTTATTGATTTTATATATTTTTCTTTTTGTAGGGCTGTTTTTTTTTTTCATTATGTGATAACGTAGGGGCAAAATTCTTAATCAATACTTGATTACCGATTTCGTCCAAAATACTTACACGATTAATACACTGTCCCAATTAGGTTAGAATTGGTTCAGTATTTCGGACGTTATCGTGGTGACAAGTTTTAAATGTTTTTGTGCTTTTCTGTGTCCTTCTAAACGAACTATAACTATAACTTGATTAACGAATTCTTCCACGATACTCACAGATCAATTTACTGTCCTCATTAGCTTCAAACTGATTCAGTACTTCACGCTTTATGATAATGACACGATTTTCATTATACATATATAATATATAAACGAAATGATTGTGATAGGTCGATTTTTAAAGAAATGAACCTAAACATTTTAAGGTTAATATAGTTTCTAGCAATTATTCCAGATTTAAAATAAAAAATAAGATCAATGAATCGAAAATTTTTATTTATAAATTAATTTTGGAAAATGGTGAGTGGTCACCAAAAATCACACTTGCGACTGATGAACAAAATACTATAGTTATGGCCCTACCTAACGATTCAATAGAAATCGTAATTAAGAATGTTTTTAGAACGTTTTCCTTTCACCCTTTTGAATTTCGAATTTTTTAGAAAACGTTCTTAGAGATAATTTACACCTTATAAGTAACTACAATGCCAAATTTCAAGTTTCTAGATTCTTCAGTATCGCAAGAATCGCAATTTAATACGTTTTTTTCACTCTTGTCACTCCCCTCACCCCCCCCCGTGTAGTACCCCACCAACATAAAGTATAGCATATGTTGGAGGAGGAACTGTCACCATCACTTTTGAAATCGGTTCGGAAGTACCAGAGATTATCCCCTACAAACAAATAAACAAACGTTACTTCTTTATAATATTAATTTTATAGATTCACACAACATTTCAGCAAATTTCAGATCAACTTAAAAAAAACGCGTAACACATTTGAAAACGTATTGTCAGAAGTTCCTATCCATCATAGATAGTAATTTGAATTTATTTGGGCACCCTGTATATATAGTCTATAAATTAGATACACACTGCATAATATACCAAAATTAAGTTAAGCTTGAAAATGCATAATAGGACAGCTGCAATTGACGTCATGCTGGGAGGTCACACACAACAAATAGTCAGTTCTGATTGGTGGAACTACCCTGACCTCCAAGTTTAGAACAATAGTTGATCACCTGATTGCAACTCCCCTTCCTACATTTCTCTATCATAAACGAAAATACAATAAAATTCTTTTGTGCACTCCGTAAATAAGTATATATTAAATATTACATATATTTTTATGTTTACGGAAGATGTTATCGCTCAACTTTAATAACGCATGCCAATTTCATAAGGCACTCATCAAACAACTGTCTTCGGACAGTAATGCAAGCGTGTCCCTGTTTAAATAAATTATAAATGCTACTCACACTATTTTGTGTAGAAACCAAGTTGAAGTGCATATAATTAAATGACTAATTAGACTGATCCCTATACGTTTTTAAAGATTGATTTATTTATTTCAGCTAGGAACTGAATTTCAAATGTCGCTTAATTTATTATTTAAAAATTCTGGTTCACGCTACTCATACATTTATTTTAGTGTTACGGAGATTCATTACTCAGTGAATTATAATGTTTGAAATCAGTCGCGTTGAAATTGGACTGTCCGTTGTTGAGATATGGAAATGAGGCATAGTTAGTTAAAACACCGTAAAATGGGGGCCGGAGAGGTGCGGAGGGTCCAGTATCCTTCGTTAAATGACTAATTAGACTTATCCGTATACATCTTTAAAATTTGATTTATTTCGTTCCGCTAGGAACCAAATTTCAAATGTCGCTTAGTTTTTTATTTAAAAATTCTGGTTCACGCTACTGAGACATTTATTTTAATGCTACGGAGATTCATTACTAAGTGAATTATAATGTTTGAAATCAGTTGCGTTAAAATTGAACTGTCTGTTGTTGAGATATTGAAACGAGGCATAGTTAGTTAAAACACCGTAAAAGGGGGGCCGGTGGGGTGCGGAGGTTCCAGTATCCTTCGTTAAATGAATAATTGGACCTATCCGTATACATCTTTAAAATTTGATTTATTTCGTTCCGCTAGAAACCGATTTTCAAATGTCGCTTAGTTTATTATTTAAAAATTCTGGTTCACGGTACTAATACATTTATTTTAATACTACGGAGATTCATTACTAAGTGAATTATAATGTTTGAAATCAGTTGCGTTGAAATTGTACTGTCTGTTGTTGAGATATTGAAACGAGGCATAGTTATTTAAAACACCGTAAAAGGGGGGGGGGCCGGTGGGGTGCGGAGGGTCCAGTATCCTTCGTTAAATGAGTAATTAGACCTATCCGTATACATCTTTAAAATTTGATTTATTTCGTTCCGCTAGGAACCGAATTTCAAATGTTGCTTAGTTTATTATTTAAAAATTCTGGTTCACGCTACTCATACATTTATTTTAATGCTACGGATTTATTACTAAGTGAATTATAATGTTTGAAATCAGTCGCGTTGAAATTGGACTGTACGTTGTTGAGATATTGAAACGAGGCATAGTTAGTTAAAACACCGTAAAAGGTGTGGGGGGGGGCGGTGGGGTGCGTAGGGTCCAGTGTCCTTCGTTAAATGACTAATTAGACTTATCCGTATACATCTTTAAAATTTGATTTATTTCGTTCCGCTAGGAACCGAATTTCAAATGTTGCTTAGTTTATTATTTAAAAATTCTGGTTCACGCTACTCATATATTTCATCATTCAGCGTTCTACAAATGCCACATTTAACATATATTCGTATTCTTTTGTGCTTCCCTGTAAAGTAATTATAAATACAATATTCATCCTCTTCAAGAAAAAACATGCTGTAGTTGACTGTAACATACTAAAATTACATAACGGCCAGCTTTCTAAAACCCTCGGATTTAACACATATCCGTACTATTTTGTGCAGCCCTGTAAAATAACTATAAATGCTATATTCACCGTCTTCAAGGGAAAAAAAACATGCTATAGTTGATTGTAACAACATACTGAAATTACATTACAGTCAGCGTTCTACAAATGCCACTTTTAACATACATTCGTATTCTTTTGTGCAGCCCTGTAATATAATTATAAATGCTATATTCCTCCTCTTCAAGAAAAAACATGCTGTAGGATAGATAGACAGACAGATATAGAAACAGACATATAGAAAAAGAACCTCCCGGAGCAATAATCACTTATGTACTACTGTGCTAATCATACTTATTCATGTCTAAATTTTGTTGTTGCGTATTAAAAAAAAAAAAAGTTTTCTGGAATTCCGTCCAAAGGATTGTCAACCTTTAGCCTGACTTTTTTAGCTTGATTTAGCTTGTTGTAAGTTCTACAACAGGCTAAAACAGTTGCAACAAGCTAAAAACGGTCACCTTGGTCGGTAAGGACTTGAGTCGTTCAACAAAAACGCAGCTTTATAGTTTTCAGGCTGTCTTAAACAGACAACCAATATCACGAATTTAAATTAAGCCGATATAGTTAGTTTACACTCTGTAATTTTTAATTATTTAATATAACTTTTTCTTTTATTATTTTTCCGGTAGCAGTAAATAAGTATGTTTCTCATAAAAATATAAATAAAGTAGTACATCTTTCATTTTATCGTTATCGACTGTGATGTGCTAATATTGTCCAGCTCTTATGCGCAGAACTTCAGTTTTTTTTCGTTACACACAAACTTTACTTTACGGGCGGTCGGCGGGGAAGTTGATGGGCGCTAGATGTATCTATCGAAGCAGGAAACATCCAAGGATAGATGATAATGATTTTCGAAAAAAAGCGTCGGTAATTAACTGATATATTAACTAAGTTACTTGAAAAAATTCTTTTTATGATCGTGTATCTTTCTCGTAACACGGAACTAAACTAGTCGTTGATGGTCACCGTAATACTTACTCATCATGGATATGCATAATATAAAATATGAAACATGTGTAAACTGTGATAAACTATTTATAAAATGCATTGCAATTCGAATAAAATTGTGGCTTGAGGACGGCATAAACTTTGAATGCTCTATTACTCCAAAATTGATAATAATATTAACTAACGGTTTACTGCGTCTGATTAAGCGTCTCATTTACAATTAAAATATATCTTTGAATTAAAATTTTAATGAAATACAGGGTCAGGAAAAATCGAAGAGTGTTTAAAATAGGATTACAAATATCTCGGAAACTCATTATCCGATCAACTTAATTCTTTATGAAAAATTTATGTTTTTTTATTGTCTTTTATATTCTCTCCTTAAAACAAACAATTTCGAAATTTTTTATACACCTTTTATCAAAAAGAATATTTCGAGAGTCCGAAAAAATAGTTCCGGATAATCAAAGTTACTGAAATTCAATAAGCTTCTTCCCATTATTACATACTAAGTACACACCAAATTTCAAGTCCCTATCTCGATTTGTTCGAGAGATAGAACGTTTACAGATACACAGACACACAGGCGGACGGCAATTTTTTTTTTCTAAAAATATGGTTTTCGGAATCTCCCGTGTCTGAAACGTGTAAATTCGTCAAAATGTTTTTATCGATTTTCAAAACGACTACAAGACTTAACCTATACTACGTATGATGGGTAAGTAAAAGCATATTTGTTTTGATTTTCGGTATTATATTTTTAAAGATATCGTCGAAAATACACTGCAAAAATATGCCCCCCCCCCAGTTCTATTTCCGAATCTACTGAAACCAAAATTATGGAAAAATGAGGGGCAGTAGGAATTTGTTAATTAATAAATAGTAATTAATAAATTTAATGTACGGAACCCTTTGAGCACGAGTTAAAGTCGCACGTGACCGATTTATTTATTAACTTGTATTAGTAAAAACCGATTTTTAGTCATCTGTAACATCAACAAATACAAAAGAAGTTAAAAAAATACGAAGCAAAAAAACAATACCCAAAGGCACACTTTAGCGATGTTTCCGTCGGATTTTACTTTTCATTTTTCTCACGCCCCGCTTACAATTGCCACCAGAGAACAGAAAATAAACGACGAAACTTCGTTAAAGTAATAGATTTGCTGTGCAATAGGGAAATACATTAGGGAGTAATTATTCACTAGCTAAAATCATTAGTACATGTTAAAATTCATGAATATTCTATAAAAGCATCTGCACATTAGAACAAAGTATTGTCTGATACGTTGTATAATAACGTTATTAACGTACTGTCATAAATACTATATGGTAGTAAGAGTTGGAATACTGTAATTGGGAAAGAATGATCATAGATCAAGAAGACTTAATACTTTTAAACTATGTATTATTGATGCTTTTAAATTATTTTTGAATATATTTTTGAATTGTCTTTTAAATGAAAATAATTTAATCAAGGAAAAAAGCTATTATTGCGTTTAAAGTTGTAAACCTATTTAAATATATATATATATACCAGGTGGCCCAATATGCGATTTCTCGGTTGCAGAAAACATTGTCCGGTGTATAAAACATAGGTGAACATCATTCAATTCCTACTATTAGCTCACATTCTCTATATATTTATATATCTTGTTCAAATTTTCAATCGTTAATAAAATATTTTCTATTCATCCTATCAAGTTCAAATAAATTTTTTAAAACTTGTACTGGATGACAATTGATGTTAATACAGTTTTTTCAAATATTAATTCATTAATTAAATTTAATTAATTAATTTTAATTTTATATTTCATTTCTGTTCAAAAATATAGACTCACTCCATATTTATAGTCTCACCTTCACACGTAAAAAGATAATGGGGCTGTTCACGGACGAATATCAGGCGGCTCGCGGGCGAAGGAGACTATAAATGTGGAGTGAGTCTATACTTTTGAACAGAAATGAAGTATAAAACTAAAATTAAATAAAAAATTTAATTAATTAATTAATATTTGAAAAAAAAAACTGTATTATCGTTAACTGTAACATCGCTATGGCACTTTATTGTGAAGTTTAGTAATTTTTTAAATTCAATATTTGAAAAAACGGCATAATCATTAGATTTTAAATTTATATAAAAAAAAATACAATTTTTTAACTTTCTAACGGAGTTTGTCTAACAATTTTGTGAGAAATACTTTTAGAGCTATTAATTTTTGATATTTTAGCTATTTATTTTTATTTAATTTTTAATACATTTCAAAAATTTCTCTTATGTCAGATATTTAGCAGGATATAAATTTAGGAATAATACCGTCAGTGGCGAAGCGTGTAGATTGCTGGAAAAAAATTTCTATTTGACCTATGTAGGAATTGACTTAAAAAAAAGTTTTTATATTACTTGTTATAAATTGTTAACTTTACAGGATTTTTTCCTTTAATATATTTTTACTTTCTTCTATATTTACAAGAAGAAAGTACTGGATTCATGAAAATTTTCGACATCCGGTTTTCGACAGATTTATACGTTTTAGAATATCCTGAGCATGATTCGAATGTTTTTAGAAAATGTCTGTCTGTGAGTCTGTCGGTCTGAGTGTGTCTGTGTCTTCTTATTTGTATACGACTCTATTTCAAGAACTAATGTACGGAATTTAATAAAACTTTATATTCATTCAGATCTTGATATAAATCAGTGCAGATTAGTTTTTGGTGTGAATTGCCCAACAAGTGGCACTGGAATACTTTTTATATATACGGAATTTTTCACGATTTTCACAATAGCTGTTCTCTCAAGAATTAATGCACGGATTTTCATAAAACTTCAGATTCAATTAGACGTTGGCATAAGTTTTTGCTTATTAGGTTTTGGTGTATTCCGCCCAACAGGTGGTTCTGCTATGCTGCACTAATCATGATTTTCAAGATAGTTATCCCTCAAGATCTAATGCTCGTATTTTCACCAAACTTCAGATTTAGTTAGACGTTGACATAAGTTAGATTAGGTTTTCGTGTTAATCATCTAACAGGCTAACAGGTAGCGCTGCTATGCTGCATTTTTTGATTTAAAAATGCATAATTAAAAAATATTACGGTTTTTGAAATATTAAGATGTATGAGAGAGAAGAAAGCTTTGAGAGTGGCACAACCGACTAGATTGTATTCCTACTAACAACATCAAAGAGCATTTGTATAAAAAAATACCAATTATGTATTCAAATACAGTTTTGAAATACAGTAATTCCTCAACATTGGCGGTTTTAACATTCGCGAGTTTTGATTATTCGCGAATATGAAAGTCACTACCGAATGTTCACTACCGAAATAGTGTTATAAAAATGTAACTTTCATATAGTGAAAGGAGATATATGAATAAATAACTTAGAAAATCTATAACAAATTGATATCTAACTTTCAGTAATCTCACTTTCAGTTTAAAGATATTCCACTTCTTTCGTACACTGTTAAAAATTTGCAACAAACTGTTCAGTCATTTGACCGTTTTTACAGAAAACGGTCACATAACCGTAATTTAGCGCTATTCTGACCATTTTATTCCCCATATTTTGGTCAGAATATAGTTAAATTACGGTTATGTAACCATTTTCCACAAAAACAGTCAAATGACTGGACAGTTTGTATGTCTATGATTTACACAGTTCTATGTGCCACACCGTATTCTTAAATTTAACACAATTCGGGAAGTCATAACGTCGTTGAAAGTTCAGTTCCAGTAATTACAGGTCGTCGATAATATATATATATATATATATTTACACAGCATTCCTGTTAAGGATTTATAGACAAAATTCAAAATCAGTGTACGAGTATGCTGCAGAAATACGACATTGTATTAGCTATGTTTTGTTAAAACGTATATAAATTTCTATACACTTAAATTTATATATATATATATATATATATATAATCTATAGTTTTTTATACACATCACATATAATGTTAAGATATCATTTTGCTAAAAAACGCATTGGAAAATTAAAAATAATTTCCTTTCATACTTGCGATGGACACTAATTCTCTTTCGCAATACTCATATACAAATATATATTATTATAACAATTAATAATGTACTTCATTTTCTTCTGCTCAAACATGTATGAAAACATATATTTTGAAACTGAAACCCATAAAAGATAATGCATGATAATTGATTTGTGCAGATTCAGAATTCATACACACCACACATGATAAAATATAAAGTTCAAGCAAGTATAACAAAACTGAAAACACACTTTTTGCAATTAGCGCTTATAGACAGTAATGTAACTAATCTATATTTTCAGAATTTCTCTTTTGCCCTCAGAATTCAGTATACGAGTATACACCGGGTGTCCCAAAAATGATTCATGGATTTTAAAATTCAATAACTTGCAAACGGTGACATATATTAAAAAAGTTCTTGCAGAATGGTAATGTAAGATGTCAGGAGTTTTCTTGCTGCGTATCTTAATTTTAGTTCGAATTTCAAACAATAGATGGCGCTGACAGCGATTGTTGCTCAGTCGTGGCTGAAACTAACGACACTCAGAATTGATGCACCGCCCCCTGAATACCAGGCCAGCAAGCTGATAAAAATAGTGGCCGTCGCAGTCGGATTTTTTTCCAGCGTTTGTACGGTCCCTCAAACTTCAACACCAATAATATCTAAAAGTTTTCTTTGACTTAAATGATATCAGAAAAACTAGGCGAAGAAAACTTTTAGAAATTATTTGCGTTGAAGTTCGAGCGACCGTTCAAACGCTGATAAAAAAAAATCCGCCTGCGACAGCTGCCATTTTTATCAGGCCTAATATTCAGGGGGCGGTGCATCAATGCTGAGTGGCGTTAGTTTCGGCCACGACTGAGCGACAATCGCTGTCAGGCCATCTATTGCTTGAAATTTGAACTAAAATCAAGAATCATAGTATATATAAAAAAAAAAAAAAAAAAAAAAAAAAAAAAAAAAAAAAAAAACACTTGACATCATACATAACCGTCCTGCAAGAATTTTTTAAATATCTGACACCGTTTGCAAGTTATTGAATTTTAAAAACGATCAGTAATTTTTGGGACACCCAGTATATAGTAGATTATATTTTCCAAGTATTTGGCAGACCCATAATTCCACATCATAATTAAACATTAACAAATATAAGCCAGAAACACAAAAGAAAATTTTTAACTAATCACACTAGGTACTTACAAAATACGTACAAAATGCATTCTACTCTATATAATCTGTGTGGTTATTTTAAGATGTAGCGCTTATCTCATAAATGCTGTTATTATTTTTGAAACTTTATTTAGGTTATATATATATATATATATATATATATATATATATATATATATAAAACAAATTAAAAAAAAATTCGCCTTTGACTTCATTAAAACTATAATTCTGTGTAAATCCCATTATTCTAAATTATTTTCTCGCTCCAGTATTTCGATTGTCAAATTTACATCTAGCAAAATATAGTTTATTCCAAATTCATTCTCTTAAAAAATGGCGCTGATAGATGCTCTATTAAAATTACGCACTTTTATTTGTTTAAATAAAATGCATCCTATAATTTAATTCTTCTAAAAAACACCAATCTCCCAGCTAAAAATATTTTACTCTTTTGAAATAACAACCTATGAATTTCTTTTCTTTATTTTTTATTTCCCTACGATTCCTGACAACATATTACTTTTTAAATTATGAAAGACTTTAGTCTCAATGTAAAAATTATCTTGGCCATACTTTATAAAACCTATTTATTCGTTTTTCTTTGCTTCTCTTCTTATTTATTCGAAAGGAGTAGATTTCACGAGATTGTTCTCGAAGCATTTGTTGCCGCGCTTTTTCCAACTCACGGTAAATTCGCTTCCATGTAAGAGCGCCGGAGAAATTAATCCGAACGCGCTGATTGGTCGAGAGACTTCTTAGTAAAAATGTATTCTGGAGCGCTCAGAAAATGATATACGGCGTTTTCCCGCGTTTTGAGTCAGAAGGTTCCGGGATTCGGTGGTGTATGCGGCCCCAACATGCCTGCCTGATCTTCGAATGTTCTCCTTGGCCGCCGGTAAATTCGAAAAACAACTGTCTTCTGTTTTAAGATCCAAGATGTCTTCTTATATTTAAAATTTAATCATCAAGTAATGCCACGATATTAAAATTAAAAAGTATGGATTGAGACTGTTCCGGGATCTGGCGGAGTATGAAGCCCCGTCATGTACTTCCTAATCTTCGAATGTTGTCCTTGGCCGCCGATAGATTCGACCTGCCTATACGAACCAAAGATGTCTTCTTAATATAATAATTTAAATCATCAAGTCTTCTTCACGGTCTTAAAATCAGCATGGATAGATTTTGCTACGTGACAAGTAAAGCATAGCCAATTTCTTTTGATTTTCGAATAAAATGTGAACCAGAACGAACTGCCTCTTATTTTGAGTTCTATACGTACACAATGAAGTGGTTTTTCGGTGCTCGACTGTAAAATTCCTGGGAGAAACCCTTGCCTTGAGTATGAGTCTACAAAAAGTATGGTAATGCAAGTAGAATCGTCACATATATATATATGTTATATAAAAATTTATTTCCTTCGTATCCTTCCATTTTATTCGCATTAATCTTTTAAAATTAATCTAACTTCTGTCATAGTCAGTATTTCCTTAATTCTTAATAATATCTATTCCTATTTAAAGTCCTTTTAAAAGTAAATATCCGTATATTAATAATTATTTTATTCCAAATCTTAATATAAAATTTAAGATCATTCGTAACTTTTATCAGTTCCCCAATCTATAAAATTCTGAGACGCGTTCTCATTTCGAATGTTTTTAAAGCCATTTTCTTTTTATTATTATTATTATTATTGCTCTGATTCTTTCGCGCGCTTGGGATTTTAACTTCTAAATTGGTCCGCACCAAAGTAAGGGATTCTTTAATGTTTTAGCCTCGCCCTCTAGCCTCATTCGTTATGCTGGAGCTAGCTTCTCACTCATTGGGTTGAGCGCTCGTGACGTAATTCTGTGTATGTTTCCGCGGAGAGATCAAAACTCGCCTGCGCCGGTCGGAGCGGCGGATTTTTGACGTTTTCGGAAGCTAAACAAATATGTGTCTGGTATTTGTATGACCGTAGAATATTCAACTGGCCCAGTAACATCTTAATTCAATGAAGTGAAGCAACGTTAGCCCGAGGGCTATAAGTTTTAGATCTTTTGGGAATTGTTCTGTGTTGTTCGTCTTCTAATAAAATTATTCGTCTGGAGATTGGCTGGATTTATTGGAAAACTTAGGTGGAATCATTTCATTGCCTTACTACTTCGCCATGCTCGCTAAATTCGACTGCAACTATATAGTTGAAGGACTGCCATCTTTTCATCGAATATTATTCATCGTAATATCTCAACCTCGTCAAAATGCTACATATATATATATATATATATATAGAATTAGCATACAAATCCTTTTCATTTTTGGAAAGTGTACAAAATTTATCCTATTAAAAATTGAAACCAGGTATAAAGCATGTCCACTTTTATCATTATTTTTCCACGCTTCTGATACGTCTATTTCTATATAACGTGGTAAATAAGCTAAATTATGTGCTATGTATGTCATTATAGTATATCGCTAAGAGAGTGGTAATAATAATATTTTATATCTATAAATAACTTTAAAACTATAACTTAAAAAATTAATCATTCTGAGAATCGCTAGAAAATATGAAATCGCTAATATTTCTCAAAGAGCGTCAAAACAAGTTTCAAATTTTAGCGAATGCGAGACGCTGTCCCAGCTTTGATATTTAAACCTCTCAAATCGCCTAAGATAGGGATTATGTATCTTGATCACCATACCTAATCCATTGGCTGACACGTATATGTTTTTCTGTATTTTCAATTAAAAAATTTTCTTCATATTTTACCGGTATGTATATTGTTCCAACATTTTCAGTAAAAAAAAAAAAAAAAAAAAAAAAACATTAAAATATACACAGCGTTTATTTATTTTTTCCTCATTCATTGCTCTATCTCCACTAAAAAAAAACCTAATGTATTTAATCCAGACAAGGCATGAAATATTTTCATTCATTTTTTTAAAAAAACAGCGTAACATGCAAAGATTATCCCAACACTATTTGGTATATTTCCAGTAAACCCGTTTAAAGTTGGGTTGTGAGGCTTCAGAATTTGTCGCACATTACATGTTGACATATGCCGCCTATTAATAAAAATTTCAACCATGTTTTTTTTTTTTTTTTTTTTTTTTTTTTAATTGTTAAATTCAATTAGTTCTTTCGGTAGGTAATGAGGGGGTCAACTAAAGTCGGAAACATTCTGTGACACCTTTAATTACACAGTTATATAATATACAGAAAATAGAAATAAGTGTTACGAGGTTATATATATATTACACTTTAAATAATTTTTGTGAAACATAGGATAAATACGCAAACTTTTCAACTTATATTGAAAAAATCATGGACTATAATAAATTAGGAAACTGAAGAAAACATGTTACGTTATTATTAGAGGTATTTAAATTTTATAACAAAATGTGTTCGTTGTCACAAAATATTACTTTTCATAATATACTTTTATGGGCTTTATTTGCATATGTCGATATCGTACAGTACAAACAGTTTTAAAAAAAACCATACTTGTTGCTTAAATTTTCTAAAGTTTTACTACTAAATTAAAAGAAGAGTAAATTAAATACATGAGTCCATACTTCAAATTTGAATAGTAAAATAAGTTATGCTACATAACATACAGTCTCTCATTCAAATTGGCAACTTTCTGACACATAGAAAATTCAAATATATTCTTAAGTTTTTCTGGTGCTCTTATCCAGGAACTAAGAAATCGAATAGGGTTTTTTACTTTCAGATAAAAGGAACAGATTTTGCAGAAGATGCCTTCAAATTTGACATTTTAAGCCCAGTTTCCTAACGACAAATCCCGAAAAAGACAATGTAAGGCAGCAATCGGGTACAACTCAAAATGTAATCCATACAATTAACACCGATGTTCAAATAAGTGACTTACAGACAATGACTCAAAACGGCTCATTAAGAGCCTACACTAGTCACGGGAAGAAACGCTCAAGCTAATGTTAAGTCTATGGGAAGGTTCTAGCGCGATTTCTCGCTTGCATTTTAATATTTTTAAATGCTTTTCTTTTTCATAGGATAGCTGAGGTCAATCTCCAACGTTGTTAGTTTTTATTTTTTTGATTTTTGTTACAGTTTTTTTTAAGCGGGCAGTTTCAATTTTGGACCCGGGTGGAACCGGTTCTGAAAGTGAAAGTACCTTTATATAAAATAACTGGAACCAAAATCGAAAAAGTAAAAACTAACAACGTTGGAGATCGACCTCAACTGTCCTATGCAATAAAAAGCATTTAAAAATATTAAAATGTGAGCGAGAAATCGCGCTAGAACTTTCCCATAGACTTAACATTAGCTTGAGCTTTTTTTCGCACGACTGATGTAGGCTCTTAAAGAATGTTACAACTAATTTTAAGAGCTTATACTAGTCACAGGATCATACTCGCAAGCTAATGTTAAATTAATGGCAGCGTTCTTTACGAATACCTCGTTTTCATTAAATATATTTTTTGGGGGTATTTCATGATTTAGGTCGATATCTAACAGGGTCCCTACTTACATTTTCTATTTTGGTTGCAAATTTATTTTCGGTCAACTTCCATTTAGGAACCAGTTTCGAATGTGACAGTATACTCAAAAACAAAAAAATAATTACAACAAAATAAACCTCCGATATCCTATGCGAAAAAGAGTCGTTTAAAAATATTGAAATGCGAATGAGAAATATTGAAATAAATGCTGTCCCTTTAGTTTAACATTAGATTGTTTCATTTCGAGTGTTTCGCGTGACTAATGTAGGCTCTTAAATACACACAGGTGTAAACCTTAAAATAGAGAATCATAAAACTTATTACTATATGTTGAGTTCATCATCTAAGGACATTTATTCAAATCACTGGAACAATGGAACAATCTAGGCCATTTTATGTACTTCCTAGTTCCGGTGTAATTTTAGATCTGGGAGATATTTAAGCGACTTGCCTAATTACTAAAGTACTATTAAAACTTGTAGGACACAGAGACCGTATAAAAAGTTAAAAGTCTAACTTTTAAAAATTAATGGCAGACTATTTCATCAACGTAATATTAATTCTTACGTTATTTTGAACACTTTTGTAATCTACAAGTATCTCAAAAAGATGACAAGTGTAAACGTTTTCAATTTTGGGGGAGACATCCACTATATTAAGGCATAATTTTCGAAATAACAGAAGATAATTTTTTCTATTTATTCTTTATTAATGCTTTTTTATAGCAAAATATTATTTCACCATTCAAGAGTGAAATAATATAGTGTTTAAAGCATTTAGCTATACTCTCTTATAATACTTTTTCTGGCATGTTAACTCCATTCTCATTAACAAAAGCATTTATTCGTTTCAAT
Organism: Maratus michaelseni; assembly: GCA_963931845.1. NCBI lineage: Eukaryota > Metazoa > Arthropoda > Arachnida > Araneae > Salticidae > Maratus > Maratus michaelseni. Next base: position 136,113,033 of record OZ007595.1, read on the forward strand.
GTTCTGTCGTGTTTTTCTGGAAAACGAAATTTTTGTCTCATAACATCCTCTAAAGTCATTTGTCCGTAAAATTCCCTGGTCAATATTCATTCTCTATGTTGTGAGCTATGCATTTGGAAATTGAGTGCGAGTATGTTACATGCATCGGTACAAAAATATTACATCGCTATTTTTTCCACAATATCCACATTTAGTAATGGGATATGGACTTCTATATGCGAAGTAAAGTCATTAAGTAAGTAACAAACGATAATTAAATATTAACTTACAATGATATTCACTTCAAAACTATTTTTATTTATCAACATATTCTCCACCAATATTTATGCACTTATTTCACAGTTTTATCAATGCCCCAACACCAGCTGCATAAGATTCTTTCGGTTGCTGTCTCAACCCCATTAGGACTTCAAGTTGAACCTTTTCATGATCTGTGAACATCATCTTTCAACTTCTTCAACATCCAACATACAGCTTCGACTTGGCCCCAAACGATATTCATCTGTTTAGTCCACTAAAAAATCATCTTGGAAGCAAGATGATGTTCACTGATGATAAAAATGTTCAACTTATTTATCTTCTTATTTATTATTTATCTTTTATGACTTACTTAATGACTCTCCCTCGTAGGAGGAAATTTCCAGAGAAAAAATTTACATTTACATCTTATTCCTAAAAGAAGAGCATTTGAGGACAAATCTAGGAATCTAGTTATTAATAACTCAGACGCGCTTCATTTACATTTCTCAGGAGTTTCAACGCAAATTTATCTTTGGAAAAACTCAGCGCAACTGTCTGTCGAGCCAATCGATTTGTAATTGTTTAAGTCTTAAAACAAGGCTATCTGAATCCGAAACTAGAAAACAATGCATTGTTCTTTCGTTTTTATTTGTGTGCAAATCTACTCTCCTGTCATTATTAAAAAACAACTTAACGAGCATTGCAAATGTAAAGTAGAGAAATGCGAAATTGTTAAACAATAAGTTTCATTTTAACATTTTTTTTTGTAAATAGCGTTTTTTTAAGTAAAAGGGTTTCTGTTATTAAATGTGTTGTTTTACTGTATGCCTGTGTTTAAATCTTTTTTTAGTTTAGAATTCCAAAAAATATGTTTAGCACATGCATAATGTATTAGAAAGAGGGATTGTGTTTTGTTAAAAAGATACATTTATCCATATCTATTAGCCATTAATCAAAAATGAAATGCAAAGTCGAATGCCGTGCAAAGGAACCCTTTCGCACATGTGCGAACCGGAATTCAATATTTATAAACAAACGATTAACTTATATTTCAAAAGTAACTGATTTCTTAATTTCCCTTGATGTAATACTATAGCCACTCTGATATTGTATTTTAACTTATCTAGCTGGCTCAAAAGCACAGTTAGACAGCTCGAATCGTTTGTGAATAATTTCTTTTGATTAATAATTTGTTATAAAACAATCAAAATATAATTCGATTTTGGGTATATTTTTCCGGTACACATTTTTCCAATTCATCTTTTCAAAACAGAAAAAATAAAATGAAGTAATAAACTTTTGATTTTAAGTTTTGTAGAATCCGCCAGAGTTTTTAATAACAATACAAGCTCAAATTACTGTCTTTACTGTCTTCTGTCCAGAAAAGGCCGCGCACTTGTACACACCGTTATGCAGGCATATCATATTCATTCCTTTTTCAGAACAATTCATTTTTTAGATTTCATTGTTTGAAATATTTAAAATGATTAAAACAATGAAAGACAAATTTATTATTTTTCCAATAGTCTACACATATTCAGGTAAACTGGAACTTTTTGAAAAGCACAATATGTTTGCGTTTGACATAATTGCACAATAATTCTTTTGTAATATCTCACTGAGGGCAAGAGTTCCTTCATGTTTCTCAATTAACCTTTCAATTAAATAGAATTCTTATATAGTTTTTACACGCTGTAATATAACTGAATTTGTTTTATGGAAGTAAAGATATAATTTTGTAATAAGATTTTTAACCTTAATGTGATGTATTGGATTTTTAAAAATTATATGTAGTTGTGTGCTACCGGTGGCAATACAATATTTTAATATTTTCCGGATTTAATTAGGAATTAACCTGAAAGTAATCGCGTTTTTTTAGAAAGATATTGGTCGCGTTGGTCTGTCTTTTTTTTCTGCCGATACTCGCTGTCGAAAAACGGACAAAAAAAATTCATTTAATATTTGAATATTTCCCTTAAATTAAATTATAATATTGCAACTTATTTAACAAAAGCTATTATTTTTTTATAGTTGGCAAACTATAATAATTTCCGTTACTTCATTTCATAAGGTTATTTTTTTTAACCATTTGGAAAATGGTCGTTGCTTTCGGTCGAGAATGGACCAAATGATGTTCGCACTTTATTTTTTAACAGTTTTTAACGAAATTCTGTAACTTCAGAAGAATTTTTTAAGCGTTTTTAACGAAATTCTGTAACTTTAGAAAAAATTTTCTTGGAATAGGCAATAGAAATGCATAAAATCGTTACAAAAAGAATACATGCAAATTATCAGATATAGAAAAAAGCCGAATTCAAAAATTGACGTCGGATGAGAAACCGTCAAAGCAAAAAACGTGGTCTTCAACTTTAATTTCTGCAAAATACCTTTAGCTCAGACATCAATCTAAACGAGAGTTAAAGCAATACTTAAATTTTGCTTAGGGGATGGTCTACAAATAGAAATTTTACCAAACTTTAAAAAATTCAATGATAACACCTAGTTGGCATCATATTTGGATATTTTGGTTTATTCTACCTTCAGGTACCAAACGGGAAGTCCGTAAATAGGGAATGAGACTTCTTCGTCAGCAGCGGTGCGGTGGTAAAACCGCCTGCTGCCGAGATCATACTATAGTAGGTGGGTGGAATAGCTGGTGTGGGGAAGCTACGTTATAATAGGGTGGGGCGAATAGTCTGCTATAAGAGGTGGGTATTTTAGAGGGGAGGAGCGTTAATTAATAAAAATTTTAAATGTCTTATAGTACGAGGTAACGGTTATGGTAGAGTCCGAACACTGTCCCGCTATCCGTCTGCATTTTTCCAATGGTCGTTGTAATTTGTTAAATTAGATTTTTTAAAATCTTTCTATTCTTCTTTTTGAATTGGTTTCAGCTCTTCAGGTGGGGATATTGTAAAAGTAGATTTTGATGCCAATGCTTTCGCATAGTTGTTGCCAGCTATGTCGCCTTTAAATGGTGAAAACTACTCGAATTCAAAAATTCAATTCGAATTCAACATGAAAACGAACCGATCCGGAAGCAAAGTTTTCGTTGAGTTGAAAACCGACGCGAATCAGACTTCAACCCAAAGTGGATGAAAATTAACCCACCATTCACTTCAGTCACTGAAAAATACTGTATATGTTTTACTCTGATATTAACTTTGTCATTTTGTAGAAAAATGAACAAAACATATATATATATATATATATATATATATATAATACTCATTGATATTCAAATATATTTAATAAGTATTTGTACATAAAATAACATAGTGCAATTTTAACGGGTTAGAAAACTCGACCTTTTAGAATGAAAATAAAATCCGAAAACGATCTGAAATCGAAAAACTTAGAGTCTACACAACCGCAATAAAAAAAAAAAAAATTGCGCAGACCAAACTTGTCCCGAACAGCGGGTTTGGTCGCGTTCAGAAGAAATTCCAGTTCTGACCCGATGCAAGACTCTAATGGTTATTCATTTTAATTTCCTTCGTAAAATATATCGTTTATATTGACAGGTAGTAAATGATGAAATAATTATATATTTTTTTTTAATGTCGCATGCCGTATTAAAAAATATTGCTTCTCTAGTGGCTAGGGATTTGGATTCTGGATAAAAGTTGATTTGTTCGAGTACCGAGTCAGGCGTGGATGCTTCTTGGTGGACAGATTCCACTTTAAAAAAAGGTCCCGGTCTGTTTATCCCTCAAGTGTAAAAAATGACAGTAGCGCCTGCAACCAACCCATTAAAATATACATAATACGACGACTATTTTAAAACCATAAATTTGTGCAGTTTAATTTAACATTCTATAAAAACTATCCGACAATTATTAAATTTTTTACAAATTTAAAACTTATACAATCACAAAAATACAAGAAAACAGACAGACATACAAATAAATAAGAGATGGTACATCCGGATGACGATAATACGTGACCACTAGAAGAGTGATACATTTTCAACAAATAAAAAATGAAAATTGGAGCACTTATGGAAAATTTAGACGTGCGAATACATTAGAAATATATATATATATATATTAAAATCAATATGATTAGTTTGGTTAATAATAATAACGGGTTATTAGTAATATTGACCGGCCGTATTGACATGTAATTATCAATAATAACCGCGATTATTATTAATAATTACTAGTTATTATTAATAATGGCCGTCTTCACTCTTCTAGTAATCATATTGATCGTAACACACACACACACACAACCATTAATATATATGTATATATGATTTGCTTAACCTCGTCTATTGGCACTCGTTTAAAAATAGAAACTCGCTTCACATAGCAGATTGTATCAATTTTTCAAATATTACCTTTTTATAGAATGAATTATTCATATAGGATCTACAATTTTATTTAAAGGTTGTTAAATATATTTCAAATTTTATTCTATTTATGAATATTATTATTAATTAGTTAAATGTGGCATTGTATTATTTCCTTTTCTCACTTTAATGTGCATCACTACCTATGTTATAAAAATTAAAATGTGCAGAAATTTAAAATGAGTTTACCCGACTAAAAATCTATGACTTAACCCGTTCGGGACAATGGGTGCATATATGCAACCTCAAAAAGAGCATACAGAATTTGTTTTAGGCACCAGTAAAAAATAAAAGTAATATTTGATTTCTCTAATTAGAGCATTTTTGTGATAGTTTAAGTAAAGGTAGCTTTTTTTTAAAAAGTGGTGCCAACCGAATAAAATTTGTGTAAAAGCCGCCGATCCCGAAGGGGTTAATGTTAATATACAGTATGCCCACTAAAGTCCCTTGACACCCTCTTAACTTCGGAACGGCTGCTACTATATTCATAAAAGTGATGTTTAGGGATAGTAAAGTAGCCATGCGCTACACAATGAAACCGCCTACAGCGCCACCTTGTGGAATGCTGCGGAGTTAGCATTCCTATCTTAAAAATGGAAAGAGATGAAAAAAAAGTGATTTGCATTGCTGTAGAGTATCATCGATTTAGTACGAAAAGACACCTTGTGGACATTAATGCGAAGAATAGAACCGTTAAAACGCGCATTTGTTTTTTTTTTGTGATTTCTTACACTGTGACCTGACAAAACGATCTTAGAAAGAAAGAAACAACCAGTTATGAAACAGCAGGTCTGTGCGACCGCACCACAAACATTGCAGGACATTAAACGACGCTATTACGGACGCTTGTGCCAACGTGTCACCCTCTATGCTTCAATGTGTGCAACGTGAAATTCAAACAAACATCCAAATATGCAATGCAGCTGACGGTGAGAAGTTTGAAAATCTAAAATAAAGGTATATTATTATAACTAGTTGCTTTTTTTCTTTCTAAGATCGTTTTGTCACGTCAAAGTGTAGGAAATCACGAAAAGACAAATGCGTGTTTTAACCGTTATATTATTCTCATTAATGTCCACAATGTGTATTTTCGTACTACATCGATGATGCTCTACAACTTTGTAAATCACTTTTTTCTCTATCTCTTTTCGAGATAGGAATGCTAACTCCTCAGCATTCCACCAGGTGGCGCCGTAGGCGGTTTAATTGAGTAGCGCATGGCTATTTTACTATATCTAGACACTACTTTTATGAATATAGCAGCAGCCTTTCCGAAGTTAAGAGGGTGGCAAGGGACATTAGTGGGCATACCGTATATTTACAATCCTTGATTTCTATGTTCTTAACACATCATGCAAATTTATTGCTCATGATGTAATTTTATTCATTACATTACAAATTACATTGAAAAAAAAACTTTTTTAAAACATTATTTTTAATTTTATAAACATGTATTAGGAAAAACTGTTTTCTAGTCACCTGTAATACCAACAAATATAAAAGGATTTAAAATAATAAAATACACCGAAAACAATAATACCCAAAGGTGCACTTTAGCGATGTTTCTGTCTTATTTTACTTTTCAGTTTTCTCACGTTCAGCTAACAAGTTGCCACATGAGAGCAGAAAATAAACCACGAAACACAGTTAAAATAAGAGATTTTCTATGCGATTTTCCATTAGAGAGTGATTATTCATCAACTAAAATCATTAGTATGTATTAATGTCTATTCTAAAAACATCTGCATATTAAAACGAAGTTTTTATGTAATGCTTTGTATAATAACGTAATATATTAATGTACTGTGAGTTAATATTGTATAGTTCAAAGAATTGCCACTCTGTAATTGGGAACGAAAAATCATAGCTCAAGGAGACTCAGTACATTTTGAACTATTCTTTTTATTTTAGTATTTTATGACATATTTTTGATATGTCATGGAAAAATCATGTACTCCACGCAAAATGCAATTATTGTGGTAAAAGTTGAAAATTTAATTTTTAAAACAGACTGGGGGATCCAACCCGAGCTTCCGGGTTTGCAGAACATACTTTCCCGTGAACAGAACATAGGTTAAAGTAATCTTTAATTGAAAACTTTTATAGATTTTTTAACTCTAATATATTATTTTTTATTGCCACTAACAACGCCAAAAATTATTTGCATAAGAATAGTACCAATAATGTATTCAACTGAAGTTTTGAAATATATTCCTAGCCACATATCAGTGGGTAATAGATTTTGACAAAGTTTTTGCTATTTTCAGCAACTTTTTTATTCTGATTATTTTAGTATTTAAGCACGCAATTCCATTACATATCTGTTAAACTTGCACTCTAAATAAGAAAGAGTGACTATTCACTCTGGAGGAGTGGATATTCACTCTATCGCAGAGTCAAAATTTGCCCAACCTCTTTAGAGTGACTATTCACTCTAGGAAAAAGTGAAATTCTTGACTCCCTGAAAGAGTGAATACTCACTCTTTCAGGAGTGAGTTTTTTCACCCCTGATAGGAGTGAACAGTCACTCTTTCAGGAGTGACTACAATTCTTGAATAAAAAAGTTAAACTCATTTTTACACACGCTTGTTCGTAGGCGGTCACCCTCCCAAGTAGTAACCGAGCTCGCTGCTGCTTGACTTCTGCGCTCGGACGAGAACTGGTACCTACAGCTTGCTATAGCCGCTTACAATTTAAAAAGCTCTTATTACATTATTTTAGCTTTGTTTCTTTTGTGATATTCGAACAAACTTATTAAATTTCTGTAGAAATCATAAATATTTACGGTGTTTCTCAACTGTGTAAATAAGAAACTGAAACCTTCTTTTTGTATCATATAATACAGAGACTGTTCGCACATTTTTTAGACAAATTTGATAAATTATTTAAAAAGATGGAATTCTTTTAGAGGAAAAAATTCTGACAACAACTTATTATGTGTAATTTATATTATCGTCTGATAATTTCAAATTTATTCTTATTTCAAGATTGCGCATGCTAAAAAAGCTGTGAATAGGAAGATGCGTTTGCGTTTTTTTTTTTTCTTCTTCCGAACAGAAGTATGCTAATTCCACAGTCTAAAATGATTGCAAAGCGCATAATATAAAAACTTTTTAGTGCGAAATAAACATAACAATTGATTGGAAAGTGCTATTCCAAAAATCAGTACATATACATAGTAAAAAGATATCAGATGAAAAAAAAAAAAACAGGGAAAAAAAGAGCCCATTTCAAGGCGGAAAACGAAGTTTCAAGTAAGGATTTATAACTATCGCAAATTTATCTTACATCGAAAACATCCATCGATATCCATCGAAAGCATTATGCAGAATTAGAATCAAGAAACAAGATTATCATACAGATTATTTCAGAAAGCAATATTCATATTTTAAACGTTAAAAACAACAACGCCGAAATCGTCTAAAAAATGTGCGAACACCCGTCTGTACATTTCCGCTATGACAAAAATTCCGTTACAACAAAGCAGTTATTTATTTATTCATTCATTTTTTTCTTGCTAATAATGTTTTCATAATTAGAGCCCGATTAAGATTGTCCGAGGCCCAGGGCCAGTTTACCAAATAGGCCCGTGAAGCCGAAGTTTACTCACTGAAATACAAAGGGGCCCCCAAATTTACTTTTCAAAACTAATTTTTAGAGGGGAAATTTTAGTCAGGGTAAAAAACGTTTTCTTTTTTCTTAAATTATAGCTGTTAAATTTTTCCTAAGATTATTTCCGACACATTTATACTCTTTTTTTTTCTATAATAAATGTTATTAAATCAGTGATTAAATGCAACGTTTTTCATTTCTCTTATGTTTAATTTCAAACGTGCTAAAATACCAGAAAATTTAATCTGTATAGTTATATTTTGTTTATATTCATAAAGAGGTTAGAAATGATATAAAATATGTAGAATAGGTTATTTAAATAAAGAGGAAAATACTTAGCATTCAGAGATATTAAATTTCTGTTTATAAAATAGAAGCAAAATTGTGTTGCAGCTAAGCATAAATTTACTTCAAATATTTATTTTCCCTGCACTTTTCTTAGCATTGGCAAATCCTGCAATTTGTAAAGCATAAAATATATTTCCTGTCCATAATTCTATCGATTCATTTATTATTTCAATGCCTTTTTCAGTTTTTTTTTTAAAATCGTGCTACTATATATAAAGGATTTCATTTTAGGTGTTTCGTTTCGATAACGGAGATTACTCGGATTCTCATCCGTCAGCTGGCGCCATCTTGTGATTTTATTGGAAAAAACTGTTTTTCCTCACACTTCAACGGAGTGAAATATCTCACTCTTGTCAACGGAGTGAACAGTCACTCTCGACAACGGAGTGAGATATTTCACTCTTTTCTAGAGAGTGGAAAGTTCCACTCTTTAAAGAGTGCATATTTATAAAATTCACTCCTAAAAGAGTGAAAATGCCTCTCACTCTTCCAAAGAGTCAACTTCTCACTCCTTCCAATTTTAGAGTGTGTTTTATTATTTTTTTAATTGTTGCAGTTATGCCATATTATCCGAAAACAAAAGCGGAAACGATATATATTGTCTGGTTAAACTTCCGTAATCATGATGTATGCTATAGAGTTAGTTAAAAAAAACATTCTTGAAAATTATATTTAAATCATTAAACTTCGCTAAATTCAGACGAGGTTTGCAAAAAAAAATTGCATTTGAAAGTCTTTTTCTTTCTATTGGACCGCTTAAAAATTAAAATTGTTCAATGTTGAAAATTTTAAAAAAATTGCAGTTATAGCTTACTGTATTGGTCAGGTTGTTGGCACCATCAATATGGCATCTGCGTTACTCACGGAGAAGTTATTGCTATTATAATATATATTATGAAAATTTTAACACCACAGTTCACTTACAATTTCGTGTTTTTTTTTAAACATCTGTTTACATACTTTTCTTATAAGTGCGACCTGATTTTCAAAAAGTTATTACGTTTAATAAATAATAAATAAAATGTTATTACATGTGCAGATATTTTAACTATTTACTATTTATATTGCAGAAAATTGGACAATGAATTTTCTAAAATGCACCTTGAATCCCTTCGCGACGAGCGTCCTTTACAGAATTTTTAATCTTTCACCACAGGGCCCCACCAGTGGCTGAGAGGTTGTGCTCTCGAAGCTGGTAGACGGGAGGTGCTGGGTTCGATCCCAATCGCGCCCGTCGGCCTAATCGTTCGGAGTTTTCGTGGTTTTCTTCGAGCCGCGGATTTATCCATGCGTAAAGACGGATTAGGTTCCTCAGGTAGGTACGGATTAGGTTTCCTTAGGTATCTCATTCCCTTAGAAAGACCTCCACGAAGGGCACTCCCCCCGGGCCTTATATCCCTAGTGTAGATAATTGGCCGTCAATAATCAACCCAACCCAACTTTCACCACAGGTTTTTCAAAACAGAAATTTTCGCCTAATTGAATCGCAGAAATGTTACAATTAAATAAGGCAAAGCTTACAATAAAAAGTAACTGGTGGGAATAATCGAGGATTCTGAGCATCTTATGCGTCACGTATACGTGTCACTCGTTCCCAAAGGGTTAAGACGGTAAATAAAAACAGTATATGAATCCATAACTATATGTCGAAGTTTTAGCATTTTAATCACCGTGATATAATGAAAGCTCACAAACTGAGAAAAATTAATTTAAAGATTGCAAGTTTGAATCATTTAAAGGGAAATGGATAACACAGTAGAAAGGCTTTTTCGCATATTTTTAGTTATTGCATATTTTAAAAACTTCATAGCGAACTTCTAAATTCTTTTTAGTCAAAAGGTTGGAAAAATGGAATTTTCATTATTTTCTCAAATTGAAAGGTATCGAGTTCCTTCACTCTCAGAAATAAAACACTCAATTTTGACGATTCCGCAATCCTCAGGCCTCATTTCGTTATTTTTGACAATCATTTCATCACAGAGTTTTTGGCGAAACGTGAATCCTCAAATATCTTGACGAAACTGTTTCCTCGCTATCAAAAATAAAACTCCCACTTTTGACGACTCCGCAATTCTTGAGATATATTTCGTGATTTTTGACAATCATTTCGTCTCAAAATTAAGTGATTTTTAATGAAATGGAAAATCTCAAATATTTGACTAAAATATTTCTTTATCCCTGGCCAGATTATTTTTGTTGTTACAAAATCGTTCAAAAAAAAAAATACACGAAAATACCAAATTTATAATATATTAATGACAACAGAAACAAAAATATTTCATCATTGGAAGCCGCTATAACATGAAATTACTAAATTTCTACTTTATTTTTCATATCTGATAAGTTGCGTCTATTCTTTTTGTAACTTTAACATTTTTGTAGCGATTTTATGCATTTGTATTGCCTATTCAAAGATAAATTTTTCTAAAGTAGCAGAATTTCGTTAAAAACGCTTAAAAAACTCTTCTAAAGTCACAGAATTTCGCTAAAAACGGTTAAAATAGTAAAATGCGAACATCCTTTGGTCCATTTTCGACCGAAAGCAACAACAATTTTTTCCAAAAGTTAAAAAAAAAAAATCAAAATTTTAGGAGCTCTTTTTTACTTAAGATATATATCCATATAACAATCAAATTTAAAAATCTCTTTCCCCTCAATAAACAGTAACGTGTTAAAATCTTATCTAAAATTGATGAACTCTTCTCCAATATACACTTTAAAATTTATTATTTCTGACCAACAAATTAATTAAACCATATTCTAATTATCATTAAACAAAGGAAATTTCTCTAATAAATTATATTAATCAAGCCGTAGTCTAATTATTTATTAACCATAAAAAACCATAATAATAATAATAATAATAATAATCTAGCCTTATTAATTAAAACATGCAGAAATTATAACAGCACCGATAAAAATATTTCTCAAAATATAAACACATCAACATCCCATAGATACATTTTTAAATCAAATTCAGTCGAAGTCCTTCTATCTTAGGACACAGAACATCGGTCTCCCACACAGAAGGTAGTGAGTTCGATACCGGTTGAAGACTTGAGAAATGTGTCTTACTTTTTTACGCTGTCAATTACAGATGCTTCAAAAGTTGTCAATAGATGGCGACACCACCAATCTTTTTTTGCAATTTCTTTCGAACAAACAATTTGACGAAATCAATTTCCTCAGTTTTTTGAGGAAAGAGATTTACTCGTTTTGACGAAATATTTAATCGGAGCATTTCCCAGGAAACAGTTTCGTCAAAAATGAAGAAAATTTCGTGATATTTGAATATCCATTTCTAAGAGCGTTTAAGGAGCATATAACTGTATGCTACATAGTCGATCTTTGTAGCATCGTATTTTGGAACCATATTCGTTTAAATGTACGATCACATGGTCAAAGATCTAGTTTCGCTTTGAAATCCCACAGCTCAAATTTTGGCAAGTTTTTAAAACAAATCAACCTTACCAAACAGTTTGTTTATAATTTTGTTCTAAGATGTTCGGGAAGAATGTATGTATGTCTGTTGTATGCCGTTTGTGTTCATTTTTGTAAACGCGAATCCAAATCCTTGCAGCAAGAAGTTTGAAAATTTTTAATCTTTGCATTTTTTAATATTTAATTAAGTTATGAAAATTTTTTGAAACAATACTGACAATTTATATAATGTGATTTCTTAAAATAGTCTTTATCGTGATTGCGGATTTAACAAATTTCCTATTTTTAGAGATTCCAGTACAACGAATTAGACGAAATCAGTTATTTTCTTTTAAGTTGCGTTCGTAATTATATAAATACGTAGCACCTATTGTCGTCGCTTGGTCCGTCCGTCTGTCCGTCCGTCTGTCTGTCTGTCCGTCTGTCTGTCCGTCCGTCTGTCTGTCCGTCTGTCTGTCCGTCAGTCCGCATATAACGACGCAAAAACTACCCAACCGAATGGTTTGGAATTTAAGATATATTATCTTTGCAGAATTTTGTCGAGACATTTCAATTTTTTTTTAAATCGAATCAAAACTTTAGGAGATATTAATAAAAATATTTATTAAGAAATTTGAATTTTTTTTTTTCAAAATCGGTGCTTTCTTGTTAGAGGAGCTTCCGAGGTTGAATCGTCAAGCGACCGAGATACTTATTTTATGACAGAAATTAATCTGCAGACGATATAATTCACTTCGCACAATTAAAAATCATCAAGATCTGAATATTTATATAACTAGCTATAGTACGAACGCACCTCGTTTGTCACGTTTGACGTACAATTTCCAACTTGTTATGTTTTCATGCGTGCGAAGAACACATAAACGTGTTATAGTGGTAACAGCCAGGGTTTAATTTCTGAGAAAAAAAAGTACCAGAGCCCTAATATTTAACAGTACAAACACCCGAGTATTACCCTTACCTCCAACCTCTCCACCGTCACTCCAGTCTGCATGTGCATATTTCATGCATTATTTTCAGAGTTTAAAGAATTGTTTTTTTTAGTTAACAAAATAAAAATCTTAAATACTTAAATATCTACGTATACTTAACTATCAACTATTCCACTTTTTAGTTATTACTACTTCCAAATAGAAACCTTTTTCTATTCTTAATGTTAATTAATCGCAGAATTCTGCGATTAAATTAGCTCAGGATTATGATTCGGAAATAGTGTTAACACAAAAAATAAATAGTTCAGTGCTATGCAAGAGTAGAAAAATACTATTTCTGTTTACTATTTTGCTCTCGAAGCTGGTAGACGGGAGGTGCTGGGTCGATCCCAATCGCGCCCGTCGGCCTAATCGTTCGGAGTTTTCGTGGTTTTCTTCGAGCCGTGGATTTATCCATGCGTAAATACGGGTTAGGTTCCCTTAAAAAGACCCCCACGAAGGGCACTCCCCCCGGGCCTATATCTCAAGTGTAGATAATTGGCCGTCAATAATCAACCCTGTTTACTATTTATTCTGATCAAAATAGCATTAAAATAATTTGAAATGGAAATAAATAAGATTTGAATTAAAACGAGTCTACCCAAACCCGAAGACTGATGTAAAAACCGAACCCGTTTCATCTCCATCTTATACGCGAGCGACACATTACGTCACTTATAAGTGTTTCGATACAAAAGAAGGCAAAAGACTGGAGATGAGGGGGGATTTTAGGATTTGTTTTTCGGAAGCGTTATTGCACTGAGCTCTGGAGCGCAGTGTTTATCAGCTCCAGTGAATTCTGGCCAATATTTAAATTATTACTAAAAACAGAGAAGTACCGGAGCTGATATCCGTTGGGCACCGTCTCAAATCAAGCCCTGATAACAGCTATAAAGAATTTCCTATTTTAAGAATAACAGTACAACGATCCAGCCGAGTCTAGTGATTTTTTGTTGTTGCGGTTTTCATGGCGCAATGCGCTTATATACGCGTTGTAGTGATAGCCGCTGTAAAGAATGTCATATTTTTAGAGATACACTCAGAAAACGGAATTGATTAAAACTACAAAACATGTTTTGTTGAGTACATTTTGGTTGTTTTAGCAAAATTCAAGTAAAATAGAACCATTTTACTTGAATTAACAAAACATTTTTTGCTGACGATACAAATTTTTTTTTTTGGAATTGCAAAAAAAAAAAAAAAAAAAAAAAAAAAAAATTCTTGATTCAAACAAAATTGCCATTGACCTATATTTAAACAAAATTTTTTCCAAAAAAAACTTTTGTATCGTCAGCAAAAAATGTTTGGTTAATTGAAGTAAAATGGTTCTATTTTACTTGAATTTTGCTAAAACAACTAAAATGTACTCAAAAAACATGTTTTGTAGTACACACTCTCTGTAAGTATTTTATTTATTTATTTATTTTTAAAGATTTGTCACAGTATTTGGGTACAAAAAACAAATTTGCTATTGTAAACATATTTTTAGGGATATGAAATTTACGAAACGTTTTCAAGAGTGAGCATTTATGGTTAATACTTATGTCTCTGTAAAAAGAGATTTTCAATTGAGAAATTTAATCTCGAAACAATTGTTAAATGTTATTTACAATTTTCTACTGAATACTTTTGGTATCGTGCTTTGATAACACAAAATGTTTCAGGAAGGGGTTTGCTCGTGTCTTACTCATGTATTTCTCATGTCTTTCGGCCATGTGTTCCGTTTTTTTCTTTTTGAAGATTTTTGACAGTGGTTGGGTATAAATAAAAAATTGCTATTGCGAACATATTTTCAGGGACATGAAAATTACAAAACATTGCCAAGAGGGAGTATTTATGATTAATACTTATATCTGTGTTAGAAGATATTTTCAATCGAGAAAATTAATATTGAAACATTTCTCAATTGTTATTAACAATTTTCTATTGAATACTGTCAGCATCTAGCGTTGGTAACACAAAATGTTTCGGGAAGGAGTTCAATCGGGGTTCGAAGAAATAGCACGAACTCGTCTCTAGTAGATATCTCCATATAAAAATAAACTGCAATTAATTTTTTTTCTGTGTAATTCCCCACCCTTAACTCCTACGCAGTAGAAAAATTTTACACCTTTTATTTAGTCTAAGTACACATTTTAACAATTTTTTTAATTTTTAAAGTTATTGGGAAGTTTAACATGTTATAAACTCATATTAAAACCTTATATTTAAGTTGTTCAATTTTCTAATCCTTCTTGTTTGTGTTATTAATGTAAAATATAAGTTCACGATATGAACTGTTTTAGGATCCAATAAAAAACAATATTTTAAGTTTTCAACATAACATACCTTTAAGGGAATAGATTAAACCTTCATTTGTATTCAAATAACTGTATTTTATGTTTCATTAAGTTTTATTCAACCGTGTTAAATGACACTACTTATCTTAATGTGTGAATCGAAGTGTAAGTTATTAGTATTTAGTTAATCTGCAAAGACGCTCTTGGGAATAATTAATTTGTGGTTAGAAGCGCAATAGATTATAATGTATGAAGGAAAATAAGTAGATGATGATATACAGAATACCAAAAAAATTGTAGTAATTTTTATTTTTACATATATTTTTTTCATATTCGTCTTATTTATTATAGAAGAAATATTGGAAAACTGAAAATACATTTATCAGTGCATATTTAATCGAAGAATAGGTTAACGCTTCAGTGTCTCTAATTCCCTTTATACGGATGAACAATGCTTGTTTTAATATTAATCAATGACATTTACATTTTCCTAAAAAACAAATTAATAACAAATGGACTAGAATATATTTGATTATGTGGCCAAAATTATAAATATATTAGCAGTAAAAGTATGTATGAATCATATTATTGCGATGTTTTTATCCCGAATATTACCATTAGTTTTACTGTTAAAAATATGGAACTGTGGATGATTCCATATAAAACAAAATCAGCAGTCTTCAGTACTAATCAATAACCTATCTTAATTTATTTCTTTTCTTGCGGTTGACAAATTTTTTCAGAGATATGCAAAAGTCTACACACAAAGAATAAGTATAGTTTAGTAGTCACTCGGTGATAGCAACGTGCACGATAAAAGAAAAAATTAGATTTTATAGAAATATTCTGTCTGAAATTCTATGAGCTCTCCACCTGATAAAACGAATCTTGTTAAAATAATGTGACATTCTCTGTGTAACACAGAATTTCTCCATGTTTTAAACAGAGTAATCTTACTGAAAGAGAGTTCGTCAAATGAAAACAACATTCTCAATATTCATACAAGGGGCAGTACTGTAGGGAAATAGTAGTTTCTTGCAGGGGAACTGTAGGGAATAGAAAACTCGAGGGAATTTATTATTTCCGTATAAAACAGAATTTTTCTATGTTATAAAGAAATGTTGAACAGTTGAACAGTTTATGGATTTCATGGGCTTCCCAGTTGCAAGTCAACTCCACGCCCTGTGTATGACTATTTGTGTAGAACATCTTAGAAGAGCCATGAAAAAAAATGCTTAATGATAGTACTGTATATGTACTACAATAAAAATATAAATATATAGAGATAAAAGGGTGAGGAAAAGTCTTGAGCTTGCAATAAGACAGAAAAATAAATTATTAGGAGAATGGCGAGGTCTGTGCGAGGGATTACCTGGGACGACCAGTCCGAAAACAGGAAGGTGGAGCTGCACAGGCATTAATAGGAAGTCCGAAAAGAATAAGAATTGATTTAGAATAACTGTAACCATTAAAAGAAATTGAAAATAATAGTAATTTAAATTAATTGGATAGTAAAAAGGAAATAGAAATCCAAATTTTTCAAGATAATTTATCGGTATAGCCGAAATCAGAAAGGACAGGATAAAGATGTTAATAAAAAAATTGTACCACCTTAAAAAAGGACCATTTCATTGATATAAATTAAATTAACAAAAATATAAATATAGAAAGTATAGCATTAATTTACAAGAAATGAAAGTGAAATAAGTAATAATATTTTATTTTATAGACCCCTTTCCCTTTATAATATTTCTCATATAAACAGAGAACTAAATTAAGATGGTTTATACCCTGTTTCCCCCTTTATACTTAACCAATGAACACCCCAAAATAACCACGGAAGCGCCTTATCACAATGAACCTATATACAAAATTTGAAGCAAACATGATAATTCAGTATAAAAAAACCCATTTATCTAAATTAAGTGGGGGGGGGGGGAGATTAGCCCTCAAACCTCCTGCTTTTACTTAACCAATGAACTCTCGAAACTAATCAGCAAAGCGCCTTATTACAATGAACCCAAAAAAAATTGAAGAAAATAGGATAACTCTGCATGAAAAACCCATTTATCTGAATTAAGATTTGGGGAATTAGCCTCCCGTTCCCATCCTTTATACTTAATCAATTAGCCCCCCAAATTAATCCGGGAAGCGCCTAATCAGAATGAACCTATATGCCAAATTTGAAGGAAATCGGATATTTTTAATCAAGAATTATCGTGTTACGTACATAGATGCGCACACATTATCTCTCAGGCTTTGATAGCCTGTGAGCTAAAAAGGGAATAAAACAAAATAATTTTTACGTTTGCAGGTGACCATTTTTAAGCACCTATTTTTCTTATGTATGGGATCTTGTAAATTTGTTTAGCAAGTTCATTTCGAAATTTTTTTGCGAAAATAGTTTATTTATCATTAGTGATCTTGAAAATCTTGCAGATTGAGGAAACGGAACTTGTTGTTGTATTTATTTATCCGCATGTGTACTGTTAGCACTTTAAACAAATGTACATTTACTTTAATTTGTAGTTTGTTTATCTATAAGCCAACAAATGTTCAACATTTTTCGTAATTATTGATTTCATTATTATAGCTATATTAATAACTAAATTAATGTTTCGCTTTAAATATCTCTAGCAATCCCTCGATTTTTTATGGGTTTTTTAGTACTAAAGCATTACATGCATAATAATTAAAAATTTATAAAGGACGAATGAATTTTATTAAATAATTATGCACTTTTGTTTTGGCATGTATGTATTTCATGTTAACTAATTATTTAATTTATTTGTTAAGTCAAATACAACATTGATGACAAGTATAAAAACATTAAAAACAACAACAACAAAAAAACATTTCTGATAGAAATTCTTAAAGTAACAATTTATTTAAAAATTAATTGAACGAATGGTGTAAAAATTGGCAAAATCTCAAATACATTAAAACATTATTCGTTGTTTCAGCGAGGAACTTTGTATAACTTTGTTGCCATAAATAACCAAAGAATGTAAATACATACTTGTAACCTACATTTAATTATTTATTTCTATAGCTTAAAACATTCAAAATGCTGTTAAAAGTTGTACGCTATCACTATTTTTATGGTTATTACTATGTCTGGTAATCCTTATTTTCAGAAAGTCCTTAAAAGTCGTTTATCTAAAGCTCAGTAAACTTTAAACGATCGAGAAAATAGACTTAAATGTATTTATTTCTCGTTTTAATGGCTTAGTCTTTTCCATTAGTATTAATAAACTATCTTATTGCTATCTTTATACAGTATTTTTAAAAACTTTAAAAAAATAAAATAACCTTCTGAAGGAGATTCTATATATATTTTGTTATATAGAGAAGCTATTAGAAAACGTTTTTTGAAATTTTATGAATTTTTCAGAACAATCTTTTACGTTTAAGAATTTTTATATGTTCATTTTACATAGAATTTATTATTATATTTTTTGTTACTTTAATTACTGTTTGCTTTTGTCACTATTTGAAAAAGAAATATTTATTATATTTAGACACGCGTTAGAGATGAAGATAAACATAATACTAAATAAACATAAAAAAATGTATTCAAGTTGTTTAAACAAGAGAATCAAACATATAAATTTAACTTTATTTTACTAGAGCAGTATTATGAGCTTCTCAGCTTGATGAAAATTACTGAAGCTTTTGCTATGTAAATAAAATGATAAAATAGGTATTTAAGTTAAGGAACCAATATTAATGCAGCCTAAATTGTTGGCGAAGATGTCATTATACAGCACCAAACAATAATATGACCATTGACAATATTTTAACTGGACTTCATTATAAAATACGATTTCATATGCTGAATAACTCGTGTTTAAACAGCTATGGAGCTATGTATAACATATGCGTAATATGCGGCATTATCTGTAGTAATTAAAAACGCATTACATGTTCAAGTAAACTTAGCGAAATTTTACCATATCGCATTCTATATGGTTATATCATGAAATAACTCTCTATAGAATAAGCATTTATCCCTGGTGTAATATAATTTATTTTAGATTCAATGATCCATTATTCGTCTTTGAGTGTTGAAATTTAAATTTTTAATAAAACGCTGAACATTTAATAATATAATTATCCCTAGTCTAAAAAAATAGTATGTTAGCCTAATAAAATTATTTTAATTGAATATGATATTTTCATTCTCTATTAATTTCAAAAATTCAGAATACAGACTTACAAATAATTAAAAAAATATGATGATCCCAGTGATTCCTTGGGTTCTAATGTAACAGCTGATTCTTTACCCTCTGTATAATCACAGATATGAGAAGAAAAAAGCGTTTCGTCACAGTTTTTTTGTAACGTTCTATTCTAGAATGAAGATGCTATGAGATAATCTATCGTATGGTAATATGAACGTACTAAGGTTTTACGAGTTATAATTTTCCAACTAAATGAAAAGAAGTCTACGCCAGGATTCTCAAGACTCTTTTTCACATAGATAGAAAATTACAACTCATATTATTTACCCTATGTATTAAAACGAAAAGAGATTTATGAAAGATTCACACAAAATTGACCTCTTTGCGCATGCGTAACATTAGTTCTAGAACATATCCAGTTTTAGAATAAACTTGAACGAGGTCAGGGTGGCTGAGTGTTCTAAGACAGACGCCAGTTAAAACTATACTTCTCTGTTCAGATCGTAGGTATGATACATGCTCCGGGCATAGTGATTTTTGTTATTTTATTGGCGATAAGATAATTAATTTCAATAATGTCATAGTTTACTTCAAGAGAAGTTATAAAATTTGTATTTTTTTTTATTTAAAAACTTTATAATTAAATAAAATTTAACACACGACAATATTTTTTAATTGCTAATTTTACATTAAAAATATCTAAATTGAAAGAGTGTGCATGTAATTATCGATTAAATAAATTTAAATGATATACAATTTTAGCTATATGTAGTATGACCATACTAAAGATGTCATGTATATACTAAGATATCGCATATATATAATGAGAAAAATATGTTATTATTTTTTATTAAAAAATAAATAAAAGGAGATAAAACAGAAAAAAGACAAAATATCCATACAGGAACTCTAAAGGAAATTAACTTCATATCCATGATTTAATAATTAAATAATGTACGAAAATGTAAAATAGAAATCAAGTAATTAAGAACTATATATAATAAATAGTTAGTTGCAATCAGCAAATTTTCAGTTCAGGGTTTTTAGAATCAGACTGATAAAAATAAAATTAATGAAAAATATTAAAGGTCGCGTATTGAAAAAAATTTTAGAAATTACTGAATATTGATATTTAACAAACATTGAGACTGTAGTAATTGAAAATAAATGCCCTCAATGAATGCCCATTTAATTAATATTTATAGTGAAACTCCTCCTATAAAGCAACAAAATCACTACATAGTATAAAACAAAGTCGCTTTTCTGTCCCTATATCCCTATGTACGCTTAAATCTTTAAAACTACGCAACGGATTTTGATGCGGTTTTTTTTAATAGATAGAGTGATTCAAGAGGAAGGTTTATATGTATATCCATTAAATAGTGGAGAAATACTGTTATTTTTGAGGTTTTTAATGTGATGTCGTAAATAATTTCATTTTTTCCGCTTATACATTGCAAACGCAGGCTGAACCCTACAAGATTTATCAAAATAATGTACTAATTATTGTACACATTAAAAAGGTCTACAGAAAACACAAAGAGATGAAAAGGTTTTCAAGGTTAACCCGAAGCAAAGCGAGGGAGGGCCGCTAGTAGATTATAAATTACAAGATTAAATTTCTTTCACTTCATTAGTTGAGTAGGCTGGACTGACAACGCCATCTATCGCTTTATATGTATAGAAATCGCTTATACATATCAGTATATCAGTTGTATAACAATTCATCAAGTTTTCAATAATTAATTAAGTTAAATGCAACTAATTAAAAATTAAAACGTATATTTCTAATGGATTTTTCAAGTTGTTTAACTTCAAATCTGCACAAGTACTATCTAATTTACCAATTAAAATAATTATGTAAAAAAATAATATACTAAGGTTCTACATATTCATTACGATATGATACATTCTTTTTATTTGTTCATGTTTTAATATTTAATAATTTAATATAAAATATCATATATTTTTATATTTAATAATTCAACGCTAATGAGATATTCTGATGTAATAGAGAACCACCTGCGGTAATATTTTAAACATATTCTGCAAAAAAAATCCTAAATCAAGGAAATTTACAACAAAAAAGCTCATTTCAAATTTATTGAAAAATTTTTGACACTTTACAAAATGGTTGAAACTGTTTATGAATTCGATTTGTCTTTTTTTCTGTTCTCTATCAGTGTTCTAACTCGCGTAAGTGTATTCGAATTGACATGCACTTCTTATATGTTAAAGCGCTTCACTATAGAGTGTTTGCTATTGAAAAATAAATAAGTGCGTAGCATTCATAGTTCGTTTACAGGGAAATACAGGAAATTACGTTGCATTATGATCTATGAGAAAAAATTGTTTGCCGTGCACTTTATTTAAATATCTCATTTCATTCTATGAAAAGAAAATGATATTTCGTAACAATATTCTGTTAGTGTTGTGTTAGAAAATGTCTCATAATATATTGCCTGATGCATGTGTGGTGAAGCTTTAAACGCTAATTTGCACTTACGATTCTAAACTGTTGACATTGGATTTGGGATTGAAACGTAAATTGCAATGAGCGTTTATCATAGCAGAGGTAGCTTAATCGATTATTTGCACTGACTTTTTGCAACATTTTGTTTTACTGGTTGATTTATAAAAGCGTTGTTTATTAGACCCTATGACTAACTTTTCTGTTCGTGGTCGTGCAAATCTGAGTTATGTTCCAATGGTAAAGACTATCATTGGTGATACTGCAGATATGGAACTGTTAAAAAACATAAAGGGATTATACAGTTGAATAATACTGACAAACAAACTGTAAAACATGATACAGTACACTGTATCCCTACGGTTGACTCCCCTGTTACAGCTAGAGCTCGGTTAGAGCTCCTCACATGCAGCGTTTACAATAAGTTTTTCGGCATTTTAGACATTATGCGTTTATAATTAATGAATCAAACTTTGAGTTCGGTAAAGAAACTACAGATTTTTTGGGCCACACTACAGATAGCCAGGGCTGTAAAGAGGGATAAAAGAAAAATTCAATGGAATGCGGATGCAGGAAGTAATTTCGAGCAACTTAAGCAAGCTATAGATAATGCGACTTTGTTTTATCACCCTTCTGAAGATGCGAAACTTGCACTTATAACTGATTGCTATGAGTGGGGTGTTGCAGGAATCTTCCCAAATCAAATGGTCCAAAACCACTTGGAGTTTTCTCTCGTAAGTTGTTCCCTGCACAATGCAAATATTCAACATATGACCGGGTGTTGTTGGCAATCCAATATTTTAGGTATATATTGGAAGCTCGGGTACTGACGTTGTACGTGGATCATAAGTCACTAATTTTTGTATTTTAGCAGAAACATGGGAAATGTTCCCCTAGAATACTTCATCAATTAGACTTTATATCCTAGTTTACTGCGGATGTACGTTATTTGCCCGAAAGCGAAATTATTTTGCCGACAGTTTATCGAAAATTTGTAAGATTCTGTTTTCGTCACTTGCAGATTTTTAATTGTGAGGAAAGTTGCAAACAGAGGATGATGAGCTAAAAGATATTTTGGGTGGAAAAGTGGAAAGTTAGTGGAAAGTTAGCTAGAGTAGAAATGCCGGATGCTAAGACATTATTGTTTTCTGAAAAGTATGATGTGGCGAAAAAATTTTATGTCCCCCAGATCTTCAGATATGAGGTATTTAAGTCAATACATTGGTTGTCGCTTCCAAGAAAACGAGCTTCTAGGCAGCTAATCTGTTCAAAATACATTTGTCTAGGGCTAAAAATATGTGGCAGTGTGGTGTAAAGCTTGTATACTAGGGTGGGTCAAAAAAACAGAAATTTATATAATCGAACACAATAGTGTGGAAAAGTTGCCTTTGGTAATAAGGAATAAATTCGCAAAATATTACACCAATTGGTTATCTTTTATTGTATCAAAGAGGGCCAAAGTTCCGCAAAAATCGCAAAAAACTCGGTTTTTACAATATATATATATATATATATATATATATATATATATATCATCCAACTATAACAATGCAATTTCTGATAAAATGCAACAGCTCCATCAAGATGTTAGTAATGTCCTAGTAAAATTTCATTACGGTGAAATCATTTCTATTACCACCGCAGAAGTGGCCCAAATTTTGTAAAAATGGGAAAATTTTCATTTTTCCTTTTTTAAAATTTTTCGATTTTTTATTATATGTCAATAATTAAATAAGTTTACATTATATCTTAATATTGGTAATAATTAGTGATAACTTATAAATGTCTGGTAAATTTGATCATGGGCGTAGCCAACCAAGGGCGAGAGGTTCCCCCCCCCCTAAATTTGAGAGAAAGGGGCTTTTTGAAGGAATTTTAGGGATTTTCCGGGAATTTTTAGGGATTTTTAGAGGGGACCCCAAAAGGGGAAAATTATGGGGATTTTATATATGGGAGACCTCTACAAAAAATCACTAAATGTTCCATGAAAATCCCGAAAATTCTTTCAAAAAGCTCCTTTTTCTCAAATTTAGGAGGGGACAGGCCCCTCTCGCTTTTGGTTGGCAACACCCATGATCAAAATTACTAGCTATTTATAAGTTATTACTAGACATAATGTAAATTTATTTAATTGTAGACAAATAATAAAAATTGAAAAAATTGAAAAAACGAAAAAAGAAATTTTGGGCTGCCTTTGCGGCGGTAACAAAAATTATTTCACCATAATACAATTATATTAGGACATTACTAACATCTTGATGTAGTTGTTTCATTCTATTAGAAATTATATTGCTATGGTTGGATAATTTAATTTGTTTTTGTAAAAACTTTTTTTTGCGATTTTTCTGAACTTACCATCACTCTCCCCCCCCCCCTGCGGCGGTGAAAGATATTAACCAATTGGTATAATATTTTATGAATTTATTCCTTATTGTCATCGGCAACTTTTCCTCACTATTATGTTTCGACTATATAAATTACGGTTTTTTGGACACACTCTATTGTATACCCTGTCAAAGTGCTAAAGTACATTTACATAAGTGTCCTTTGTTTCTATTGCTAGTCCCAGAAGAGAGATTTACGCATGTACACATAGATGTAATCAGTCCTTTGCCTCTAGTTCATAGATTCAGGTATTGTCCAACCATGATTTATAGATTTGCTCGATGGCCAGATGCTGTACATACTGGGGAAATGACTGATGAAACTGTTGCGCAGGATTTTACTCAGACTTGGGTTTTCTGTTTTGGTACGCCTCAGAGGATTACATGAGATAGGGGTAGGCAACTTGAATCCATACTTTTTAAAAGTCTGACAAGAATTCCTCGGCACGGGTGTGTCTATGATTCCTTCGTATAGACCCCAGACCAATGGTTTTTTGGGGCTACTTCATCAGTTTTTAAAGCAAGCCTTAATGTGATATAACGTGAATTTGTTATAGGCTCTTCCTCTGGTTTTGCCAGGCTAACTACATTACGTGAAAACCTCGGTGCTTCTACAGCTGAATGAACGTGTGGAACAAATTTACGGCTTCCCGGCCACTTGTATGAAAATAGCCCGTTGACAGACCTACTGATTTACTTAGCTGAGCTACAGAAAATTATGCTTGCTGTGAGACAAAGTTCCTCGTTTAATGCATGACCAGCAAAATATCTATAATCCAAAAGAGCTGAATAATTGAACCCATGTGTTTGTTCGGACAGGTCCTTTTCAGAGATCTTTACAACCAACATATGCAGGTCCGTTCAAAATCATAAAACGGCTGGAGAAAGATTGCTTAGTTTTTATTGGTAGCCAGTAAAAGATCATAAATATCCATCGATTGAAATCTGCTTTTCTTTTGTATGAGGAAAGGGAACCTTCTCCTGCTACTTATATAACCAGGTCGGGAGGAAAGGTTCGTTTTCGTTTCCCATGTGTTGTGTGAGACTGGTGAGGAAGTTGTGTGACGAAGCTATAGACACTAATTTGTCTTAATTCACAGCCGAAGCTGAAAAGCTCACTCCGTAATCTATTTTTTTCAGCGGAGTTGAAAGAGTGTTTTATTTTTGGCCTTAGTTTGGCGGGGATTCTCCAAGTGCCGAAAGAAATCTATGCGGAACTCAAAGCGGAAAACCTTTGATTACTTGTATATGAGATCGACATTGGTGAACCATCGTTAATTTGGGAAAGCTGCTGGACGGCTTTGCACAGAATATTTAATAGTTATGTTTAATATTTTAATATGTTAAGATTTTCTGCAGCTTTTGTTGTGGTTTAACATCTTACAGTTTAATAAAGTTTTTTACATTATAAAATGGCCTTCACCTTTCACAACTTAATATTACATTATACAGGATTTTATGTTGTTTCTTTTTGTTACATAATACCTTCTTATATTAATGACATTAATTATCCTTCAAAATGAATCTATTCTTCCGGTCTTATCGCTAGGGCTCTAGGCGCTGGTTCAAATTAAAATATGTAGGGTTTAAATCTCTGTTGATATTTAAATGTTTACATTGGATCGGATGTTATTTTTAAAGGGATTCCCGGTCTATGTAGTTCTAGCGTGCTGAAAATTACAGCAGCGTCACAAACAATAATCTTGGTGATAGAGCTAAAAATCTTTTCAGTACACTAATATTGGATTTTTAGTTAAATGCTTTTATTAAATATGGCTTTAAGATGATCTCTAAAGAAATTATATAGTGCAAGAAGAACTAAATAGTGTTCATTAATTTTAAATGATTAATAATACTTTATTGGGGGTGGGGGGTACAATATAATTATCATTATGAGATAGCGCATATTAGCTAGAGTGACTTTTAAAATGTTTCGTATATAACACAATATTCATTTTACTGAAGCTGAAATCATAATTGCAAGGTATTCAAAGAGTATGCAGATTCCGTCCTTGTGTCACAAACTTTACATAATACTAGCGGCTACAACAAAATACTAGCGCTATTTCTTCAAACAAAAGGTCTAAATAAAATAGTTATTACAAAACTCCCACATAATACAGTTACACATTAATTTAATCTAGTTAGTGAAAAAAACATAATGTTTGAAAGTTTCTTTTTTCAAAGGCATTCAACATCTTTCTGAAAAACATAAAGAAACATTCAACATATAAACATTTTAAAAATTCACACAAACACATAAAAACATTTAAAAGTTCCAGTTAAACTGTTATTCTGACTTTGAGCGCAGATTAATGCCTAGAGTTTTTGTTTGAAGATTTTTCTTTAAATATCCTATGCGAAAATAAAATGTTCACTGTCTCGAAGAAATATTTTATGCATGGAGAAAAATTCTCAAGGATATTTTGGCGCAAAACAAATACTTTTTGTTTTGATTTGAGTGAAAATCTGCTTTAGAATTTTGCTTTTGCAAATTTATTCAGTCGCGTATCATTCTAACCCGCATATATTTATGAAGCGCATTTCGCAATGTGCAAGAAAAAGAGCAGGATGTATTTAAAAAATCCATAACATATAAAACATAATATAATCCATAACATATAAAACATAAACACACTCTAGAAAAATAACAAAATAGCGAAAAATCATGCGTCAAGCATAGATTATGAAACACGCTTTAACTCATCCAGAAAATTGTAATAAAAATTTCACCTTTAACTAATATGAAAGCATATATGCAAGTAATCCGTTTATAAAACATATAACACATTTAAAAATCTACTTATAGCAATTACATTCAAAACTTAATCTAATAATTTTGTGCAAAGCACAAATATAATACTATTATACTATTATAATACTATAATTATATGTACTATATAATTGGCATATATTCTACATAGTATTCTAAAATTTTGTTCAATTAAAAAACTCTTTTTGGCAATTTTCACAAATAGATAAAAATGCGTTCAATTAGTTTGTAAAGCCCTGTGTCTAAAGACTTTTGAACACACCACATATTAAGTAATTAATTAATTCGTAACACAACTGGAAATCCTCTCCCAGCAGTTACCATCCATAAACGTCAATGTATCTATTTCTTTGCGTAACCCTGTATGTAAGTTTATTTATATTCCACAAACTTGTGTTAGTATACTAAATATAGTTTAGCAGGAAAATGCATAACATAATTAAAAGCTACCCTTAAGCAATTCACCCCCATAGCCAGTAATACATACGAATTGCTTTGTGTAGCTCTGTATATGATCAACATAATTTATACACACCCTGAACTATGCAACAATTTTGTAAAACATAAAAAAGCAAACAAATGGTGAAAACGCAATTCAGCAACTATCTCTCTTATACAGTAGTGTAACAAAATTCTTTGCTGTGTCCTTGTAAAAGAACAATAAATGCCGTGCTCACCATACTTTTGAGTAAACAACTTAAGTGCACCTCATTAATGCATATCAATTTCATTATGTTTGGAAGAGCCTAACATCATTAAAATACACTGCAAAGGCTTTTCTTCGTTAAACGATTATGAAACAGAAGTGTTTTGCGTGACCATGTACAGGAATAATAAATGCTATTTTTCATATTCGACAGAAAGCATGTGTTATTGCACTTCAGAAATGCATATTAATTTCATTATGTATGAAATTGTGAAACATCATCTAAATGAACTTTTCCCATTGACCGTGATGTAACGGAAAAAAATTTACTGTCCCTGTAAACGAACTATAAATGCTACACTGTATGTTTTAAATAGTAATCGTACTATAGTAAACATCAATAACATATTTCTTATAGTTGCTAAAAGGTGTAAATTAACAACATAATAAATACACAGTAAAATAACTTTTATTAGGTTGTTTGACATGCTTCGGCTCACTCCGAGCCATTTTCAAAAACAAATGAGAATATTCCATAATTTCACGATCTTTGAAATTATTATTTAAAATGCTATCATTTAATTTTCATGTACTTTTTAAAAATTACGCTCGTTATCTTTTGTTTTTACTTGGTTGTTTATCTTCATATCTGTAACCATTGAGTATGTCGAGCCACAATTTCGGTAACTTAAAAGGTGCTGAATCGTTACATATTGTATTTTTGCGTGTACAATCCGAGTATATTTACGAGACTCAGAACACGGACAGAGGGACATACAAACCGTAGTCATGAACACTTTGCAACTATGTTGGAAAGTGTTAATAAAAGGTTTTATGATTTAAAAATGTAAATTAAAAGCATTTGGGGGGGGGGTGGATTTAGTTCATACTAAAACAATAAAAGTGCATAATTTAAGAAGTTTTTAATTGTTTTAATATCTAATGCGTTAAAAACGAAACGGAATCCAAAATTATGAACACTCGTAATGCTTTGGGGATAAATTGACAATTCTGGCATTTTTCTCGTTTTCTTCAATATTTTGCATATGTATTTATGTTACTGCAAATGTTACATTGCCTTATTTTTACAAACATATGTTTATTGTCACGCCTCGCCATAATAAATTTAAAAATTTCAAACTGCATTAAAAGTTGTTACCTTCCGCCGGGAACTGATATATCCGTTCAGTATGTTGTACGCTTCACGTCAATAATAGCATTGTTTAAATTAATATATTTCTACAAATATAATGCAGTTTTAAAATATTGAGTAATGGTCGATACTCTCAAGTCTTATACTCATATACGTAACTAAATTTTTTATATTAAGTGTGAAAATTCCTCTTTTTTTTAGCATTTAAAAATAATTACATAGAAAACAACATTACAAATTTGCCCATTTGCTCGGCGGTCAGGGGGTTAAGGCAAAGTCATCAAACAAACTTTTTATGAAAATACACACACACATATATATATATATATATATATTATTCGGTAAACTAAAGTTTGATGCTGTGTGAATTTTTGAAGAAAGATAAACCGACCAAATCACGTCACAATATCAAATATTGTTTTTGGGGTTTGGCGTTAGTGATGGACACACGTTTATATATTTAAATCAAAATTCGATACAACTTTTAAAACAGTTAGAAAATTAAAAAATATATAATAATAATTCTTCATCTTGAAAATATCGTATCTCAGTTTGGCCACCAGCCAGGGATTTTTTAGAGGAAAATACCAGCATTTTCTTTTTTAAAAAATCGCCATTTTCAATCGCGCGAGTAAATAAGGAGAATTTTTCTTCAAGAAATTACTAGTATTTTCCCTGAAAAATTCCCTTAGCGGTGGTCACCTTGAATCTGCATACTTTAAAAATATTAATATAATACAAAATGTCAAATTTTGCTGTAATTCTAGCGTTAAATTGTATATATTTTTTAAATTTGATTATATATATTATATAAACATTACCTTAGTTAAAACTGTGGCTGTAGGGGATATATGCGTTATAATGATGTAGAATTTAGAAAATACACATTTTAGAAGTAACACTCATGATTTATCAAACAAATTACACAGGACTGATTTCTGGAAGTACTTTTGCAAATGGACGTATCTAGTCGTACACACGACATCTATTCGTTCGAGGAAAAGATCTTTATTAACATGAAATTTGTCTCTCAATGTCGAAAATCAATATCAAACTCCCGTTGTACAAAACGTGTCTTTATTTTTTTATCGGATTCTTTGCTCAAATACCGGGTGCGTCATAAATTCGTGCAAAATTTAAAAATTCATAATAAAAGAAGTAATGTTCGGAATTTTTTTTTTGTTTACGCGAGTATGATCAGAAGGATTTTGGAATTGATTCCAAAAGTAGCCGATAGAGGGCGCTCACACGTCATACTGAGGCGATTTATATAATCAGGCTCGCAATGAAACACCTGACTGGAAATGGATTCGTTATTTGATCTCGGCGGCATGCTATCGTTACCAGATCGAGCGCTGTTGGTTAAACTTTTCTACAGGAATGGTGAATCCACAGCTATTGCATTGCGAAAAATTCGCACGGAGAAAAGACTTACGGCGCAAAAAAGCCCTATTTCATTGAATGGGATAATCAATTTAGCACGTCGTTTTGAGGAAACGGGGAGTTTGGAGGATCGTCCACGTTGTGGCAGATCATCCACGAGCCTGGATCGCATCCATGCTGTAAAAAGTGTTATAGAAGAATTGGCAGCTGAGACATCAACGGGGAGTAGCAGCGCTCGTGATGCTGGGAGAATAACGGGGATTCCGGAATCGTCGATTCGACATATTCTGTATGGAATCTTGGATCTGTATCCGTACAAGATACAGGCACTTCACCAGTTATTACCGGCAGATAAAGATAAAAGACTAAAGTTTGCTACATGGGCGCTGGCACAAATGGAGCGTGATCCACAATGGTTGCTGAACGTAATGTGAACGGATGAAGTACACTTTTCACTCCATGGTGACGTCAATACGCAAAACAGTCGTATCTGGGCGACGTCAAACTCTCGTGAGTACCTGACAGAGCCACTGCATGCTCCTCATGTAACTGTTTGGTGTGGTTTCACCGCGTATTTCATTCTGGGTCCTTTCCTTTTGAAAAGCCTTGTCCTGAATTCGACTGGAAAACCTGTATAGTCACGGCAGAACTGTATCTTACGCTTTTGCGTGACCACGTTGTGCCTGCATTGCGTGAAAGACATGGGTTACCTGTTGTCATCTTCATGCAGGATGGTGTTCCGCCCTACTTTGCACGTGAAGTCAAGACGTTCCTCTTGGACACTTTCACTGAAGACCGAGTTATAAGTCGTGCTTGTAAGTTTGCGCACGATCTCCAGACTTGACCCGGCAGATTTTTGGTTGTGGGGATACTTAAAGTCTCGTGTATACCGGGGCTTCCCAGTCACTTTGGTGAAACTGAAAGATTCTATTCTACGGACCGTCGGTGGCATCGATGCCGACATGCTACACTCAGCTGTAACAGGGGTAGGTTGTGGTCATGTTGAGCATCTTTTACCGTAAAATAAATGCACAGTGTCATGTTATTGTGATTTATTTCATTGTCTGTTTGTGTTTGCTTGATTTGCATAAAACACCTCAGTATGACATGTGAGCGCCCTTTATCGGTTTCTTTTGCAATCATTTTTTATTATACATGGAAAAAAAATCCAAAATCCTTCTGATCATACTTTCGCAAACCGAAAATTTTTCCGAGCATTACTTCTTTTATTATGATTTTTTAAAGTTTACACGAATTTGTGACGCACCCGGTATACTGCGCAGACGTTCCGCTCATGGTAATGACGTTTGGATTATAACTCTATATTTACAAGTATTTAAAAATTAATTTTGCCCATTTGATCTGAAGTGTTTGTTTTTCAAATTGCAGATCATTAAGATTCTTATAAAATATTAAACAGATATCAGAATTGGAAAAACGTAATTGGGAAAATCATTTCATGTACGTAAAATATTAAGTAGCAAGTTATTCAAGCGCATTTTGCAGTTCAAATTTAAATTAAATTCGTTGCCTAATTTTTTTGAAACATATTTTTGTAAACAAAGAGCTTTGCTATATAGCGATATATTAAAAGAAATTAATACTTTCGTATTTTATTGTGATTATTATTATCATTATTATTATTTTAAATATATTATAATTATATATAAACATAACGTACTTATAATAATGAATATGTTCATTGTATAATAATAATCAGAAAACTTTCTATCATGTAATAAAATGGCATTCTGATCAATAGAGATTGGATTGTTTCCTTAAAGATAACATATTGTACGAAGCACAAAAATGGAAATGAAACATTTTATTTGATAGAAGCATTAGTATTAAATTATTTATTTATTCAAATAATCAGAATCAGAATCGGCCGTTAACAGCAGAATATATGACACATCGATAAAATTATACGAAAATAACAGCAATCATATGTTGGCTGTAAGCTATGAATTAAGCTACGGAATAGCCAGAAGAAATGAATAATTCACGAATAAAACCTTAAAGTTTGCTAGTTCTGCATGTTTAAAGCTATAAGGTCAAATTTTGTATGATTAGATTTTTGGTTGTTTTTAATTACTGAGTAATATTTATTACATATTTGAAAAAAAAACAAATATTTTGAAAAATCAAATCCCGTTTTTTGAACTGTCTGAATGTAATGACTTTATTTCGAAGTTAGTCTCATTGTACCATTTTATTTAAATGTAAGCATGTAAAATCTGCTTATAGCAAAGAAGAACTCTCAAAATGTTTCAAATCTGCTTATTATCAAAGAAGCAACATCGAAACGTTTCAGTGTAAAACATATAAATAAATGAATTAGTTAATTATTTTAAAAACTAAATGAGCAATATTTATTTGAAAAAGGAATAAATTTATCTAAACAAGGCAGTACATCTTGTGTTTGAATGAAAAATGGAGAACTAAGTTCACGCTTGAATCAAACAAACATTTTTTTCTTTGTTACTTTTTAAAATTTCGACACGGGATTTTTCTAAGAGGAAGTCATGATTCATGCATCCGAATTACATTACATTTACTTAACGTTTCTGACACTGTTTACGCAACACAGTCTAAAAAAGTGGATTTTGTGCATGTGGACACTTTTATATAGAGGCACCCTTGGGCAGTGATGGCGACCCTATGTCAAGTGTGTCATAAGTAGCACACCACCATATATTTTCGACACTGCCTCAATTGAGATTCTAAAACAAAATAGAATGTAAGTAAACAAAATACATGAATTTAAACAAACTGACGTTTTCTATTTTCTATTTTTATTTTCATGAAATTAAGGAATTTGAAATACTACTTACTGAATTCCAATCTATTTCAATATGGGCTCAATAATTTATCAGTTTCATATCTGCCAACTTTCTGTTTTTAATTTATCAAATAAAATAGATAATAATAATAATATATAATTATTAATATAAATTATATTTACTAACAGCGAAAATTAAATAATTACATAAACAAGACACATTTTATTTTTAAGAAAATCTTGTTAGCATTATATTTTTGTGACCAGAAAATTGGCAGTGTATTCAAATTATGAGTAGATTTTTAGAATATAAAAAAAAACAAGTATTATAAACATCAAGCAATATAAGCAAAAATGACTATGATGAAATCATAGCGGCTTTGTAGGAAATTTGTCATTTTGATTACCGCCCTCTACATTTCCCCTTTCCTATGCCTGATAATCATTATTTTCGAAATAAATAATATGATAAACTCAAATAGAAGCTACTTGTTAGATGGTTCTATTCAGCTTGAATTCCATTAAAAGTTAACCACAGGGAATGCTAGGGAGTCCTAAAGTTATCTACTCATTTGTTTTTACCAGCAGAATCTCGCCAAAAACCTTTTGCGCAAAAACATACACGTTCCTTGAATATTACTAAGTATTATTTATCATAACAATTTATACTATACGTTAAGATAAATCAATTTTAATTAATCAGTCAATAATTTTTCATTTCAAAATGTAGAAAAAATATTATTTAAAATACCATTTCTTTCAGATTAGGTTCATGGTTATTTCTTTTCGTGAACATATATTTCTCTCTAATATATTATCCATCGACAAGTTAGTTCTGCCTCAACTTTAAGTTGTTTTATAGTAAAATAGCGTACAAAGTTTGAAAATGGGACACAAAGCTCGAAGCCGCAAGGGTACTTAGATAGCTTTAAGGCTCTGGGACCAACTGTTTCCACTTTTCGATGCATAAGTTTTATTTGTTTATTTTTCCTTTGAAATTTGTCCGGTTTCAATTTTCAGATTTTTTTTTCCTTTTCTTCGTGTCTTCCGCTAGTGTCTCGGCATATTAAGGACCTACCGAAACGCCATTGATGAAACCAATATTTATTATTTGGCAGCAAAGATGAAAATAACAAATCGCATTTACATTTTTAATGATTTTATAAAATATAATTTTTAGTATAATTGTTACAGTGTACCTGCATGTACGCGAAGCTAAAGAAAAAGACAGGCTACCGCGGTGCATTCCACTTATCTTTTTTTACAGACTGATAGAGTGACGTGATGCTCTTTTCGTACAACTGCATTGGTGCATTCGAGCATCACGTGACTCCGGCGGTCTCTAAAAAAGATACGCGTAAAGCACCGCGGTAGCCTTTCTTTTTCGTTAGCCTTGGCATGTACGTTACCCACGTACTTCATGTAATTTTGTTCCGAATTTTTTTGGCACATGATGGTCGCGTAAGATTTTTTTGTAAAACAATTTTGGCAAGCGGTTGTGAAAAGGTTCGCCGTTCCTACCCTAGTGTAACCGTTCGGAGTTTTTGTGGTTTCCTTCGAAACTAATGGGTCTTTATAAACGCCACACAATCAACCGTTTGCTACAATTGTTTAGCTGCACAAACAACAAACTGCAGTTTTGCATCTAGCAGTATTCAAAAGGCTCTTGCACTTATCTTATTAGTACATGAACTATTTTTTTATATAACGCTAACCAGGCCCCTACCTACCCGGCATGAATGCCTAGCTTGCCGAGTTAGTACCTGGTAGCGGGGCGGAAATCGCCTGATCACAGCATGGGTGTGATCCATCTGACTATAGTTTTGTTGGCATCGCTGCAGTGCTAGCTCTCTAGTGGTTTGCTACAATTCTCTTTGTTTGCAGTTCAAGGTTTCTATTTAACTTTGTTGAATTGGCAGATCTAAATAAAAGCAAAAATTAAGGAAGTGAAAATAATTGGTCTCGTAATTTAGAACCTTGATCAGGTGACGAGACCTTCACCTGACTAGGCACCCCCAGAGGTATAATTCACAGGGAACTTAGAGGACTTTGCACCCACAACGGATTTTGCACCAGGCGGCACCAGGCGTCTTTAGCGTACATAGATTTACATATTTGTCATCTCTGTTAGCTTGTTACGTTCATGGAGGATTGTCGCTGCAGTGTTTATCGCATTTATACATGGGCTATTTAATTATCAATAGCGCGTTTTTAGGCCACCCTGTACGTATAGACAAAAAGTGAATTTTATCAGTAAAAACCTTGGTGATTTCTTTTAGTTTAAAGCAAATACAAAAATGCGTATACGTCTGCTTTCTTTCTAATCCAGAAAAAATATATAAGTTCTTATTTGTTCGAAAATTCATTCATCTCGTCTGTTGGTTAACGAAATTTATACTCATATGCAATCACATTTTATTTGCATTTAAATAAATTTTCGTCGCGTTTGAATTATTAAAAAATTTAAATTTTCTAACATATAAATAGAAAATATATTCTGTACGTTACAGTTATTTCGGATTAGTTTTCATTTGAATTTTAAATTTCCTGCATTCGATATATTTGTGTTATTTTTTAATAAATACAACACCATTTTTTTTTCTAATGATATTTCTTTCTTTTTCTTCAATATTTTGTGTAAGAATGTGTAACCTAATATATAATGATAATATTTGTGAACATCTTTTTACATGCGATTTATAATAAAATAAATTAATTTAATGCAGGTTTCATATGTTATGAAGATGATCTTTAAAACATTTTTCTTAGATGAAATTCTGATTATTTTAAAATTAAGCGGATAGTTCATACATACATATGAAATACAAATATTACAAAGATTTATTTTAGCGATATATAAGATCTGTTGGCAAATTAAAGATGGACGTGTACAGCGGTGATTAATATAGATGTTTAAAACATAAACAGTACATAATTATACTTGAACTTTGCTACAATAGTGTAAAATGGAAACATTAAAACTTAGTTTAATGTTAAATTTTTCCAACAGTTTCGGCTAAGATTTTATGGCCATCATCAGGGACATCAAAGACTAAACTGGTGAGCTTATTGCTTGAGAGAGAAACTTGATACTTGATAGTTTTTAAATACTAAGTGCTTTTTAAATACTTATAGATACTACATAAGAACTTGATACTTTTTCTCTCTCAAGCTATGAACTCACCAGTTCAGTGTCCAGTTCGATGTCCTGATGATGGCTCTAAAATATTGGAATAATTTAACTTTTAACTAAGTTTTTTTTTTTTTTTTTTTTTTTTTGCAAAGTACAAGTACAATTATGTAGTGTTTATATTTTTGATCTGTATAAACAATCATTGTTTGAGAATTGACAAATTATACAATTCATGTATGTGCATTGTTTTTAGGTGAACACAATTGTTAAGCACTTTTTAAGACTGTTCATTCTCTTACAACTTTCTAAAAACCCGGCGTTTTTTTTTTTAAATACAACTTATAAACAAATAATGATGGTACTACCGTAAATTCCGGTGTATAACGCTCACCTACGATTTGAGACAGTAATTCACTATTTTTAGGTATATTCATCGTATTAGCGCACTCCATTTTTGCAAAGAAACATTCATGAGATATATGGCATTAAAATACATTAAAAAGTATAATAACTAGTGCAAACATAAAGAAAATAATCAAATGCAAAGTAAGGATGTACGCTACTGCCAAGCCTACCTCATTGGACCTCCACAAAGCTATTGGAATCATACTCTCGTTCATTCAAATAATCACATCTTCTTCTCTTGTTCAATAATGTAAACATCCCAATTCTTATACTTATTTTTTAAGATTTAAGTTTTATCCCTCGTATAACGCTCACCTATAAAATTTCACAAATTTTCTTGTTTCAAAAGTTTGCGTTATTCGTATTGTTTGCGTCATTTGCGTATAAAAGTTTGCATTTTTGTGTCAGCGCGTTGCTCTATTATTCAGGGGCGGTAAATCCACATGTCTGATAATATCAAATAAGTCTAAATATATACCGTTATTATTACAGACATACAAACATTAAATACAATAATCCAACATGCAGTGAAAAATTAGCCAGAGCCAGGAATCGAACCTGGGTCCACAGCGTTCCGGGCTGTTGCTCTAACCACTGAGCCACTCCGGCCGATTCCTGAGTCTGCAATTTCTTACTAACAAACCATGTTGGAAAAAAGGTCACCATCCATCTAACAGACAACCTTTGATGACCGGACGACGGTGAATATACATTTACTATATTTAAAGCAAGTTAATATGACGCCATCTGAGAATTAAAAAGAAAGTTAATCTGACGTATATTGGAAGTTTTATGGACTTTTTCAAATGTTTGAGAATCATACAAAGAGTGTATCAATATCACTAATAGAGAAAGCAAGTAGATATGACGTCAACTAGTGAATATAACGTCATATGAGCTTGAGGAACGTATTGAATTATGATAAAATCCCGATTATGGAAATATTGCCAAATTTTAACATCTTGAAGCTCTCTATACAACATGCTTAATTTTGAAATTGATTTTTTACACAATCATTCTTAAAATCCCGGACAATGCCAGGTACTTCAGTTAGTTAGTTATATAAACAAGGAGGAAATTTAATTCAAATGTAAATATTTGTCACCAAGAAAATTGTGCAACAATGAATAAATTTGCGTTAAACCGCGCTTGTTTTGTTTGTTGGGCTGCCATCTATGTTCTTATTGAGATAGTGTATTGATAAATATAATTAAAAAAATTCTCACATAGATTTATTTATTAAATGATAAAATATTTTGAAAGGAGTGTTAAACGAAACCCTTTGTGCGAACTTCGATCACACTTACCCATTTGCTTATCCTGCTTTCGCCAAACTTCATCTTAAATGCTTATCTTAAATATTCCGTCCGCATCTTATTGGGGCGATTTTTGGTAAGAATAAGAATTAGATATTAGTATTTAATAACATCTTTTAAATAACTATTTTACCATCATTATCATTTATCATGTCTATGATGCTATCATTGTCATAGGCTTTCAAGGCGGATCTCAAAGAAAATATTTTTCCCCGGTCAATAACGCGAAGATTTCTGACACATTTATTGACTCATTTTTAATACTTTCCAAACTAGTTGAAAAGTGTTTATGACTTCGGTTTGTCTGGCCGTCTGCCGTCTGTCCGTGCTCTAACTCCAGTAAATATGCTCGGATTGCCCTGCAATTTTTATTGTTATTATCGTTATCTATAGCATGTTCTCTATTTCAACTGATGTGTGGAGCACTTATAGTTTTTTTACAGGGACACTCAAAAGAATTCCGTTACATTACGATCTATGGAGAAAAATCATTTGCGGTTTATTTTAATGATGTTACACAATTTTATGTTCATTGTAATTGATATATATCACTAAGGTGCATTACAACAAGCTTAATATGGAATATGGTGAGATAGCAGTTATATTTACTTTACAGGGACAGTCAAAAGAATTCCGTTACATTACGTCTATGGAGAAAAATAATCGTTTGCGGTTTAATTAAATGAAGTTTCACTATATTAAACGCATTGAAATTTATATATATCACTAAGGTGCTTTACAAGAGGCTTACTACAGAATATTGTGTGTATAGCAGTCATCGTTTATTTACAGGGATACACAAAAGAATTCACAACAGTCTGTTGACAATAATTCCTGGAAATGCGTTTTACGTTGCTGAACGTGATTTTAAATTTAACTCACTTTTTGTCTATTACTTGGTGTGTATATATTCTGTATTTCATATACAAGGCAGCACAAAAGTTTGCGAACACATTTCCGTTTATTGAAAGAAACTCCAGAAGGAGAATTTTAAACTGTATTACGCGTTTCCTAACTAAACTAAAATTTTGCATCCTATGCAGTATATATACAAATCTATAGATCATATACAGGGCTGAATAAAAGTATTCGGATATTTTTCCTAATATTGTATATGTTGGAAATATATGTTGCAAATTCCTAAAATTACATTTTTAAGTATGTTATGCGTTTTCCAAATTGTTTACTTAGATGTTACCTTTCAGATTATTAAACGGTAATGATTTGTAAAATTATTTTGGAAGCGCTGGAAAGTTTTACATAATCTATGCTTGATGCATGATTTTTTGTTCTTGTTAAACTCAAAAGCATGACACTTGCTTACCTGACTATTAAAGAAATTTGTAATCGAATCGTGTTTTCCATTTTTTGATAGAATAACCACTTATCGTGTGATAGGTGATTGATGTCCCGTGACGACATGTTTTCCCCTTTTTCGCCATGTTGTGTCCCAAATTCAGTTCAAAACGCCAACTTTGGCAGTATTTTCTGAAAGACAGTCTGTCTTTACCAAAAATTGAAAAACACCATTTGATTGCATAGTTCCTGAATAAGAACACCTGCCAACTACACGCGTTTCCGAACACAAATGACTTCAGAAATGTGTCAGAAAGATACTCTTTGCGTGCAGTCAGTCTTACAGCTCGCATGGAAATAATGTTTGTAGTTCTCTTTAGACATTGTAAAATTTAAATAAATTACTCCTATTTTTTTTGTCCAATGTATACACACACTTATAAAGCTGAGCCTGATTTTAAGGAGCCAAATAGTTTTGGAAATGGGGAAGTAAAAAAAAAAAAAAAAAAAAAAAAAAAAAAAAAAAAAAAAAAAAAAAAGAAATTTAACATATTTCTCATTCGAAAAAAAAATGCAAATTTTCCTAGAATGAAAAAAATATGTAGTAATTTTTTCGTTATATCAAGGAGTTTATGATCTGGTAATTTATCAAAATTATTAATCACTGTCATATTGTACTAAATATGGTAACGAAGATAATTGCATTAATAAATAAACAAAAGAAATGAAAAGCTTAGTGAATATAGGGGAAGGTGGCCTAAAATGATCCTAACGGGCGAAATGATCCACATATGTTTTCTTCTAGACAGGTCGTGCTATCTACAGGGTAACACATAAACTAGTTGTGATAAGTAAAGAAGAAGCATTGGTGGTATTGAAACGATCGCAGTATTCCGTGTCTGAATAGAATTCTTTGAAAAATTGGTTTTTATAACATCTTTCATAAGGTAGGCACTAACTTCCATATTTGTTTAGATGTACAGTCTTTCATGTACAGAAATATGACTTGGTTTACTTAATGGAGTATGGTTTTAGATGTGACTTACTCTTATGTAATTGCCATAATTACTTCTATGTCCTTTATTTTGCCGATAAAAAAACAATTTGCAATTATTTTTAAATGAAAGATTATTTTGCCCTTGGTTGAGGGTAAAATGATCCTTTGGACACTTTTTTAAAAATCTATTTTTTTTTTCATTACTCAAATTGGGTTTAAAATATTATTAAAATATTTTTATAATGCAAAATATAGTGTAAAACATATTAGCAAAGACCCAGAGTTTTATTTAAAAAGTTACATTACTTTACACAAGTTTTTCCCTTAAGGGGTTCATTTTAGGCCACCTTCCCCTACGTATGGTTTATTAAAATAAAGTCTTGAAGTATAATTGAGGGGCCCTATGCAATAACAAGGCAAGTGGAGTTATCTTGATTCCTGTAAAACAATGTAAAAAGTCTTTATACCTACCTTGATATTCCGTAGGCTCTATTTCGTATCCGATTCGTCCGTCATGGTTTGAAAAAAAAAATGTTTCAACTCTCACGTGTCTCAGTATTTAAAATAAAATTAAGAAATATATATTTTTCCAGATATTATTTGATATAAAAAAATGCCGGGAAAATGTTACAGAAAATATTACATTAAAATTTGTATACTTTGTTTTGTATAGTGTAAATAAAATCAGTTAGCCAATGACTTTGAAATGAAAGAGTTTGATTCCTGAAAAACAATGTAAAAAGGCTTTTTGACCTACCTTGATATTCAGTAGGCACTATTTCGTATCCGATTCGTCCGTCATGGTTTGAAAAAAATGTTTCTCATGTGTCTCAGTTTCCGAATTGTGATAGCAGGGCAGAGGGCAGTATTAGGACTTTTTTTAAACAAAAAGCGCTAAGATGATTTCATATTTTTAAACTCTCGTGTTCACTATAAACTAGGCGGATGAGCCAATTCCAAAACTTTCTTCTATATCATACATGTTAATACTTCAAAATTCGCTATCTTATCACATACAAAATGAATACTTTTCTTCATTCTGTTGTACGTCAGCTGCTTGAGAATCGTCGGGTTACGTGGATGCAAAGAGCCTTTTGTTAAACGAGTAGCCGATGTACCACACGACTAAGAAAAGTCCTTCTGTCCTGTACCGGTGGGAAAAGATAGCCCCCCGATACCTTGGTTTTATGATTTTAGCTAATTTTACTGGAAAACACGAAGCTAAAATGCGTGGAACACGATTGCAGAAGATTCATTTTCAGTTCTCTTCAATTATGAAACTGAATCATAATTTTGTCAAATTAGATGGCTATAGCCAAGTTTACTTCCTTTATAGCAACCTATTTTTGTTGCCAAATTTGGCGAGAATTTTATGTTGGCGAATATGAATATACAGTGTTAAACATATAAGAGTTGGAACAATGGTTACAACAATGACAGAAAAATTGCAAGAAAGCATCTTCTCTAAAACTCATAAATTAAAGCCTTTTATGGAGGAATCCTGCTGTCTTGTTTCAAAATGTCAGCCACCCTAAAATTTCAAACTGCTATATATCAGCCATGTTTTAAGATCGATGAAAAAAAAAAAAAAACCTTGCTTCGGAATCCTTTGACATCCGAACAAATCCGAACATTTAACGGAAAATATTTTAGGATTTCTAAATTTTGTACATCTTTTTTAATTTGAAATCTTTAAATGGCTATCACAGTGTCCCTGTTTGGCGGAATATCCCCAAATTCAACTGGGACCTGCAAGCCAAAGTCAAAAACTTATACAAAAAATTTGGATCGATTATCTGCATAACTTGATACACTTTTCGAGGATACAGTAATGAAAATGGAACAAAGATAGCCATCACAGCTCCCCCTTTCGTCGGCTTAACCCCAAATTCAGATGGGACCTGCTTGCCATAGCCAAAAACCTATAAATAAAATTTCGTTTAATTTTAGGCTAAACTGCATGCACTTTTCGATGATGCAAAGAGGACATACACACGGACACACGTACAAACGGACAACACACGGACAGACAGATATTTCGTAAAAACAAGTTTTTCGGAATCTCTGACTTCTAAAACAGATAAATCCGTTGAAAACCGGAAGTTCCGAAATCGAAATTGAAAAAAAAAAAAAAAAAAAAAAAAAAAAAATGAAAACTCCATTTTTCACTTGTCTTGTTATTGTAGAGGGCGCCTCAGTTTATGTTTCCAATTTTCTTGTGCAGCATATCCAGACAGATCTTTTATTTAATGTTTAGTAAGTAAGAAATTGCAAATTAAAGGATATAATATTTTATGTAAATAATAAATAATCGATATATTTTATTTTATATAGTAGCGACTTTAATTTTATTGATACAGGAACAAAATATAAGTGAACATTTGTTGAATACGTTAGATTAAAATAAAATTAAGAAATATATATTTTTCCAGATGTTATTTAATATGAAAAAACACCGGGGAAAATGTTACAGAAAATATTATATTAAAAATTTGATACTACTTTGTTTTGTATAGTGTAAATAAAATCAGTTAGCCAATGACTTTGAAATGAAAGAGTACGCGATGATACAAAGTAGGAAAAAGGCTTATATATACAACTTGTAAAACTGAGCTGCGCCGCCAGACCCCTGAGGAGCGCCCGCTAGCGTTTCAACTGTCGCACCCATATCCTGAGGGAGATACAATGCGCACGACCAGAATCTGCCTCCCGTATGCGCTGCGACCGGTCGGGGCACCGTCACCGGCGCATCACCCCGAATGAACCCATGTATTGACGACATAGGTAGTTGCGATACGCGGTGGATCCCATTATCAGGGGAGACCGCCACGAAAACACTTGGGGACGGGTCGGAGTCCCCCAACAGCTTTGGAGCAGGACACCTAAAAGGGAGCCGGATCCTGAGATGGTTTTCCCAACCCGCACTTTCTTTACAAGAACTCCAGGTATGTGGAGACCTACAAAAGTAGCCACGGCTCCCTCAAAAAAAAAAAAAAAAAAAAAAAAAAAAAAACTCTTTGTCGGAAAGAATTATGTAATACACAAGAATATAATTTTTCCCGATTTGTAGTTTATGCATTTGCAACTTGACGAAACAGGAGAAAATAAATAGTCAATCATAATTTGGAACGTGAAAGAAAAATTATGTGTCAAGCATTGATTATGGGAGCACTTTCCAACAAACTGAAATTCGTTTGAGTGTCGCTGTAAACGAAATATATATGCCTACACACTTAATTTTGAATACCGAACATGCCATGTTAAACCTCAATGCCATATCTCAATTAAATGACAATCCAGGTATATTTACGAGAGTTAAAGCACCGGAAGACAGAGATAAAAACACATATATATATATTATTCGTATATTTAAAAGAAAGTGAAAAACTTTATGATACTTTTACTTGTTTTGTGTTTTATTTGAAAAGTTAAATAATGTTATGCGTAAGTGAGCCCTTAAAATATCTTTGTAACCAATTGAAGTCAATTTTATACCACTATATATATTTTATTCAAGCAGCTAAGAAATTTTTTTGAAATTTTCTGCTAGTTGTTTTGACCGAGTTTTACATGGCGAAAACAAGGTATCTATTTCAGGAAATAAATATCCATATCAGAATCCATGAAATCCATGGCAATAAAGTGTGTGTCATGCACGAAGAATTTTTAAGATGTCTGCAGATTTAAAAAATAATCAATAACATGAAATAAATTCAAGAATGACTTGAATGTTTTTGTTCAATTGAAATGCTTTTTTGAAAGAAGTGTTTCATGCTTTAAAATGTGTTGCGTAAAATGGCACATAAAACTTATCCTAGTTTAAGTAAGATAACCTCTCAGATACATTACTATACTGAAGTTAAAAATAGTCGAATCTTCATAATTTTATGCGAAAAAATTAGTGTACTACAACGACAAAAAATAAATGTCTGATAATGAAACCAGAAAAAAATATAGAAAATATTTTTAGATAAAAACGAAATGCAACAAATGGTCATTTTTTATTTTAACAATTTTGATATATTCGTGACAGACAGAGGATTCTATACAGCAGCCGCTATCAATCTATAAAATGAATAGAAATATATATTATTTTCTACACCATGCGGTGCGTTTAAAGATTAAATTATAAAGTAAAATTTTAGCATCGAAAGGAGAAACTGGTTTAATAATATCAATTGGAATATTCGGGAAAAATATTTCAAAGCATTATGTTAAATTGTTTCCTTTTCACACGATAGATACCTTCTCGAAAAATGTGTGTAAAAGAATTCGCAAAAAAAACAAAAAAAAAACTGCTTTGTATCCATGAAAAAAAAAATAGACGATGAAATGCAAACTTAAAACAACTCACGAAATGCCATGCCATGTATAGCTTGAAAATCCTTATTATAATCTTACGTTTTTGCTTCATGCATATTTATTAGGGCGGACCAAAAAAAACTTTTTTTTTGTTTTTTGATTTGCTATACCGCGGAAAACTTGCCTCTAGGCTAGCTTAGTAAAATACAAAAACAAAGTAAATAATATTTTACATCTGGCGGTAGAGCATCGGCCTTAAAATTTGAGAAAATATACGATTTTTATCATTTTTTTAGCGGTGGGCGAAAAAAAAAATTTTTTTGGTTCACTATACCGCGGTAAAATTGCCTCTAGGATAGCTTAGTAAAATGAAAAA
This sequence comes from Maratus michaelseni, assembly GCA_963931845.1. Taxonomy (NCBI): domain Eukaryota; kingdom Metazoa; phylum Arthropoda; class Arachnida; order Araneae; family Salticidae; genus Maratus; species Maratus michaelseni. The sequence continues at coordinate 136,157,878 of OZ007595.1, forward strand.
ACAAAATAAATAAGTTTTTACGTCTGGAGGTAGCGCTTCGGCCTTAAAATTTCAGAAAATATACGATTTTTATCATTTTTCTAATAAATAGAAATAAAACAAATAACTTCTATAACAAGCGGATATGGACATATTTTAGAATAACACAGTATGTGAAAGATAATTAAGTGAAAGAAATAATACATTTTATAATTTACAAGTAGCGTATTACGTTTGAAAGAATATATATTTTTTAAATTGACAAATTTCCATTGAAATGGAAAATCCGTTTTCTGATTCTGTAAATATTCAGTTTGTAAAGACATTTAGTCCTTTACTTGAATGTACTTTCTTTTGGTAGTTTGAAATAAGATTTGCTTGAAAAACAAGACATTGACGATCTTGATATAAGTGTACTTCTTATAGGAACATTTCTGAAATTGGAGCCGACGCCTCTGTTAACCACCTTGAGTAGGAAAGTGTGCCAGGCCCACGGAAAACAAATGTACATAACAGCTAGTTTTATAGCAAAACTTATATTCAACAGGTACAGATGACTTTTGCTTAAAATTCACCTGTCAATTTCTGGAATATCACATTCAACACTGTAAACATTTACTACTGGGAGTTTCTCAGATTTACTGAGCTGTGTGCCAATCGGCCAACGAAATGATTATAGCACAGTCGTTTCATCATCTAAAGTTTGTAACAAATGCCGGAAAGGCAATTCATTGAAATGTAAGAGACACACACCCCACTGTAGTGCTCTTTTAACTTGTTCCTCAATTTTCAGAATAACACCGGTTTTCCATCGTGTATTAGTAACGGTGTCATCAAATTCAATTACGTCGAGTTCATAAAGTGGAAATCCACCTTCAGTTAAATAAGAAAGAATGCTTCTAGCAATGTTTTGACAGCATCTGTTTTGTAGATTTATCTGTTCGTGAACTTGGCACACTTTCCCACTAAAGGGGGTTAACCACGGCGAACAGTCTTCTCCAATTGTATTTAAGTATTGATAACCCAACAGACGAACACAATGTGTTTCTCCTAATTTTTTCTCCTAAAGTCATATATACTTGTATTGTTTCATGTTAAAAAAAGTAAATAATTCACAAATGGACTTGAACGTGTGTTTGAAATTATAAAATCTTCAAGATACATGCCTGAAAACTTGCTGAAAGTAATTGACTCAGTAATTAAGAGAAACGCATTTTTTGCTAATCCATAAAACTTGATATTGATTATGATAGTAGATAAAAGGGATAATATAAGAGAGTTAGGTTTCAGAAGAATAATAAAGGCTAGAAATTTAGCTTCTAAAAGAAAGTCAATCAGGAGTTTTCAACCACCCAAAATCAATTTCCTAGCTACATACTACATCGAAATGTTCACTGAAACACTACTACACTTTCACCACCACCTTTACTGCGAAGAATCACCAATCAAGAGATTTCGTCTAAGGTTCAATCAGGTGGAACAATGGCTGAGTGGAACTTTGACCAAGTCTTATGTCACACTCAAGTAGTAGAACGATGCGTGAAGCTCGTAACCAAGGCGTTCCAAAAGGTCGTCGGCTCTAATTCCGGAGATGGTTATATAAGAACTACACTTATCGCAAAACCGTCAATGCCTAGTTTATCAAGCAAATCTTATTTCAAACTACCAAAAGAAAGTAAAGACAAGTAAAAGACTATATGTCATTACAAACGGAAATTTTACAAAATTAGAAAATATGATTTTTGGTTTCAATGTAAATTGGCCAATTTGTTAAAAATGTCTTTATTTAAACGTAATACGCTACTAATAAATTGTAAAATGTATTATTTTTTTTCATTTATTTATCATTCCTATACTTTGCTCTAGTAAAATATGTCTATATGTACTTGTTATTAGAGTTATTTGATTTATTACCATTCATTGGAAAAAATATAAAAATCGTATATTAGTTTTTCGCAGTATAGTGAATCAAAAATAATTTTTTTTGTTCGCCCACCACTAGAAAAATAAAAGAAATCGTATATTTTCTCAAATTTTAGGGTCGATGCGCTATCGCCAGACATAAAAATTTATTTATTTTGTTTTTGCATTTAACTAAGCTACCCTAGAGGCAAGTTTTCCACGGTATAAGCGTATCAAACAATAAATAAATATTTTTTTTTCGACCCACCTTAATACTTATCTTACACAGAGTATACATGCAAAAGCATCCTTAAAAAAATATTCCGAATAAGTGTCAGTAACACAGGAAGAAATCGCTTGTAACACGAAATTATTGAAGGTTCTTTTGAACAAAGGCAATCTGAAAATTTAAAAATAAATAAAAATAATAAATGGTATACCTGGTGAATTAGAACACGGGCAGACAGACAGATAGAAGAAAGACAAACGTATTTCATAAACACTTTTGAACTTTTTTAAAAGGTGTTAAAACTCCATTGACTTAGTTTCTGTAGATTTTGTTATTAAACAAAAATAAATGTTTTTTTTAATAAAAATTAATAAAGATATCTTTATCCACGATATTTGTTGAATAAGTAGACGGAGTATATTTTTCATTATTTTTTGTATTTCATAAAATTCCCAGAATTAAAATTTTCCGCTCGTTTTCTTAATTTAATAAATTTATACGATTTAGTGCAGATTTTCATATTTTTTTTATGTATTTCTATTAATAAATTTCCGGGTAGGATTTAAATCTGAACTGATACAGGGTCATGTTAATGATAAAGTGAACAAGAAATTACTCACGAAAAATATACCCAAATTAAAAAAAAAAAAAGAATTGATAAGTATGCAGACGATTAAATTCCCACTAAAATTTGAAGTTGAGTGGTGGGGCCAAGAGAGTGCTAAGCCACTTTTTTGAACTTCTGAGATATTTCAATTTGAAAATTTGGTCAAATACTCAAATTAAGATATATAACACAATATTTTTTTTAGCCAATGTCTTAGTAATATTTGAGATATTCTGAGTAAAATTATGACATTACTTCGATGATATTACTATTATGTTCTTTGTAAATTACCTATCTTCATTGGGGACATAAACGCCTGGGGCAAAAAACGAAACTTGGTACGTATGCTGCCACCAATTGACATTAGAAACAAATTATATGCAGGATATTATAATTTACAATATAAATCAACAGATTACAGTGTTAGCTTTATTACACCAGAAATGTGGCTTGGCACTTTCTTGCCCCGACCCGCTCAATTTATCTATGACAGACGTTCTATTTAAATAAGCATTCCAGTCTTGGATTAGTGATTATCTAAGTCAAGAGAACTTCGAATGTGATGGGGTATACACGTTTTATTAAAATGTTTCAACATTTTTGAATGCTTAATGATTCTCGCAGTGTTAATATTTTCTATAATCTATTTCAACCTCATACCAGAAGATAAAGAGAATGCATGACTGTTTGAAGATTGCAATTTTCATTGTATCTTCCACTCTTTCTATGTCTTACGTACTGACTTCCGCAAGAGCAAAGATGATTAAATTTTGATTAATATGAAAATGCTCATTTTATATCAATCGTTAATAGTCCAATTTTGAAAGGTTCTTTAGAAATATCGTCTTGTTTCATTTATTTTCTTTGATTATAGAGGTTTGTTTTACAGATTTTGTAGCTCTTAATCACATTTCCATTAACCACTGAAGCACTGTTTTAAAGGCAATTATGATGCCCGAAATTGTTCTTACAAGGAGAGTACCAAGCTTGGTAATCACGGATTTCGATTATTTTTATATATGTTGTAGGGTAGAAGCCCCTTAGTCTCAGGTTCAATGGATTTTATACAACGCACCCTAGTTCTCGAGAAATGGGGGGTCTAATATTATAACACAACTTAAATACTTAATTTGTAACGAAATATCTGCGATGGCCGTAGCTCAGTTGGTATGGCGTCTGCTCGTTGTTCCGAGGCGCCGGGTTCGATGCCGGAACGCGCTGTGTCCGTTTTTCTCATTTTATTTTATAAATATACTTGTAATTGTAATTTAATAATCTCAAAAAAATTTGTTAACACGATTAAATTTTAATTTAGCATTTTTGATTTTTTTAAAAATCATTTTAAAAATGTATTCCATATATGCTTTATCAATGCAACGATATTGAACAATTGTGTCAATTCGTGATTGTAAAGAAATATAATTTATAAATTGCCATAACGAAACGCCTTAAAGCCAATGCGATGATAATACTACTCTGTTTTTAAAGTAAGGGTTGATTGTTGACGGCCAATTATCTACACTTGCGATATAGGCCCAGGGGGAGTGCCCTTCGTGGGGGTCTTTCTAAGGGAACCTAACCCGTATTTACGCATGGATAAATCCACGGCTCGAAGAAAACCACGAAAACTCCGAACGATTAGGCCGACGGGCGCGATTGGGATCGAACCCAGCACCTCCCGTCTACCAGCTTCGAGAGCCGAACCTCTCAGCCACTGGTGGGGCGTTTTTAAAGTAAGAAGCATAATTATATAAAAAAATTAGCATAAGAATTAAATTAACAACATATTTATGTTTTATTTCATTGTAACTAGAGGGCGCCACAACAGACTTTGGTTATTTCTTTTTTTTAGTTTGGTGCAGTTAAGTGGTGTTTTTGATTTCAATCTTTATCGCACAAGTGCGTATCATTCTATAACAGCTTATAATCGTATAAAAATGGAAGAAGCAAGCTGTAGTTCACAAGAAGATCAATCTGAAGTGTCGGGATTCGATGGAAATCAGAAAATTGATGTCACAAATGCGTTGAAGCACTATAAAATTTTATTGCAAAATAATGGATTTTTAACAAATAATCCAGCATCTGAAATATGTTCGTTTTCTATTGCGATGGGGGAAGAATTCTATAATTCGATAGTAAATATGCTGATTTTGGAACGATTTTTGAATTTTTACTAGTCAATAATAGATCCAATTTTTATAATGCTCCTTAAATGATGAGAAATGTTTAATAATGGTTTAAAAATCAAAGATGCTAAATTAACATTTAATTATGTTAACAAAATTTTTTATTGAGATTATTAAGTTATAATTACAAGTATATTTATTAAAAAAATGAGAAAAACGAAAACGTAGCGCGCTCCGGCATCGAACCCGGGCCCTCGGAACAACGAGCAGAGGCCATACCAACTGAGATATGACCAACGCAGTTATTTCGTTACAAAGTAAGTATATAAGTTATGTTATAATATTAGACCCCCCCATTTCTCGGGAACTAAGGAGCGTTGTATAAAATCCATTGAACCTGAGACTAAGGAGCTTCTACCCTACAACATATATAAAAATAATCAAAATCCGTGATTACCAAGCTTGGCACTCTCCTTGTTAGACTCTTTCATATTGAGAATTTAAATCAAATCTATTTCATAAGTAAAGCATCTTTATAACTCAACCTTCTCGTTTACAAGAAGAACGGGACTGATCTTAGTCATTTTTGAGATGGTTAAAGATGATGTGATAATAAATCAGTTTTTTTTTTTATTAGCGTGCAGTGTTATATTAACCCTTGAAGGGGAGTGGAATATTTTGTTTACCATTTAATGTTAATGATTTGTACCAGAATTTTTAATCAAAAGTTTATTTCTATAGCTTTGTAAAATAGCAATAAAACCTCATAGCTCTTGTCTTTCTTACTTAAAATATAAAATAATTACAAAAAAAAATATTTCATTTATTCATTCATATACTAACATTATTTTACTATATTTAAATGTATGGCAATGAAAATTGTCTTTTCTTTTAAATGGGCGTTGTTTTACGCTCTTATTGCTTCACTTTGCCTTATTAGCGAACGATTCTCCTTTAGTAACAGTAAAACATACTTTCTCATCATCTTGTCACTTATTTCTAATCTAACTCATACTATTTTAATTCATTCCGCTAAGCCTACTACATTTACTTTACCTCTTTCGATTTAAATCGCAAGTTATTTCTGATTGGCTGTTTTACGCAATCTAATCTTGACTGGCTAGCTTACTAATTTCAGATTGGCTGTTGAAGTCGAATGTGTAATCGCCAGCTTCTCTTTCACGTTACAGTGCATTTTTGCCTTTTTATACTATTGTTTACATTGCTCATTTAATATGTGATACACAAATACTCATATAGAGGGAGGGGAGTTGCTTGCAACTGGGAATTCCCTTGAATCGATCTATTGCTTACTGTTTACAAAACCTCAGTCAGTTTCTTGTGGCTCTTTTATGATGTGTTCTACGATGCCTAACACACACGACGTGCGGTTACTTGGTACCTGAGTAGCCCATTGGCTACCTATTCTGTTCATGTCCTGTTCCTGCTGTAAAACTGCACTTTCTTATTTTCAAATAATATTTTACGAAAATTCTTTTCGGAATTTAACAGTACACAAACACAATTCCTCTGAAACAATTATCACCGAAACTTCTCCCTTAGCGTTTTTATATAGAGAAATTTCCGGAATAAGAAAACCAACTCCCATAGTAGAAATTATGTATTTGGAATGTCCTTCAAATATTCATTGAATTTATGCAAATAGATACAGATAACAATATATAACTTTACAAATTAATGTAGTTTGATATATGTGTTAATCAGAATACTCCCGATAAATTATTTCTCTTAGAAAATACGTTGATACATTATGAAAAATAGTTTTTCTGAGATTAAATTTGATATTAAAATAATACGATTTAGTCCTTTCAAAGGCAGTGGGAAGTGTACTTCATGCTTAATTTTAATTCTCAACTGCCGAAGTTGTTCCAGTTTTTTAAAATTGTTTTTATAATACACGTGATTTTTTTATATCAATTTTTTCGTAAATTCTGGCGGCGGTCAATCATTTTAACAGCTTAGTAACCATATTATTTTACCTGTGAAAGTCTTAAATAGACACAGTTTATAAAATATCTGTAAAAAATGAGTGCATATACAGATACTTAATTTAATGTTTTTTTCAGATGTACGATTGTAGGTGAAAATGAGAGTAAACAAACTTCACATAACTTACTGGTACTTTAAATATATAGTATAAGAGGAAGAAAAATGAAAATAAATCTCGAAGCTGAAAAATAAAAATATTTAATAAAGTTATATATAAATAATATATAATTTATCGTATTCCAATAAGTCAAAACTTACATATTTCGTTTGTTGCTGTTTCTACCGCAGTTTGCATTTAATTAATCTAACAACCTATATTACATGGTTTTGAGATTTTTTTAAATTATAGATTTAATTTAATTTAAGGATCTACAATTACTCCATTTCTTTAAATATTCCACTTCTGTCTGGATTTATATTCCATTCCACTTCTTCAACCTGAAAAACTCAAGAAAATACAGTAAAAACTATCTCCTAAACCACTCTGAAAAAAAAAATTGTCAAAAAACAAAAAATGTACATGCAACAAATTGCCAGAAAACCCCTGTGATTAGAAAATATTTTTTTTTTCTTTTTCGAAAAAAAAAATCGTCTTTTAATTGGAGAATTACGGAAAATTTTGAGCTTCGGTTCGCGACTTTCGCGTATTTTAACGGAAAAGGGACATGCCTAAAAATTCAGTTTCTAATACAAAAGAGTATAACGCAGCACAGTTGCGGGGACATCCCTGTAATTTGACGAAAATGTAGCTTTAGATTGGAAGATTTTAGGTAAGTTTTAAGTTATACTGGAAAATTTGAAGTAAGTTTTAAGTCAGAATATCGACGTTTCTGTACTTTTGCAGAAAATGTGTTAGAACAATCAGAAAAATTCGTCTTTTAACGAAAAAACAATCAACAAAAAAAATTCAATTCACGAATATTTTTGAACGGTCATATCATTAAAAAATCGACGCGATTTTAACTATAGTAGTAATATTATTGGCTATATAATAGAACCACAGAAAGCGCTATTGTACTAAATTTCTTCGCAACTTCTTAAGACATGTACAGGGTGGTTCAAATTAAACTGACGGTACTCAGAGGCTCATAGCTCCGGTTCTACTAATCGGATCCGAATGAAACTTCAAATATATGTTATGTGGATCATGCGGCCAAGGATTTCGTGAAAAAAATAGTTTGAAATTTTGCTACTAGATGGCGCTGTATCGCTAAAACCATATGCAAATGAACATCTAATGTAATTTCGCTATAAAAGCGATACGTATGGTTCAAAGAAATCATACGCCCGCAGTGAACATGCCGATGAACAAGAAGGAACGCACATTGATCGAAAACTTTTTATCAGAATGAGAGCAATTCTTCGGCGGCACTCCGTGCTTATAGATGGAGGAAAAATATCCGTAAATGAGGTTAGAGGCATGATTCGTAAGTTTGAAGAAACCTGTCCTCTGGATGTTGCACAGGAAGCGGACGACGAGCAACTGAGTCGGCGATTGTGAAAGAAATTGCATTCAGAACCGAAGCATTGCTCTCATTCTGATAAAAGAGTTTTCGATCAATGCGCGTTCCTTCATGTTCATCGGCATGTTCACTGCCGACGAATGATTTCTTTGACGCATACGTATCGCTTTTATAGCGAAATTACATTAGCTACTAATTTGCATATGGTTTCAGCAATACAGCGCCATCTGATAGCGAAATTTGCTATTTGTTTAATGAAAACCTTGACCGCATGATCTACATAACATATATTTGAAGTTTCATTCGGATCCGATCAGTAGAACCGGAGCTATGAGCCTTTGATTACCGTCAGTTTAATTTTAACCTCCCTGTATTTGGAGTGTATATATTACAACCAGTGTCTAAAATGTCCCAGTTTGCGATACGTTCAAAACTATAAGAGATACTGTCCCAAAATTACATAACTTATGTTTCTTAATACTGCTGCTAGAGGCCAGCACTTAACGATAAACAGTTATATTCTGGAATCGATCATTAGCGATAGCATTTAATTGCAAAGTTTTGAAGTTTGTATTTTTCATTGTTTATAAAGAAACTGTTTACACCTTCGTCGGAAATTTATTGCATCTATTTTTTTTGTTCAAATTCACGTCTGTTTCATCATTTCAGTGATTGCATATCTGAAGTATAAGGCGAGTAATTATTTCTTTTTAGATTATTTTCTGTACATACGAAAATTTATAAATGCATGTGTTCTTGAATACTGCCTCTGTATATACGATTTGGTGATTGTAGTGATTGTAAGCAAAATGACATTTCGCCAGACATCTTTCCGGATCACGTTTTCTATTCTTCAGTTGTAACAGAAAGTAAAGTGGAAAATAAGGAAAGCAACGACAGCAACACAAGTTCTTCATATAACAGCCTTTCTAGACCTAATCCGTCAATTTGCACAGTTTCAATGTCACCTCGTCCAATTCGAGCGCCAACAAATTTTTTTTCCGATACTACGAAGACGTGTGTATCTTTTCAACTGGCAACATCTTCAAGTTCATCATCTTCATTTATCAGATAACTTGATGTATCTCTACTTCCTTGTGCACCTCATGTTAGGTCATCCTCTAAAAAGAGGAAGAATGCAGGTGCAAAAGTTCTGATTATTATTGATGTATGCCAGTATTGCCGAAGGGAAGGTGAAAGCTGCTGAGAAACATAATTCACTCTCAAGACTTGGAAGTCTACAGGTTAAGAAGAAAATTCGTTTGGTATGTCCAATGATGACGACAAAGACATGAATCATTCAGCCGATGAGGATGATGAATCCTGTTTTTATTGCAGTGATTTATTCAGTCACTCAAAATCGAAGAAGTGGATAAAACGTTCTTTAATTGTTCAAAGAAAGTACATAGTGAATGAGTCGGTGTTTCTTGGTGTGCAAAAATATTTATTTGTGATGTATGCAAGTAAAATTAATAGAATCTTATGGATGTGTCGTTTTAAGACAGCAATGTAACTGTAGATGAAATGACGTAGTGCATCATTTTATATAAATCGTTGTAAATGACGTTCTGACTTTTGTTGTTAGTTTTTTAAAGGTACCATTGCGTTTTGTATATTTCGCAAAGTTAGTTTGTAAACAATAAAGGTCATCAGAAGAAATATGCATGAATAGAATCATCTTTTCCTTAGGGTATGTCATTTTAGGACAGTTTCCTTTAAACTGAGTGACAAATAACGCAAAAAGAGTTATACATATATATAATTCAATCCATGATCAGAAATAAAGTTTTATGGTAGCAAAGAACATATGTTGATCATAGAAAGAAATTCATTTTATTATTTTTTTTCTTTATTTGTTTTTATTTTTATGCAATGTGGTAAACATTTCAGTCAATAAAAATCGATGAAAACTACGAAACTGTTTGTGTTATTAACTTATTAAAATTGCAAAAATTGAAGTATAACTTCATTTGCTTTCCAGAAAATATATTTCACACTTCTTTTGTTACAGATAAGTAATAAAATAACATATCCCATGGTATTTCAAATGTATTTTTCCCCAAACAAGTTTTTCGCAGTCTATACATCTTCAAAATGGAATCGGACATTTTAAAGATGTATAGCTAGAAAAATTATGCGCTGTTCTTTTTAATATTAATAAGATGCACTTCTCGTGTTCACTGCAATAAATCTTTGTATCCGAATTCTGGTTTATTTAGGTTTTTAGATTAGTAACGAAATATATTTATGTGTGTATTTTTAATAACAGTTTATTTCCGGGCTAGTTTTTTTTAAATATATATCCGTTGCACTGAAAAATTGATGCACATATTTTATAATGACATTTTTCAGAAATAAAATGAAAATGAACAAAATATTTCGAACATTGGAACGCGTTCAGCATTTTAAATATATTTAAAACACAAATTAATAATTTGATTTCTTTTTTCAGTAAGTTGCATTTTTTTTTTTGCATTGTATTGAACATTTAATGAAGAAATTCTACTTAGAATAAAACAAATTATGAAAAATAATTCAAACTCCATTAGCCTCTTATCTGTTTTATGTTTTAATGTCATATCTCTTTAAAATCAATATTATACATGAATGAAAAATGACTCTATCTTCAATGTCTTCTTAATTTAATTTCATGTTTCATTTGCGTTACAGAACTTTTCCTTAAATTTTTCATTAATCTGATAACATTTATGCATTAAAATTAGAGATTGCAATAATTGGTGAATACATGTATATTTTAATTCTGTTTTTAGTTATTAAATGTCGATTGATTAGTTATAATAAAATGCTGAAATTTTGTACATGAACATATTTTATTTACATATTACACATTTTATTTATTGGGAAATTTTTTATATGGAGGACGTATCAAAATTTTTATTTTGTATTTCATCAAATTTAATCTCCTAAAAATTTTAATTGATTTCATGAAATTTTGTACCTTTTTGTACGTAACTTCGTAATTTATAATTTATCAATATTTAAGGAATAAAAGCCGAGGTCAATGTTTTTGGGACACCCTGTATACACAAACCTATAGATAATATACAGGGCTGCACAAATAATTCGGATACATTTCCGACTATAGATAGACTATCTGTAGTCGGATAAGTATCCGAATGTAATAGTGATTGTTGAAACAGGATTTTAAAGACAGTTTTAAAAGAATTTCTGTATTATTTATTCATCGTACTAAATATAGTTTTTAACTCTATTTAACAGACGTTGTATGTCAGCACTACAATCTGTAGTAAGTTTTCTTCCGGATTGGGATAATACATTTATTTTTGTTTAAATTATATTATATTAATTGTGATATATATATATATATATATATGTTATATAAAAATTTTATTTCGCAATATTCCTTTAAATTAATCTATAAATTCTGACATATTCATCATTTCCTTAACTCTTAATAATATTTATTCCTATTTAATGTCCTTTTAAAAGTAATAACACGTATATTAATAATTATCTTATTCCAACTCTTAATCTAAAACTTTAAGTTCATTCGTAATTTTTATCAACTCCCCAATCAATAATATTCTGAGAGACGCTTGTTGTCGTTTCGAATGTTTTTAAAAGCCTTTTTTTTTATCCCATGCTTCGCTTCGCGCGCTGGGTATTTTTCACGTCAAAATCAATGCGCAGATGAGATCGGGATTATTTCTTGTTAAATCTTCTCCATCGCACCTCATTCACTTAGCTTAAGTTCACCTCCCACTCATTGGTTCGTGCATACGTTACGTAGCTTCCGTAACTTAACGTGGAGTTTAACAAAACTCGCCGGCAAGCATTTGGAGAGCAGAGTTTTGTCTTGTTTGGAAGTGTTAACCAAAGCGTTATCTGGTGTTCGGTGACATTGAATTTCTAACAGCACTTTAAGATCATTCAACAATGTAGTGAGTTAACGTCAAGCCTGAGGGCTATATGATTACACCTTGATACTGTGGGATCTGTTATTGGCATCGCTCCTGTTCGTGAATAAACAATTTATCTGGAAATTGGCTGCACATTATTGGAGAAATTCTTATGGTGTTTCATCATTGCCTAACCTCCTCCCCATGATTCTTGATAACGACTGCAATAATTCTTCATCTGTAACCAACTGCCATTTTCTCGTGAAATATTAAATCATCTTCGTAAAAAGCTAACATATATATTAATAATATCAATAGTACTTATTTTATAATTAAAAAAAAAAACTCGCCCCATAAATACTTCAATTTAAATAAGTATTTTCTTTTTTATGAATATTGGAAGCAGACATACATTTTAAATATTTTAATAATCCTTAAAATATTTAGGTCCCTTAAATAGACTTTAAGATATGACTTCTGTTTTATATGATTTTACTTCCATATCTATGTTAAAATGAATAATACACTAAATATTCTTTCAATTATGAAATGAATATGACAATTATAAAATATTTTATTGTTTGTTATGTTAATAATTGAGAAAAAAAATTGCAAACCACCTCCCTTTTTTAAAAATGCTTTATAACTTAATTTTTAATGTAATATAAATACATTCATTCTTCTCATTTGGTCACCATTTAACTTTCATAATTTCTTTGAGCGTCTTCCAAACTTCATCTAGAGTTTGAATGTAAAATTTATAACCAATTGGCCTATATCACAGGACAATATATATTACATTATTATAATAAGTACAAAAATTTGCAATAGACTTTGTTTTATCAAAAGAGCTCAAAATTACTGCGATGGAATTACTATAGTTTATACAGCTTTTGCCACACTTTCATAAGCTTCTGTAAGATGAACATGCCACAGAAATCTTCTGGTTGGACAGAAAGTCTGAAGTCTGTTTGCATAGAAGATGGAATTTGTCTCCAACTATTGGTTGAGTGGCAGTTTTTGATGAGAAAGTTTGCATGTTTAAGTAAGTCAGAATATTAATAATGAGATTTTTACAATGAATATATACATTCTCCCTACACGGGCGTAGATAACCTTAGTCCTTCTTTCCTATGATCTGTCCACTGCTGAAAATTAAAAGAATATTTTTAAAAAGATTGTTAATACAGGAAAGTATAACAATACAAATTTATTGAAATATTTCAAAGAATTATATGAACTCAATATAGAAAGGTATTTTAGATAAACATTTAACATTAAATAAAATATTCTTTAAAAATGTTAGCTAAACTCTTTAATTATCTTATCATAAGATTTTGTACAAATATGACAGAAATACAAGCTTCGATCAAATATTTACGGAATTTCGTTTCAACAAATGCTAGGAATATGATAGTGGTATTAAGCGTAGGGATTAGAGATGAGACGGGCTCAGCCCGAGCCCGAAAGCCCAAGCTCAAGCCCGGGCCCGACACTGGCTCGGGCTCATTCTTTCTGAAACTGACAATTTTATTTATTCTCATATAGAAAAGATACAAACTTTCCCCCCTAAAAATTACATATTCTATTTCACGTAATTTTAATATTATTTTGATCAGAATGAATAGAAGGGGAAACAGGAATTTTCTTTTTCTTTTCTAGTATTAGAATGTTACTTTAAAAGAAAATTTGCGATATTTGCGAAGCGACTGACGACTGGGTGATATGGCGCCAATGCGAAGAGGCTCCAATAATATTTGTTGCTAGATTTTCGTTTATGGCATTAGGATTTTTTTTTTTATTGGACCGTTTATTTTATTTTATTTTTTTAGAGATCTAATGCGAGATGAAATTTTTTTTATACTTAGTCAATCAGCATTAGCTTAGGTTTGCAAATTTTTAGTCTTCTATTGTGTTCAAGTCATACTCGATCTTCATACGAAGACAACGCTAGTGATTATATTTTTAATTGTGAACTCTTCTGATGTTAAAGCTCTGCTCTGAACATTTACGAAGTCACTTTCATTCGTCAGTAGATATAATTGTCATATATTGTTATTCGATAGAAAGCAATCAAAGAGTGTTTCAACTTTCCCTATAAAAGCACAGGATCTTTCAGATAACGGTGTCAAATTTTTTATTTAAGCTGATTTTCAGGAAAATAAAATAATTAAGGAATCAATTATAAGTTTCTATACGCACCTTCTATAGGAAATATAAAACGTTGTTCGATTCTTCTGCATAGAAATAGTAATTTCTGCAAATTTCATTAATTTTTTCATAAAACGAAATTCTTTAATGTGTACGTCAGATTTGCTTGTTGGGAGATAAATATATTTACACCCTTTTAAGGAAGCATATTTTTATTTGATACCAAACTTTTCCTTTGATAAGATAGAATGCAAATTTCCATAAAATTTATTATGTGCACCGGATGAACAGTTATTTTCACTTACGAAGTTTTTAAAAAAATGAGATATTACTTTTAAAACAATTTTTAAATATTATGCAATTTTTTTGGTATCGGGCTCGGGCTCTAATGACACAAAATGTTTCGGGCTCGGGCGGGCTTGGATTTCAAATCATCGGGAAAGAGATCTAAAATCATTGGGCTTCGAAAAGAGAGACCGAACTCATCTCTAGTAGGGATGTAGTTGGTAGGGATGGTCGAATCCTGCATCCATATTACACCTGAAATTTGTTTTTCAGTCAGCATCAAGAAACGAAATGAGAACTACTAAAACTATGCGAGAAATTTCCGTCGCGCAAGGTTGACTATCGAATTTATCGGGCGTTATAAATCCACAAAAGTTCTTCTTAGAAAATATGCACACCTTGGAGACGCCTGTCTCATGAAATAAGAGGTCTATTACTGGCTGAAGATAGCCGAGACGTTGTTGAAGGTCTATAAGCTATTGCAAACGAGGTCTATCTTATAGACCGGGAGGCGGCAGCACAGACAACTACCTCATCGAGTTCACGGTTGAAATTCCACAATTAGTTAAAACTCGATTCGCATATTAAAACGCAATCGGTCTGTCAAGTCATATCTTGGTGGAAAACACGTAAAAACCCGATTTTAGCGGTTGACTCGTAGGTTTACCATTGTGTTTTCCTGCACCCAAAAGCATGATAACATGGAGAACTGGGTGCAGGAAAACACAATGTTAAACCTAGAAGCCAACCGCTAAAATCGGGTTTTCGGGTGTTTTCCACCAAGATATGACTTGCATAGTTGCCAACCTCCCGATTTTTTTCATACCAGTATTTTTATGAAAAATTACTTGTTTTATTTAATCTTGCAATTTATGCTATTTAATAAAGCAAAAAATTTTGTATGATTTTACTGGTATTCAAAAAATCGGGAGTTTGGCAACTATGGACTTGGCAGACCGATTGCGTTTTAATATGCGAATCGAGTTTTAACTAATTCTGGAATTTCAGCCGTGAACTCGATGAGGTGATTGTCTGTGCTACCGCCTCTCGGTCTATTAGGTACTCCCGCGATACAAATTCAGTAATTAGGATCAGTGTGACTGGTGGGAACTAGCGTATTGTTAGCAGTTTCGTACTAATGCACCATAATCTTTGCCATCTACTAGACAAGACAAAATCTGCATATCGGCAAAAAAAGAGAGGCAAATTTGTGATTGAGAAACTCAATGATAAACCAGTCCTTATATGAGGGGGTTAGAATGAGAGTGTAGTAAGTCAAAAAGTTTGAAAATCGAGATAATCATATTTTCACTGAACGTAAATTAATTTCTGTTGAATGTGCCAATCAAATAAGTCATAGTTCACTTAGGGAGTTTCTAGAGTGCAAAATAAGTTGGACTACTCAATGCAATGGAAATACGACAAGTTTCACAAAACCCCTCCTTTCTCAAATCACAAATTTTTGACTTATTCTACTGTCATTCTAACCCCTTCATATGTCAGCTTGAATTCAAAGAAAGAAAGAAATGTACAGAGCAATTCTAGTCTGATTCAAGCGGCACATATCCAAGACTGTAGAGTAGATTACTCTAGAGTCCTGGCAGATATCGCTTTGCAGTTATAACATGTTTGGGCCGCAAAAACAGTCAGCGGCGGTCCTGCATTTGAGAACAATGCAGCCTTTCAGGCTTTTGTATGTAGTTGACTTTGGGACAAGTTTTGTGTTAATAGAATGCAAATTCAAATTCAAATTCAAATTCAACCAAGCAGGGCGGCCTACCATGCGGCTTAAGCTCTACAAGCCCTGCTTGGCAAGTTTATTAAAAAAAAAAATACAAATGAGGCCAATAGGCCATTAGGCTTTTACATAGTACTGAATTGAAAGTTTACAATGATATATATACAATTCAGATATGTTTTAAAAGTTTTTACAAATGATTTTAAGTCTTTGTATGATGCGGACATAGTCTATAAATATATTTTAAAAGTTTTTACAGATGATTTTAAGTCTTTTTATGGTGTAGGCATAGTCTATGTATTGAAATGTTCGGTGATTATTAGTCTACAACGTTTCTAGATTAATTGAAGTCTTTTGAGCTTTGAGTTTATAGTTTTTCACTGATTTTTGTGAGCACTGTTATAATCATTTTTATTCTTCGTCATCTGAGGACTGGATGTTTCCTAATAAATGCGCTGGAGGCATCTGAAAAAGTTGTTGGTTTTTTTCCAATAGGTGTTAATTGAATGCAAACAAATCTCTTCCAACTGAGAAAAATATTTTATGAAATCACAATATGTTCAAGAATCCTCTTTAATAAAAAGGTACGTGTTGCTGACGACTGGGATTTTCGATAATCGTTGCCACAGATTAATCTCGGAAAATGAAACGTTTGAAGTTACTGAAAAAATTAATTGCTCGAAAAGTATTTGTCAGAAAATTGTTAGACAAACTGCGTTAGAAAGGTAAAAAATTGTATTTTTCTTGATATAAATTTCAAATCCACTAATTATGCACTTTTTCAAATATTGAATTTCAAAAATTACCAAATTTCACAATGGAGTACCATATAGCGAAAACTTCACGCGTAACAAAATAATAAGAACAGCAATGTGCCAGCACGAGTCACAAATTGTAGTAGCCGTATTATTCTGTTAAAATATAAAAGTGAATTATGATGTCATGAGTGCATGATTTTTATTTAATTTTTCGACAAATACTAGATGCTCCATTTCTTTTTAGTTGTGAATAATATAGGTTAATTCACGTTATTAAAAAATGTAGCTATAAAACATATAAATCAATAGGAAAACAGTAAGTAATAAATTGTAAACGTAATAATAAACCGTATTGAAAAAACACAACTTAGTGAAATAAGTATCCGTTTTTATGTTATTTTAGGATATTCCTGGTAAAGGTACAGATTACTTTAAAATACAAGGTTAAATTCACCGATATATTTCGTTTGATTCAAGGTTCTTTTGGAGAAACCGACCAGCGCAGCGGACGTAGTCTGCTAGTATTATTATAATCTTCAATGTAGTATCTCACATTAATAAATTTAAAGTAAATTTCGTGTTATATTTGATTGTTATTTGTATGTATATTGAATGTAAGAAAATATTTAATGGCTTAACATTTTTGTCTGTATGCTATTCGGGTACTTGAAAAGAGGAGGTTCTCCCGGAAGTTTACGTTTCTACTCCAATCCACTTATTTGCCTGAAATGTTCATTGTTTGCAGTTTGCAGTATTTCTAACTCCTGGCTCTGTTATCAAAGTAGGGTTTATGTTGAAAATAAGTTTACACTGCTTTCTAGAAAAGTTTTGATTTTATGTTATCGATTCTTCAGGCATTTGTGTGTAGTTTATTTTGGGACAAGTTTTATGTTAATGAAATGAAAAGAAATATCTTCCAACTGGGAAAAATGTTTTATGAAATCACAAACTTATGTCTAAAAATATTATTATAACCTTCAATGTAGTATCTCACTTTAATAAATTTAAAGTAAATTTCGGGTTACATTTGATTGTTATTTGTATGTCTATTGAATGTAAGAAAATATTTAATGGCTTAACATTTTTGTCTGTACGCTATTCGGGTACTTGGAAAGAGGAGGTTCTCCCGGAAGTTTACATTTTTACTCCAATCCACTTATTTGCCTGAAATGTTCATTGTTTGCAGTTTGCAGTATTTCTAACTCCTGGCTCTGTTAGCAAAGTAAGGTTTATGTTGAAAATAAGTTTACACTGCTTTCTAGAAAAGTTTTGATTTTATGTTATCGTTTCTTCAGGCATTTGTGTGTAGTTGATTTTGGGACAAGTTTTATGTTAATAGAATGAAAAGAAATATCTTCCAATTGGGAAAAATATTTTATGAAATCAAAAAATTATGTCTAAAAATATTATTATAATCTTCAATGTAGTATCTCACTTTAATAAATTTAAAGTAAATTTCGGGTTACATTTGATTGTTATTTGTATGTATATTGAATGTAAGAAAATATAGTAACGACTTAACATTTCTGTCCGTACGCTATTCGGATACTTGGAAAGAGGAGGTTCTCCCGGAAGTTTACATTTTTACTCCAATCCACTTATTTGCCTGAAATGTTCATTGTTTGCAGTTTGCAGTATTTCTAACTCCTGGCTCTGTTAGCAAAGTAAGGTTTATGTTGAAAATAAGTTTACACTGCTTTCTAGAAAAATTTTGATTTCATGTTATTGTTTCTGAATTTTCCGAATTTTATTTTTGTTTGTTCAGTGTATTACGTATTTTGTATGCTTTCTCGTTTCATTTTTCAGTTAAAATAAAAGAAAAATGAGTGACAATGGAAGACTCATAAAAGAAGAAAATTCTGATATTTTATCATATAGAGAAATAAATATTGCTATAAATATTATAGCAATATGTTTCTCTCTGTGTTTCAGAATTTATAGTATAATAACTAACACTTGAAAGTACAGTAAATATTTCTTAAACTATTCATGTTTTATTTTCGATATTTATCTTTTAAAAGAATGTGCTTTTTATTTCAGGCATTTTTCTAAAAAAAAAAAAAAAAGCTATATTTTCTCAAAAATGTCATTTTTCTCGCAATAATTGAAAATTAGTAAATATTAATATGTCAAATTATTATAACAGTTTTTTAAACTTAATTTCAATTTATGTAATCACTTTGATTTTTTTAAGTGCCTAACTTTGGATACAATTGCAAATACTAGTTTGGAATTGTTAAGTGATTCCCAAGTGTTTTGTATTTAAAATGCAAATTTAAATACAAGAAACATAATAAGCATTTGTTACCACAACTATACTTATTTAAAATATTTACAATCTCTTCATATTAAAAACATATGTTATCGTATTATAAATGACTTTGCACAATATAGTGCTCACTTTAATTCATTTAAAGTAAATTCTGAGTTATAAATGACTTTGCACAATATAGTGCTCACTTTAATTCATTTAAAGTAAATTCTGAGTTATAAATGACTTTGCACAATATAGTGCTCACTTTAATTGATTTAAAGTAAATTCTAAGTTACATTTTATTGTTATTTACACGTATGGATATCGAATGTAAGAAAACATATTAACGACTTAACATTTTTGTTACCATGTGCACACAACTAAAATTATGTTATAAACGCCTAACGTTTAAGATGACAGTCCCGTGCTCAAACAACAACAACAACAAAAAAGTCAATTTAGAATTTTGAATTCTATTTGTGGTATGCAATAAGCATCTGATACCAAGTATCACTTTCTCATTTTCTTATTTTCTATCTATTTCATGAATTCAATGGCGGCCAATATGGCTCACATTTTTAGCCTGCACAGAATCTACAAAGTGAACTATCTATTGTCATCCATCAAAATTCAAACTTACAAGCATCAGTCAATTTTTGTTTTAGTTAGGTGAAAACGTATCCAGGGAAAGGATTGGATTTAGAACATTTGCTTAAATTATAAATGCTCTTCCCATTAATCTACCTGGAACGACAATCGTCTTAATGAATTCACTCAGACAACCTTTTAGTAATAGCATTTGGTGTGCTATGTACACAACTCAACAGTATAAGAAACTGCAGTTTAAAAAATATCCGTTAAAAGATAGTGGCGTATATACAATTTATTATTTTAATATAATCATATTTATTGGAACAGATATCATACTTTTTTTATTTCAACAAAAATTGTATGATACGAGTACCTTTACCAATAAGTATGAAAGTAATAAAATCATAAAGCGTTACAATCACCATTGTCAAAATTCCATTATTAAAAATAAAAATACAGTTAATCTTCATTCCAGCTCTTTTTCGTGAAATAAAACTGGCGAAGAGAGAAGTAATATTTTTAACTGCATATTAGAATAAAAAAAACTATGTTTATGTATCACATTAAACAGGACAATTTCATTATAAAAAAAATATCAAACAATACTGAATTGTGTATATACTCCGGCCAAAATAATTTGGCCGATGACAAGTTTGTTAATTCAGGAAAACGTAATATTAAAATATTTTGTACACTGAAAAAAATGTTGATTTTACAGTATAATTAACAGTAATAAATAGTAAAAAAAGCAGTAATACAATGCTGCGCATGCCCGGCAGTGTATTACTGCTTATTTTACTGTTTATTACTGTTAATTTTACGGTATAATACGAGCAGCTGGGGTGCCAGAATTATGCTGCAAAATAGGCATTTTTTTTTTTGCATTGTATACTTACTTGCAATGCTGTCGGTATACTGGAAATAAGTGGAGTTTCTACTGTAATTCCACTGTCTTCAACGTCTGCTTCGATTTCTTGTAAAAGCCGAAGCTTTTTTGGTGTCTAAATTAAAAAAAAAATACTAGTGAATGTTCAAGCATTAATACAGTTGTATTATCATGACTTATTGCAATAAGTGTATGTTATTTTGATGCTCAAAACCTATTTTATTTTCAGTCAACTCCCAAAACATGAAATTTCAATCAAAAACCTTTAATTTAGATTCTTAAGTTTTTTCATGACTGATTTTCTTCTGATAGATAATTCCTAAGAATTACATTACTGCTTATAACCTTTACTCTTTCCAGGCACAATTTATTTTGAATACGAGAATCAAACAATGGCATCTTTTTTAGTGTTTATTTGTAAGTATCTTTAACAAGTAAGTATTTATTAAGTATTTTTAAAATGGTAGCACGACTCGTATACTATATTTTTTATGAGAAAAAAAAAACATAAACATAAAAAAAAACATCAGTAAAATTGGTTTTCAGCATTGCTAAATAAATTAATTTATGGAACTGTACACTAGCTACAACGCAATACAAATTCATTCAAATCAGAAAATAAACCAGGATAATAAACAAATATATACAAAATATTATAAAGTGTTATTTACGAATTTTTATAAATAACTAAACTACTTCCTGTCTTCAGATTTTGAAATCTGTAACTGAAAACGCAATACAGTATTATAATTTGATGGTTATAACAGTGAGCAAAATGCATGAAAAAATATATGCAATACAATTTATCAAAGAGAGCTGACACAGTGTAACAGTTTTCTACTGTCACAGCTACACACGAGATAAGGCACGCTTGTATGTTTCGTCTGTTCGATCTCAACTTGGGTTAATCCCGGAAAGGATTTTTAATTATTATAAAAAATAAATAATACACGGGAATCGGATGTATAAAATGTGATGATTTCTCATAAATAATTATTTTCTTCCCCAAAAATTAAATTTAACATGAATCTACAATGTATACCTCAGATCATATTATTTATCGAACGACTATTTTTCAAAAAAATTAGTAATTATATTAATGCTTTAAATCATAAAAATAGTACCTCTATATGGGGATATACGGCTCAGCTACATATTCTTAACTTTGGTCTCATACTTTTCATAATTTCCATTTATCAATTTGCTTATCTGACTATGCATTGTGAATCGGCAACAAGTAATTCTTACGAGTTGTAATTTTCCAACTGGACGAAAAATGTCCGGGCCAGGATTCGAACCTGGGATCTCTTGGCTGAAGCCGCCACGCTCTACCAACTGAGCTATCCCGGTCGAATCTGGAGGGCATAATTCATCCAGTTAACATTATTGATCAAAGCATCTGGTCTGATATTTTAATCAGCTCAACAGAAAAGATCGCAGGTAAAGGAACTCCAGTAAACACTGGATACGCTGGATAATTCTTATGCTTATTAGGAATATGTAACTGTGACATGGTGTGAAAGGGAGTGAAAACCTGTTACATTCTTTTCATCCGAGACAAAACAAGTACTATGTTTTATTGTCACAATATATTTTGTACACGTGCAGTGTTTGTAATTTTTGGAACATGCTATTACTTCTTTGGTCAAAAGGTGGAGTAAGAGGAAAGATGTGGTATAGATTATTTAAAATCGTGTCTGACAGATTTTATTTTAATAAAAAGAAATATTCTTTGTGTCAAAATATTTTGTTTCACATGCAATCTCTGTACTGTTTTCAAATTTCTTGGCCGAAATGTGTTCTTTTTATTTGTGAAATTTGCCAAATCATTTTATCAGTTTGTATTATACAGAAGCATTCTCAAAAATGTGCACATAGACGCTCAATTTGTGTTAGAGAACAAGACATAGAAACATTATTTGAAAACGAAATTGTTTTTGAAAATATTTAAGAATTATAGAAAAATGTCTAAAGTAATCGAAAAGAAACCAGTTTCAATATAAAATGATTTTCTCATTGTTGAAGTTATTTGTAAGAAAGGGAAAACAGATCACTTAATTAAAATATCAACTGGAAATTTCAAACAATTGAAACTATAAAATAGGCTACGTGATCTCTAGTTTAGCATGTAAAACTGTGTTTTTTCTTCCCAAGGGTAAAAAAAAAAATATTAAAAGTGATGTTCGTTGTAGAAAATTTCAAATATTTATTTTTAATGAAGCCTTATATTGGCCGTATCACAGCAAATCGTATGAGGTTGGATCAGCATTATATAGAAAAAGTATATATTTTTTAATTTTCTATGCATTCAGCTATCTGAATAATCCCGTAATATACAACTATTTTTAATAAGAATAATATTTCAGACAAATGAAACAGTTTCTAAGCTGCATTATTGTAATTGAAAATACACTGCTCAAAACAATTAAAGGATATTGCAGTTTTAGGTGGATTTTGTATCTGGGAAACTTTTTAGCTGATTGATACATGGTCGACAGACATAGTAGGTTATATGAGAATAAATTACACATGTTTGGCAGAAAAAGATGCATTATATTGCGCATTTGTGTACAAAAGGAAAAAAACACAATTTGTGCATATGAGAAAAAAAGAATAAGAAAAGGTGTTTTCTTCAAAGAAAATCATTTTCAGTAGGGGGTATGGTTTCCACGGTCGGCCAGCAACGTTGAACACCTTTGAGGCATGGACTCAATGAGGCTATTAATGACGAGTTGGGGTATTCTGCCCCACTCTTCCAGAAGAGCTCTTTCCAGTTCTTGGAGTGTTTGTGGGGGTTGTTGGCGGCCAGAAACTCGTCTTCCTAGAGCGTCCCAAACGTGCTCGATTGGATTCATGTCTGGAGAAAACGCTGGCCATTCCATTCGAACGATTCCTTCCTCGAAAAGGAAATCCTCCACCAGGTTTGCACGATGTGGCCTGCAGTTATCGTCCATTAAAATGAAGTTATCTCCGATTGCTGCAGCGTAAGAGACTACAATAGGTCTGAGGATCTCATCCCTATATCGGCGACCAGTCAGAGCTCCATCTCGAATGATGTAGAGGTCAGAGCGCCCGTCAATGGAGATGCCACCATACACCAACACTCCTCCACCGCCAAATCTGACACTTTCGTGCACGAACGCAGGATTAATTCCTACTGCCACGGTCCCTCCAGATGAAAATACGCCTATTATACGGATGCACAGAAAAACGGGACTCGTCAGAAAACAGAATATTGCTCCATTCATTTCTCCTCCAGTTGACATGCTCGGTTGCCCACTCCCTGCGGTCGCGACGATGCCTTGATGTTAATCTAACACATACCATCGGTCGGTGAGCATACAGACCTACAGCATGGAGCCGGTTTCGGACAGTCTGAGTTGAAATCGTGGTGCCTGTAGCCGAGCGAAGGTGTTGTTGGAGAAGAGTAGCGTTCATGTTTCCGTGTCTCCGAGCTGTTAACGCTAAATACCGATCTTCATTGGGCGTTGTTGTCCGTCTACGACCTTGCCCTGGTCTTCGGCCTGCACATCCACTCTCCAAAAAATGGTTCCAGATCCTGGAAATGACACTTTGTGACACTCAAATGGCTTGCGATACTTCGGCTTGAGTTTGGCCCCCTTCTAAACTACCAACAATTCTCCAAGCTTCTGAATCTGTCAAATGACTTCGCTGAGACATCGTACTCATCGAAACAAAGCAATCACTGAATGCCGATCATCCTTGTCTTCATTCTCTTTTATCCAGTTGAAAGTCAAATTTCATTCGCTGCCGCTGAAGCGACGTTTTTGACGTCGAACTCAAAATTTGCATTCTCCACAGTTTGAAAACAAGAAAAATTTGCATTTGTGATTCTCTTCTTCTATTTTCGGCAAAAAAAATTTCGTTTATATCTTTATTTTACATAAAACTTCAAATATCCTTTAATTGTTTTGAGCAGTGTATTTTATACGATCAAGTTAACAAAAATGTACACTTAATTTTTTGTACTACACCAACAATGTTTACTAAATTTTAAGCTAATGGAATTTTCTCTGATCGCAATAGAATACAATCAGACGCGAAAATTCAATCACCTTTATTCAATAACCTTAAGATCCTGCGTCACCACCTGATAAAGTCAGTTAAGTAATCGATCCGTTTTGGACTGCGGTTCCCAAACTTTGGATCGTGATACACCTGTGGGTCGATGGTAGTATTTCCAGGTGTTCTGATTTTCAAGAGTTCAAAAACACGCCCCGCGGAACTGTTTCGGTGGACGCAAATAGTCTCGATTTTTCGTGACGTGCAGATTATTTCTAATAAATTTTAGTATCATGCTATTTGCTAGTGTGCATCAAATGGGACTTTATACAATATACCTGTGAAAACAAAATCTGTCTGAACATTTACATGGTCCTGCCGAAAGGAATTTAGCTGCTGTATGGAAACTTCAGACCCCCAAACGGAATATTTTCCGGTCCCTAGCTATTCAGCTTTTACAACGTTTTGCTGTAAATCTTTTTTATTTTACTTAATAGTTTCAGGAAATCCTGTAAAAATGGAATTTACCTATAACGAAATATTTTATTAAACGTGAAACATTCATGGTTTCTAACGTTCATAATGTTTAGTTGAGAAGTGGTAGAATTCGAAAAAACTCATATTTCGGGATGAGAATATTGATTAATACACTGTAAAAACTACTCGGAAATATTTTCGAAAATTAAGGGCAGCAAAAGAAACTGTGTTTTTATAAGTGTTTCTGTAAATCAAGATAATCTACAGCTTTCAATGATTTTTGAAGGTAATAGAAAGCTTTTTGCAATCTTATGTAACTCGGAAAAGATTAAATTATATTTTCGATAATGGTTCTATATGTAGAAAAGGAAATATATATATATTTAATTATTTATAGTGATCATTGATTATACAGCGTGTATCAGGATTGATTGTTCAAATTTTGTGGGGAGGTAGAAAATAGCAAGAGAAGACATAGGAAAGTATTCGTAAAACGAACGCATGACGTTGTAGAAGGTGCTGTTTATCCACAACTTCTAAACATAACCAAAGCTCTCTGACAAGCCCTGTTGGTCGTCATTCGACAAGGTAATTTTCCAGAAGTAACATGAATCGTTATACGTTTAATGAATAAGCAGATATGCATCTAACTTACGATACGGCAGTGGAAAGCGGTCTAAGAGCTGCGCAAATATATGAAAAACGCTACCCCAACCGGCGCGCGACGTAAACCTAAAATCTTAAGTAACACACTGTACCTGTAGCTGTCTATATATGTCAGTTGTGTGCTCTATCATGACAGGTATAGATAACTGATCCACTTGCAAACATTTTATCCAGATGTTTGCGCCCGTTAGAGTAGTGTTCTGCATACATTTGCTCAGCCCTTCGGCCGCTTTCCTTTTCCGTACCGTAAGTTAGATGCATATATGCATAATCATTAAATGTATAACAATTCATATTACTTCTGCAAAGTCACATTGTCAAATGACGACCGGCTGGAATTGTCACATAGCTTTACGCGTGCTCAGAAGTTGTGGATCCACAGCGCCCTCTACAAAGACATGCGTTTGTTTGCGCCCTAAGTTTCCTATTTGAGATTGTCTTCTTTTGCTATTTTCTACCTCCCCAGATAATTTGAAAGATTAATCCTGATACTCCCTGAATAATCCCTGAATTGTGTAGCGGTTAAAAAAAAGTAGGATCCGCTTGTCATGTAGATAATGCATAATCATGCTGTAAAATTTAATTATTTTTATAAATTTAATATTTTCTGAAACTTTTTTACTCATAACAGAAGAATTTTAAACAATTTTAAAATGAAAATACCTTTTCTAGAAGACAAAACGACCCCTGGTTCAAAATTTCAGCTATCAATATATATATATATATATATATATATATATATATATATATATATATATACAATATATATATATATATATATATACAATATATATATATATATATCACTTTTTTATGAACACGATAACTTCCATAATTCTGTACAAATCTCTTCCAAATTGATACATAAAATCAAAGGGAAGAAAATCTCAGTAAAGTTCTTTAATGGGCAAAATCGGACCAAAAGGGTGGAAATCTGGTGGGTTTTTGTGAAAACTGATAAAACCTCATATAACTTCTTACTTATGACCTATACACATATTACATGACACATATGATATTGACATGACACATATTAATCTCGGCTTCGTGGAATTGATAATTAGAAGCTATCCCACCAACGAACTTAACTCAGGTTAAGGATAAATTTAGTTGTGGTCCAATTTTTTAAATTTCGTACCTATACCAATTAACAAAACTAAATAACTGAACAAACGTGGCAGATTTATTATAATTATTTAAAAATAATTCAAGTATTATTTAAAAAAAAATATCCTCGTCAAAAGCGGACAGATAAAATTATTAAACTGGGCTTATCGCTAATCTTGATTTAGTTTATGTTAGTACAATTAGTACTTAACTTCGAAATCTACCTGTGCCTGTAGGCCGAGCCGACAGGGATTTTTTAAAATACCGTTTTGCTATCTCAAAATCTCATAAGCACATAAAAATCCGACTTATTTTTTTATAATTTTTATTTAACTTCTAACTGTGTTGGAGAATTTTTTTTTTTTTTTTTTAATTTACGTTTAATTTAATGTTCAAATACGAAATTTCAAATTATTTGGAAGAAATAGATCTTGAACTAAAATTTTTCTTAAATTTTTAATTTCTAAACTCTAAATTATTTTTAAATATTTTTATTCAGATTTTCTGACATTATAAATCCATCAAGATACCTTTTAATTAAAGAACCTCTATTTTGCTTTAAGAGAAAATATCGATTTCATTTATATTTATAAATTACGAAAAATGAATTGAGATATTAATAATCGAACACATAATGATTTACATCCTACACTTTTTAGTTGCATTCGATTAATCATTGTAACACAGATATAAAGAATGATTTATAAGTTTAAAAGTCGAAGGATGTGATTAAAATGTAATCATATATTTTTCAGATATAAATATTATTTCTTTTGCACCTTATATTTTGCGCTAAATTCTTTTCGCGTGTTTCATACAATTAACATTATTATACCTTTGAAGAGATTATCGGTATAAATAATCATAATTGCAATGTATGTAATTCAAATTCTTGTTATGGTATATTCCATTTCTACTTTTAAATTCAATAGTTTTCATTAATTTATTTATTTAAATTAAATATTTAATCATTATAAATAATTAATCATTATTTATAAGTTTTCATAATATTAATCAATATTTAAATTAATTATTTAACAGTTATTATTTAAACAGTCAATATTTTCTATCTTTATAACTTTTCTTCTAAGATATTTTATTATTAATTAAAATTAACTTCTATAATTAAATCAATTTTTAAAATCAATAATCATTTTTAAATTAAATTATAATCATGCATTTAAGTCTCTGTATAAAAGAATAAAAGATTTCCGTTTGTTTACATCGATTCTGTCAAAGATCGTGTATTTTCTTCTAAGTTAAAATATATATTTTCCACTTTTTTAATATTAATAATTTTTGTCCTAAACCTTATTTAAAAGATTAAACTAAATTTTTTATGCAATCTGCCAAAATTCTAGCAAGATTCAACATAAATCTTGGCAGATATGATTTTTTAAACATTTTTTCTAATCCCAATGTTTACATTGTTCATTTTCGAAATGACGCCTGGCCATTTTGAATTCTAGCTTAGCGCGTTGTTGAAACAACAACTTAGTGGTCAATCGTCAACCATGTTAGTTTAGGGGTCGTTCACGTGGGCTTCCAAGGTTAGGGTGTGCATTTTTCAGTGGGGAAAAAGGGGAATTGAAATTCTTTCTAGAACATTCGCGGTCGAACGATCTTAATTTCTACTGCTTGTTGCTAGGGCGTAGTTGTTTTCGTTTCGCCAGGATCGTTCATGTGTAGAGTTGAGTTGTCGCGGGAATGCTTTTTAGCGGCGATGGTTGATAGTTAAGCGATTCAAAATGAAGAAGAGGAATTTTCGCCTTTTCTGATTGGATAGTTTGGCCGGTATGTCAGTTGACTTGGTAGAGTTTGAATTCAAATTTTGTCAGTCGGTTGCTTTTCTCCGTTAGATGTAGGTACTAGAGAGGATAAAAGCAGTGTCAGGCCGAAAGGCCGGGCACTTGTAAAATTTCGATTGCATGGATAACTTCAAGTGAAGATGATGTCAGCTTCGTATAATTTAACTGATAAAGTTCCTCTTCGAAAATAGTTTTTTTTTTTTTTTTTTTTTTACCAAGTTGATTTTGAAGTCTGAAAAATGATATTTCAATAATCCAGCAATGTGGCGTCTACAGCGAAACGACTTAAAGTAATTTCATCAATATTTTAGTGTGATCAAAATACTGCAATTCATCTGTTATACTTTTATGATCTTCATTGTTAAGCAAAATAGTCGCATAATTGAGCTTTTTACGTGGATAAAGTCCGTTAGTTACCCTTACTTCATTCATTAGATGAATTTACCGCGACTATTGATGTAATTTTTCCACAGTTGTGACGATTTTGCAATTTTAAGAAATTAGATTCTCAGAGCTAACAACAATATCAAGATGGGAGCCAGGTGAACTTACCATTTCATCTACCAGTGAGAAACTTCATTAATTCGACTTCTTAAAGATGATTCATCTGTTTTCGTTGGGAGACTTTACCGTTCCTGATCCTTCAGTATCAACTCGAATAGTAATTATATATTAATTTGAACTATCAGTAACTTTTTCCCGATAGTATAAAACATCAAGTAATCTTCTATGGACAGTTAAACATAAAGAACATTAATCAGATTATCTTTAAATTTTTAGTATGAAGAGTCCTTAGAGTTGAATTAATTTCACACAGAATTGAACTGATTATAAGCTAATGACAACATAAATGTAAATCAGCTTAATTTTATTCTAATCATGCGTCTTCTGGAGCTCCATTTGATGATACTATTTATAAGTATGTGTGTGCATAATTAAATAAATTTACTTGAAGTGATTTAAGTTTCTGTGTGCAATCTTCCTTTAGTTGGGTGAGTCCTTTTTATATATATTTTATTTTTCAGATTTGAATACATCTAAATATATTTGCTATAAGGCATGGTTCAATATAGTATAAATTTTTCAGTTTAATCCTTAACTTCTAAAGTTTTATAAAATATTTTTTCAGTGTTTAGTTCAACATCGCATTTTGGTGCTTCCACTGTACGCGCGACCTGTACTGACGAGTTGGGATAGGATTTAGAGCAAACATTCATCCTATTTTGCTGCCTTATATTTAGGCATTTTAAGAATCTCTGTTTGCTTTATCTTCTGCGCCAATTCTTCCTTACAATATCATTAAAGTAATTAATACATATGGATACGTTTTAAGAATATCTGACATTTAAAACTAAAATGGTACATCGCTTCATTAAAAGTGAAAATAATTTATTATTTATAAAAAGTCCAAAGCAGAATTTTCACTGTAAAAGAATTGTTCTAGGAATACAGCACTTAATTAAATATCAGATTAATCACTTTCTATTTATTTATTTACTGTTAAAAAGTTACTGTTTATTGTATATTAGATACTTGTTATCAGTCAGTAGAATATCAATCTTCTGATAGTGTATTTTTAGTTGGAAACAAACGTTTGTATTAATTTTAAAATATTAAAATATAAAATTTATTATCCGAATATTGAATAATCATATTAAAACTAAATATAAGATGAATATGATATTTATTTCATCTAATTATTTTATTACAATTTGAAAAGCTAAATCTTTCATAAAATTTATATACAACTAGTCTCTAAGTTAATTTAATCATCAATAAATAGAAGAGGTCATATAAATTATTTGGTACCAGGATAATATGTTTTACGCTGTTTAATTCTTTGATAAAATATAGTTTTAGGCTCATAAATGTAATCATTTAATACTTGTTACTGAAGTTTCATACATTACTTTTTCTTTTAATTTACTTTTCGCAGACTTATTAACCATTAAACAATAATTCAAAGCGAAACATAAATATTTAAAATAAAAATATACGATGATATAAACTTTATCATATAATTAGTCGTTCTGTGCATAACAGCATCTAAGAGAATTAAATTTATTTTATTTAAATCCTTCTCTACGATTTACTTATACTCTAAAAAATATAAATAAAATAAATTAAGAGAAATTCTCTCATTCTCAATTATGAAATATTATGTTATACTTAAAAATGTAATAATTATTACTGAAATATCCCCCAGGATACAAAATGAAATAATAAATGTTTTATTCATTATATTCATATTATAAGTCAAATTTCATCCATGTAGATAAGTGCATGTTTTCTTTAGCTTAATTAAAATACGAATTAAATTAATAAAATGTAAACTAATATTTAACTTTGTCGACCTTAATATTCTTATTTTAAACTTAAAGAAAAGTTGTATTATTTTTATTCATTAACTCAATGCATTTTATCGAATAGAATACATCTGAATTTTTTTTTTTTGTATTCAGAAGTTACACGTTTTTTCGACAATAGTTAAATTTTACAATTTCTTTAGTTGTGTTTTTTTAAAACTTGTTTCGTATAAAATATTCATAAAATGTAAACATTCTGTAACGTTTTATATAACAAAGAGAGATATTAATTTAATTTAAAATTGGCGCTTACCGTTCGCAGGCAAATATCATCTATAAATACTATTTTAATTCCATGTCTTTTATAGAATAATTTTATTTTCAGGGAAATTTATTTTTGCGGTTTTGTTTAAATACATGAGTAATAGAGTAAAAACGCCTGTAACTCTCTAGTAAAAAAAATAACAATAACTCCTTTGCAAAATTGTTTGCATGTTTATCATATGATTTGTTATTTTATTCTTATAGTATAATTATTATTTTTTTCTTTTCATTTAAAATATACATATATTTAAATATATTTTACTTACCGTTATTAGCTCAGTTTCTTCTGTATATGTTACGCTTTGATAATCTCCATATTTTCTGTTCTTTTCACTTTCAATTGTCGATAGCGTTGTATCTTCTTCTGACTCACATGACTTGACCACAGTCTCTGTGCGTTCTAAAATAAAATACCAAACAATTTTTTTTTCAAAGTAATAGCATTTAGACAAACATCTATACACTATTATATGCCACTAAAACAATTGAACAATAAACAGAAGAATAAACGAAACAAGAGTGACATGAAGAGACTGTAGAGAAAACAAAAATTCAACTATAAATAGGGAATACAATCAATTAGGCTGATGTTCTGAGGTCCTCATTAGTCCCCTGACTTCCCAATATCTGCCAGATATACTGTTACTTGATAGTGCGGGGCACAGTGGTAAATGCTGTGAATTCAAGGTTACATCCTCTCCACAAATAGGGCAATTTGGACTTTCAAGAATACCAATTCTGAAAAGGTAATTAGGTAGACAATCGTGTCCCATGGCAAGTCTAAATAAGGCAACACTTGTTCTTCTTGGTGCTGTAGGGACATGAGATATTGCATTTTTCCATTCTTCACTTTCGATTTCACTTAGTTTTCTCCTTTCATATTGATAATCCATTTTTCTCTTTATAATTCTTTATATTGAATTGAAAGGTATTTCGTTGTTTGGTGTTTATATTATTTTAGTTCCTTTCTTAGCTAGTTGGTCAGCCGCTTTATTCCCGGGTATTCCACAATGGGGCGGGGTGAAACAAAATGTTTCAGACACATTTTTTATATAATCTCTTTCATATCTGGTATCAGTTCAATTGCACATAATATAGGTTTGTATCTGCACTGATAGTCAGTATTGTAAGGGATGATGATAATACATATCATTACAAGTATGTTTTGTATAGGAAACCAAGTCTCAATTACATTTACACAATTAAACATAACACTGTGAAAACGACAATTTTTTCTTGATCTAGGAAGATATAAAATAACCACAAACGAAAATATACAGTAATCTTTTCTGATGTATCCACGATTCCGGAAAGGTTTCTCTATCTTTAGGAAAATCGAAAACTAATATATTTTCGTGATTTAAAGAAGCAATTATAAAAAAAAAAATTATTTTGCTTCCATTTATTTTCGAAAACGTTTCCGAACAGATTTTTATAGAATATTAATCAGTCTAATCAACCTAGAATTTAGATTTTTCAGATCCTATCAAGTAAATTTTTTATGTTCAACAAAAATGTTAAACTGACAAACATAATAAATTAACAGCATTCATTGACATTTAAATTAGTATTGTATATTAATAAATCCATATCATAACTAAACATGAATTTGTTAATATTATACTCACACCACATAGTATAGTAAACGTTTATTTTACCTAGAAAGTCGCAGCAGTGTTCAAACTGCTCTTTCAGCATGTCCCATCGATAAAAACTAATTCATGTACATATTGTGCAGCCTATTTGAAAATTTGTATGTTTTATACACGTAACATAATACATTAAAATTTTGTTAAGCGTGAAAACGCAGTTCCAGCATTTTTTGCTCATGATAAAAGTATAATTCAAATCTTCTGTGTAGCTCCTCAAAATAACTTTAATTGCTAGATGCCTTATTTTTCATACGCAAGATGTTATTGCACATTTAAATAACGCATATTAATTTTATAAAACATACATTAATCACTACTATCTACAGACTGTAATGGAATTCCGTCCTTTAGTTTCTTCCTGAAAATGAAGACCAAATGTTAATGTAGCTATTTGCTGTAAGAACCGTCAAATAGAGCATATCAACAATTCGTAAAATATCGAAATACTTAATGTAGCATCATTAAAATGTACTTTAAAGAGTAATTAAATATAGAGCATAATGCACCTGAATTATTCGGAGTATCCCTCAACTTTACAGTCAATGGGAATCATGTTGTAGCAACTTTTTAAAAATAAATCGAATTTGCGAAAAAAAACAATGCATATTTACAAAAAAATAAATAAATAAATAAATAAATAAAACAAAAAAATCGCTTTATTCTTAAAATACGTTACTAACGCTGCTTTCGTAAATGTTTTATTTTATTTTATTTATTTATTTATGGTGACCATAGGTCTTGTTTTTGCATTTGGTCTTTTTTAAGAAGTCCATTGCATATAAAAATATGAAAATTGAAAATTTTATAGAGAAGTGTTTGACAAACACGCTGAATCAGGCAGTTTTCAAATCAAAGAAATACTTTAAGTGATATTTAATGTTTAAATTGGTCAAAGTAGTTAAATAAGTCTTATAGGATTTAAAACTATGAATAGCTATTTAGCCATTTCTGTAAGCATGTATGGGACTATGTTAAGGTTTGTAGTGTCCAATCATTTTTTTAATTAGTTTATTTTTTTTAACTTTTTTCTAAAATGTTTACTTCAAAATTTCAATATATTAATAGCGATTTATTTCATATTTCGAAAAAAGTCCTTTTGTTGATATATTATTTTCTTACCAAATATCACTTTTTATAATTGCTACTTATTCACAAATTTAAAATATAAAAACAAAATTAAGTAATTTTTATAAATTATTCTTTTTAAATTATTTTTTTTTTCAAATTAAAGTAATAAATCTTTCTTATAATTTCCTTCTATAATTAACCTTTTGTTCAGTTACTGGTAACAAACACCGTTGGCTACAAAGTACAAATGAAAACAATCGCCTTCTTTTCTCCAACTGAAACTGGATCTTTTCCTCCATCAAAATGTTTTGATGTAAATGTCTTCCAATATGATACTGAAGAGCAATACATCTAAACATTTGTAACATTTCATTTTAAACTAAAGATTAAAGTATTAGATAGTTTTCAAATATAAGATTATCCTTTATTACACCTTGTTGTTATATACCGGGTGGTTATAAAATAAGTATCCCTATTTGAAGCTGTCTGTAGCTTGGAGGAATAACCCGAATGAAACCAAAATTTGTACACATTCTATTTGAGAAGGGGGAAGAAAAATGGAACAATAAAAATAAATAATTGCAATAATCGCCGACAGATGGCGCTTTTGTGTGTAAAATGTAATGTGCAATAATAGCAACCGAACACGTTACAGGGCCTGTTGGCCGTAACTCCTCAAAAAAAAAATAAGGACCAAGAATGAAACTTGCAGTAAAGCCACACCACACAGTGATTTTTGGAGAGTGGAGGGGTATTTCGTAAATAACAATTCGTGTCTCCAAAGCCCATATTCTGCAGTTCTGCGTATTGACTGTCCCATTCATATGAAAATGGGCTACAACTCCTCATAAAATATTCCATGGGAAGGCATCATCCACCTCCATTCGTGCTGAAAACGTTAAAACGAAATCCAGTCTCTGCTGCGCGTCACCGGGTAACAATTGTTGATGGCAACTAATTTTAAACGGATAAAATTGGATTACCTTTCTTAGGACTTTTCGAACAGTAGCATGTGGAATATCCAAATTTCGGGCAACTCCACGTGCACTAGGACCGGCTTCCGGAATCCCTGATGACTCCACAATCGCAGTGGTAATTTCTTCTTGCATGCGGAGAGGTACTGGTTTCCTCTCTCTTCCACATTTTAAAGTAAACGATCCAGTCTCCTCGAATTTTTTTTACCATTCTTCTCACTGCACACGGTTTCAAAGGACCTTTCCCTTTACGCATTCCTTTCACATGCCTAAATTCACGTAAAGCGCCTGCACTGTTTGAGCTGTTAACGTAGAATAGTTTTTAAATTAAAGAGTGATCTGGTAAACTGAGAGCCATGTCGTACAACGTTAATGGCAGAAATGACCGCGTTTTGAGTTTACTAATGATTACAACGGCGTTTGCACCGACAGGACCCGTACCGCCATCTGGTGCCGATTATTGTCACTATTTTTTTATTGTTCCATTCTTCTTCCCCCTTCTCGAATAGTATGTGTACAAATTTTCGTTTCATTCGGGTTATTCCTTCAAGCTACAGACAGCTCCAAATAGGAATACTTATTTTATAACCACCATCAACAAAAAGATCATAATTGAAATTTATAATGAGTAGGTAAGATTGGGGAGTGCATAGTGCTATATATTTTATTATAAAACTGAAAATAAATTATGTAGGGTATGTTGGTGTAAGAGATGACAGATCATTTTAATTAATTTATTTATTTATTTCAATGAAAATAGTAAGAGTAGGATCTTAGAAGAAATACATTTATTTCCACAACTTTGATGAAGCTCGAAATCATTTTTTTATTCCAACTTTTAAATCAAAATTTTGATTTTGATTTATTTTTCAGTTCTTCCCACATCCATATAAATATTTTGAAAACTGAATTGCGTTATAGAAGAACCTGAAAAAAATCCTCTTCCAATATTTTTTTACATTTAAAAAATAAATTTTCATTTTGTGTTACAGTATATTAAAATTAAAGGTCTCGAACTACACGAAATATTTTATTTGTCCAAAAAACTAATGTATTCTAGATAGGGTAAGTGCTCCAATTGTCTGTCAACCTACAGTAGTTGGCAAAAAGGATATAAAATGTTTATATATATATATATTTTTTTTTTTTACGTTCCAATTGAGATATTAAAATATCCCCAAGCTCAGAATCCATTTAACAATCATCAGTCAATAGCAAAGAATTGTGGCTATTTATTTTTATTTTTTTATTTGAGTTAGTAATCAGCCATTTTTTTCTAGTATATAAGTAGCCGGCAACTAGTGCTTTTAACCTATTTCAGAGGTACCAAGCTCTCACTAATTTTCTATAATATGTGGGTTAATTTGACCCAGGTTTAATACGTTTCGCACCAGAAAATGTTTTTCAGAAATGCAATTAAATATATTACACATATAAATGAGAAATTAAGTAAATAAAAATTAATCAATTAAATTTTCTGGTTCGAAATGTTGTTCAACTGGGTTATATTAATCCACACATTACGGAAAATTTGTGGGAGCTTGGCATCTCTGCTATTTGATTAATGTAAACTATTAATATACACACATTAGACATAGATTGAAATGAGGTGTTAAATCTGAAAAGTTAACTATAAAGATATACATAGACAATAAGAAACCCTTGTGTCTTATTTTCCAGATGGTTAAAAAAAAACCCAGGGAAATAGGGGAAAATGCTGAAAGCAGGTATCTAAACCACATTTCGTTATTTACAATGTTGAAAATTATTTAACTTAAAAAAACTAACATATCTGTTATATATAAAATTTCAATATATTTTACAGTATAAAATATTATTGTGAAAACAGTTTGAATTGTTGAAAGCAGTTCAGAGTTAAGGTACATATTTTTCAACAATAAACAAAATATACATATGTAAATATTATGACAACATTTTATTAGATAATTAAAAATAATTTAAAGTTAAAACTAAATTTAGGATATATTTTATATTTTTAAAAATTATATAATAGGGAGGGTGGGTTGGATGTCTTTTATTAGTCTTGTCTCTGTTTTTAAGACCGTCTTCTAGTTCATTTCCAATTAAGTAGGGATTATGGAAATGGCTGTATATGAAATAGCACTATCGAAACATCTGTGCTTTAAAAATATCTTATAATTAAACTCCTTCTTACTAAACACTACGTAGAAAATGCTAAGTGGAAGAATGCAATACATTTAGAAATAGTATGAAAAACACCAATAGGTAATTAAATATATCATTTAATTCGTAAGTATTAGTCTTTACAATTTATGCAGAATATTTTTGACACATTATTGTTATGTAGTTATTTTATTTTATTATCAATTTATTTTTTAATTACAATCATAGTGCTGGTCACATATAGTTTTTGTTATTTTCATATAAGTTTTGTATTTCTGGATTTTCTTAAAAAAAAAAAAAAAAAAAAAAAAAAAAAAAGCCATATTATATTTTATTTGTTTTTCTTTCCCTAGCTTACCATGAAAAAAGCTCTTTTGTGGAATTATGTCTGGTCCTTGATTGTTTTTGACACATGGCTCCTTACATTCTTTCATTAGATGCGCATCACACCTAAAAAATTAAAATCAGTCCATATCATACACAACATTTCACAATTTTTTTTACACTGTTACAAACTTCAGGATTATAAATATTAAAATAATCAAAATCGCTGTGAAAAAAATTAGAAATAAAATAGATTTTTAAAAATATATTTCAGAACAATCTTATTATTTCCTTGATAATATTGTGAATCTACTATTACAGAATTGTCCACAATAAAGATCGTAATTATATCTGATTTAATTGGAACGTTTAATGTGTTAATTGCGTCATTAAATATCGATCTTATATTATTTAGTTTCAGCTGTATATATATTATTTTTAATTCTAAAAGGACATTCAGAATCAAAACCATTTTTATTCAGATGTTATTTTTAATTTTGTCGTTTTAGCATATATTTTATTTTAAATCATATAAAAACACACGTTCGTAATATATATATATATATATATTATATATATATATTTCCAAAATCGTTTTTAAAATGTTTTATACACATGTTAATAAATTTCATGAAACTATTGAAATAAAATATTTGCATACTATTTTTCTGTCTCATATGTCTTTAGTTTTAAAATAAGTAATGTAAACATATAATTTGCAGGATAGAAAAATGTGCAATAATGTCTTCATCTAAAAAATTAATTTTATTTATAATTTTTTAAGTATTCAGTATTTTCAAAGGGAACTTCGCTATATAACATTAAATGACATAATCTTAAATGTTGTTAAAGAATTTCCAGGTCTTAAAAAATATAATTCTATGTATTTTTAAAGTGAATATTTCATAATTAATTCAGGTTTTTGATTCGTCTGCGATGTTTATAAGGAAATGAAATTAAAAATATTTTAAGATTAAAAAAATAATTAGTGAAGACATTCAGAATTTTTAATCTGCTGCAATGCAATATATTTATTTATTTTTCATGTACTATTCTGTTTGATGAGCTGTAAATAAAAGAATTAAAGTTGTTAAGTTATTCCACAATTTCATACAGAGTGCCTT
The DNA here is from genome assembly GCA_963931845.1 of Maratus michaelseni. Classification (NCBI taxonomy): domain Eukaryota; kingdom Metazoa; phylum Arthropoda; class Arachnida; order Araneae; family Salticidae; genus Maratus; species Maratus michaelseni. The sequence continues at coordinate 136,196,736 of OZ007595.1, forward strand.
AAAATTGAATGACGGTTTAAAAAATTATTAGTAAACAAAATGGCAGCCATAAAAGGTTTTCTTGCAAATGATTAATAAGTGAACTCGAATAATTACTTAAGTGGTCATTGCTGTTATCAACGCCGCAGCAACTCTATTCGGCACCTTGTGCGAAACACCTTGTTAGTGTTTCTTTCTATAGTCGGTGCATCAGCAATAATAAGTGTCCATGTGCGGGTTCACGTCATGCACCAATATTGTTGCGTAGCAGCTTGTTGTACAACTATGTATCCCTTATACACAAAATGATAATAATAATAATAATAACACTTAAAATGGGTTTAAAAAAACGATTTGAGTTGAAAAAATCTTAGGTATAAGGTTACCCAATTTGAGGGCATGTCATGACCCATACATGTTTTAATTACCACTGTCTATCCATTTTGGGTATCTTAAGACCCAAAATGGGTATTTGGCAGTGACCAGAATGTTTCAATGTGACCATGCTGTTATCAACGCCGCAGCAACTCTATTCGGCACCTTGTGCGAAACACCTTGTTAGTGTTTCTTTCTATAGTCGGTGCATCAGCAATAATAAGTGTACATGTGCGGGTTCACGTCATGCACCAATATTGTTGCGTAGCATCTTATTGTAGAACTATGTATCACTTATACACAAAAAAAAATAATAATAACATTTAAAATGGGTTTAAAAAAACGATTTGAGTTAAAAAAATCTTAGGTATAAGGTTACCCAATTTGAGTGCATCTCATGACCCATGCATGTTTTAATTACCGCTGTGTATCCATTTTGGGTATCTTAAGACCCAAAATGGGTATTTGGCAGTGATCAGAATGGATACACAGTGGTAATTAAAACTGGCATGGGTCATTACATGAACCCAAACTGGGTAACCTCATACCTAAGAACCTTTCAACTCAAATCTTTTTTTTCTTTTTTTACCCATTTTAAGTGTTATTTGTTTCCTGTGTAGGTGGCACTACACTCACTCAAACGTCATATAGATGTTGGTTGCTTTTCAGGTCCAATCCTGTCTCAAACACACAAAGAATGTTTAAAATAACATTACAATTTCTAAACACATCCAATATTTTTCGAAATTTAATAGCTAAATAGAGTAAAATGTAAAAACAATTCAAATTTGATCTATCTTTGTACGGAACTTAATAGTTTGTGAGAACGCAGCTCCATCTATTTGTCACGTGTAGCATGACAAATAACAGGAAGCATACTTAAAATGTTCCTGACATTCCATATTAGTCTCTTGAAAAAAAGTACAATTGGTATCACCGTTACCTTGTAATTTCATTTTAAAAGCCACTTTATAACAGCTTGTAAATAGTGCATTTATTATAGCACAGCCTCGCAACAGTGGCGTAGCTCCATGTTCACCGCCCTGGAGCACATGTAGTATAATCGGATCACCCCTTCTCTACCACAAAAGGTTGCCCAAAATTTCTTTTCAGGTTTAAGACATATATAATGCAGTAAAACATCCTGCCATAAATGAAAAATTTTCATGATGCTGATAGAAGGAATACCATACAAGTATATCTGCTAAGACAGAAACATGTCTAAAACGGAATTTCTCCCAGTCCCTTGCGATTCCGTCTTAATAGACTTCATTGTACTTATTTCTAATTAATACAATTTTTTGCTATAAAACACAACCTGTAATGCACATGCAAATGCCCTCATCTGTGCATTTAAACGTTCTTTACAATTTTCATGAATTCAGAGGCATAAAACAATAGATTTATAATGTATATTATCTTAAATAAAAATTTTGATAAATCATGTTCAAGTAATACTATAGTTTCATTTATCTAATTTTTAGCTAAACAAAATCGGAAAACATTAAAAAAATATTCCGTTTTAGACAGGTTTTCGTATTAGTAAGTATAATCACACAGGGTTTTTATAATCACATAAAACTTCTGTAAAAGACAGGATTTCTCTTTCACAGGTTTTACTGTATATTTTATATATTTAGAAAAATGGCAAATGTAAAAAAAAAAATATTTATACAAATAATTTCGTTCCTTTGTAATTTTGAGCCCTTAATATTCTCGCGCCTGGAGCAATGTGCTCCAACTGCTCCACGGTAGCTACGCCCCTGCCTTGCAAATCTCCTCAGACACATAAATAAATAAGCCTTCACGTTAAAGCATTGTAAGGGATCATCAAAAAGATATAAGTATTATTTGGAAATAAATATTTCTAAATTTTAAAGAGATCTCTCTATGTACACATGATATTGCGCAGCAAACAGGCGCTATGTGTCACGCTTCTGGTATTATGTCATCACTGAATACACTGTCAAACATTTTGTTCAACATTTTACGGAAGATAGTGTCAATCAGTTTGCCACCATAAGATGGTGAAACCTTATTCCAGCAATAGTGCTCTGGTTCAAGAGTAAACTTGTACAGATTTAACCATAAAATGTTCAACAGACTAACGGTAAGATGCTGAACATGCGGCTGCTAATATCCTTTACATGACCTAATTGCACCATGACCTATGTTTATAGTCGAATTTCACAAATTAGAGACATTCAAAGATGAAGTAGATTCATTATGCCACCGTAAGATGGTGAAACTTAGTTCCAGTAAATAGTGCCTTCATTAAACTATAAACTTGTATATGTTTTACAATGAAATTCTAAATGGAGAACCGGTAAGATGTTGAACATTTGGTTACAAATAACATTTACAAGGGTTTATTACATGGTGACATATGTTTAAGTTTGAATACGACAAATTATGTGCGTTTAAGAATAAAGTTGTATTCGAACGTGAAACATCTTAACTTACATAAAAATATTCTAACCATTAGGCGGATGTCATCCTACTCTAAAATAGTATATTAAAAGTGATTAGAACTATTTTTTCTGGTTTGTCTGTTACATATTGTCATACGATGGTGAAAGTTGAACCATTGTTAATGCTTCCACATAACCAAGAGTTTTGAAAAATACAATAAAGGATATTTTGACAATAATTCTTTTTTGAACCGTTAAATGGTAAAACTTTGGTAGGATATTTTTTATAGTGTATTAATACAAATAGAAAGAAACACTGTATTACAATATATAACAGGAAAACTGGAAACATAAATTCTAAGCAGTCTCAGTATGTTGCTTTACAGCACGATGATTTGCGTCTTTTTATCTACTAGTGGTTAAAATTTGGATGCAAATAAAGAGGTGTACACGGTACAGTTCGTATACAGCTTCATGCTTGAATGCACTTAACATGCGATTAATTGATTTCTGGTGGTATGATGCAGTTAAAAAAGTTATTGTCTCGCTCAAAAAAACACGTTCTTCAAATGACCATGCGCTGCATGCAAATTTTAGCCAAAAAGTTGAGCAAAATACAGTTATAATGATAACATTTCAAAATCATCGATCACAATTATACTTAACGTATAATACAAAAATTATTGTTTTTTTTAGCAACAGTTTTCTTCATTTGTAGCATGAAACTCCTGCGTCAAATTTTATGATGCAAATTTCGAAAAATAAAAATATTAAAGGAAGATTCGACAGTTCTAAAAATGTAACTTTAAAAACATTTAATAAATCTGCGTTAATAATATAAGTGAATGCATTAACTCATAATGACATAATTTAAAAATTTAATTTTTTTCACAAATTCATGGAAATTCCAATAACCAATATAACATAGGGAAATTGTGCTTTAATCATTTTACTATGAGTAGTTTTAAAAGCATTTAAATTATTATACGAAAGATGATTATTTAAAAAATATGTGCATCCATTAAGGGAAAAAACTGTCATAAAATTTCTATTAACACACAACTAAATCAAAGGAAAAAATGATTATGACGTCGTCTAGACTAAAAAATATATTAATTGATAAAATATCTTTTACAAACATCTGAAATATGTCGAAGTTTATGTAAAATTACCTCTAAAATATCAGTTATGATTAATGATGACAATATTTTTTATAACGATCATAAACATAAAAAATCCTTAATTATAAGTCTTTTTATCATAATTTTTTAGGAGTTCATCGTTCATTTCATTTTTATGAAGCTTTTCTTTAATGTTCTATTCACATTTTATGCTTGTAGTTAATTTTTTCCCCTTGGTTTCCAAGCAACAACGCATAAAATAATCATTATTATATTACTCAAATTTTTAATGACAATGCCATGTTCAGAGCTCTCAGAACACGTCCTTCAAATTATTTTATCCTATTTTTTTTCATTTATTTGTTATGGTATTTTCTGTTAGAGTTTTAAAAACTTCTTTATATTCTTAGAAATAAGATAATAATTTTTAAGATGGATATGAGATACATGTAATTTTCAATATTTCGACATATCTTCTTTTTATGACATTTGCGGGCGTGATTGGTTAAAATATTTAATTGCTAGATATTTTAATGGTGACATTTGTTTTCTTTTACTTGGACATATAATGGGATTTTGTTTTATCAATTCTAATTTCATGCGAAATTTTATTTACAAATACCTTTTAAACTATTTTGCATACTTAATCCTAGAAATCAATAATTCAAACTATAATTAACACATAATAATAATAAAAAACATTGTTGTGTAGCACGTTCTTCATATAACCAGCAAATTCAAGTAGTTTTCTTCATTTGTAGTATAAAATTCCTGCGCCAAATATAATGATGCATACTTCAAAAAATAAAATGATTAAAAGAAGATTCGTCAGTTCGAAAAATAAAATATCAAGGCATTTAACAAATACCACCCAAGGAACAATTTATTTCAGACACACAAATTAATACAATAAACCCAACACGAGTAAAAAAAACAGGAATCGAACCTGGGACTACATCGTACCGTGTTATTGCTCTAACCACGAAGCTTCCCTGGCCGATATTCTAGTTTGGCAATTTCTCACTTTTAATCTATGTTGGGCAACGTCACCGGCTAGCGATCAGAAAACACTGGATCACGGGAGACGATGACACACAACGATGATAAAATGAAATTGGTACACAATATATATATATATATATATATATATATATATATATATAAAGCACATATAGCCCCAGGTTCGATTCCGGACCCCGGCAAAATTTTCCCTCCTGTTGTGTTTATTGTATTAATTTGTGTGTCTGAAAGATATCTTTAAGTGTAAATTTGATTAACTCAGTCGTTATTTTATGTACTTTAATTTAATAAATGAATTTGAATAAGGAATTCTTCGGGAAATTTAAATACTGGATACTTTAAAATATTTATTATTATAAAAACCAGACAATATCAAAAATAGAAAATGCCCCAAAAGCTATTAATCTTCGAAATTTATTAAACTCTTAATGCCTATTTATCTTTTCGTCTTCTGGCCGTTCTTTTTAAATTCCAATAAATAGCCTAATATAGGGAGTCTGTGCAGCAATGCTGTTGCTGTAAATAGTTAAAATTCATCGCATTTTTTTTTTAAAAATGACTAAAAAACTTTGTTCACATAAAAAAATTAGCTGTCATAAGATAGCAATTAACACAAAAATTAATATACTGGAAAATATATATATCATAGGCTAGGTTAAAAAAAATGTGATGTAATATTTATATTTTTTCATTAAATATCTGAAATCTGTTGAAGATTGGGTAGAATTATTTTACAATATCAGTTATTATTAATGATATCCATATTTTTTTATAACAATCATAAACTGAAAAATTACACTGAAAATTAACACATAATAATAAAAAAAAAGTATTTTTGTGTAGCATGTTCAGATAACCAGCAAATTGAAGTTGTTTTCTTTAATTGTAGTATAAAATTCCGGCGCCAAGTATAGTAATGCATACTTTGAATAATAAAACGATTAAAAGAAGATTAAACAGTTCGAAAGATTAAAATTCAAAACATTTAACAAACTCATTTGAATAATTTATTTTGCGAAATACTATGAAATTGGTTATTTTACAAAATACTTATGAAAAAATATAGCCAATATGAAAAACGAAAAATACCCAAAAATGTATTACATTTTTAAAATTATTTAACTCATAATAGCTTATTTAACAAGTTTTTTTCTTTTTTTTAAAAAGATTTTCATGGAAATTCCCATAAACAATCTAATATAGGGAGTCAGTGCATCTATACAGTTACTGTAAGTAGTTTTAAAAGCATCAAATTTATTATGCAAAAACTGATGTTTCAAAAAATTTTGTTCACATTAAAGAAAATTAGCTGTCATATGATAGCAATTAACACACAACTAAATCTACTGGGAAAAAAAAAAACGTTTATGTCATAGATTATATTAAAAAAAATTATTGATAAAATATATTTTTTCATTAAATATCTGAAATCTGTCGCAGGTTGTGTGTAATTATTTTTTAAATATCAGTTATGATTAATGATATCCATATTTTTTATAACGATCACAAACTGAAAAAATAAATGTAATTTAACACGTAATACAAAGAAAATATTTTTGTGTAGCATGTTCAGCTAACCAGCAAATTGAAGTTGTTTCCTATATTTATAGTATAATATTCTGGCGCCAAGTATGGTAATGCATACTTCGAATAATAAAACGATTAAAAGAAGATTAATCAGTTCGAAAGATTAAAATTCAAAACATTTAACAAATGAGTTTGAATAATTTATTTTGCGGGATATTAAAAAATTGGTAATTTAAAAAAATGCTTATGTTAAAAATATAGACAATATGAAAAACGAAAAATAACCAAAAAATTATTACATTTTTAAACTTATTTAACTCATAATAACTTATTTAAGAGTTTTTTTAATAAGATTTTTTATGGAAATTCCCATACACAATCTAATATAGGGAGTCGGTGCATCAATACATTTACTGTAAGTAGTTTTAAAAGCATCAAATTTATTATGCAAAAAATGTTGTTTCATATAACTTTGTTCACATTAAAGAAAATTAGCTGTCATATGGTAGCAATTAACACACAACAAAATCTACTGAGAAAAAAACGTTTATGTCATAGACTATGTTAAAAAAATTAATTGATAAAATATATTTTTTTCATTAAATATCTGAAATCTGTCGCAGGTTGTGTGTAATAATTTTTTAAATATCACTTATAATTAATGATGTCAATATTTTTTATAAAGATCATAAACGGAAAAAATAACTAAAAATTAACACGTAATAAAAAATTATTCTTGTGTAGCATGTTCAGATAACCAGGAAATTGAAAAGTTTCCTTCATTTTTGTATAAATTCCTACACCAAGTATAATAATACATACTTCGAATCATAAATAGATAAAAAAAAGATGAATCAGTTCGAAAGATTTAAATTCAAAACAATTAACAAATGCGTTTGAATAATTTAATTTGCGGGATATTAAAAAATTGGTTATTTAAAAAAAATTATTTTTAAAAATAGAGACAATATGAAAAACAGAAAATGCCCAAAAAGTTATTACATTTTTTAGATCGATTTAACCATAGAAGCCATGCTTCCACTAATCTTAATTATTGTGAGGATTAATATGACCCAGTTTAACAACGTTTCGAAAAAGAAAATTTAAGTGATGAATTTTTATTTATTTTATTTCAGATTCTTGCGTGGAACATACTAAATTTCATTTCTTAAATTTTCTGTTGCGAAAAGTATTAAACCTGGATCAAATTATCCCAAATATTACGGAAAATTAGTGAATGTTTGGGACCTCTGTTTAACTCATAATGACTTTAAATTAAAGTTTAATAATGCTTAAAGTGATAAAAACATAACACGAAAAATTTAAAACTACTTTTTTAATGTGGATTACATATGTTTCGTTCGCTCTATCGGCGACATCTTCAGATCTAAATGATAAATACACTATTATCGCATAGTTTTTTGAAAATGGTAAACATAAACCACGAGATCACATGTCCAAGGCAAGCAGGTGCGTAAATTGATCAAACTGGGAAATGTGAAAATTATTATTTATTTTTATTTTTATTGTTTTTTCAATCTGTAGATCATCGCGTGCCAAATTTTAGGTAATTCAAAGGAAGCCAGCTCATACTATATAGGAATGACAACCAGAAAATTTAAAACAAGAATAAAAGAACACATGGCAGATATCAAATATGACAGAAAAACTACTGCCTGAACCAGACAATATAGAAAGGAGCCGGTGCAGATTGATTTCAAGAATAGTAAAGTAATTTTTCAATCAAGAGCTTATTTCCCATTCATTATCCGTGAATCAATAGAAATATATTTGCGAAAAGATAACATTTGCAACGAAGCCGCTTCTTTTGAATTATCTAAAATTTGGCACGCGATGATAGATAGATTGAAAAAGCAATAAAAATAAATATAAAAAATAAAATAATAATTTTCTCTTTAAATTAAAGTCCAATAATGCTTAAAGTGATAAAAACATAACACGGAATATTTAAAATACCTTTTAAATGTAGATAACATATGTTTCGTTCACAACTATCGGTGACATCTTCGGATCTTAATGATAAATACAAAATTTTCGCATATTTTGAAAATAGTAAATATATACCACGAGATCGCATGTCCAAGGCTAGCAGGTGCTTAAATTTGCCAAAACTGGAAAACGTGAAAAATTATTATTTGTTTTTATTTTTATTGCTTTTTAAGTCTATCGATCATCGCGTGCCACATATTGGCTAATTCAAATGAACCGGTTTCGTTGCAAATGCAATCTTTTTTTATTTAATTAATAATAAAAAGAAGAAAACCTTTAATGAACGAAACTCAAAAATATCAACTTTACACTATTTTCCAGGATTCTTTGAAAGATTAAAATATAAATTTAGAAAATTTAATATTGCTTTATTGCAAAATCTTCCACAGAATAAAAAAACATAGTATGTAGAAAAACAGACCACTAAAACCTAAACAACTTTCCAGTGTTTATGAAATCCCATTCACCAAGGCAGATGGAACAATATAATACTATGTAGGAATGACAAACAGAAAATTTTAAACAAGAATAAAAGAACATATGGCAGATATCAAACATGACAGAAGAACCACCGCTTTAGCCAGACAACATAGAAAGGAGCAGTTGCAGATTGATTTAAAGAATAGTAGAATAATTTTTCAATCAAGAGCTTATTTCCCATCCATTATCCGTGAATCTAAAAAAATATATTTGCGAAAAGATTGCATTTGCAACGAAACCGCTTCATTTGAATTAGCTAAAATTTGGCACGCGATGATCGATAGATTGAAAAAGCAATAAAAATAAAAACAAATAATAATTTTTCACGTTTCCAAGTTTTGGCCAATTTAAGCACCTGCTAGCCTTGGACATGCGATCTCGTGGTATATGTTTACTATTTTCAAAATATGCGAGAATTTTGTATTTATCATTAAGATCCGAAGATGTCACCGATAGTTGTAAACGAAACATATGTTATCTACATTAAAAAGGTATTTTAAATATTCCGTGTTATGTTTTTATTACTTTAAGAATTATTAGACTTTAATTTAAAGTTAACACGTGATTCTATTATATCATAATGACTTATTTAACAAGTTTTTTTTTTCTCATGATTTCATGGAAATTCCCAAAAACAGTGTTGTATATGGAATCTGTACATCAATTCTGTTACTCGAAATAATTTATTATTCAAAAAATGATGGTTGAAAAACCTTTGTCCACGTTAAAGAAAATTACCTGTTATAAGATAGCGATTAACAAATAACTAAAACTACTGAAAAAAAATGCTTATGTCGTAAACAAGGTTAAAAAAATTAATTCATAAAATATCTGAAATCTGTCGTAGGTTGTGTATAATTATTTATTTAAATATCAGGTATGATGAATGATATCATTTTTTTTATAACGATCATAAACTTAAAAAAGGTTAATCTATAAATATAAATTTTTTAATCAAAATTTTTTATAACGATCATAAACTTAAAAAAGGTTAATCTATAAATATAAATTTTTTAATCAAAATTTTTTAGGAATTCATTATTCATTTCAGTTTTAGGAAGCTTTTTTTTAATGTTCCATTCACATTTTATGCATGTAGTTACTTTTTCCTTTGTTTTCAAGCAACAGTGAATAAAATAATCATTATTATATTATTCAAATTTTTAATGACAATGTCATGTTCAGAGTTTTCGAGAAGCGTTCTGCAAATTATTGTATAATTTTTTTTTCACTAGTTCGTTATCATCTTTTTTATTCGAGTTTAAAAAACTGCTTATTATTCTTAGAATTAAAATAAGAATTTTTAAGAGGACAATAAAAGAATTTTTAATCTTTCGGCATATCTTTATTTTATGCCATTTTCAGGCGTAATTGATAAAAATAAGTCATTGCTAAATATTTCAATTGTAAACTTTTGTCTATAGTTGAAAAATAATGAAATTGTGTTTGACTGACTCTAATTTCATGTAAAATATTCTTTACAAATATCATTTAAACTATTTTTATATGTAATCCTAAAAATCAATGAACCGACATATAATTAACGCATAGTAATATATATTTTTTGTTTGTGTCACCTGTTCAGACAACCAGCATATTCAAGCAGTTTCTTTTATTTATAGTATAAAGTTCTTGCCCCAAGTATAACAATACATACTTTGAATAATAAATCGATTGAAAGAAGATACACCAGTTTAAAAGATTTAAATGCAAAACAATTAAAAAATGCATTTGAATAATTTATTTTGCCGGATATTAAAAACTGGTTAGTTAAAAAATCCTTGTAATAAAAATATGGACAATATGGAAAATAGAAAATGCTGAAAAAGTTATATTACATTTTAAAACTTATTTAACTCCTAACGACTTATTTAACAAGTTTTTTTTTTCTCGGAGTTTCATTGAAATTCTAATAAACAATGTTGTTAATCAATGTATTTTAAAAAGCATCTAATTTATTATTAAAAAATCAGTATTAAGAAATAATTTGTTCACATTAAAGAAAATTAGCTGTCATAAGAATACAACTAATATATAACTAAATCTAACAAAAAAAAAATTAATCTTCTAGACTAGGTTAAAAAATATAAATTCTAAAAAAGATTATTTCCTTAAATATCTGAAATCTGTCGAAGTTTATTCAAAATTTATTTTTAAATATCAGTTTTGATTAATGATATCAATAATTTTTATAACCATCATAAACTAAAAAAATATAATCTGTAATTATAAGTCTTTTTAATCATAATTTTTTAGAATTCCTCATTCATTCCATTTTTATGAAGCTTTTATTTAATGTTCTATTCACATTTTATGCGTGTAGTTAAATTTCCTTTCCTGGTTTCCCAGCAACAGCGCATAAAATAATCATAATTATATTACTCAAAATTTTAACGACATCATCACAGTATTTGAAACACGTCCTGCAAATTATTGTATCATTTTTTTTTCATTAGTTCGTTATCATCTTTTTTTTTTTTTAAATCAGAGTTTAAAAAACGTCTTCATATTCTTAGAACTAAGATAAGGATTTTTAAGATGGAAATAGCATACATATCATTTTCAATCTTTCGACATATCAATATTTTATGTAATTTGCAGGCATGATTGATAAAATATTTCATTGCAAAATATTTCAATTGTAGCATTTAGTCATTAGTTGGAAATAAAAATAGAATGAGATTGTATTTTACCTGTTCGAATTTCAAATAAAATATACAAATTTCATTTAAACTAGTTTCATAAATAAGCCTAAAAAACAATAATTCAAAGTATAATTATTAACGCCTAATGAAAAATGACTGTTGCGTAGCACGTTCAGAGAACCAGCAAATTGAAGTAGTTTCTTTCATCTGTATTATAAAATTCTTTTGACAAATATATTGCTGATATATAATATATTTCAAAATATAAAAGGATTAAATGAAAATCCGCTAGTTTGAAAGATTTAAAACTCAAAACATTAAAGAAATTAGTTTTAAAAATTATTTTTTTTTTTGGAATATTTAAATATTGGTTATTTTTAAAAAAATGCTTATTAGAAAACAAATAGACAAAACAGAAAATGCCCAAAAAATTATTATATTTCGAAATTTATTTAACTCTTAATGATTTATTTATGATTTAACTATCTGTGTAAACTATCACCCAAACTGTAACGCCAAATAAACGGGAGAACGTTGCCATTGGAATATAAAAATAAATAAAGAAATAAAATATAAGAATTTAAGCACACAATTATTTTAGTTAATGGAATAACTAATACATAAGTAAAACATAATGAAAAATACACGCAAATTTCGAATTAAAAACCACTTGATGGCATAACAAACACGAATAATGCTTCTGACATCAAGTAAATGGGACAGCATTTTTGGCGTTTAATCTTACAGTTTGGCAATAGCTTTTTGTTATGCAAAATGGCCGACAGGATAATAGAAACGTTTTTTCTTATCACAGTTTCATGGCAATTCTAATAAACAATGTAAAAAAGGGAGTCCGTACATCAATGTTGTTACTGTAAGTAGTTTTAAAAACTTTAAAATTATTATTAAGAAATATTAATAAAAGAAAATTTAAAATTGACAGAAAAGTACCTGTTATAAGATTAATTTACACACAACAAAATCTAGTGAAAAAATCGTATGTAGTAGACTAGGCTAAACAGAACCTATTGGTAAAATCTATTTTTTCATTTAATATCTGAAATCTGTCGAATGTTGTGTATAATTATTGTTTAAATTATTAGTTGTGATTAATGATATAAAGATTTTTATACCAATCAAAAACTCAAAAAATATATATATAGTTAATTATAAGTCTATTTAATCATAATTTTTCAGGAGTTCGTCATTCATTTCAATATAATAAATTATAACACCTTGTAATAATATATTCCTTTTAAATGCTAAAGGTGTAAATTAACAACATAATATAAATTAAAATAACTTTTATTCGTTGTTTCACATGTTTCGACTCTTTCCGAGTCATTCTCAAAAACAAAATGAGAATATTCCAAAGTTGCACGGGCTTTGAAGTTATTATTTTCTAAAAATTACGCACGTTATCTATTATTTTTTTACTTGGATGTTTATTTTCATATCTGTGACCACGGAGTAACTCCAGCCACAGTTTCGGTAAATTAAAAGATGCCGCATCGTTACATATTGTATTTTTGCATGTTAGTGTCTCTTTGGTTGCTCTTATTATGGATGGATAGTATAGACTGCAGGGAAATATTATTTTACTTTCATTGAAATTTATTTGAATGGTTTCTTCTTGATATAATATTGCCAGGGCTGTAGTTTTTCTATTATATTTAAAATCAGTTATATGCTCTTTTTCTGCAATTAAATTTCCTGCTGGTCATGCCTATGTAGTAATTCTTGGATCCGTCTTCTTTAATAAAAGGTATTTCTTATACTCCTGAATAATTCTCAAAATTAATTGGGTCAATTTTACTGCAAATGATATTCTTTAATTTCTGAGGTGGTTTGGCTATTAAGCAGATATTGAACCGTTTAAGGCTGTGTTTTAATTTTTCAAAAAAGCTTGGATAATATTGAAGAGTATAAAGTTTGTATTTTTGCGAATCATCTTTCTTTTCTGGTTTCTTATTATTGGTGATATTCATGATTAATTTATTAATATGGCGTACTTCAAAACCATTATTATAAGCAATTTTACGAATATTATCTAATTCATTATTCAATTTATTTTCAGTATATATTATAAAGGCTCGTCTTATGAGAAATCTGTTGGCTGATTCAGTTGGGACAGTTCACACAGGCTACAGGTAAAAACATATGGCCCTCAGGCTTGACGATAACTCACTACATCATTTAATAAATCTTAAGTGGCTGTTGTGAAATTCTAAGTCGCAGAACACCAGATAACGCTTTGGTCAGCACTTCCAAATACGACAAAAATCTGCTTTCCAAGTGCTTGCAGTCAGGTTTTGTTAACTGCGTGTAAAGTTACAGAAGCGACGTAACGAGTGCACGAGCCAATCAGTGAGAGGTGAAATTACCCTAAGCGAATGACGTGCGATGGAGAAAATTTAACAAAAAAGATTCCTGATCCCAGCTGCGCATTGATTTTTTAAGCAAAAATACAAAGCGCGCAAAGCGAAACATGGAATTAAAAAAAAAAGGCTTTTAAAAAAACATTCGAAATGACAACTAGCATCTCTCAAAATATAATAGATTGGAGAGTTGATAAAAGTTACGAATGGGCTTAAAGTTTTAGATTAAGATTTGGATTAAGATAATTATTAATATGCGTGTTATTACTTTTAAAAGGACATTAAATATGGATAAATATTATTAAGAAATAAGGAAAATGTCACAATTTAGAATAATTTAAATGAATATTGCGAAATAAAAATTTTATATAACACATATATATGTATATATATATATATATATATATATATATATATGTATATATATATATATATATATATATATATATATATATATATATATATATATATATATATATATTGCTGTATAGTATGTTGATTGCAAATTGAAGTCCTTCCTTCGTATGATAAAATTCCTGCGCCGAATGTAAGGATGCACACTTCGAAAAAAAAATAGGATTAAAAGAAGATTCGTCACTCTGAAAGATTTAAATTTAACACATTTAACAAACGAGTTTGAATAACTTATTTTGCGCGATATTTAAAAATGGGTTATTAAAAAAATTATTAAAAATAGAAAATGCTCGAAAAGTTATTAAATTTGAAATTTATTTAATTCTTAATAACTTATTTAACATTTCTTTTTTCGCAATTTCTTGGAAATTCCCATAAACAGGTGTAATATAGAGAGTATGTATATCAATGCTGTTACTGTAAGTAGTTTTAAAAGAATCAAATTTATTATTCAAAAAATGATTATTTAAAAAATATATGTAGCATTAAAGAAAAGTAGCTCTCATAAGATTTAGATTTACACACAACAAAATCTAATAAGAAAATGTTTATATTGTAGACTAGTTTAGAAAAATTAATCGGTAAAATATAGTTTTTTATTAAATATTTCAAATCTGTCGACGTTTATGTAAAATTATCTTTAAAATATCAGTTATGATAAAATATATCAATATCTTTTATAACAATTATAAAATGAAAAAAAAAAATTTTGATTATAAGTGTTTTTACACCTAACTTTTTAGAAGTTCATCATTCATTTCATTTTTATGAATCTTTTCTTTAATATTCCTTTTCTTTAATATTCTATTCATATTTTATGCATGTAGTTATTTTTTTTTCCTTTTCAACAACGCAATAATTATCATTATTATATTACTCAAAATTTTAATGACAACGTCATTCACAGTATTTGGAACACGTTCTGCAAATTATTGTATAATTTTTTTTTTCATTAGTTCGTAATCATCTTTTTTTATTCTAGTTTAAAAAACTGCTTTTTATTCATAGAACTGAGATAAAAAAATTTAAGATGGGAATAACATGCATATAATTGTCAATCTTCCGACATATCTCTATTTCATACAATTTGCGGTCGTGGTTGATAAAAAAACTTTTATTGCTAGATATGTTAGATGTAATTTTTTTCTTTAGTTGTTGGACATATAATGAGATTCTCTTTTACCAGTTTTAGGTGCATGTAAAGTATTCTTTACAGATATCATTTAAATTAATATTTTCTTATATAATCCTAATAATTATATAATCCTAATAATTTCATATATAATCCTAATTCATATATAATCCTAATTCATATGAAATCCTTTTCAACAGTCAAAATTGTAATCACCATTTAATTAAAAAATTTATTGTTTTGTAGCATGTTCAGTAAACTATAAAATTGAAGTAGTTTCCTTGATTTCTAATATAAAATTGCTGAAAAATATAATGATGAATACCTTGAAAACTAAAAGGATTAAAAGAAGATTCGTCAGTTCGAAAATTATAAAATTCAAGACATTTAATAAATGAGTTTGAATAATTACTTTTTCTGGATATTTAAAAATTGGTCATTTAAAAAAAAATGCCTAGAAAACATAGACAGTATAAAAATAGAATTAGCACGAAATATTATTAAATTTCAAAACTTATTTAACTCTTAATAACTTATTTAACATTTATTGTCTCACAGTTTCATGGAAATCCCATTAAACAGTGTGACATAGGGATTATGTGCATACATGTGGTTACTGTAAGGAGTCTTAATTGCCTCAAACTTTTTATTCAAAAATTGATTATAAAAAATAGCTGTCATAAGATAACAATTAACACACAACTAAATCTAATGAAAAAATGATTATGTCGTAGACTTGGCTAAAAAATAAATTAATAAAATCTATTTTTTAATTAAATATCTGAAATCTATCATCAATTATTTTTTTAAATATCAGTTAAGATTAATGATATCAATATTTTTTATAACGAGCATAAACAGAAAAATATTAATCTTTAATTATAAGTCATTTTAATCATATTTTTTTAGAAGTTCATCATTCATTCTTTTTTTTTATAAAGCTTTTCTTTAATGTCTCATTCACATTTTATGCATGTAGTTATTTTTTAATTGGTTTCCAAGCAACAGCGCATAAAATAATCATTATTATATTGCTCAAAATTTTAATGACAACTTCATGTTCAGAATATTCGAAACACGTTCTTCAAATTATTTTATCTTTTTTTTTTCGTTTATTTTTTACGATATTTTTTTTTATCAGGGTTTAAAAAAATTCTTCATATTCTTAGAATTAAGATAAGAATTTTTAAGATGAAAATAACGTACAGATAATTTTTAATCTTCTGACCTATCTCTATTTTATGCCATTTGCGGTCGTGATTGATAAAAATGTTTCATTGCTAGATATTTAAATTTTGATATTTTGTCTTTAGTTGGAGATATAATGAGATTGTTTTTTACCAATTCTAAGTTCATGTAAAATATTCGTTACAGATGTCATTTAATATTTTTTTTATCTGTGATGTTTTCACTTTTTTTTTTCTGCGATAATCATAAGCCGAAATTATTTCCAAATGTAATATTAAAATGAGTTTACCATATACAGTCGAATTCTTTTTTTTTACGAACACGGTTAAAAAGAGGACACGGCTAAAACGAAGAATTCGCACTATATGATTGGTTCATTATTTAAACTATATTAAGATTACACAAGGTTTATACGAGCAACGATAGCATGATCACATCTAATACACACAAAACACACTCTAAAAACGATATTTTCAAATATGAGCAAAAAATACTCAAAATTGAGTATGTCGCATAGTCGAAATGGCTCCGAATCAAATTTACTCAAGTTTGAAACATGTATATACTCATTTCTGAAAATATGCACACACTCAAGAATAAAACATCATGTGCTCATATTTGAGTATCTCCATGTTTCATAAATGAATTTGAACTGACTTCTATGTGCTCATTTTTGAGTATTTCAATGTTTCAAAAATGAGTGTGAACTGATTCTAATCATTTTTGATTATGTCCATGTTTCAAAAATGAGTGTGAACTGATTCTAATCATTTTTGTGTATGTCCATGTTTCAGAAATGAGCATGAAATGACCTTGTGTGCTTAGTTTTGAGTACGTCCATGTTTCAATATTCTGAGTATTTCTGGTATTTCAGAACTGAAACCATTATTTCGTCATATTTCAAACAAAAAGTTTCATAACAAAATGAAAACATTGATTTACTCAGATTTGAAAGTGTCATTTTTCTCAGAGCATTTCTTCATTTCAATGTGATTTTCTACAAAAAGTAGGATAGAAATAGGAAAGAAATCTCTTTATTACCGAGCCATATTCTCTCTCATCGATAATATTTCTACATTACAACTGTCTGTCAACATGTAGTAAGTTATGATCAATCAACAAGGAGATCAACCACAAAAGAAAATTCAAAGGATTGTCATGGATATAGGAAAGAGAAAGGCAGGGAGAAGGACATTTCAAATACAGTCACTTTGGAAGATTTACAAGTGAGCCATGGAAAGTAAGGATTAAAAAAGAAAGCCTTTATTTGTTTGTGTATTTAAATCTGGACTCTGGGTCATATTAACTCGCCTTTTCATGTTTCTTATTGCACTGTTAATATGAAAAAAGGGTACACCCAGAAAAAGGAATTGATTAAAACTACAAAACATGTTTTGTTGAGTACATTTTGGTTGTTTTAGCAAAATTCAAGTAAAATTGAACCATTTTACTTGAATTAACAAAACATTTTTTGCTGACGATACGATTTTTTTGGAATTGCAAAAAAAAAAAAAATTGTTGATTCAAACAAAATTTCCATTGACCTATATTTAAACAAAAAGTTTTGTTGGGTCAACCAAATTTTTGTTGATTCAACAAAACTTTTTTCTGGGTGTATGAGAAATACACAGCTCGTAAATTTCAGTGATTATTACAATGTTAACTGAGTTCGATTGGGAAAAAAATGGAAGTGATCAGCCCAATTACTATACGTCTTCCATGTCCTTCGGAATTACTAGTTCTTTAGAGCCTTTCACTTCAGTACTGTGATTTTTTCTTAAGAAAAGACTCGTACAAAAAATTGACACTCACACAGGTTAGACTCAAATTTTAAATTAATTTATCATTGATATAATCAGAGCATTTAGTAGTAGTAATTATTTTAACTATGTACGTGTTCTAAGGATTTTTATTGTCTTCAAAGATGTTAAGAATATCTGTTAATACGAGTACTTTTATAGTTCCTTTATTTCTAATATTAATCGAGTTCGACTGTATTTCTTTTTTTTTATAAAATGGATATTTCTTATTAGCTTAATGAAAAACATGCATATATATATTTTTTCATGATCACAAACTGAAGAGAAATGTTTAATCACATGCCTTTTTAATCATATTTTTTAACCAGTTCATTATTTATTTTTTATGAAACTTTTATTATTGTCCTAATCACAAACACATTTTTCGCGTACATTTAATTCTCCTCCATCCTTATTTTATGAGTAACAGAGCATCACGTAATCGTTTTAACATTATTCAAATTTTTAATCAAGATGTCATGTTCAGTGTGCTGGGAACACAGAAGTAAGTTATTTTTAGCAAGTTTTCGATCTTTAGTATTTTTTCTTCTCTTTTTTTGTTATAATTTAAAAAAATACCTTATATTTATTTCTAGAACTTTGGAAAATTTAAAGTGCCGTATTTACTCATGTATAATGCCCACTCTCGTGTTATGCGCACACCTGTCTTTGATAGGGAAAGACAACAAAAATATATACACGTTTTGTGTATAATGCGTAACGCAGTATTTTAAGGGCAGAAATTGCGGGAATTAAAAAATAAATCTGCAGAAATCCTTACTAAAAAAAAGAAATAGAAATAGAAATAGAATAAGAAAAGAAAAGAAAAATTCCCGCTATAGAGATGGTGATTCAAAGTTTCAAAGTGACAGGAATATGAAATATGATGTATGGAAGTGAATATATGATATATGAAGATACAGACCATTTTAGCGAGGATTCCAGCAACAATAGCAACAGTGACAAAAACTGATATGACTGTGATATCTTTGATTAATTGTGTACTACATATGGGGAATTTTTAAAACGTGCATATTTTTCTTTTCCTACTATTTTTGCTGGGCAATGTTAATGTGTTAAAGAAGAATGACGTATTTCTGTTTGGCCAGTTTTAACTTTATTTATCCGTTAGGATACTTTAATATAAGATAAAATCGTTGCTTTTAAGGGGTCTTGCACCTTTTCAACGAGACAAAAATGGAGAAAAAGCTTCAAAGTTTAAATTAGTGCATTTTCAAAACCTTTATATGTATAAACATAAAGTTTTGATTATTAATTAAATAGATTGTGCTTTTTAATATAATACTATTAGAAACTGACTAATATTTTACTGAATTTGTGAATTGTTGAAATTAAAATAGCTCTTTTTTTTTTCACTCCGCAATTCATAGCGCGCTTGTTATCTTGAGAATATATGCATGGATTGTTATAAAATTTGAATTGGATAATCAGCACATACGTTGTGTTTAAAATGGTGTACTTTTAAATATTTACAATGATAAGATTTTTAATTATGACTATATTTATTCATTAAAAAATATAAAATTTTGAAATTTCTTACAAAAATATATTTTTTAGATGTTTGTTGAAATAATTTTGACCTAAGAGTAGGTCATTTTTATAATACATATGTGTTTATTATCTATTTCAAATTTCATAACAATCCATGAATACGTGTTCTCCAAATATCATGCGCGCAATGACTTACGGAATAAAAAATAAAGCATCTTTATTTTCGACAATGCTCAAATTCTGTAAAAGACTGGTCAGTTTCTAATGGTATAATATCAAAAAGCACAATCTGCTTAATCAACAGTCAAAATTTCATGCTTATACACAAAACAGTTTTGAAAAATACACTAATTCAAAGTTTGAAAGTTTTTGTTGATTTTCGGAGAGTTTAAAAGGTACAAGACCCCTTAATGTAATTTGGTCAGAAAACACGGATGCGATTATTTACTATCTATCTATATTATAAAGGACAAACGTGTCCGTGCGTAACGCTGACGTCATTTTGCGAATGGCAACAGTTGATGATGAAATTTCGGTTTTGCGATTTTTGCTACTGCAATTTTTTTATTTCTAAACATAGCACATTTTTAATTTTTACACCGTTATATAGGGAAAAAAATCTACTTTCAAATGCAATGTGTTAGAAAACTGTATCTTAATTGACTGATTTATTATAGCATTTAAATTAAATTTCAAGCATGCTTTTTTCTTTCTTTTTATCTATCTCTATCGCTTGCAGACGATTACAAAATATTAATCTCTTTGCACTTTAAACAGTATAAAAAGTTCAGCATTTTTTTCCAGCTAATATTCAATAACGAAATTAAAACTTCTTTAAGAAATAAATAAAATAGTATAAATAAAACACAGATTTAATAGACATGTAATTGAAATAAGCGCTTAAAACTGCTGAAAATATCAGAATAAAAAAACTGCTGCAGATAACGATTTTTTTACCGATTTCTTCAGCTATTAACTTCTGACACGAATCCAATACGAAATTTCCGGTTTTAATAAATTTCAACATATTATTTAAATATATAATTGACATATTTCATATAAAAATGCTCTTTGGTGTTATTAGCGGGCACTCTATAACAAAAATTATTAAATGTAAAAAATCTATTCGAGTTTTCAATAACAAAAAAAAAAAAAAAAAAGTTTTTATACACATTCTAATCCCGGGAAACCCGTGTTGGATACCCTAGTGTATTTAATAATCACAAACAAACTAAATCCCTATACCTTCATTGTGTATGCACTGAACTAGCGAAAACATGCATGAATCCATGCATTATTTCGAAATATTTAATGTATAAAACGTGCACCGCTTTTTAACAATTAAATGTTTGGAATTTAGTGTACATTATGCACGAATAAATACGGTATGTCTTATCGTAGTCGTAAATAAAATGAAGCGGTTTATACAACTCTAATAAACATTTTCATAAAAAATAAATGAAAATAATGATCAAATAAAATATTTTTTTTTATTTGTTTGCTCTATATTTAATTTTTTATAAAATATACTTTTTAACACACACACACACACACATACAAAAAGCATATTTAGGGGAAGGTGGCCTAACATGATTCCATTAAGGGAAAAACTTGTGTAAAATAACATAACTGTATAAATAAAACTTTGGCCCTTTGCTAGTATGTTTTACAGTATATTTTCCATTATAAACATATTTTAATAATATTATAAAAACAAATTGAGTAATGAAACAAATAGATTTTTTAAAAAGTGTTCAAAGGATCATTCTACCCTCACCAAAGGGCAAAATGTTCCTTCTTCTAAACATAATTGTAAATTGTTTATTTATCGGCAAAATAAAGGATATAAAAGTAATTATAACAATACATAAATGTCATTCACAACTAAAAACATACTCCATTAAGTAAACCAAATCATATTTCTGTACATAAAAAGACTGTAATCTAAATAAATATGAAATTTTGCGCCTATCTTACGAAAGATGTTATAAAAACCAATTTTTCAAAGAATTATATTCAGACGCTAACACTGCGATCGCTTGAATACCGCCAGTGTTTCTTCTTTACTTATCGCAACTAGTTTATTTGTTACCCTGTAGATAGCACGACCTGTCTAGAAGAAAACATATGTGGATCGTTTTCTCCGTTAGGATCATTTTAGACCACCTTCCCCTATATAGTTTTCTTAACAATCACAAACTGAACAGAAATGTTTAATCATATGCCGTTTTAATCATACGTATTCATCATTTATTTTGTATGAAACTTTTATTATTGTTCTAATCACAAGCACATTTTTCGCGTGCATTTAATTTTCATTCCGCTTCGTTTGAAAGCAACAGACCGTCACGTAATCGTTTCCATATTACTCAAATTTTTAATCAAGATGCCATGTTCAGCGTGTTTGGGACACGGAAGAAAATTGTTTTTTAGTAATCTTTCAATCTTTGTTAGTTTTTTTTATTCTTTTTTTAATATATATTTTTAAAATGCCTTATATTTCTACAACCTTAGAAAATGTAAATTACCGTATTTACTCGTGTACTCCCTCTTGTATTGTGCGCACACTTGTTTGTGATAGCGAAAAACGAAAATATATATACAGGGTGTCCGAAAAGTCTGGAAACGGTCAAATAACTCGAGAAATGTACATCGGATTTAAAAACGGCAAAATGCATGTTCAATATTTTTGAAAAATCCATTTAGGGATATGAAAGTTGCCGCCCCCCAACTTTGTCCCCCCGGGGGGGGGGGGAAACGGGGGCAACTTTGAAATCTTAAATGATGACCCCCTATTTTTTATTGCAGATTCGGATTCTACGGGAAAAAATACGTAACTTTTATACTGAACATTTTCTTCGAAAATGGCGCTGTAATCGAGTGCAATGCTGTGAGAATCGTTACCATTGCAATGTCTGGAAACGCTCCAATAACTAGAGAAATATACATGAGATTGAAAAACGGAAAAGTATGTGTTTAATATTTTAGAAAAATGGCGACTTTGATATCCCTAAATAGATTTTTCAAAGCTATTGAACATTCATTTTTCCGTTTTTCAATACGATGTATATTTCTCGAGTTATTCGAGCGTTTCCAGACATTACAATGGTAACGATACTCACAGCATTGTACTCGATTACAGCGCCATCTACAATGTTTCGAAGAAAATGTTCATAACAAAAGTTACGTATTTTCCCCCGTAGAATCCGAATCCGCAATAAAAAATGGGGGTCATCATTTAAAATTTCAAAGTTGCCCCCTTCCCCGCCCCCCTGGGGGGAGGCTTTCATATTCCTAAATAGATTTTTCAAAAATTTTGAACATGCATTTTGCCGTTTTTTAAACCGATATTTTTTCTCGAGTTATTTGACCGTTTCCAGACTTTTCGGACACCACGTATACATGTTTCCTGTATAATGTATCCTGTACACAGTATTTTTACTGCAAAAATTCCAGGAATAAAGAAAAATAATAATCACCAAAAATCCTGACTAAAAAAAGAAAAAAAAATCTCCCGCAATGGAGATGGTAATTAAAAGTTTCAAAGCGACAGGAATATCAAATATGACGTATGGAAGTGAAGATATGATATATGAAGATACAGACCATACTAGCGAGGATTCCAGCAACAATAGAAATAGTGATAAAAACTGATATGATTGTGATAGTTTTGATTAATTGTGGGGAATTTTGAAAATGTGCGTGTTTTTCTTTTCCTGCTTATTTTTGTGGGAAATGCTAATGTGTTAAAGGTGTATGACGTATTTCTATTTAGGTAAGTTTTTGCTTTTTTGATCAGTTATGATATTTTAAGATAAGATAAAATCATTGATTTTTAGATCATTTGGACAGAAAACGTGGATGCGAGTATTTGCTATGTATTTAATAACTATTAAAAAAAAACTACAGAAAAAGTGCAATCACTTTGCTTGTTTTACTTACTATTTCCATATTGGCAATCGCATATATGCATTTCGCATGTATTGAAATATATCACGTGTTGTATTTAGTGACCTTGTGAAAATAAGTATAATTCCATGCATTTGTTAGAAATGTTCCATATATAATGCGTACCCAGCTTTTCAGCCGCAATTTCTTTTAGAATTTAGTGCCCTTCAATGCTTGGAATTTAATGTGCATTATACACGAATAAATACGGTATATTTTATCTTAGTTATAAGAAAATGAAGTATTTTTTTAAAACTCTAACAAAAAGCATCACAACAAATAAATTAAAATAATGATTAAATATAATATTATTTTTAAATGCGTTTAACATATATTTCGTTTTTAGAAAATAGCTATTTTTCTTTAGCAAAAGAAATGCATATTTATGTCATTTTACGATCACAAACTGAAAAGAAGTGTTTAATTATATACCTTTTTTAATCATAATTTTTTACGAGTTCATCATTTATTTTTTATGAAACTTTTATTATTGTCCTAATTACAAACACATTTTTCACGTACATTTATTTTTCCCCAGCTTATTTTACAAGCAACAGAGCGTCACGTAATCGTTTTAATATAACTCAATTTTTTAATGAAGATGTCATGTACAGTGTTTTGGGGACACGGAAGTAAAATGTTTTTTTAGTACACTTTCAATATTCGGTACATTTTTATAATTATAATTTTAAAAAATGCGTGGTATTTCTAGAATCTTGGAAACTTTATAGTACTGTAATTTCTTATGTATCTCTCAATGTTGTATTATGCGCACAGTTGTTTTTGATAGGGAAACAAATAATATATAGAGAGTTGTTTCGTGTATAATGTGTAACACAGTATTTTCACGGCAGAAAATCACAGAATTAAAATAAAAAAACACAAATTTGCAGAAATCTTGACTAAATATATATATATATATATATATATATATATATATATCTTGCTCCAGTTATTGTGATTAAAAGTTTCAAAGTGACAGGAATATCAAATATGATGAATGGAATTAATGATATGATATATGAATATGTTCAATAATAGACAAAATAAAGAATGATTACATCAGAAGAGAACTTTAAATTATACCAATATTAAATAAAATAGGAAATTACAGAAGGAAATGGAGGGACCACACCGAAAGGATGGATACTGATCGTATACCAAAAGCAGCCTTTAATTATAAGCCAAGGGGGGAAAGAGACAGAGGAAGACCACGAAAAAGATGGATTGAGGCCGGAACAGGCTTATAGCCTGAAACGGCTGTTTCGGTATAATGATGATGATGATGATATATGAATATACAGATCGTGAAAGTGAGGATTCCAGCTAAAATAGTAATAGTGACAAAAACTCATACGCTTATGATAGCTTTGATTAATTGTGACCTACATGTGGAGAATTTTGAAAATGTGTGAATTTTTCTTTTTTTACTTTTTTGTTGAGCTACGCTAATGTATTAAAGATGTATGGCGGATTTCTATTTCGCAAGTTTTTACTTTATTTCCCAGTTAGGTTACTTTAAGAAGAGTAAAATCATATTGCTTTTATGGTCATACGGACAGAAAACGGCGATGCGAGTTTTTACTATGTATTTAACAACCATACACAAAATACAGAAAAAAAGTGCAATTAATGTGCTTGGTTTACTTGCTATTTCCATATTCGCATAATTGTATCGCAATACCCACATGTTGTATTTAGTGACCTAGTGAACCCATGTATATAATTCCATGTAGCTGTCCGAAATATTGCATGCTTAATGCGGGAATTTCATCCTTAATGCGCTTTTCAGCCTCATTTTTTTTGGAATTTAGTGCGAATTATAAATGAGTAAATATGGTATGTCTTTTTAACACTTTCCAACCTAGTTGAAAAGTGTTTATGACTTCGGTTTGTCTGGCCGTATGGCCGTCTGCCGTCTGGCCGTCTGCCGTCTGCCGTCTGTCCGTGCTCTAACTCCCGTAAATATGCTCGGATTGCTCTGCAATTTTTATATGTTATATTCGTTATCTATAGCATGTTCCCTATTTCAACGGAAGTGTGTAGCACTGATAGTTTTTTTACAGGGACACTCAAAAGAATTCCGTTACATTGCGGTCTATGGGGAAAAATCATTTGCGGTTTATTTAAATAATGTTTCACTATTTTAAACCCATTGAAATTTATATATATCACTAAGGTGCATTAGAAGAAGCTTAATATGGAATAGGGTGTGCATAGCACTTATACTTACTTTACAGGGACAGTCAAAAGAATTCCGTTACATGACGTCTATGGAGAAAAATCGTCTGCGGTTTATTTAAATAATGTTTCCCTATTTTAAACGAATTGAAATTTATATATATCACTAAGGTGTATTTCAAGAGGCTTACTACAGAATAGTGTGTGTACAGCAGTCATCGTTCATTTACAGGGACGCACAAAAGTTCGCGAACACATTTCCGTATTATTTAACTCCAGACGGAGAATTTAAAACTGTGCTACGCGTTTCCTAACTGAACTAAAATTTAACATCCTATGTAGTATATATACAAATCTATAGATCCTATACAGGGCTGAATAAAAGTATTCGGATTACTTAGATGTTATCTTTTAGCTTATTAAACGGTATGATTTGTAAAATTATTTTGGAAGCGTTGGAAAGTTTCACATAATCTATGCTTGACGCATGATTTTTCGTTCTTGTTATTTAAATAATTTTTAATTTTATCTAATGCATTTGTATTGGTCCTTTTTATTTGTTATTTCAACATGGCTTGAAATTTAATTTTCTATACCTCTTTTTACTTTCTTCAATCTGTACAAGAAGAAAGTATTGGATTCATGAAAATGTTCGACTTCCAGTTGTCGACGGCTTTATACATTTTATAAGGTCCTGAACACGATAGGCTGGGCCGTAGCGCAATACCTTATTTTGTACATGCTTATTTTCTTTATGTTTGTGCTATTTATTATACTTGTTAACCCATTGAGGGGCGGTGGGATATATTATATCCCACCTAATTTTAATCTGATTCGAACCAGAAATTTTTAATTAAATTTTACTTTTTTAACTTTGACGGGAAAAAGCTGAAAATTTGCTTTTCCTTATTTTGAACTAAATTCTTTCCAAAATTCCGGTAGGAATTCAACGTTACAGGAACTCAAGTGCTTGCCCCTGAAAGGGTTAACGCCCTTTATATAATTTCATGCTACATATCTCATAAAGGTTTCTGTTAAAAAAAAATCCCTGACGACTCGGCCTACAGGCACAGGTAGATTTCGAAGACGCAGACCGTGGGGCCCCTTTTTTTAGGAATTGCGGAAAAAATGATCTTCATGCAATGATGCGGCAGTTGGAACCGCCCACTTCGATACCTAACTTGTTTGCAGGCGGAGACGGCAGGGATTTTTTTTTGTTTTTATTTATTTATTTATTTATTTATTTTTAACCGTAAGAGTTGGTCCTATAAAAAACTTGTCAGTATAAAAGTTGTAGATAATATTAAGAAGATTTATAATACATTTAAGCGGATTTGACATCTTGGGAATTGACGGAATTTTTTTCTTCTGAAACCCCTATTCCCCGCCTTCCTCCTTGGGGGCATTTTTAATGAAATCAAAAAAGTGTCATACAAAATTTTTGGTCCTTTTCCTAGATGTAATAATAACTTTAAACGGATTCGATATGTATAAAAATTAAGAAGTTAAGGTTTTTTTTCTGTTTTCTCGTCTGCTTGCAGGCGGGGCCAGCAGGGATTTCTTTGTTTTTAATTTTTTTTTTGCCGTAAGAGTTGGTCCTATAAAAAACTTGTCAATATAAAAATTGTAGATAATTTTAAGGAAATTTACAATAAATTTAAGCGGATTTGATATCTTGGGAATTGACGGAGTTATGAATTTTTTCTTCTAAAACCCCCTTTTTTCCCCCATTTGGGACCATTTTTAAAGATTTTAAAAATCTGTCATACATAACTTTTTGGCCCTTTTCCTAATAATAACTTTAAGCGGATTCGATACGTATCCCCCCCCCCTTGGTTCGATTTTGCCCATTAACGAACTTGACCGAGAGTTTATGTCTCTTGATTTTATGTATCAGTTTGGAAAAGATTTGTGCAGAATTATTGCAGTTATCGTGTTCATAAAAAGTGACATAGATAGATAGATAGATAGATAGATAGATAGATCGATAAAGTTTTGAACTGGGGGTGGTTTTGGGTTCTGGGAGTCATAATCGGCGTATATCTTCAAAAATTCCAACTTAGGGGAGAATGTAATAGGTAGTATTTCTTACGAAATCTACCTAAAAGTAGGATGCGCGTAATGCGACGAATATAATTAAAAATAGAAAAATACAGTCTGAAATCGTAGGTGCGCGCCATGTGCCGGAATATAAAGTATATGAAATAATGAGTGGCATATTACGCGGAATAAATTATAATGGCGTTAATTATTACAGACTAAGAACCTGCGATTATGTTGAATTATTTAATAAAAAATAATTAGAAAAGTATATTTTTCTATATCTATACTAATTAGACATTTTTCCAAAAAAAATTTTTGTTTCATATTTTATAAATTGTATTTACGATTCACATCTTTTAATGATCGGATTTCAATATTTATGCAAATTATAGTACATATCCTTCTCTTCTCAAAAAACCTTTTCTGGAAGAAAGATTTAAGATTTAAATAGCAATCGCCATATTTATAGGATCTCTTATCCACAAGCCATCATTATATTGATTGCCGTATAATCCGATTATAGGCGTTAAACCTATAGGACTCTAAAAATTATTGCAATTTTCACGATTTATGCACACAAAATTAACAGGGCCCGTTATATTGACGATGTATTGACGATGTATGTTCGATGTATTGACGATATATGGTTGAAAAGCACACAGGAGTCCGCTATTTTGATCACTGTATTAAGAATTTATGGGTGCTATACACACAGAGCCCCATTTACAATGATGCCCTATATCTTAGATTATTCCATGTTGTTCATTTTATCCGGAATCTCTCCCTTCCCTCCAGGTAAACCCACAGGGCCCATTTACAATGATCGCCCTATATCTTAGGTTATACCATTTTGTTTATTTTATCCGGAAGCTCTGCCTTACCTCTAGATAAGCAAGGGCAAGACCGAACAGATCTTTGTCAGTACGCCATGGATAAAATGTATTATTTATGTCTGGAAATGATTATTTACACGGTTTTCTACTTATTTATTTTTGTTATATTCAATAATTAAAAATAAAGTATTTTATTTTATATTTTTCTGTTTGCATGTAAAAAGCACTTTGTGGACTCCAGTCGAAGGCCGGGCTTTACGTTTCAGAAGGCATATCCCTCCCCCCCTCCCGCCACCACCTCCACAACTACCTCATCCCTGCAAGCAACCATCAAGACAAATGAAGACTGGCTAGTTATTTAAATTTAGATTATTTAAAATTGATTCATAATCTTTCCATTACTTCAAATAACACCAGCTCTGACACATCATTAAATAGTAATCTAAAAGGAATTCGAGTATTTCATAAAAAGACTATAAGCAATTAATTGGAAACAGCTTGTTTTGCATTATCTGTATAAAAATAACAAAAATTTGTGTATATATATATATATGAATATTATGCAGAAGTTGTGACATTTTAAGGATTCTGTATAATTATTGTGAGTAAAATATTTTATCTACACTTTACGCGTTCATATTTCCAATTTTATTATTTCAAAACTGTTATCTCGTGGTAATTTCCTGATGTGTTAAATACAGTTTTTGGGATAATCGATGTGAGTGAAATATATTGTATACATTATATTGTAATCTTAATGGTTTTTTATTTCCTATTTAAATATTTCCAAATTTTAATATTTCCAATTGTTGTCTGGTAATAATTCAGTGTACCTGGATGATTCTACTGATCTTAGCATTATGCCAGTAGAATTATGAAACACTGAATTATTATTTAAAACACATGTGGGTGCATCCAGGCTGATGAGTACATGTGCATGTGTTTTTTCATATCCAATTCATATTTAATTCTCATGTGGTCCAATTTTCCATTGTATATGGTTCATATTTAATTTATTAATCCATTTGTATTTACTTAATTGCAACTCCAATTTATAATTTTTTTCCCCTTTCTCTCTATTTCTTTTTTCTTTTTTCAATATTCTTTAGGTATGAGTAAAATTTGGCCAATTACCATTGAAGCACAAGCTATGGTAATATTATGTTTGCACATGTTAATTATTAGCTATGTGGTATTCTGTATACACAATATCATTAATTATCTCTTTGGAGATTTAAGTAGAATGATAATAGAACTTGATATGTTTTTTGAAATTCATAGATATTATAATTATATATATATATATATATATATATATATATATATATATGATTAACAATATTAATATACATATTTCTTTTAAATGACAGTGCAAAATAAATAATAACAATAATAATAATAATAATAATAAAATCTTTCTCATATCATAATTTTTATATGTTCATTATTCATTCACATTATTTCTTTTTTCATTATCATATTCAAAAACACATTTTACGCATGTACAAGGTGATTTTTTTTAAAGTTGTGAAAGTAAAACCCTATAACAAAAGAACCACTGATCCAAATAACCTGACATTTCACCCGTATGCTCCCAAAGCAATGGAGATTTGTTAGGTGTGGTTAAAAAAAACTTAAAATCGCACCGACAGATGGCTCTGAAAGTTAACTGAAACAAAGACTATCGTCAGTGGGAAAAAACAATGGACGGAACTTTGAGAAACCATCTTCCGCAGGCCTTCTGTCGTCATCGGACCTTTTCTTAAATTCTCAAGTGTCCTAAATCTCCTAAAAGCAGGTGCTGCGCTGTCATTATTCTGATAATGCAGTTTCACTAACAACACACGGTCCGTCAATGGCACAGTCATTGCGAGGATATCCGTAGAATAATGACTACGAGGTGTGCGTCCTTCACGTTTTTATCATCACTGTGCGTGTGTCGTGCGCAAGCTCGTCTCCCGGCTTTACTGCATATACAGCGCCATCTGTCGGTGCGACTTTAAGTTTCTTTAACCATGCCTAAAATATTCCCATTGTTTTGGGAGCACACTGGTGAAATTTCAGATCATTTGGATCAGTGGTTATTTTGTTATAGGGTTTTACTTTCACAACTTAAAAAAAAATCACCCTATACATAAATACTTTTTAGGTGCGTTCGTAATTATATAAATACGTAGCACCTATAGTCGTCGTTTGGTCCGTCCGTCTGTCTGTCCGTCCGTCTGTCTGTCTGTCTGTCTGTCCGTCTGTCTGTCTGTCCGCATATAACAACGCAAAAACTACCCAACCAAATGGTTTGCAATTTAAAATATATTATCTTTGCAGAATTTTGTCGAGACATTTCAAATTTTATTATAATCGAATCAAAACTTTAGGAGATATTAATAAAAATATTTATTAAGAAATTTGAATTTTTTTTTTTTAAATCGGTGCTTTTTTGTTATAGGAGCTTCCTAAGTTTAATCGTCAAGCGACCGAGATACTTATTTTATGACAGAAATTAATCTGCAGACGATATAATTCATTTCACAGAATTAAAAATCATCAAGATCTGAATATTTATATAACTAGCTGATACATATATATCTGAATATTTATATAACTAGCTGATACATATATATCTGAATATTTATATAACTAGCTGATACATATATATCTGAATATTTATATAACTAGTTAAGATATTTGTATGAACAGTGTCATAAAATATATACTTAACTAGCTGTTTAACCCGTTCTACGCACGGGATATCATGAATTTAATTCTAAAACGTGCGTACGAACGCACCTCGTTTGTAACGTTTGACGTACAATTTCCAACTTGTTTAATTGGATTTAGAAGCAACTGAGCATCATTTAATAATTTTAATATTACTCAATTCTTTAACCACTCTGTCATGTTCAGTATACTGAGTAGAGTAGCTTAGAGTGCGATAAATTATATTTTATTTCGTTATCACCCTGGTTTTGTCTTTGTTAGATTTGCTAAATGCTTCGTATTTCTTAAATTAAGACAATTTTTGTAATTCTATACATACAATCTAATTTTTCTCTGAACATATTTTGTCTGTAATATTTACATTTTGATTATTCAAAACTATTTCATACTATTACAGAATATTATGAAAATCAACAATTATGATATGTCATTTAATTTTGGTTAAAGTAATTTGTTTATTTCGTAGACTAGACATAAAACAATGAATGGATATTTATTTCAAATTATGCATATAAAATTAATAAATTTAATAAAAAATATTCCTTTCAAAATCATGTATGGTTAATGATACTAAAATACATATACTTTTTAATATGACAGTGATATGATAAAAATCCCCTTTCTAATCATACTTTTCAAAAATTAATCGTTCGTTGATTTTATAAAATGTATCTTTTCCATTATGATAACTAGAAACATGTTTGCAGCATGTACTAAAATCTTTTTTGTTGGCGAATTTAGAAACATTTGAGCATCACGAAATCATTTTAATAATACTCTATTTTTTTAAACTACACTGTCATTTTCAAACGGATTGATACGCAGCTTAAAATATCATTATTTTTATTTATTAACTTATTTTAGGTTTTTCGTCTTTGTTACATCTTTTCAATATTTAACATATGTGGAACATATATATATATACATATAATGCAATTTTCTTGAATATGTGTATTTTCCTTCATTTCTGGGCTTGTTTGATATATACATTTTATAGCTTTTAAGAAATAGTTTATTCCTTACCAAATATGTTTTACTTCTTTTAAACTTTTTTGCAAAAAATGGAAATAAATTGTTCTCTAAGACTTATATTAAATTAAGTCATAATTATTCCATTAATTCGACAAATCAAGCATATCCAAAAGCTATAGTGATATTATGTGTGGATCTCTAAAAAAATAAAATCGACATAATTGAAACACATTAAAATTTGCTAAATGTGCTTTATGTTTTTTATATTGTCTAACCTAAACAATGTCCAAACGAAATTCCATCAAATAAACAGTACTTACAGTTCTATATTAAAACAATTAGCACATCTTAGAAACACCTTTTATACTATATCAAGAGGCTAAATTAATGATGATTCTTTTTATAGATTATAAGATATAGCTCACTGTAAAAAATCATTCGCGTATTACGTATGATATCCAACGAACTTATTAATTATCGCAATCTATTTTATTTTATCTATGTAAAAGTAATGGAAATTATACAAAGTATTCATTAAAAAATCATTTATGAATAATGATACTAATGTATATAAGTATATTTCATAGGACAGTAATTTGATGAAAAAAGAGCTTATTTTAAAAATATTTTTTATGAGTTCATCATCGATTTATTTTTATAACTTATATTTTTCTAACTATCGTAATCAGAAACACAAATTAAGCACCTACTCAAACCTTTTCTCCATTGATTTTACAAGCAACTAAATATTATGTAATCATATTAATATCACTTATTCACACTGCAATGCTCATTACCTTGTAAGCGCAGTGTAAAGTGTCATATTTCTTTTTTTTTTTAACTGATATTTCTTTTTTGTTAATTCGCTTTTTAAGAAAAAATCAGATTTCATCAAATGCTATAAATATTATAATTATTTACACTCTAAAACATAAACGTGTAAATTAGTTACTTATACATAAGTATGTGTTTAAATTTGTACACATTTTTCATAAACTTTACACTCATGTCGTAAATATTTACATGCATTTTTGTGTTTTTATCTACTTAATGAATGCATGTGATTTGTTATTCCTTCAAAAACTCAGACAATTGGGCAAACGTAGAAAAATGTAATGTATAGATTTACTCGAATTGGTGTGTTATTGTGTAAATTTACACTTATTGTATAGCACACAAAAATCTGTGTATTTTACATGTTACGAAGAAATAAGTGTAATAACAGAATATTAGGCAGAAATATGTGTAAGAATAATACACAGATATATTTGTAAGAACAGAATATTAAGACATAGAAATATATGTAAGAATATTACTCATATATACGTGTAAGAACATAATATTACGCAGAAATATGTGTAAGAATATTACACGGTATATGTTTAAGTACAGAATAATATACAGACATATGTGTACTGTTGTGCACTCAATAAATAACGATATTAGAAAACGTAGCTTGTGTAATCATAGCTGATTGGTCAAAGTTTTTCTCTGGAAAGACCAGCTCCCTAGTTCGTATCTGTTTCCGGGTAAATATTGCTTGTTTTTTGTAGATTGAAATAAATAGAGAATTTCTCCTCTTGTTAACTATGTATCTTTGAAAAGCGATGGAAGAAATTTATAGGAAGAAAAATATTCCGATAAAATAATAATGATGTCACGATTGGCAGTATAGTTTCCGTATTTAAAAAAAAAATTGTTTTACTGTGTTTTTATTGTGTTTAGAATTATTGTAACTTTTTACACAGCAGCTTATTTTCAGCAGCTTAAAGTGTTATCTTCAAAATACACAGCATAATGCGTATTTTGAAATTAATACACTAGGCAGGTATGTCAGAATTTACAAGCAACATAGCAAATATACACAAATCGGTTTTGTACCATCAGTATATCTGTTTTAATGTGTAAAAATACGCAATTCTTTTAGAATGTACACACGTATAATTTTAATTTTCCTGGACAACAGCTGTTTAAAATCAATTCAATGAGAACGTCATAAATAAATTTCATCGCTTTTAGAAAATATCTTATTTTTCATAGAATTATTTTAACTATGATTAATAATTCATATTATATAAGTTCTGCGTCTAAACTGTGTCTATACGATTTTATGGCTCCAAAATAATTCTAACAGAAAGATTCCATGCATTAAATATATATCCTGTTTCTCGTGAATTGTAGGTAGACTGTTTTTGTGGTCTAAAATAAATCTGATAGAAATAAAACAAACACACCAAGCATATGAATTTCTTCTTTATGCAATTTTGCTTTGCAACCATAGAAACATTTACTTCACAATTTACACTCTAAACTAAAGTTAAGATATGTCGTTTTGTATATTACACAGAAATATGTTTACGCATTAAACCGTGAATTTCGGATTGATCTGATAATTTTTACACATTTCAGCTGCTGAAAGTTTTATCATCAAAATACACATCACAATGCGTATTTTTAGTTGACACACTAGGCGTGTATTTGGCAATTTACAAGTTACTTAACAAATATAGACAAATAGTTTTTGCATCATCAGTATACCTGTTTTAATGTGTAAATTAACGAATTTTTTTAGAGTGTACATACATGTAATTTCCTTTTTCCTGGGCATCAACTGTTTTGAATCAATTCAATGAGTGCTTCGTAAATAATTTTCATATCTTATAGCATATTTTTTATACAATTAGTTTTAACTATGCATAAACCAAAACTAATTACAACAATTTTTAACGCACAAATATAAAAAAAATATGAAAAATGGCACAAAAGAAAAAAAAAACGCATACGGCCGTTTTAAGGATGCATTGATCCCCTTCCTCAGTGCGAGGGGAAAA
Organism: Maratus michaelseni; assembly: GCA_963931845.1. Classification (NCBI taxonomy): domain Eukaryota; kingdom Metazoa; phylum Arthropoda; class Arachnida; order Araneae; family Salticidae; genus Maratus; species Maratus michaelseni. Next base: position 136,232,253 of record OZ007595.1, read on the forward strand.
AAAGATCAAAATGGGTGTAAAGAACTCGTCAGTTATAGCCCCGAGTACTGGCTTGAATGAGAATGCTGAAGTTTATATATACCAAAAAAGTGACGTAGTTGACCGGAAATAACTGAAAATCGATCTATACTTAGTTTTAACTATGTTGAATTATTTATAAAAATAAATACAAATATATCTCTTTCTATATTCTTTTAACTTTAGATTATTTAAAAATTGTTCATAATCTTTGCATTACATCGGTCAAGCAGCAGTTATAATATATCATCAAACTTATATTTTAAAGAGAAAATAATCAATCTGTTTCATAGACTAGTTTAAAAGCAATTAACTGATAACAGTATTTTTGTGTTATCAATATAAAAACTGGGGAAGCTTATGTGAAATATTCTTTAAAAAATCATTATCATTAATGATATATCATTAATGATATCCCTTTGCAGTTATTAATATGGCGATGATATAAAAATCTATTTTTCTAATGATAATTTTTTATGAGTTCATCATATATTTTTTCATTAATTTTATTTTCCGTTATCATAATGAGAAACACGTTTAAAGAATATAGTGAAGCATTTTTCCCGTTCACAAAATAAAAACAATTGAGGGTCGTGTAATTATTTAAAAATTACTCAGTTTTTTTTGTTTTGTTTTTTGTTTTTTAATTGCTGTCATCCTCAGCATATTCAAGTCACGGCTTAAAATGCCAGAAAAAAACATTGCCTTTCTTTATCGTTAGCTTAAAAGAAATTTAATTTTTCTGTATATCTGTCATTTGTGCCACTTCAAGATATGGTTGATAAATAAATTTCATAGCTTATTTGTTATCAAAATGATTTATGCTATGTTGAATTGTTTAATGTAAAATAATTAGAACAATTTCTATATTAATCACATTCGGAATATTTAAAAAGGAAATCACTTTTTTTTATTACACTGGAAAAGCAACAGTTATGACTTATCATTACAGTCAGATATTAATGTAATAATAATTAATCTATACAATAGGCGAAACTAAAAATAAATAATTGATGTCTGTTTTAGGTTCTCTATACAAAAATAATTGAAGTTTATATAAAATACTCTTAAAAACATTACTTATATTTTGTGATATCAATATATAATATATATGTACATATTTAATCCGGCTTTTATATGATGGAAAATTGCTCATACTAATCATACCTTTTTAGGAATTCATTATTCATTTTTTATGTATAATGTATATTTTTTACGTTGTCATAAATGAAAACACGTTCAAAGCATGTATTTATTTATTTATTTTTTTGGTTAAATTTAGAAGTAACTGAGCTTTACATATTCATTTTAATATTACTCAATTTTTAATCATATTGTTATTTTCAGCATATGGCTCTTAAAAAGTCAGATATTATTATTTCCTTTCTTTAGTGATATTTTTTTCATTTTTATTAGTATGATATAATGTTTGATATCTCTAAAATTAAGATATTATTTTTATTTCTCTACATACATAGTCAATTCTCCCTTTCCTGCATTTCTCTTTTTTTGGGATCAATTCACATATATTTGCTATATAAATTTCATAGTTTATAGCGAATAGCTTATTCGTTATCAAATAACTTTTTTTTTTTAACTACGTTGAATTATTTAATAAATATATAAGATAAAAAAAATAGTACTGTATATTATTTACATTTAAATTATTCAAAATCATTCAGAGTGTATCCATTACATCAGAAAATCAGCAGTTATAACGCATTATTAAACTCAAAAATTAATGTAAAAATAATTCATATATTTCGTAGACTCTTCTAAAATTTATTAATAGATGTCTATCTTACATTATAATATATAAAATAACGTAAATTTGCTTAAATGGTTTTCTAAATCAAGGCTGTCCAACTTGGCACATGCGGAATACAAGTAATCTCTTACAGAAATCTTCGCCTTATTTCATCTCCTACGAATAATGATGTATATATATATATATATATATATATATATAAATATTTTTTTATATTTTTTCCCATTTAATTTACTTATTTAGAACTTAAACTAATTTTTCTTTGCCAGTTTCCATCTGAAAAATCTATTATTCTATCTTAGCTTTTCCATATTAAAATCGTTTCATTTGTAATATAATTTTCTTTTTGTCATATGCCTAGATTTTGGCATAGCTGATGGGCTGGGAATCTGGTTCAGGGCTCTTTTTTAGACGTTTCTCTGTATTTAAGCGCGCAGTAGCATATTCCGCACGTTCTAAGAGCTCAGATTTTCACTAGTTTTGTTATCTAGAAAAGTTGTGGCAGCTCATCATGTCATTCTATGGCAAATATTTTTTGTTATTTTTGAAATCCCAAACTTTTTTTCGCTGTGAACTAATAAGTTCAATGCATTGGATTGTCATGAATTATTATACAAGCTGCTTGCTCGTTAAAAAATGTTTTTGCTGGAATTAGAGCCGTTCATATTTCGTATATTATGATCTGAACAAAGTTTATAAAACAATATGTTTTCTCAAAACTTGCGGTTTTTGAGGGAACTGTCTAATAGAATTCACATTCCACATGCCATTTTTCAGACACGAACCGACTGCTGTTAGTGATTGCTAAATGTATCTAGTAAGTGAAATTTAGTCCTGCAACAATGCAATATTATTCTTCTAACATTTTCTAATGTGAAATCATTAGATAACATACCGTGTGTTTCACGCAGGACCCCTAACTTTGAAAATAAATAGCTCTGCAATGGTGATAGATAGAAGCATGAAAAAAGTGGTATGTTTATTAAAAAAAAACCTAAGAATCTGATACAGAAACCTCAAAATTTTAGTTAAAAATAGCACTGATAGATGGCGCTTCAAGCAGCATTACGGATCCTTAAAAAGAGATCTCAGACACCAAGAACGATCAGTCAAATTTCGCCATTGAAATGTGAAGGCTATTAGCGTGCAGTGAAATAAATTGTTTACCGCAACAATCCTTTAACACTAAATGAGCTGGATGAGGCTATTTCTCAAGCTTGTCTGTTGACATACTACAGGAATCACCCTACTTACGACCCGCCTGCCGTTAAGCTTTAGGATCAGATAGCTCGCAAAGGAAAAAATACGCATCCGCTACCCAGCCAAGCCACAGACCAAAAGCCCAGGACCGGAAAGTAGTGGATTGGAAAGAAGACCTTCGGACCCCGCATTACTCCCAAGAGAACATAAGAGGTCAAGTGAGGTGACATACTACATAGAGTAATACCCTGTTCACATAGGACATTTAAGATATCTTAGACCGCCATTTTTGAGGTGGTACCCTCCCGGAATTGAATACATGTCCACACCGCAAAACTCATCTAAGATAACTCACACTCACTGAACATCACCGTGTCCGAGATCTGAACAAACATACAATGTGCGCATGCGCATATGTTATAGCCAACATCAACAGCCAATCGGCCTCCAGAGCCAATCAGGTGAGTGGTACTGGCTGTTTCTAGCAATAGAAAGTTCAAACTCACTAAGTGAGTTTCTGGAACTCCCTCAGTGAGTTCGGTAGTCTAAGATATCTTAACTATGTGATCTGAACGTAGTATAACTGACAATTTCATTCTTCGTTTGCGACATGTGTGTTGTGTGAAAGATGCACATTTTGAATCGCTGTTGATGTGATACAGCCTACATATCGTTATGTCACCTGCAACGCCATCTATTGGCGCAATTTATTACTAAAATTTTGTGATTTCTGTAACAGATTTTTACGGGTTTTTTTTAAATAAACTTACCACTGGTTTCATGCTTCTACCTATCACCGTTTCCGAGTTATTTATTTTCAAAGTTAGGGGTCCTTCGTGAAACACCCGGTGCGTGGATATTAAAGTTCACAGTGATATGATAAAAAACTAAAACGTGTTTTTTCTAATCATAATATTTTTGAGTAAATCGTCTAATACTTCGTTATAAGATATTTTATTTGTTATTTTAAGCAGAAACATATTTTAAAATGTATTTAAACCCCTCTACAGTACATAAATACAAAGAAAACCTTTTTCGTTGAATTTACAAGAAACCGAGTAATACCCAATCATTTTAATTTTACTCAGTATTTCTGTCATGGAGTCATGTCTATCTTTAATGGGGAATTCGTGGGGGGAAGGGGGGGGGGTGAATTAAAATCCTAGAAATTACTTTTTCATAATTTATAGTTAACTTTTAGGTTTTAAAAATATATCTCATACTTCTAAATTTAAAGGATGTAAATTAAATTAAAATAATTGTTTTAAATTTTTTACATATGATATGTGCAATTTTCCTTTTCAATACAAATCTCTGTTCCACGTGATTTTAAAGCATGCTTGATAAAAAAAAAATATATATTATAGATTCCAAAAAATAGTTTATTTCTAAGCAAATATTTCTTAACTTTGTTGAATATTATTTAATAAAAAAAAATTGGAAAAATATCCATGTCGCGCAGTGCTGCTTATATTTGACTACTACTATTTTTGTATAGTAATTTTGGTATCTTTCAACGAATGCATCGGAGAAATGTGATTTCTACTCCTCATTTAGTCGCTAATTCTGCGATAAATAAAGCAAAGTTTATTATTCGGAAATATTTGTAGTCAAATGTCAGCTTCTGTACGCATCTCGTAATGTTTTTCTATAATATTTACATTTTTTTCTTATTAAAAATGGATTCGCAATATCTCCCTTTCATCCGAAAAGTAACATTTATATAATCAAATTCTGATATAAATGAAAATAATTCACTTTTTTGTTGATTGTACTAAAAATACCGATTTTACAACAGTCTATTTCACGTTATCTATATTAAAAATAAATGAAGTTTATGTAAAGCATTCATTAAGAAATCATGTATGATTAGTGATATTAATATATATAGAGAGAGAGAGATAGAAAGATAGATGACATTGATGGGATAAAAAATGTCTCTTTCGAATCATAATTTTTCATTAATATATCTTCCTATTTTTCTTTCATTATCATAATCAGAAACACTTTTTAAGCATGCACTTAAAACGTTTTTTTTCGGTTAAATTTACAAGCAACTGAACATCTAGTAATCATTTAAAAATTACTCACTTTTTTAATCAAGCTGTCATGTTCAGTGGAATTTGGGCGCGGTTTAAAATGTCAGTTTTTTTCCTTTCATAATCGTTAGTTTTTCTTCCTTGTTAGTAAAAAAATAACATTTTTGAAATTAGGAGAATTTTTTTCAAATTTCTCTTAATACATATAATTTTCATTTTTCTTACATTTTTGTTTTGAGAAATTTTAGAGCGTGTTTGATAAAAGCAATTTTATAACTTATAAGAAATGGTTTAGTCTTTTATTAAAAGTTTTTTTTTTAATCTACACTGAAATAATTCATATAACAAAATTATGCACTTCTAAAATATTTAAATTTAATTATTCAAAAATGATTTATATTCGTTATATTACATCGTAAAATCAACAGATATAACATATTATTAAACTTAGATATTAATATATAAATAATGTGTATATTTCGTAGACTCGACTAAAGACAATTAACCAATAAGTCTGTTTAACTTTATCTATTTAAAAATTATGGAAGATTATGTAAAATATTCTTATATATATATATATATATTATATATATATATATATATATATATATATATATATATATATATATATATATATATATATATAACCATTAATGAAACATTGCCGAAACACCAACAAAAACTATGAAATTATGAATTAGAATGTAATAATTAATTGACAACAATAGTGTTCCCCAACACTCTGAATGTAAATTTCATATACATGCCAAAAAAAAAGAAGAAATTGAATTAAAAATTGAAAAAATGAAATTTGTCGAATTTAGACAGAATGTTCAGGTCCCAAATGCCTAAATTACCTGAAATAAAATGTGTGGTTTCATCATCATATTAGCCCTAACATTGCTAAAGAATATTATTTTGGGACTACCACACCAAAATAGAGAAATAAACTGTGAAAAAATCATAAAGTTAAAAAAATAAAAACAATATTAAAAATGAAAGAAACCTTACACATAAAAAAGGAAAAAAAACTGTGAAATATAATCATAAAGTTTAAAATACAACAAAATTAAAAAAGGATATAGGGAAAAGAAAACAACAGTTACCAGATAGAATACATGATCCAAACAGGAGTCAACACATAACACAGGCAATGAATTGGAGAAAATCATTACATGTTGCCAAAATAAGTTTTAAAATATAATTGACCATATATGCATAATATGGCAGTGCAATGAAATCATCACTAATTCTAATCATCATACATATTTGTAATTTTTTTTTTTTGGTTATTATAACACAACACAGAAACATAATTTAAAATGTACTTAAATATCTTTTTGTTCAGTTTACAAGCAAGTGAGGAACACATAATCATTTTAACATTACTTAATTTTTAATTAAATTTTCAGCATTTTGTAGGCAAGGCTTAAAATTTCGGAAAATACTTATTTTTTGTTTCTTTGTCGTTACTTTTTATACTTTGTTATTTTATTTTTAATATTTAATATTTCTAGAATTGGGAGATTAAAAAAAAAATTCACTGTATGTACATTCATTTTTATTTTCCTGCTCTTTTCTAATTTGCGTCATTTCAGGGTATGCTTTATAAATTAGTTTTACAGGTAAAAGTGTGAATTTTCATTTATGTAGAAGTATTAACAATGTAAGATGACGAAGTTCAGATGGCGAAGTTGACTGCAACTGTCCTGTCACCGCAACAGTGCCATGTGCTTGATCGTGGTAGACATCTACCCAATGGTATCGATATATTGCACGTTCGTGTTCGCCTGCTGTGTCGTCTTTCGCCCATAGCCGTTCAACGCTTCGTCCGTATGCAAAGACCTGATTTTTTTCTGGAGGGCTTTTTGAAGCTTATAAAGCAGTATGACAAATGTCTCAATGTACTTCGTACTTATGTGGAAAAATAAAGTTATATTTTATATTTAATGTCTCATTACATTTTCTGTCTTTCATACACGCCTCTATCCACAGTCGCCAGGGCAAACTTATTTTCCGACTGCCCCTCGTATAAGTAAGTATACAACTTCCAGATGCTCTAAAACCAGAACAGTTTGAGGCACGTTCCCCAAATGCAAGCCGTAAGGTAGGTCCTTTTCAAAATCGTGTTCGAAAACGTCATCACAGATTCCGTTTTCTCAGTTCAAGAACACAAAATACCTTATCCACTGCAAACGCCGCCATTTCTACTGATATTCGCGTGACAAGCTAACTATAGCCGGGAAACGTGGCTTAAACTGTTCCTGTTTTACAGCATCTGGAAGCTGTATACATACTTATGAATCACCCTGTATTATTGCAATTGGTCATTTACTGTTACGTTCGAAAATGATATTTACATAATATATACACATGCAAGTTAATATTTTCTTTTCGGCCACTCTTATGCCTGTATGTTTAATTTGGATAATGTTGAATTCATTCCTTCGAAAACTGTCAAGGAGTATTTTTACTCCTTGAAAACAATTCTACCAATTTCTTTGTGGGAGATTATATATCAAGCAAAGCATAATAAGTATTGAATTAAAAAGTTCTAAAATGCAGATAGAATTTTAAAATGTAGATTTTTAAAAAATGTAGTCTAAAAAAAATGTAAATTTTAAAAAGTATTTATTAAACCTTATGAAACACAATTTTTTTAATAAGGCACTTTATGCATTTTTATTATTTTTGTTGATTTTTGTTTTAAGGATTTATTAAAGTATCCTCTTTATGTAATAAATAACCAAATGATTACACACATCAAATTAAAAAAAAGTAATATAATAATGTCTTACTTTTCTGTTTCTGGACAAAGTTCTCCCGCTAAAACGAAGAAAAAACAATATTATTGAAATATCAACTCATTGTATAGTAGAATTTATCATATGTTAATTGACAATATCATATGTTATATGAATGTTATATGATTATATATTATTTAATTATAAATCTTAGATAACGTCTAAGAATAATTTTACTTTATTAAAATTTATCTGTGGTGTATATTTTTTTTAGAAGTTTAAATATTATTCATTACCTTATTAGAAATATAAAAATTTATTTATTACATAACTTATAATATTATCTGTTTGACATCAACTGTCTCTTTGTATACTTGACCATGGTCTGTACATAAATTAAATTTAAATGTACAGTGTACCATTAAATGGTGTAATGACATGTTGACACCTATGTTAGGTATATTTAACCAATATTTTATACCCAGAATGTCACTTGCTCAGATTCCTATTTCTGAATGGTCTGGGTAAGTACGACATTTGCTCAGAGCATACATATTTCAGAAGGGGGCTAATTTAGTAGTAGTTTTAGAAGTTCCAATAACGATTTTTTCTACTTTATTGAAAATAAAATATAAATAAAAAAAATAATTCACACTTCATACCTCTATTATTAATGTTGTTTTATTCATCATATTATGTATCGAAACTGAAAAGACTTTAAAATAACTTTTTTAAGATATAATATTCATTTTCACCAGAATGAGAGTATAAAAAAATGAATAATTTATTTTTGAAGTTTTCACTTGTTTTTTATCTTTTACTGTTAGGGTTTCTGAGAAAGTTACTTCCATATTCATTTTGTATTTTTTAAAAGCCTGTTTACGAAATAAACTTGTTAATTTTTAACTAATTTGGTTTTACTCATATTTATTATATGAGTAAATAAATAAGCGTTATTTTTATAATACTGATGTCTATAAGAAGCATGAAAAACTGAAAGATTGGATTTTGATAATGTAATCGATGAATTTGATGCCATGATAGTCCAATATAAAATGTAAATATTCAGCTTTAAAATACATTCGCTTGCATTATAGATAAAATCTCTATAATAGAGATTCTCTCTTAATGTCTTTGTTTTTAATTTCCGAAAAATGTTGATATTTTTACGTTCATTGATATCTGTTATCAATTTTGCTATATATGATTTTCAATAAATGTGATTTCATAAACACTATGTGCACCAACTTATAAAGCATTTTTGAGTTTAGTTGTGAATTCTCCCAATGTAAGCTTTGATCAGAGAGTAATCCTCGCAGAGTCAAACTCGAAAACTGCATTTGATGCAAAAAAAAAATTGGTTGGAGTCCTTGAATTTCCTTCTGCAGTTTTGACGCAAATTAAACCTACATTGCATTTATAACAATGTTCCTTACAAAAGATTTTTTTTAAAAATAATTGTGAAGAATACTAAAAAGATAATTTCCTTGATTAAATAATAATTTAAAAAACCAATTTACTTCAGATTATGTATAATTTTACAAGCAGAAACAAAAGAAAATGTATATAGAATGTCATAGAACAGTTATTCCAAAATTTTTATATGCGTTGCAGTTCTGATGCGCGAAGGAGATAAAATCAATTACTATAAAAGCGACATCAACACATTTTCTGATTTTTTCTAATACTGTCTCAGGCATGTGAAATTCATTTATTTGATAAATCGAACATTACTGAGCATAGTAACAGAATAATATTTGGTCAAAATCATTTATATTGGTAAATATCTTGGCCAATATCAGAAATACTTGCGTGAAAAATAGATACAAAATTCCGATGTTGACTATTGGTGCTCATTGCATTGTTAATATTTACAATGTACAGCAATTATTTAACCAATATATATATTTCGTTTCCGATATTTTTCATTAAAGAATACGATATTACCAATATTGCCAATATTAGCTGAATATTTGGGTGACATACATAATTTATCCCTTCTTTTTACTTTCTTCTATCTTTACAAGAAGAAAGTATTGGATTCATGAAAATTTTCACCTTCCGGTTTTTGACGGATTTATACGTTTTAGAAGGTCCTGCACACGATTTGACTATTTTTAGAAAATGTCTGTCTGTGAGTCTGTGACTCTGTCTGTCTGTATGTGACAAAAATTTTGTGGGCCCTCTATCTCAAGAACTAATGCTCCGAATTTAATAAAACTTTATATTCAGTTAGTTTCTGATATGAATTGCTGCTGATTAGGTTTTGGTAAAAATCGCCCAGCAGGTGGCGCTGCTATGCAGCATTTTTCGTGAATTCCGCAATAGCTCTATCGAACTAATGCTCGGAATTTAATAAAACTTTATATTCAGTTAGTCTCTGATATAAATTGGTGCTGGTTAGTTTTTGGTAAAAATCGCCCATCAGGTGGCGTTTATTTTCATCACACTTCAGGCTCACTTAGACCTTGACATAAATAAACGCTGATTACGTTTTGGTGTAGATATCCCAACAGGTGGCGTTGCTATACCACTTATTTCTCAATTTTTATGATAGCAATATCTCAAGAACTAATGTACGGAATTTCATCAAAGTTCATATTCTGTTAGACCTTGCCATAAATACATGCTGCTTACGTTTTTGTGTAAATTGCCCAAACTTCAGATACAGTTAGACGTTGAAATAAGTTGTTGTTGGTTAGGTTTTGGTTTAAATCTCCCAACAGGCGGCGCTGCTATGCTGCATTTTTCAGGATTTACACGATTTTAGTGATAGTCATATCTCAAGAAATAATGCACGGAATTTAATAAAACTGAAGTTTCAGTTAGACCTTGATATAAATTGGTGATGATTCTTTTTAAAGTATGCGAAACCTGTGTGAGATAGAAGAAAGTTTTGGGATTGACACATCCGACTAGTTTTTCCATTGTGTCCAATTTGTTTTTCAGAGTATCCGTGTCATACCATACTTTCTGTACACATGACGAAAGGAATTTTGGGGAGAACTAACGTTGCAAATGGTAACATAAATAGCAAAATATCATCGTTTCCATTCTTAGACAGTTGAGAAGTTTAACATCTTAAATGCTTATTACACAGTTTGAATATTCTAAAATTTTGAGTTTTGATCTTGAATATGTTCTTTTTGTGCAAAATGTGTTTTTCAAATGTTTTTATTGTAAATTTTTTCTGTGTTTAAACATATTGTTATTCACTGGCAAGGTTTCATAATTTGGGAATTTTATTAATTATAGACGTTTGATTTAGAAATCAGCATCTCAATTTTATTGTCCTGTCTAAGGCGGGCTTGATTTGATTAAAATACTTAGCTTCATCTAAGTTTTGGGATTGACACATCCGACTAGTTTTTCTATTGTGTCCAATTTGTTATTCAGAGTATCCGTGTCATACCATACTTTCTGTACACATGACGAAAGGAATTTTGGGGAGAACTTCCGTTGCAAAAGGTAACATAAATAACAAAATATCATCGTTTCCATTCTTAGACAGTTTCAGAAGTTTATATCTTAAATGTTTATTACACAGTTTAGTTTGAATATTCTAAAATTTTGAGTTTTGATTTTGAATATGTTCTTTTGGTGCAAAATGTGTTTTTCAAATGTCTTTATTGTATATGTTTTCTTTGTTTATAAATATTCTTATTCACTGGAAAGGTTTCATAATTTGGTAATTTTATTAATTATAGACGTTTGATTTCGAAATCAGCATCTCAGTTTATTGTCCTGTCTAAGGCGGGCTTGATTTGATTAAAATACTTAGCTTCACCTAATTTTGAAAAAACAAATTTACTTTAATTTCATTGTGTGTGTAGTCATACTGTAACACTACCGTAAACTAAATAGATTATTCAAATGTATAATTTACTTTAAAATGTTAACTATTCTAACTATTGTATTGAATAACTTAAATTTAGCTCGCCCAGCACAATGCAAAATTGGGCAGCGATTGTGATTATGATTGTATTTAATTGTTCAAGTTATAATAAACAGGTGCCTTCTTTCCACGGGGAATACGGACCTGCTCCAGTCATCGGGATCTTTGCTGGAGGGTGAAATAGGTTTTTTTTTCAATCGTGGGCATTTAGTTTCTATGCCGAAAGGTTGACAGCCCACGAAAGAATGATTTCTGTGGCCCGATGACTTTACCCCCTCGTAGACGATTTTCACATTGATTTCTATGCAAAAATTCCACATTTCTTGTGATATTTTTTATTTAGTGAGATCGTCTTCACTTTTGGCTATAGCTCTGGCTCAAAATGTCTATCATAATAGTTCTTTCTTAGTATGTTAATATTCTCCCACACCTCTTGGATGACTTTCCGAAGTATTTTCCCTGTTCGTGGATGGAACGTAATCACCCACTTGTGGACAGCCAACCTCTCGGTTGGCTTCATCGAGAGGTGGGGAAATGATTCAATACCTCTCGGTTGGCTTCATCCAGAGGTGAGGAAATGATTCAATACCTCTCGGTTGGCTGTCCACAAGTGGGTGATTGCGTTCCATCCACGAACAGTGAAAATACTTCGGAAAGTCATTCAAGAGGTGTCGGAGAATATTAACATACTAAGAAAAGAGTCTATTATTATAGACATTTCGAGCCATAGCTTTAGCCAAAAGTTAAGACGATCTCACTAAGTAAACAATATCACAAGAAATATGGAATTTTTGCATATAAATCAACTGTGAAAATCGTCCACGAGAAGTTAAAGTCATCGGGCCACAGAAATCACCCTCTTGTGGGCTGTCAATCTTTCGGCATAGAAACTAAATGCCCACTATTGGAAAAAAACCTATTTCACCATCCAGTGTGGGAGAATATTAACATACTAAGAAAGAACTATTATGATAGACATTTCGAGCCAGAGCTATATCCAGAAGTTAAGATGATATTACTAAGTAAAAATTATTACAAGAAATATGGAATTTTTGCATAGAAATCAACTGTGAAAATCGTTTGCATAAATTTTCGACAGACTATCTATATTTTCACATTATCTGCATTACGTTTAAGTGATGCATGTTAAATAACATATATGCAAAAATTATAAAAAATATATATACTTACATTTAGGCGTGCGTCTTTTTTTTAAACTTAAGGATAAAAAGATTACAAGAACTGAAAGGCTTAAAACGAAAAATATTCCAATAATTATTCCAACAATTGCTGCTGTCATTATATCTTCATCTTCTTCTTCAGTTTCTGAAAATAAAATGGAATATGCTTAAACAAAATAACTATTAAATGTAAACTTTACAACACGTAAATCGATAAAAATTCCACGAATTGTAAAATTTATTGTTTTAAGTCAATACTAATTAAGTTGATGTACAGAAAAAATTAACACAAAATCTTCCCGCAAGTTTTTTCAAAGGCAAAATTTTTTTATATTTTATAATTACAGTTAAATATCGAATGTCATAGAAAAATATACATATTTAACGTAAAGTAATTTTAAATATGAAGTTCAAATAAATTTTTGTATAAAATTACAATTTTAAAGAAATGGATTTTACTAAAGTTGTCAATTTTATAAATGTTATTTTTTTTTCCTTCACGATATAATAATAAGTAAAAAATAAAATTATATAAAATTTTCCGATTTTATGTCTTTTGAAATGAAAAAATAATTAGCATTCAATGTACACTGTAATTATGTATAATCTCTAATTCTAGAGGTTTCAACGAAGTTCTTAATATGGAATTAGACATAAGACAACTTCATTGGGAATCTCAAAATGTCACTACGAAACGTATGATAGTGACCATCGTACAACTGTTCTCCCCTGCTTGGACCTTAAAAAATCTTTGCTTACATGAACCTTACATGTACAGTAGGGTGGAGAGAAAAATAATATTTTTTTTTACAAAAAATGGGTAGGTGCCAAAAGTTGCCTTTATACTAGTACATCAAATATCTAAAATTTTACCGCTGAAAAAAAATGGCTTGAGTCTGCGCTTTTGGTCCAAATATCGAAATTTTGGGCAAAATTTGACAATTTTTCAAAAAAAATTAAATTATTCTGTAAAACTGGTTATGATTTAAAAGTGTCATTTGAACCTTTCTTAATAAAGATTTAAAATATTGAAACGATAAAACGATACTTTATTCTTTTTAACTGGAGCAAAACTGACAAATTTCGGTAAAAAAGAGGCTTTGCCATTCTGGTACAGCGTACAGCGAATCGTTGAAAAAAAAATTAATGGAAAGAAGTTTTAAATAAAGAAGCATCGCAATTAGAAGATGCTGCATGTGAAATTGAAATAAACGAATCAGTATGCAATGATTCAATAATAGATACAATTGAATTACCATCTTCCTCCTCCTATACCGAAACTCGAATGAAGTTTGAAACTTTTTCTAGAGCATGTGATAGCTATAGAATTTCTGATCAGTCTGCTGCAGTTCTTTCGTCAGTGGTTTTTCAGGATTGTGTACGTACAGCAAATGGCACTGGAAAACATAATGTACCCATACCCGTTACAGATAGAAGCAAGGTATGGCGTGAACGCCAATCGGCTTGTTCGTCTCAACGTAAAGAACCGAACTCTAAAACAGAAGTCAGAGCCTTATATTTCAACTCCTGAAAATATGATACAATGTGTATAGAAAAGAGAAGTGATAAACATGCGTGTCGTAGAATTATGAAAGAAGAACGTGTTACTATCTTATAAGAGCCTGGATCCAAATATTTGGGGGACTAACATTGCCTAACATTTCCTCATCTGGAGTATGAAAAGATATTTTTAAATGCATATCAAAGTTTTTAAAAGATGAAAATATTGATTTGTCCAGCCTCTCATGCTTGAGTTGTGATGGCTGTCCGGTGTCCTGTAAATACGGGGAAGCATACTGAAGTAATCGGCAGAGAAGCTTTCAAGACCATTGAAATGGATCATATGCCAGCTCCAGTTAAATTAATAAATTAATTGCCTCTGCATCATTTGTTAGACGTGATCGATGGGAAAACTTCTGCCCCACATGTATTCACCGGATCACTAGAGAAATCCTTGTCCACATGCCATTCACTCCCTATTGCAGTTTTTGAACGCATAAAGAGTAATTCAGAAAACAAATTTCCTGAAATCGATGAAAAGGCACTCAGCACAGACCAGAAATACCTGCTCGACATTTGCAAAGCTATTTCATCAGGATATTGCTCAAAAGAACTAGCGAATAGGAGCCCAGGAAAATTGTCCCATGCAAGATAGCTCACAACGGCGAATAAAATTCTTCGCCTTAATTATTCACTTTGAATGTACGTCAGACTCTCTATTTTCACTCACAAAGTATGTAATCTAAATTTATGCCCCAGGATGGTTTACCATCAAATGTAATCCACAGCTAAAGAATGTATCTAAAACCTTATGGGAGACTACTCGGCAAAACAACACAGCAAATGGCATAAAAGGAACAGTTAAAAAAGTTATTCAGGACAATGGTTACTATGCTCACTCAGAGCAAATTCTGATTGCAATCACTTTAAACAACTAGCTGCTCATCACATAGTAAATGCAAGAGATAGAATAAAAGATGACATACGCAAATTTGAAATATTGACAATCAATATTGAAGCAGATGATTATATAAATCTAATTGATTAGAAAACTATTGCGGTAACAGGACCCCCAATCACTATGCATTTATCGGATGCAAGTTTGCTGAAGATAATAGACGGTTGTATAGATTCCAGTAATAACATCCCCAATGCGTTACTTTGCATGCTTTCTCATACTCGAGCAGTAGAAAGATACGTGAAGGAAGTCACAGCCAGCATCAAGCAAAGTCTGTGGATACAGAAGAAGAGAATAATACACCAAGACTAGGTTGATATACAGAAAACTCGTGCCAGCCTGATAAAAAATCCCAATTCATTGTATAAATAAAACATTGTGCTCAGATGGTCGGGCGCTTGTGCTGGGTACGGGTGGGACATGGAATGCACCCACCTTCACGTGGTATGTCCTGGGTAGTTATAAAAGCAACTAGCGAAGAGCTGCATTAAAAAAAAAAGATTCGTTGTATACTGTACCAGAATGGAAACGCCCCTTTTTTACAGAAATTCGTCAGTTTTGCTCCAGTTATACATAATAAAGATATCGTTTTATCGTTTCAATATTTTAAAACTTTATTAATAAAGGTTCAAATGACACTTTTAAATCATAATCAGTTCGACAGAAAATTAAATTTTTTTTTGAAAAATTGTCAAATTTTACCCAAAATTTCGACATTTGGACCAAAAGCGCAGTCTCAAGCCATTTTTTTTCAACGGTAAAATTTCAGATATTTGATGTACTAGTATAAAGGCAACTGTTGGCACCTACCCGTTTTTTGTAAAAAAAAATTCATTTTTTTCGCTCCACCCTAATGTACAGTACACTGCAAAAAAGGCAAATGTTTCTTAATCTAGGAAAATATAATATAATCGCAAAAGAAAATATATAATGACATCTTCGTGGTTACCGATGATTCGAAAAGGGTTCTTTATCTTTAGAAATTACAGAAACCGATATATTTTCGAGATTTACAGAAACATTTACAAAAACAAACTTTCTTTTGCTGTCGCCGATTTTCAGAAAACGGTTCCGAGTAGATTTTATAGTGTGTTAATAAGTTTTCTAAAAACGCAATATCGATTACTAGGAAGCTATCACTTCTCATTTAAACATGTTTTGTTGCGTAATTGAATGCCTACATGCAAGAAAGAAATTAATATTATTTGTAACGTTAATGTAAATGCTATTAATTTATCATGTTTAACTCTAAAACGTGTTTGTGGAACATCCAAATGTTTACTTGAGAATTGATAGCATCCAAAACCGTCATATTCCCGGTTATGAAAACAGATTAATAAACTATAAAAACTACTCGGAAACGTTTCTGAAAATCAGTGTCAGCAAAAGACACATTTTATTTAATAAATTCTTCTTTAAAGCTGGAAAATATATTGGTTTCTGAGATTTATAAAGATAAAAGAACACAGAATCGTTGAAACTCGGGAGATGTTATTGTATATTTTGGTTCACGGTTATATTATATTTTTCTAGAGTAAGAAACTTTTTAAATAATTTTACAGTGTAATTAAAGATTATTAAAAAAATATCTAATCATTACAATTAACTGTTATTTCTATTATGTATAGAATATGTTGTTTTATTTATTAGTGCATTCATTATACAGGGTGATTTTTTTTTTAAAGTTGTGACAGTAAAACACTACAACAAAAGAACAGCTGATCCAAATGACCTAAAATTTCACCAGTATGCTCCCAAAGCAATGGGATTTTTTTGGCATGGTTAAAAAAACTTAAAATCGCACCGACAGATGGAGCTGTAAGGTAGCAAAAACAAAGAATATCGTCTGTGGGAGGAGAACAATGGACGGTACTTTGAGAAACCATCTTCCGTAGGTTCTCTGTCGTTATTGGACCTTTTCTTAAATTCTTAAGTGTCCTAAATCTCCTAAGACCAGTTGCTCCGCTGTCTTTATTTTGAAAATACAGTTTCACTAACAACGCACGGTCCGTCAATGGCGCAGTCATTGCAAGGATTTCCGTAGAATAATGAACACGAGGTGTGCGTATTTCACGTTTTTATCGCCAATGTGCGTGTGAACTTGCCGGGCGCAAGTTTGGCTCCCGACTTTACTGCATGTACAGCGCCACCTGTCGGTGTGATTTTAAGTTTTTTTAACCACGCCTAAAAAATCCCCATTGCTTTGTGAGCATACTGGTGAAATTTTAGGTCATTTGGATCAGTGGTTCTTTTGTTATAGGATTTTACTTTCACAACTTTAAAAAAATCACCCTGTACGTCAGTAGTCCATTTGAGTTTTGGCTATCTTATATATTGACATATTCCTTTATATTTACCAATGCACTCTACTGGTAATTTGTCCACAGACTTTTGTCTGTAGTCGGAAGGTTAAATGTTAGCAATGAAAATAATACATCGTAATGTATTTGAAAAGTAATTTTTCTAAAAATATTTTTCCCAGTCTATACTTCTTTAATATGCTCTATATTAATTCAAATATAAAACTACAGACATGTAATGTTAAAAACATACATAAAAAACAAGTAAAATGCAACTTCAGAGACGTTTCATGTACTCATCAGTATTACGTTTACAATTACAAAACAATGAGAACCAAAACAAGATAACTGCTGTAACAAGATAATTGTTGTAACAAGGTAATTGTTGTTACAAGATATTTGTATTGCACAGTTTAATTAAAACACTGTATTCTGTCGGTACCTGGACAGCTTCATTAATCGGAGAATCAGACAAAACCGTCATCCAACCATCCAGGAAAACCCGGCTGCTATATACGTAACAGTTAGATGTTGCAATTCGCGCGTTTTCAAAATCAGGAACATGGTGAAATTCAAAGGCGTGTGCGCCTTTCAATTATACTGAATATTATACTCATATTATACCGAATGCGTTATTGTTTCTTTTTAATATGTTGTTCGACCATAAATCAAACCATCCCCATATTGAAATTTTTATCAATTAAAGGAAGTTGTTTACAAATATTAAATTAATTACTTTTATATTTTCTAAAAAAATAATAATAATAATACGCATTATCTTTATTACCCCGATAATTGACTGAAAATACGTTAACCCTTTCTGGGTTAAACAACTTCTGTTGCCAAAATATTGAAATGATTGAATGACACCATGATTTTAGAACACATTTATTTGAAAACAAGTAAAAGCTTTTCTTCATTTACATTATAAATACAAAGTTTAATTATAAAATTTCCGTGTCTTTGTGGAATTTTGGAATTAAAATTAATTGGTATACATAATTTACCGACTCACTTCAAGTGGTTAAATACGGTACGTTTTTGACTATCTAGTCTACTGCGACGGAATGGCAAGCCTGATAACAAAAAAAATGGATTGGTTAGAGTTTTATAAATGCTTACTTCCTGCCAACCTGTACCTTTAGTAACAACTCTTTATACCAAAACCCTATATTATTCAATTTTTCTGAATTGTTAATACCGGCCTCCACTTTATATATATTTATCATTTATTCTATTGTACTTAAATATATATATATATATTACACTAAAAGAAGTTCACAACAATTAAAAACAAACACTGTACACATTTTAAGATACAATTTACAATGTCTAACCTATTGCAACAAATATAAAATAAAGTACTACACTGTGCACTGTACAGAATGAATACAGTATATACAGTTTTTAAATAAACGATACATTTACGTAAAACGCATTCCTACGGCAAGTAGCGGTATGGTGGATCTTAACGGACGCCTGCTACCAAGGACTTGGAAATGTAATTCTTTATTTTATTATGGAGATTATTAATTTTAATTCCGATATTTTACATTGTATTGCGTAATCCGTAGTCGTCATTACCAAATAATCAGAGAACCCATGTGAATAAATTTAGATTATTATAATTATCTTAATCGTGACTAAATGCATGAGCCATTGTGGTAATAAAAATAATATAAAGACTCTTTATTTATTTATTTATTAATGCAGATTCAAAAATCTCAGTAACATACAAAGTTATTTATGAAATAAAAAAGATGAATATGAAATAAAAGTATGAATGAAAGAGATTTCCTGTTTAATAATATAACAAAGCTATAAGATATATGATAATATAAGAGCACAGCAAAATTATACCGATACCGACGCAAATGGTTGCCTACTGTATATTTATGAAAAATGCTGTCTATTTTTCGTGAAGTGAAACAGAATTGAAAATAATCCCCCATATATTTGTATAAAATTGGAAAAATAATGGAACGTTCTTATTGTTTTATAATAAGTTATTTCTGTGAGAAATGAAAGTACAATTCGAATGGAATTATGTTTTCTTTAAAGATAAATTTAATCCACACTTTCCATAACTAAATACAAACAAAATTTAAAAGGTCCAATGCTAATAGCTAATTTCTGCAACAGAAAATAAATAAGGGCCTGAAAATTAGACTAAATATAAAACTTTAAACTTGGAAATAGTACAGGAGTTATTTGCTGTTTAAAATTTACGTAATTCTATAAGTCTAAGAGAGCAATGTCAGAAAACACGTGATTTTAGCAAGGCTCATTTTTCTATATATTCTCTGTCTTTATTGTGTAGTACGAATGCGGCCGGTCTGGCTGGTGGAAGTGGTTGCGTTTACTTGTGGGGGGAGGGGCAATGCGGGTAAACAAGTGACAAATTTACGTCATTTTAGCATGGATTTTGTTTATAAAACTTGAATCTGCTAACTATTCGTGATATTAAACCATTATTGCCAGACCGTCTCAATGTTGCTAAGACCGTGCCAGACCCTGATTTAGAGGTAAAATAAGGTGTCAAATTCACGTCATTTTAGAAAAGCTAAAATTTTAGTATGTTATACTTTGGCTATCAGATAAGCTATAATTAATTTCCCAGACAAAAATTCCGTTGCTAAATTACTGCCAGACGCCGATTTAAATCTGGCAGAGAAAGCCCCAATCAGAAGAGTTGGCAGCTTTTGTAGCGCTTTGGCTATTGTCAGTACACTGCCAAGCCGTGATTGTTGCCAAAGCAATGATTGTTACTTTCTATAGAAGTATATATATGTACGATTTGTCAAAAAAGGCTTAATTTCTGTAATTAATTTATCAATTAATTGTAATTCTTATTTGGCTAAGTTAAATTTTGAAAATAAAATATTTATCCACAACTTTTTCTAAGTTTTTTTTTAAAGAAACGTTTATTAACAAAACGGTCTTTGCCCGTCTAGCCGGTGACTTCCGTGTAGGGCCAAGTTTCCTTGTGCAGCGTTTAGCCAGGATTTCGCTGAGGAACCAGAAAGTGCATTTTACATGCAAACAAAAAACTATAAATAAAATACTATTTTTTAAATTATACGAAAATAACTAATAAGTATATCAATAAAGCACATAAATAAAGATTTCGCGACATAATACGTCTTTCTACATTAGCCCCTGACAAAGACATGCTCGGCACTGCCTATGGGAATGGAAGAGCTTTCAGATAAAATATACAAAAATGAGATAGCATAAGATACATGGCGATCGTTGTAAATGGGCACTGTGATATTACTCCCATAAATTGTTAATACGGTGTTCAAAATAACGGGGTCTTGTGTGCTTCTCAGCCATATATCCTTAGCTAGCCGGTCGCTTCCGAGTGGGGCCCAGATACCTTTTGCAGCGTACAGCGATGACTTTGTTTGGGGCCCAGGAAGTGCATTTTACATGCAAAAAGAAAACTGTAAATAAAATACTTAATTTTAAACTATATGAAAATAACTAATAATAATAATAATAATAATAATAATAATAAACACGCAAGTAAAACTTTCGTGACAAAAATAATATTTTTTTTTCATGAGCCCGCTAAAAAAGTACTGTTCAAAATGACTTAAAACATTCGACTCTCATTTAACCCCCCTTAGTTGCTGAATTTCTAAAATCACAGAAATACGTGTTTAACTATTTTTTAGTAAATTTGTAACCTGAATTTCACGTCTCTACCTGAAACTGCTGCTGAGATATGGCGAAAAGGCTTAATCATGTAAAACATTCGACTACTCATTTAACCTCCTTAGTGATTGAATTATTAAAATTGCTGAAATACATGTTTAACTATTTTTTTAGTAGATTTGTTATCCTGAATTTCTTGCTTCTACCTAAAATTTCTGCTGAGATATGGAGAAAAGACAAAATGACCTAAAAATTTCGACCCCATATTTAACTTTCTTAGGGATGAATTTTCAAAAATCCTTTCTTAGTGGGTACCTACATTGTGTAAGGGAACATGTCTTCCAAATTTCATAATCCTAGGAGCAGCGGTTGAAGCTCGGCATTGATTCTGAGTCATCAGGACATGTTCTTTTATAAGTATAGAGATTTATGAAATCGCGAAAAAAGAGCAAAACAAAAACTCCATGGCGTAAATTGTCAACCGTTATGTTTATTTAATTTCTCTCTTAATTTTTAAGTAATATTATAATTAGGGTTTATTAATATTCGCTTTTAATTTTAAACAATACAATATATAATATTTTCTCTTAATTTTCTGAATAAACTTATAACGGCTAGCAAGAAATAGGCAATGTCAACTGTTACTTGTCAAGGTCAATAGGTCATTTGTGGTTTGAAATAATACGTTCATAGCATGTTCTCTGTGTTTTCGAAAGGAAATTTAATGCGTATGCTACTAATGAAAAAACGTGTGTTTTTTTGTAGCGATAATCAAGGAAAAAAAAATTCTGTGAAGGCACGTTAAATAAGTGTAAGAAATATTTGTATTTAAGCATTTATTTCGACAAATCATATATATACTTTTATAGAAAGCAAGCATCGTTTCTTTACAAAAGCTGCCAACTCTTCTAATAGGCGCTTTTTCTGCCAGATATAAATCGGCGTCTGGCAGTAATTTAGCAACGGAATTTCGGTCTGGCAAATTAATTATGGCTTACCTGATAGCCAAAGTATAACATACTAAAATTTCAGCTTTGCTAAAATGACGTGAATTTGACACCTTGTTTTACCTACAAATCAGCGTCTGGCACGGTCTTAGCAACGTTACAACGGTCTGGCAATAATGACTTAATATCACAAATAGTGAGCAGAAATAAGTTTTATAATCAAAATTTTTGCTAAAATGACGTAATTTTGTCACTTTTTTACCTGCATTGCCTCTCCCCCCACAGGTAAATGCAACCACTTCCACCAGCCAGACCGGCCGCATTCGTACTACACAATAAAGATGGATATTATATAGAAAAATGAGCCTTACTAAAATCAGGTGACGAAAACGTTGCTACCTCTTAGACTATTTGGGTGGAATGCGTGTCTTAAAAGTGAAAAACATTGCTGTAAAATTTATATTGATTTTTTTATCAAATAAATAGAAGAAAACTCTTCATAAAATATTCCAATTTTACATCAATTAACTTAGATCGTCGTCACATTTACGAACATTTTTATGAAAATATTTAATTTCTTCTTTGAATGTACATGTCAATCTTCCGTGTATTTTTCTTTTTTTAATTAGATCGAAACAGAAACTTTATAAAATAAAACATATTTAAAAACACATACATAATTACGTCTGGATAAAACTAACAATCACTAAAATAAATTCAACTACAGACTTTATTTTTAAAAACACATAAAAACAATTAAAATTATAAAATAGACGTTTCGTGCACTTTCGTACACCTCATCAGTACTTCGAACACAATTGCCAAGTCACCAGAACCAAAACAAGAAAAGCAGTTAAAGTCACAGTTTAGTTAAAACATTATCATTTATTTATATATTATTTTATAATCATTTATTATATATTATTTTATAATCATTTATTATATATTATTTTATAATCATTTATTATATATTATTTTATAATCATTTATTATATATTATTTTGAGCACGCAAATTGCCTGCTCAAAATGTTGCGTGTACAGCAGCCGTATCTTCCTTCTGGAAGGTTGGATGACAGTTTTAGCTGAATCTCCAATTAACGAGGCTGCACAGATTCCTG
The DNA here is from genome assembly GCA_963931845.1 of Maratus michaelseni. Lineage (NCBI taxonomy): Eukaryota > Metazoa > Arthropoda > Arachnida > Araneae > Salticidae > Maratus > Maratus michaelseni. Next base: position 136,255,582 of record OZ007595.1, read on the forward strand.
CAGAGTATAATGTTTTAACTAAACTGTGACTTTAACTGTTTTTCTTGTTTTGGTTCTGGTGGCTTGGCAATTGTGTTCGAAGTACTGATGAGGTGTACGAAAATGCACAAAACGTCTATTTTATAATTTTAATTATTTTTATGTGTTTTTAAAAATAAAGTCTGTAGTTGAATTTATTTTAGTGAAAATAAAACATGTTAATAAATAACCACAACAGTCCAAGAATAAATTATACAGATATTTTATTAGTCTGTTACTTTTGTTAAATTTTTTATTAAAATGTATGGTTACTGAAATGTTTCATTTCTTAGGGGTGGAGTGCTACCTTCGGCTGCTATTAGGCTTTCCTGTATTAGGAAGTTGTAGACTTTTTCTCTTATTTTATTTTTGCAAACTTAACCACAATTATTTAACTTATAAAATGAAACAAATTTATTTGTCTGCTATGTTTTTGTCTGTATTTTATATTTCCTTTTAAGTTTTAAGTTTTATAAATAATTTTTAATAGTTAATAATTCTCTTTTTTTTCCTTTTTCTTCTTTATTTTTTATTACAATTAAAAGTTATTTTTTCAATGGCTTCCTTATGGCTCCGCAGGTCGCTTAGATGTCACCTAGAAGTTACAATTATGTTTATTTTTCTTGAAAAAACATGCATAGTAGTATAAAAATTATTTATAAAATGTTTTAATAATGTAACTTGTTTTCTATGGCAATTATTAAATTTCATTTCTTCAAAAAAATCTGACAATTAAAATAAAACTATGTATATTATTTCTTAAACAAATGGTATAGTTTTTCATTATAATTGGAAAGATGGTTAAGGGGAAATTTTCTATACTGATTTTTTTAGGCTTCCCAGAAAATATTGCAATTTCAATTGTAAGTTACAATTAATGTGTTCAATTTTTTAATTTTAATATTAAAAATCATATTATACATATACAATTATTAGAAATGTATGAAACATAACTATTAGTACTTGGAATATTTAGAATTATTGTAACATAAAAAAATAGGCTTGATAATAATATTATTGCATTGAATACAAGAATAATATGTAAAATAAATTTAACATTAAGAGCAAGAACAGTTACATATATTTTACTAAATTGTTTCATAAAAAAGTTGTAATATTTGTTTCCCAAGCTGAAACGGAGCATAGAATTGAAATTTCTATTACACTTGGGTATTGATTTGAAAAAAATATATACATTATTATGGGGATGCGTTCTGAATAATATTGACGTTCTGGTTTAATTTTAATGACAAATGAATAGTTATATCCCTGTAAAGTTTACCTTTTCTCTTTTATGATGGGAAAGTAGTAGAATAAGTAAATATAGTTCAAGTAATTATATAAAATGTTAAAGAATTTTGTTCCTACCTGTTCCTTTTTTTTCTGAAATATATTGACATTCTTTTTAATTTTACTAACAAGATAATATTTATGTTTGTTTACAGTATACATTTTCTGTTGCTTACTTTTTCCCTTTTATAATGGAAAATTAGTTAAATAAGTAAATTAAGCTCAAATAACTATATGCAATAGTGAAGCAGTTTATTCCTACCTGTTTTTATATAAAAAATGTTTTTCGAATAATATTGGCATTATATTTAATTTTACTAACAAATGAATATTTAAATTTGTGCAAAGTTAAAGTCTTTTGTGAATACTTGTTCCTATTTCTGATGGAAAAGATGTTCAATAGGTAAATTAATTGACCCAATTAATTTTGAGAATTATTCAGGTGTATATAAAATTCCATTTCTTAAAGAAGACGAATCAAAGAATTACTATATTGACATGACAAGCAGTACATTTAGTTACAGAAAAAATGATCATATAGCTGATATTAAATATAATAGAATAACCACAGCCCTGGCAAGTTTATATCAAGAAGAAACAATCCAAATAAACTTCAATGAAAATAAAATAATGTTCCCCTGCAAACTACACTATCAATTCATTATAAGAGAAACCATAGAGATTGTAACACGTAAAAACACAATATGTAACGTTGCATACCAAAATTGTGGTTCGAGTTACTCCATGGTTACAAATATATAAATAAACATCCAAGTAAAGGATAAAAATAAAAATAACGTGCGTATTTTTTTTTTTAAAGTACGTGGAAAATTAAATGTTTGCGTTTCAAATAAATTCATAGACCGTGCATTTATAGAATTTTTTTTTGTTTTGATAATAGCTCAGATTGAGCTTAAAGATATGTCAACGGTCTAAAAAAATCTTTTTTACTGTTTATAATCTTTTTTATTTTGCACCTTTTCGCAATTAAAAATAAGTATATAATTACAAGATGCTATTATTTGTTTTATATTTGTTATATTTAAGTAAATTAAGTTCAAGTAACTAAATGCAATGGTGAAGTAGTTTCTTCCTACCTGTTTTTATTAAATTCCCAACTAATGTACTTGAGTACAGTGTGACCTGTTTACTTCTACCTTTGCTATTTACTGCATAAATAACTAAAACAAGAGACTCTCTAGAAGGAAGTAAACAAACAAGGTAATATGGTGAATTTCTTGATGTAAATATTGACATTATCTTTAATTTTACTAACAAAATAGTATTTATATTTGTGTAAAGTTTCAATTATTTGTGGCTTACATTTCCGCATTTATAATGGAAGAGTACTGAAATAAGTAAATTAAGCTCATATAACTATATACAATAGTGCAGCAGTTTGTTCCTACCTGTTCCTATTTCTTTTTCGGAAAGATATTGACATTCTCTTGAATTTCTCTAACAAGAGAATATTTATATTTGTGTAAAGTTTCAATTTTTTGTGGCTTACTTTTTCCCATTTATAATGGGAGTGAAATAAGTAAATTAAGCTGAAATAACTATATGCAATATTGAAGCATTTTGTTCCTACCTGTTTTAGTTTTTTTTCTGACTTATATTGACATTATGTGTAATTTTAGTAACAAATAAATATTTACATTTGTGCAAAGTTAATGTCTTTTGTGAGTAATTTTTACTAATTCTGATGGAAAAGTTGTTTAATAAGTAAATTAAGTCCAAGTAACTATATGCAATGGTGGAGTAGTTTCTTCCTACCTGCTTCTATTAAATTTCCAGCTAATGTACTTGAGTACAGTGTGACCTGTTTACTTCTACCTTTGCTATTTACTGCATAAATAACTAAAACAAGAGACTCTCTAGAAGGAAGTGAACAAACAAGGTAATAGGGTGAATTTCTTGATGTAAATATTGACATTCTCTTTAATTTTACTAACAAAATAGTATTTATATTTGTGTAAAGTTTCAATTATTTGTGGCTTACATTTCCCCATTTATAATGGAAGAGTACTGAAATAAGTAAATTAAGCTCATATAACTATATACACAGTGAAGCAGTTTGTTCCTACCTGTTCCTATTTCTTTTTCTGAAAGATATTGACATTCTCTTGAATTTCATATTTCCCCATTTATAATGGAAGAGTAGTGAAATAAGTAAATTAAGCTCAAATAACTATATGCAATATTGAAGCATTTTGTTCATACCTGTTTTTTTTTTTTTTTTTTTTTTTTTTTTTTTTCTGATTAATATTGCCATTATGTGTAATTTTAGTAACAAATAAATATTTATATTTGTGCAAAGTTAATGTCTTTTGTGAGTAATTTTTACTAATTCTGATGGTAAAGTTGTTTAATAAGTAAATTAAGTCCAAGTAACTATATGCAATGGTAAAGTAGTTTCTTCCTACCTGTTTCTATTAAATTTCCAGCTAATGTACTTGAGTACAGTGTCACCTGTTTACTTCTTCCTTTGCTATTTACTGCATAAATAACTAAAACAAGAGACTCTCTAGAAGGAAGTGAGCAAACAAGGAAATATGGTGAATTTCTTGATGTGAGATTTGCTAAAAATTTATCTGAGTCAGCACTCATAACTTCAAGTTGAAATATTTGCTGAAGACCCCCATCTTCGCCGCTTTCGCATTCTAACTGAATACAATCCATCGTCCGATTTGTTACATGGCATTCTCTAGGTTCTTCCGGAACACCTATAACATGCAATTTTCAGAGAATTAGATAGCAAGAAAGTAATTAGAAATTCTTATAAGAATAAGTAATGTAACATGGCATTCTCTAGATTCTTCCGGAACACCTATAACATGCAATTTTCAGAGAATTAGATAGCAAGAAAGTAATTAGAAATTCTTATAAGAATAAGTAATGTAACATGACATTCTCTAGGTTCTTCCGGAACACCTACAACATGCAATTTTCAGAGAATTAGATAGCAAGAAAGTATTTATAAATTCTTATAAGAATAAGAGTATCATTTTAGAATAAACCTCAGTACAAAGCTGCCAACATTTATAGTTTATTTACATCACTAAAATTTAATAGTATTTTTTTTTATTAGCCGAAATCTGCGACAAAGTAAATAAAAAAATTTTGTTCAATTTTAGTTGTAATCAAAAAGCGTAAGAGTTGGCAGCTAAAGAAAATTTACAGTATTTTTACAACACATTTTTTCTAAAGATGTGGTTTTTTTTATTATTTGAATAAAACAAACATCATTAACTGATTAGCATAAGATTTGGGAATTGAAATGCGTTGAAAGATAGACGGAGAAATGAATCCTTCAGGCTCTTTGTACGCTCTAATATTATGTAACTTTCTGTAAAAATACAAAAGTTCTAATGGATTGCCTCCTAATTTCCGTTTTTTTTTTCTTTTACTAATTTTGTTTCTTCAATGAAAATAAAATAATAAATTAAATTATAGCACTATTTTTATTTTTATTTTTTTATTTTTTTGACAGATAATATCAAACACGTGTTGACTGTTTTCATAATCTAATTTGTGAAAAAAGTTATTACAAAAATAAAAAAGAAATTTTCTGTTCATATAATACTATGACAAATTAAAGTAAAATTTGTTTTGTTCAGTTTTTAATTGTAACCAAAAAGCGTAAGAGTCGGAAACTATAGTAAATTTACAATATTTTTACAAGATATTATTTCTAAAGATGTGTTTTTTTATCATTTGAATGAAATGATCATCACTAACTGAAAATCATAAGATTTGGGAATAGAAATGTGCTGAAAAATAGACGGACAAATGAATCCATCAGTTTATTTTTACGCTCCTATATTATGTATATAGTAAAAACTTTCTGTAAAAATACAAAAGTTCTAAAGGCAATGGATTGCCACCAAATTTCCGTTTACACGTGTTGACTATTTTCATATTCTAATTTGTGAAAAAAAGTTATTACAAAAATAAAAAATAAATTTTCTGCCTTTCCGTTCACGAAATTATTTAATGTGCATAGATGTCTGATATATATCTAACAGTATACATGAAAGCACTTATGTATTGTAAATGTCATTTCCCTGATACATAAATGCAGATGTTGTAGCATAAGGATTGCTAGAAGTTTTAGATCTATTAAAGTAATTAAACAATTACAACACGTTTATACAATACAATAAAGAATATTTTAATATTTTGTTAAATATATAAATGTTACGTCTGCCACCAGAGGTCCGGATGTCGCAATACACTCAGGGAAATTTTTTGAACTTTAAAGATAAGAATAATATCAGAATAATTTTCGGACTCAAATCCAGACCTGTCTGATATGAGAATAAATGGGCTATCGGCGTTCGTCTAGTTTATTGAATTTGGTAAAGTTGTCAGCATTTTTTCCACTTTAACTATTGTCTATTCTTGAATTTAGTTGTCTAGCCGTAATTTACATTGTAGTGCATTTCCACTACTGCTATACTTTTTTTCTCTTTGGTTCATGATGTACTATACCATTACTCATATACAAGCGTGGAGTTGCTTCGCTATTGTGAAGCCTTTGGAAACCATAAACTGTTTAACTGTTAATTTTTTTATAGGTTTTAAAGTAACTTAGCGATATATTGTGTTTCATCTAGACCCCATTAAAGGTAATGCTACACTGATAAAGCGTTAATAAAAAGAAGCTAGTTCAATTTTTTACTGTGAAACCAATATTTCAAAATAGATTTTACACAAACATTCTAGATAAACATTTAAATAGATTATACCAATATATCGTTTTTATACAGGGTGATTATAAAGAAACTTTGCCAACATCTGCACTTCTAGCGGCCGTTCTATTTAACCGATCAAGATGAAATTTTAAATATAGTTGTTTGAAGGTATGCGCTCGAGATTCTGTGAATGGCAATACAGTGGTGCTCACGGTTACGGTTATAGTTACAGAAACTCGAAAATTTCGAATGGCAACGCCTACTTTTTCCTGTCTCAAAATGTTCAGCGCATGCGAAAACCCTAAATAGCGTTGAAACGGTACCGATATGTCCAAAAACAAACGTGTTATGCATACACAAAGAAGAGTTCTGAAAACCGGCCAACAAAACACGATCTGTGCGCACGCAGTAACTTTGCATATGACACAGGCAAGATACCAATCACAGAACGCCGTTCGCCAGATATTCAGCGGAGGAAGCCTATAAAATACCAAGCGGGTATGCGAAGTCGTCATTCATGAACTCGCACATGCCGACGATATGACTCTTCCTGGGAAAGTTCGCGGTGAATTGATCAAACTCTATTATCTAAATGGGATGAACGCTGCGGAAGCCTTGCGTGTGTATCGCCGCAATCATCGACAACGACGTGGGCCATGTACTCTGCAAGCTGTGCGTGATTTAGTGCGCAAATTCGAAGATACAGGCTGCACCTGTGACAAACCGCGCTCCGGACGGCCAACAGTTTCTGAGGACGTTGTCATGGAAGTGCATCATACAGTGACTACAGGGCACACAGAAACTGCAAGAGGATTATCGCGCTTGTTGGATATTCCGAACACAACGGTCCGCAAGCTCTTGCGCTCAGTACTTCACATGTTTCCCTATCGATTTCAGCGCGTCCAGATGTTGCAGCCGGGTGACCCACAACAACGTCTGGACTTCGCAAATGAATTTTTATTACGATATGATGCTGATAACGACTGGCCACTTCGCATACTATGGACGGACGAGGCGCATTTCACCTTACATGGCAACATTAACACAAAGAATTGTGTGCACTGGGGAGAGACGAATCCTCACGCTGTGGCACCAGTACCATTATTTGACGCCAAAGTGACTGTGTGGTGCGGCATTACAGCTACATTTGTTCTCGGCCCGTTCTTCTTTGAGGAAACGACCCCAGCGGGTCCTGCAACATGTTCTGTAACAGGCTCTCGGTATGCAGCCATGCTGAAAAATTCTGTACTACCGGAGTTGCGTCGGCGGAATGCACTCAATGACGTTGTTTGGATGCAAGATGGTGCACCTCCACATATAGCGAGGTCAGTTAAAAGGCTCCTAGATCAGCATTTTGGTGATCGCATCATCTCACGCCATTATCCTATTCCGTGGCCTGCGCGATCCCCAGATCTGACGCCTATGGATTTCTGGTTTTGGGGATATCTCAAATCCAGAGTTTACCTGTGCAATCCGCAAACATTGTCGGGCTTGCAGGATTCTATACGGCGTGAGATTAGAAACATTCCTCGCGTCATGTTGCGTTCAGCGGTATTGTCCGTCGTCTCCCGCATGCAATGCGTAATTGCTTGTGATGGCACCCATGTGGAAAATGTTTGATGCCAATAAAGGTTTTCTTTTGTCTGATATGTGTTCTCATCATTCAGCAGTTTCTTGTCTCTGTCGAATGCATTATTGCTCGGTGCGCCTTAAAGAACGGTTTGTATGTCTATAACACGTCGGTTTTTGGACATATCGGTACCGTTTCAACGCTATTTAGGGTTTTCGCATGCGCTGAACATTTTGAGACAGGAAAAAGTAGGCGTTGCCATTCGAAATTTTCGAGTTTCTGTAACTATAACCGTAACCGTGAGCACCACTGTATTGCCATTCACAGAATCTCGAGCGCATACCTTCAAACAACTATATTTAAAATTTCATCTTGATCGGTTAAATAGAACGGGCGCTAGAAGTGCAGATGTTGGCAAAGTTTCTTTATAATCACCCTGTATATCAATACACTATGTAATTTCTAACAAAATTGTACTCTCCATCTAATGAAAATAAAAATTCAAACATCTTATATTCCGAATCTTATCTTTCGAATCTTGTCTTCCGAAGAAATACAACAAGTTGGAAATTGTAAGTTAAACGTGACAAATGATTTGCGTTCGTACTATAACTAGTTTTACAATAGAAAAAAACATCATTATTATTTCAGTGAAATGAATTATATCGTCTGCTATGAGCAAAATGAGCAGGCCTTTTCTCTTATTGCTTATGCCACGCTTACAGATATGATTTTTTTTTTCGACACCAAACAGCGCTGCAAAATTCCCCATGGTGATCTTGCTTTGAGAATGAATACAATTCACGGTTTAATATTTCAATGACTCACTATGAACGAATATCTTGTGTTTATTTACTTTAATGGAATGTGATATTGGGCTGTCCACCTAATTTCAACTGAAGTTATCTGAGTATCTATACATTTTTAATGTGACTATTCGGTCAAATAAACAATTTCAATGATCTTTCCAAAAATGTATCTTTTATTCAACTGTATTAAAAAAAAATAATTTTGAATAAAAACGCTAATTTTTGTAAAATATTCTACAGGTTTACAAAACAAGAGAAGGATTGAATTTGTGTTTCATGTTTATTTGATTTAATTATTATTATTATTATTTTTTTTTTTAGTACATAATATTTTTATCTTCTGGAAGTTTTCAATTTTTTTAGAGAGGCGTTTCTTTATTTATAGTACATTGTTTCAACTAGTGGCTTTCATTACTAAATTTATGTAAATATTTCAGTTGCGTACTTTTGTTCATCTAATAATATTATCTGTCTAATAAAAGATGATGAATTAATTAATACTAAATTTATCGTACTTTATATATAATTTAAAAATCAATTAACAAATATCGTTCTCTGCATAGATGTAAAACCACAAAAAATGAACAAATTAAATGTACATTTAAATAATAAAAATAAAGATTTTGAATTAAATACCACGGAAAACTCATTGTGTAAATTAGAATTGAATAGTTTCATTAATATATTGAGATCTCAGTTTGTTTAATTATTTATTTGTAAAGCATGCGCCTCTTTTTCAGTAATGCATGCGAAGAGAAATGTTTTCCAGAATAACTTTTTGCCGCATTTAATCACAATTCCTGACAATTTAAGAATTATATTTATTGATTAATGGTCAGACTTCCATTCAAAGTTAGATTATTTCCACAATTTGACACATTCTTGGATATTTCAGAAGGTTTATAACGTGATGTGAAACTTCGGTTAGACATTTGTCTATGGAATATAAGCATATAGTTATGTTTTGGCTCTAGGATAAAATAGCAATGAGAAGCTTTTTTTATTATTTACGTAATATTGTATGACAACTTACTGGTTTAGAAAAGAAATGTATGAATTTTTTTCACATGAAAAATGATTTTTATTTAAATAATAATAAAAATTAGCAATTTCATTAAACTGTTATAGAAATTTTTCGTTTGCATTATAACGTTTAGTTAAATATATCATCGTTTCCATTATTTATTCGTAAAATATATATTTATTAAAGTACGTACATAAAACAAAAAAGTCCTGAATAATTCGTTGCCGTATTTAATCACAAATCATGACAGTTAAGTCAGTTACAGAGTGCTATTCATAGATTAATTGTCAGCCTTCTATTCAAAGGTATATAAATTATTTCCAACAGTTCACACGTTCTTGGATGGTTCAGAAGATTTATATCTGGGTGTGAAATTGGGACAAGGCATTCATGTACATTAGGTAGAAGTAGATTTATGATTTGGCACTAGAATAAAATAGCAGTTGAGAAATCTTTATTTTTCATTCATGCAATAGATAATGACTATTTACTGGTTTGGAAACGAATTTTAATTATTGTTTTATACACGACAAATATAAATTCGATGTTTTATTTGTTTTCATACAGAAATTAAATAGTTTTAAATATGGCAAACATTGTGAAAACAAATAAACGAAATAGTTATTTTAAGTCTAAATTTCGTAATTCAACTTCTGTATTTGGAACGAAAGATAAGGAAAAATGATGATGAAATTATACTATTTTTTTCTTAAATTAAATCATTGCTGTTTGAAAGATTGAAAACTTTCAATTGTATTATATACTGCGAGTAATTTGTCGTCTACATATAAATTTCCCATTTTTATTAATAGATAAATAGCTTAATTTATTTCATTATTTATTTGTAAAACATACAATGCATTTAAGAGAATACATTAGAAAAAAATCATGATAAAATCTTCACTATATTTTATCACAAATCCTGTCAGTTAAGCAAGTTAATGAGGCGGCTGTTCATTGATTAATAGTCAGGCTTCCATTCAAAGCTAAATTATTTCCACAAGTCTACTCATTCTTCTAAAATTCAGAAGGTTTATATCTGGGTGCGAAATCGGAGCAAGGTAGTTATCTATACAGATACGTGTGGATTTATGATTTGGCAGTAGGATAAAATATCAATTCAGAAAACACCAGCAGTTTTTATTCATGAAAAAAAAATACGTAGCTTTAAATAAGTGGGGAATTGCAGAAACACTTAGACAAATATCTTTTTTTAATGAAAATTTCTAAAATTTTTATTTTTTTCATTTCGAACAAAAGAAAACGATTTAAAATGAAATTAATTGAATTTAAATGAATTAATGAAAAGCGCATTGATACTTTCTTATGTACTGAAAACATTAAACAAAAATAATATATATTTTTAATGAATATTAAATACGAAAAATGAACAAATAAAATTTACATTCAAATAATAAAATTGTAATAAAGTTTGCAAGTTGTTTTATGTTAATATTTTAATTAAAATTTTATTAATAATTAAGGACCTCAAATTATGTCATAATTTATTTGTAAAACATACATCACTTTTTAAGGGGTGCATTGAAAAATGTCCTGACGAATTCTTTGCGCTTTTTAATTCCAAATCCTGATTTTTAGCTGCGTTCGTAATTATATAAATAGCACCTATAGTCGTCGTCTGGTCCGTCCGTCCGTCTGTCTGTCCGTCTGTCCGCATATAACAGCTCAAAAACTACCGAATCGACTGAATTGAAATTTAATATTTGTTATCGTTTTAGAACTTTGTCGAGTCATTTCAAATTTTATGAAAATCGAATCAAAACTTTAAAATATATTAATAAAAGTTTTATTTATTCTGTTAAATCCTATCGTACGTAATCTATATAATAAATAAGTCATGTGACTGAAGAAAAGAAATACGGGTAAACCATTTCTTTTTTCATATACCAGGCGGCCATTTTTATTCAAAATAATTTTTCGAATAAAATCGCATAAAAGTTACATTTTTAGAAAGATCGTTGAAAAAAAGTGTTTCTTTGAGAGATGAGTTACATTAAAAAATGTATAGATTCTGAGATAACTTCAGTGGAAATTACGTTAACAGCCTAATATCTCAAACCCATTAGAGTAAATAAACACAGGAGATTCGTTCGTTGTGAGTCATAAAAATATTAAACCATGGACTAAATCATTCGCAAAGCAAGATCTCCATGGTGAATTTTACAGTTCTGTCTGGTGTAGAAAGAAAATCGTCTTTGTAAACGTGGCATAAGTCATAAAAAAAAATAAAAATAAAAAAGGTCATTTCGCTCACACAGACCTCGGTGTAAGCGAATGCTATGAAATAAAGACGTAAATTTAAGAAGTAATTTCATTGAAATATTAAGGATGATTTTTTTACATTGTGAATCTAGTTATGAAACGAACTATGTCACGTTTAACGTACAATTTCCAGCTTGTTAAGCCAGTTACTGAGACTTAGAACTTATATATAGACATAAAATTAATCATTTCTGATTTGGCAGCATCTACTTATAATAAAATCCGAAGGCAAGAAACTATCTGTAACCATTCCAGGCAGCACCACTCTGATCTGCGAATCGACCATAGTTAAACGCCATATTAGGCTTAATGAAAAACCTATACTTGAAATCATGTCTATTCAGCAAATTTTCCTATAAAACATGTAAGTCATATCCTAATATAATGTTTTAAGTTCTTAATTAAAAATCCAGATTAAACATCTGAATTCCAGATATAAACAAACCAACACTGTTGCAAGTCAGAATCACAAATTCAAATTAATCACAAATGAACAACTCTTTGAAAGCTTCATTAAACAAATACAGTTTAACATACGATTCTACTCTTAAAATATTTGTAAATTAGCATATTCAAGCTTTTAAATATTGTAATTTTGTTTAAAACCTTCAAATTTATTTTATATAAAATATGTATATCAACATTTCTGTAAACAATTTTTTATGTAAACACTTTTTTTTCATATTTATTTCATAGATATGCTTTGAGGTGATTGATCCAGTATATTGGTGCCATCTACTGGCCAAATTTTGAAATTTTGTTTCCATTGTAAATAAAATGATTTTAGGTAGATTTCGTAAGAAATGTATAGTATCTACCTATTACATTCTTCCCTAAGTTGGAATTCCTGAATTTTTTTTTGCAGATCTATACTGATCATGGCTCTTAGACGCTCCCCCTCCATTTCAAAACTTTATCTATCTATCTATGTCACTTTTTTATGGACGCGATAACTCCCATAATTCTGCACAAATATCTTCCAAACTCATACATAAAATCCACCGGCATAAAATCTCGGTCAAGTTCGTTAATGGGCAAAATCGAATCAGGGGGGGGGGGTTGAGAAAACAGAAAAAAACCCATAACTTCAATTTTTATACACATCGAATTCGTTTAAAGTTATTATTACTTCTACAAAAAGGGCCAAAAATTTATGTATGACAGATTTTTGATTTCATTAAAAATGCCCCCAAAGTGGGGAGGGGGAATGGGGGTTTCAGAAGAAAAAATTCATAACTTCGTCAATTCCCAAGATATCAAATCCGCTTAAATTTATTGTAAATCTCCTTAAAATTATCTACAACTTTTATACTGACAAGTTTTTTATAGGACCAACTTTTACAGCAAAAAAAAATAAAAAATAAAAAATAAAATAAAATAAATTCCTGCTGGTTCCGCCTACAAGCAGACGTCAAAACAGAAAAAAACCCATAACTTCTTAATTTTTATACCTATGGAATCCGTTTAAAGTTATTATTACTTCTAGAAAAATCGCCAAAAATTTATGTATGACAGATTTTTGATTTCATTAAAAATGCCCCCAAGGTGGGGAGGGGGGGAATAGGGGTTTCAGAAGAAGAAAATTCATAACTTCGTCAATTCCCAAGATATCAAATCCGCTTAAATTTATTATAAATATTCTTAATATTATATACAACTTTTATACTGACAAGTTTTTTATAGGACCAACTTTCACAGTAAAAAAAAAAAATCCCTGCTGGCTTCACCTACAGGCAGAGGTATATTTCGAAGTGGGTGGTCCCAACTGCCACATCATGGCAAATAAGTTTTTCTTCTGCAATTCCCAATAAACAGTTGCCCCACGGTCTGCGGCTTCGAAATCTACCTGTGCCTGTAGGCCGATCCGTCAGGGATTTTCTTCTTATGAAACGCAATTAAAGTATAAGGAATACATAGTACTGCGTAATTTGCATTTAATTTTGCATATGTCATTTATATCATTTATAACATTTTTTTACTAAAACTTTCGCACATGGATTATTTTTTAATATTTAACTTGATTTTTACAACCGTTGAACGATTTCAGAAATTTAATATAGAGTAAATATATATATATATATATATATATATATATATATATATATATATCCTCATCATTTTTATCTGTAGAAATCCTTTGTCATTTTTAAAAAGTACTTTTCTACAATACAAACCTTTCAATAATAAAATATTCATGCTATTTGTTTGTATAAAGTCTTATGAAATTGGAACGCAGATCAACAATCTGTCATTTTTGACGAGCGGTTATATACTAGTTATAAAATAGTATTAGGATATTTTTTTTTAATCCTTAAAGATTTGTTGACGGTTTAAAGAATTGTAAATATATTTCATAAATATTTTAATAGTAAATGAAAACTGATTGATTACTATCTTGCGTACTTTATATATTAAAAAAATACATATTTTTCAAATGATCAGGAAAAATGAACAAATGAAATGTAAATTTAAATAATATGAAAATGATCAACTACATAAAAATGGAAGATTTTTCTCTTTACATTTGAACTTAATATTTTTATAATAAGATAATCTGAGTTTAATTCATTATTTATTTGTCAAACATGCATCCATTTTTAATTAATGTATAGAGAACAGCAATATCTTTGAAATCTGCTCTAAATGTCAAACTTAACAGACCTTTGCAGAACACATCCTGGACTGCTTGGGTGTTTCCAGGGAGGACTTATATGCTTCCCCCCCTCTTCTGGTTCTCTATTTTCTAAGGATTAACGGTCTATTGGATCTCGTTTTACTTCGTCAGATAGTTAGAGGATAAGCCACAACAACAACAACAACAACAACAAAAACATGTTTAAAAAAATGATTCTTTGACATATAAAATCGCAATATCACAATCGACTATTGCTGATTCAAATAATCAGCCTTTCATTCGGATGTAAATTATTTCCACAAGTTCACATTTTCTCATTCAATTCAGAATAATTATATCGGGTTATGGAATTACGGCAAGCAATTTATCTATAACGATCAGAGTGGATTTAAGATTTGGCTCTAGGATAAGATAGCATGAGGATTTTTTTTTAATATTCATACTTGCTGGCACGCGCCCACCGGAGGGTCCCCATTTACATCTGGGCATTGAATTAAAAAACAAATGTCTGATTAGGGTACCAGCTGCCTACGGTAGTGTATACCGGCACGTGTCGGAAAATATTTTAGTTCCATTTTCCACCACCAGGGGCGCTAAACAAGCCTATTTCCGAACTTAACTCCAGCATATTTACACGCTGCCTCCGACAACTTATAGTAGGCGTTCTGTGCAAGCGGTAAAAATACTTTAGTTCCACCTCCCACTTCCAGGGGGCGAATTCAGTTTTAAACAAACTTCCGACACGTGTCCCCGCTGCCTGCGAAACCCTATAGCAGGCCTAGTGCACACGCGCTGGAAAATCTTTTAGCACTAACACCATATTTAAATTTCTACCGAACACTCCTTCCCTCCTCAAAATTAAACCAACAACCTTTAACGTTAACAAATATCGTTAACTCTTGAAACAGAAACAAAATGTCGCATTTTTTGTTTGACATTGAAATTTATTTTCTTTCGTTTCGTCAACTAAATGGTGAGATGTGCTACGAAGCAGAAGTACATTCAATACGACCCTCTCTTCAGTCTGTGTCAATTTGATATTTTTGGTATCAGAAAAATAAAATACGTATATACTGTGATTTTCAAATAGATACCTACTATAGTTCTCGTAATATTCGTAGATTAGTGAGAATTAGATAATTATATCGTCTGCGATTTCAAATCAACGCAGGTGTTGTCTTTAGCCATTTTTTTTCAGATAAAAAGATGTCGTTTTCGATGCCATGTTTAATGAGTTTTTAATTAATATCTCGGCTAGTTATCAAAGTATTAAAATCTGAAGCTCAGGTGCATCACGATCTGCCCTTCGACTATCCTGACCCAAATTTTTAGACTTCTAGGTGCTGTATATTTTGCTAGTCATCGCCGATACAGAGACAGACAGACAGACACACATATCGAAAAATCCCATTTTAATACAGATAATTTTAAATGAATAATAACTGAATTATAAACATTTTTCATTAATTGTTTTAAAAGCGTCAAATGTTAATTCTATGCTTTAATGATTTGCGTATAAAAATTATGTAGTTTTTAGATAAAGCACACAGTGCGAAAAAAACTAAACTGAAAGAAAAAAGGCTTTATAAAGCTAAATTTAAAAATTATACAATTTGCATTTGGAACGGAAGATGAGAAATACAAATCATTAACATATATTCAATATTTAGTTACTTAAAATTAAAATTTACTGTTTGGAACTATAAAAATCAAATATTTAACTTAATATTTTTATTAATAGATAAACATCTCAATTTATTGCATTACATATATATGTATATATAATTATTTCTTTATATTTCTTTAATTATTTCTTTATGTTTCTTAAATTATTTCTTTATATTTCTTTAATTATTTCTTTATGTTTCTTAAATTATTTCTTTATATTTCTTTAATTATTTCTTTAATTATTTCTTTAATTATTTCTTTATCTTTATATCCTGAATAGTTTTCTACCATATTTAATTACAATTCCCGACAGTTAAGCCAGTTACTGAGAATAAAATTCACTAATTTGATTTATGCACAGACTTACATTAGAAATGTAATTATTTCAACAATTCATACATTCATGGATAAATTAGAAGATTTTTAACAGGGTGTAAATTGGGGCAAGACATTTATCTTTGAAGATAATAGTAGATTTATGATCTCGCACTCGGATATAAGAGCAGTTGGAAACTTCTTTTTCAATCCTATAAATTTAAATGACGATTTACTAAAATGCAATCATATTTTATGAAATATATTTTATAAAATACTTAATGAAAAGCATGCAATTTAATTTTAAATAAAAACAACTTCTATTTTTCAGAAGTTGCCATTAGCAATCAGAAATAATTAACAAATAAAAAGGACATTTATATAATATAAAATGTACTTGTTTAATTAGGCCGATTTTTTTTGTTTTTATATGAACTTAATATTTTTATAAATAAACAAAAACAAAAAAATCTCAATTTAATTATTTATAACTTTTTTTTAAAGTAATGCATGTAAAAAATTATTTCTTCTGAATAATTAATTCTCCGTCATATTTAATCACAAATTCTTACAGCAAAGTCAGGTATTGTGACTGCTATTCATTGATTAATTGTCACACTTCTATTCAAAGCTAATTTTTTTTCACCAATTCGGACATTCTCCGATAATTCAGAAGATTTATATGAGGGTGTTAAAGGGGGGGGGGGGAGTAAGCAAGGAATTTATTGTATAGAGATGACATATGAGATTATGAAGTGGCTATAGCATGAAATAGCAATTCTGAAACTTGTTTATTATTCTTGGTATATTTAATTTCTGTATATGGATTTGGAAACGAATTTTTTGAATTGTTTTAAACATGAAAAATGTTAGTTGGATATTTTTATGATTTTCATGCAAAAATTAAATTATGAAGAAAATGTAAATACAATTAAACGAAATAGCAGTTATTTTAAGTCTAAATTTCCAAATTATACATTTTGTATTCATTTAAAACGAAAGAGAAATAATTAAAGAAATGAAAATACTCTAAATATTTTTTTTTTCTTTATATTACTTATTTCTGGTTGAAAATTAAAAACTTTACAATTGCATTAAATTCAGGCAGTAGTTTATCTTTTACCTTTATACTTAATATATTCCTAATTGCAGAAAATAAAATAATTTATTTCATTATTTATTTGTAAAATATACATCGCTAAAATGCGTTAAAAAATTCCTGAATATATCTTCGCCAAATTTAATCACAAATTCTGACAGTTAATCCAGTTACTGAAGCCGCTATTCATTGATTGATGATCAGACTTCCATTCAAAGCTAAATTATTTCTACAAGTTCACACATTCTCGGATAATTCAGGAGATTTATATCTGGGTGTGAAATTGGGGCAAGGCATTTATCTACAGAGATAACAGTGGATTTATGATTTGACACTAGAATAAAATACTGTTCAGAAACTTCTCTTATTCATATAATATTTAACGACTATTTACTGAATTCGAAACGATCTTTATACATTTTTAATCATTTCAAATATCATTTCACTGTTTAGTATTTTTAAGGAAAAAATTAAATAGCTTTTAAATAAAATACAAATTCTGAAAATAAATAAACAGAGAAAAATTTTCTTTTTAAAGAACACTAAAAAATAATTGATTTTGTATTTGGAAATGAAAGGTAAAAACTTTAAATATACTAAAATGTTTCTTTTATATTAAATAAAAAAAAAAAAGGTTTTAATAAAATTTTATCATGAGAATAATAAACATGAAAATAATACGGCAATGAAAATTCCACCTTGTAAAATGAAGTTCTTCTTAAAACTTATCATTTTGAAATATATTCACTCCATGAATGCTCTATATTGTACGAATAATATGTCTTCTACATTTAAGCTATTTTATTTTTTAATATTTAAAGTATTCGATTTATTTAATTTTTGCTTACAAGACTTGCTCCCTTATTATGAATGCATGTAAAAAATATTTTATTTGGAATGATTTTTCGCTATATTTATTCACAAATTCAGACAGTTTCCATATTTACTGAGATTCTTGTTCAGTGATTAATGTTCAGAATTTTATTCAAAGTTATATTATTTCACCTGGTCTTCATATTCTCGGATAATTCAAAAGATTTATATGTAGGTGTGTGAAATTGGAACAGACTTTAGATTTGTGCACTAGAATAAAATAGCTGTTGTAGATATTATTATTATTATTATTATTATTATTATTATTATTATATAAAATTTAACGTTGTAAATATTTGTTATGGATTTTGTAACACTTAATTAACAGTCATTTGATAGTTTCCTGTAAATTTTATATATTAAATAAGAATGATATGTATTTTTCAATTTATAATCAAACAAAATAAAATGACCATTTAAACGATTTAAAATTTAGAATTAGATTAACTGGGTGTTATTTTATTTACATTTGAACTTAATATGTTTAATTATGGATAAACATATCACTGAATTTCATTATTTATTTGTCAAATATACAAATCTTTTTAAGGAACAGTTTAAAAAATATATGACTAATTCTTTGATATATTTTATCACAAATCACTGTTAAGGCAGTTACTGAAACTACTATTCATTGATTAATGGTCAGACTTCCAATCCAAGCTAATTTATTTCCACAAGTTTACACATTCTCAGAAAACGTGGAGAGATTTATATATGGGTGTGGAATTGGGGCAAGGCATTTATCTTTAGGAGATAAGTGTGGATTTGTGATTTTGTACTGGTATAAAATAGAAGTTTGGAAACATATATATATTTATATTATTAGTGACCATTTAGTAAATTAAGAATGAATTGTATACCGTTTCTAGGCACCACAAATGTTATTTAGAGTTTTTCATGAAACTTAGGTGTAAATTTTTTTTTAAAGCATACAGTGAATAAACCATTAAACAAAATGTTTTTCAAGCCAAATTATTAAAATTATTCATTTTGCATTAGAACAAAAGAAAATAAATTGATGATTAAAATATTAAAGTTTTTTTAATTTCTTATTAAATAATTGATGTAAAAAAGGTCTGAAAAATGAAATTAAGCGAAAATATATCGATTTTAGTACAATAAAAAATAATAATAACTTGCTAATTAGTATAAATTAATTTGTGTAAAAATGACTTTTTTGAAATGATTTAATCATTACAGATTTAAATATATATATATACAAATTTAATCGACCGCCGTCAATAACCATCGTGGAATGATGCATGTGTTTTCAAGGTGAACCTCAACTGCAGACGACCAATCACAACAATTTTAAATACACTACTCAATAACAAAACACACGCATCAATACTTCCCGACTATAAACACAATGTGCAATAACAAAATGATTTATCGCGGATTAACTAAATTATCTAAACATTTTTTTCTTTTTTTAGCCGCTGGGTTACCTTTATATATTGTACTGAAAAAAAATCTTTAAAATTTAAGTGTTGCAATAAACGCAATTAATTAAATATTTTGGAATATAAATAATTTTAGAATTTTGCAGTAAAACTTATATGTCGCCTACAAGTAGTGAGTTAATACTAAAATATAGTAGATTTTTCGCAATTTTATGATGCGTTAGAAAATTGGGAAAAGGAAAATTATTTTTAGGATATTTAACTTAAATGCCATTTTTAAGTAGCTTCCGTTACAAAATAAATAAAGAAAGAAATAAAGAAAATAAAGAATCAAAGAGAAAAATTGAACGCTCAGTGGAAAGCAAAATTCCTGAAAATTGCAAAACATTTTCAACGATCCTCATCTTAGACCCCAAATCACACTCCGTTAAAATGTCGATATATATATATATAAGTAGATAATTAAAATGAAATCACATGTATATATATATAGATATTATTTTTTGTATGTGATAGCAATTGTATTTAATTTGTATTTTGTTTCCACATGTGATAATTATGCCTTGTAAATATTGCAGACTCAAAAAATATAGAAAAAAAATGAAATCCAAATACTTTTTTTTATTTAAGTGGTACACCTCGATACAAATATTCCAAAACTTTTTTTTTTTTTTTTTTAATGGCTGAGATATTGCATTTTGAAATTCTAGGGTTGCTGATGTTTTGTGACAAGATAAGGTGATTAAAAATAATGTATTATTCTATAAAAGGGTTTTATTTATAAGTTTTAGTGAACTAATGTGTAGTTTGGCAAATTTACTTTCATTGTTGTAACTACTATATTACAACTCTAGTACCCTTAAAACTACACATTGTATAAATAGTATAAAATGACGTCATACTTATAAGAGAATTATTAGTATTCTCAAATATTCCCGTACACACACGAGTGCGCGCACAGGCACAGGTAAGTAACGGTGTTCACCATCGTTAAATTCTCTCAAATTTCTGCAATACTTAGCAAAATATCGACAAATTTGATGTAAAAAATAAGTAGTCATTAATGAAATCAACTAAAAGAGAGTTGACTAATTTGGCAAAATTATAATTATAATTTAGTATTGACGAAAATTGGGACATTTCTATTAACGGGTTTCAGATATTTTAGCTTCGTGTTCTCTAGTAAAATTAACTTAATTCCTAAAACCAAGGAATATTAAAATTATTTTTTCCTCCCGTTATAGGCCTAAATGTTTTTTTTTTTTTTTTTTTTTTTTTTTTTTTTTTTTTTTTAAGGACATTTAATTCCACACCGCTTTGTTTACATGTGCATTGTGTTTCTTAACACTTTGTTTGAAATCGCACTAATTAGTTCTAGTAATTTTAAATAAAAATACAAAATTATAAAATTATCCATTCATTATAAAGTTCTTATAAATTTATATAAGTCTTCAATAAATTTTTACATCTGTTTTACATCTGGCATTTAATAAAATATTCAGTTTTGCTTTCTAATTGGAATCATTTATCTTTTTCTAAAAAATAACAATAATAATTTAGACAGAAAAAACAAATCCTATTAATTTTATCGGGGCTTTATTTTTTAGTCAGGCCAAGGGACAGCAATTTAACACTTGGGACGAGACGCTTAATTATAATCAAATGAAATATTTTGTGTTAAATTATCTTAGTCACATTATATTCCTTACTAATCTACATCCTTGGATCTATTCTTCTTTGATTAATAGAGAGAATTTCACTGAAGCTTACGTTTATTCGCTCGCTTCACATTTTGAGAATGATATAATGAGATATATATCTCTATCGGGAATCCGGATATAAAATTATATTCTATTACTTTGGCTGCAGTTATTTTTGTGCAATATAAAACTTGTGGATAGGAAGAAAACTCAATAAAATAAGTTAGAAAAATTGTTTATATAATAAATATTTTTTGCTTGTTATTTTTGCGATATTTTATTTTATCGTATATATACATTATATGAAATATAGGATTAATCGCAGTATTTTTTTTTAATTTGAATGTTTCTTTAAAAAGGAATATGTACATATTTTATTTTAAAAAATATCAGGAAGACCTAATGCCTACAGATGATAATTTCTATGTATTACGATAAGATATTTAACTTTTAAAAGAGTAATGATTATTATTGGTATCTTTAAATACAGACATCAAAATTAAAACATACATTTTGAAGATTTTTTAATTTTCATAAAATTTTAGAAAGTTTTATGCTAATAGTATTTAAGAAAATGTTGAAATAATTATTTTTTCACATTTGCTCAGTTTTTCATTTAGTTGAAACGTGCGCAAGAAATTAACAAATAGAAATATTTTAAGATCATAAATTTAATTTTTTCAAGAGTGATAATTATTCTTGATATATTAAATATAAACATTTATTTTACATTTTGAAGATTTATTTTAATTACAAAATTGTAGAAAATTTTAGCGTAATATTATTTAAACAAATGTTGAGTTCATTAATATATTTTGCTATATGCTCAATTTTTCAGTTTGTAAAAGTGACTAAAAGAAATTAATAGCAAGAAATTACCAATTAAAAATAATTTAGAGGGGGATATTTCAAAATAATATTATTTAAACAAATGCTGAGTTCATTAATATATTTTGCTATATGCTCAATTTTTCAGTTTGTAAAAGTGACTAAAAGAAATTAATAGCAAGAAATTAACAATTAAAAATAATTTAGAGGGTAATATTTCAAAAAATGTCATCGATTTAAAAATGTGTTTAAATAATTAGCCAGGCAAATGAACAACAATTTAAAATAGTGTCATTATTGTTTACAATCAAACATTAGACGATGTAATATTTCGTGGGAAATTATCTCAGCCTCAGTATATTGCTTATTAATTTACAACATCAGAGATATTCGTCTTTGAATTACGGAGAGAATTTCATTGAAGCTTACAACTATTCTCTCTCTTCCTTATTTTTGGAATGGTATATATATATATATATATATATTTATCTCTGTTGGGAATTGGTAGATAAAGTTATATTCTATTATTTATGTAATTGTTTTATTTGAGTCAGATTAAATTTTCTAGCGTCAAATAAAGTAGTCCAGAAAGAAAGCAATTTATAAGAAAAAAATTGCTTAACTTACTTTTTAAACTTTATTTTCAAAGTTGTATATTTTTCTTATTTGTAAAATGTTGAGTGCAGTAAATTTTAGGACTAAACAAAATAGTTAAAATATGTATTTTTTTTAAACGATGTATATAAATATTTTTAGTTAAAAAACCTTAGAAAAAAAAAATAATAATAAAATATAAACACTGAATTCGATTGTTTAATATGAAAAGATCAAACTATTGTCGAACATAATAAGTTTCGATAATTTTAAATATAAATTTTATCAATTTTATGATATCCACCGTGAAGTTACTTTTTAAATTTTATAAGTTTTCAAAAATGTTTAGATTTATCATTTTTATAAAATACCCAGCTTTATTTCCTTTTTGCTTCATTTTTCTATAATAAAAAATGCAATAAAAGAAAAATAAATTAAAAAAATTCTGATTGAAAATATTTATATTAATGTATAACTCATTTTTTTTTCCGGTTGTTAAATAATTAGCGTAAATGAATAAACACTTTACCACATGAAACACTACTGCCATTTGCAATCAAAGATAAGACATTGAAATTTGTCGTGCTAAATTATCTCAGCAGCAATGTATTCCTTAATAATCTACAACTTTACAGTTGGCATTCTTCTTTGATTAGTGAAGAGAATTTCATTGATGCTGACGATTATTTGTTATCTTCCTATTTTTGAAATGACATAGTAAGATACATTGTAATGAAATAGCAAGATAAATTGTTTTATCTAAGTCGGAAATCGTGAGAAAAATCTATTTTCTGTCATTTCAGAATTTTTTTTATTTTATTTATGCAACATTTAAATGGGGAGTATTTGCAAAAATAAAGTAAATTACACTGACTTAAAAAAAATCCCAGCATCAAGAAAGACTTGTGTTAGATAAACGAAATTTGGTAGACGTGTTTATACATCTGAATGATGACATGGATTCAAATTTTGCGATTGGCGAATAATTGTGGCGCTAGTAGCGCCACTCAGAACTTGCAAATCAAGTTTTCTTTAAATGCGTGCTGTAAAGTTCGTGAGCGTTATTTATCTTTGAAATTTGATGTATTGAGTTGATGTTAGCCAAGAACGCCTTTAAGAAGACGAAGAAGCCATTATCAACAACTTACAGAGGTTAAACGAGGTCATATAATAGGGCTACGAGAAGCTGGATTTTCTTTCCGTGATATTGCAGAAAGACTTGGCCGGATTGTATCCACTGTGCATGGTTGTTGGGAGCAGTGGTCAAGGGATGGTACTGCCTCGAGAAGACTGAGTTTCGGGCGGCCAAGTGACACTACTGAGAGAGAAGAACGCCGTATTCGACGTACGGCTGCGGCGAATCGTACTGTGTCTGCGGCAGAAATTCGAGCTGCAGTTGATACCACAGTGACACAACGAACTGTTAGAAATCCGTTACTTCTAGGACTGCTCCGAGCCAGGCGTCCTGTTGCGTGCATTTCAATTACTTCAAGCCATTGCCGTTTGCGACGTCAGTGGTGTCAAGCCAGAGTTCATTGGAGGACGAAGTGGAGATCTCTTGTGTTTTCTGATGAAAGCAGGTTCTGCCTTGGTGACAGTGATGGCCGTGTGTTGGTCAGAAGGAGGCCAGGGGAATGCCTGCAACAACTAAACTGTCTGCGACCTTTGCACACTGGAGCTACACCTCGAGTCATGGTCGGGGGAGCAATTTTCTATGACAGCAGGGGCGGTCTCGTGATTTTCCCATACACACTGACTTTAAATTTGTACGTGAGTCTGGTAATTCAATCTGTATCTGTAGTGCTTCCATTCATGAATAGCATTCAAGGGGAGTTTTACAACAAGATAACGCTCGTCCTCATACCGCTGTTATAACGCAACGTGCTCTACATAGTGTCGACATGTTACCTTGGTTTGCGAGATCACTAGATCTGTCTCCAATTGAGCACGTAAGGGATATCATTGGACGACAACTCCAGCATCATCCACAGACTGCACTAACCGTCCCAGTATTGACACAACAAGTACAACAAGCATGGAACTCCATACCACAAAGTGACATTCGGCACCTGTATGACACAATGCATGCACCTTTGCAGGTTGCATTCAAAATTCTGGAGGTTACACCGGCTATTAATGTAACAGCATTTCGCAATTAAAATGCGTTTTCTTGAGTTTAAATTAACCTGTGATATTGAAAATCTAATCAATTAAACATGTTAACTAGACAAACGCATTGTCCAAATTTCATTACTCTACAATAATTTTTTCTAGGCGTTGGGATTTCTTTTTTTCCGTCAGTGTATATGAAAATAGTTCTATATTTAGGAATTCTGTAATATTCTATAATTATATGATGCTACATAATTTAGATTATTCAATAATTGTGTTATATTATAAAATTTTATATTATATTATATTATTATTATTATTATTAATTATAATTATATAATAATTATAATAATAATTATTATGATTTATTGTACAGTATCCCGTGTAATTCTATGATTCTATATAATTTTTATTATTTAAAAATTATATTATATTATTACTATTATTACTGTACATATTTAAAATTATAATTATACATAATTTTAATTATTCTATTTCATATTATTAATATAGTATTTCTGCAATAATTTTAATTTCATAAGATAAAAGATTTTTCCGTAGGAATTTTTCTGTGAATAAAATACTTTCAAAGAAAATGATTGTATAGTGATTTTTTTTTTTTTTTTTTTTTTTTTAGTTATATTTAAAAAATAAAAATTAAGTTCTTCGAAATTTAGAAATCACCAAATTTTTATTATGTTTGTATTAATTAAATGTTAAATTATAGGCATATAATTTATTCTAACTTATAAAACTACTAAGAACAGCTGCAAAATAACAACATATTTCTTTTGCTGCAGCAGTTTTAATTAAAAATGCATAAATAACGCATGAATTCCTGTGAGGATTCGAGCAAAGATATGTTATTCTTAGAGTTATTATATTTTTTGCAATTTAGTAATTTATTGAAGAATTGTGAACACAATGGCAATTTTAAGTGTATGTTTTTTAAATATGAATTTATGAATTTTAATGACCTTTAAATTTACAATTTAACAGGTAATTTTTAAGCTCAAAAACAGTTTTTTATAATTCAAAATGAAGATATATCTATCGATATTAAACTATCCCTTTTCACGACTTAAATATTAAAACTTTTTTAATAGAATATTTTGTTGAGTTTCCTTAAAAAAAAATGTTCAATTTTCTTCGGTTTTCATTTTACAGAAAATGCAGAATAAGCGTTGACCTTTTTTAATTAACATTAATTAATTTCATTAATATTAATTAATAATAATTAAAAAAGTACACTAATTTTAACATGGTTAAACGGTGAATCAAACAAATTAATATTAATTTAACACATGAAACTTGCTGCAGGGTAGTAATCAAAGATTAGACAATGACATATTATTTCAACGCCAATTATAATTCTTGGGGTAATTCTTTGATGAATAAGAGAATATAATTGAGATACAATTATTTGCCCCTTTCACAATTTTCGCAATGATATACCGAAACCTATATGCCTATATCTTTTTCGGTAAATCGAGAAAAGAGGAATTTTCATTTATTTTAATAACTGTTTTAATTTTGCAAGATAAGACACTCTTTAAAACAATTGCAATATATGTTTCTTATTACTTTTTACAAAAATGTATTATTGCATATACAAAGAGGGAGAGAGTATTAAATTTAGGATTAACCAGAATAGATTATTAATAATTTTTGCGTTTCTTTAAAACAAAAATACAAACAACAATTTAAACGGATTAAGATAAAAATGTAACCTATGTTTTCAATTGTTAATTTTAAATAGTTTTTATAGCTTTAAAAAAATTAAACAATTCATTTTAAAGATATTTTTTTCAAATTTAAACTATCCATTTTAAAGATTTTTTTTTCAAGTTTAAATTATCCATTTTAAAAATATTTTTTTTCAAATTTAACACGACTTTGCCAATTTTTAATATAATCTTTTTAAAGAAAATATCTGGTTATAGTCTCGAATATGTTTCTATTTTTTTTTCCTTAAGAAAAAGAACGAAACTAATTGTAAGAAAAAATATTATATTTCAAAAAGCTCATCAATTTTATGACATTTAAACAGTTATCCAAGCCGATGAACGCAGTAATTTGATGCATGAAACGTCACGCACGCTTGTATTCAATGAAAAATCTTTGAAATATTTCGTGCTGAATTAACTCAGCTACAATATATTTTTTACTATTCTGCAACTTTGGAAATTATTTTCCTTTGGAAACTATTTCAATAAAGCTTAACATTATTCTGGCTTTTCGATTTTTGCAATGATATATTTATATCTATATCTCTATCGGGAATTCAGAGAGAAAGAAGTTATTATCCATTATTTCAGCGACTATTTTATTTGTGCGAGATAAAACTTTTCAAGTGCAAGTAATCGTAAAAATATAGTAAACTATAAAAATAATATTGTGTAGTTTATTTATTTCCTTTTCCAGAAGTATATATATAATAATTTTTTTGTTATGCCTAAACAATTATATACTGTTACATTTAAGATTGAAACGCATTATTACCAACAAATGGGAAGTATTTAATTTAAATATAAGTTTCTTATTACTTTTTATAAAAATATATGTTATTTCATATTTACAGAGTGTAAGATTATTAAATTTAGGAATAACCAGAATAGATTATTAACAATTTTTGCGTTTCTTTAAAACAAAAATAGAAACAACGATTGAAATGGATTAAGATAAAAATTTAACCTATTTTTTCAATTGTTGAAGTTTAAATAGGTTATATAAATTTAAAAAAAAATAAACAATCCCTTTTAAAGAATTTTTTCAAATTAAACAAGACTTTGCAAATTTTTAATATTATCTTTTTAAAGAAAATATATAGTTATAGTTTCGAATATGTTTCCTTTTTTTTTCTTAAGAAAAAGAACGAAAATAATTGTAAGGAAAAATATTATATTTCAAAAAGCTCATCAATTTTATGACATTTAAACAGCTAGCCAAGCCGATGAACAGTATTTTCATGCATGAAACGTCACGCACGCTTGTATTCAATGAAAAATCTTTGAAATATTTCGGGCTGAATTAACTCAGCTACAATATATTTTTTACTATTCTGCAACTTTGGAAATTATTTTTCTTTGTAAACTATTTCAATGAAGCTTAACATTATTCGGGCTTTTCTGATTTTTGCAATGATATATTTATATCTATATCTCTATCGGGAATTCAGAGAGAAAGAAGTTATTATTCATTATTTCAGCGACTATTTTATTTGTGCGAGATAAAACTTTTCAAGAGGAAGTAACCGTAAAAATATAGTATACTATAAAAATAATATTGTGCAGATTATTTTTATTTCCTTTTCCAGAATTATATACTAGGGAATCCAATCCGGGCTGCCCGGTTTACAAAATATAAGTGAAAAACTTTTATTACTATTATTGTAATTGTTATTATTGAAAACTCTTATAGATATTTTACATTTAATATATATTTTTTTTAGATTGCCTACTAATAACACCAAAAATCATTTTTACATGAAAAATAGCCATTATGTATTCAAACAAAGTTTTGAAATTTGTTAAGAGCGAAACTTTTGTGTTATATAAGCCGGCAAAAAACTCTGAACAATTTATATTATTTTAAGTATAAACAGACTTATCTTTCGTAATTGTCTGCATGTGACAGAGAAAGATTTAAAAAAAAAATCATGCTTGAAAATTATTTTAAAAACCACAAAAATATGTATAAATTGCGATACAGTTTTCAAACAAATTCTGATACAGTTTTCGAACAAAATGCGTTTGAAAGTACTTTTTTTTCCTCTTCGACGGTGTAAAAATTAAAAATGTGCGATGTTTAGAAGTTCGCAAAATGACGTGCGCATTACGCATGAACAGGTTTGTACTTTATAATATAAATATATATTTTGTTATGCCTAAACAATTATGTACTGTTATATTTAAAATTGAAATGTGTTATTATCAACAGTTGGGAGTACTTAAATTTTGAAGTAAAATATTTCAAAATTAAATAGATCCCAGCTTTCCGTATTTTTAACCAATAGTGCTTACATCTGTGTAGATGTTAAACGTTTACATTAAAAAAATAAGGTTGAAATATTTTTATTTGACCAAAAATATCCGAACGTATGACAACGAACTTTTAAATTTTTAAAAATCAGAATGAATACTCTGTACCATAATTTATTTTAAAGGGAATATTAACTTTCTTCAATGTAATGATTTTATGTTACCATTCATAAAGTAAAATGTTTGGTCGAATTATGTTTATTTGGAAAAAAAAATAAGATTGGCAGCTATAGAATTTTATTTTAAATATAATGAAAAATATATCATGCAATAGCTGCCAACGGTCACGATGTTGGACCACCAGTATTTCTGAAAAGCTTCCTTCATCTTATTTAATCGCAGCTGCGATTAAATAAGTCAAAAGTTTAATTTCCTAAAGTACTAGTGATTAAAACACGTAGCTGATGGCAGATATGATAATAGAATATTTTAAAAGTGTACATAATTCGTGTTTTATGCTCTCTAATATTTTCTCATTAGCTTCAATTTTAGTTTTAAAATAAAGAGAAAATAAATAGAAATGAATGCAGTTACAGAAATGAAAATAGTCTTAATATGCAACATCAAGGAGACATGCACTGTTACATCAACTAGCGATCTATAGCCCAAGCTTTGTGAGGACATCTGTTCAAAATAGAAATATTCAGTATAGTTCCTTTTTATTAAAAATGTGAAATGTTAGTTGGCTGAATCTTACCTGCTGGTATTATTCTGAAAGTGCATGGATCTTTTTGGTTTCCAATAATATTTGAAGCCCAACACTTCAGAACTCCATAATCTTGTGGTACTCTCGGTGATACAGTAGCCACGCTTTTGGTACCGTTGCTGCTGTACTGTTCAAAAGAAAGAGGCGTGTCTTTTTCTGCGTTGCTTAGCACCCAGGAGAAATTAACGATTGGAGGGTGAGCATCAACAGCACAAGTTACACTGACAGATTCGGTTCTTCCTACACCATACACACTGCTTCGTACTGATTCACATACTGGAGCATCTAAGCAAAAAAATGTATTAATAATTACTTGTGGAAATATTTAAATGTATCTGGCTAAATAAATGAAGCTGCATTTTCACTTAATCCCTAGTCAAATACTCCATTCTATGAATACTAGTATTCTTTAAGAAACATTTCCATGGGAGCTTTCTAAAACATATCAATAAAAATAAAATCAAGCTATGTTTGTATAAAATTTGCAATAAAAATCTAAAAAGAAAAAAAAATTGTATGAAAAGAAAGCGATTCTAAAAAAAAAGACTATTTGGGAACCCTATAGTAGTGAAATAACAAGAACGAAAAATCATGCGTGAAGCATAGATTATGTAACACTTTCCAACGCTTCCAAAATAATTTTACAAATCATACCGTTTAATAAGCTAAAAGATAACATCTAAGAAATCCGAATACTTTTATTCAGCCCTGTATAGGATCTATAGATTTGTATATATACTACATAGGATGCTAAATTTTAGTTCAGTTAGGAAACGCGTAGCACAGTTTAAAATTTTCCGTCTGGAATTAAATAATACGGAAATGTGTTCGCGAACTTTTGTGCTTCCCTGTATAGGATCTACAAAATTTATACATACCATGTAATAGACAAAAAGCGAGTTAAAATTAAAATCGTGTTCATTAACTTAAAACGCACTTCCAGGAATTATTGTTAACATACAGTAGACAATTCTTTTGTGTGTCCCTGTAAATGAACGATGACTGCTATACACACAATATTCTGTAGTAAGCCTCTTGTAATGCACCTTATATAAATTTCAATGCGTTTAAAATAGGGAAACATTATTTAAATAAACCGCAGATGATTTTTCTCCATAGACGTAATGTAACGGAATTCTTTTGACTGTCCCTGTAAAGTAACTATAAGTGCTATGCACACCCTATTCCATATTAAGCTCCTTCTAATACACCTTAGTGATATATATAAATTTCAATGCGTTTAAAATAGTGAAACATTATTTAAATAAACCGCAAATGATTTTTCCCCATAGACCGCAATGTAATGGAATTCTTTTGAGTGTCCCTGTAAAAAACTATAAGTGCTACACACTTCCGTTGAAATAGGGAACATGCTATAGATAACGATTATAACATATAAAAATAGCAGAGCAATCCGAGCATATTTACGGGAGTTAGAGCACGGACAGACGACCAGACAAACCGAAGTCATAAACACTTTTCAACTAGGTTGGAAAGTGTTAATAAAAATGTAACAAAAGGTTTGCATAATTGACAATCGTTTGGTGTTATTAAATAAAATAAAACATACCTTAAACCAGAAAAAATATTTATTTAAATATTAAGTAAAATTTTTAGTTGGCTTTATTTGATATATGCTTAAAATCTACTTGATTTCATTCATTAAATAAAAATTACTTGTTCACATTTGTTACATTAAACGGGACTCTGTTGTCATAAGCGTGGGAATTGGCAAGTATCAGGTTTGCATAGGCGATATAGAGCCTATACTCCATATAAATATGGATATCGTAAAATATTATTGCAAATATTTCCAATCTAAAATCGATATTTGCACAACATGGTTTTTTTATTACGAATATGTCCAATGTAGAGCCAATATGTAACAAATGTTGATATTTCATTCGATTTTTTTTGGATAAATCAATGTTAATGCAATATTTGTGCCCAATATTACCAGCACTGCTTTGCTAGTAGAGATATGTTTAAAATATATTTTTAATTTCAAAGCTCTCTGAAAGATTATGGACGACATTGAAAAAAAAATCACATATTTCTAAATATAATGTTAATTGATTTTAAGGTATGTCTGTTTATATGCTATTACTCAATAAAATTACATGAGAACCATTTTGACTACAACATCCAATTAAACATTATCTTCACAAAATTAAAGCCTTAATAACTTTTGATAGCAGTCTAAAATGAAGTATTGATTTAATGTTACATTTAACATTTTATTGCAATAAAAGAATATTATTTATCGAAAAAATTAATTTTAATCATTCATGTTTAAAAATTTATATTTAATAAATAAATACTTGATGAACATTTTGAATCTAATAAGCATTTGAAAAATATGACTGATAAAAATTCTAAAAAAACTGAACAGGCAAAACTGTCGCATTAAATTTACGTTCAGTATGTCATTGTATTGAATAAAAACATGTAATTTATCGAAAGAAATACTTTATTTTTTATGTGTTTATTCAAAAATAAATACGTGGTCTATTATGACTTCAACAACCAATTGAAAATTATCGATAAACAATTTATTGATTTTTACTTAATGAATAAAATAAATTATTTAGCTTAACTAAAAGATTTCATTGATTTTGTATATTTAGAATGAAACGTTTTAGCTAATGTAAATCTGAACTTATTAAAATTAGATCAATACGCAAAAAATAAATATGCTCTGTAAAATTATCAGAATTTTCTTTTTCTATGGAGATCATATTCCCCCTTCAAATTTCTTCTTTTTTATTTTTTATTTCATATTCGTATATAACACAAATTTAAGCTATTAAATAAAAATATAAACAAATAATGAATACGAAATGAAAAAAAAAATACATATTGTTATTGGTTGCAATAGTAAAAAATTCGACCGAAAAAAATAACATAATCTGTCTAGAAGGATTTTATTTTTCATATCATACTCTTAATGTATAGTAAAACGCACCGCATATTTTAAAATATTTAAATTAAACTATTCAAATCTTCTAGAGCTCTAGATATTCTGATAATAGACACATGCATAAAAGAAGATCTTTAAAACATCAATTATTTATTAAAAAATTTTTCCTCTTTAAGAAATATTTGAGTATATTTTTAAATGGTATTTTATTTCTTTTAGTGAATGTATTTTTCTGTAGAACATATTGTGAAGTAAATTACGGAAATGTAAATTTAAAAGCTTTTATGGCTTTAATGTAAATGAGCATCAAATTTCGGAAAAGACTGGTGCAATTACAGGTGTTATGGGTATTCACTTTTAGAAATCGTTCGCCTCAAAACATGTATAAATATTATAACATAAGCAAGAACATTTTTATTATTTTATTTATTTATTTATTTATTTTTATTTTTATTATTTATTATTCTGTTTAATATTTGTTTTGTGTATGATTCAAAATTTACTACTGCCTTGATATTTCAAAGTGTTTTCTGCTGATTTGCGAATGATAACAAATGATTTCATTGATTAGCCTGAACTATTTATTGTTTCGATGTGTTTTTAAATGCTTCAAATGTCTTGTTCTATTGAAGTTAATTTATAAATTCACCACTTATACTCACTTTTTAAACAGTCGTCTCAAACGTTTAGGCACAATCTGGGAATGTCGCTTATTAAACAATAACACAAAATTAAACAAACATCTTATTTACACCTTCTATAAAATAATTCAAATAAATCCCATCAAAATTAATAAATGATTACATTATCCTAACGTTGATTATTATTTTTTTAAAGTATGTAATTATATTGTGTCTCAAATTGTAGGCACAATGGGGAAAAATTCATCATTTAATACTTTAACACGGTGCTGTTTGATGATAGTATTTTCCTGATTTTGAATAATTTAAAATAATCGTGTTTCCATTGAATCAATTAGTTTTGGAAATATTAATGGTGGCATAGTATACCATGCTTTTTCAAAGGACACTTTAATTATTTAGTAGAATCATATTGCATTCCCTTCTTGTATACTTAACTGGTTAGTATAATTTAACACGTTGACTGACAGTAGGAACAAGTGAAGTTCGAAAATCGACACTATATGTTTTTGTAATTTTTAGAATATTAGATGTATAGTTTTACTCTTTCTGCTTAAATAAACTTAATTTTGATTAATTCAGAACCTTTAATTAGGTTGCACTACTCCCTTCACAACCACGTTAGGGTGGCTAGTGGTCAGGGACAAAATACATTCAAAAATGTGATAAACACCAGTATATTATTATAGAAAAATTTATGTTGATTATTCGATCAAATAATCAATTTGAATTTTTCTAAAGGAATATACTGGTAATTATCATTTTTTTACTGTATTTTTCCCTGACCACTAGCCACCCTGCACGTGCACACTGAAGGTGCAACTCGTATAATAGGTGGAAAACGAACTGCAACCTAAAAAATTGTTTGCAAAACATGACACTGGGCTTGTACTTGTACGCCGGTAATTGCACATTTGTGCTGCTATAGCCGTAGTGTCTAAAAACGACCGTTTCGTTTTGGGCGGCTATAGCCGTCATGCCACATTGTGAACTTCGCTTTGGCGGCTATAACCGCAAGTGTCCGTCAACGTGTTAAATGGTTTCAATTAGGCTTAAACCTGGGCTTAAAGCTGGCTAATCTAAAACATTAACATTTAGCGCAGAAAGCCACTGTTTTGTATTATTTAGTTGTGGATTGAAGTATTGTCATGCAGAAGTCTTCTCTCAGGACCCCTTAAGAAGTAGAAGCTGCTCTAGAGTCTCTTGATACTTTGTTGAATTTTGTTTCCCAAGGAGGAATGCCTGGAATGTGTGGTCATTACAGCCAATCGTCTCTGAAACTATCATAGATTTACCGCCTGGTTGTCTACGGAAGAATGTGTGTGGCTGTTCCCCGAGCTCATGCCAGTAAGAACTCCAGGCATGAGGACCATCCAATTTCCACTTATTTTCGCGGAAGGCGCTGAGTTCAAACCCCTGTCGCGCTCGTCAACCTAACCACTGGGCATTTTCCATGGTATTTTTCGAACCTTGTCGTAAATACGGGTTAGGATACCTTAGAAATAACCCCACGGAGGGCACCCCACCTAGGGCCTATATCTCTCGAGTAGATAATCGGCTGTCATAAATCAACCACTTATTTTCGTCGCTGAATTACACGGTAGGCTACTTGTCTCAGTGTGGCATGTATACATTTTCTAACCCAATGCATTTCGATTCCGGCCTGTTTATGGCGTCGTTTTTAGCGCGGTTTACAATTTTTTTAAATGTTCCTGTAGTATGTGTCTAAATATCGTGTCCTTTGAGATATTGACGCCGCGATTATTTTTAATTTGTTTTATGAACATATTTTTTGCACTTTGCCAGTATAGAGGGCTTGGCGAAATCGGGAAAATGGTCTTGGCAGGAGAACGAATTTGTCAACATACTTTCTGACACTGTTTCACAAGCCAAATGTTTCAGCATTTATAGAATTTCTTCCATCTTAAAGAAGTCATTTATATATATTCATTTACAAGCAGAAGTAATTTGTATATAAACAATAATAAAATGTTTATATATATTTAAATACATGTATAAACAAGCGAAAAATTCATCAGGTTTTTTCATACCTTTTTATATTGTTTGGCAACAAATCTCACTTTCTGAATTCCGAATTGCGTGAAGCTTTTAAACAAAACGCCTAGGCCCCTATACTGGAAAAGTACCATATTTTGTTTTGATAAAAATTTTCTATGTTTTCAATAAGTCTGAAAACGCTTTACACGTATCCGCATGCATCTTGGTTTTCGGTCGAAATTGTTATATCCAGCAATTACTCGACATCTTCCTCGCTTTGAAATATTTAAAATTCAAGAAATTTTAATTACTACATGCCTATTTTTTATTTCAACTTATTTTTTTTCCTCTTTTGTAAATTCCCTAACTTTCGACAAATTAAATAATCATTTGAAATTAGATATTTGCTCTTATATTGCTCAGGGAAAAGGGTTGATTGGTTGGAATGGTTGACTGGTTAGAACCAATCGCACTTTTGATAAAATAAGCATAATATGCCTAAACATTTGAAACAGTCGTTTTTAAAAAAATGAAGAACACATATTTTTTCAAATAAATAGTGCTAATGTAACCATTCTGATATATCTCCTATATTTCATTACAATTGCTTTTTGAACATTTATTATGAATCTTTTTTCATGTTTTTCCTTTTAATTTTATTATCATATTTTAGTGACTCCTTAAATTTTTGAGACAGACTGTATCATGATTTCAATATTTTGAACATTTGGAACAATCAAAAAAATTTTCTTCGTCAAAGATTATGACATGTCACAGATTCGTAAAAAATAATATGTGTTTCTAACCAGTAAACCAAGCGAAATAATGTAAAAAAAATGTAAGTAAGGAGCAATCGAAAAAGCATAGTGAAATGTGTTTTTAACACATAAATTATTTACCCTCATTTCCTCGTTATCGAGATATAAATTTTAAAGTTTACTAATTTATTTGTTTAACACTAGAACGCCCGGAAATTTTACTCAAGTTTTATAAAAATATTTCACATCATAATTCTTATTTAAAGATATTTGGATTATTCATTTAACATATTTCTGTGAGTTATATATTTAACTTATTTTTAAAATAAATTTCTGGTTTGAATCGGAATATATTCATTTGGTAGCGGTCAAAATGACCGCTTATGGTCGTTCTAGTGTTAACTTAAGGAGAAAAGGCGTGGTTATAATTCAAAAATTTTAATAATCCGATTAATATAAAATGCAAA
Organism: Maratus michaelseni; assembly: GCA_963931845.1. Taxonomy (NCBI): domain Eukaryota; kingdom Metazoa; phylum Arthropoda; class Arachnida; order Araneae; family Salticidae; genus Maratus; species Maratus michaelseni. The sequence continues at coordinate 136,292,033 of OZ007595.1, forward strand.
ATATATTTGAATATTGTAATATAAAAAAGAAAGTAACCCGTAAAAAATGCTATTGACAAATATGGTACAGAAATAAAAATTATTGTAGCATAGAAAATACTGGCACTAAGACCATTTTATGAACTGAATTCAAGTGCAATGATTACAATAGTCCACTTCCTGTGAAAAACTAAATTTCAAGGGTGTTTCAAATGGAAGTGACCCAGTTTTCACTAACTCAGACTTGTACCAAGGATATCGGTTGATGTCGGAGGCGCACTAAACTGGAAATGGGCAAGTGTCTGGAGTTTGATGATGTTGTTACGTTGTAAACGTAATGACTCCTCCTTCCATCTTATGGATTCTCCTTCCATCCTACTAAATCAATAAATTAGCAAATTTTAAAATTATATAATAAAACATGAATTATTTAGATTATTACTAGATATAAATTATATCTTGATAACGGAAAGACGAGGGCAAATGATTTATGCGTCAAAAAATACATTTACTACGCTCTTCGATTGCTGCTTATTTAGATTTTTTTTTCGTTATTACACTAACGGTGTGGTTTCCTGGTAAGACTATTTCAGGGTTCGTACGGGTGCTTGTACTTTTACTTACTTTTTTCCTTCAATGTACCAGTATTTCTAAAAAGAAAATTTTGGTGCATGTTATCTGAGATTACATTAACCAAGGTAATGTTCTGTTACAGAAGTTGGTGCAATCATTAGTTTGAGGATGTTGCTAATTAACATTTTTACTCTGTTACTCAGGCGAAAACACACGCTTGCTAATGTTAATCCTATGAGGGAAATATTTTACGATATCTCATTCGCATTTCTACATTTTTAAATGATTTTTTTTTTTTTTTTTTTTTTTTTTTTTTTTTTTTTTTTTTTTTGCATTAGATAGCTGAGATCAATCTCTATGCACTATCCTTTGCAGTTTTTTTTCTTTTGAGGATACTTTCACTTTCGAAACCGATTTCGAAAGGGAAAGTATCTTAATCCACTAAAGACTGGCGTTGCGTTTTCACAACATTATGTTTCTTACATAAGGTTTTAAGATAACACCAGTTTGTTTTTAGGATAAATATACACTTTATTTGACGCAAGAAACACTATTATAAAGCCACTCTTCGGTTGTTATAATATAAAAGTGGTATGAATCACAATATCGGTATTTTATTGAGACAAATAATTCGGTCCTTAATGGGTTAATATAAATATCTTGTAATAATAATTTTAAAAAAGTGGAGGGGGGGGCGTGCATAGACATTGACATCAGCTATCTAATGCAAAAAAGAAAATTATTTAAAAATATTGAAATGCGAAAGAGATATCGTAAATTATTTCCACCATACGCTTAACATTAGCGAGCGGGTGTTTTCGCCTGAGTGAAGTAGCCTCTTAATGTATATATTTAAACTTAGCAATAATAATCCTTACGATTTATTGTTACTTGAACAGGATCACTAACAGCTCGTCCTTCACTGTTTGTTCCAGCACACTGATATGTTCCTTTATGTTGTGGTCCAACTGATGTTAAAATCAAAGTTCTGTTGGAGAAATTAGGACCTGTTGGTGGGCCTAAAGATCTTCCATCTTGTAACCATTCCAATTCTGTTATAGGAGGATGTGAATGAACTTCGCACGTCATACTTACGTCCGTTCCTTCATGAACAGGTACAGCACTGTTTAGCTTTAGAGAGAGTATAGGCAAATCTACAAATATGAAATAAAAATAAATTACAATGAAAGTTGTGCATGATATACAGTGACTTCTCAGTTATATGTGATGTTCAGTAATTACTTTTTCATACCACTATTTTAAAATAGTAAAATTCGATTTATAATTTCTGGAGATTTAATAAGGCGAAAATTATTTAAAAGAAAAAAAAAACTGGTTCTGAAAAATAATTTCCGTGTATCGTGGATAAGTGAGAGGCCACTGTAATACTTAATTTATGCTTTAGCCTATCAAAATCGAATGTGTAAACCATTGTAACTATTTTGTAGAAATTTGTTAAATGCACGAATAAATAATTCCATATTTCGAGCATTTAACCTTTTGATGTTTGGCCAGGAAGGGCGAACATTTTTATATTCAGACGCACCACAATTTACAATTTTTTTTATGCATATTTCTAGAAAATATCCTAATATAAGTATATGGCAATGACTATTTATCAAAAAGTGGTGCGAATAGAAAAACAAAATAGTCGCTTGGATATACGGTGTCCCAACCCCGTAATTTACAGATTATTAATACGTAAAGGAAGTTATTATGAAAATTGTGCATGATATAATACTTAATTTATGCTTTAGCATACGAAAATGGAATGTACAAACCATTGTAAATATTTTGTAGAAATCTGTTAAATGCACGAATAAATAATTCCATATTTCGAGCATTTATCCTTTTGATTTTGTGCCAGGAAGGACGAATATTTTTATATTCAAACGCACCACAATTTACGAAAAAAAGAAACTTTTTGATGCATATTTCTACAAAATATCCTAATATAAGTATATGACAAAGACTATTTATCAAAAATTGGTACAAATAGAATTTAAAAAATAGTCGCTGGGATATACGGTGTCCCAATCCCGTAATTGAAATAAATCAGGTCTCTCTAAAAACTGCATTTTCCCTTGTTTCTTTGGGGCCCCACCAGTGGCTGAGAGGTTCTGCTCTCGAAGCTGGTAGACGGGAGGTGCTGGGTTCGATCCCAATCGCGCCCGTCGCGTCGGCCTAATCGTTCGGAGTTTTCGTGGTTTTCTTCGAGCCGTGGATTTATCTATGCGTAAATACGGTTAGGTTCCCTTAGAAAGACCCCCACGAAGGGCACTCCCCCCGGGCCTATATCCCAAGTGTAGATAATTGGCCGTCAATAATCAACCCAACCCTTGTTTCTTTGAAAATTTTCCAAGTAATTTATAAAGCCATTTTAATGAAATATAGTTTTCAAAATTACTGGAAAACATTGGTCAGTTCAAGTAAAGTTGGGTAGCACCTATTTTAAGATGTTTAATAAATTATAAAATATTTCATAGAAAGTTTAGTTGCTATATATAAACACAATATTTCTTGACTTGACCAATGCTTTTTTTTCTTATTTTCCTGAAGTTTTGAAATTTTTATTTCAAGATTTTTTTATAGAAAGCTAAACACCTGGTTTTTCCAAATTAACTAGGAATTTGTATGATTTTGTATTTACAAAATCTCCCAACTCTAGGTTTCTTCGGATATATTTTCGTTTAAAAAAAGAATATCATAATAACTCGAAGGTAATGTGACCTGCAATAACAAATCCCTAACGTAGACAAATATCTGAATTCAAGACTGATTTTAGGTTTACTTTAGATAAGTATCCCGGGCCCTGGTAACGCCGGACACGTCAGCTAGTTATTAAATAAAGGTACAATCAGGACCTCGGGAGTAGCGTTTGGCCGTAATTCTCCTTAATTTTTTTTTTTATTATTTCTCCTGCGCGATACCATTTTTATGTTGTTTGAAAAACGGAAAATTATCTAGCGTTCTGCAGGGAGAAATGCTGAAATTCCGATTATGCGTGAAGAGTATCTTGTTTGTAGAGTCGCGGCCGAGTAATTAGCATTGAATGAGGATTTTGCATTTATATCTCAAATCAAAATTCTGAGTGGTAGGTGCATTCAAACCTACATTCGTCTCTCCTGAACATTTTTTTAGTCTACGTGTGACTGATTTCTCTAGAACTCGCCAAAAAATATACACAGACAAATATCTTTCTTTTATTAACATATCTTGTACCAGAAGTATTTGTCAAAAAATGGAAAAAGAATTTTGTCAAAAGAATTTATTGATCAAAGTTCTAAGTATTGTATTTTCTGACGATGTACGTTTATAAGTCAAACATCTTCATGCTCTGTATGTTATCATCTATGTTTGGTGTTAAAATCCACCTGCCGGTTTTCAGATTATTCTTATCTAAAGAACTAATGTTATTTTTGCTGATAATTTTATAAATAACATATATTTTTGTAGCTAGAAAATCTTTAAAATCTCCATTATTAAAATAAAAATATTTATAAATGCTTCATTAAGAGATGTGCGAGAATATATATTTTAGATGAATTATATCGAAAAAAAATTATAACTCACTACAATGTTTTACATAAAAATCGAGTCAATAGTATAAAATAATAAGACTACATAAAATAAAAGTTTAATTTAGTTGTGCTAATAATAGTTGTGGATTATCTCTTCTGCAAGATAAGTTCCGTATGTTGTCGCCTGTGTTTGAATTTATTATTAAAATTTTAATTATTTATAAATATCTCAATTAGAAGGAAATATAAATTTTAGATTTATGTAAAAATGTATGCCTTTTATGAGCAAAATTCAAATATTTATGTATCCAAAAATGTAAGTGAAATACATTTTCTAATATGTAAAATATAAAATCCGCATGTAATTTAAAATATTTCATTAAATGATTAAACTGTGTTAATAAATTTCATACTCTTTAAGTTATATAAAATCAGTGACAGCGAATACAGAAATATATTTCCAAAACAGAAAATAAATTCGGCTAATCTTACAATGCATGTCTACAAGCCACCTATCTTCAAAGACACTGTCTGTAAGTTGAGGATTATATCCTCTGCATAACAAGTTTCATATGTTGTCATCGACGCCGCATCTTATACTCAAGCTGTTGATTGTCAGATTATCTTCATCTTCAGTACTCTCTGTTATTTTTGTTGACAGTTTCTCTCAAGCACCGCACAGTTGAGTATTTGAGGCAAAATACTGGCCAAAATTAATTGTCATGTGTTTTAAAGTTTAAACCATTCCTGTTGACTTACTATTAGTAAGTACACTTAATTAATGTTATATATACATAGATGTATTCATTTATTTAAAGAATAAATAGATATTGCAAATTTTACTTAATTTTTTAGTCTCTATAAGAGGAAAGTAGTTATTGATTGGAGTGTTTTATTTACAAGTAATATTTAATTAAATGTGATTAATATTATTACACATACATATTTAATTTATCTATCTATATATATTTATCTATGTATATTACTTGCATTTAGTATTTAGCAAATTTGTGTCTCTATATAATAGAGTTGCTGGATTTTAAGTGTTTTTAATAGATTTGCAGTCCTCTCAAAAAACATTGATATCTAAAAATGGCAACAATATGCGAAAAAAATAAAAATATATATATATTGGCTTTAAAACTATAACCAATACGATTATAATTTAAAAATGGTCTGAAAAACTCGACACAGCTTTAAAAAGCTTTGAATATATTAGATAATGTATTCAATATATATGTTTCAACAAATTTAATCTAAAGATGCTTAAAAAACTCATTTTCTATTTAATTTTTTATTTATTATATGAAAAGTAAAATTATTTAAATGCACATGTAAAAGTATACATTTAAACACAACAACAAAGCTGAAACATAACAAAAAAGCACGTCTTCTCACAAAGAAACTATTAATTCAACTGAGGCTAGTAGCCGACGGATATGACTCATACTCCTCACATATAAATAGATTTACTTAAAGTTAGTTAACTATTAAAAAATAAGATTTTCACAATTGTTGAACAAATTTAATTTCTGTCTTTATAGCCAGTATTTTGTATCAAATACACCACTATGCACCGGCTATGACGCAAGCGATGTCTGTGTATTTGTCTAACGTTTATAATAAACTTGTAACACGGCTAATAAAATTTCATTTAATTGAAAAATGTATGAGTTTTATTTAAATAGCTTGAAAAGCGCTTGTCATAATATAAATAAATGTGTATATTAAATACATACATTTCTGTCGACTAAATTTACATTTAAAACGTCACTGAATGAGAAACAGCTGTGAATTAAAAATAATTAACGTATGTAACTCACTTAGACTCTTTCCAATGACCCTTCAGTATTCAGTCATATTTTAATGTTGAAATTCGCAATTTTTTCTGCTCTCTTTCATTATTACTTACCCATCATACGTAGTATAGTGTAAATCTTGTGATTGGTTTAAAAATCGAAAAATAAATTTGACTGATTTACACGTTTCAGACACTGGAGATTCAGAAAAACGTATGTTTAGAAAAAAAATTGCCATCCGTCTGTGTGTCTATAAACGATCTATCTTCTGAAAAAATTGAGATAAAGACTTGAAATTTCTAATGTACTTATAGTATGTAATAATGAAAAAAAGCCTATTGAATTTCATTATACTCGATTATCCAGAACTATTTTCATCGCACTCTCGAAATATTCGTTCTGATAAAAGGTATATAAACATTTTTGAAATTGTTTATTTTAAGGAGTGAATATGAAAGACAAGAAAAAAAATGAAGTTGATCGGGAAATGAGTTGCCAAGATATTTGTAATCCTATTTTCCACACTCTTCGATTTTTCATGATCCTGTATTTCATTCAAATTTCCATTCAAAGATACATTTTAATTGGAAACGAGACGCTTAATCGACGGAGTAAACTTTTAGTTAATATGATTATTATTTTTGGAGTTATAAGGATGTTTCTTTTACGCAATTCAGTAATAGATCATTTAATGTTTATGACGTCATGAAGGCAGGATTTTATTCGAATTGCAATGCATTTTATAAATAGTTTACACATGTTTTATTTTCATATTTTATATTATGCATATTCATGATGGATAAGTATTACGGTGTGCGCCAACGACTAGTGTTTATTGGTAACTTACGGTCGGCGTACGAAATACGACTACCGTGTATTCTTATTTATTCCATTTGCTTTTTTAATTAAATTATTTTTATACAAATTTGATATTTATTACTTTTATACTATTATTGGACATTGCATTAATATCATCCAAAGTTATACTTAGGCCTTAAAATGTTTTGCCGTATGGATTACGTACCACTTGTTTTTAGGTAACTACAAACTGGCCGTGTTATATTAATTCTAATGAAAATATTATTATTCTTTTTTTCTCAATTTGACGTGAATTATTTTTATACTACTGTTGGAGATTGTATTAACAAGGATATAATTAAAAGTTCTTGTTTAGGATTTAAAATTATTTGGTGACCACTTGAAACGTGATAACTTCAAACATTTACAAACGACAGAAATATGAATTCTAGATTTACATAAAAATGTGTATATTTTGTGGGATTCGTATACTCAAAAATTAAATATTTAGTTATGCAAACATTGCCTAAAGGAAATGTATGTATATTTTAATACATAAAATAGAAAAGTTGCAGTTTTTTTAAATTGTTTATCTTTATTAAATATTTTTTTAACTGCGACAATAAAAATATACATTGAAACAAAAATCCTGGAATTTTCCATTATATTAAATTACTAGCAAGCTACGCCCGCTGCGCTGGACGGTTTCTACAAATGAACCTTGAAACAGACGAAATATATCGTTTAATTTGACCTTGTATTTGAAAGCAATCTGTAAATTTACCTGGAATATCCTTCCACATTAATGAAAAATGACGCCATTGCGCTATTATATTTTCTAATGTGCAGTCAAAATTTTAGCTGTTAAGGACCAACACTTTTATTTGGTCATTTACAGTTAGGGTTTGGTAAAGGACGATAAAACTGTATGCAATATACTAAAACCACCATTACAAATTATCGAACTAACAATGCAAACAAATTAACTCACAAAATCCATCCAGTAGAAGTTTTTATAAAGTCTAATCTTTGATAATCGGGTTCATCTGATTATAGAACTTTTCCACGTAATTCTAAAACTAACACAGAACGATATGAAATATACTAAAACCATCCTTAAAATTTATCTACTTAACAATGCAAGTCGCAAAAAAATAGGTACAGTAAAAACTTTCAAAAAAGCTAATCTTTTGGAATCGGGTTCACCTGACTATATAACCTTCACAGATAACTGTTTGACTACACAACGTAGAAAAATATGTAGTACACTAAAACCATTCCTAAAATAGCATCTAACTAACAATACAATTTTCATGAAAATCCGTTCAGTAGAACTTTTCAAAAGGCTAATCTTTCATAATCAGATTTATCTAATAATAGAACTTCCCATAATAATTTTATAACTAAGCTGCGTAGAACGATATGTTATACAATAACATCTTCCCTGAAAAATTATATATCTTACAGTTTAAGTTCTATGAAAATCTAATCAGCAGAACTCGAGTTATAAGCAGCCGGCTCGAAATTTCATATATGAGGTAGAAGTAAATAGAAGTATATTGCTATTAATATTATTTACATTTGAATAAAAAAAGGTACTTTTCGGTTAACCAGGCGCCAGTGATATATGTACATATATAAGTATATATGTATATGCGTATATATATATATATATATATATATATATATATATATGATACATTCCTGTCGAAAATTGGCACATTATAGACGATCGCTATTGCTGTCGACTTGAACGTTCTTTCCACCAGACAATCGGAACATCTCAGTCCGAAACCACTAAAATTACCTGATAATCATATCGAGGTAGCCGCAGTCGAGATCGTTGAAATGTAGTAATGACACCCGGACAGGGCATCACTTCGAGTCGCTCACCATGAAGACAAATCTCGAAGTATATCACATCGGAAATCTTAGTGTATTTGCAGTCGTAAAAATTGAGCAGAGGCAGTGAAATCCAGAAGAAATTTCCCAAAAACATTAAAAAGAAGACTTAATAACTTAATAGATGAGCAGTGGTTTTATTGTGATCACAGAGATGAAAGCAACTCCACCAACTTTCGCTTCATTAAAACTGAACACATTTGAAGATATTGAAGAATTAGTAGAGCTTGAAGAACATACTACCGATGCATTAGTGTAGACTCCCCAGTGACGGCAATTAGATGACAACCACTAATTCGTGTAAAATCTGTCTCCGAAGCCAGTGTAACCGTATAAATACTTCAAAATTTGGCCCAAAGGTACAAAACGCGCGAACAAGCTGGTCCACTCGCATCCATGTTCGGAGGGCGCTAGGGGGATAAAGAAGGCGGAGCTTTCTCGCTAATGGATGAAAAAGTGAGGCCACGAAGACGTGTCTCTGACGTATGATTAAAACTCTTTAACAGAAGCGGCAAATTAAAAAGGTAAAAAGGCCTTTGGGCGCGAAAACCGCTTGGAATCATGGGATGCCGAATGAATTAAATAAAAATAAAAATGGTATTATAAAAGTTCCAAAGAATAAAAATTAAATGTCTCAAAAGAAGAAATTAGGCAGGTGCGTTTAGAGGCAGTGTTGCAATTTAAGAGAATAAGGTTTTAATAAATACGTGTAGCTTTTAACAGATTAAGATTTTTAGAATGATAAATAACAGAATATTTTGATTAAGTTATGGAATAAAATACAAAATAGATTTAAGAGATATTTTAAAAAGAGAGGGAAAAAAGAATTGAAGAATTTGGAATAATTTAACTAAAGAAATAGGGCGAAAATTTTTTATTATTACATATATATATATATATATATATATATATATATATATATATATATATATATTCATACATATAAGTGTATGTATGTATGTATGTGTATATGTGTAGGTATATGTGCATATATGTGTGTGTGTATATATATCACTGGCGCCTGGCTAACCGAAAAGTACCAAAAAAAATAATCTAAAAATGCTGTCATACACTTGAATAAACATCTTTTGGCTTAAAATCAAATTGTTTGAGGACAAAAGTAAAATCAAAATCGCCAAAAAATAAGATAAATCGGCGAATATTGTTTCAATAGCAATCATGCACATTGAATAAATTTTTAAGCATTACGAACTTTCTCAATCATGTTGAAATTAAATATTTTCGTTTTATAATAGTATCTCTCATCAAAACTGTTTTTCTTTTTTTTTTTCTTTTCTTTCTCTTTCTTTCTTTCTTTTTAAATAAAATTAGTAGCAGTTTTATCTTTTATTTTTCGAGATGTATAGCCATTTCAATTCTTTTTGCAAAAGAAAAAAAAAACATCTTTTGGCTTAAAATCAAATTGTTTGGGGTAAAAAATAAAATAAAAATCGCCAAAAACAAAAGATACATCGCCAAATATTGTTTCAATATAGAAATCTTGCCCCTTGAATAATTTTTTAAGCATTACCAACATTCCCAATCATGGTTAAATTAAATATTTTCGTTTTATAATATTCTTTCATCAAAACTCTTTTTTTTTTTTACTTTTTCCTTTTCTTTTTTCCTTTTTTTTAAATAAAATTATTAGCAGTTTTTCTTTTATTTTTCGACATGTATAGCCTTTTCATTTCTTACTGCAACAGTAATGATCACCAAAAAATTAGCAATGGTAACCTTTTCGACCAAAATAACAGAACTTTCTATCATAATTCTATAACTGATCTACGTAGAACGTTGTGTTATATACTAAAACCTTCCCTGTAAAATTATCTATCGAACAGCGCAAGTTCCATCGAAATCCATTCAGCGAATAGTATCGAGTTATAACGGAACGGAACAAAATTTCCGTTTGCGTTTTATATATATAGTAGATATACAATTATAGATAACAAAAAGAAAATATATCCAAAAAGAATATATATATATATATATAATATTGGATATTCGTACAATATACGTTTATAAGCTAAGTATTTTCAAGAACACTTTTATAACATAAAATAGAAAAGTTGCAGTTTTTTTTCATTGTTTATCTTTATTAAATCTTTTTTAAACTGCGACAATAAAGATAAACAATAACACAAAAATCTGCAGCTTTTCTATTGTAATTCATTATATACAATTATAGATAACAAAAAGAAAAATCTATCCAAAAAGAATATATATATATATGTATATATATATAATATTGGATATTCTTACAATGTACGTTTATAAGCCAAGTATCTTCAAGAACACTGTCTGTCAGTTGAGGATTATCTCCTCTGCATGACAAGTTTCGTAAGTTGTCATCTATGTTGGGTCTTATGCTCAGACTGCTGATTGTCAGATTATCTTCATCTGCAGTGCTCTCCGTTATTTTTGTTGTCAGTTTCTCTCCGTCAAGCCACCACGATATTTGCGCAGGAGGCCTAGCGCCTCTTGCGACGCAAACAATGTCTGTGTCTTTTCCTGCTGATAAAGGCGTGTATGGACTGGTGATGCGAACATCGGTTGGTCTAACTAAAAAGAGAGGAAGGGTTTTACATTTTCTGTTGTTTTAAAATTAATCTTTGTCCTATGTAGCAATTTAGTAATTAACAGTTACAGAGTTAACAACCTTTATGAGTCCTAATATCTATTCCAAGTTCAGGAAATGTATAATTGTAAGGTGTAGTCATTATGATTATGAATATATTCAAAATAAAATAAAATAAAAATATGATAATTATAAAATGATATGATATATGATATATGATAATATTAAAATTAAACTTTTTTTTAAAAGAACATTAAAATATCAAAAATGTAAATATCACACAACACATACAAAATTTCACTATTAAAAATGTAAAACACTTATACAAATATGCAAAGCTTCATTATTTTTTTCCATCAAATTTCAAATTATCTTATAGGTTTAATAGAATGCATTTTTAATCAAAATAGGCTACATCAAAAGGTTTCGACCAAAATAGCAATTGATTTTTAAAAAAATATTTCATGCAGTACACATAGCTCTGCACTATGCACATTTTAAACCATAATAAAATTAGAAATAGGATATATATAAATGCTTAAGAAGGAAAAAGAAACCAAGTACCCGACAAGATAAAAATATCTCTTGTTAAAAAAACATTTTGACAAAAAACGTAGTTTCTAGTAAACAACGTGTAGTTTACAGTAGGAGCAGACAAATGTTTAGTTTCCACACTTAATGTGTAGTAGTTGGATGCCTTGCAGTTACATATGTGTAGAGAACGAAATGTAGGAACGTAAGAAATACCATGCAAAACTTAAAATCACACGAAATAAAAAATTATATTGTGATGGCTTAGTGACCATCAACTTGATTATTTCTGATGGGATTAAAATAATTCCAGAATAATGCGAATAGTTCTTGATTGACACTTATTAAAAGAGGATTATACTGGAGAAAGGAAATTCTTAGTTCATTTCAGGTAAAAATGAAAAGCTTTCATGCCTTGAATATCCTTGCTAAATGCGTGTGAACTTTATCTATAACAAGATTATCTGAAGGAGTTTAAAATGTGTCAGAAATGTATTTGTATGAGTAGCAAGATCAAATAAATGAATTTCGATCTACTCTGAAAGTAGAATTGCATTGTGAGGAGAAAGAAGGGTGCGTCAATCAAAGAAGACCAAGATACTATGCAGTGAGGAGGAGGAGGAGTGTTTTTGCCAGTGTGGGCAGTCTTGTTTTTGAGTTCTAGAGAGAGTGACCTGGTCTTATGGGGTTCCTGAGATTGTACAAAACTGTCTTGTAAATATCATCTAAATTTTCACCATCATGTCATCTTTACAATTGCTGTTTTGAAATAAAACTTTTTCGTTTAATACGATATGATACGTTTAATTATGTGTATGGGACCACGATACCACAATATATACGAAATAGAACAATACACAAAATAGAAAATTATGCAAAATATAACATTACATGAATGCATTCGGCTTTTGCTATAATTTATTTTAGTTGTTTTTAAAATTTTTAGGCGTACTTTTTTTTGTGGCATTAGGTGCCACATGATTTTTTTTTGGAGGGGGGGGGGTGAGATAATAATAATTTTTTTATTTTATTTTATTTATAAATTCATGTATATATAACTTTTACCACAGTATCACCTTATTTTGAATTAGTAGACGGCGTTTTATTTGTCGTTACGTTATTTAAAAATACGCTTTTAATCCTGATTGAATAGAACGTAAAAATTTATTCAAATTGCGTTTGCTTTTTATACCTTTTGAAGATACTAAACAATGTAAATTGTAAAAATGTTCAAAAAAGATAATCATTATTGTTATTGAATAATAAACAAGTGAATTTACACATTGCTCACTAAGCTTAAAATCCGACAGATTGCAAAATGTCTAAGGCGGGAATCGAACCCGGAATAACGCTCCAATGATCTACCATTGAACTAGGAGAACTATACCCATCTTGGCATATCTGACTCACATTCGTCGCTACCATGTCAAACTATCGATGCATTTTTCATTGCATGCATTCATTGCATTCAAAATGCATTTTTCATTACTTTTGAAAATGGGCCCCTTGTCACCATTAAATTTTATTAGAATTTTACGTAATAATCCTGATAAAATTTCTTTGAAGAACAGGGTTGCCAGTTTTACCTTCTTTTTTATTTAGGGATGCCGACTTCATATAGGAAATTTTGAGAGAAAAAAAATTTCTTCATGTAATCACGAAATGTCTGTCATTAAATAAAGCAAAATTTTCTATTTGAAATTTCTGGTACGGATTCGAAATTTCTGAATGAAAAAGGAAGCCAAATTGGCAAACCTGATGAAGAATACTAGTAAATTTTAGTGGTGACAATCGGTCCCTTTTAAAAAGTACTTAACAGCGTACAACCAACTTGAGTGAAAAATGCTGGTAATTTATTCGTCGCACATACGTTACTGATAGTGTGCTCATATATGACATTCCATCTTGCGCTGCGCAGTTGCAGCCTTGCCAACGTATAATAATGAAAGAGGTGCCATACTGGATATCGTGCGGAGGACTTAATTGGTAAAGCACTTGACGCGCTATGCCAAAATATATGTGTTCGATCCCCGGTCTGGAAAAATTTTCCACTCAAGTTGGTTGTACGCTGTTAAGCAAAGTGATAAGAAAATTCACATGCTTTGTAGTCCTATTTCAATATTGAATGTTTTCTGGATGTTTTGATATAGTAAAATTAGTACTTCTTTTTACACATTTATGACTCATTTCAATTGTTTAAGCATATTTTAGTTCTGCGAAGCAGACAGAATTTAAGATTTGTAAATATTACAAGAAAATATATTATATGAGATTTAATTAGTCACTAAGAAATAAAATTTTATTTTTAAATTGCAATTTTTCATCAATTAAGATTGCGTAAATTATGGAGATAGATTTTAACTATTTTAATTGTAATTTTAGTGTCTGTAATTAAGTACTGTTGAAATATTTGTATAACGAAGTAACATTTTCTTGAATATAGTAATAAATAGCGATAGTTTTTATGCATTCTTTACAGTTTAGTATTGAAATTTCTAAAAAAAATGGTTAGAGTTCATCTTTTATCTTTTAAAACTTTTTCAGATATATTCCACTGAGTCCCAATACATTAATTTGTTAAAATTTAGCAATTTGTAAAAAAACTGCATTCGAAGACATTAATAAATTAATAGAAAGGGAAAGAGTAATGGTCGCCAACGCATATTTTAAAAGTTACAACTTATAATAAAATATTTAAGGAATGTATTATTTTATGCTTAATAAGCTTTCAAAAAGCTTCTCTTCCATTACTTTATAAACCGAAAATTTTCTGTTTTTGCCCCATAAGATTATCTTAATTATTGAAATTGAAAAGAACACTAGAAAGAAACCTAATCTGACAATTAATTAAATGCTGACAAAAATTAAAAAATGATATGAATTTCAGAATTTCGTAATATTTTCATTTCTTGAAATATTTTACAATAGTTAAGCTGAAAATAATATTTGATTTTTTATCTAAGTTCTGTGTAACACTATCCATGTAAGTACTACTAGATGTAACCCGTCAAAACCTGACGGCAAAAAACTTGAAACTACCACAAAAATAAAATTCATAGCTGTTTCAATAAGTTTGAAATTGTTGAAGAAAAATTCAAATAAAATAATAAAAATCATTCTGTCCATAGCAGGGATCGAACCCATACGATAATCGGAACAGAGAAGAAATGCGCTTTATACCACTCGGGCACCGTTTTCGCATTTGAGTGTTCTCTAAAACTGGTTAGGCTCTAGATTTAAGTTTACGCATGCGTAAATGGGGCAAATTCGTGTTAAAAATTAATTTGACGGAAATCCCTTTTCGTTTTATTATATAAGGTAATTTGTTTGACGTCATCGGGAAATCTATATAAAAAATGTATGTAAACTTTCAATTTTCCACTGTAGCTTTCCCTTTTATAATTTAAACGCATTTCTATATCTAAGAACTCTTAACATTTTATTTATTCAGTACATTAAATTTATCATATTATGATGATATATATCTTGGAAATATTCCAAATCCATCTTTAATAATTCTACGTATTATTTTTTTCTACCGCAGAATAAGTTTGCAACATGCTACTTTCCCATTTCTTTATACAATATAGAAAATTATGTGTTTCTTTTTTTTTCATGAGATACGGTAAATCATTGGTAATGTTAGTTTGAACGGGTCTTATATCTGTATAGAAACCGAATCTAATAAAAAGCTTAATGATAAGTTAAAATTAGGTAATATTTTTTATATGATGTGGGGTTATTAGGTAACTACAATAACTCGATCATAACAAATGTTTAAAGATACATAAAGTATATGAACAAGATTGTTAGATAGTAGGGGAAGATGGCCTAAAATGATCCTACACTGTAAAAAACGACCAATGTTTCTTATTTTATGAAAATTTACTGTAACCACGAACTAAAATATAATATAATCTTCTGAGTTATCCGAAATTCCAAATAGCGTGTTCCATTGTCTTTTGAATCGACTAAAAACAATACATTTCCAAAATTTAAAGAATTATTTATATAAAAAAAGTATTTTTCGCTGCCCGTATTTTTCAGAAACGTTTCCGAAGAGTTTTTATAGTGCATTAATTAGTGTCCTCAGCCTGGAAAACCTGTTTTTCGAATGTCATCCATTCTCAAGTAAATGTTTTCAGCCGCATAAGTAAATTTATACATGAAAGAGTAAAGAAATAATTTTAATGTTATTGTTAACGCTGTTATTTTTGCATGTTTGTCTGTTAAACATATATTTTGAGCATGAAAATGTTTACTTGAGAATTGATAGCACTCGAAAAACAGGTATTCCAGGCTGAGGACACAAATTAATACCTATAAAAACCTTTCGGAAAGGTTTCTGAAGCATACGGGCAGCCAATAATTACTTTGTTTTTGTAAATAATTCTTTAAAGTTTGGAAATGTATTGGTTTCTGGGGATTCAAAAGACAATGGAACACGCTATTCAGAATTTCGGATAACTCGGAAGATTATATTATATTTTCGTTCGTGTTTATAGTATGTTTTCGTAAAATAAGAAACATTGGTCATTTTTTAGAGTGTAACGGGCAAAACGATCCACATATGTTTTCTTCCAGCCAGGTCGCGCTATCTACAGGGTAACACATAAACTAGTTGTGATAAGTGAAGAAGAAGCAATCGCGGTATTCAAGCGATCGCAGTATTGCGCGTCTAAATAGAACTCTTTGAAAAAATTAGTTTATAACATTTTTTATAAGGTAAGAACTAATTTTCATATTTATTTAGATATACAGTCTTTCATGTACATAAATATGACTTGGTTTGCTTAATGGAGTATGTTTCTAGCTGTGTATTACACTTATGTATTGTCATAATTACTTTTATATCGTTTATTTTGCCGATAAAAAACAATTTACAAATAATTTTAAATGAAGGATCATTTTGCCATATGGTGAGGGTAAAATGATCCTTTGGACACTTTTTAAAATTTTTACTAAAAGTTTTGGACACTTTTTTTAAAATTTTATTTATTACTCAATTTGGGTTTAAGATATTTTTAAAATATGTTTATAATGCAAAATATAGTGTAAAACATACTAGCAAAGGACCAAAGTTCTATTGAAACAGTTATGTTATTTTACACAAGTTTTTCCCTTAACGGACTCATTTTAGGTGACCTTCCCATAGATTGTCAGACAATAAGCTAAATAGCTCAAAATGGCCGTTTTCCAACTTTACAATAATAAAATATCACAGACGTACTTAAACATTCTCCTTTGAAGCATAAGCAAGCAATTTATGCTAATCCTTTCACTAAAAGAATACTGTTGCAATTAAGATTTCATTCAATTATGCAAAATCAACAAATTTTAAGAATAAGAAAAAATAATCCTTTCAAACACTTTAACTATTATCTGCAAAACTATCATAATAGTTATGCAGAATTTCAGTTACCACTTCAGACTTATACCTAAGTTCGTTAGGAATCATTAGCAGTACAATTATTAATATTTGTCTCACGTCATCGAAAACACAAGATAAACAGCTGAATTAAACATTCAAATATCAGCTGAAGTTTTTCCAAATTTCTATATATTTAAAATGCTTAGTGATTGATTTTTTCAACAGAGCAAATTTCTCTTATTATGAATATACAGATCAACTATAGATCAAGATATGAATATACGTCAACGAAAACGCTAGATAAACAGCTTATTTAAATCTTCAATCTCTAGTTTTTCTGTATTTCTATATTTTAAAATGGTTAGTAATCTTTATATGAAATACAGCAAATTTTTTATATTATGAATATAAATGTGCCCAAAAATTATTGTCGTGATTTCCTTACCTCATATATATATTTTTTAATTTAAGAACATAACGAACTGCATTATTAAATATTCGTAAAGTATAACTGAAAAAGGATTTTAATAGCATAAACAAAATCCCATATGTGTTACGTTGCAGCTTAAAAATTATTTTAATAACACAAACAAAGTTATATATGCGTAAAATTGCAACTCAAAACGCTATTAATGAAATAACGATTATAATCAAATAATAATTTATATTGAATTTTATCAAAATTATCAATAAGTTATTAATGAATTATGTAATAGTTATCTACCGAACTTTATGCTCATAATTCAATAATAACTGTTTGATAAATTAGAAAAAAATTTAATATTAGTTATTATTTGATTATAAATGTTATTTCATTATTTTCGTCTTGAGTTGAAAATCTATTCATATGTGCTATTCATATGTACTATTCATATGCACTTTGTTTATATTATTATAAAGGCTTTCTGACTTGTGCTTTGCTAATAAGTAATAATATATTTCGTGATGTTCTTAAATCAAAAGTTACGAATAAGGAAAGCCCGACAACAATTTATGGACACCCTTCTCAGAAATATTCCAGTTACGCCAATAGTCATTCCCCTTACGGTTCCTCTTTAGAGTTACGGCAATTACGACTGGTGCTCTCAGTTTAAAATTTGAAAACTTCCCGAACGCATGTTATGGGCAAATGGGGAGTTGTATTTTGGTAAATGAATACCATTTCTAGCAAATCCTTGAGGTGAATGTAATAAGCATCATCTGAAATTTCTGTCCCTATTGTCCTAACCTACCTTTTCTTATTGCTTTATATAAGAACTAACTTTATGCTTCTTTTTACATTTTGCATCAGATTGTGCCAATCATTAACAATCCCAAATTGAAGGAAGTACACTGATGTAACTATATTTAATCTAATCGAAAACGTTTAAATAAATATTATGAAATAATTGTTGTACAAGTTCCACAAATGCTTTATAATATTTTAAGATATTCGAGGTAAGATCAAATGGGGAGTTTTTTGTTAAATGAATACCATTTCTAGCAAATCCTTGAGGTATAATGTAATAGGCATCATCTAAAATTTTTGTCCCTATTGTCCTAATCTACCTTTTCTTATTGCTTTATATAAGAACTAACTTTATGCTTCTTTTTACCTTTTGCATGAGATACTGTCAATCATTAACAATTCCAAATTGAAGGAAGTATACTGATGCAACGGTATTTAATCTAACCGAAAACGTTTAAATAAATATTACGAAATAATTTTTGGTTTAAGTTTCACAAATGCTTTATCATATTTTAAGATTTTCGAAAGTTATGCGTATAATGGTAATACAAAAATTTCAATTTTAAATCTTATCAACCATTTAATATTTTAGTCTCATGGCCAAGACTGGAGATTTTTTTTTTAATATTCAATCGTACCACGATTAAAAAAAAATCTTTCAGGTAGATTTCTCTTGAAAACAGTCTATTATAAGTGTATGAGATAGATTATTTTTCCAAAAGTGGTGCGCATAAAATAAAAAATGACTCAAGCCGTAATCAAAGAGTTAATGTGCAATATCATATCCATATATGTATTATAACTTATTTCTCGTCATCAAGAACTTTGTACAAACTATTTACTTAAATTTCAATTTCCAACTGTAGTTTCCCTCTTATAAACGAAAAGCACTTCTATATCAACGAGCGCCTAACATTTTATTTATTCAGTACATTAAGTTTATCATATTATGAAGATATATATCTTGGAAATATTCCAGTTCCAACATTAATAATTCTACTTACGATTCATGTCTAGACTTACGGCACTTGTGACTGGCGCTGTCAGGTTAGAATTTGAAACTTCGCAAGTAAAAGTTGTGAGCAAATCTGTACGAAGAAGTTTTGGTAAATGGATTTCATTTCTAGCAAATCCTTGAGGCGTAACGTAATAGGTATCATCTAAAAGTTCTGTTCCTTTGAACCATCGGACGGAAGGTGTTGGATCGCCTGAAATATAATTTTATTCAATATTAGCATAATTTAATGTACTTTAAGAACATTTATTATTTGAATTTTTAAGAATTTAGAAAATTAAGAGCAGAGATAAATTGAAAGTGTGATTCGATTTAATATGGTGTTTCCAATATAATAAATTATAACACCTTGTAATAATATATTTCTTTTAAATGCTAAAAGAAGTGTCTGTATAGAAATTGACTGTTCTTTGCTTTATTATATATTTGTAAATTTCCTGTCCTTGAAACGTGATTTACAATATAAGCTTTCATCTGTGGTTATAGTCTTGTTTTTTCATTTAAATTTTGCATATTTCATTTCATAGAATTACAAAATTTAATTTTTAATTTGACTCTGCTATTTAATATAGTGATTTCATAATATTTGGTCAATATCTTATGTTTCAATGGTTTAATTGTACAGAAAGTATATATATATATATATATATATATATATATATATATATATATATATATTGTCTTTCAAATCATTTCTCTCAACTCGACTAAATCAACATGTATGATGCGTGCCATGTGGACATGGATATTATGCAGAAGTTATGATATTTTAAGGATTATGGATAATTATTGTGAGTTAGGTATTTTATCTACACTTTACGTGTTCTTATTTCCAATTTTATTATTTCAAAACTGTTATCTGGTGGTAATTTCGTGAAGTGATATATAAAGTTTTTAGGATAATCGATGTGAGTAAAATATTTTATATATTCTTAATGGTTTTTTATTTCCAATTTAAATATTTTACTGTTTATTACTGTTAATTTTACGGTATAATACCGGCAGCTGGGAAGCCAATATTATACTGTAAAAGCAACAATTTTTTATTGCAGTTCACACACACACATAAATACAAATCATGATTGCAATACTTTTCTTACACTATGCGTTCGAAAAGTAAAAATCTATAAATTGTGCAAGGTTTTTAAAAATGAAATTCACATAAAAAATAAGTGTGTGTTGGATCACAAAACATCGAGAAATGACCTGCAGATTTCGTAATTAAGTAATGTTCGCAGATTAAGTAATGTTTATTGGGGAAATATATTTAATATATCTATGTTTATATGCTACTAACGTAATAAATAAATGCTTGAGAATTATTTTGATTTCAATAACCAATTAAACATTATCTTAAAATATTTAAAGCCTTAATAACTTTTGACTGCTGTCTAAAGTGAAATATCGATTTAATGTTTAATTTAGTATTTTATTGAAAAAACAGTATTTATTGGAAAAATTAATTTTAATAATTCATATTTAAGAAGTTTATGTTTAATAAATAAATACTTGATAATCATTATGAATCTAATAAGCATTTGAAAAATATGTCTTAAAACATTCTAAAGATATTTAACAGGAGGAACTGTCGCATTAAAGTAAAGTGTACTTTGTCATTGTCTTTAATAAAAATATGTTATTTATCGGAAGAATTACTTTATTTTTAATGTCTTTTATTCAATATATAAATACATGGTCCATTACGACTGAAAATTATTGATAAACAATCTATTGATTTTTCTTTAGTGTATACAATGAAACATCTTATTACGATTAACTAACAGATTTTATTTATTTTGTATGTTTAGAATTAAGCATTTTAAGTAATGCAAATATGAATTTATTTAAATTATATCAATGCAGAAAAAAAAAATGTTGTATAAAATTATCATACGTTAATTATGAAGATCCTATTCATAATTAAAATTTCCTCTTCTTATAAATGTTTTCAGTATTTCTACATAACACAAATCTAATCTATTAAATAAAACTATAAACAAATAACGAACACGCACTCTAAAAACGACATTTTCAAAACTGCGCAAAGAATACTCAAATCTGAGTATGCCGCATAGTCAAAATTTCTTCGAATTAAAATTACTCAAGTTTGAAACATGTATATACTCATTTATGAAAACATGCACACACTCAGTAATAAAACATAGTGTGCTAATATTTGAGTATGTTCATGTTTCAAAATTGAGTTATGAACTGACTTCTATGTTCTCATTTTTTGAATATGTCCATATTTCAAAGATGAGTATGAACTGATCTTTATGTGCTCAGTTTTGAATAGTACATGTTTCGAATATTCTGAACATTTTAGATATTTCAGAATTGAAAGCATTGAGTTGTCATATTTGAAACAAAAAGTTTCATATCAAAAGGAAAACATCTATTTACTCAGATTTGAAAGTGTCATTTTGCTCAGTACGAAATAAGAAATATTTTATTGGTGTCAATAGAAAAAAAATATTGTACCAAAAATATCAAAATCATCTATTTAATAGAATGCAGTTTAAAATGAATTAAATAGCTAATCCATTGTTAGATTTTTACGAAAATGTATACAGTTCTTGCGATACTGGTTTATAACATATACGCTAAATGGAAACTCAATCGTATTCACTCACAAAAGTGCACACACAAATCAGAATTACAACACTTTCCTTACACTATGCGTTTGAAAAGGAAATATTCTAAATTTTGCCAGGTTTCTTTAAAAATGAAATTCTCGCAAAAAATAAATTTCTACTGGATCATAAAACATTAAGAAATGGTTTCATCATTGTGAATTTTAAAGCAATAATTTCATAAATAAGACAAAACCATAAAAATATGAATAATTTACCTCCTTCTCCCTCACAAATTAATGATACTGGTTGTCCCTCATTATAAGGCCCAATGATGCCATGTAAATGCTGTCCAAACTCATCCATGATAATGGCTTCTGTAGGAGGAACTAAAGTAAAAAAAAAAAAGGAATGTTAGCTTTTCATTTAAGTAAATTCTTATAATGCTACTGCATAAAATCCGTATAATAAAAGTCAGATTAAAAATAAGTTTATATAAAATTAAGAATGCACAATCATGCGTCCTGCATAAAATATCAGGAAATGGTTTCAAACACTATTAGAATATTATTAAGAAATTTCATTTGTCATGCAATGAAATGAGATATTTAAATAAGCAAAAAGGATTTTCCTCAGAGATCATAATGTAGCGGAATTCTTTTGTGGGTCTAGGAACAAGCTAGGAATGCTACACACTTTATTTTCAATAGGTGAACATTCTACATAAAACCTCATTAACATATAAAAATTACATGTCAATCCGTGTATATTTATGTGGTTTAGCACTAGAACAGCCGACAATTCCGACATCTTAAAACAGCCGCCGATGTTATTTCGATACAACTAATTTAATTATGCAAAATGGACACTATAATTTCTAGTTTAACACTATATTGTACTTTAATTAAGCTTATATTGTGACATTTTCACCAAAGAACGATGATTTATTTAACAGAAAAATACATGAAATCAAATTAAATTTCACATTTAAAGAAAAGGAAATAAAGAAAGGGAAGGAAAAAAAGATGGGGAGAAAAAAAATGTGTTAATTTTATTCACATTATAATATTTAAGCTTTCTCTCAAATGTATAGGATAAGTCGAAGAAAAAATCGTTCATTGTATCCATAGATTTGTTATAACATTTGGTTCACTATAAGTACCGTAAAGAAAAAAATCGTTGATTGCCAGTACGATTTCCGTATTTTTACGGGATTTCTTTTTTTTTTCAATAAAATGATTTCGTTATTGTGTCAGAAATTAGCGAATATGGATTTAACATTATCCTCGACAGATAAAAGCGCTAAAAGTCTACATTCTTTGTCGTTTTCGCTAAGGCATTAAGATTTATTTATTTTTTAATTTTTTATTTTTTTTTTTTTTTTTACACCTTAAAAATAATTTCAGTATTTTACCTGTACAATTTCTGTATTTTTATGGACTTTTTTCTTTTAGAGTGCAATAATAATAATAATAAAATCCCACAGCTTTAGACATAATGACAATTTATCAGCATTATCTGTCGGATGAGCAGATTTTTTTCTGCTTGGTGTCGAAATAACGCCAATGGACGATCTAGGTGAATTTGGCTGTAATTAAGTAAAAACGAACCACATAATAAAAATTTCGACAGTGTGCTTAGTACGTAAAATGATTAAAAGTAATAAAATTTGAAGAATATACGTGAAAAAATGCGATAGAGAGATAAGCCTAAATTAGGTTTTGTGTCGAAACGACACCAACGGACGTTCTAGTGTTAGAGCAGGAGCAGACGAAAAGGCTATCAAACCGAATTTATAAAGACTTTTCAAGAAAGTGTTAACCACTGTGTTTGAAAGTGTTAAAAACAGATATTTTCATATTACTTTGTGCTTGAATTATCCACTTGTTATATATTTAATCCGCCTTTGGTTGCACTATGAGTATTTCTCTTATCCTAGGTTTAAAAATCATGTGTTTTATTTAGAAATGACTTTGGAGTCAACTCGGTTTCCTTTATCTTGTTTATTATTATTATTATTATTATTATATATTAAATTATATTGTTAAATATTAGTTATATTGTATTTCAACTAAAGAATGTTTTTAAATCTATTTTCATTATGTGCGCTGGTAACAAAATGCGACAGATTAGTCTGAGAGAACACACGGCCAATGACGAATTATGCAAACTGAATTAATATTTCATATAGAAAAAGAATACCTGACCTCAGAAATCCGGTGTGTCTATCTGCCTGTCTTCTAAATCACATAAATATACTTGTACTACAATATGCTTCGTAAATGTTATTGAGGTTTACCTATTATATTCCTCATTGAAAATGGAATGTCTAGAATATATAGTTAGTTTACAAAGACACATAAAACAATCGCATTACACAATTATTTTTAGTTAAATTGCGTTTGCAGAGTATTTTAATACAATATTTCATTTACATTGCAAACAGGATGAAATTCATATGCATTACGGGTATTAAAAACAGGATTTTTCTATAGAATATGCAATGCATAAGATTTATTATTCATTTACAGAGACACACAAAAGGAAACTGTTACATTATTTCCTATGGGGGAAAATGCGTGAGTGTATTTTAAAACACGTATACTATTTCAAAAACAATGCACTTGATGTGCACTGCTGCATTTCACTACAAGATGCTTTTTGTATATTATAGAGAGTACGGCATTTATTTCTTAATTTACAGGAATACAAACAAATATTCGATTGCAGTGAAGTCTAAGAGTGATAATCACTGGAAGTGTATTAGATGCGATAAGTGTTTTTAACTAAACCAAATTTTAGTATATGATACATATGTACCATACATCAAACTTATTTTTTACTATTTAAAATGATAATGCACATAAAAATATTTTATTTGTTTAATTATTTGTATGGTAAGTAAAAAAAATAATTTTCTTTGAAAAATGTACTCTTATTAAGTGGTTTGCATAAATATTTTAGTTCAAATGCACAAACAGGCATAATTATTATTGTCTTTGGATGCATGAACTACTTAGATTTTTTTTATTTGTGTAATGCATTTTCTAACTTTACTATATTTAATATACTAAAATATCTTTGTAAAATATATTTAAATTCATGTACAGGTATTCGCAAAAACGGAATAAAGTGCCGTCTATCGATGGTAATTGCTGGAAGTACGATTTTAGTTGTGTTTTAGTATATATGTTAAATAAATAGAATATACGTATTAGAATAGATCTAGTAAAAATACATTGTTTTAAATAATGAATTTTAAAAATTTGAGATTTATAATAACCGTAATATAAATACTGAATTTAGTTAAAAAATGCATTGTTTTCATCTAAAGTTTCCTAATGAGTTTTATGTTGAGAACTCGGGATATTATGTTTGATTTGAAAAAGCAGTTTTAATTAGTCTAATATAAATTTTGGGCCGTCATAAACATTCACAGTAATAGGGTAAGTTGATTAATAAAATATTTATAAATATCATAGAGGCTAAAAATATGATTTTAGATAAATTGAACGTAAGTTTGGAAATATTGTTAATCATAACAATTTCAAATTGGATATTTTTTTACATATATATTACATTATTTTGCAATATTTTCTCAGTTACAGATAAAGTAAAAAACACACATAATCAATCATGTGATGTTGAAATTACATTTTTTTCAAATTATAAAAATGTTTTGTTTTTATTTTTTTTTCTATTTTTTTTTTCACAATTTATGTGTATTATTTCATAAAGCAATTAATAATAGAATAGCGCAACTCCGGGCATTTATTACACTGAATTATTATATGAAAGAAACATCTGTTTAATCTTTGTACGACTATACGTATTAACGGCAAGAATTCAAGCTTTCAACTTTTAAAGAGATCCTTAAATCTTAATTTTATATAATATCAATTATAATTAGGCACTTAAAATGAAAGTCCTGAACATAAAATTTATATTTGAACTTGGAAATACATATATTATTTTTGGAATCTATTTATCTTCGTAAGTACCGGAGCCATACTGCATATATAATAGGACCAATAAACTGTGATATTTTTAAAGCGTTAAAATACGCAACATTATACTAGTTACTATCGAACGTTAATTTATTTTATTATTTAAAATTATTCATAACGCTCATGCTTTCATGGCATTTCTCTGAGTAGACCTAATGTGAAATTAATAATTATACGCTAATTGGCAACTATACCGAATACATAAATTTATAGCGCACTCAATGTTTTTTTTAATGAATCGTAATACAAGATGAAAAATTCACAGTAGAGCAAAGATTTAGGTGCGCTTAAAATTCACTTAACAATCAAATTAAATCATGTTGATTCTTAATATTCACTTTTTATCAATGATACAAGTTTTATAATATTTAATAAAATACAAATTTAAATTATTCTTCACTTTTATTGTACAACATTATTTTCTCTTTCCTTTAGATTTGAAGCAATTTGAAGTAAAAATAACGATAAAAATTTGATTAGACATATGCTAATTTCGATTATTCAAATCGTATGTAGGAGAGAACAAAATTTTGATGCATCACACGTTATATTTTTAACTCAAATATTATACAGACATGAGATTTTATATAAAATTACTAAGAGATATATTGTTTTTATTACACCTTATCTAAAACAGTAGGTGTGATAAAAAGCGATACCAATGTATCTTCTAATTAATTTTATATTAAATATCTACTTACTGATAACATCCCACATGATGTCGTAAGTTTGTGTTCTCACTCTTGTATATTCTACTTTAAATATGTAAACTCCTTCTTCATCTTTTCGTATGTCCAGGGTTGCCTCAATCTGTTTATTATTATTATTATTATTATTATTATTATTATTATTATTATTATTATTATATTCTAATCACTTTTTTAAAATATTAAACTTTATCATATACTTCTACGACAAACTCCCTAAATATCTGCGATAAAGGTAAGGTTTTATAAATAGTGGCAAGACTAGAATATAAAAGTAATCGATGTGTATATCAAATAATCTGAGATAAGCAAGAAATGTTATTGAGTTAAAAATGGCTCTTATTATCATAAGAGATACTGGATTATGGAATCTCTAGACCAGCGATTAAAAAAGTATAGGTTGCGACTCATGGGTGTGTCACCTACGATGAACTGGTGGGTCACAGTAAGACCGGTCTCATCTTCAAAATCTTGTCTTATATTAATTTTATGTGCTTCAATAATATAATAACTCGAAATTAACATATCGTTCAAAATGTATATAAATAATTTTGTGCAAAGACAGTATTTTAATAAAATTTATGTAGTGAGCCATTTTTAATCTAAAATTCAAAAAGTTTCAATCCCGTTACAAAAGTTTGTTCAAAACAATGCCATAAATCATATTGACTTTTAAACTGTACTTTTTTTTCTAATACAATCATTAATAAATATAATTATATTTACTTAGTAAATTGTTTAGATAATTCCACTTCCATATTATTATTACCTTATATTGTTGTCGTGTGAGTGCTTAGTGCAGAAGTTCATGTTTTTAATAGGATCGATTATGCAAAAGTCTCTATGCACCAACATATTATGTGAATTAAAAAATTTTAACTTTTAGGTATACTATAAAAAAAAAATCAATGTTTCTTAACTATGAAAATATATACAGAGGGGCCAAGATAAAAGAGGCCCGGTATACAAACAAATACTTACTATTTTTTATTTTAAAGTAGTAAATACAGAATATTAAGAATAACAACATACTGAACTTTCAATAGTTCACAGGAGGTGTTGTTATTCATAATACTCTGTATTTACTACTTTAAAATAAAATGAGTAAATATTTGTACTTCTGTATACAGGACCTCTTTTATCTTGGCCACTCTGTATAACCATGTACGAAAATATACAATGACTTCTTTCGAATCACCCATTATACCGAAAAGCGAGTTCTTTATCTTTAGAAACCTGTGAAACCAAAATATTTCATAGATTCAAAGAAGCCACTATAAGAAAAATAAATAATTAGCTGCTACTGATTCCGAAAACGCTTCCGCGCAGTGTTACAGTGTATTAATCAATTTTCTCATATCGGATTATCGGTTATTAGGATGCTAACAATTCCCAATTAAATACTTGCAGTTTCGTATCTGAATTTATACAAGCAAGAGTAACAAGATATATTAATTTAAATTTTAATGATAATGCTGTTATATTTACAAGTTTCTATATAAAACATGTTTGTTGAATATGAAAATATTCACTTCAAAACTTATAGCACCCGATAAACTAATATTTCAGGATATAGAAACTGATTAATACTTTGTAAAAACTACTCGGAAACGTTTCCAAAAATCAGTTGCATCAAAATATTTTTTTTTACATAAATTTTCCTTTCAATCTCGAATATAGGTTCTTTTCTGAGGTTTTAAAGATAAAGAACGCTTTCCGAAATCGTGGGTAACTCTGGAGAGGCTATTGTATATATCCGTTTGTGATTAAATTATATTTTCTTATATTGAGAATCACGTGTCATTTTTACACCCTGTGATATGCAACAATACATTTTCAGAACCTTTGCTCTAGCAGTTGCACTGTACAATGGACTACAGGAGTCGTCTCTATGCCAAAGGAATAAGGACACTTCGTCGTATGTTATGGTTACAGTAAAATCACAGGTGAGTTCTGCTGAATCTCCAAAGAAAACAATGTATGTTGGAATAAAATTTCAAAATTTTTCACAGTCTGGAAATTCAATCAAGGACTTCATCCTCCTAACACATTACACCCTTACAAATCTTTATATTCCACCTGTGCAAAATAGTCCTTAAACGAATGAAGAACTTATATGCAAAACAGCCATGCTTAATGATGAAAAAAACCTTCTATTTGAATTTTCATATATTACGCCTTCATATTATTGTATTTATGATTCGTTATAGAACCCACTCTGACTATACATTTCTGTGCACTGAGTATCTCTATTTGTCTCATAACTTTTACCAATATAGAAAAATATAATTATTTAAGATAAATGAGATGAAAAAAAATATTATCTGAAGTACCATGCTCTTTCCGAACTCGAAAATACTTTCTGTAATAAGAACCGGTTTCGTCATTTGGCTTTTCCGTATTTATTTATTTATTTATTTATTTATTTGTAATATCACATGATTGGAAGTCTAAGATTGTTTACTGAAAACCAGGGTTCTATTGAACAAAGAACTTTCAACTAAGTAAAGAGGTTGGCACCTATGTATCAGATATGCACTTACTGATAACAGCCAACATCATGTCGTAAGTTTCTGTTCTCGCTCTTCTGTATTCTACTCTACATCTGTAAACCCCTTCTTCATCTTTGCGTATGTCAGATATTCTGAGATAAGCAGGAACGGCTGATGAATTAAAAAATGCTCTTGTTATCATATGAGATGCTGGAAAATGTGTTGCAGATGGAAGTGGCAAATCTCTAGCGTCTACACTGTACAATGGACTACCGGACTCGTCTCTATGCCAAAGAACTAAGGACACTTCGTCGTCTGTTGCGGTTACGTTAAGATCACATGGAAGTTCTGCTGAATCTCCTAATAGAAATGTGTAAGTAGGAATACCTGTAAGAATTAAAAAAAAAGTTAGTGAAATAACTTAATCAATGAATATAGTATGTATCAATACACAGTATTAGTCGCATGCCATTGGCGAACATGGAGTTTTTTATCATCAAGAAATACTTTTCTTTTATATCAGAAACATTTAACAATTGTCTTTACCATAAAATCACACATATACGGCATTGGTATAATAAATTTATGCATGTATATATGCATAAATTTATTATGCATATTCATATTTGAATTTATGCATGTATACATAAAACATGAATAATAACATACATGAATACATTGCAAACAGAAATACATACATACAAGAATACCCACCGAATCATGAGTTAATACATGCATGCATGAATACATACGTACATAGAAAAATAAACACATACATAGATCAATAAAAACATACATACATACATTAATGAATAAATACATACATTCATACATGCATAACGGCGATTAACCGCTGGCATGCAGCTAATACGAAGAAACTATTTTTTTATATTTAAATTATTTTGTAATGTTCTCAAAACGTATACAAAGCAAAATAACATCATAGTTAAAAATAAAAATTTATTAACTGTACCCTCAGTTTCATGCGACTGTAATGTAAAAATCTGAGGTTGTTGCACATGATATTCGGAACACATTATAGAATAAGGTGCGTCCAAATATATGTATAATTAGAGTAGATCGTTATTCCCGTTTATTTATTGCGTATTTACTGTGATTTTTGGAATTGCTTTAGGAAGTCTTTTATCCGTTTGCCTTATTTCAAACCCGTTCATGGACAGAAGCAAAAACCTATACGTAGCTTTCTTGCCAATAAAAATCATTATATAGCGTATACCCTCTGTCGCATTTCCTTGGTGATAATCTCGATAGAAGCATTAATTATTGTATACTTCTGGTCACAAAATCGTTTAAAAAAAGATTTTATACCAAACACGTTGGTTGATTTCTCTGAAAATGTATGTGGTAGTGGCCTATAATATATCAAATTTGAGCTCAAACAAAAACCCCCTTTGTGCGCTGCCGTGTTTACTCAAAAAAACGTACATATATCGTAAAAAAATGCAACAGAAAAATGCAATTTGGCGAAATGAAAACATAAGGAAATAAAAAGGCATACATATACATACGCCCGTACACACATACATACCGAATTGTTTTAAAAATACCAAAAGTGTGTTCGGGGACCTCAAAATGAACCACAGAACCACAATTTCATATTTGGATATTTATCTTTATTACAATATTTTACTTTCACCATGTGTTTCAAAAGTATAGAAGTGCCTGGAAGAACGATTTATAAATATAAAAATCAACTAAAATAATCCTTTTGATTTATAAAAATGCATATTCAGTTGTTTTCTCTTAAAGACCGAAGTAACAAAATTTATTAGTTTAATATATAGTTTTTCGATTCTGTGTTATTAAGTTAATTTTATGATAAAGGGTACTGTATGCAAAAAATTGTAATTATTAGCGCTTCCATGTGAATTATAATGAATTGTTATCTTTTTTTAGAATAAACAAAACACTTATTTGTGTTAATAAATAAATTGGAATATATTTATAAATTTCACATTTTTTGTCATTATTATTTAAGTGTATCGAAGAATTTTACCTATGGATTCAAAAAAGCCTTGGAGTAATAAAGGATTAAAAACACTGGTATAAAGAATTAACTTTCGTGTAAACCACTTAGAGTTTTTTGTACTGTGATTAATCTCATGAACATCTCAAACGGCATCCATAGTTCCCATGGTAAATTAAACAGCTTAGACAGTTTTAAATGCAGAAAAGTAGCAGTAGCATAATGTTTTTCTACAATTAATATTTAGGATGCTAAAAACATGGTAAAGCAAATTTTTATCGATAATTAATGATTTATTATTTAAAATATTATTCACAACTCCTGCACATAATTAAGCAAAAAAAAAATATTAAAAATAATTATAAGTATTTAATTAAAAGTGGCTATCTAATTTAACAATGGATTTTGTGATATAAATTCTAACAAAAATAGTAAGTACAACAAAGATAAATTTAAAATTTTCTATATAAATAAAAATAAAAAATGTAATTGAAATTAATCCCCTCTTTAAAGACCTTTTGCAGAAGTTTCCAAACATAAGATTATTTTTTCTTTTCAAACATGTTTAGTCCTTATTTAATTAATGGTGGACATTAGCAACACAAATGCCATTAAAATAAAAACACTCAATAATATTTGGAATTACAAAAAGACTAAAGAGATTATCGGTATAATGTATTGTTGAAGGGGCGAGGCCAACGAGGTAAGCGCGTAACATCAGAATATTAAATTCTTCAAATTGTTGAAATATATAAACCAGTGGATATTTCATAAATTGGATAGACCTTAGAAAAGGTAAGCAATTCCTTTTCTTTCTGCATGTTGAAGACCAGAGTTAATTTTAATTTGAAGAATTTAATATTCTGATGTTACGCGCTTACCTCGTTGGCCTCGCCCCTTCAACAGTGATCATGAGCCTGATGAATATATGAACTCAGAATTTATTCTTAAGGATTAATAATTGACTCTAATTAATAAAAATAATACTCAGCTCTTATGCTAGATTAAAAATTCAAGAAAACATAATTGAATTTAATAAACTATTTAAACTAATAAAACTTTAAAAACTGTATAAACAAGTTCTCCGAGATGGCGACAATAAAGGAAATGCAATTAGTAGATAAATTAAACAATAATAATTATTCTATATGGAAGTTTAAAATTAATATGTTGTTAATTAAGGAAGATTTGTACGAACTCGTAACTCAGGAACCCCCTACACCAATTAACGAAGATTGGAGAAAAAAGGATGCAAAAGCTCGCGCTTTAATAAACCTGAGTATAGACGATACGCAAATAGTTCATGTAAAACATTTAGAAACAGCAAAACAGACATGGGATAGTTTAAAAAATATTCATGAGAGAGCCAATTTGTCCAGTAAATTGTATTTGTTACGAAAATTGTATAGTGCAAAACTTCCCGAAAATGGGAACATGCACAAACACATTACTAATATACTGGAAATAAAAGATAAGCTCTCCGCAATAGGAGAGAACATAACCGACTCGCATTTATCTGCACTTCTATTGTGCTCGTTACCTGCGAGTTATAATACTCTAATAACAGCTCTCGAAGCCCGAAATGAAATTGAATTAACTCCCGAATTCATCAAGAGCAAACTTACTGATGAATTTAATAAACGGGTAGAAAATAGTGAGCAAGTTGAAAACTCACAAAAGGTGTTTAAAACACAAAAGAAATACACTCAAGATTATAAAGGGCAAAACAAATATTGTACCTACTGTAAACAATCAAATCACACTTACAAACAATGCTGGCATCTCAAGAACAGAAACACACAGACCACTACACCTAAAACACAATACAAATACAAAAAGTACACATCGTTGTGTTTTGAAAATACAAAAGGTGATAGTAAAAATAAAATGAATGAATCAAAAACAGATGAACAGGTACAAATAAATAAAAGTGAACATAAAGATGCAGCATTCATAATTGTCAATCCCGCTAATAAAACCTGGTTAATTGACTCAGGAGCGTCTTCGCATATAGCGAACGATAGGGATATATTTACAAAATTCAACGATACTGAAAAAACTACAGTAACAATTGCTAATGGGAATACATTAAATTCTTACGGAACCGGCGAAACACAAATAATGACAAAAACATCTGATGGATGTATAAATAGAATTACACTTAAAAATGTGTTATTTGTTCCACAATTGGAATCAAATTTAATTTCCGTAAGTAAAGCCACAGAACATGGCTACAAAGTATTTTTCGAAAATGAAAAATGCATACTATCGTGCAATGGAAAAATATACTTAGAAGCATTAAAGAAACAAAACTTATATCAAGTTGAAACACTAGAAGAAAGTTCTCAAAATAAAATAAACATTGCACATGATTGCAGAAATAAAGATTGCCTCGAAATTTGGTATAAACGCCTTGGCCACAGAAATAATGAAAGTATAAAAGAATTAGTCAAAAATGACTTGGCCAGTGGGATAAAAATAAATAACTGTAATCATAAAACAAACTGTGAAACCTGTATAAAAACAAAGTCAACAAATGCACCGTACTCTAAATCTATCGAAAATAAAACAACAAAAGTATTAGATTTAGTACATACTGATTTATGTGGGCCTTTTAAAACACCCACAATAGGAGGAAAAAATTACTTCCTTACATTCATAGATGACAGTTCTAGATTCACAGTTATTTACTTATTAAAAAGTAAAGATGAAGTTTATGAAAAAATAAAAGACTATGTACAAATGGTCAAAACCAGACAAGGAAAATATCCGACGGCGATTAGATCGGATAACGGTGGGGAATACATAGGAAATAAAACAGAAGCCTTTCTAAGGGAACATGGTATAAAACATGAATACACAGTTCCATTTTGTCCCAGCCAGAATGGCATTGCTGAGAGAAAAAACAGAAGTTTAATTGAAATGACACGAAGCCTATTATCCGAAGCAAATTTACCTCATAGGTTCTGGGGTGAAGCGATAAATACTGCTAATCACCTCCAAAATAGGCTCCCCACTAAATTGACAAATAAAACGCCATATGAAATTTGGTTCAAAAGAAAACCAAATCTCTATTATTTACGTGTATTTGGCTGTAAAGTATACACTTACATAAACAAACACAAAAGATCTAAACTAGATGACACAGCAGAAGAGGGTATCTTCATGGGCTATGATAATAATACAAAGGGATACCGCGTTTCACTAAAAATGGTGAAATAATAATTTCCAGATCTGTAAAATTTCTGGAAGAAAAACTGAACAATTTAAACGAGAAAATTAATGATCACGAACAATTAATTGAAGATAAAAAATACATTGAAATAGAAATAGGTGACACACCCTGTACACCTGACGCGCCCAAACAATCAGAAACACATCAACCTCGTAGATCTGAAAGACAAAACAGAGGAGTACCACCTCAAAGATATACTTCCGACAATTTTATTGCTTTAGCAAATGATTGCGATACAACAGAACCTGAAAACTGGAAACAGCTTATCAAAATAAACAATCCACTAGAAAAGAAAAACTGGCTTAAAGCCACTGAAAACGAAATACAATCGTTAATGAAAAATAATACATGGGATCTAGTCGATCCTCCTCTTAATAAAAGAATCATAGGAAGTAGATGGATTTTCAAACGAAAAATTGATAGTTCAGGAAATACACAAAAATATAAAGCACGTTTTGTTGCCAAAGGTTTCAGTCAAAATTATGGGGAAGATTATCAAGAAACATTTTCACCAGTAGCACAACATTGTACCATCAAAACACTTCTTTTAGCAGCAGCTTATAATAATTTGAATGTGCGACATGTAGATATTGACACCGCTTTTCTTCATGGGAACTTAAATGAAGAAATATATATAAATCAACCTGAAGGCTATGTAAACGAACAATTTCCTGAAAAAGTTTGCAAGCTCAAAAAGGCAATCTATGGCCTCAAACAGGCCGCCAGAGCTTGGCATATTAAAATCGCTGAAACACTAGACAACTTGAACTTTATCCAAAGTACAGCAGACACATGTCTTTTCACTAGAAAAGAAAAAGATCATACATCGTACATAATAATATATGTTGATGATATACTCATCGCCAGCAAAGATGAAATAATAGAAGAAATCGTAAATTCTCTAAAACAAGAATACGAATTAAAGGATCTAGGCAATATTAGTAACTATTTAGGTACTCAAATTCAGAAATTACCTAACGGTTATTCTCTTGATCAAAAAATTAAGATTGAAAATTTAGCGAAAAAGTTCAATCTTGAAAACTCCAAACCATGCAAAACTCCAATGGAACCAGGATATAACAAATTAAATGATGATGATAATTTAATGCCAAATAATATTAAATATCGCCAGGCACTTGGTTCATTGCTTTATATAACAACAATAACTAGACCTGACATTTCAGCAGCAGTAAACATTTTAAGCAGAAGAAATGAGAATCCTCGCGAAAAAGACTGGCAAGCCGTAAAAAGAATAATAAGATATCTATATCATACTAAAGAACTAAAATTAATAATTAACACTAATGAAGAACCAATATTAAAGGTATTCGCTGATGCCGATTGGGCAGGTGATACCAAAACCCGCAGATCAACATCGGGAATATTATATATGTTGGGCAACAACCCAATTCAGTGGACGACGAAAAGGCAAAGTTGCATTGCCTTATCTTCAGCAGAGGCTGAATATGTGTCCGCAGCACATGCTAGCCAAGAAATAATTTGGTTATTGAAGTTACTTGACGATCTAGGCTTTCCACAGCAAAAACCAATCACTTTATATGAAGACAATCAAAGTACCATAAAAATGGTTGAATCAGAAAAATTCACGAAAAGATCAAAGCACATCGACGTCAAATTTAATGCCATTAAACAATATAGCGAAGAAGGCATAATTGAGTTAAGATATTTTCCAACAGAAAAAATGATAGCTGATGCACTTACCAAACCTTTACCCAAGCCTCGATTCATCGAAAACAGAAATTCAATGAAAATATTAGTTAATCCCCATGAACGGATTATGGGGGAAATTGTAGAAAACTAATCCATTCATTTCAATCACTTAATATTTTCCACTCAAAGTAAAATAAATAAATAAAGAAAATGATGAAGCACGCAGATAAAAACCCAACGATAATTTTTCTCTCATCTCTTAAAACAAGTGACCTAATTTATGACTCTTAAGTTTCAAGTTTATCAAGCAATAGATGTTTATCACCTCGTTATAATCGTTCTCTTCTAATAATGTGAAATATGTTTATAATTTGTTATTTGTGATTATGCCATTATAAACTTATTACAGAACTAAAACATTTAAAAGGACAATTATTCAACGTCAATTTGTTTCAAAGAAATGATGCAACTTTACTCGTAACTTTCCAAACTTTGTGAAAATGAGTCAGTGTATTACTATCCTTCATTCTGTAAAGTCACAGGAAAAAATGTTTCCTGATGTTAAAATTAATCTAAATGTAAACCTTTTAAAATTTTAAGTAATGTAAAATATAATTTTTAAAATCAATCCAAACGTGAACTTATTTATTCAATGTGAATTGTGCATTAATATAATTTTTTTTACAAGTCTTATTTCAGCAGTGGTACATCTACACGATTAT
Source organism: Maratus michaelseni (assembly GCA_963931845.1). Classification (NCBI taxonomy): domain Eukaryota; kingdom Metazoa; phylum Arthropoda; class Arachnida; order Araneae; family Salticidae; genus Maratus; species Maratus michaelseni. The sequence goes on from OZ007595.1 coordinate 136,328,725, forward strand.
TCAAGAAGTGTTTATAATAAATTCTCAAATAGTTGAAATATATAAACCAGTGGATATTTCATAAATTGGATAGACCTTAGAAAAGGTAAGCAATTCCTTTTCTTTCTGCATGTTGAAGACCAGAGTTAATTTTAATTTGAAGAATTTAATATTCTGATGTTACGCGCTTACCTCGTTGGCCTCGCCCCTTCAACATGTATAACAAATATTAAATACTTAAAAGGAAAACAATCCGCTTTCATGAAAAGGTGTTTATTTTTTCTAATAAAGATTAAAAATGAGCACTAAATTATACGATACATATATCTCATTATTTGAACGCTTTCAGTGCTAACAGTTTAAATATCTATTTTATATACATAGGATTTTATCGACAAGAAAGGAAATGTTTTTAAATATTTTTATTATCTTTTCCAGAGATTTCAGGGAGATTAAATATATAAATTTATCGAGCAATTTTTATAAACTTTTGCCGATTAGAAATTAAATATAATTATGTAGACAATTTTCAAATAGTACTAGACAGCAAAAATCAACCCTAAGGAAATTAAATATTCCTTACGAAAGCAAAAGTTTGACATTAAACCTTTTGATAATTAATTAAGTTAAGCATAGTAATAAATTTTAGTTTTGAATGAATTATATACAGGATGTTTTAAAACTCTTGGAATAAACTTCTCTGTTGTTTTTCATTGTTCAAATTATTTCGGTTTTAACAATTTAGCTAACTTATTCATGTACTTGGGTTTTTATAGATTGGAAGTCCTCTAATTTTTTCATTATCTACTCCAGCATGTTCATAGAGATAAAATAGATAATTTTATCAAGATAATTTTTATTAACATTTATTTTTAATAAATGAAAATGTAGTATATAAGCGACATATACAATATAAAAATAATTATGTTAATTTGAACCAGTCGTAAAGGGAATAAAATAATTCAGATGCTAATGCATATTAATAAACAAATGAATCATTTGACGTTAGACATTTAGTTGATTAGTAAAGTTAAATTTGAATTGTATTATATATATAAAGAATTTGAAAATTGTAGCGATAAACTTTGAGGTTAAGTAAAACTCTCCTAAACATGCGCAAATCCCCGTTTAGTGCATGATCTCAACTTAAGTGTTGAAACATTGCATCGTTCTTTCTAAGTCAGCGCTATTTGTGTATTGTGAATTGCCATTTGAAAGAATATCTTTAGAAATATTTGCTAGTAAAAGCAATATATATATATATATATATATATATATATATATATATATATATATATATATATATATATATATGTATATATATATATGATATTTTATGAATTGATTTTCTAAATTCAAAAGTTACAGAAACTTTTTTACAAAAAATGTGGAATTATGTTTATACTTTTTTCAATTATCTGTATACACCTTAAAAAATGACAAATGTTACTTAATCTACGAAAATATAATGTAATTACTAGATAAAATATACAATAACCCTTTTCGAGTTACTCACGCTTCCCAATAGTTTTCTTTATACTTAGGAACGTCAAAAACTCTTATATTTTCCAGATTTAAAGCTGCAAGCATAAAAACAAAGTTACTTTTGCTGCCTCTGATTCTGGGAAATGTTTCCGAGTAGTTTGTAGAGTGTTAGAATCAGTTTTCGCAAACCAGGCTATCGGTTTTTACGATACTATTGTAAAAACACATGAGTTAAACATTCTCAGCTCCGCAATTGAATTTATGCATGCAAGACGAACACAATAATGTAAATCTTAATGTTAATGCTAATACTGCTAATTTATCATGTTTGTTGAACATAAAAATCTTTTCTTGAGAATAGTTGTAACATCCTAAAAACCTATATTCCGTGTTGAGGAAACTGATTAATACACTATAAAGCCTACTCGGCAACGTTTCCGAAAATCAGTGGCCGAAGGTTTTTGTGTATTTTTGTTCACAGTTATATTATATTTATCTACGCTAAACAACATTTGTCTATTTTTACAGTGTAGCATTGAAAGTTCCAGTGCCAGATATAACCAACCACACACTAATTATGTGGAAATGTAGTCGAAATGGAATTGGGCGGAATTGTGATAGGTAGTATTGCATGTGATGCTGATCAAATATCTCAATGACGACAATCCTAAAATCGTTTAGGATTATGTCCTAGTTTTGATGTTGTCACCATTTACATATCTTAATTCTTATTATGCTGCACCATAATGAAATATATACACGAGCAACTGTACAAAAATTGGCTGATTTCAAGAACTGGCCTTTACAGGCATTGCAAAAAAAGAAACCTACCGATTTGTCTGACTAAAATATTCCATATACTACGTTACGCTCGTGAGCAGTACATATATATAGGTTTTCTTCATGGTTTTCGAAAAAAAATTACTAAAATAGCATGAAAATGTAACGCCAGTCATGAATAATCGGCGTACTGTACTGAGTTTCCAAGGCGATATTTCCGCAATTTCACTATATTTCGTTACAACTGTTAGTCGAAAATAACGTAGATAATCAATATAGGTTTCTATCTGTTTTTTCCATGAAGTAAGTAATAAATATTGAGATGCTTTTTGTGTAGACCGTCACGCCTGTTAGTTTAATATAAACAATTCTACTCGGCGTAATTTACTAAGTTTCCAAGGCGATATTTCCGCAATTTCACAATATTTCGTTACAACTTTTCGTCGAAAATAATGTAGATAATCAATATAGGCTTTTATCAGCTTTTTCCATCAAGTAAGTAATAAATATTCTGAAACTTTTTGTGCAGACCGTCATGCCTGTTAGTTTAAGATAAACAATTCAAACTGATGTATTCAAGTTATACTATCTTTTTATACAGGTGATTGAAAAAACATTAGTACCTCTAGGCATAGTCTATATTAGAATGAATGGGTGTTCTATATTTAGTTACTTTTGCAAGGACCGTCACGTGAAATTGACCACTTTTTGTAGAATTGGCCACATTACATTTAAAAATTGTTTCTATACAGTTGTACTTATCAAAAAAGGGATTTAAGAATTATTCAAATAAAAATTTAAACAATTAACAGTTTGAGTACTTTCAAGTGTTTAGTAAAGTATAGCTGCAGTAAATGCATACTGTTAGACATTCATGTGATTCAACATGTAGAACTTGTTTAAATATTATATTTTATTTTATATATTGCGCTGATAATCTTTGATTGAGAAAGGTTAAAATTTAATAGTCCTTATTATTTAAATGTTGTGTGAAGAGTGAAAACTTTCTATGCAATACGAATGTATTATTTATTACTAATGCATTGGTTGACCTATCGCCAGTATTTCATATTTCAATAATTTTAATTACCGCTCAGAAAATATAAGGTATTCCTATTTAACATAATGACATATTTCATCAAAACTGGTATGTAATTTACGGGTTTAAATGTATTGTTAGATTATGGTAAATTGTTTTCAAATGTTAACGGGCAATTATTTTTTGGAAAACTAATCATAAAAGTTTTACAATGTATGGTAATTTTCTTAAAGAGAAAAAAAAAACTTGTATTAAGAAATAATATTTTGAATTCCCCTTTAATTAGAATCCCAAAATAATATGAAATATATTTTTTATTCCTTTGTTGATTAAGTTTTTTTTTTTTTTTCAGTAAGAAAAACAAATTACATTTTTCCAAGATATAAATAGAATGACCCAAATAAAAAGCGCAAAGAACATTAACTTCTTTAATGAGAAAAAAAGAAGTTTTATTTTTTCTTAGTAAAAGTTTTTAATGTTAAATCATAAAGTTAAATGTGTCTTTGTTTTTAAATATAAAGAAAATAATTAAATGTCTATTGTAACTTTCATTTAATGTTAAATAAATAAGTTAATATGTTTTAAAGACAAAAACTATAATGGAAACAATCCAAAAATTATTTAAACAGAATTAGTATAAATGGGAACAAAGGATTAGAAAGCATTTTTTCGTCATTACATTTTTATTTCTTAAATTTGCGTATTTTTTACTTTTGAAAAATATAACGCAAATTGACCGTTTTCTGACTTTTAATAACTAAATTATATAATTTTTAACTAAAGTATTTTACGTTTCTCTACATGTATTAGATTGAATCCCATTATTTATGTGTAACACGTTTATTTTATATGAATATTTTTTACATATATATCATAAAGTAAGCGACTTTTAATGAAAAATAGGGTGTTGAAAAAAAAATATTTTATCGAACATTAAAAATAGGTGTTCACTTGTTAATGTCTGTACATATACTACTTATACATTTTACCTTTTTTTTTTGTCAGACATTATTTATAAAGAAGCATGGTTAAATTTCCATTAAAAACGTCCTTCATTTTAAAAAAAAAATAAAAACAGTCTCCAATAAAATAAAAATAAAATGTTTTTTTATTGGAGACTGTTTTAAAATTTTTTAAATGAAGGACTTTTTTAATGGAAATTTTTAACCATGCTTCTTTATAAATAATGTCTGACAAAAAAAAAAAATTGGTAAAATGTATAAGTAGTATATTTTATCGAATATCATATTCAAAGAAATAATAACAATAATTTATTTACAAGATTCTTGTTTTTCTAACCAATTTCAATATGTCTTTGTAACTTTTATTCTGAATGTCTATCTAAAAAACTTAAGCAAATACATTACTTGGTATAAATATTCAACGAGAACAATAACAATATCTAAGACAGTAGGTTAATTATTACTTAAAACTATCAAGTTACTAATAATAATATGTTCAAATACATTAATTCGGCAAATAAAAATATTGTAAGGTTTTCTTAAGCGAAGTCCCAGACGGATGCAGGTGTCGCGATTACGTCACCTAGAGCAAGTGTGGTTTGGGAATTCCGTGTCTATATCAGCGTCGTGTAGACCCTATACTAACTTCTACGGCTGTATGGCGCAGTCGCCTTTTTAGCGAAAGCAGGTCTATATTGTCTATGGGACAGATGAACTAGCGGTGCACAGACGGCATCAAGTGTGGCCGGACCATGTTTTTGCTATTTTTTTTTTCTGGAATCCATACTCTTGACGTCCCAGACCTAGTCTCTCTGAGATACGCAGGATGGCGGGAACTAATTTTCCTAATATATATTTTTTTGTATTCTACATTATTTTACTTACTAATTTTTTTATGTTTTGTGTTGTTTTTGTTCTGCCGGTTAGGAGCTAGTGGTAAACTCTGTAGTCTTTTCCACGATCCAAGCTGCGGTAGAGCAATTCTCAAGTCAGTTCTTTTCGCTAGTCTTTAACACGGTGGCTCGTTCTTGTAGACTGCCACGTGTAGCTCGGGGGGGGGGGTGACGGGCCTAGCTTGAGCACCTGAACTGCTCGGCCTTTCTCGGTGTTATTGAGTGGGGTTCTGTCACAGTGTCTGGAGTCGGTTTAACAAAGCAGATCATGTACAGTGTTAGATGAGTGTCTTAAACTAACTTATCTTACTAAAAAGGTTTATATAAAGATGATGTATATGCAACTCTAACACGTACAAGAATTGGAAAGGTAAGCTCTGACTCGCGTAGTGACAAATAAAATCGTGTGTTTTCACAGCTTCAGAAATATACGTGACAAAAAATATTACGGGATGGGCATATTTAAAATTATATTCTTGATGTGTTTACAGGCCATTAGTAAAATATCCGCTGTACCGAAAGAAAGAAATCATAAAACGCAAATCTTAGGAGAAAAAAAAAAAAAAAAAAAAAAAAAAAAAAACATTTAATTCGAAAAAGCTCAGATCTTTGGCATAAAGGGCAACATTGGTATGATGATTTGGGTTAGTAAAATAAACATATGGACTCAGAAAAGGGACGTTTAACGTGATTGTCTAAACTATTGTCGAATCATTAGTTTCTATAACTGTTTTACCGGTGCAGCATCAAACAATGATCATTTTCAAATGCTTGCCTACCATTTTTATGGAATCTGTAGTTATAAGACCTGTTATTTTGGGTGCTGGTGGTACACCTTGAATTTTCAGTTCGTATTTTAGATATTAATTAAACACTGTTTTTTGTTTAACTGTACATCTTTAAATTAACAAGATAAATACCAAAAATTATTTAAACAGAATTAGTATAAATGGGAACAAAGGATTAGAAAGCATTTTTTCGTCATTACATTTTTATTTCTTAAATTTGCGTATTTTTTACTTTTGAAAAATATAACGCAAATTGACCGTTTTCTGACTTTTAATAACTAAATTATATAATTTTTAACTAAAGTATTTTACGTTTCTCTACATGTATTAGATTGAATCCCATTATTTATGTGTAACACGTTTATTTTATATGAATATTTTTTACATATATATCATAAAGTAAGCGACTTTTAATGAAAAATAGGGTGTTTAAAAAAAAATATTTTATCGAACATTAAAAATAGGTGTTCACTTGTTAATGTCTGTACATATACTACTTATACATTTTACATTTTTTTTTTGTCAGACATTATTTATAAAGAAGCATGGTTAAATTTCCATTAAAAACGTCCTTCATTTAAAAAAAAAAATAAAAACAGTCTCCAATAAAATAAAAATAAAATGTTTTTTTATTGGAGACTGTTTTAAAATTTTTTAAATGAAGGACTTTTTTAATGGAAATTTTTAACCATGCTTCTTTATAAATAATGTCTGACAAAAAAAAAAATTGGTAAAATGTATAAGTAGTATATTTTATCGAATATCATATTCAAAGAAATAATAACAATAATTTATTTACAAGATTCTTGTTTTTCTAACCAATTTCAATATGTCTTTGTAACTTTTATTCTGAATGTCTATCTAAAAAACTTAAGCAAATACATTACTTGGTATAAATATTCAACGAGAACAATAACAATATCTAAGACAGTAGGTTAATTATTACTTAAAACTATCAAGTTACTAATAATAATATGTTCAAATACATTAATTCGGCAAATAAAAATATTGTAAGGTTTTCTTAAGCGAAGTCCCAGACGGATGCAGGTGTCGCGATTACGTCACCTAGAGCAAGTGTGGTTTGGGAATTCCGTGTCTATATCAGCGTCGTGTAGACCCTATACTAACTTCTACGGCTGTATGGCGCAGTCGCCTTTTTAGCGAAAGCAGGTCTATATTGTCTATGGGACAGATGAACTAGCGGTGCACAGACGGCATCAAGTGTGGCCGGACCATGTTTTTGCTATTTTTTTTTTCTGGAATCCATACTCTTGACGTCCCAGACCTAGTCTCTCTGAGATACGCAGGATGGCGGGAACTAATTTTCCTAATATATATTTTTTTGTATTCTACATTATTTTACTTACTAATTTTTTTATGTTTTGTGTTGTTTTTGTTCTGCCGGTTAGGAGCTAGTGGTAAACTCTGTAGTCTTTTCCACGATCCAAGCTGCGGTAGAGCAATTCTCAAGTCAGTTCTTTTCGCTAGTCTTTAACACGGTGGCTCGTTCTTGTAGACTGCCACGTGTAGCTCGGGGGGGGGTGACGGGCCTAGCTTGAGCACCTGAACTGCTCGGCCTTTCTCGGTGTTATTGAGTGGGGTTCTGTCACAGTGTCTGGAGTCGGTTTAACAAAGCAGATCATGTACAGTGTTAGATGAGTGTCTTAAACTAACTTATCTTACTAAAAAGGTTTATATAAAGATGATGTATATGCAACTCTAACACGTACAAGAATTGGAAAGGTAAGCTCTGACTCGCGTAGTGACAAATAAAATCGTGTGTTTTCACAGCTTCAGAAATATACGTGACAAAAAATATTACGGGATGGGCATATTTAAAATTATATTCTTGATGTGTTTACAGGCCATTAGTAAAATATCCGCTGTACCGAAAGAAAGAAATCATAAAACGCAAATCTTAGGAGAAAAAAAAAAAAAAAAAAAAAAAAAAAAAACATTTAATTCGAAAAAGCTCAGATCTTTGGCATAAAGGGCAACATTGGTATGATGATTTGGGTTAGTAAAATAAACATATGGACTCAGAAAAGGGACGTTTAACGTGATTGTGTAAACTATTGTCGAATCATTAGTTTCTATAACTGTTTTACCGGTGCAGCATCAAACAATGATCATTTTCAAATGCTTGCCTGCCATTTTTATGGAATCTGTAGTTATAAGACCTGTTATTTTGGGTGCTGGTGGTACACCTTGAATTTTCAGTTCGTATTTTAGATATTAATTAAACACTGTTTTTTGTTTAACTGTACATCTTTAAATTAACAAGATAAATACCAAAAATTATTTAAACAGAATTAGTATAAATGGGAACAAAGGATTAGAAAGCATTTTTTCGTCATTACATTTTTATTTCTTAAATTTGCGTATTTTTTACTTTTGAAAAATATAACGCAAATTGACCGTTTTCTGACTTTTAATAACTAAATTATATAATTTTTAACTAAAGTATTTTACGTTTCTCTACAGGTATTAGATTGAATCCCATTATTTATGTGTAACACGTTTATTTTATATGAATATTTTTTACATATATATCATAAAGTAAGCGACTTTTAATGAAAAATAGGGTGTTTTAAAAAAAATATTTTATCGAACATTAAAAATAGGTGTTCACTTGTTAATGTCTGTACATATACTACTTATACATTTTACCATTTTTTTTTGTCAGACATTATTTATAAAGAAGCATGGTTAAATTTCCATTAAAAACGTCCTTCATTTAAAAAAAAAAATAAAAACAGTCTCCAATAAAATAAAAATAAAATGTTTTTTTATTGGAGACTGTTTTAAAATTTTTTAAATGAAGGACTTTTTTAATGGAAATTTTTAACCATGCTTCTTTATAAATAATGTCTGACAAAAAAAAAATTGGTAAAATGTATAAGTAGTATATTTTATCGAATATCATATTCAAAGAAATAATAACAATAATTTATTTACAAGATTCTTGTTTTTCTAACCAATTTCAGTATGTCTTTGTAACTTTTATTCTGAATGTCTATCTAAAAAACTTAAGCAAATACATTACTTGGTATAAATATTCAACGAGAACAATAACAATATCTAAGACAGTAGGTTAATTATTACTTAAAACTATCAAGTTACTAATAATAATATGTTCAAATACATTAATTCGGCAAATAAAAATATTGTAAGGTTTTCTTAAGCGAAGTCCCAGACGGATGCAGGTGTCGCGATTACGTCACCTAGAGCAAGTGTGGTTTGGGAATTCCGTGTCTATATCAGCGTCGTGTAGACCCTATACTAACTTCTACGGCTGTATGGCGCAGTCGCCTTTTTAGCGAAAGCAGGTCTATATTGTCTATGGGACAGATGAACTAGCGGTGCACAGACGGCATCAAGTGTGGCCGGACCATGTTTTTGCTTTTTTTTTTTTTCTGGAATCCATACTCTTGACGTCCCAGACCTAGTCTCTCTGAGATACGCAGGATGGCGGGAACTAATTTTCCTAATATATATTTTTTTGTATTCTACATTATTTTACTTACTAATTTTTTTATGTTTTGTGTTGTTTTTGTTCTGCCGGTTAGGAGCTAGTGGTAAACTCTGTAGTCTTTTCCACGATCCAAGCTGCGGTAGAGCAATTCTCAAGTCAGTTCTTTTCGCTAGTCTTTAACACGGTGGCTCGTTCTTGTAGACTGCCACGTGTAGCTCGGGGGGGGGGGGGTGACGGGCCTAGCTTGAGCACCTGAACTGCTCGGCCTTTCTCGGTGTTATTGAGTGGGGTTCTGTCACAGCGTCTGGAGTCGGTTTAACAAAGCAGATCATGTACAGTGTTAGATGAGTGTCTTAAACTAACTTATCTTACTAAAAAGGTTTATATAAAGATGATGTATATGCAACTCTAACACGTACAAGAATTGGAAAGGTAAGCTCTGACTCGCGTAGTGACAAATAAAATCGTGTGTTTTCACAGCTTCAGAAATATACGTGACAAAAAATATTACGGGATGGGCATATTTAAAATTATATTCTTGATGTGTTTACAGGCCATTAGTAAAATATCCGCTGTACCGAAAGAAAGAAATCATAAAATGCAAATCTTAGGAGAAAAAAAAAAAAAAAAAAAAAAAAAAAACATTTAATTCGAAAAAGCTCAGATCTTTGGCATAAAGGGCAACATTGGTATGATGATTTGGGTTAGTAAAATAAACATATGGACTCAGAAAAGGGACGTTTAACGTGATTGTCTAAACTATTGTCGAATCATTAGTTTCTATAACTGTTTTACCGGTGCAGCATCAAACAATGATCATTTTCAAATGCTTGCCTGCCATTTTTATGGAATCTGTAGTTATAAGACCTGTTATTTTGGGTGCTGGTGGTACACCTTGAATTTTCAGTTCGTATTTTAGATATTAATTAAACACTGTTTTTTGTTTAACTGTACATCTTTAAATTAACAAGATAAATTTTAATTACTATAGAAATTATCTTGTTATAAATACAAATATTATTATGTTAACATTATAAAATACTTGTCACAATTTGTTTTTCAAGTTAATTTAACGTCTAGTTAATATAAATAATTATAATATGCCCAGTTAACGATATTTTACTCGACAATATTTTTACTCTTGTAACCAAAACTTTACTTTCTTAAAAAAAAGCAATTATTTTTAATCGAAAGTATTGGAGAATATAATTTATAAAAAAAAAAACACGTAAAATTGTGAAAAACATTATAGGAAAAAAGAAACATACTCTAAAATTAAGAAGAAATTATAAGTTTCTAAAGTATTCTTAATCGCACCATTTCAACATCCGTAAGCATAATTTTAAATTCTGAAATGCATTTCTTCTAAGATGTATCTCACCGTTTAGCGCATTTAATCATTATATTAAGAATAAAAATGAATTTTTATATGGATTCCGTTTCAAGTATAAAAAGCGTGTTAAAAGGGTGGCAAATATTAAATGGTCGCAAATATTAAGGGAAAATATCTAGTTAAATGCAAGTTATATTTTAGTAAATGAATTTCCCTGTAATAAATGTTAGATAATCTTATTTTTCAGATACTCACTTATTTAACTGAGAAATTACTGAAAACTGCATGGAGATATAAGTTGTAAGAATACTATATATTAAAACGAAAAGGGATATGTGTAAGATTCACATAAAATAGCCCAATTTGCGCATGCGTGAAATTGAATCTAGAACTTATTCAGTTTCAGTGTATACCAAAACGAGGTCAACTGATGCTAAGTAGTCTATGGCGATAGGTTTAAGCTGACACATCGTCGGTTCGATCCCAGTCTGGACAGATGGGTTTATGTTATTTTAAAATAGTTTATTTCAATAATGTCATATGTTACTTCATGAGGAGAAATTATATAATTTGTATTTTTTTATTCGAATGTTTTATAATTAAGTAAAATTTAACACCCAACAGTATTTTTTTTTAAATTACTAATTTTATATTAAAACTATTTAAATTAAAAGATTGTGCATGTAATTATCGAATAAAAAAAAACAAATTGTTCTACAAATTTTACTATATTTGGTATGACCATTATCAAGATATCATAGGATTATTATTATGCAGAAACCTAAATGTCACACTTTTATTAGTATAGATTTGGCGATATAGAACATTTTTGAAATTCACTCGCAACCTGATCACAAATTATGTTATCAAAACCAGTCAGTACTTCCGGCGAACTTAAAAACTTGTAATTTTAAATTCTGAAATGAATTTCTTACCGCCATATATTCTTGTTTAAAAACAACACAAAATGTCACAAAAACATATATGCATCATTTATTAAAAACTTTTACTTTAGGTGTTTTAAAAATATACAAAACTGCATTTCACATTAAAAACCTAGCGCTTTCGAGCCGTCCTGGCTCATCATCAGGGTTAAAACATCACCACGCAGATACACACACAAAAAAAAAAACACAACTAGTCTGAAACACTGTAAAAACATCAATGTCTGCTGAAGACAAGGTCAAACCATTATAAACAGGGTGGGAAGCATAGGGAGGGATGTGCCAATCTTATTCATTCTTGAACTATCTGTAAAAGCTTATACCATACTTTAGGGATATTGTACGAAACTGAATCATTGCATGTTTTATTTTTCCTGGTTAAAATTTCTATTGATTCACTTATTATTGCTTCATAAAAAGAGGATGTGGGTTTAATAATTTTAGCGTTATCAAAATCTATTATAATCGACTGCTGTTGTTTTAATCTGGAAAGGGCGGTTTTACTTCTATTATACTTGACATCTGCAATATGTTCTTTTAACCGAATTTTAAATTTCCTTAAAGTCATACCAATGTAGTCTTTAACTTTATAAGATTTTATCCTATTTTCAACTATTTGCATAATAACTGGGATTCTATAAATTCCTGCTAAATCTTCAATCGGTATGGGATCAATCTTCTTATGTAGTAGCGCATTGAATTTAACTGGAGGGGATGCTACCAAATTTATTTCATATTTCTTTAAATTATATTTTAATTTTTCAAAAAGTTTCGGAATATATTGGAACTTGTAAAATTTAGTTGGTTTTTCTGTTAATTCTTTTTGTTTTTTACCCTGATATTGATATTGACAAATTAACTTATTAATTAACCTCTCTGAAAAACCATTTTCATTTGCTATAATTTTAACTCTGTCAAGCTCCTCATTGATATAACTATCAGTACACACTGAAAATGCTCTATGGATGTAAAACCTATATGCAGCCAGTTTATAACTTAAAGGTGATGAAGCATCTCTGGAAATAGTATTATTTGACCTCATATTTTTCCTATAAACTGTCCGATCTATTGTTAAATTACTGTTTTTTATCAGCTCTACATCAAGAAAAGGTAAACGATTCTGTTTTTCTAACTCCAGGGTAAATTGTATTTTTGTATCAATTTTATTAAGTTTAACCACAAAGTCCTTCAATAAATCTATACCATGCTCCCATATAATAAAAATATCATCTGCATATCTACTCCAATATGCAGGTCTTTCACTAAAATCATTCATAACCATATTTTCAATGGGTCTTAATTTAATCTCCGCGCATAAACCTGAAATGGGGGAGCCCATTGGAGCACCATCCTTTTGCTTATAATAAATATTATCAAACTGAAAAACGTTATTGTTTTTAATTCGATTAAACCCGGAAATAAGTGTATTTTTTTTTGTGCTCACGCTAAAAGAATCATTACCATTAATAGCTTTTTCCACGAACAAACCTACATCATTCATATCCACAGATGGATATAACGATACTACATCCAAACTCGCAAAAATGCTGTTCTCAGTAATCTGAAAAAGTTTTACTTGCTTAATAAACTCCATTGTCGATGAAATGACGAACTCTGACTGAGGGAGGATAGTTTTTAATAAGACAACATATGCCTTTTCTAGATAATATGTAGGTCCTATACATTTAGTTACAATTGGCCGAAGAGGGTTTCCTTCTTTATGATCCTTTAAGCGTCCTATAATCCTTGGGGTAACTGCTGTTTTATTAATCCTAATCATGTGTACCATTTCATTTGGCCAACTTCCATTATTTACAATCTCTTGTGTTTTCCTTGCGATCAAATCAACTGGGTCCTTATTCAGAACACTTACATTTAAATCACTTATACAAATCTTCATTTTCTGTATGTAATCTTCTCTATTCATTATAGCTAATTTATTTGACTTATCTGTCTGCAATATAATTATATCATTATTTTCACGAAGTTTTTTAATAACTTCATTCCTGTCTTTAACCAATTTCATGCGTTTTAAATTACTTGACTTTCCTTTATTCACAAACTTATTTACATTATAATACATATTATTCCGTATTTCCTCCTTTAAATGACATGGTGCTGAATTAACAATACTTTCACAATTATGATGAGCCAGGACGGCTCGAAAGCGCTAGGTTTTTAATGTGAAATGCAGTTTTGTATATATTTAAAACACCTAAAGTAAAAGTTTTTAATAAATGATGCATATATGTTTTTGTGACATTTTGTGTTGTTTTTAAACAATTATTTATAGACAGAGGTGAATTTGATTCAATTGAGTGTTGTGTTTTTCATGACTCAAGTTTATTTTGCCATATATTCTGTTGAGTTGTCTTCATGGGCTTCATATACTATTTCTATGTTTGTCTAAGGCGACAGATTTAAGCTGACATATCGTCGATTCGATACCACTCTGGACAGAATGATTTCTGTTACTTTAAAATAATTTATTTCAATAATGTCATATGTTACTTCAGGAAGAGAAGTTATATAATTTGTATTTTTTTTATTCGAATGCTTTAAGAAAGTAAAATTAATCACCCAACAATATATTTTTTAAATTACTAATTTTATATTAAAACTATTTAAATTAGAAGATTGTGCATGTAATTATCGACTAAAAAAATCGACTGTTGTACACTTTTTGCTATATTTGGTATGATCATTATCAAGATATCATAGGATTATTATTATGCAGAAATCAAAATGCCATACTTTTATTAGTATAGATTTGGAAATATCGAACAATTTTTAAAATTCACTCTCAACCTGATCCCAAATTATATTATAAAAACCTGTCAGTACCTCTGGTGAACTTAGAAACTGGTAATTTTAAATTCTGAAATGCATTTCTTACCTCCGTATATTCTATTGAGTTGTCTACATATGCTATTGACAATAACGTTGCCTGAATGAATTATGTCGGCTGGTTGTCGGTCCAGGCTGCTTAATTGACAGACTATTTGCAATTTAAACCAAAGGTATTTGTTTCGACGAAATAGAAAACGCGAAATTGCATTATCTACCAATGTCTGGATTTGGCGTTGTTTATTTACAAAAACATAAAAACTGCTTAATAACACTATATAAATAAAAATATTACTAGGCATTTTGAAAGAGCTTTGACTTTCTTCGTCAGGCGCAAAGAAGACGTGCAATCAGTTTAGGCAGGCATCCTGCCTTCAAAGTAGTTGCACGTTTTCTATGCGCCTGACGCAATTCTTCTTCTTTTAAACTTGTATACTTATCGATGTATAAATCGAAGCAACAGTAATACTGGCATTTACATGTAGAGTAAGATTTAAAAAAAAATTGGAACAATAGTCAAAATTACGATTCGAAAAGTGTCAGGAAAAACTGTCTGCAATAGCATATCTTGCGAGTGATTTCTAAAATCCAGTTATAGTGAATTTTTGCTTCAGAGGTCATATACGTATTTATTTTTATTCGGACTTTAAAAATATCTAAAAATACAAAAATACTTCAGTAGTATTTTTATATTCTGATGTTCTAAGTATGATCTAAAAAATCTCGCTTAATCTGAAACTTTATAAATAACTTTTGCATTAACTATCGCATATGATACTTATTGTATTTCCAGCAGGATTTGTTTTCTGAGAAACGCAAATATTGGTCAAAACCAAGTTATAACCACACAATTTTAATTTGAATATTTCTGTAATATGATTATAAATGCATCAGGTTCATTTTATAATCAAAGAACATGCTGACTTAAATAAAAAACTTTTAGAGTACGAAATAACCTATGAAAAATAAAAGTTCACACGATTCCAATGAAATATTTTTTACCAAAATCAATATCATAATCATTAGAAATAAAATATATTCCATCAAAATTCTATTTCAGAAGAAACTGATTCGTAGATATATTTTTTGAATGCAATTTAGATTTGAAATTTTTGTCTTCATAAATGAAGAGCAGCATTTGTTAGAGCGGTAAACACCGTTTTTCTTATTTTCAAATATGCAAAAATGTCAGCGCAATTTACTTTATATTCTTGAGAAAATATTTCAGTTTAACTTTTAGAAAATACATGCAATGAAATGGAAATTTCAATATTTTTCTGTAGAATATTTCAATTCCTTCCATTGTGTTGATTTAAGAAATTTCGCACATATAGTTTCCGAGTAATTTTTTTTTCAGTTTCATAAAGATTTATACCGGAAAAAAAGTAGGAACATTATTTACGTCTTTTAATGCATTGTCTTTTTAAGTATAGTACTCCATTATTCTCTTGAATAAAAGTTTTATGTACATCTTGTTATTTTTTTATTCATATATTATCAACACAAGGTGTTACTGCGTAGTTAAGGGTTAAATAAAAATAAATGAAAATGAATAAATATCCATTGAAAATAAAATATAATCAAAGTGTTCTGAAAAGACTGGAAGTTTAAAAAGAAATAATAGTAAAATCGTAAATAATATAAATGACAGTTCTTGGAGCAAATTTATATGAAGCGTAATAAATTTAAAGGTACATTTTTATTCTGTTTTTAGTTGAAAATATATAGCGCTGCATCTTCTAAGAACTAAAATAAAAGTAAGTAAAAATCACAAAAAATATTTTCATTTTTATTGCTAATGAAAATATTATTACAATATTTTAAATATATATGCCATCAGTTGCAATCGCACGCCATATTCGAAAAACTAAATCAACATCCATTGTCTGCAAAATGGATAACCGAACGGGTTAGTGTTCGTCACTAATGTTTCCTAAATTTTCTTAAGGGATGGAGATTAATGGGTTAATACTGAATTCAAAGCACTGCCTTTTCTTGTGAAGTAATGCTAATTTGAATTAGGAACATAACTAGAGGATTTTGACGATCGATAATCGAAATCGAATGTTGATACTTGTCCGACAGCGCCAAATATTTATATATTGCTCATATTTTCTTTCAGATTCAACACGAGTTATTTTAGAACTGCATAGTCTAAAGATTGTCTGAGTCAATTCTATCCGAGAGAAGTTGTCCAGGTTGCTCATTTGGCAAAGTATTCGAACGATGGGCGAAAGATCCTTCGACTTCTGACTTGGATAATTTTTCACTCAGTTTGAAAATTTTCGAACTTGTTTAAAACAGTAATTTCCCAAAAGAGTTCTATTTTTGTAGATGATTTTGGATTAGATTACTATGGCCAGTTTATTATATGCACATTTCGAATGTGTAACCACAGATGTAAATAAACGTCGTTTTTTATGCAGATTAATACATAAAAAAAAAGAAAAAGCCCTAAAAAGAAAATTTTGATATTGCTCAAGGTAGTAAGCATAAAAATTAATACATATACATTTTATGAAGTTATTTATACATTTTATTAGTTTTATTAACCCTATTTCTCAGGATATTTTCTTTGTTTTCATTGTCCTTCCTGTAAAATATTATAGAAAGCAATAATTGTGTGACTATATAAAATTTTGCATTTGCATTTCAAGTGATCTTTCGATTTTTCGAAAAACATTAATTTTATTCTACATTAAGAAAATATTTATACTGTTTACACGTCTATATATATTTAATTTCTTAAACAGTTTTGAAATCATATTTAATTACATATAAACAAGTATTTATAGGTCAATTTTTGTTATTGAAGCACTTTAATTAATAACATCTCAGGCACAAATTTTATGCAATTAAATATTTTATGATATAGAAAATAATGAATATCTCTGGATCAGAAAAATTGATTCATCGATAGTTTAATAGAGATTATGCAAGTAAATTTATGAAGATATATGCGTTTTCTATAAACAATTTTCCGAAAAAAATGCAGATTGTGCGTAATGAATAATAAATAAAAGAAACTGTTAAGCTAGATGGAAACAAAAGAAAATTGTTCGAAAGAAAATACTTTAAACAGAAACTAGTATTTAAATTTAAACTTTAATTTACAAAATACTTCCGCTCGTGTATTTACTTTACTTAGGGCTCCCAAATGTTCCGCTTTTTAATTACCAGTTTTTTCTAAGAAATCTATCGTGGTATGTTTCTGCAACATTTGTAACAGAAATAAACTTCGGTGTAGCGTTCAGGAACAGTTGCAAGAAAAAATACAAAAATAAAATATCTCTTAGAAAATACTAATATTATAAAGGAGGACCATTTATGAGTCCTGTTTGATGTCATTCCTAAAGGTGTAGTGCACACATAAAAAAGCATTGGGTTTTCAAATGTGTTATGCATTTTCCACATTTGTTATTTAAACATCATCTTTAACCATATTATACGGTGGCGTTTTGCTACAGTATTCTGAATGTGTTGGAAAGTATTTCATAATCTATACTTGACGCGTGATTCTTTTTTATTCTTACAACTAAATATGCATTAAAAAAATCTGAAAATTCAGCGATAAAAGATTAAAAATTCTGTAAAGGATGCTTATACCAAATTTGTTAGACTAAAAATATTTTTATAATTTTTATATGCGTCTTGAACAGCGCGAACTAATAGCAAAATGGAGCAATAAATAGGAAATGGGGATAAAAAACTTCTCACGTTAGGTCTATAAATATTAAAAAATAAGTATAAAAAAATTAATTTAACTGTCATTTACTATATTTTATTAATTTATTCGTTTATTTAATTGAAATTAAAGTTACTTAATTAGTATACTTATTCTCCTAATGAAAATATGTCGTTTTTAAATACAAAAACTAATTGCTTTATTATCTGAATTGTTTTACAGTTACAAAATATTTTATTTTCTCAAATTGTAATTAATTTTACTTTTACTTTTACTTTCATTAAGGTTAATTTTAATTTTTGTACGCTGCTCCTAAACATAAATTTCTTATTTAAAGAGAAAATGTATTGGGTTAATATACAGTATGCCCACTAAAATCCCTTGCCATCCTCTTAACTTCGGAACGGCTGCTGCTATATTCATAAAAGTAGTGTCTAGGTACAGTAAAGGAGCCATGCGCTACTGAATGAAATCGCATAAGGCGCCAGCTGGTGGAAAGCTTCGGAGTTAGCATTCCTATCACGCGAACGGAAAGAGATAGAGGAAAAACTGATTTACAAAGCTGTGGAGCATCATCGATTTAGTACGAAAAGACACCTTGTGGAAATTAATGCAAAGAATACAACGGTTAAAACGCGCATTTTTTTCGTTATTTCCTACACTGTGACGTGACAAAACGATCATAGAAAGAAAAAAAAACAACTAGTTGAAACAATATACCTTTATTTGAGATATTCAAACTTCTCACCGTTATCTGCAATGAACGTTTGGATCCTTGTTTGAATTTCACGTTGCACACGTTGGAGCATAGATGGTGACACGTTTGTACAAGCTTCCGTAATGCTTCGTTTTGATTGGGAATCACAAGCAATACCACTGTGCCACATTGCGGTGTCGTGTTTTGTCCGAAAAATAATCATTTCTCTTTCCGTTCAAGTTTCGTGACGTCACATTGTAGCAAATCATGAAAAATCAAATGCGCGTTTTAACCGTTCTATTTTTCGCATTAATGCCCACAAGGTGTCTTTTCGTACTGAATCGATGCTGCTCTGTAACTTTGTAAATCACTTTTTTCCCTTATCTCTTTCTGTTTTCGTGATAGGAATGCTAATTTCGCAGTCTGCCACCAGGTGGCGCCATAGGCGGTTTTAGTCAGTAGCGCATGGCTACTTTACTACACCTAGACACCACTTTTATGAATATAGCAGCAGCCGTTCCGAAGTTAAGAGGGTGGCAAAGGACTTAAGTGAGCATAGTGTATATGAAAAATGTTTGATAATTTTAAATTTGTCATTCATGTACATTTATTTAGAGTCTGTTTTCTGATTGCGGGCAAGAAACATATTTGCTATCCATTTTTAAAAGTAATATATATTTTTAAGACATGAATAAAAATCGATGATTAATGCGTCTTTCTTTTCTTTCGAATGGAAATTTTCGTGTTAGAAATGTTATCGCTAAATCTATAAATTTTCCTTAATGACACCTAGAAATACAGAAACAAATTTATCATCCTAGCAAGACGGTAAGAACAATTTAAGATGCGACAATAACAATCAAATTTCAGATCATGTTTGATGTTCACACATTTAAAATACATTTATATGCTTTTACGTTTAAATAAATGATATATTTTATTCTAAACGATATTTTGTTTTTATCCGTAAACACATTAGGTATTGTATATATTTTGTAGCATATTAAAGCCGTTCTTAGAAAATAGTTTTTTTTTCTTTTGGATGTAACAGCATAATATAAGAAAAAGCATTTTCTTTTTTATATGTTAATATTAACAATGGCACTTTTTTAGGAAATCAACTATATACAAAATACGCACACGTGCAATAAAAGTCATAAATGAACGTACATTCATTTTTTGAACAGGTATATTTCAATTTCTATGCCGACAGTTTTCTTTTCCTTTTTAATCATTCATTCATTATTATTTACTTTTTCCAACTGTTTTGTAGCCACAAACATTTAAATTAATTAGTTTCGGAAAAAAATAATGGTAACAAGTTTATTTTATTCAAACAGTCCAAAAACAGATCATCCTGTTTTTATAATGGCCGTAAAATACTTAAATCTTATTTCAGTTCCTACCATTCCTCAGACATTAGTATGTATTTTTTCAAGAGCAGTAGTAATATACGTTTGTCTTTTTTTGATAGCACTATTATTGCTAATTACTATTACACTTCTTTAAAATGAATTTATTTATATTGTTAATAGCAAACATATATGAAAAGTTTTTTAATGGGTTTTTAAAGATGGATAACTGACTATGTTTCTAATAGTAGCTTTTAATATATGTTTGTTATTAACAATATAAATACATTCATTTTAAAGAAGTGTATTAGTAACTAACATTAATAGTGCTATTAAAAAAGACACACGTACATTACTATTGCTCTTGAAAAAATGCATATTAATGCCTTAGGAATAGTCGAAACTAAAATAAGATTTAAGTATGTTTATTTTATTTATACAGAAAATATTGAAGTTCGTAAAATAAAATTATACTTTCGAATATAAACCGATTTAAAAGGGAAATGAACGATCGCGGGTTTTAATAAAATATACGTATTCAAAAGAAATAAAAATGCTATTTTAAATTAATATCATATACAGAAGTAACAAAATGCATCCCACCGAAATTTTATAACAGAAAACAATTCTTCATATATCTTTTTTCATCGAAATTTAGATTTGAAACATATTTTGCTTCCTAAATGAAGGGCATCATTTGCTGGAACGAAATAAATATTTATTCTTCTTTCAGAATGCAAACTTATGTGACAGGAATTTGTTTTTCGTTCTGACAAAAATATTTTAGATTTAGTTTTAAAAATCATTCGCAACTTAATGGAAATTTCAAAGTTTTTGCATGCAATATTTCAACTTATCACATTGTGCTGATTTAAGGAATTTCACACATATTTCCAAGCTTAAATAAAACATAAACTCTTTTGTTTCTTTAGTTACTCCAATTGATCTTTTACTTTCTTCTATCTATACTGGAAGAAAGTATTCCATTCGCGAAAATTTTTGACTTCCGGTTTTCGACAGATTTATACGTTTTAGAAGGGCCTGAATAACGATTTGACTGTTTTCAGAAAATGTGTATCTGTGAGTCTGTGAGTCTGTGAATCTGTCTATCTGTGTGTATGTATGTCTGTATGTGTAAAAAAGTTTTTTGCGCTCTATCTCAAGAACTAATGCACGGAATTTAATAAACCTTTATATTCACTTAGTCCCTGATATAAATTGGTAATGATTAGTTTTTGGTGTAAATCGTGCCACAGGTGGTGCTACTATGCTTCATTTTTTGCGATTTCCGCAATAGCTCTATCCCAAGAACTAAAGCACTGATTTTTATCAGACTCCAGATTCTGTTAAACCTTTATATAAATAGATGCTGGATACGTTTTGTGTAAATACCCCAACAGGTGGTGCTGCTATGCTACTTTTTCATGATGTTCACGATAGCTATATTTACGCATATTTACCAAGCTTAAATAAAATATTGTGGATGCATATATATATTTTTTTAGTTAAGCATAGATTTCTTTTATTGGGAAAAATAAAAATAACTTTATTTTCCCATATTAATATGTAAAAAAAATCTAAAGATTATTTGAATTACATCTTTGTGCTAAAGTTTGTATAGTCAGTAATTGTGTACGATTTGACACTTTTCCAACTGAGTGAAATAGTGTCCAGAGTGGGAGTTCGAATTTTCACCCAGTTGGAAAAATGTCAAATTGTATGATATATTTACCAAACAATATGATTGAGTTAAAAATTATAAAGTAAAAATTGTATGGCACATAAAAGGATAAAAAATGAAACATATCTTATACAAAGGAAAATGTAGAACGTGAAGTGTGCAGTGAAACAACTATCGGTTTTCAAACATCAATAATAAGAAAATAGAAAATGTCTTAAATTCCAATGTGTGTACTGTTTGTAAGCTTAGCATAAATCGCAATAAATTGTTAAAATAAAAGTGTCCAGGATGGGAGTTCGAAATTTCACCCAGTTTGAAAAAATGTCAAATCTTATGAAATATTTACCAAACAATATGATTGAATTAAAAATTATAAAGTAAAAATTGTATAGCCCAAAGCTGGATAAAAATTTAAATATATCTTACAAAGGGAAATGTAGAACGTGGAGTGTGCAGTAAAACAACTATAGGTTTTCAAAGATCAATAATAAGAAAATGTAAAAGATCTTAAATTTCAATGTGTGTACTGTTTGTCAGCTTAGCTACATATCAATCGCAGTAGCTTTTTGAAATCAATGTGGTTGTGCTAGTATCTGTAATTATTTTCCTGCAGCATCAGTAATTCATGCTTTAATACCATTTCACACTGCTGTAAACTACTATAAAATACACGTATGTAATGAATTTTAATTTCAAAGATTCTAAAAATAATGACCTGCGCTGCTACAAAATATTGGCAAGTAACGTTCTCTACCCTGTTGAAAATTTTTAGGTAGGTTAAACAAATTTTTGGTGCTGCAGTAACTGCATCCATAATATGGGGAAATCTTACTCAAAAATTTCGAGCTATGGTTAAACCGCAGCTCCTAATGGTGATTTAAGATTTATCCCCCTTATAATTGCAGCTATTACATCCCCAAAAGTTGGTTCAACATACCACCAAATTTTTTGTATGTTAATGGGAACTGGTGCACGTAAAATGTGTTCATGGCTCCAATGTCCTCCTAGTTAGAAAACGATACCTCTCGGGTGCCAATCCAGGTGCAGGTCTGGAATTGGTTCTAAATTATGAGACCGGCTTTAGAAGTCCAACCTCTCTTGAGGATCTCGCACCCCTTCTTTCAGAGAAGTGCCATGGCACTTTCTCTGACACGACACCACCACCAACAACATTACACACTTTATTTTCATAAAACAGTGTTATTTTCAAACTTTTTTAAAAGAATGAAATTTTAAAATAATTCAAGATACATCACGTTCATTTTATTGTAAAATAAAATGTTGAATTTCTTGAAATAAAAGTACTTTCTTGATTATACTACTAAGGAAAATAAAAGATTCTGAAGGCTTAAAGGCTACGAATAAAATATACCTAACCAAATGCATAATATTCTATTTTAAATAAGCATCATTCCCAGAAATAATAAATTTATTCCATTGAAATTCTACTGTAGAAGTAAATTCTTCATGAGAATATTTTTTCAACGAAATTTAGATTCGAATCATTTTTGCTGCCTAAATGAAGAGCATCATTTGCTGGAGCGAAAAACAATATTTCTACTCCTTTCAAATATGCTAACTTATGTTAGTGAAATTTATTTTTAGTCTCGCCAAATATATTTTAGAATACCTTTCAAAACACTGACAAGCAATAAAATGTTAATTTTAGTGATTTTTTTAAAGAATATCTCAGTTTCTCCTATTGTGTTGAATTGGCGAAATTGGCACATAGTTACAGGGTCGTTTCCAACGGTAAGTAGAACATTTACATATGTTATTTTTTCATGTAAATATTTTTATACTTGACAGGTAATTATATATATATATATGCATTACATATTTAAGATTGTTTGGGATTGTTCTTTTTAACAAAGGTTATAATGAAAATATTATTAGTAACTCGCCATAACATTGCCAATATTAAAGAAATTTCTATATCTACAGAGAGCATAAATTGTACTTTTATGCGCTACAATTCATGAAAGCATTTTTTCCCCTTTTTATGCATTAATTTTTTTCGATTTGTTTTGAGATTTGTTTTTGAACAATTGTTATATAATGAATTTATTACTAGTTAACCACCATAAAATTCTAGGTATTTTAAAATTCTTCCATATCTACAGCAATAAAATATTTCACATTATGTTAGGTGATTCAAATTAGAGGTAATCGCAATTATATCTTAATCATTTTAAGGTAAATAATTGTATTTTTGTAATCTTGAAATCTTACCAAAGTTTAAAAAAATATATTTTAAAATAAGGCAATAGATTTTTTTTTTCTCTTTTTCAACCTAAGTTATAGAAATAAAATTTTGTTCAAATATTACGGTACAAATATTGATTAAAGTTAAGTGGTATTAAAAATATCCTCCTGCAATTCAAGGATGTTAAACCACGATGAATGAAATACACATCCTATTTTAAAGGTGAAAAAAATAAAGCATAAGTTTTAGATATGGCATTTGTTTTACAAAGGGATGTGTTTGTATTGGAATACAAAATCATTTTTATATGACCTGCTTTTCCCCTCATAAGACCCACAGTTATTTTTAGAAAAAATATTGCCTTGTGTCTAAGTAGGACATTAAAAATATCTCCATTTTATACAACGAAAATTCATCGAATTTTATAAATTATCCGTAGTTCTAAAATAGTGCAAATCCTCGCTCTAAAATATAACGTACTTCTTTACATATAACGAAGGTATTGTTACCTTATTATTTTCACACAATCATAGTGATTGGTAAAGAAATCATACGAGTTGTAATTTTTCTAATTGAGTGAATTCTTTTCCAAGACGGAATTTGAACTCAGGACCTTGGCTTAAGCCAAGAGCCACAACGATCTATCAACACTACACCAGCTAGTTGGTAGAGTGTTGCAGATTAAGCCAAGGTGTTGGATTCAAATCCCTGTCTGACACGAGAATGAAAACTCAGTCGAAAAAAATTGCAGCTCGTATGATTTCATTTCCAATAACCATGATTGTGTTAAAACAATAAAGTGTAATACCCCATCCACGTTTATTGGAGTTCCTTTACCTGCGGTTCATTCAGTCAACCTGTTACCGAGAACATACCAGATGTTTTTGCCCAAAGGTTGTTTGGATGAATTGTGTCCAGGACAGCTTAGTTAGAAAAAAATTGACAGCTTATGCCAAATTTGTGGGTTCAAAACTGGACTGGACACTTTTTCAAACAATTGGAAAAATTACAACTTGAAGGTATTGTTAGTTTATTTTCGACAAACTTACGTTGTTTTCTCTGACAAGCACTAGATTGTTGAAGTATTAGTGCTTCTTAAATGTCCAGTCGCAACTAAAAGTACAATTTTTGCATCAAATGAAGTATAGTTAGAAACTGAAAATAACGAATCTGCTGAAGGTGATGAAATATAAATGTTCTCTAAATATTCTTTGACAATAAATTGCAACTATCAAAAGTATAAAAACCAAAAAAGTAATAATTTTTTATACCTTTTAAAATATCAAGGTATAAATTTTGTAGTTCAATTTAATTTTAAGCTTAAATACTTGACAATATATCTTTTAATTACACTATATATATATATATATATCGATTAAAAAAAACATATTGTTCAAATATTTCTTTTGCTTTTATTAATTTAAATAATCCGCTGATGCATATATACATCTTTATAGTCTGATTAAGGAAAAGCAACCGGAAAAAATTAAAAGAGATAGTGATGAATAAAAAAGTTGTCAAAAAGAATTTTTTGAAATAGTTAAGGCTTTTCATGCATCATCAAATAACACGGCCTCGAGCTTATTGATTTGCTTCGGTTGCGTACACTAGTTAGTAATATTGCCAAAGATGCTGGCCACGACCCTAAAATAAAACTTGATTTGTTCCCACTGCCATGATTTAGTTGTATAATTTCATCATAATGTTGTAAACATGCATAACACTTTGTTTTACGTCATATGTTGGTAATGATAAATATTTAAAAAAATATCTATTTTCTCTGTTCAAAGCGAAACGCAAAAAAATAGATTTTTAGATATTTGTTTATTTTTTGAAAAATAAGAATGTTTCAGGAAAGCTCTACCAGTAGATTTTCGTTATACGTATAAAAAGATTTTAGGAAATGCCGTATAAGTATGATACAATATATATTTATTTTTCTCAAGAAATACATATACGCACTGCACCTAAATTGTATACAACGCAATCAATTGTGACATTTTTATTTATTTTTTTTATTTTTATTTTTTTCGTTTAACAGAAAGCCGCCATTTTGGAATAACCTGCCATGATAATACCAATAATTAGTGTCAAATGTTTGCCCGTTATGTAATAAATTCGGAATAAGGTAGGATAATGCCTGGGAGTCATTCTACAAAAAATGTTGCTTTTTCGGTACATGGTAGATATAATTATATATAATTATTAATTTTTTTAATGTTTGAAGTGTTATAATGTTATGTTGTTAAATGTTAAATGTTAAATGCTAAATGTTTATAATATTTATAATGTTTAAATGTTTATTATGTTTAAATGATTATAATGAATAAACGTTTATATATAATTTTAAAATGCTTTAGAGGCTGTACGCTTAGTACTTCTAAACGTATTAGAATATATCCAAAAAAATATTTTCTGAAAATTGATGATTTGTTATTTTATTTCTTCTTTGTTTTCTTTAAAGAACGGAGATTAAATGTATACTTTTGTTACATGTTACACCTAATTTCTCCCATTAGCATCTTCACTTATTTTGTAAATGTGATACATATATTATTTCTTCAATATTTTTTTTTTCACTGAAAATTTCTTTATATGTAAATTGAATTTTATTTTGAAAAAAAAAAATTATATTTGACTGTTGTTAAAAGCCTTTCCTTCACCCTCCGTTACAATACTATTCTTTGCAATAATTTCGAATATATAGTAGCAATCGTCATCTAATAGAGCGATTCAGAGGAAGTTAGTTAGCTTCCCCGTTTAATTTTAACATTTAACCGTGAATTTGCACACTCTCGTTTGTCATTCGTTTTGTTATATTCTAACTCAACTAGAAATAATCATTTACTAATTGCATCCTCCTTTCTTGATTTAAACCGTAAACATGATTTGTTTAAAATATGTAAATGTTTAATTTTGATACTAAAACCATTTTTTGAGATATAGTATACTAAAGCTACTCTACTTATTAGAGCATCCTACTCTAATTAAGCTTGGAATTACAAAATACATCATTACGTGTTTGTATACTCTGTTATAGTACCATTAAGGAAATTACATCCTAAATGTTTAGAAAACAAATTAAGCACTAAGTAATGAAAAGCCAGTTCGACGACATTTATAAATCTTAATCTTATAAATCTTATAAATTTATAAATCTTATAAATCTTAAGTGAAAAATGACCTATGTATTTTAATACATACATTTTCGTCATTTATTGAGTTAAATTTTTTATGTGCAGAATGTGAAGTTTTTCGTATAATGTCTATAGCAATGTTGCTATTTTTTTAATTAGAAAGTAATACACTTTAGTAATTGTAAAATTCTTATAATTTACATATAGGCAGGCTTCTCGGCGCTGTTAGATTCATATGAGCACATGGTAACAACTTAACGAAAAAGAAACAGATTAATAAAGCATTGTAAAAGGAGAAATATTAGTAGAGTAACGAGTTTAACTTTAGTAGCTCTAACCAAATGTAAAATATGGTTTTTCTCAATTCAAGGCCTACAGTAAATTTACAATTTAGCTAAAACACAATACTTAAATAACCGAAAAAGTTTTCTTAATTCTTAGTGTCCCTTTATTCTAAGTAGATAAAACACTACTTTTAACCAACATCCATTGTCTTGCAGAATATGGGCTGTCCTTGCGCCAAGTAAAACTTCAATACTTGGAGCTTTGGGGTAACCTCAACGACAAGTTTTGATTGTAGCTAAAATAACTTTCGACGGGATCCACTATAAATCTGAAGTGTCATACTAACACCACGCTATATATAGCCAGTACACAACCACAGTCACTAAATTTACATATATTTGTACAAACGAAAAAATCTAAAGATTCATACACACTTTGAGAAACTTAAAGAAATGAAAAATATAATCCGCTTTCGGTCACAACTTTTTTTTTCGATTCAGGTCAACACAATCGCCCGCAAAATGACATAAACTCACTCGTGCTTTACAAAAGAATAACCAGACATCCTGCCAAAGAAGTCTTAAATTCAGTGAATATAAACGAAGTATCGACTACAGTGATAGAAACAGAAATTCTGTAAATGATAAATATGATCGCTAAATCAATAGAAGCCAGATATGTCAAGCTCCCATTAATCGTCCGTAATATGTGGTTTAATATGACCAAGTTTAACTTCGTTTTGAGCCAGAAACACTATTTGATGAATCTTTATTTATTTAATTTCAGGTTTTAGATGTGGATTTTATTTAATATAATTTCTTAAAACAATTTCTGGTGCGAAACGTATTAAACTTGGGTTGGCACTACTGGAGCATATTGATTTTGTATTAGAAATTCTAACATAAATATCAAACGCATCATAAATAAATTCTGGAAACGCCTTTTTAAAAAAGAGCCAATGCTACTTAATTAGCTCTGTTTATTTAATCCTGTTCTAATTAATTCTATTTAAAGATAATTTGCTGAATTTTGCGAACATAAGCCTATTAGCAACTTAAAAGCCACAATAAAAATACTTAAGATTTAGTATGAAAAAAAAAATTCGTATGATGTGAATGATACTAGCGGACATTAAATATTTACAGATCGTTTAATCTTAAAAAGATAAAAATAATTTTTCAGAAAACTCTTTTTTTTTCTTCTGGTAGGTTTAAAATATGCATTTGAGCTTAAGATGCTTTTATCTCGTTATTCAAATGCTTTCAGTGACAACAGTTCAACTATCGATTATATGAACTAAGGATTTTATCGATTAGGAAGGAGATGTCTTTAAGCCTTATAATTATCGTTTTCATTTCTTTTATTAAGAATTAATAGAAAAATATTTCAAACAATTTTCACAAACTTTTGCGGTGAAAAAATTAAAAAATGATTATGTAGAATAATGAGAAACAGTAACAAAAAGAAAACATTAATTTAGGGGAAGTTAAATATTATAATTTAAAAAAAACATTTAAAGTTCAACTTTTAGTATATAAATTAGACTCATTGTATAATGCTTTGGGATAAACTGGTGTTATGTGGACCCAGGGGATTTCGATAAAAAAAAAAAGAGTTTAAAATCAGTCACGGAATATTTTGTTGGTAATGTGACGTGATCCACCAATATTTTATATGTAACAACAATTAACTAGTAAAACAATACTCCCATGGTTGGTTTAGAACAATTTAAATTTTTGCTCAAATAATTGGATGTTATTGCGTATCTTTTCTAAAATAGCATAATTATGGAAAAACATTTCATTTTCTTTGCAATTATTATTTTTTAATGATATGTTCGATACTTTGTTTGTAGAAATATTTTATAACAATAGATGCAGTAGTAAGTATATAAAGATATTTGCAATTCAAACGATTTTATTCGACGACGATAAATCCCGCAAAATTAAACGAACGTCAAATGAAACACGACGAAGCAGCAAGTTATACTTAAAACGCTGCATACAATAGATGCCCCTCTATGAAAATTGAGGGCGTGTAATTGCTTTAATCTTCAACCCCCTTCTAGTGGAGGACAAATGAATGAAGTATATAAATTCCATGCAGAGATTGTCCACTACGTTTCGTTTATCACACGTCTTCATTTTTCGTTCGCGCAAATGCTATGATTTGACTCCCAGTTGAGGTCTACCGTATATACTTTCAAAAAATAGATTTAGATAAACGAATTTATTAACTTACGCATAGAAAAATGTGCTGAATTTGCGCCGAAAATTACTAGAACTCAGTGCCGGCACTTCTCTTATGTCAGCGAATATTTCAATATTAGCTATAGTCGACGAGATCTTATAAATCAGGGCTGTCCAATTTGGCGCCCACTATTCACCAGAAAATTCTTACAGAAATATTTGCATTATACAAATTCCGAATATCTTCGATTAAAGAAGTGAAATATTTCTGGAAGAATTTTCTGGTGAATAGCGGGCGCCAGGTTGGACAGCTCTGTTATAAATATTCCGCACCAAAACACATCTGACAGGGATGGTAATTCCCTTTTATTACAATTAAGCATATAAAATTAAAATTGACTGTTCCAAGCAAAAACCATACCATTCACCATGCACATCGCCCAACAAAACCCCCAAAATAATAAAATCTCAAAAAAATTAAAAAGGTGGCGAAAGAAATTTTTTAGCACAAAATCTACTAAATACATATAAGCAGCTGGAAAAAAATCAAAGCAGCACAGTGATAAAAAATGATGATAAATTTGGCTGATGGAAAAAGGCTTCATGGTGCAAAATAAAAATAAACTAAAGGGGGACACGATTAAATGTTCAAAAGGGAACACAAGTTAAATTCCTAAACCTGATCGAAATAGTGATTCCGTACCAATAAATGTTGGCCACAATAACAAACCACCTTAGCATCCCGAGCAACAACCTGAAATAGCTGAAAACTAAAAGTACATATTATAAAACACTTCATGCTAATTAAACAAAAAATAATAATACTTTAGAGATTATTCTCGATTAATTTATTTATATATAAAACATATTTTAAGGTTACACAATTAATAAAATATTTATATTTTAAAAGATGCATTCAAATTAATATATTTCACGGTTGTTCACACATCATACATGTGGGCTAAATAACTGCGTTTAAATTATGAACATTTAAATCTTATATCATCCATGGACAATTAATTTTAATTAAAAAACATAGATACTTAATATTGGTACTGAAGAAAAGCTTGTTCTAGCAGAAAGCACATTTTTACACTGAACATCATCTTACACTGACGAACAGAAGATTTCTTTTGAAGATTCACGATTATTACACTTTCACTATTTTTTAGGTGTCGATCACATACTTAAAATTTGTAGACAGATTTTTCACACACAAACAAAATACACCTCTATTTCTTCACCTTATCACATATTAAAGTAAAACACAGAACTAACTAGGGTGGCTCCTCACACGAGAAAAAATCTCGAATGAATGGGATACCACCCTTCTTTCGCTTGAGACTTTATACCATCCAACACACCGCTCGTTGAAAAAAACACTAGTCATTCACATGCGTTGCCATTCCGAGTGAAGGAAGCTTGGTCGAAAAATATCCGGTATTACCACTACCTCGCGCGCCGATGGAAGAAGATACAGCGAGAGAAATTCTTCGTATGCAGGCGTTCGCCAGCTGCTGCGAGTTTAGTAGCGATGTTGCGAGATGTTTGTTGGTGCGTTCGCTGATTTATAAAGGCAGATGCGCTGACACGGAAAGACAGTTCTTTTTGCATATTGCGCTGAACTTTAAAGGCTTTTTTGATGACTTGACTGAGTTGTGAAAGGGGTTTTTTAACATCTCCCCCCACCAACAGCAAAAAAAGAGGCGAACACTGTTCTGAAGAATAGTTGATAATTGTTGAAAATTGATGTGAAATGTCCTGGAGTATGCGAAAAAGTCAAAGTTTCACAAATGCATACAGATGAAGAAATGTTCGTGAAAAAATTTTGCAAAAAGTCACTGAAAGTTTCACAAATGCACACAGATGAAGAAATGATGAAAAAATGTTCGTGAGAATTTTGCGAAAAAGTCACTGAAATTTTCACAGCTGCATACAGACTTAAAGAAATGTTCGTGAAAAAAATAAAAAATTTTATACACAATGCTACTGTAATCATTAGAATTGTATACACCACACATTATATGATACAAAAATTCAATAATTATATTTAACCAGCATGAATATGAAAATATTTACAAAAATACACACACACCAATAAATATAAACTACAGAAATACCTAGATTGCTTTAACTTTCTGCAATATATTTTGAGTTGTCACATTCAACATTTTCAAACTACTTTTTATTGTACCATATATTATTCAATTTTCTGAATTAAGTTCAATGAATATTGAAATTTACTTTGTAACTTAAAAAAGATTTCACAGATATTCTAAACAATTATGAAAATACATATGAGGAAATCATTCACATATTTTCCTTTTTGACTCAAATACAAAATTAAAAAGGTAAAGTTTAAAAAAAAATATTTCAATAAATGTTATTCACTAGCAAAGTGATCAATTCTACCAGTATATTGAAAACAAACATTGAGAGAGAAGAAATAGAAAAAAAAAATTTTTAAAATAGAATTTTGACTTGAGCATAGTATATATATACTTTGAAGTTTCCGAACATACACATATTTCACAAAAATATTAGAATCACTACTCAATTCTTATTTACCTCAGTTTTGTTACAAATATTATCATTTAATGGTACTTTTGGAAAAATTTTACTGACATGAACTTTTTTTACATATTCATGACCATCTTCATTAATTTTTATCAAATAATTATCATTTCTCAATTTTTTGTCAATTATATGTGGTCCATTATATCTAGGTTGTAATGCAGTATGATGTTTAAAATCTACAAGAAAAACTTCATCACCAGTATTTAAGGAAGGTTTACTTCGGCCCTTCACATATTGTTGGTGATAATTAAAATAACTAGTTTCATTTTCCTTAACTAATTTTCTAGTTTCCTGAAAATGACTTTGTAATTTTGTTAGATATTTACTATATTCTTCAGCAACTTTTGGTTTTTCAAAAATATTTAGAGGTATATTGAGTTCTCTGCCCAAGAATAGTTCAGCCGGTGAAAATTGAGTTACTGCATGCTTAGAGGAATTATAATGAAGTTTAAAAAATAATAGTCTATCTGACCACTCGAATACTTGATCAGAAAGTGCTGCTATGCTGTTTTTCATAGAAAGATGAATTTTCTCGATTAAACCATTACTCTGCGGATAATAGATTGAACTCTTTCTATGCTTAATATCCATAGTCTTAAGATAATCTTCAAATTCATCTGAACGGAAATATGGTCCATTATCAGTCAAAACAGTCCTAGCGATCCCGAATTTGGAAAAATATATATTAAGTTGATTAATTATAGTTTTAGAAGTGGTATTGCTTAATGGGATAGCCTCAAGATACCTGGAATAATGATCAACTATTGTTAAAATAAAAAATTTGTTGTCATGAGATCTAGGAAGTTTGCCTACAATATCTAAAGCTATTATCTCACCTGGAGCTAAATCAGCTTTTGGAATCATTTTAGTGACAGTATTTTTAGGTTTAGGTTTAACTTTTAAACATCTTTCACAATTGCTACAAAAATTTTTAGTGTCCTTAAACATTCCTTTCCAAGAATAGATTTTGCGAACAAAATTGTAGGTTTTTTGAGTGCCAAAATGAGGAGCATGAGCAACTTCCAAACAATCCTTAATTAAAGATTTTGGAATTAAAATTCTACTGAGATACTTTTTTTTCTTTAACGGCTTCTTGGGGAAAATTTTTACCATTACAATTTTAGTTTCTGAATCAATATAATAGTTATTTGCAGTTTCCTCATCATTATCATTTAATTTTTGAATAATTTCCCTAATAAATTCATCATTTTGTTGATTATTTACAATATTATTATGATCTAAATTTGAATTACTTTGAAAAATATTTATATTATTTACATTTAAGGTTTCATCTTTATATGCTCTAGATAAATAATCAGCAGGGTTAATAACACCAGGAATGTGATCTATCTCATAATGAAATTGATCCAGATACAGAAGCCACCTAGCTACAATCTCACTCTGATTGTCCAGTTCCATGTGATATGTTAATGATTTTGCATCGGTATATATGGTAAATTTTTTTCCATATAATTCTTCACGAAAATGCTTGACAGATGCAAATATTGCGTACAATTCTCTTTGGATGGAAGGATATCTAGACTGAGCTGGATTGAATTGTTTTGAAAAAAATTCAACAGGATAAAATTTCTCATTGTATTTTTGCATTAAAATTCCACAAAATGCAACTTTAGAAGCATCAGTTACTAAATACAATGGAAGATCAGAATTAATGTTTTTAAGAAGGGGTTTATTTAGAATTTGATCTTGTAAAATATCAAAAGCTTCCTGACACTCTGAAGTCCAGACAAATGGAACATTTTTACGGGTTAAATTAATAATTGGCTTAGCAATTTCAGCATATTTATAAACCATGTGCCTAAAATAATTTAAACAACCAATATACTGTTGAACTTGCTTTACATTTTTGGGTATGGGAAATTTTGGAACTTTGTTTACATTATCCTCTGAAGGAGAAAAACCATCAGCACTGACATTAAATCCTAAATAAGTTATTTCTTTCTGACAAATCTGAAGCTTTGCAGGGTCTAAAGTTAAGTTGAATTGGATGAGCTTATCGAATACCTTCTGTAACCAGGCTTTAATTTCAGATATGCTGTCTGCAGCGACAATAATGTCATCAAGAAAGAATTGTAAATTTGGTCCTTTTAAGCTAGATAAACATTTAGAAATTAGTGTATGAAAATATGAAGTTGAGTTGCGACTTCCAAAAGGTAGGACTTTTGGCTGGTAGTTACCAATCTCGCAGCAAAATGCTAATTTTTCCCTATCTTTTTCCTGCAATCTTATCTGAAAAAATGCCGACTTCAAATCAAGCACACAATAATACCTTTTGCCAGCAATACTGTGCAGAATTTCTGAAATTTTTGGCAAACATATAGTGTAAGATTCAGTGATGCTATTTAACAGTCTATAATCCACTACCATGCGAAATTTGATTTCTTCAGGAGAGGTGCCTGGAATTGGTTTCTTTTTGACAAATATAACAGGGAAATTATAACTGGAGGAAGAATGTTCAATTAAACCAGCATCTAACAATTTTTTAATCTCTTCTTGTGCAAACTGTTTGGCAATTTTTGGAATAGGGTATGGTTTAGTTTGAATTGGGAAATTGTGCATTAATTTAAATTCGGGTTTGACTGCATCAGTTGAACCAAGAGTTTTATAACTTTTAGAAAATACTTTAAAGTTGTTCATTAATAATTCCAAAATCTCCTTTCTCTCTTTTTCATCTAAATGTTTAAGATTAAAATCAGATTCTGAAAGTTCGGCCTGTCTCAAATTACTAATCTCTTCTAAATTTAAACTATTGATTTGAAAAATTTGGTCCTCAGTGGGTTGGATTTCCTCGTCATCTTCAAACATTTCTACATTTCCTAGTTTTTGACCTTTACGTATATATGATGCAACATTAGTTTTATTCTCAACAATTGTCAAAATATATTTGTTGTCCTCAACAGTATGCAAAGAATTTTCAATATGGCACTTCTGCGAGACTTTTAATGGGGTTAACATGACTCTTTTAGAATTATGAATACCCTGTGGAAATTCCAATTTAATTATCTCAAATGAATTAGGTTTAATTTTAATGTTATTTATAGCTTTAGCAATTACATTAATTTGAGGTTTATCATTATCCTTAATTACAGTATTTTCTTTAATCTGCGGAGAAGTTTCTTCAAATTCAAAATGGGTTTTGTTGATGGAAAGTCTTTTATTGAATGTGTCAATTAGAATTTTGTTTCTCTGAATGAAGTCATACCCTAAAATTATTTGGTAGTTACAATTCCAGTTACTCTGAGTGACAAAAAATATGTTATGAAACCAACGAGTTTTCATTTTGAACTTTATATTGACTGCTGACAAATATGGGATAGTGGTATTATTAAGGGTCTTAATTTTGACTGCTCTAGAAATATGCTCAACTTTCGCTTGTTGCTTAATTTCTGCTAAGATGCCTGGTTGCACCAGCGAGAGATTTGCACCGGTATCGAGAAGAGCGGGTACCTCTAAATTACCAAATTTAAGCTTAATAATAGGAAGGTGATTTGTATTATTATCAAAATTACACGACATTACATGGAGATTTTCAAGATCTTCACAATTATTTTGAATTGTTACATTATCAAAATTTTGAATTTCATTTACAGAGTTTAAGTTTTCATTTAAATTTGAATTTTCTTCTACAGATTTTAAATTATCATTTACTTCTAAATTTTCCTCACTAGAATTTGAATCTGAATTGTTACTAGATTTTGAATTTTCAATTGATTCTGAATTATTTACAGATTCCAATAGATTTTCATCCCTAACAATTTTATAATTATTGGTCCTTGTAAAATGGGATCTATTTTTACTACAAGAACCATCTATAAGTTTAAATGATTTCTACGCCTATATGGGTGATTTCTACGGTTATTTCTATAATTGCCAAAATTCCTTCCACTGCTGTTACCTCTAGAAATAGGAATATGGTTGGGGTTATGATTGAAATTATTGCTGCGGGAATTTCTACCCTGTGGAAAATACCAACATTTTGTTGTCACATGACTTTTTCCACATATATGACATTGGACTCTTTCATTTTGACTTTGTCGAAAAGAATTGCTAGCATTATTTTCAGATTTTACTCTTTCCAATTCTTCCTTTAACTGTTGAATTTGTTTGTTACCCTCTAACTGGCTTTGCATTATTGAATTTAGTTCAAAGTTTTGACACATATTGTTGTTAATAATGACTTCTTGAGCCTCAAGAGCCTTTTCTACATTAATTGCATGTTTACATGCCTCTAAGTAATTTTTTGGACCTAATTTAAGAATTTCGACCTTAATTTCAGGCCTAACAGCATCCAAAATTTTGTTCAATTTGATGGAATCAATGAATTCATTTGAATCCCTAGTTTGTATATCTATCTTTGATAAATATTTTACTGCATAAGAGTTTATTTCATCAATTAAGCTCTGAATTGACTGATTTGGTTTTTGCCTGATGTTATTAAATTTTGATTGTATCTCATCAAATGGTTGACATCTTTTGAATTTTTTAATTAATAATTCAGCCAATTCATCAAAATTTTGAATGTTAGCTACCTGCGGGGAGTCAATTAGAAATTTTTGGGCAGCATCTCTACAATTTAATTTTAGAATTAAAATTCTTTTATTTACGGGCCAATTTTCTAATACTGCTACATCTCTAACCTGTCCGACAAAATATTCAACATTTTCATCAGAAGTTCCGCTAAAAGTGGGAATGGATGAAGCCAAACTTAAATCTATGATCCCTTTACGAGCCATAGTAAATAACAGAAATAAATGTCAAAATATAGACTTTTAAGGGGGAGGAGGGGGGAAGGGGAACTTAAAATTTCACATTCCTAACATGCAATTACACAATATCAATATTACAATACATATATAAAATCATAAATAGCTTAAGATATATAAATCATGCACTTAAAAAAATCACAGATAAAAATATAATAAATGGTGTGTATATTTTTGTAAAAATATACTCAGGAAGCTATTGTGGAGACCAGATTCTCAACCTATTAAATTTTACTTTTGCACGCGGCACCAAATGATAAAAAATGATGATAAATTTGGCTGATGAAAAAAGGCTTCATGGTGCAAAATAAAAATAAACTAAAGGGGGACACGATTAAATGTTCAAAAGGGAACACAAGTTAAATTCCTAAACCTGATCGAAATAGTGATTCCGTACCAATAAATGTTGGCCACAATAACAAACCACCTTAGCATCCCGAGCAACAACCTGAAATAGCTGAAAACTAAAAGTACATATTATAAAACACTTCATGCTAATTAAACAAAAAATAATAATACTTTAGAGATTATTCTCGATTAATTTATTTATATATAAAACATATTTTAAGGTTACACAATTAATAAAATATTTATATTTTAAAAGATGCATTCAAATTAATATATTTCACGGTTGTTCACACATCATACATGTGGGCTAAATAACTGCGTTTAAATTATGAACATTTAAATCTTATATCATCCATGGACAATTAATTTTAATTAAAAAACATAGATACTTAATATTGGTACTGAAGAAAAGCTTGTTCTAGCAGAAAGCACATTTTTACACTGAACATCATCTTACACTGACGAACAGAAGATTTCTTTTGAAGATTCACGATTATTACACTTTCACTATTTTTTAGGTGTCGATCACATACTTAAAATTTGTAGACAGATTTTTCACACACAAACAAAATACACCTCTATTTCTTCACCTTATCACATATTAAAGTAAAACACAGAACTAACTAGGGTGGCTCCTCACACGAGAAAAAATCTCGAATGAATGGGATACCACCCTTCTTTCGCTTGAGACTTTATACCATCCAACACACCGCTCGTTGAAAAAAACACTAGTCATTCACATGCGTTGCCATTCCGAGTGAAGGAAGCTTGGTCGAAAAATATCCGGTATTACCACTACCTCGCGCGCCGATGGAAGAAGATACAGCGAGAGAAATTCTTCGTATGCAGGCGTTCGCCAGCTGCTGCGAGTTTAGTAGCGATGTTGCGAGATGTTTGTTGGTGCGTTCGCTGATTTATAAAGGCAGATGCGCTGACACGGAAAGACAGTTCTTTTTGCATATTGCGCTGAACTTTAAAGGCTTTTTTGATGACTTGACTGAGTTGTGAAAGGGGTTTTTTAACACACAGTATATCTTCACAAAGTAAAGGAAAACAAATTGTAACGTTATTTGCAAAGCTGCATTTCATTTAAGCAAAAAGAACAAGGTTTTTTACTGTTTGAGAAACAGATTTTCATATTGAAATGTTTTCGATTTTGCAATTAATGTATTAATATCCGGGGGATGCGCTACGATTGGTAGTACTATAATTCAGAATATTACGGATCCTGTACATTTTTGTTTAGACATTAATCTCCGATACAGACTCAGATAAGTGTTTTCAACCTGTAATGCGCAGGTCAAACAGCTATCACTATTTTAAAACTTTACCTTTACCTAATTTTATAGCAGAAACTTTACGATTAAATTATGCGAAAATTACCTTTCGGAATTTGTGTTGGAAACTACTTTCAAGCAAAGGGGTTGACGACATATAAGCTAAGTTCTAAATATGGAGTATATAAATATCCTGCTTAAATTTATATAATATGAATGCCAAAAGTATTCCAATTTTATTCATAAATAATGTAAGCCAGAATTAAAGAATTATTTTTAACACAGTGTTTGATGCTTTCCGACACTAGATTTCGGTTTGATATCGTGTTGATTTCATGTTTTCAGTCATACATTTCATTCATAATAAAAAATTTGCAGTCGTACTATTATAGCTGTTTGAAAATTTATTTGTTAGATATTTCCAATAAAGGATCAGAAAGTCTGTGTAAGTAACTACAGATAAAATTAAGAGCGCGCTCAAATTAGGAAATAGAAACATAAAGAGCAATTTGATACAGGATTAACAAGTGCACCGACAGCCGTTTTATTGAATATTTTAAAGTGTTTAAGTATGTATAAATTTCATTTGATACTTTAAAGAAACTGGAGGATATGATTCAAGACGTATCTCATGTATTAGTTTTTATTATGTTATTTAACTGTTCGTTTATATTCAATTATTAGATAAGTTCATATATTTTTATATATTTCCTTTACAGTTTATAAGGTGTGTAATTTTGACGGTTTTATTCATTTTTTATTTCATGAATTTTTTCAACCACACTATTATTTAACAATAATGCTCGTATTGAAGTGTTCTATTTGTTATACGTTTTTGTGTTACTTTATTATGTTGTATTATGCATACGGAATTATGTTATTATTGTATGTATTATTAATTGTAGTATGTATAAGTATTTCATGCATTATGTATGGTAATTAAAGTTGTAAAACAAAAATTCTCTTATTTTCTTTCTTTCTTTCCGTTTTTTCGTTATTTTATTTTATTTTATTTTGTCAAAGGGATGTTGTAAATAAGATAGCATGTAAAGTAAAAAAATACAGTTAGTTACTTTCATCTACAAAGCATTTCTTAAAAAAAATACAATTTAAAATTTACGCTAATTTTCTGCGAGAAAAAAAAATATTTATTCCTATATAAAAAGATAAGCTGCAATCTTTAATTAGAATCACATAGTAACATGAAATATAATTTTTATTATATTTTTATATAAAAGTAAAATATGGAAAATCTGTGGGATGTAACTATAATAAGTAAAATTAAAAAAAATATCAAATGACATTAAATTTAATAAGCAGCAAAACAAAAATGTTTTTCTGAGTAAAAAATATTCTCTGTTAAATCATAAAGCTCTCTTAAATCGTAAATGTATCCTTGTTTTTATTCATAAAGAAAATAATTAAACGCATTTTACAACTTTTATTTCATGTTAGAAAAAAGATAATGGATAATATATGTAACAAAAATAATTCATTGAAACAATCAAAGTATTATAAGAAAAATAACAAAATCTGTATACATAGAAACATAGAAATAGAAAACATTTTTTTCCTCTTAGGTTCTATTTTACTTGTGTTAAACTTTTTTTTTTTTTTAACTTTTGGAAAATGTGACGTATTTAGCCAGAGATTAGGTTAAGCATATAAGCCTTCTTTTAAATATTAGGTTTTATTCAATTTAATAAGCAGTAAAACAAAAGTTACATTTTTCTGAATACAAATAATATTCTGTTAAACCATAAAGCTAAATGTGTCTTTTTTTAAACATAAAGAAAATAAATAAATGCCCTTTAAAACTTTTATTTTAAGTTAGAAAGAAAACATTAGGTAATATACCTTTAGAAAAAAAAATACATGGAAAAATTCCAAGTATTATTTAAACAAAATTAGCGTGAATAGAAACTTGGGAATAGATAAAATATTTTGTCATTAAGCCTTTATTTTATTTCTTTTTCTTTTATTTTTTTCCTTGTGGAAAATGTAATATATTTATCCTGATATTAGGTTGAACAAATCATCATTCTTTTAGATGTGTTGTATTGTGTCTTATTATTTACGCCATAAATATTTTCCTTTTACGGGATTATTTTTAGCATTTAAATAGCAAAATAAGCTAATATTAGATTATTAGGTTTAAAGTTAGTTACGTATAGTGCTACAAATATTAATTCATAATCATGGAATAATAAATAAATAAATAAATAAATAAATAATATAATAATCGTTTTAGCGGATTGTAATATCCTCTTCTTTTGAGTGGTTTTATTCGAAACTTGTGCCTAGTAACTTCAACAACTAGGTTGACAAAACTGATACAGACACTATAAAAAAACTACTTGGAAAAGTTTCTGAAAATCAATAATAGCAAAAAAAGAATTTTCTTTTTAAATGTT
This sequence comes from Maratus michaelseni, assembly GCA_963931845.1. Taxonomy (NCBI): domain Eukaryota; kingdom Metazoa; phylum Arthropoda; class Arachnida; order Araneae; family Salticidae; genus Maratus; species Maratus michaelseni. The sequence goes on from OZ007595.1 coordinate 136,369,882, forward strand.
TCTTTAAATCTTGAATATATATTAGTATCTAATTTTTCTAAAAATAAAAAAAATGTTTTCGTAATCATGGTTAACTTGGAAGGGGTTTAGTGTATTTTAGCTTGTTATTATATTAAATTTTCCTAAATTAAGAAACATTTGTTTTTTTACAGTGTATTTTTAAGTTGTAATAAGAAATCAAGATATTATACATGCACAATCCATGCATAAAAAAAAAGAAAAAAAAATATGGTTTTAAAATACGAATAAAATTTACTTATTAGTACGTCCCTATTTTTTTAAATACAAATATATATATATATATATATTTAATTAAGTTTGTGTTATTTTTTTTATGAAAGGGTTAGAATGACAGTGGAGCAAATCAAAATTTTTGAAAATTGAGATAACCATATTTTCACTGAACATATATTAATTTCTGTTCAATGTGCCAGTCAAATAAGTCATAGTTCCCTTAGGGAGTCGCTAAAGGGCAAAACAAGTTGGATCACTCAATGCAAAGGCGATACAATAAGTTTCACAAAACACATCATTTCTCAAATCGCTAAATTTTGATTTACTCCACTGTCATTCTAACCCCTTCGTATGTCTTCGACACATGACAATGAAAAAGACTACACTTCAGAAGAAAAAAAAAACGATCATATTTAACTTGCACAAATGTTGTGTATACTGGGTGATTAAAAACAAAGTGAGAGTCAGACCGAGTATATCTGCCAAACTATGAAGTTCACAGCTTCTGTGCTCCGCCTGTTTTCTTTTTTAAGTTACAACATATTATACGCTTTCGACAACATATTATACTGTCACAACATATTATATGGGAGATTTAAGGCTGTTAGAATTTTGGTTTTTTATATCTATTTATTAAAATAATACGAATTTTTCAAATTTTAATATTTTGAGCTCTTTACAGCTGGTATTCATCTATATAAACTAAGTTTCAACTCTATAAGTTATATAGTTTTTGAGAATGGCTTTGTGACGGACAGACAACGGAGTGGGAGTAACAGGGTTTCGAGAGATGAGCGAAACCTTAAAAAATTAACCTACTGGCAAAACTGCTTCCAGAAGAACAAATCTTGCAGTGAAGGGTTAAGGTGTTGTAGAGCAATCTAAAGCAAACAATTTTTGTAAAAGAAATCAGAGTCATAATCCATTTTTTAGCAGAAAATTTAAAGTATCTCGCTAAAATTCGAACAATTTTTTTTTTCATCCTAATTTTAATAATAATAATGAATATATTGTAACTAAATTTTTATACCTTTTTTATATATATATACCGCTAGCCAGACCCTTACCTACCCGGCATGAGTGCCTTGCTTGACGAGTTAGTGCCTGGGAGCGGAGATATATTATCACAACATGATCACAGCATGGCTGTCATCCACCTGACAATAACCTTGTTGGCATCGCTGCAGTGCTCTCCAGTGGTTTACTGCAGTTATCTATGTTTGCCGGTGCAAGGTTTCTATTTAACTTTGTTGAATTGGCAGATTTAAAAAGAGCAAAAAATATGAAGATAAAGGAATTGGTCTCGTAATTTAGAATCCTGATTAGTTGACGAGACCTTCTTTCTTCTTGCGAAATGTCTCAATATCACAAGAAGTGGTGGTAGAGGCCCACATCCCCATATATATATCATCGAACTACATACTCCATATTTCGAAATGCAATTAACATTACACCGGTTCACTTGCGGAATACTGTACTTAAAAAACTTTGCTAGATGACATAAAAAAATCCGCATACGGATTACATTGAGACACCTTGTATTTTTTGCTAAAAAAAAAAATAGATTACAACCTTGGTTTTCATACATATATTGTTCGTTGTTCTCTACTCATTTAACAGTACTATGATGCACATACGAATAAAGCAAAATTTAACCTTTAATAAATCAAATTTGGTTATTTGCATTGTATCAATCCAAATTACAGATATTAAATAAAGTGAAGAAATACTCTTTAGAATTTCTGGTATCAAACTCTAAATATGATTATAAAAAGCATAATTCGAAAAGAATTCGTGCAATGCAGGTTTAAAGTTTCTGCAGTAAGTTTTGAATCAGCAAGTATTTTTAATCATTTTAACTTTATTGCTGACGATTTACGAAAAAAAAAATAAACATATTACTGGTATACTTAAATGCTATTTTAAATTTTGCAGGAAATAAAATATTTGTTTTGCATGATCCTATTAACATTTTTTACTCCAACGTATTTTAAAGTATTATCTTATAAAAACCTCGTCATAAAATTCATTTGACGCATTGATTATTATCAATGATACAATTCAGGGTAATACACTTTATAGATAATATACTTTAATTTGTTCAAAAAGCATTATACATTGTATAAATGAAAAATATTTTCATTCCATAATTTCTTTTCCAATTATAACCTTTTAGATTTCCTGATACTGTAGGACATGGAGTGGAAAGTTTCAGTTCTGAAACAAATCATGTGCCGTCCTATTTTATCAAAAAATAAATAAATTTAAATCTACGCATGAAGTATGAAAACGTAAGAGATGTCAGTCAATCTAAAATTTAGTCGGAATAAGTTTTCAAACCACGGTATTTAAAACGCAAATTGGTAGCCACACATGAGGCTTATGTCAGCGAGAGAGTTAAGTCAAAATGAATAAAATATTTCTTTTCGACTATACATTTTAACCTGTAAACACGCGTAGTTACGGATTTTAGATTGCATTTTAAATTCTTAAACGAAACAAATGTTTTATTATTTTCCTTGTAAAATAATAATAATAAAATTTATTATTTTATTTTAAAAAGTCAATGCAAAATAACACTAGTTCAATGTAATGCGTATATATTTTGTGGTGCAAAATTATCTACTTATGTTTTAATTAACCATTTACATTGTCATAGAATTTTTTACTTTTATATGTCGTACATGTAATTATATATTCATTTTTAAATGTCCGAGAAACTGATGTTGTCTGTGTTAATCATATCAAGTTAGAGAATATTCAGATAAATTGGAAACAAATAACACAATATGTATTAAAATCAATCATTTATAAAAAATTTTGAGGTATCATATTATTCCAAGAAGAAAATTCCAGATTATAAAACTTTAGCCTATGATGCTCGGGGTGAGCATATCGGTTCACATTTTATGAGGGAATAAATAATAATGCATTAGCCACGGTCATAAACAATAAATTTCTGATTTAAATATTTTTTATGTTATTTGAAATATAAATTTTCAAGCCAATGATATTATTATTTCCATTCATACATCATCTCATTTTTACTATTTGGCGAATTTATTGCAAAAAATTTTCTCTCGATTTCATTTTCTTTGTGATACATTTTTAAACAGATCATAAAATTAATAAAAACTATTTTTGCTAAACTATATTATATTAAAAATTCTCATAATTTACATTGTAAAAAAGTACTTTTTTACGACTTTATTAGTAAATATTACACACAAAACTCATCTACAAATATTGCTTTCAATAATTTTTAATAATCACAGCAAGCATTGGCTTTGTCAGATGTGAAACTTATAAAAGTTATTCTTTTGAAAAGTTACATTAAATAAGTGTAACATATGTAATCAAAATATTACTAACTAAATATTTTGTTAAGTTTCATTTTAAATAATAATACACTTAATTTAAAATTTTGAAATTGATAATTATTTAAGTATATGATTATTATTTTATTCATTTTTAAAAAAGAAAGATTAAATAACTTGACTACTATTTTAAATTTAAAAAAACATGGGCATATGTTTCCGATATTTGGTTATTCAAACGTGACCAATTTACACCATTTAAGCAATAATAGGAATTTCCTGTACAAAAATGGTCGCAAGTATTTAACTTTCTCAGTTTAAGATAATGATTGATTATCGACTATAAAAAGGAACATAATCTATAAATAAATCTGTTTTAAATTATACAAAATTAAATATTCATTTTTGAAGAAAATATATAATTATGTATATTTAGCAGTTGTGTGTTCGATGTTCATTGCATTAAATATATAACGGCAGAACAATCCAGTACGTCTGACTTGACAAAGTAGTACATAACATATGAAAAAGAAAGTATAGAATTTAAATGAATTATTTATTATGCTTATATTATTATTATTATTATAAATATCTATAAGGATGGGGAAAATGTTGCGGTGTTATATTTTTTTCAGATTGATTGATTGCTACCACATTTTTTGAAATAGCAATGTTCAACATTCTTTCATGACAGAATAAAAAAGGAAAATATTAAGATTTCAAAAAAGTGGTAGCAATCATGCAATCTGAAATATAATAAAATAAAAACTAACTACCTGGCAACAGCGTGTCGGTATAATAAAGACAATATTCTGGATAAAATAAATTTTTTAAGGGGTTTTAGTTACGTAATTACATTAGTGAATGTATAAAAGAAGTTTAATACAATGAAATAGGTATCGAATATTTTGTAACATAAAAAAATCTGAGTATCTTTACAATATGAGGAAATAATATTCAACTTAAATCCTAAACGCTGCGCAGTTCTTTGTCGTTTTTAGTGTAAGAAATTAATGTTTCGAAGCAATTTCTTTCTTTTTATTGTTTGAATTGTTTTATTAATGAATCATGAATGAATCAAGACATATACACTTTTCCTGAAAATATAATAATGTAGAAACTCAGGTTTTGCATAATATTATCAGACATGTCATTTAATTAATAATTTATCGTTGATCTGTGCGTTGCATGATTTGCAAAATCATGAATGAATCAAGACATATACACTTTTCCTGAAAATAATAATGTACAAAATCAGGTTTTGCATAATATTATCAGACATGCAATTTAATTAATTTATCGTTGATCTGTGCGTTGCATGATTTGCAAAATCATGAATGAATCAAGACATATACACTTTTCCTGAAAATAATAATGTACAAAATCAGGTTTTGCATAATATTAACAGACATGTCATTTAATTAATAATTTATCGTTGATCTGTGCGTTGCATGATTTGCAAAATCATGAATGAATCAAGACATATACACTTTTCCTGAAAATAATAATGTACAAAAGAAGGTTTTGCCTAATATTATCAGACTTTTTATTTAATTAATAATTTATCGTTCATCTGTGCGTAGTATTTTTTTTTCAATTAATATATTTTTTTAAATATTATGTATGGAAGAATTGTATATTAAAATATGTTTAAAAGAGAATTTTTTTTTTTGAATGAGTAATTAAATTTTTGATGTGTCTATTTATAAACTGTATTTGAAGTTGTAAACGTGTATGCTTATATTGACGTAGAATAAAATGCACCCTTTTACACATATTGACATGTATTTATTTCGACAATAAAAAGTTCAATTTAAAGTTCTGTAAGACATGGCATTGAAACCTCAAGAGTGAATGAATAAATCTGAAGAATGAACAAATTATCAGACATGACTGAAAACAAATCAAGGAACTTGATATTATTTGATACGACTAATGGAAATTTTTTTCACTACCTTATGTTTTAATCCGATTCAATTAGAGTTGGGTTTCGTTAATGTGTCTCGCCTTAAGATGTATCTGAGGTTAATGAGGACAAATTCGTTTTTTATATCATTTGCTTTTTGCATTTAATGTTAAAATCATCGATTAAAGCGTAACTAATCATTGGATAATGCGAACATTTTTTGCACAAACCAACCGAATAGAACTAGCTTTTATTTGAAACGAAACTGCATGTTTTTACATTAATAATATTTGAAAGCAGCATTCATGCACCTTTGATTATTCAGAGATTAAAAAATTGTCAGTAACAATAATTAAGAGAAGGAAAACTTCCTACCATCGAAAACGTGGGAGGTTCAAAAACTGCCAAGGACGGTGTACAGATATTGCAAATAAAAATGTGATAGAATAAATCAAATTTTCGAGTGTGTATCAAAATTGCATGTGATAAAAAGACCATTCTTTTATGAAACGCAAGAAAAAGTTAGAGATTACTTTAACTAATGTTAAATTATGTAAGGAAGGTAATTTTTTTGCGCATTGTGTTAATCCCCAGTATGTTACTCTTTAATATTAACTCGGCAGAAGTCGCGCATATACTGAGGGTATAAATGATTTTTACTTTACCACAAATAAATACATGTAATAATCGCCACCTTATTTAGTCGTTGGTACAAATTCTGTGATAATGGAAGTTGAAGATTACTTTCTTAAAAATAGTGGTGGCAATTGTAAAAACCGTAGGTAGTTTGAGTATGTCCAACAAATTGGATCCCCAACCCTGGCGCGACTGCTCCCGGGTGAACAAATTTTTAATTCCTTGATTTTTAACTAAAATTACTAAATTAATGTAAAGATTGTTTATTTTAGCATTAAGTTGGTGATCTATTAAATTTCTGTAAAACACTGAATTCAATTTATTCCACGAAAGAGATTATTTTTCACCATGCATGTTCAACCTTTCAGTTATCAGGGACGAACCTCAGTTACCGGCAAACTATGAAGGGCACCATTATTCACATGACAGGGAACATACAATGTTATTTCACTTCGGTAGTGTTAGCGACGTGTATTGGTCTTTTGCGATGCACATACACCTCACAATAATAACTATGCACATGTAAAAATAAACTACAGCGAAAATATAAATCATTGTAAATATAGAATTGGCATTTCCCTGAGAGTAGCTTATATCAAAAACATGTATAATAAACCCAAAATGCTTAGTGCTGAGTGTTGTATACAATAGAAAATGATGCAAATGTTAATGGTTTAAAAATATTTTTTAAAGGAATTTTAGCTTTAAAAAAGTCTTATAACACGAACACGAAACATTCGAAAGGCCCACGCACTTCTTATACGATGTACATACATCTCTTAGGGATAGTCATGTCCAGAGCTTTACAGATTTAATAAAATCTGGTAGCCAGTAAAAAGTTCTAGTCGCCAGTGAAAAATATTTACACTCAACACTGCCTCGTCAATGATTTTCAAAGAACAAAAAATATTTTTAGGAATTATTTGAGAAAAAATTATAGCAAGCATAAATTAGAATTACTAATTATACATACTTTAGAAAGATATTAGTTAATTTTTCTAATGAAACTTATCAAAATTACATCTCTCTCTCTCACAAAAAATAAAATAAAATAAATAAATAAATAATTACTCCAAAGGCTAAATTAAGATACATGTTTGGAAAATTCTGATTGCTGAATGCTTCAAACGTACGGATAATTGAGCCTATTTTCCAGTGGAAAGCAGTCAGAGAATTCGGATTTTATTATTTTAAAATTTGCAGTTAATGAACTTATTTTTGCCAAATTAAAAATAAACATTAAAAATGTTTTTTTTAATTTGAATATAGTTTCTAAGTTTATTTCTTAATATTGGGAGGAGAGAAAAATGCCGATTTTGTTCATTTCTTAATTCAATTTTTGTAAAAAAAAAAACTAAGGGAAAGAAAAGAGAAACCGCCGCCAGATTAAAAAACTTGGTCGCTAGATAAAAAAAACTTGGTAGCCAGATAAAAAAAAAAAACTTTGTCGCCAGTGGCGACTTGGCGACCGCATTTGTCAAGCCCTTCATGTAAAAATAAACTGCAGAAAAGTTATAAATCATATTCAATTTAGAATTACATTTCCCTGGGATCATCCCTCATCTCAAAAACTTTTGGTTGGTAAAGTGAAAACTCTTAACGCTGCCTACAATACAGAGAACTTACAAACATTAATGATTTAAAAAGTTGAAATTTGTAAGCATTTTGTAAAATAGATTTTGTACTTAAATAGAAAAAAAAAACTAGTAACAGGAAATATTTGAAAGGGCGCCAAGAAATCATCCGAAGGGAGGCTGGTTCGACAGCCCTGTTTTACACCATTCAAATGTTTAAATAGTATAATGCGGGCAAAAATGGTCTCCATTGGTCAAATGGTCTCCGGAATTCACTGTATATCGCAAAATCGTCGAAAAGGACGTTACAAACGAAAACTCATGCATCTAGCATAGATTTTGTAAACCTTTCCAACACTTCCAGAATAATTTTACAAATCTTTAGCGTTTATTAAGGTGAAATGCATAACATATTTAAAAACACAATTTCAACAGTTACCAACAACATTCGGAAAAATATCCGAATTCTTTTGCGCAGCCCTGTATATGATCTATAGATTTGTATATATACTATATAGGATGCTTAATTTTATTTCAGTTAGGAAACGCGTATCACGGTTTAAAATTTCCCTTCTGGAATTTCTGTCATTAAACGGAAATATACTCGAGAACTTTTGTACTGTCCTGTATGTGAACTATAGAATTTATTCGCATCGAGTAATAGACCAAAAATGAGTTAAACTTAGAAAATCAAGCATAGATTATGTAGCACTTTCCAAAGCTTCCAAAATAATTTTACAAATTATTGCCGTTTAATAAGCTGAAAGATAACATCTAAGTAAACAATTTGGAAAACGCATAACATATTTAAAAACGTAAATTCAGGAATTTCCAACATATACAATATTCGGAAAAATATCCGAATACTTTTATTCAGTCCTGTATACGATCCATAGATTTGTATATATACTACATAGGATGCTAAATTTTAGTTTAGTTAGGAAACGCGTAGCACATTTTAAAATTCTCCTTCTGGAGGTTCTGCCAATACACGGAAATGTGTTCGAGAACTTTTGTACTGACCTGTATGTGAACTATAGAATTTATTCGCATCAAGTAATAGACCAAAAATGAGTTAAACTTAGAAACGCGTTCAGCATCTGAAAATGCACTTCCAGCAATTATTGTTAACAGACATTACCGAATTCTTTTGTGTGTCCCTGTAAATGAAAGATAAATGCTATACACACAATATTCTACAGTAAAACTCTTGTAATGCACCTTAGTGTTATATATCAATTTCCGTATATTTCAAATAGTGACACATTATTAAAACTAGCGGATTACAAAATATAGACGAAAAACATTTTTTTTAATTGAAAACTCTAATATATTTTTTCACATTTAATATATATATTTTTAAAGGGCTCACTACCAAAACCAAAAATCATTTTTTATATTAAAAATAGCAATTATGTATTTAAATAAAGTTTTGAAATTTATTAAAAGCGTCACTATCATACTAGCATCATGCCAGGAGTTAACCCATTTGCTGCCAAAACTATGTGGACGGGGTATTCGATATTTTTACTGAAATTCGTTTCCCACCAAAAAATCTTAAATATAACATATGGTAACTTTAATAGCAAAGTTTTTGTCATTAAATAGAGTATTTTTAGCATATCAAAATAGTGGTGGCCAGGATTTTTTTTTTTTTAAATCATAAACTTTTATTTTGAATGTTGAGAACTACGAGTATATTCGTGGTTGGCAGCGAAAGGCTTAACAGCCGAAAAAAATCTCCAAAGATCGCTATTGACTGTAGACTTTTTCATTCTGATAATTTCAGTGGTTTAACCACGTAGTTCGATTACATGTCTTATATTTGTGTTTTATTTACATTTTATTATTTTATTTATTTATTTTAATTTCCTTATGAATGAGAAACCGCAAACAAATACCGAACTATTTATATTAGTTTAAGTACAAACGGGTTTATCTTTCGCAATCGTCTGCACGCGATAGAAATCGATTTTTAAAAAAAGTATTAAATGAAAAATGTATCTTAAAAAATATTTAAAAAACAGTAAAAAATGAATAAATTGCGATACAGTTTTCAAACTGTTGCATTTGATAGTAATTTTTCTCCTATTCGACGGCTTATAAATTGAAAATATGCTATGTTTAAAAAGTTTAAAAATTGCAGTAAAATCGAAATTTAATCGTCCGGTGTTGCCAAAGTCAAAATGACATCTGTATTACGCACGGACACGTTTAACTTCTATAATGTAGATAAACCGCAAACTATTTTTCTCCATAGACTGTAACGTAACATAATTGTTTTGAATGAACCTTTAAAGGAACTGTAAATGTCATGCACACCATATTCTACAGTAATCCTCTTGTAGCGTACCTCACCGATATATATCAATTTCAATATTTTTGGCATTGTGTAACTTCATTAAAATAAGCCACAAATAGTTTTTACCCATAGACCGTAATGTAAATGAATTATTTTGAGTGTACCAGTAAAAAAACTATAAGTGATAAGGACTTCATTTTCAATACCGAACATGCCATACTAAAATTCAGTAGCATATATCAGTTGCACAGCAATCGTATATATTTACGTGAGCTAGAGCACGGACAGACAGATAGACAAACCGAATTCATAAACATTTTTCAACTATGATTGAAAGTGTTAAAAACGTACTTCTGATCTTTTACTGATACGAACAAGACCGCCATCCGGAAACGAACGATGTCGGTCGCTGTCGTAAAACACTAAGGTATATTTTTTTAGTACTGCGGCTTCTAACCCTTCTAGAGGATTAGGCAGCTTGACTATCAAGAAGAACAAGCCAGTTGCAAAGTAAATAAAATTAAATTTATTAATTTACTATGTTGTAGTATAATATTTCCGGTGCCAATATCTAGCTCCCGTTTTAGAGTGTAAAAAATGTACAGATTTGAGAAAAAAGTAAACAGTCGCAAACAATAATATAGGAAAATTAAACCAATACCAGTACCGTAATTTCCGGCGTATAATCCGCAGCTCAAAGAGTCGTTTTTCGACCCAGAAACTAAAATACTGACTAATGTGTAACCTGAAAAAAATTTCTTTATTGGCATCATTAAAAAAATTACAGAAATACGTCTTTTTTGTGCTTTTTGTTTTAAAAGTATTTGTTTCTACTTGTAGCTCGTTGCTCAGCATTTTAAACTGTGCTTACAAATTTAAAATAATAGCTGTTAAAACTTTATATATATATATATATATATATATATATATATATATATATATATATATAGTGTGGTGATTTATAAAGATTTTAGGATAATCGTTGTTAGTGATATATTATATATTTCTTAATGGTTTTTTATTTACATTTTACATATTTCCAATTTTAAATTTTTCCAATTGTTGTCTGGTAATAATTCAGTATACTTGGCTGATTCTACTGTTCTTAGCATCATGCCAGTAGAATTATGAAATACTGAATTATTTTTAAAACACATGTGGGTGCAGCCAAGCTGACGAGTACATCCACATGTGTTTTTTCATATCCAATTCTTGATTGGTTCTCTTGTGGTCCAGTTTTTCCCCTGAATAATGTTCATAATTAATTTATTAATCCATTTGTGTTTACTTAATAGCAACTCCAATTTATAATTTTTTTCCCCTTTCTCTCTCTTTCTTTTTAAATGTTCTTCAGGTATGAGTAAATTTGGCTAATTACCATTGAAGCACATGCTATGGTAATTTTATGATTGCACAAGTTAATTATTAGCTATGTGGTATTCTGATTACACAATATCATTAATTATCTCTTTGTAGATTTTAGTAGAATGATATTAGAACTTGATATGTTTTTGAAATTCATAGATATTATAATTATTTAACATTCTATCAAATTATGCTGCATTGCGCAAATTGGTATGGAATGGTTTTTACATATTCTTTTCAACATTCTTTTCAATTATAGCTGGTTGAAAGTATTGAGTTTTATGATACCATAATTTAGCCTAGTTGGCACATAAATCACTTTGATTAACTTCTGTTTAAAATACATAGTTAGTATAGCTGCATTGCACTTTTAATGGTGTATTTAATAATAATTTAATAATAATAATTTTAGAATATTACTATTATTTCTTGGTATCATTTGTTTATCTATTGAAATTTCAAATGCATTTTTTAAAAATCTTATTCAGGTTCTTTTAATTTTTTTTTTTTTTTTTTTTTTTTTTTTACCAACATTAATTTTGTATGGACTTATGAATGCTAGGGGATTCTATATTGTTGTCTTTTGATGTTAGCTTGCTTAATGGGACTTTATGTATACATGTTTGATATGTGCCATGTGGAATTGATCATTATGCAGAAGTTGCTATATTTTGAGGATTCTGGATCATTCTTGTGAGTAAAACATTTTTTCTACAATTTAAGGGTTCTAATATCCAATATTATTTCAAAAATGATATCTGGTGGTAATTTAGTGTGGTGATTTATAAAGATTTTAGGATAATCGTTGTTAGTGATATATTATATATTTCTTAATGGTTTTTTATTTACATTTTACATATTTCCAATTTTAAAATTTTCCAATTGTTGTCTGGTAATAATTCAGTATACTTGGCTGATTCTACTGTTCTTAGCATCATGCCAGTAGAATTATGAAATACTGAATTATTTTTAAAACACATGTGGGTGCAGCCAAGCTGACGAGTACATCCACATGTGTTTTTTCATATCCAATTCTTGATTGGTTCTCTTGTGGTCCAGTTTTTCCCCTGAATAATGTTCATAATTAATTTATTAATCCATTTGTGTTTACTTAATAGCAACTCCAATTTATAATTTTTTTCCCCTTTCTCTCTCTTTCTTTTTAAATGTTCTTCAGGTATGAGTAAATTTGGCTAATTACCATTGAAGCACATGCTATGGTAATTTTATGATTGCACAAGTTAATTATTAGCTATGTGGTATTCTGATTACACAATATCATTAATTATCTCTTTGTAGATTTTAGTAGAATGATATTAGAACTTGATATGTTTTTGAAATTCATAGATATTATAATTATATATATATATATATATATATATATATATATATATATATATATGTGTGTGTGTGTGTGTGTGTGTGTGTGTGTGTGTATTTGTTGAAAGTACCGTAATTTTCGGAGTATAATCCGCAGCTCAAAGAGCCGTTTTTCGACCCAGAAATATTATTTTATAAAATGTAACTTAAAAGATCGCTGTAAATATTTAACTACAATTATTGAATAAAATTTCTGGGTCGAAAAATGACTCTTTGAGCTGCGGATTATACGCCGGAAATTACGGTAAAATAGAAAAGGATGAAGAAAGCACATTGCTATTTTTATTATACGTTAATGAAATTTATCCAGGTAAACATAGGGTAAATGATTAGCGGTTTCTCCTATATTAAATGATAGATATTCTCACATTAAATATTCCATTTTTTTAATGGTTAGGTGGAAAACTTTTTGAAATATTATTAAGGGATAAAATATTTATGAAAACCAAACATTACATAATGTTTTATTGTTAATGATATAGTTTAGTTTATAATATGTCCTCTATAACATACGCTATAGCATAAAAAGTGTGTTGATTATTTAATGAAGGATAAATAGCAAGATTATTTAAATATATCAGTATAACTTTGTTGGTAATATAGTGATAATGAAATATGACACCTGATTCTATTACGACATTTGAAAAAAAAGAATCTAACTGCGATATCTATGTTTATGAAAATTTTCTATTTTGTTAACGATAAATGTAAATTATTGAAAGCATATTTTCAAAAACGCCGACATATGAAAAATTTATTGCAGAAACATAATATAAACATTTTATTGGAAACTTTTCGTACCATATATTTTCCTATTATAAATGAAATTAAGTGAAGTAATTTCGAATTAACAAGAAACATTATATTTAATTAAATACATGTAACTGTTGAAATCCACGCTGTACAAATTTGCAAAGACCAAAATTTCAAGTGTCGGCATTTTTTGAAAACATGCTTTCAATAATTTACATTTATCATTAACAAAATAGAAAATTTTCCATAAGCATAAATATCGCAGTTAGATTCCTTTTTCAAATTTCGTAATAGAATCAGGTGTTATATTTCACTACCACTATATTGCCAACAAAGTTATACGCATTGGAATCTACGGAGTCCCAAATTGAACTAGTGTGGAGTACTGCCGTGCTGAACAGAAGTGTGGAGTCCACAAGTTACAAATAAAAAACATGAAGCAGCGCAATAGTTACTTTCAAAACTTTTCTTTTGATATTATCGACTGCTGCTGAAACATAACGTAATAAATATGATAATATATTCGAAATCAAAAAACTTATTTATTATGAAATTATAAAAACATTAAATAAACCCAACAAAGAAATATTTCCCATAGAATTAAAGATATTATTATGATTATCCCACCGAACCATTCTGTGGAAAAAACTATAAGGAGTGAAACTTAAAAAACTCATGTACATATTATCAAACTTTTTCATGCTGTTAAATTTTAAAACTATAGGATAACCCCAAACATGTATAAATAATTTATTTGACAATAACTGGCACTTGTCCTTCTTTTACTGTCACATTTAGCAAACTTGTAATAAGAGATGAAACCTGGTTAAGCTTTGAGAAAATAATATTTGTCCTAAACAGTTACTGTAAGTTCGAAAACTTAGCTGAAATACAGAGAGAGATCAGGAGAAAGATTCATATCTGACTTACAATCCCTAGAATAAGAGGCCCCCACCAGTGGCTGAGAGGTTCTGCTCCCAAAGCAGGTAGACGGGAGTTGCTAGGTTCAAACCCCAGTTCCGCTCGTCGACCTAATCGTTCGTAGTTTTCAGTGGTTTTCTTCGAATCTTACCGTAAATACGGGTCAGTATCCCTTAAAAAGATCCCCACGGAGGGCACTTCCCTCTAGAGCCTATATCCCAAGAGTAGATAATCGGCCGTCATAAATTACCGACCAACAAACCCTAGAATAACAGATAAATTTGAGGAAGTTGGAACTGTTGAAAATATTCGTTGAGAGAATTATGTTTGTCCTAAACTGTTACTGTAAGTTCAAAAACGCAGCTGAAGTAAACAGACAGTTTACGAGAAAGATTCATACGTGACTTACAATCCCCAGAATAAGACATAAATTTGAGGAAGTTGGAAATGTTCACAATATTCACAATCATCGTTCGGAAAAGCATGATATCAACAGACCACGCAAATTAAGAGAGAACCCATTGTGAACCCATTGCTTATGTGTGTTGGTCAGTGATATATCAAATTACCCTCGCTAATGTTAAACCTGGTGGGCGTGGCATATATTCGTATTTTTTAAATATCTCATCAGGAATTTAACATTTTTAACTTTTTTTCTTCTATTATATACACTTCTTAAAGTATGTCTCTTTCTACTTTAGTTGACAATATATATATATTTTTAATATATAATTAATTTTATTTGAAATGTTGAAATCTTTTTTTTAGATCTCCAGCTTTGTTAAGATTTTAAATATAAAAAATTAATTATGCGTATATTTTAGAAAAAAATAGAAAAAAGAAACATCCTTTATAAAGAATACACAGGAAAAAGAATTTTAAAAGATTAATTTCGTGAGGGGATATTTAAGAAAAAAGTGCATTCACGCCCACTGATATTACATTAGCGAGAAGAATTTGAGATCTCTCTGACTAACACCCATAACGTTATCTGAAGTTTCCGTAACAAAAAGACCAACAGTTTGAATCTAGGTGTTAATTTTACAAAAGTTCATTATCATAGATATAATTTAAAATTTAAAATGATGTGAGTTAGTTAAAAATTACTTTATAATAACTTAAATTGTGCATACAGAGTGCTCCAAAATTTGACCGACAAATTAAGAGGGGTGATAGAAGCTATCAAGAGGATGAAAACTTACCATAAAACATGGGGTAATAAATAGAAAAAACAATAATTTTCAAATATTTGACGTAAAGCATGATTACACTGCATTAGAGTTCAACGTCAGAAAGAAGACGACGAGACATTTTCAAAGGAATATGTTTTAACGCATCCGGCAATTACTTCGTCTGTCGGTATCCGCAGTAAAATGATATTCGTGACCGAAACTTCGAACAATTTCTATAAAAATATGTCGTCGTAACATTAGCTAGAAGAATTTGAGATCTCTCTGACTAACACTCATAACGTTATCTAAAGTTTCCGTAACAGAAAGAACAACCGGTGTGAAAATAGGCGTTAAAATACAAAAGTTCATCATCATAGATATAATTCACAATTTGAAATGGTGTGGGGTAATTAAAAATTACATTATAATAACTTAAATTGTGTATACAGAGTGTTCCAAAATTCGACCGACAAATTAAGAGGGGTGATAGAAGGTATCAAGAGGGTGAAAACTTACCATAAAACATGAGGTAATAAATAGAAAAAACAATAATTTTCAAATATTTTACGTAAAGCATGATTACAATGCATTAGAGTTCAACGTCAGAAAGGAGACGACGAGACGTTTTTATAGGACAATGTGTTAACGCGTCCGGCAATTCCTTCGTCCGTCGGTGTCGGCTGTACAATGACATTCGTCGCCGCAACTTCGAACAATTTCTATAAAAATGTGTCGTAGTCTCTTTTCTGACGTTGAACTGCAATGCATTGTAATCCTGCTTGACGTCATATGAATGTTTTTTCTACTTATCATTGCCCATTTTTGTTCGACGTCACAACCTTCGTCACAACCTTTTTCGTCACAACCTTCATAACTATTTTTGCGGTTTTATCACACTAAACGTGGTTTGTGATCCTATGTTTATGGTAAGTTTTCATCCTCTTGATGCTTTCTATCATCCCTCTTAATTTGTCGGTCGAATATTTGAACACCTTGTATATTTTTAGGACACTCGTTATATATCATTTTTGGCTTATTGTGATATCTTCTTTGAATCGGTAACGGATGCAGGTATATCGCAAAAATTTCGAAAATTAACAAATTTTGTAATAATCAAAATATTCTATAGCACTGTAATTTTGGTTGTAAGGCAATAAAATTCTTTTCTGCTGAAAAATAACTCTAGAAAATTTTTGAATCTATCTTTTTGTCAAAAACACCATTTTAAGTAAAATTTTCAGCTTTTTAATAAGGAAGGTAAAGAAAGTGATAGTCTATACTAATATTATAAAGGAGTAATTCTTGTTTGTTTGTTTGTAGGGGGTAATCTCTGGAACTACCGAACCGATTTCAAAAGTGATGGTGGCAAATTGATGGTGACAACCCCTGCTCCAACATAGGCTATATTTTATGTCGGTGCCACTAACCCCAGGGGGTGCAGGAGCAAAAAACGTTCTAAAATTGCGATTTTTCAGTTATCACACTGGCTGTCAAGCCCTGAGAGCTTTGCAGCCGGTTCTGTATGTATGTATGTACGTACGTAATGCGATAACTCTTCATAGAAATATCCGTTTTCCTTCAAATTTTGTTTATAGGTTCACTGTGTTAAGGCGCTTCCCTGATTAGTTTTCGGGATTGATTGGTTAAGTATAAAAGGGGGAGAACAAGGGGCTAAATCCCCCCCCCCCCTTAATTTATATAAATGGGTTTTTCATGCAGAATTATTCTGTTTTCCTTCAAATTTTGTTTATAGGTTCACTGAGTTAAGGCGCTTCCCTGATTAGTTTACGGGTTTGATTAGTTAAGTAACAAGGGGCTAATTCCCCTTATCTATACTAATATATAAAGTAGTAAAGATTGTTTGTTTGTTTGTTTGTTTGTTTGTTTGTTTGTAGAGGGTAATCTCTGGAACCACTGAAGCGATTTTAAAAGTGATGGTGGCAAATTAATGGTGACAATCCCTGCTCCAACATTGGCTATATTTTATGTCGGTGCCACCACCCCCAGGGGGGTGCAGGAGCGAAAAAGGTTCTAAAATTTCGATTTTTTGTATACTGAAGGCGATAGAAGCATCAAATTTGGTATGGTAGTTACTTATAACATGTAAATGCTCTCTAAGAACAAATTATAAAAACATTCGAAATTTAAAAGGGTGAGATGAGGAAGAAGCGTTCTAAAAACATTCTAAATTACAATTTCTATGGAATCTCTGAAACTACAGAACCGATTTCAAAAGTGATGGTGGCAAATGGATGGTGACAGTCCCTGCTCCAACATATGCTAAATTTTATGTCAGTGCTACTACCCGCAGAGGGTGCAGGAGCGAAAAACGTTCTAAAATTATGATATTTTCAATACTGAAGGAGTTAGGAACTTGACATTTTGTATGGTCGTTACTTACAAGATTTAAATGCTCTATAAGAACAAAGTCTAAAAAAAATTCGAAATTTAAAAGGCTGAAATAAGCAAAAAATTTTCTAAAAACATTCTAAATTACAATTTCTATGGAATCTCTGGAACTACTAAAGCGATTTCAAAAGTGATGGTGGCAAATGGATGGTGACAATCTCTGCTCCAACATAGGCTATATTTTATGTCGGTGCCACTACCCCGAGGGGGGTGCAGAAGCAAAAAACTTTCTAAAATTGCGATTTTTGCGATGCTGAAGGAGCTAGAAACTTGAAGTTCGGCATGATTGTTATTTATAAGATCTAAATGCGATCTAAGAACAAATTCTACAGAAAAATGATCTTATGATACTGCGATTTTTCAACTATTGAATTTCTAAAATTACCAAATTTCACCATAGAGTGCCATAGCGAAACCTTCACGCGTAAAAAGATAATGATAAGGGCGGCGTGTCCTGACGTGTATATTGGCTATAGCACGAGTCAAAAATTATAGTATCCTTATTATTCTGTTAAAATATAAAAGTGAATTATGAAATGTCAATATTTTGTTTGATTAAAGGTTCGTTAAGAGAAATTGACCAGCGTAGCGGGCGTAGCTTGCTAGTATTTCAATAAAATAATTGTAAACAAGAGCATAAAATACGACTTTAAATCAATTTCAAATGTATTAGAAAAAAAAAGCATTACTGAAGAAATTTTTTAAAAGACATATTTATTCGTGCAAAATTGAAAATATTTTTGCTTCCTAAGCAAAAAACATCATTTGATAGACCGAAAAACAATGTATATGCTCCTTTCAAATATGTAAACTTATATGAATGCAATTTACTTTTCCTTCTTCTGAAAATATTTCAGAATAACTTTTACAAAAACGACACTGAATAAAATGAAAATTCTAATGTTTTTGCATAGAATATTTCAATTTTTCACATTGTTTTGATTTCATACATTTCACACAAATTTACCATGCTTAAATGAAATATACTGAAGTTTTTTAGAGGATAAAATGAAAGAAGGTACATTTTAAGTATTATATGAAAGTTTTAAAAAATATTTTCAGTTTGGTATATAAATAAAATGTCGTATAATTAATTACTTAATATTTCATAAATGGTTTACACCATCTAATATATTAAAGCGAGAAGCAAAAGTCTTAATTTTTGAGTGCAAATTCGACCTTACTGCGCATGCTTTAACTTTTATTGAATGGTGAATAACGCAGGAAATAGAACTAAGAAGAGGGTTGCGGAAAGAATAGCTCGCATATTGGCTTTCATTGCTCACAAACTTGCCCCTAAGAAATACTCCTTCTAAATTTTTTTTGTTCAATTTTTATTCCCCATTCCTGGAGAGAGCATCCATTCATCCACTTGCTTTATTTGAGAGAGGGGTGAACTAAAGGGAAAGTGAAGGATGCGCTTTCACTTTTTTGAAGGCTGTAAAGGGATATGGGAGGGGGGAGTTTTCCCCTTCTATAGAATTAGAAAAAGGGTCGTTTGCTGGGGAAGAAAACATATTTATTTTACAACAGATAACAATATTTCTGACGTAATTTTTACACGGACCTTCATATTTATAACCATTAAAAATTTCAATAGGTTTGGACAGCAAAAGCTTTTATTTTATTATTTTCTTACGAGCACTTTTATCACAAATTATCAGTATTTTCTATTCGGGGTTCATTTAAGTTTTATCACGAGCCCGGGCAACGCCGAGTGGCTCACCTGGGAAAGCATTATTTTACATCTTATGTTTCCCAGAAAAATATAATTCCTAAAACATGTAAAACAACACTGACGAATGTGCAAGTGCCCTGAAAAATTCTGCTAGATTTAAAAATAATAACAATAGGAAAACACTTAACATATATAACATAAGTTGTTACTTGTACGTAGACTTTGTAGGGAAATTATTCTCTAGCTTAAGGAATTCAGTAGATATTATTATGATATCTTCAAATATTTTCAGGAGTGTAGTTAAATTTGCCTACACGATTTTCGGAAGAGATGAATCAATGTGTACTTTATAAAGTTTTTTAAATGCTGAAATGGAAATTGTAATAAAACATGTTCGATCTTTTTCCCTTTTATATAACATTTGAAATCCTTATTATGTTATTATTATTTTTTTGAACATAATAAAAGCAATATGGTACCTTAAACAACAAACAATCACCCACCCAGCACCAATGATAAACGATTTAACCAATGAGTCGTCCCCGTGAAACATTTTTGAAATCACGCATTATGTCAGTGCAGCTAAAACCAATGGGGGTATGGCTGTGTGTGGTTATTCTTGTTAAATTTGCTATTTCCGAAAATGCCTTATACTTTTCCAGCTAGGCTATTTCAATTAATTTCAATTTTTATAGTATGATACCAATTCACTTTGCAATGGTTTTTCTATACTTTTGCAGCAATTTCTCAAGATTGCGTAACAAAAATTTGATGTCTGATGCACAGACATGATTTGATGTCTGATTGCCAGACTTCATTTTCACATTCAACGTCGACAAAAGCATAAAATTCATTGTTGTTTCCCTTACGAAGATTATTTTCCCATTTTCAGAGTAGTATTATTCATATTCTGCTTCAACAGTCTTGCCAGTTGATCTAATTATTTTAATTGAGATTTCTACATTGTTTCTACATTTTTGAAATTACATCTTATTTAATTTGTCATTATTCTGTCTTAAATGAAGACCAACATTTTGTTTTTTAAAAAAATTGATAGCAATCAAGCAATCTTATACATTGTAAAATTGAGATGGGAATAGTATTTCCTGTACTTTTTAAATATGCTAACAAAAAATAAATTGACGTGCTGAAATCACTATCCAAACTATGCTGCGTAAAAAACACGTTTATTGCTATATTAGCTGTTTGTTTTATAATAGCTCACAATCCTTTTTCAATTACGGTGATGTATCAGAAAAAATTTAAATCGAATAATTTGTATTATTAACATAAATGCATAAAGTTTATTTTATTCTTCACAATTATGTTGAATTTTATAAAATAAAACACTGGCAGAAGAAAACAAATATATTAGCTTACTATCTTCTAATAAAATAACATAACAAAAAAAATGACATACTATTTTAAATCAAGTAACTGGATATATTCAATCGAAATTCTGCAAAAAGGGGAAAAAAATCTTAATAAACGAATATTTCCATCGAAATATTTCTACTGCTTAAATGAAAAGCTTTTTTTGCAGGATCTAAAAACAATATTTATTCTCCTTTCAAATGTGCAAACTTATGTAAATGAAATTTGTTTTTAGTATTGACAAACATTTTTTGAATGAGTTTTAGAAAAACATACGCAATGAAACTAGTCGTTGGGGGCCACCGTAATGCTTACCCATAATGGATATGCATAATGTAAAATATGAAAATAAAAAATGTGTAAACTACTTATAAAATGCAATGCAATTCGAATAAAATCGTGGCTTGATGACTTCATGAACTTTAAAGGCTCGATTACTGAATTGCTTAAAAGAAACATCCTTATAACTCCAAAATTAATAATCCTATTAAGTAGCGATTTATTGCATCTTATTAAGCGTGAAATTTCCAATTAAAATATATCTTTAAAGTGAAATTTGGATGAAATACAGGGTCATGAAAAATCGAAGAGTGTGGTTAATAGGATTACAAATATCTCGGCAACTAATTATCCGATCGACTTCATGATTTATGCAAAATTTATGTTTTATTATTGTCTTTTATATTCATTTCTTAAACTAAACAATTTCGAAAATTTTTGTATACCTTTTATCAGAACGAATATTTCGAGAGTCCGAAAAAAATAGTTCCGGTTATTCGAGGTTATTGAAATGAAATAGGCTTCTTCCCATTATTACATACTAAGTACATACCAAATTGCAAGTCTCTATCTCAATTTTTTCGGGAGATAGAGCGTTTACAGACACACAGACACACAGACACACAGACAGACGGACGGCAATTTTTTTTTTCTAAAAATACTTTTTTCGGAATCTCCAGTGTCTGAAACGTGTAAATCCGTCAATTTTTTTTTTCGATTTTCAAAACGATTACAAGACTTACCCTATACTACTTATGTAAAAGCAATCTTACTGATTTTTGATATAATATTTCAATTTTCTATTGTGTGTCAAAGTGAGGAATTCAACATATAGATACTAGAGATGAGTTCGGAATTTTTTTCTGAGCTAGAGCCCTAAGATTTGTAATCCAAGCATGACCAATACTCATACTGAAAGTAGAAAATTATGAATAACATTGTATAATTGTTTCAAGATTATGCTTTTCATTTAAAACTCTTTTAAATAAGTATTATTTCCCAAAACGTCCTCATGACAATTTTCATGTTTCTGAAAAATCTTTTTTAACCCCCGTCTACCAGACGAGTCAAATGAAACCGGCAGGTATATTCAAAATGACATTTTGAACCAGATTTGTTTTCATAAAATAACTTATATATAAACCACAAAATAGAAATAAAAACAGTATATTGTTTCGATAGGATTTCTAGTTTTTAACATCTCCACTCCCTGTATATGAGTATTTGTGTAGCACATCTTAAAAGAGCCATGAAAAAAGTGGGTAAAAATAGAAAAATGCACTGTAAAATAAAAGCAAAGCAGAGGGTTTCACCTACAACTTCATTAGCCAATCTGAAATAAGTATAAAAGTCCTTCCGGCCTGTACCGGGAGGAAAAGGTAGCTTTCCTATATCTTCGTTTTAAAATTTTACCTAATGTTACACGAAAACAGCAAGTTAAAATGCAAAGAAACGTTTACAAAAGATTCGTTAATACTGAATTTGAATAAGAAAGTTGCCAAATTATTGAGCAATAGCCAAATTGGCTTCATTTATGAAGACTTATTTTGGTCACCAAATTTGGGGATATTTCGCCAAATGTCGCCAATTTTGCCAATTTTGTCGCCAATGTCGCCAATTTTGATGCTAACGGATATGAATATATAGTTTTATACGTATGATTTGGAAAATTATTACAACAATGAAAGAAAATAATTTGCGAGTAATCGCGTTAATGTGCTGTTTTGTTTACAAATGTTAGCCACCCTAGAATTTGAAACTGCTCTATCTCAGCCGTTTTTTAAGATAGAGGTAAACCAAAAAATGCTCTGGAATCCTTGTATCAAGGCCTAACACGTAATTAAAAAAAATAATCGCGTAAATTTGAATTTTTAACTTTTTTGTATATTTATTTTAGTTTTAAATGTTTAAATGGCCGCCATCTTGAAACAAAATGGCGGACCAAGCTGGCCAACGAACTCGGTCGAGACATTGGTTAGCTTAATACACACAATTAGTTTCATCCAAATTGATTTATAAATACGAGCGTTATCGTATGACATAGGTCAGATATATATATATATATATATATATATATTACAAAATTTAAATTTTTTCCGCAATTATTCTATAAAATTTGTCCATTCAATAATATTCGGTATATAACCCAGCTTATTAAAATAATTCTCATTCTTAAAATAGCCTTTTACTATCCATATGTAAAGCCAATTATTCCTAATCCACTTAATAATATTTATTCGAATGTAGTTATTCTAAAAATGGCGATAGCTTTTTTAATTTATTCTTTAAATAGAACATCTTTATTTTAATCCATTATTAAAATTCATTAGTATTATTCCCGTGTGGTCAAATTGCTATAACTTCTTTATTTAAATGCTAAAATATCGTATCTCTTAAAATATTTCGCTCAAAAAACCTTATTTCATAAAGTTATCCTATTATTAAATATCAATGTCTATTAAAATATTTCCGAAAAACTTTAATTCTTTCTTTTTTTTTTCCCCCTTTTATAAAGATTCATTTTCTTTTCTTTTTATTATTTTTATTACGTATTAAATTCGAAGTTTAGCTACAGCCTCAAAAACAGATAAGCTCGTTTGTTGATATGACAGGCATCTGGTACGAGATTATGGAATATTCTGGAAGGGCGTAGAACGTTTTTACATTTTACAACAAAATAAATCCACCGGAAATATTGATAAAGTTCCAAAAGAGACCTTTTGATTCGATAGAAGTGGGTCACGTGACGTATTCTGTATTATTACGCAAGCTAGTTTAAAAACACGATCATCCTGATTCAGAGAGGATTTTTTCGACGCTGGTGTTTGCTAAAAGAATCGGGATGGATTCTAGAAAATAATGGAACGTTGTATTTTTTTTTTCGTTTAGCGTTGGCTAATGAGCATTTTCCCTGAAGAGATGTCTTAAAACTGGAAATAAAAGGTTCTTCGACAAAAATATGGACTGACATTTCTTGTTGTTGATGATACCACCCGGCCGCCTGATGCGAACTAAAAGGGAAACCAATCACATCGCTAACCCTATTTATCACGAGCACGACTGCCTTTTTCCCGGATTTGAACTTGGAAACACGACATATATATATATATATATATATATATATATATATATATATATATATATATATATATCGACATTTGAACGGAGGGTGGTTTTGGGGTCTGGGTGTCATGATCGGTGAAAATATATCGAAACTTTCCGGAACTGCTTTCCTCCGAACGGCTGGAATAGGTAGCTTTATACTTTTTTGTATTGAAAGCTACCTAATAGCCAATCAAAATTAGCTTGCGTAAAACAGCCAATCAAATTTAACTTGCAATTTAAGAGTCAAATGAGGAGGAAAAAAGCAGTAAGCTGAAGATTAAAGTATTAAAATAGAATAATTTCGTTGAAAATTAAGAAAAGAGATGATGAGAAAAGATGTTTAACTCTTTCTAAAGGTGAATCATTCGCAATAAAGGAAATGTAAAGCTGGAAGAGAGTAAATCTTTCCCCAGCTTTTTTAAAAAGACAGTTTTCATTGCCATACATTTAAATATACGTATAAACAAATTAAAAACATCTTTTACTTAAGCAAGGTGTCAAATACATGTAAAATAAAATTTCCAAACTTGACATGTTTCGGTTTCAAAGTATAAAACCATAATCATAAACATAATCAAACAAACATCGTCAAAAACCAAACCCGAATAACACTGGACGATACAATATATACAAAATACAACACAACAAACACGCCATCTATAGTCAAACACAAAAGAACAGAAAACAGTTAACATCAAATCAAGCCTGTATACTCAATTGCCTCACTCTATATAATGAAAATTTTTACTTTGAAACCGAAACATGTCAAGTTTGGAAATTTTATTTTACACGTATTTGACACCTTGCTTAAGTAAAAGATGTTTTTAGTTTGTGTATATGTTTTAGAAAAGGTGAAGTTTTATGTTTCTAAATTTTGGAATTAAAACACAGTTTTAATGTAAATATACGTAGTTCAATTAATGTTATTATAAGATTGAGTAAACCCTAAAAATATTAAAATAAATAACTAAGTTACATTTTTTAAAATAAAGATTCTGGTGTGAAATTTTTTATCAAGGTTGAGTAAAATTTCCGAGAGTTCTAGGGTTAAAATAGCAGATTCATTATTTATACCCAAACACTGGTTGCAACCAGCAATAGTCCAATTATTCTTATTTTAAATTAACATTGTACAACTATGGAAGAGAGACATATGATCTGTTTTTCAGTAACTCTCGCAAAATGATTTAAACGTAAAGCTAGGATAGAGGAGGGGTATACCATTGTTTCTATATCTTAGTAACACTGACCGTGCCAAATCTTCAGAATCAATATTTCTCCTTATATCCATAAATAACAATTTTATTTTTCTTTCAAACTGAATTTTAAAGGATTGCAAAACGCTTTATGAAACTTAGAATACATTCGAATTTCGCAATTAGCAACTTCTTTTTCCATTTTTAACACTTTCCAACAAAGTTGAAAAGTTTTTATGACAAACAGTCCGTCCGTCCGTGATCTAACTCTTGTAAATAGACTCGAAATGTCATGAAATATTTACACATTGTTGAATTTTGCTATAGAATGTTCGGTATTGAAAATGAACGGGAGAGTAGTTCATTGAAGAGTAGTCCATTTATAGGGACATACAAAAGAATTCCATTACATTATGGTCCATTGGATAAAAACGTTTACTGCGCATTTTGTTGATGTTACGATATTTCAAACCTAATGAAATTATTGTGCATTACTGAGGTGGATTATAGTATGCTTTCACCGGTGTATACAGTTAGTAGCATTTATAATTAAATTACAGGGAAGTACAAAATAATTCCTTTACATTATGATCCATGGGGAAAATTGTTTATGGTGCATTTTAAACATGTTATGATACTTGAAACATAATTATATTAAAAAAGATAACTAATGTTCACCGCAACTTATTTTCTATAAATTATGGAATGTGTAGGAGTTATCGTTCATTTCATTTACAGAGACGCAAAAAATAATTCGGTTAAAGTACCGACTATAATCTGTAATTGATGGATTGGTTTTTTTGCTGTGTATTTTATGTATTTTTTAGTGCATGACGTGTTGTTTACAGATTCTGTAGATCATATACAGGGATGCACAAAAGACTTCGAATATGTGCAGCAATTACTGGAAATGCATTTTTATTGTTGGAAAGTGTTTCATAATCTATGCCGGATGCATGATTTTTCTTTCTTGTTTCAGATTGTAAATAAATAAATTTTTCACTTTGAGTCAGAAGACAAAGACTAGTATACAAATAGACCCCGAGCCCGTTTTAGGACTGGCTCAGGCTGAACCTGACTCATCTCTAATAGATACTAAGCATAAATAAAATATTCTGGAATCGTATATGTACTTATTTTTTACATACCCTCATGAAATGCATATTATGTTATAAAATTCGTCTCACTAAGAGGGCAAAATCCCAGTTAGTCGGCAGAATTAAATGTGAACCTTTTTTTTTAATTATCAAATACTTTTCTACATTATTTTCCCGGTTTTTAATGTATTTTAATGTACAAAAAAGAAAACTTATATGCCTTTAGTATAATTTTCACACAGTTTTTTGTTTCACATGACAGTAATCAACTCGGTTTTCCGCATACAGTCTTTCATCCATTCATTACGAATAACCACCTATGATGCTTACACTTCGAACCGAACTTATGCATTTATTGCTCTCTGCTGAATAGTTATTTCGCATTAGTGTTTGGAAATTCGATACTTTTGTATCGATAAAAGGTCATTTTAACAATTTGTTACCAGTATAACTACCAATATCAGGTAATATCGAAGTTTTTTTTTTATAAAAAGAACATTATTTTCAGGCTGGCATCAGTACATATAATATATTTTATCATGAGTGAGAAATTCTTTGCAGTGTTTAGTTATTCACATTTAAATTAATCATTCTCAAATCTGTTTCGACTTATTAATTTTAGAAGTAATACAAACAACTACAATAGAGAAAGTAATATTGCTTGTTTAGTTGTTATTGTTATTTTTGCTCATTATTGTAGGGGAAGGGGGCCTAAAATGATCCTGACGGGCAAAACAATTTAGTTATGTTTTCTTCCAGGCTGGTCACACTATCTACAGGGCGACACATAAACTAGTTGTGATCAGTTAAGAAGCAATGGCGGTATTCAAGCGATCACAGTATTACATGTGTGAATTGAATTCTTTGAATAAATGGGTTTAATAACATCTGTTATAAGATAAGCATTGACTTTCATGTTTATTTAGATATACAGTGTTCTATGTACAGAAATATGACTTGGTTTACTTAATGGAGTATGTTTTTAGATGTTAATTACACCTATGTATTGTCATAATTACTTTTATATCCCTTATTTTGCAGATAAAAACAATTTACAATTATTTTTAAATGAAGGATCATATTGTCCATTGGTGAGGGTAAACTGATCAAATTTTTTCATTACTCAATTTGGGTTTAAAATATTATTAAAATATGTTTATAATGCAAAATATAGTGTAAAACATACTCGGAAAGAATCAAAGTTTTATTTAAACAATTATTTTATTTTACATACGTTTTCCCCTTAAGGGGATCATGTTAGGCCACCTTCCCAGCATACATATGTATGCTTTTCAGAAAATGAACCTTTAATGATTTTTTAAATCTAAAATATGCAAATGAATATGCACATATACAACTACATTTATTATTATTTCATTATTAATTAACACCTTAAATCAATATTGACACCATAATTCAATACTTTTCGATTTGACTAAATGATAAGCTCCAAAAACTACATAGGGCTTAAGTTATTGCAAAGGGTACTGAAAGTAATTGACGATTTCAAAAAATATAATGGCAAAACGAGTGTTGCAAAAATACTTTTAATATTCAGGTTTATTCCAATAAATCTGTCCCTTATTTCCCAAAATTGAAGGTATTTTGTTTTCAAAAATCACTGCCTACCCCAAGAAAGTAATCAGGTTTTTAACAGCATTTGCAACTCAGAAAGAAACGTTAACTATGTTTGTATGTATTTCGCATGCTACTTGCATGCTTAGCCTTCTATTAATTCTACAGCTAATTAGCAATGGGTATGCTGATACCTGAAAATATTTACTTTCAATTCCAATTATCTTTTGATAATAACACACTATCACATTACTCTTTGTTACCGTGAAATAAAATATGGATAATCGTACTTTTGCTGTTCAGGATTCTAAAACAATTAATATACCGCGCTGTTGCAATATATTAGCAGGTAACACTCCCTAAAATAAAATGACATTGCTGTATAAACATTTCTAATGAAAATTCTGTTTCTTATCATAAATGTATAACGTTCATTTTATTCAGAACGAAAATGTTGAGTTTAATAAAATAAAATTGCCTTTTTGTCTATAAAACTGTTAAAGAAAAGCAATAACATATCTTAGGCTTGCAATACAATATACGTAACAAAAATAATAAAATTCTATAGTAAATTCTAAAAAGAATACATCTGAGGTATGTATTTCATCATGTTCATTTTATTCCAAACGGAAATGTTTAATTTCATAAAATAAAATCGACTTTTCTATCCAAAACTGTCGAAAAAGAGAAATAAAATACCACTGACTTGCTGCAAAATATGTATACGTAACCAAAAGTATAAAATTCTATTTTAAATCAGCATCATATCCAGAAGTAACAAAATATATTCCAATCGAAATTCTATTATAAAAGAAACTTTAAAATGGAATATTCTAACAGGGAAATGTAGATTCGAAGCATATTTTTTTCTAAATGACGAGCATTATTTGCTGGAACGAAAAGTAAGATTTTTCCTTTCTTTGCAGCCGTAAATAAAATTAGGGATAATGGGCCTTTTTGCTGTTAAGGATAGTAAAATATTAATAAACCGCACTATTAAAAAATATTGGCGGATAACAGAGCCTAAAAAAAGTCATAGATATATCAGATTTTCTAATCAAAATTCTGTTCCTGAACCATAAATGCATAATGTCTATTTTATTCCTAAAGGAAATGTAGAATTTCATAAAATTAAATTGCCCTTTTTATGTATAAAACCTTTGAAGAAAAGAAATAACATATCTGAAGCTTGCAATAATATACACTTAACAAAAAGAATAAAATGCTATAGAAAATTCTAAAATGAATAAATCCTAGGTATGTGTTTCATCGAGTCCATTTTATTCCTAACGAAAAAGTTTAATTTCATAAACTAAAATCTCTTTTCCGACTACAAAACTGTTGAATAAGAGAATGGAAAGATCACTGACTTGCTGTAAAATATGTATGCGTAACCAAAAGTATAAAACTGTACTTTAAATGAGCATCTTTATGTAGATTCAAAGCATTTTTTCCCGAAAAGAAGAGCATTGTATTTTAAAAAGAAAAGCAATATTTATCCTCTTTTTGCTACAGTAAAATAAAATAGGAGTAATGTGCTTTTTGCTGTTAAGGGGACGGTGGAGGTTAAAATTGAATCATTTCATTTTCATCATAAATTTATGAAATTTTGTGGATATATACATTTTACCATACGTATATATAATACCTTAAATTATTTTCTAATCTTAATATAATTTTAAGATTTAAAAAAAATTAAAGATCAAAATTTAAAAAGCTCCTTGCGTCTTTATTTAGCGATATTTCCTGGAGTTGGATTTGGATCACTTAAAACTATATTACAAACAAATCTGTGTATCAGTTATTTAATCCCTTGAATTGTTAATTTCTGGGAGATTTTTTTCTGAATTTTATTCCGATTTTCATCAAAATTTAGTATTTTAATAAGTTATAATTCAAATTTAACTATCTTAACGAAGTCTAATTGCAAAATCCATACACAATTTTTCCATACACCGTATCAGGATACTTCCTTATCAATTTCATGAATTTTGAACTAAAATTAAGACGCCTGGAGCAATTCAAAAATATAAAAAACATGTAAAATCTGCATTCAGAAAAACAGGTATAAAGTTTACTAAAGCACCAAAATTTGATTGTATACATAATTCAAAACGTTGTAACTTTACGAAAAATTATCGCAACTGCATGTAGTTTTTCTGAAATGACTCAATTCAAACTGAAGAATAATAATACACAGAAAAATGAATTTCGATTTTTGGGTCGATTTTTGATAAAATAAAAGTCCACGGTCCACTTAAGGATGCTAAAAAATTAATATACTGCACTTCTAAAATATATTGGCAAACAACACTCCCAAAAAGGAAATGTCTTCGCTATTGCAACGTTTCTAATCAGAATTCTGTTTCTTATCATAAATGTATAATATTCCTTTTATTCCAATTGGAAATGTTCAATTTCATAAAATGAATTTGCCTTTCTATGTATGAAACCGTCGATGAAAATAAATAACATATCTGAGACTTGTAATAAAAAACACTTAATAAAAAGAATTAAATGCTCTAAGATATACTAAAATGAATAAATCCTAGGTATGTGTTTCATCGAGTTCCTTTTATTACTAGCAAAAAATTTTAATTTCAGAAAATAAAATCTCCTTTCCGGCTATAAAACTGTTGAAGAAGAGAAATAAAAGATCACTGAATTTCTGTAAAATTTGTAAACGTAGCCCGAAGTAAAAAATTCTATAAGGGTCGCCCAAATGAAAGTGGCATTGCTATAATAACTCCGCCATTTGAAGAGAAAGATGAATGCGCATGCTCCTATAAAGGGCGCAAGGTGTTGGGAATGCATGCGATATCCTCAGATCCCGCAAGATGCGTGTGTGATAGCGTGGGAGCACGTTAAAAGGCATCGTTCCCATCATGGATGCGTCCAAACGTTGTCAACGCGTGGTCGTGCATTTTTTAAGAGCAGAAAAAGTGAGTGTTAGGAAATGTATCATCGAATGCAGAATATGTATGTCACGCAGATCGGTATTCCGATGGTGTAGGGATTTTTGTCAGGAGGGCAATTCCGCTGGGAGGTTCTCGAACATCCCCTTACAGCCCAGACGTCCGCCATGTGACTACCACATCTTCCGTCTACTCAAGAAAGCTATGAAGATACGGCGATTTGCCGACGATAATGAAGTCAAAGCTGCCGTTGAAAATAGGTTCCACAACCAACCCCGGAGCTTCTTCACCCAGGGTATCCATCGTCCAGTTGACCACTAGGACACTTGTTTCAACCTGCAAGTTGACTTTGTCTAGCCTATCTGTTACGTCTGTATCGCTTCTTTCTTTTGTATACTAATTTATATTATTATCATTAAACCATTTCTCAAACCAACTGTAGTGCCACTTTCATTTGGGCGACCCATATACTTTAAATCAGCATCACACCCATAAGTAATATACATACATATATTCCCATCGAAATTCTATAAGAAAAGGAACATTAAAATAGAATATTATTTTACTTAAATGTAGATTCGAAGCATTTTTTCCGAAACGAAGAGCATTATTTTTTTAAACGAAAAGCAATATTTATCCTCTTTTTGCTACAGTAAAAAAAAACTAGGGGTAATGTACTTTTTGTTATTTAAGGGTGCTAAAAATTTAATATACTACACTGGTAAAAAATAGTGGCAAGTAACACTCCCTAAAAGAAAATGTAATGCTATTTCAGCGTTTATAATAAAAATTCGGTTTCTTATCATAAATGTACAATATTCATTTTATTCATAATGGAAAAAGTTGAATTTGATAGAATAAAGTTGCTTTTGTGCCTATAAAACAGTATATGAAAAGAAATAACACATCTTATGCTTGCACGTGTAACAAAAAGAAACAAAATGCCATTATAAATTATAAATTGAATAACTCTCCGGTGTATGTTTCATTATGTTCATTTTAATCCTAATGAAAACGTTTCATTTCTTAAAATAAAACCGCCTTTTTGACTACATAACTATCGAAGTAGATAAATAAAATATCATTGAATTGCTGTAAAATTCGTAACCAAATATATAAAATTCTATGTTAAATTGACATGATACGCAGAAATAACAAAATATATTCCCTTGGAAATTCTTTCATAGAAGAAACATTAAAATAGAATAATCTTTCAATAAAATTTAGATTCGGAAACTTATTTCTTCCGAAATGACCAACATTATTTGCTTGAACGAAATATCAAATTTTTCTCATTTCAAGTATGCAAACTTGTAAAAGGGGGATTTAATTTTCCTTCTGAAAAATTATTTAAAAATAACTTTCACTAAAAAGATATGCAATGAAACTAAATTTTTGTGTATTTTATTTTTTCTTATTGTGCTTTTTTGAGAAATTCTACGCAGAGTGAAGTCTTTTGTAGTGTTACAATTCTGTACAAACAACGCTCTCTAAAATATAATTTCATCGCTATATCAACTTTTTCATTTGTGATATATCCTTTAATAAATTAAAAACAATTTTATATTTAAAACTTTTAAAATAATATAATTTTTTAAGAAAATAATAAATGTGAGATGTAAACTTCCCAAAGTTCGGGACAGGATTCGAATACGGAGTCCATTGGCTGAAGCTGACAATGCTTTACCAACTGAACAATCCCGGCCGAATAATACTAAACTAATTTATCCACGTTAAACTTAATGATCATAGTAAGTAATAATATATATAGCTTAGTATATTAGTGCATCTGGTCTTATATCTGAATCAGCACAACATAATAAATCACAGGTAATGAGACCTCCAGTAAACGCTGGAAACGTGATTACACTAGATTAGTTTTAAAGAAATCATATGTATTCTTTAGCATTATTATATATATTCTTTACCAGTCTCATATGATTTCTCTACCAATTAGAATAATTGTGGTAAAATTAATCTAGTGTAATCATATTTCCAGCATTTACTGGAGGTCCCATTACCCGTGATTTAGTCTGCTGTGCTTATTCAGATATCAGACCAGATACTATGATCAATAAGGTTAACTGGATGAATTAGATCCTCCAGATTCGACCGGGATGGCTCAGTTGGTAGAGCATGGCAGCTTCAGCCAAGAGATCCCAGGTTCGGATCCTGGCCCAAACATTTTTCGTCCTGTTGGAAAATTACATCGCTTATGATTTCTTTACCAATTTGAATAAGTGTGTTAAAATTCATCTTGTGTAATCACGTATCCAGCGTTTACTGGAATTTGAAATTACCTGCGATTTATTCTGTTGAGCGGGTTCAGATATCAGACCAGATCCTATGATCAATAAGATTAGCTGGGGGAATTAGTTCAGCCATATTCATCCGGGATTGCTCAGTTGGTAGAGCATTGTTAGCCTCAGCCAAGGGATCCCGGTGTAAATCCCGGCCCGGACTTTTTCGCCCAGTTGGGAAAATTACATCTCATATGATTTCATTACCAATTAGAATAATTATGGTAAATATAATCTGTAATAATAAATCTGTCGCATTCATCTTATTCTGAAAGAAAATATTGAACTCCGTAGAACATTTTTTATAGAACTACAAAGCAAACAAAGAAAAGAAAATATCTCAGACTTGCAGTAAAATATACGTAACCTAAAACATAAAACTCTCTTTTAAATCAACATCTTGCTCCAGAAGTACCAAATCATACCACATGGAATTTCTATTGAAAAAGAAAATTCTTCCTATGAATAATATTTCATCGAAATTTAGATCCAAACAATTTTTGCTTCCTAAATGAAGAGCATCATTTTGTGGAGCTAAAAACACTATTTATTCTCTGTTCAAGTATGCAAACTTATGGGAGTGAAATTTATTTTTCGTTCTGGAAAATGTTTGTAGAATATTTTTTACACAGAAAAGTCAGGTAATGAAATGGAAATTTCAATGTGTTTCTGTAAAATATTTCAATTCCATCCATTTTGTTGATTTGAAGAATTTCAAATACAGTTATGGGGTCTTTTCTAACATTAAATAAAACATTTTTCAGTCTTATATTTTTTTGGTTATTTTTTTTTTTTGTAACACAAAGAAAATAAAAACAAAAAAAAGAGACTATATTCTTATCGTATTAAAAGAGTAATTTAAAAAAAAATATTTTCAATGACTCAAAAGAGTAAAATATTGTGTAGGAAATTTATAACTGTTTTATTATTGTTAATCATATGAAAGTTTTTTTAACAAGGTTTGTGGACAAAGTTACCCGAAAATCTTATAAATTTTTTGGGTTACCGAAAATAAGCAACGATTTTCAAAAAAGAATAATATATGAACATTATTGCAAACGCGAAATATTATAATCGAGTTAATGTAACTTTCCAAAAAATATGTTATTATCAGATTTCTGATTGATAATAGATGGTGTTGCACCTTGTGAGAATTTGTATAAATGAAATAGAAATAAAAATCATATCTTTATCATATCTTTTTATTTCAATAAATGAAAGTAACATTCCTATATTTTTTGCTCATTAGCAATCGCATTCAGTAAACGGAATACAAAATCTGCAGACACCTTTGCAATGCAGATAATCGAATGTCTTCGTATTCGCTAGTGTTGTTTCCATACTTCACCAATATCGACCACTTTCCATAAAAAACGACTATCGCTAAACTATAGGATTTAACGCCCAAATGCATGATCGTGAAATCACATTCACTTAACGTCAGATGTGTTACACATCTTTGTTATGTCATCAAGTGAATTTTAATTCAATGTTAACTGCATTTTTAATTATGTTTTACTGACTTATGAGTTATTTCATTAATTAATATAACAATTACACCCTTAAACGGCAACACCATGATATTACTAGAGGAAAAGCATTTTAAAATGTTGCTACGTAAGGTAAAGGCAGGAGAGATGGCGCGGTCGGAGAGATTGCGCACATGGAGGTTCAAGTGGAAGGAGTAGAGTGAGCGCGCAGCGACTCCCGGTAGTTGTACAACAGTAGCAGTGGAGTGTCTACTTGAAAGTGCACGTTGATTGTTTTGAGTGTCTAAGATAAAGCATTGCTATTTTAGTTTGTTTTCCTAAAGTAAGTGCTCGAATTTTCATAGCTATTCATCAGAATTTCTATACAATGTCAGTAGTACAAAATATTTTAAACTTAAACGATTTTTCATAAGGTACTAATCTAGACTAACAATGTGAACATCAACGGTTCGTTTTAGTAGCGGTCATGTTTAGTAGCGGTCATATACAAAAGGCCGCGCAATCGCTCCTACCAAAATTGGAGAGTTTGCGCATCTGCTACTTAGGAGAGATGGCGCATTGTTTCCGTTAGTTTCCGAGCTAGGAGAGATTACGCAGCTTGTTGGTAAATTTGCCTAAAAAAATGAAAAATTAAAATGGACTAATTTTAAGTTAAACGTGTTATCAAGGAACTTAATTCTATTTTGTAATCTTATCTGGACTTGCTTTTTCTGATTCTTTAATTTTTTCCCTTTAATTAAAATTTTTTAATCGTTTTTAAAATTATTTCCTTTTTCTGATTCTTTAATCATTAGGTTGGAATATTCACTCCTAATACAATAATATTTGTTCACAAGAACCTTACAACAATGTCATTTAAATGTAATTATTATTGTCAACAATTTAATTGTAGTTATTATTAATAACAATCTTTCCTACCCATGTGCGCAATCACACCAACCCTGTAAGGACAGATTGCGCAAAATAACTTTCTTGATTTTATTACAATTGTTCTATTAAATTACAACATAATAAGAAAATAGCAATGGAAATGCATAAAAAACAAATGAAGTCAAAATTATTCATGGATAGTTTAGCAAAAAATTAATATTTAGATTTTTTATTGTTATTTTTATTAATTGTGCGCAGACTCTCCTAGCTTTACCTTATAGTTACGTGGAATACATCAGTTTCAACTGGCATCGCACACATTCACCAGCCGATAATTAAGAAAAATAATATAAATAAATAAATATAAAAGGTTATTTTTTTCTCTGTTTACATTAACATATTATAAATTTTATTGATTAAAGTTACTGGTAGTTGATACTTTAGTAAGTGGGTTTTTTCCGATTTTTTAAATTTTTAAGGATTTTAATAGCAACATTCTTCCATTTGTTTATTGGTCGTTAGAGTTTGGGGATATTTTTTTCTTTTCTTTTCTTTTCTCTTCTTTTCTTTTCTTTCTTTCTTTCTTTCTTCTTTTTGGTAGCTTTCATTACAAAAAGCTACCTATTTTTTCCGTTCAAACGTGAGCAATTTCAAAAATTTTTGGTATATTTTCACCGATCATGATCATCAGGCCCCAAAATCTCCCGCCATCCAAATGTTGATTTATATATATATATATATATATATATATATATGTATATATACAGGTAGGCCATAATTAAACTGCAAGTGTTCAAGGGGTGCTGGAGAGAAAACTACCGGGAATATTCCAGTGAAATTTGGTATCTACACGTTTCAGAACATGCGCAAGTCAAATATGCAAAAAAATCGCCATTATTACCCGATAGATGGCGCTATACCGTGTTTCAATGCTTATCGACGGCATATATGCAAATTTTAAGCCCATCGAACAGTATAAAAACATCAATACATTGAGTAAAGGCAAGACTCTGAATAAGAAGGAACGTGCATTGTTAGGGAAGATATTCTATCGGAATGGTAGCAATTATTCAGCTATTCTGAAAGAATACCGGCGTATGAAACGATTAAGGAGAGGTCCAATGTGTGTCAATGGATTGAAAAATATGATTTTAAAATTTGAAGAATCAGGAGAATTGGGCGTTATTCCAGGCACAAGAGGGCGACGTCCCGTAAACCCGGAAAGAGTTTAACAAATTGATGACGCCATTGCGACTACGAGTAGCAGTTCAGGAGCCAGTATGCTGCAACAAGTGAGAGCAAGAAGTGTAGCTCGGTAAAGTGTTGCGCCACATTCTTCGGCGTTATCCCTATAAAATTAAAATTCTTCAAGAATTGAATTTGTTTTCCAAAGCGTCTTTATGGATTGTTTAATATGTGATCTTATTTACGCTAATTTTTATTACATGATACTGTAAAATTTTAATTACTGAAGCGAATTGTATTGAATTTTGATAGACTGTAAATGATATTTTATATTGTTTATATGCCTCTTAGAATGTCATTATGCTCTGTCTATCGATTTTGGAGGTTGTATATGCCACCGGTGAACGTTTAAATACGGTACAACGCCACCTATGGGGTGAAAATGGCGATTTGTTTTTTGCATATGTGACTTGCGCATGTTCTGAAACGTGTAGATACCAAATTTTTCTGGAATATTCCCGGTAGTTTTCTCTCCAGCAACCCTTGAACACTTGCAGTTTAATTATGGTCACCCTGTATATATATCATGCTGTAACTCTCGTATTTATGATCCGATTTGGATGAAACTGAGTATGTGTATAGGAGATACATAGGTCTCGAATGATTTCGTTGGACAGCTTCATTAGCCATCTTGTTTCAAAATAGCGGATAGTTAAAAATTTTCCATTTTTAAAAAAATCAAAAAATGTACAAAAAAAATAATAATTAAAAAAATTGTTTCCGTTAAGTGTCATAACGTGATACAAGGATTCTGGAACATTTTTTGTTTTGGCTTTATCTTAAAAAATGGCTGAGATATGGTAGTTTGAAATTCTAGGATGGGTGTCATTTTTAAACAATCTAATTTTTGTTATGCTGTAACTCTCATGCTGAAATTCGCATTGAAATTCAGTATTAACGAAAACCGGGTTTGTATCTTCTATAATCGGGTTCCAAGCATTTTAGCTTTAGATGCTTGAGTAAAATAAGTTGAATTTTTAAAAACTTGAACTATAAAAGCTATCTTTTCCTCCCGGTACAGGCCGGTAGGACTTTTTAAATAATGGAAAGCGGTCGAGGGGATAATGCAGAAGTACCGATGTTAATTATATTTCTGCAATATCTTTTGTAAATTCTATAATTTGTTGTAAGATATGAAATATGCTGATATTAAAATATTTTACAGTTAACACTTATATCAGAAGGAACGAAAAAGCTTTGGAAAATATTAAGAAAAGAAGAAAGTAGTGAGTGTACAAAGACTAGTGTTAATGCCTAGTGCAAAACATTATTTGCCGTCCCCAAGTGTCTAATTTTAAAAGGCATGTTTATAATATATATATATATATATTACGATGTAGTTCAGGTATGAATGAACGGCATTAGTGACTACCGGAATCCTACCGGTTTCTTTATTATGGTGTAGACATTATTGATGATATGGAAAGTACGCAGTCGTCATATCCATAAAAGCATTGATATTGATTCGTTGAAAGTCAGGCGCGGATGGAAGGTTATTAGTGGTGACCGGTATACGACCGGTTTTTTTCGTGATGTTGAAGTTGCACTATATATATATATATTTTAATTCGAGTTAGTAAACATTCGTCCCAATGTAATTAATTCTACAGAATAACTCGATAAATACACCAGAGCAGTAGTTCAAGAATAAGATACTTGTTGCAGGAAAATCAATGTTTTTATTAGGAGAGAAGTCATTATGACAAGGAGAGAGTTATCTTAGGAGAGAGTCATATTAAAGAGACTCACTAGAGGCGTGAAGTTCACATGGTTGTATAAAATACAAGCAATCCTGTGAGTTACATGATGCAGAGTAACAAGTTGTCATCAAAGAAATACAATGCTCACCATCGAAGAGATACCAGACATTACAGAGAGACGATGTACTTAAACAGATACACTATATACAATGAGACAATGCAATGTTGAGTGAGATTGGGGTAACTGGAGCCGCGTATTTATTTAACAAACAATTTAGAGCAAAAATTCTAACGGTCCGTTCCCATGCAGTATGTTTTATACTCAAAAAAATTGGTGTATGATTACGAACGCGCGAATATGACCATCGAATAGTTTCTAAAAAGGGTGTGGCCATGAGAAGAGCAATGGATAATACTCAAACGTCAATGGCTAGGAAACTAGGTTAAGGGAGAGTTAGCATGACGTAAAAGTAAGAACTTATTACTGTAGTCGGACGAAATTTGAAGCTAAAAGTTTGCGCGCGAAAGCAGATGATGACGGGACATCGACCGATATCTGAAAATAATAAAAAAATAAAAAGAATGTGAAGAAAAATATTCTGAAAGAATACATTTCAATGTCTCAATAAAAGGAAATTAATCAAATGCTTTTTAGGAAGTTTTTGCAATTTAGAATAATTTTTAGAATAGGGATTTAAAGAATATTTTGACTAAGATATGAAATTAAAATCAAAAATGGGATTTAGGATATTAATAAAAGACAGAGAAATACTAAAATATAAAAAAAATTAATAATATTTAGTAATTTAATAGAACGGCAATAATTTGGAATAAGGACTAAGAAAATGGCGAAAAGAAAAAAAAATATTATTACATACTGCCTAGTGCAAAACATTATTTGCCGTCCCCAAGTGTCTAATTTATAAAAAATTTCTAAAATTTCTAAAATAAATAATATTTAGTAATTTAATAGAATGGTGATAATTTGGAATAAGGACTAAGAAAATGGCAAAAAGAAATAAAAAATATTATTACATACTGCCTAGTGCAAAACATTATTTTCCGTCCCCAAGTGTCTAATTTTAAAATGCATATGTATGTATATATATATATATATATATATATATATATATATATATATATATATATCAATTGCTATCCCTCTAGGGGTGCTGTTTCATGCATAGCACCGACCTTATTTACGAAGCGCCGCCCCTCCCGAAATATCTGAGCCGAAAAAGAACTTTTTCAATAGAATGTATGAAAATAGAACTAAATTACAAGGGTTGGATAACAATTAGCAAAGTGCAATGTACAAAAAATAAATATATATTAAATATGACACACGTTCAAATAATTTAAGTTTCGAAAAATAAAACGGAATAAATATTTTACATTCAAATAATTATAAAACTAATCCTATAAAAACATAAAAAATGAATGTATTATTATTTCATAGGTACTCATATTGACTAATGGACAAATTTGGATAAATTTATGCCTTCTTTAATCAATTATATTTGAAATTATATATATGCAAATATTTCAAATTATGCGTTTTAAATATATTTAAAATTATAAACATACAAAATTAAAATAAAACTAAATCTTATAACTATAAAAAGAACCACATCCAACCTATAAAGTTATATATTATTATCACATAAATGAGCATAATGGATAATGCACTATATTTTAAGTTATTGATACTTTTTCAGTCAATTACATTTAAAATTGTGTATGCATGACAATTTTAGGTTCTGTACATTAATATATCTTTAACATTAGAACTAATCAACATTATCATAAGTTTCTTAACTAAAATTAGTATTTTGTGGCCATCATAAAACTTTCTTCTTTATGAATCAAATAAATTAACATTTTAAATGGTACAAGAAATGACATCGATTTAGCAGATAAATATTTTACAAAATGTATTTCCTTATTCAGGATTCTAACCATGATACTTCGTTGAATTACGTCCAGTTAAAAGTGTGATATTAAGCATCACATATTTCGAACATATCATCGCATTCTGGCACCTCCACTTAGATCATTACAACCAAAATTGTATGACAATTTATTCCTATCATGAGGATTTTAAATGATACGTTTCATTGAATTCTGCGCACATAAATTGGCGATAAATCATAAAAAATAACGAACAAATCAGCCTATCATATTTCGAACAAATCATTGCATTTTGGCACCTATACTTAGATCATTACAACTAGAATTGAATAACAATCTATTACTATCATGAGGATTTTAAATTATCTGTTTCATTGAATTCTGCGCACATAAATTGGCGATAAATCATAAA
Organism: Maratus michaelseni; assembly: GCA_963931845.1. Lineage (NCBI taxonomy): Eukaryota > Metazoa > Arthropoda > Arachnida > Araneae > Salticidae > Maratus > Maratus michaelseni. The sequence goes on from OZ007595.1 coordinate 136,410,998, forward strand.
AAATATAGAACAAATCAGCATATCATATATCGAACAAATCAACGCATTTTGGCACCTCCACTTATATTATTACAACAAAAATTGAACGACAATCCATTACTATCATGAGGATTTTAAATTATCTGTTTTATTGAATTCTGTTCACATAAATTGGAGATATAATAATAAAAAAATGAACAAATCAGCATATCATATTTCGAAGAAATCATCGCATTTTGGCACCTCCACTTAGATTATTACAACCAAAATTGAACGACAATCTATTACTATGATGAGGATTTTAAATTATCTGTATTATTGAATTCTACGCACATAAATTGGAGATATAATCATAAAAAATTGAACACATCAGCATATCATATTTCGGACAAATCATCGCATTTTGGCACCTCCACATAGATTATTACAACCAAAATTGAATGACAATCTATTACTATCATAAGGATTTTAAATTATCTATTTCATTGAATTCTGCGCACATAAATTTGAGATATAATCATAAAAATTGAACAAATCAGCATATCATATCTCGAACAAATCATCGCATTTTGGAACCTCCACTTAGATTATTACAACCAAAATTGAATGAAAATGTATTACTATCATGAGGATTTTAAATTATATGTTTAATTGATTTCTGTGCACATAAATTGGAGATATAATCGTCAAAAAATTGAACAAATCATCGAATTGCGCACCTCTTCCTGGGGGATTTTGCCCCAAAAACTAAGCACCACAACTAGTTCACATAAATCCAGAACATCATATGAAATTTGGACCTATCCTACGAGTAGTTTGTGAGTTAGATCGCCCTTAAAATCTGTGTCACACAAAGTCAGGCAAACGAACTCATGGACAGACATTTCCTAAAAACGGTCAAATGATCTTTAGGACGTTCCAAAACGTATGAATCCGCCGAAAACGGGAAATCTGAATTTTTCTCGAATCCAATATTTTCCTCTTGTATAGATGAAAGAAAGCAAAAACAATCACAGGCAAACCTATATCAAGAAATCTATTACAGTGGAACCCCGAGCCAGCAGAAAAAAACGTACGAAACGGGAAAACGTAAAATCGGGGTCAAATAGAGAAAAGCACTTCAAGAAAACAAATTATACAAAAATAAACGTACCAATACCATATTAGTATTTAAAAAAGTCTGTTATTCTTTATTGCTTATTCTTTTTAAGTGTAATTTCACATATACTCTATTTGCAATACATGCAAGTTTTTGCTATTTTTTTTCTTAATTTTCATGTCCAGTTAAAATTTCTTTAAAATTTTTAAACTCGCAATGGCCTTTGCTGATGAGGGCACGATGTCTTCTGGATCTTCATCAATATCATCCTCACTTCAATATTGCGAAATTTAATCGGAAATAGTCTGAATGTCTGTGGTAGCGATAACATCCTTATCGCAATCAATGTACTCATCCACATTGATGTCTATAAGTATAAATTCCTACTCTTTTGTGTAGTCTTCCATAAAGAGCTCTTGCGGCGGTGCTTCACTGTTAATTTCGGATTTTGAAAATTCTTCCTTCAGAACATGCATTTTTCATCTCCACGCCGATGAGATGGAATGAAATGCATCCAGCACATTTAACTTTGTTTTCTAAGCATCTTGAAGCTCAACTGAATCAAGTGAAAAAAGGCCTTTTCATACCAGTTGCTTTCTATAATGCATTTTGGTGGATCTCTTTACTCTCAAGTCACGTGGTACAGTTGGGTGGGGAAAATTCTATACGCATAATTCTTCAAATTCAGATTGGTCTACGAATAAAATTATTTTTCGCTTTTGTAAACTCATTTTTATATTAAATTTTCTTACAAAATCTTCAAAAAGATTTAGGGTCAGCCAAGCATTGTGGTTGGCATTGTAATCTGTCGGCAAACTTTTAATGTTTTTGAAGCATCGGGGCTTCTTGGATTTACCTATCACAAAGGGTGGTAGCTTCTCAGTTCCGTAATAACAAACCTGTTAATCGCACTTTTGATAGCTTCCGACTGTGCCACATTTCTCCTTTCACGGTGTTTGTTCTATCAGGGAAGAGATTTAAAAAAAGCAATCCCTTCTCATATGCGTTAAAGATGGCTGTTTTGAGTAATTACACACAAGAGAAGGCAAAGTTTTTGTCCATCCATTCCTCAGCGACCGCAGTATTTACTCCATCTGCCTCACCACAAATAAACTTGTAAGACAAATTATACCTCTTCTTGAATCTGTCGATCCAACCATTGGGTGCCATGAAATTCTGCATTTCAAGTCGAAGAAATTTCAAAAGCGTTTTCTTACAAAATTGAGCCATTGATTGGAATCTTTGCAGCACGGGCTTGTTTAAACCACTCGTATAAAATCTTTTCCAGTTCCTTAAAAGGAGAGGTTTTCAATATTTTTCTTTTCTTTGACAAATATCCAAGTGTTTCTGATTTTAATTTCACAGAGACCTCTTGTTTTAGGATGGTTTGTAACGTTTAATAAGCGATACCGAACGATTTTACGCGATCCACTTTAGTTCCTTTGGAAACTTTGGATTTTTTGATAATTTTTGCCTTTTCGGCTACAGAGAAACATTTTCTTTTACACATCCTACTTTTGACTGGCAATCACTAAGAGATAGCAAAAGAAAGCTCCCCCCCCCTCTCCGATATCACATGACGCAGGTTTGGTCAGTGCTGATGCTGATAGACGAATAATAGTAACAAACAACCAGTTGACCAAGTGTAAAGCATTTTTGTTCTTTTGAAAATTTTTCCATGAGTGAAAAAATATAAAAATTCCTGAGGCACCTCGCCTAAAATGACGTACCAAGCGGGAAACACTAAGAGTAAATAACGTAGAATCGAGGTACTTTTAACATTATCGGAATAGGAATTTTCTGGGACCGACGAAAAATAACGTAGGAAGCGGGATAACGTACGAAACGGGTTACGTAAAATCGGGGTTCCACTGTATTAACACATAAATACACATCTTGGATCATGAAATATATCTCCAGTTATGAATATTTTCTTCAATTATTATATTATGTGTATAAATTCTAAAGCGTTTCGGCTCACTTTTTCATGCGTGCACCTCTCGAAATCGTGTGTGACAACGCTTTAAAATACACTCCTTGCACATATTATGTATATATATACACAGCATTTTTAAATTGTAAATATACAACTTATTGAAATTTATTAATGTTCAACATACGGATAAACTATGTAACAAATGTATACTATACTTGAACTGAAAATTTTAAGTATTCAACGTTTGATATGATATAAGATTAAACAATCACATCCAAAAATATAAAAAAGTAATGTATTATTATCACACAAATATCCATATTGGGTCATGAAAAATATTTGCAGTTATGGATATTTTCTTCAATCAATTATCATAAAAGAGCGGGCAAACTGCCAATATTTACATCTACAGTGCATTTCGAGAGGGAAACAGATCTGAAAAATGATTCGAACTAAAAAGGAAACGGTGTATTCAAGAGTCATCTATAAATCAGTCAAAAGAATTTCCGAAATGCTATCATAGAATAGTAGTTGTTTGTTTTATAACAAAGTATACAAAAAACTGTTTTATTAAAAACAAATTATTAAAAACACATAATTAGTTTTATTAAAAACATAGATTTGTTTCATTAAAAACAAGTTATTAAAATAGAAAAATGATTTGAACTAAAAAAGGAAACGGTGTACTCAAGAGTCTTCTATAAATCAGTTAAAAGAACTCCCAAAATGCTAAAAGAGAACAATTGTTTCTTTTATAAGAAAATATTTTTAAACAATTTAAAAAAATGTTTTATTAAAAATAGATTTATTTTATTAAAGACAAATTATTATAAAGGGAGTTTTTTTTACTGAAAAAAATTATAATGTTTTACTTCCTTTGAAAAAAAAACTGAAATTTGTTTTAAACCGTTTATGGCTAATGTCCCACATTTTTGGCGTCAATATTTTTCTGAAATAATTTAATATATTTTAGAAAAATTATTCTAGATTTTTATGATTATTTTACACAATTTAAATGGCATATATCAGTGAAAATAATTCTCAAAAGGATACCGTAGAAAAGCAGTTGTTAAATAAAGCAGTTGTTAAATAAGAAAATATAAAAATTCCTTCTACTAAAAAGAGCGAATTGATTTATTGTAAAAACAAATTCTTAAAAACAAAGAATTATTTTATTAAAACCAAATTATTAAAAATAGAGGTTTATTTTTATTGAAAAAAATATAAAAAAGAAAGGTTTTTGTTAATTTTAAAAAAATTAAAAAGAGAGGTGTGTTTTATGAAAAACAAATTATTAAAAGCAGTTATTTTTTATTAAAAATAAATTAATAAAAGAGAGTTTTATTTTATAACAATAAAATTATTATCCAAAAAATTAAAATTGCACGTAATGTGCAACATACTTAATGTTAATGTGGGTTAATATTTTTTTTTACTATTTTAGCATCTTTTAAGTAATAAATCACATTAAGTGCAATATTATTATTATTATTACTATGTTTTTTTAAAGATCAATTTTAGCATTCTTCTTATTTACTTGCTTAAAATTATGATATTATGCTCCAATTTAAATAAACAGAGAAATGTATTAATGAGATCTCTAAAAATTCAATAAAACAGTACAGTAAATTAAAATTTAAAATGTAGTTAATTCAAAATTAATTAAAAATGTATGATATTTTTTTATTGTCTGCATGTTTTAATTCTTTGCTTGAATTATATTAGTTAAAATGATGTGATGGATATATATTTTAATTGTCTGCAATATTTAAAACATGCAATCTCGCAATGACATAAATTTAATAAATGTATATTGAATTGCAAATGAAAACTGTAAACGAACAGTTGATCTGTAGAGTCTTGTGTAAATCAGTCGTGAGAATTGGCCGAAATGCTATCACAGAAAAGCTGATGTATGTTTTATTAAAAACACAATTTTATAAACAGAGTTATATTTAAAAATGATAATTAGCATAATTGAATCCCATTTTAATAATCTGAAAAATTTGAATTCATGTCTACAGTAAAGAAAAACAGTAAATTAAAATAAAATTTAAAACAACTTGTAAAATCCAAAATTAATTTAAAATAGACTATATATTTTTATTATTTATACACTTTAAATTCTGAGCATGAATTACATTAGTTACAATAAAGTAATATACATATATATATATATATATATATATATATATATATATATATATATATATATATATAAAATATTTAAAACATACCATTTGACTACATTATTAATTTTAAGCATAATGAATTACAAATGCAAAATGCAATGAAAACGGTGTTCTATCAATCGAAAGAATTGCCAAAATGCTGTAATAGAAATCAAGATATTTTCTTACATTTATTTTTGTTATTTAAAAATATGTACTTTTGTCTAATTTTGTATTGCTAGTAAAATTAATTCAGGTATCCAGAAATTCAGTTAAACAATAAATTTAACCCATTCGCTGCCAAAACTATGTGGGCGGAGTCTTCGATATTTTTACTGAAATTCGTTTCCACCCAAAAATTCTGAAAGATAATATTTAGAAACTGTAATAACAAAGTTTTTGTCATTAAATAAAGTATTTTTTAACATATTAAAATAGTGGTGGATAGTTACGAGTTGGTTAAATAAATAGATCATAGATTAATTCAAAGTACAATATAATTTTGAAATCCGTGTTAATTTTTAACGGTTTTCATGCTTTAAATTGTGTTCATGCAATATTTACTGTGTATTCAAGGTCTTCTACAAATCAGCAACAAAAGAAGAAAAAAAATACAAACACTCTTAACAGTAAAACATTGCATAGCAGCTTTTAACGTTTCAAGTATCATATACCTAGATATGAATAGTTTGACATCAATAGTACAATTTTCATCATTGTATGTGACGACAAATTCAATTTATCTAATGTTTAATAAATACATAAAATGATAAAATATAAAAACAAGTTAAAATAATATTAAATCGCTCTTTTAAATTGTAAATTTGAAAAAGAAATTTCTTTACTAATAAGATGTATTCAAGATGTATAAGATGTAAGTATAAGATCCATTTAAAAATAAATCTGACTTTAGTCCTGATGTCAAGAAAACCCGCGGAAATTTATTTATTTGTTATTATTATTACGGACGTCTGTGATATGTGGTGCAATACGTGCATTTCGTTGAGGTTGAGGTGAGTCAAGATTCCAACAGTATCAAAGATATTGCTTTGATAGTGTATATAAAATGCTTGTACCAGATTTGAACTAATGTTTCACTATTAAACGAAAAATGTAATACAATACAATAATCAAAACAAACAGATCAGTATTTTATCTTTTAAATTTATCCGGTTGTCAGGTTCTATGTCAATAATAAATTTTCTTCCAAAAAAGGCTTATGTTAGCATGAAACATATTGTTGATTTAGATATATACTTATATTTTGTTAGACTTTTTTGTATCTTTATTGTAAAGAAAAACATGTCCCTGAGTATCGATGACGTCATATTATCGATGACAGTACTTACAAATAATTTTCCTTTTTACTGCATTTTTTTTTAAGCTTCTACAATTTAAATTTTTATACTGTCAAACAGAAAAATAACATGTTCTTTTCAATACAATTTGTTTGAAAACTGTATTTCAATTTAGGATTTTTATGGTTTTAAAAATAATTTTAAAGTATGATGTTTTAAAATGTATCTCTATCGCGTGCCGTCCAATTATGGAATATTTATCCGTTTTCACTTAATACGATGTAAATAGTTCAGCGTTTGTTTCCGGCTAATAGTACATAACAAAATTAAGAATGCATGAATAAATAAAGAAAATAATACAATAATATAAATAAAACACATATTTAATGGGTATGTAATCGAGCTTCGTGCTTAAACCCCCAAAATTATCCGAATAAAATATGCTGCTGTAACTTGCGAAATATTCGGCGATTTCTTTGGCTATTAAAATGGACACGCGGCTAATGCAAAAGTATCTCTTTTAATAAATTTCGAAGCTTTATTTGGACACAAAATAGATATTTTTTATATAGGAAAGGTTATTGGGGTTTTCAGTGTGTAATCTAAAAATTATGTTAAATTTATAAAAAAAGAAAATACGAATAATAGAATTTTGCGTAAAACAAAGTTTTGTGTTCATACATGTACTAAAACCCAGTAAGTCCATGATGTATCCCCTAGTTTTATTAATATTAAAATAGAAGGTAATCTTTAAATATTTTACAAGGATTTATTTTACTATTATACAAGAATAATAATCATTGCTATACTAATTTTAACTTTTTGGGGAATAGAAGCGAAATGTAGTTAATAAATGTCTGTACGGATAATTATATAGGATATACAGTATGATTATAATTAAAGTTCAACTTTCGAAAAGCTGTATAAAAAGAAGCACTGGTCAGAAAGAAATGGAATTTGACATGAATATACACGAAGAAGGGAAACAAGTTGGAAATTGTACGTCAAACGTGACAAATGAGGTGCGTTCGTACCTCATATAGTTATATAAATATTCAGATCTTGATGATTTTTAATTCTGTGAAATGAATGATATCGTCTGCAGATTAATTTCTGTAACAAAATAAGTATCTCGGTCGCTTGACGATTCAACTTCGAAAGCTCTCCTATAATAAAAAAGCACCGATTTAAAAAAAAAAAAAATCAAATTTCTTAATAAATATTTTTATTAATATCTGCTAAAGTTTTGATTCGATTTTTATAAAATTTGAAATGTCTCGGCAGAATTCTGCAAAGATAATATATCTTAAATTTCAAACCAATCGGTTGGGTAGTTTTTGCGTTGTTATATGCGGGCGGACGGACAGACAGACGGATGGATGGACGGACGGACGGACCAAGCGACGACAATAGGTGCTACGTATTTATATAATTACGAACTCACCTAAAATGGTATAGCATAAGAAACAAATAGTTTTGAATGTCAGCAATAAATGGCGTTTTACTCGTCTTAATATGTAAAATAAAAAATGTGTCATGCGTACCACATTTGTTATAAAAACGCGGGGTACTTTCCGTTTCACTCATTTTGAGTCTGAAAAGCTCATCATGACTCTTTCGATGAAGGATCGCGCTCTGCTTGTGAAGATGCTTTACAAGAACGATAAATGTGCGGCAGTAGTACTAAAGAAGTTCTTGACAGTAAAGGATATGAAAAAAGGTTGAAAGTCCGATGTCTGTCAACATTCTAGAGAAAAGTAGTATGAAAATCGAAGACGCTGACTCATTTGAAGTGAAATCTGACAGAGAGAGGAAACCAATTGCTTCGACGGCAGTTGAAGATGTGGCCCCGGGTTTGCAAGAAAAAACGAGCAGTGGAAGCTGAAGTGCACGAGAATTGCCCGATCATTAGATAATGCCTGTGAGCAAGGCGCTTAAAGTTTTACGAATCCTGTAGTGCTATGCATTCAAAATTACCCATGTTCAGTAGTTTCATACTGATGACCTGCTAACACGACAAAGTTTGCTCTACATTTCTTTCTTGCATGAACGTGGACAATGAATGGCCATGGAACATATTGTGGATTGGCGAAGCAAGTCCCAACATGCATTTCGGAGATAATAGAATTATCAGTCATCATTTTCCAACAACCTGGCTGTCATGATCGCCGTATCAATCATTGTGATTTCTGGCTGAGGGATTATCTGAAAAATACAGCATTCAGTGCTCCAATTGCTAACTTAGCCGAATTGAAGACACGCATTGCGCAACACTTCCACAAAGTCACCACTGATATACTCCTATCCGTTGTGTGACATGCTGTTTTTCGGTTTCCAGTTATGGCAGAAAACGGTGGACATGATATTAAACCTTTCTGGAGCAAGTCTTGTGACAGTTAAAAACCGATTTCATTGTTACTTTTAGAGCGGTTTTTGGTCTCGGGACATTTAAAGACCGATTTTTGTCATCCGATGTGGCAACACCTTGTCGTGGTGGATGGGCTTACCACTAAGATGTGCACAACTGCTGCTGAATGACTGGTGGCACTAATAGGTGCAGTGGCGGCTCGTGACACTCTCATTTTGGGGCACTAAATACATAGCTGAATATTTTTTTTTCTTTTCTTACCTTTATTTTCTTAAAGAAAACTTTTTGTTGATGTAATTGCAAAATTTTCTGTTAACAAATAAGACAAATATTTCTTTTAAAAAATAGTGATAAGAAAATAATAAATTTTTCAACTATGCATTTCATGCCCCAAACAAAGGTAGTCTCCAGCCGCCGCTGAATAGGTAAGTCATTTTTTCAGTATAAAACAGGTAAAATCATGCACATTGAACATTACAGTTTGTTTAACCGGCAACTCGCGCAATTGTCGACGCGTTGGTATTCTAATGTCACTGGTAGTCGACCCAATTTACCCATTAACCCATGTCGAGTAAAGCGCCATCTATTGTTAAAATTTCGAACTTTTTTCTTATTCCATACCACGTCTCCCTTCTTCCCGTGTATTCAGATCAAATTTCAGGTCATTCTGAACAGTGGTTCCTGTTTTAAAGATTTTTAAATGTGAAACTTTAATTATAATAACTCTGCATTATATATTATATTACATCTTATTTATTTCAATTGCACATTTTATCTCAGTAGTAAGGTTTTCACTAAAATTAATTTCAAACTCTTCAATTGAATATTTTTAAATGAGTTTAATCTAAAACTTCGCATATAATTAACAATTTGCCGTATAGTTAAAATTGTAAAATACTGACATTTTTAGAAACTGCATTTTAAAATTTGTGCATTATGTTCAAACTTCTGTCGAAAACATATGTATTATACTGAGTTATAGGATAAATTTAATTTTAAATAATTTCTGGAATGAGAAATGATCTAGCTTATAAAATATAACTTATATAACAATATATTTTATTTTATTTTACTTTGAACAAAATTCGTAGTTAAATCTTTCTTCTACACTAAACAAAAGAATATTACTAAAGATGTTCTGAAGTAAAACACCTCAGATATACCGCAAAACCTTTTAGAAATTACTATTTAAAAACACATAATTTTTTATTATCACAATATACATTTAAGAATTGTTTTTTGAGCAATAAATCTGATGTTTTATAAAGACATAAAATGGTACAATCCACAACAAAATTATAACAGAAGTAAAACGTTCTTCTAACTTGAAAACTTGAAAAACTAATTTTATCTTTAAAACACATATATTACTCTTTCAACAAAAAGTTATAGGTTTAATATTTGATATAGATAATAAAACGTAAACTTATAGCTCAAACAAGCTATGTGTGTTTTTCAAAAGTTTTATGGCCACTGAAAAACCCATTTTATATATAAAAGGTATGATCCGGCTGTTAGGGGAATGGAAACGTGTAAATAAATAGAAACAAAGAAGTATGCAACATTATCCATGATTTCTATAAAACCTTTGACGAAACATGAAATTGGATATGGAATTTAAAAATAATTTTTCGTGAAATAAGATTTTATAATATTTTCACTTATATTGTTCGGCACCCAAATCATCCCTCTAATAACAATGATTGATGATTATAGATTCCATATTAATAAATTAAAATATAGCAATGAAATTACAGTGTCACGTAGTATTTTTTAGGTGGGAGGGTGTGCTTTAAAAATTAAAATATTTTATACCTGACTAAAACGTAGGTGGAAATTGCGTCATTAATAAAAATGTATAAAACAATATGTAAATAACCTATAAATATATATATATATATAAAGTATTAGTCGATATATAGCAATAAACATAATGAAGATATGTTAGCGGATACTACTGGGCACGAAAAAGGCGGACGGTGCTGTGATATAACTAAAAGAACGATGTACACCCAGAAAAATGAATTCATTAAAACTACAAAACATGTTTTGTTGAGTACATTTTGGTTGTTTTCGCAAAATTCAAGTACAATTGAACCATTTTACTTGAATAAACAAAACATTTTTTGCTGACAATACAATTTTTTTTTTTTTTTTTTTTTTGGAATTGGAAAAAAAAAAAAAAAAAAAAAAAAAAAAAAAAAAAAAATATTGTTGATTCAAACAAAATTTCCATTAGCCTATATTTAAACAAAAAGTTTTGTTGGTCAACCAAATTTTTATTGATTCAACAAAACTTTTTTCTGGGTGTACAAAGTAAACAGAAAAAAATGTTTCTCATGCTACATTTTATTGATTTGGTATCAAAGAGAGTAAAAATACCTTTTTCATGTTTTACATTTTATCTGGCATTGTAAATGAATATATCAATCATTTGATATTTTCTATTAACCGAGTTTTTCAAAAGTGTGATTATTTTGTATAATTTTTTTCTATGCATGTTAACGAATAAAGCTTAATCAGATGGTTCCATTCATTATCATTATTTTTATTGAAAAGTTTTTGGCCTGCAGATGGTACCCTTAGAATATAACTAGAATCTAAAAATTATATGCTTGTATGTCTGTCCTTTTCTTTTTATTTTTTTTACTAACGCTTTAACTTTCGCAAAATGTTACCAATCATCACGAAATATCTAATTCCTTCCGGCGTGTACCGGGAGGAAAAGGTAGCTTTCCTATATCTCCGTTTTAAAATTTTAGCCAATGTTACTGGAAAACAGCAAGCTAAAATGCAAAGAAACAGATTACAAAAGATTCGTTAATACTGAATTTGAATAAGAAATTTGCCAAATTATTGAACTTTGGCCAAGTTGGCTTCATTTATTTTTTTAGTAGATTTGTTTTCTAGAATTTCAAGCTCCTACCTATAACTGCTGCTGAGATATGGCAAAATGACCTAAAACATTCGAACCCCCTTTAATTCCCTTCGGAGGGAAATTTCTCAAAAATCCCTTCTTATTGCTTGTTTAGGCCATAACAGCAATCTACAGTCCAAATTGCGTGACCCTGACTTTAGTAGTTTCTGCTGGGCGTTGATGAGTCAGTCAGTCAGTCAGTCACCGTTGTCTCTTTATATAATAGTATAGATAGTATAATACTATATTTCACAGTTTCATTATGTCTTTCCAGAAAGTTATTAATTAATATGTTTTCACGATATTTTATTTTAATTTCTAATATATCGTTTTTACTAAATTAGTTCAGCAGATCCATATTTTAGGATCTTCTATGATACGTTATTTTATATACTGCTGTGAATTAATATTAAATGTAAGTTTTCCACTTAGATTGTGTAATAAATAATTACGTAACTTTTCTGACGTAATTGGTACAAGTTCATAACTAAGATATAAACTTCTAACTAGCATATGAATCTATGCATGTGGAATAAATGGTCAAATAATTAACGAAAGTGGAACACGGTGTGGTATTTTGACAGCAATGATATCTTACATTATGTAGATCAGCATAATATTATTCTAATGCAAAATAAAACTGTTGATACGACTTTCTGAATGTTTTTCTTAAAAATATTATATATATATATATTGTATATATATATATATATATATTAATCTTTCAAGGGCTTTTTGAAGATTTGGAATATTCGTTTGATAAAGATATAAAAAAAAACCTATTTTTGCCATTTTAAAATCAAGGATAAATGCACTTATTTCGCCGTCACCATCCTATAGTGACACAATACGTAGGGCCAGCTTTTCACGTATCTGTATGTATCAATAAATATCGATTGGGTTGTAGAGAGCTATTAATAACATTGATTTTGATAAATAAAATATCATCGAAATTATATTTTCATAAAATATGACCAACTATACAATGCGTCACATAATATTTAGTATTGTGTGCCTCAAAATTAAAATATCAAGGTAAAATTATATTTTTTAAGGAATTCAACGTAATTAATATCAAACGAAGGCGTTTGTGAAGGTTACTAGAAAATATGTGTTTATTTGAAACCTAACAATAGTGTTGATTTTCAAGGTATCAGCGAATTTACCTTTTCATAAATTCTGACTTAATACATAAAATAGAAATTTTCAAAATGTCTTTTACGATAAAACAACAATAGTCAGAATGAAAACATACCGAAAATCCACGATTGTTCATTGACTAGCTTAAGCCATTTTTTGTATTCTGCACATTATAATGTAATAATCTGTTTTTTTTTTTAAGTTTGAGATTCCGTCTACAAGTATTTTTGAAAAAGATCTTGAAAAATAGTTTGTTATAATAGATCAAACTACAGTATATCTCTAGCACTGACGTCTCAATATTGAATTATGTGTGTTAAATGGCAAAATATTATATGTATTTCAAAAATACAAAAAGAATCAGATTTCGCAACAAAAATTTATATAAAAATTAAAGACGAATGCGAAATAAACAAAAAAATTATAAAAATATATACTTTAAAAATTTTTTTATCATTTCCAATCTGCAGTTTAATGACATTAATGTTTGTTATTCAGGCTGATTTTATGATTTAGATTAAATAATGCATATTATCAAATCAAATATGTTGCAATGTGAAGGAGTTTGTAAAGGTTACTAGAAAAAATGTGTTTATTAGAAACCTCCGATGGCGAATTTTGATGGCTTTAATCTTGTTACTTTGAACTTAATTCCGAAACACAGAAAAAAGTATGCCATATTTCTGGAATATCATTCGGAATTATGAATTACTATCTATTAAGACTTTAACTAAAACGAATTTACTTTCATTTATTCTTTCTTTAATTCCGACGGTATCAATTCAATAAAAGTCTATCTCATTTAGTGAATTATCTCTTTTACAAAAATAGAAATTTTTAGTTGCATTCAATAAGTCATACGCTTAACATAATTGCATATGATATATTAAATATCCTCTTGGAAATCATTAATATATAATGAAAGAATTAAGAAATAATCTGTAGAAATTTTGAAATTAGCATGAAAAGCACGTGTAACTCGGCAATTCCCTATTTAATTTATTTATGCTAAATCACTGCTTAAACCATGCTGCATTTTCAATTATGCAGTTAAATATAAAAAAATGTAATTTATCTACTAACATAAATCAATTTAATAAATAAATCTTACATCTTTTCGATTTACATAATTTAATTTCTTAACGACGGTTTTCGAGAAAAGGCTTTTAATGTTTTTTTTTTTTTTTTATCTCTTTTCAAACTCCTGTATGTGTAACTAATGTCATTTTCGGTAGCTTTCAATACAAAAAAGTATAAATCTACCTATTGCAGCCGTTCGGAGGAAAGCAGTTCCGGAAAATTTCGATATATTTTCACCGATCATAACCACCAGACCCCAAAACCACCCTCCGTTCAAATGTTGATTTATATATATAGATATATCCATATATATATATATATATATATATATATATATATATATATATATGACCTATGTGATACGATAACGTCGTATTTATAAATCAATTTAGATGAAACCAATTGTGTGTATTAAGCTCACCAATGTCTCGACCGAGTTCGTTGGCCAGCTTGGTCCGCCATTTTGTTTCAAGATGGTGGCCATTTAAAAATTTAAAACTAAAATAAATATACAAAAAAATTAAAAATTCATATTTATTTTTAATTACGTGTTAGGCCTTGATACAAGGATTCCAGAGCATTTTTTGGTTTATCTCTATCTTAAAAAATGGCTGAGATAGAGCAGTTTGAAATTCTAGGATGGCTGACATTTTGAAACAAAACAGCACATTAACGCGATTACTCGCAAATTATTTTCTTTCATTGTTGTAATACTTTTCCCAATCATACGCATAAAACTATATATTCATATCCGTTAGCGCCAAATTCTCGCCAAACTTGGCGACATTTGGTCGACCAAAATAAGTTTTCATAATTGAAGCCAATTTGGCTATAACTCAATAATTTGGCGAATTTCTTATTCAAATTCAGTATTAACGAATCTTTTGTAAACGGTTTCATTGCATTTTAACTTGCTGTTTTCGAGTAACATTAGCTAAAATTTTTAAACGAAGATATAGGAAAGCTACCTTTTCCTCCCGGTACAGACCGGAAGGACTTTTTTGAAATTATATCGGAAACATTAAAAAAATATATTTTTAATATTGTCTAATAACTTTGTCGTATTATAAACTAATATCAATTAATACTTTAATTTAAAAATATTTCTTTTCCACTTAATCTTTCAAGAATTCCGACAGTATAAATTCAATATTATTGTATTTCACTTATAGAATCACCCCTTTCACAAAAGTGGAAATTTTTAACTGTCATTCCGCACAAACTTCAAGAATCTCCCGAATACTAACTCAATAAAAAATCAATGCAAAACTGCTTTAAAAATCCACTTTGTTATCTTTGTCAAAACACCAATCTCTGATGACGAGACCGTTTAATGTTTAACATTGGTTTCATTTAACTATATTAACCGGTCTTTGGTCGTGCTATGAGCACTTCTATCAAGCTGGTAAAATTTTGCAGCCATCTCTCCAGTCATTCGACCTTTTTTATTGAAAACGGTTACATAACCGAAATTTAATTCTAATCTGACCATATTATTACTAATATCCCATATAGCACATGTGCTTCCCTAGGACATCCCCAGGAAGATTGACATACATCCTCCAGGCATCCCTGAGGATGCAAAAATTTGTCACCAGGAGGTCCTCAGGAACCGAAAATGTCCGCCTCATAGCATCCCGGGGAGCTCCCCAGGACCACCTTCAGGTTCCTCCTCGGGTTGTTCTAGGGAAGATTTCAGGAAGTAATACCGGAGGAATTTGGGAGACTTCAGGGTCACTTAATGTGCGTAAAAAACATCCGAAGTTATTATTCGACGTAATGTAAAAAAGTATTTTTTTTTCTTTTAATAAATACGGACATTATTTAAAAAGAATTTACATAACACATATAACAGACATTACTTTTATTAATCACGCACACAGAATCACGTGAAAGATATGGTACAGATTTTACGGAATAAACTTTCTTACCGCCGACTAGATTTGAACCTGGGTACTTACGCATACGAGAAACACGCTCTAGTGATTACGCTACACGGCCGT
Organism: Maratus michaelseni; assembly: GCA_963931845.1. Classification (NCBI taxonomy): domain Eukaryota; kingdom Metazoa; phylum Arthropoda; class Arachnida; order Araneae; family Salticidae; genus Maratus; species Maratus michaelseni. The sequence goes on from OZ007595.1 coordinate 136,426,989, forward strand.
TGTACGTGAGTCGTTTATAAGATATACACGTATTTCTTTCTCCTCTTATGAAAGTCAGTAAATCGAAAACATGCATATTTTTAAGCTTCGTATAGCAGGAATTCTGTAACTTTTATCGTAAATAAACATACATAACCTTTGATACATATTCAATACAGTTTTAAATTGATAACTAGAAAAAAAGCGTATCAATAATTATTTAAGGCTGTTCTCAAACCCAAATGAGCTGCTTTCTGGCACATTTTTTAACTCGTTTTTGTTCGGAAATGCATTAAATTGGCAGGTGGTCTTATTTAGAAACTATGTAATACTAGAAAAACGTTTTTTTTGGGGGGGGGGAGGGGGTGGGGGTGGTAAACGCAGATCTTTTAGAAAATACTCTGAAAGTCTCCGTTTTGAACCGAATTTCCCACGCGGCATCACAATAAAAGGGAAAAGGGAAGCAGTGTTTTATCATTTGCAATAACATTGCATTTTATCATTTTAGTTAGGAGCCACATATATCAAAGTCAGGGGTCTATGATAAGGGGGCCAATTAAATAAAAATATTTACAATTAAATAAATTAAACTATACATTATAAATAATCACAATTAAACAAAATAAGAGAAAAATTGACGTTTTTATAAACCAAAAGTTGAAAAACAAATTCAAAATGCACTTTTTTTAAAAATTAGAAATATTATAATTTTAAATTTAGAATTAGAATAAGCAAAACTGAATTTGATTTCTAATATTGATATTACAATATTACAAGTTGTTAAACGATATATCTATAAAAGCTTTTCTGCGTTTAGGCACGCTAGGTTTTTCTCAAATCCAAATTGGCTACTTTATGACATATTTTTTAGTTCATTTTTGTTCGGAAACGCATGAAATTGACAGGTGTTCTTATTTAGAAACTTTGTAATCGAAAGATGTTTTCCATTTTTTGGTAAAGACAGAATAATAAACTATAAAATTATCAATTAGTTGAAAATGTAATAATAAAATACATAAATATATCTGTAATTTTTAAAAAGATTAAAAAAAATAATAATTAATAGAAAAATAATAATAAAAGTAAATATGCTCGATATGATTTAAATATGATTCGATTTTGAAACTTACATGAAAATTAACTTTTACAATCGAAATAAGATTTTTTTTAAATAGATTGTTTAATTTAAAAATGTTTATCTCTAATCTATTAACTGGAAAATTCGAAATATGTACAAATATGTAAATATACATTAAATATACTTATCATTACATTGATAAAATCCTTATTTGTAACAAATTTTTGATTCCTTTTGATATCTTACTGTTACAGAAAAAAATAATAAAAACTCATTTATTAGGAATGATAAAAGAAATATATATATATATATATATATATATATATATATATTATAATTTAAAATGGTCGGCGAAAAAAAAATAATAAATCGAATTTATATTTTAAAATTAAATATTGATCCAAAAATTATTTATATATATAATTCAAATTAATATGAAATGATTAATTATTTAATACAAATAATAATAATAATAATTTAATATATAAGACTATGTTTAAAGGATCAGAAGAAATAAATTTTACTAGGTATTTCTAATCCGTAATTTATAAAATATGGTTATATACAAATATATATTAAACTTTTGATAAATTTCGTGTTTTGAAAAAAAATAATACTGATTTCTTCTGATTGAAAACAAAAATAATTTATTAGGAGAAAGTAAATCAATTTTCTATTTAAAATTAAATTATTTCTGTAGAAACTAAGAACGTATATAAGTGAAATCAATGTAAAATTACGTATTAGTTAGATGAGAAAGTAATAGTAAAAATATATAATTATATAAGTAATTCTGAAAGTTCAGAAAAAATAATTAATGAATGTAATAATAAAATAAATTAAAATAAAAGTTAATTTTTAAAAGATCAGAAACAAAATAAAAAAATTTCAATTTATACTTAAATATTAATTTATTTTAATTATTAATATATGATGTGGAATTTTAAATTATGTTTTCTAAATTCAATTTATTTAACTAGATTTTGATTGCATTTTATAATTTGAAAATATATCTAAATAAGGATAATTAAATATTATAGCAATAATTAAAAGTTAAACAATAACCAGATGTGCTTAGGAAATAAAATAAATCAAACAATAATATAAACTTTATTAATTAAAAAATCGAATTACTTCAAATCAAGTATATTTTTAAAAAAAGTTTTAATAAGTTATTTTAGTGTCAAAATCACCCATGAGATGGCACCAGCACCGTCTCTTCCTAGGTACTTCCCCAGGAATATCATCCCCAGGAGACTGCTCCCTGGGAAGAATCTGGGAGGTCAGTCCTGGGGAGGTGATTAAAGTATCTTCCCCAGGAACGCCTAATAGCGTCATTGCAGTTTCAGGAGGAATTTGGGAAGAACTGGAGCTCCTGAGGAGGTTTTTGGTGCTATATGGGATTATGGTCATAATAGAGTTAAATTACGGTTATGTAACCGTTTTCTATAAAAAAGGTCGAATGACTGGACAGTTTGTGGAAAATTTTTAACAATGAACGCTAGGCTTAAAAAGCTGTATTTAATTTAGAAATAAACTCCAAATTACCTGGAATTAAAATTCCAATTTTTGGATCAAAAATTGGATCAAATTGGGCCACTGTTTATGCAATGGGAGGGATTAGTGTGAGAGAAACGCTCACACGTGACTGATAAAAAAAAAGAGACCAAATGACACGCTGATACACCAAATAAATAAACCCGTCACACTGACTTATATTGAAACATACACTCATAAAGATACTTAAACAATTTAAAATGGCCTGTAAAAACTTTTTAACAGTGCCACCGTTTTCAACCGTGCACACCACCAAACAAAGCTCATTCACCCTTAACAATACGTTCTCTACTTTCAAAACAAAGATTTTTTTACTGAAATTAAATTTTTATAGTGTGTAAAATTATGGGCGACTAGATTGAAAGTGATTTCCCAATTATTCAGATAGATATGATCAAAAATTGGACGGCACGCGCGATCGATAGAACCGACCTCGTAGAAAAGATTCTACTAAAGATTCTACACCAATATTGAAGCTGCAGATGGCACAGGAGGTTCCACAGCATGGCACAGGAATAGCAAATTAAGTGTAAGTTGAAAAGGAAAAACTATCAGCACAATTTTTTTTCTACTGTAACTTTAAACGCGATTTTTTGGAAACCACATTTTTCAACATGTATGATAAATTCAACAATTTTTAACATGTTTGAATAAAATATGAGCATATCTACGCATGATTAAATTGTCTAAGAACCATTGAGTCATATTTGTTGAAAATTTTATTTTTTTTTATACTTTTCCAATAAGTTTAAAGTTTAACATTTTAGATGAAAAATGAAAAACTTAAAAAAAAAAAGCGCAATTTTCTTATTTTTTAAGAACTTTAAAAAATTGAGCCGATGGCTCTTAGCTACAACCTTGTTTAACACGAAGAAACTCAGATTTTAATAAGTGTTTGTTTCTACAGGAAGTGAAGATGCTATCCAACGAACCCGGATATTTTGGTACAGGTCAACGTGACTGCAGTTTTCCGACGTAATATTCGACCAATTTTAACAACAACAAAAAATATTTTTAAATACTTGAAGCAATATAACACAGCGGGGAATTATTAGTTTTTCAATTAATTTGACTTCCTTCCTAAAACAAATCCAAATTATGAAAATTTTCTCTGCCGAGAACGTGCGCAACTCCTTCAGAGTCTACGCTAGTAACGCAAAGACACTCGAAAGCTAATGTTAAGTCAATGGGAATGTTTTCATATTTCTCGTTTGCATTTCAATGTTTTTGAATGATAATTTTTGGCAGAGGACATCTGAGGTCATTGTCTTATCGCATACAGTTTTACTTTTCGATTTTGGTTTCAATTTTTATTTCTGGGAACAATGTCGCTTTTGAAACTTGTTCCGAAAGTAAAAGTGTCTTGGGAACACTGTCACTTTTGAAACTTTTTCCCAAAATAAAAGAGTCCTGGGAACACTGTGACTTTTGAAACTTGCTCCCAAAATAAAAGTGTCCTATAAAAAGCTGCAACCGAAATCGAAAAAAATAAAAAAGTTACCGGTTAGATATCGGCCTCAGATACCCCATGCAAAGAAAACTAGTCGGATGTATCAATCCCAAAACTTTTTTCTATCTCACGCATATTAATACTTCCAAAAGCGTATTTTTTTTAATTATTCATTTTAGAAACAAATAAGTTCTTCAGTTAAACTGCAAAAAATCGAGAAAATCGAACCAAAATCGTTATCAAAGCACACCTTCCCGTTGGAATATATCCATTTTCAACCGGGACCTGACGTCCATAGACAAAAACATATATATGAAGTTTGGATGTATTCTGTACGTATTTTCCTACACTTCAAGAGGGTAAACAGAATACTCGCAAAAAATCACTACTACAGCGCCCCCTTCTGGAAGAATATCTCCAAATTGAACTGGGACTATGGTCAAAAATATATATATGAAGTTTGCTAAATTCTATGCATAACTTCGTACACTAACTACGTCCGATGATACAATAATGAAAACCGCGCAAAAATCACTATCACATCGTCCCCTTCCAGCGGAATACCCCCAATTTGAACTCGAACCTGCGGGCTATAGCACAACACATATATATGAAGTTTGGATACGCGGATTTTGTAAAAACCTGTTTTTGTTACATCTTGCCAAACCGGATCTCGAGAAAGATTTCGATTGCAATACTGTTTTCTGTTATAGATAGAAGAATGTATAAATTGTTTAAAAATAGTCGATTGCGAAAGAAAAATTCGATAGGAACACTCCCGTAGGTTTAACATTATCTTGCGAGTGTCGTCGAGTTACTGGCGTAAGCTGTTAATTGTCAACAGACCATTTCAATAGCAGTTAAAAGTTTTACAGATAACATTATAGCAGAAAAAGAAACAAGGTACTCGTGAAATATTTTCCAATACACGAATAACTGTGAAATTTTGTTTGACACATTGTCATTCACAAATTATTTTTCGGTACTTGAGCACTGTCCAAAACTTTCCATTCAGTTAATTTCGAACATTCATGCATATTATTAAATTAAATATGTTACAATGTATAGACTTTTAACTTATTACTTTTGGAACATTAAAACGATATTTTATATTGCATGACTCTTATGTCGAATTATAAATTAATATCCATTAACACATTAACATAAATGAATTCCTTTCCCATTTAATCTTGCATCAGTTCCGAGAGCTTTAATTCAATAATAATCTATTTCACTTAAAGAATTATCTTTTTTTTTTACAAAAGTGAAAAATCGTATCTCCAACTAATAAGTCATTCGTTTAGATTAATTACATATCATATATTAATTATCCGCCTGGAAATCATTATTTTTTAATGAATATTCATCTTGCTTTCTAATTATCGAAATGACGTTAATTTTTGTTATTCATACTGGTTTTACATATTTTATATAATAAATCATATTAACCAATGAAAGATGTTGCAATGTATAGACTTTTATCTTATTACTTTTAAATTATCTTCAAAACATTAAAAATATATTTATTACATGACTTTTGTGACAAAAAATAAATTAATAAACTTTAGACTTTAATCGAAACGAATTCCTTGTAAATTTAATCTTTCTTTAATTCCAACTGTATTAATCCAATTATAATCTATTTCATTTAGAAAATAACCTCTTTTACTCTTTTATACTAGTAGAAATTATTAGCTGCAATTAGTAAGTCTTACGCTTAAATTAATTGCACATAATATATTAATTAACTGCTTTGAAATCATATTTATAAAATCAAAGACTTACAAAATAGTTTAAAGCAATTATGAAATAATTATGAAAAGCTCGTACAAACTTTCATATTTAATTTATTTATACTAAATTTCTCCTTTAATTATACTTTTTGATTCTGTGGTTTATAAAGACGAATATTACTTAAATAAATCGTTTAATAAATCATCTTTTGTCTTTAAGTTATGATTTGTCTTGAGAAAAAACGCAATTGAAAAATGATAATAAAGAAAATTGGGAACATTTTTAAACTGCATTCCTACAATTTGGAACTTTTTTAAATATTTTTTTTTCATAAATTTTTTACGAGTGTGTTCTATAACTGAAAAAAAATTCGAAAAAAGAATGCTATATATAAAATATCCTCTTAATTATTTTGAGATAAACAACAACAACAACAAAAAAATAAACATAAAATAAATGCTGACACGTATAAAAACAGAGCAATAAAGACTATGTTGAAGTCTCTGAATTTTCAACATATTGATATATTATAAAACAATGAATTTAAATATTGCAACTTTGAACAATTTAAAAGAAAATGAAGGCTGTATTTCACATATTTATAATAACAATTAAGCAACAATTTGGATAATTTTATACAGATAATTTGATATTTTGATGCTTCTCCGTTATCCCGTTAAACACTTAAAAAAAAAACTATTGCCAAGCTATTTGCCAAACTGTAACACCCAATAAAGAAACGAAATAATTTTGCCATTGAAATCTAAATAATAATAATAATAATAATAATAATTCGGAAAAGCCCCATTTACTAAAGTATAATTTATATCTAACTTTAAACAATAAAATTTACAATATATTAGTGAAAACGGAAAAAAAGAATAATATTAGATATTTATTTATATACATTATTTTCCTTAATTATCCTGATGGATAAATATTTCTAACGTCCTGTTAAAACGAATCTGTTATACTTAACTATGCAGCGGCAAGACTTTTCAGTGCTTTTTCTCTTTTATTAACACGTTGTCGCAATTTGAAGGCATAATTGTTACTTTAATTAACGAAATAACTAATAAAACAACATACAGATAAACGTCAAATTAAAAATCACTTGATGACATAACAAACACGTGTAACGCATCTAACGTCAATTAAATATGACGCCCGATCATGCATTTTTAGCGTTAAATCCTATAGTTTTTTCTTATGAAAAGTGGTCGACTGGATAATAGAGAAGTACCGATATTTCTAGCCATTTTTAACACTTTCCAACCTAGCTGAAAAGTGTTTATGACTTCGGTTTGTCTGCCGTATGGCCGTCTGCCGTCTGTCCGTGCTCTAATTCCCGTAAATATGCTCGGATTGCCCGGCAATTTTTATATGTTATTGTCGTTATCTATAGCATGTTCCCTATTTCAACTGAAGTGTGTAGCACTTATAGTTTTTTTACAGGGACACTCAAAAGAATTCCGTTACGTTACGGTCTACGGGGAAAATCATTTGCGGTTTATTTTAATGATGTTACACAATTTCTAATACATTGTAATTGATATGTATCACTAAGGTGCATTAAAAGAAGCTTAATATGGAATAGGGTGTGCATAGCACTTATAGTTACTTTACAGGGACAGTCAAAAAAATTCCGTTACATGACGACTATGGAGAAAAATTCTTTGCGGTTTAATTAAATAATTTTTCATCATTTTAAACGCATTGAAATTTATATATATCACTAAGGTGCATTACAAGAAGCTTACTACACAATATTGTGTGTATACACTCTTAAAACTGTGCCTCTGATTTAAGAGGTACATTCTGAATTTTTGTGCCTCTTAATAGTAAGAGGCACGTGGTGCCTTTGAAATTAAGAGGTACATAGTGCCTTTGGGATTCAGAGGCACAGCGTAAGTGCCTTTGAAATTAAGAGGCACAGTGTGCCACCGAATTTATATATTCAAGTGCCTCTTATTTAAAAATACATTCTGTGCCTGTTATAATGGTGGCACATGCATGTGCCACCATTATAAGAGGTGCAGACTGTAATTTAATTATATTTTATATTAAATTTATATCTTTACATTAAATTCTGTCTACTGCAGAAAGATTTCCCAGCATGGCATATCCGAAGACATAGATTAAATTTTGTCTAAGGCAGAATACTATAATAGAAAATTTTCTCACCCCCAATTTATTGAAATAAATATGAAATAAATATTAAAATGTGTGTCCATGTGGCCTAAGTCAGTTCTGTGGTTCAATAAAGAACCTTGTCAACATTTTAATTTATTTTGTGCACAACAAAATACATAAAAAGGCATAAAAGCTTTATTAAAAACAAATAAGACAAACATTAAAAACATGAAAAATGATGCAGGCGCGTTAGATTGTTATTTAAATGGCAATTTTTTAGCTTCTATTTGATAACTCCTGATCCCATTGAGATCCCACTCAAATAATTTCATAATTTTAAGCTTATAATATTACAACAAACATTTTTTTTTCTTTTTTTTTCTTCAAAATTAAAAAAAAAAAAAAATCAAAATTTACTTTTTAAAACTAAACATAGTCAATTTTAATATTAAATTAAAATTTATAAACTCCTTTTTAAAATAAGGGATCATAAAATTTTTTACATTTGATAGAACTTGAGATATTTAAAATTGCAAACATTTATGGAAGCCAAGAAACGGTGATTTTTCAAAATTTCAATAAATTATTATACGAAAATTTAATGCAATAAAAATAAAATAAAAATATATTCTCATTTTTATTAACAGGGAGAATGATCAATGACAGTTTAATTAAATTCTATTTTTTTAAAACAAATAATATTTTTTTAAGGAACTTTTACTTGAAATATACAAATAATATTTTAGAGTGCAAAATCTGAATCAACATTGCGATTTGTGAAACTTTATAAAAGGTAGAAAGTATTCAAGGCTGTAGCCAGGTGAGTAGGAAGGATCAATTCATATTATACTTTTATTTAAAAGAAAGGCACTGTAGCTTAACATCTACAAGGTAGTCCCCCCCCCCCACCTCCTCACACACACAAACACCAGAAAAAAAATCTGACTATGGTTTTGGAAATACTATATATGATTAAAGAATGATTTACTATGTATTATTCATTTTATTATTTATTAAGTCCTATTTATATGCACATAAAAACAAAGATTTGCTGAGAGATACACATACATATCATATACATATACATGCATGTACGCTAGAGGGTGCAGGGTAATGTCGCCATTCCCCTAAACCTTTGAAAATAGTAAGATATAACTTGAATAACTAAGAGTTTGACGAAGTAATTATCGTTGCCCCTCCCTAATCACGAGTGTCTCCATGTGTAAAGAATGATGTTTTACATTATAACATTCACAGAAAAGAATACAAAGTTAAATATACTACTTACTTATTCCAGAGTCATTATTTGCTTCGATTCAACGTTGTTTACAGGCGTATTTACATTGGCGGCCATTGCTTCTGCTTCCCTCCCTTCCACTGATCCCAATGCATGACGGGTAAACGGCTGTAGCGCATGTCCGTTTCTGAGTGTACCTCTGAAACGCGACATGTTTTTTTTAAAAGGCACCAATCTGTCAGAGGCGAACTGTGTGCCTCTGATATATTTCGCTGTGTTATGGGTGCCTTTCATTTCATGTTGCCTCTAACGTTTTTCTCCTAATCAGAGGCACACTGTCTACGTGCCTCTTACATTAAAGTAATAGAAGGCACAATGTGCTTGTGCCTTTTAAATAAGCGGTACAGTTTTAAGAGTGTAGCGTCATCGTTCATTTACAGGACACACAAAAAATTCACTCTTGTCTGTTAACAATAAATCCTGGAAGTGCGTTTTAAGTTGCTGAACGCGATTTTAAATTTAACTCACTTTTTGCCTATTATTTGGTGTGTATAAATTCTGTAGATCATATACAGGGCAGCACAAAAGTTCGCGAACACATTTCCGTTTATTAACAAAAACTCCAGAATGAGAATTTTAAATTGTGCTACGCGTTTCCTAACTAAACTAAAACTCACAATCCTATGTAGTCTGTATACAAATCTATGGATCATATACAGGGCTGAATAAAAGTATTCGGTTTTTCCGATTATTTTTGGTTATTCCTGAAATTGGATTTTTAAATATGTTATGCGTTTTCAAAATTGTTTAGTTAGATATCATCTTACAGCTTACCGTAAAGATTTTCAAAATTATTTTGGAAGTGTTGGAAAGTGTTACATAATCTATGCTTGACGCATGATTTTTGTTCTTGTTTTTTAAATGAAGAGTTTTACATTCTCTTACAACATTTAAATACAATTGATTTAGAATAAGTGCTATTTATGTGGGATTAGCTGCGTTGGAACTCGATGTATTACGTTTGCGTTGCATAATATTTTAATTTTTAAGAGAAAATAATGTAAATATATTCACACTTTAAAAATATGTATAGCAATATTTTTCTGAAATTTCTGACAGTGAGAATAGGAAAAGGTTCAAATATCGGCTAGTAGGTGATCTAAGAACTAGACGAAGCGATAGGATAATATTTAAAATTTCCTTAAGAATGTTGAACATCATGATGATTTTTTTTTAAGCGAATAAAATCAGCATTATGGGTAATGGTATAATTTTAAAAATTCGGCGAATAATATTTTATTATAATAGATAAAACTACAATATTAATATTATATATATATTTAAAAAATATTTAAATATATGCATATGTTATAGTATACATTGCTCTTTTATACTTTTTATTGCATGATATTCTGACTTTAAAGTTGCATTTCTTCATTTTTGTAATCTTTTTCAGTATTCAAATGAAATTATGAAACAAATCTCAAAACAATGATCATGACACCCGGATCATGGATTTTTGGCGATAAATCCTATGTTTGGCGATAGTTTTTTTCTATGAAAAGTGATCGACTGGATAATGGAGAAGTACCGATATATCTAGTCATTTATTTTTCGAAATGAATAGTTTTACGCACTCTTATAACATTTAAATACAATTGATTTAGAATAAATGCTATTTATGTGGGATTACCTGCGTAGGAAAAAGATGTACAGTAGAACTCCAACTAACCGCACTCCGACTATCCGAATTGCTGATTATCCGAATCACTTTCAGAATTTTAGAAAACAAAATTAAGACGAAAACGTACTGCGATTCGCAAAATAATGATTCTGTGTACGCGCGCTATTGCCCTTCCTTCACCGGAAGCGATAGGAGAAGATGAGATTGACGTGCCACTTGAGGAATTTAGAAACCTGGATGTTCAGAATGTTCCTGGAATTCCAGAATGTTCAGAAGTTACTGTTGAAGATATAGGAGAGTGGACGGTGTGTCATTCGTCAGATCCTGGGTTCTAAATTCTAAATGATGATGAACTTATTGAAAGTGTGAGAGAAGAAAGTGTCGAGGAATAAGATGACCTTAATGTCGAAGTTGAAGCAGACACAGGAGCAGCAGCTAGGGAAGCATTTGCCGGCATTGAAACTGCGTTGAAGTGGATGGAGCGTCAGCCCGAGTGTGACCACATGCAACTTCTTACTGTCAAGTGGATGCGCGACTTGGCTGCCCGAAAACGGATGAAGACTGTTGAATAGCTTACTTTAACCGATATATTCAGCAAGCAATAACTTTCATTTACAGTACGGTACGTACATAATGTACTAATGTACTAATGTACAGCACTTGTAAGTACGCCTAACATGTAAAAATGTTGGCTTTTCATTTAATTAACTAAAAGCTCTTTTTTTAATAGTTTTTTTTTCTCCCATTTTCAACATACATACAGTAATTAATTAAAATAGACCCTTTTTTCGGAAAAAATCCAATTATCCGAATTTTTGATTATCCGAATTTTGTCCGGTCCCAATTGATTCGGATAATTGGAGTTCTACTGTACTACATTTGCGTTGGATAAGGTTTTAAATTTTAAGAGAAAGTAATTGAAATGTATTCACATTTTAAACAAAACGTATAGCTTTAATTTTCTGAAATTTCTGACAATGAGAAAAGGAGAATTTTCAAATACCGGCTAGTAGGTGATCTGAGTACTAAGCGCAGCGATAGGATAATATTGAAAGTTTTCTTGAGAATGATGCTGCACGTCGTGATGAAAGAATTTGTTTTTAAGCGAATAAAATCAGCAATATGGGTACACGTATAATTTTTAAATATCTGCCAATAACCTTTTATTATAATAGATAAAACTACAATATTATACATTTATTAAAAAATATTTAAATGTGTGCAGATGTCATAATATACATTGTTCTTTTATATGATATTCTGACTGTAAGTTTGCATTTCTTCATTGTTGCAATATTTTTCAGCATAAAATGAAATTTTGTAAAAAATCTGAAAACAAATATGTATTTTTTGTTGTGTTGCAGTAGAAAAACGTTTGTCAGTTTTGGCAGACATCGTACCTTTTGGTACTCTAAACATTATTGTAAGTACTGCTAAATATTCAGTGCCAAGTTTCATCTAATATTTCCGTGATATGATTTTATTCTGAATACATAGATAAGATTAATGCATAGTTACTGTTTGCTACTTTTACAATATCTCTCCATGTTTTTTTTTTTTTTTAATTCTTTCCGTTTTTCATTCCGATGGCATTTAAAACTAAATATATTATAACATCTGCACATATTTAAATAATTCTTCTTTTAATAAATTGGTAGTATCAATTGTAGTTTTATCTAATATATTAAAATAAACTAGCTTTTTAAAAATGCTTTTCCGAAATAAAAATCAGTAAGTAACTTTCACTTGGTTGACAGCATAACTGTATCATGTTCATCTTAAAATTTCCCAAAAGCATACGGTGGAATTTAACTATTTGTGCATTTTGTTTTCTTTTACCGAAAAATTTATATTTTTAAAGGACAATTCAAATTTATACGAAACAAAAAAAAAATCAACATGAATGAAAAAAATCTAAACTCTCTAACATCAGTTTCAAGTCATTGTAGATGCTGTATGTAAGTCCCTTTATTGGAAATCCAATAACATAAGTTTCAACTTCCTATGCTCTTTTAATCTTCATTTTATCAATTGCCTCCAACATTCACGTGTTTGATGAGCCGTAAACTCGAGTTATTTTGTTTTTTCGTTTCATTTTCACATATCTTTTTAAACCATCCTTCTTCTTTTCTTTATGTTATATTCTGTCTTCATTTCATCCTTCGTAATCACCTCTTCTTCACTGCCGATGACGTCAAGTTTTCTTTTCATGCTTTATGCCGGTCTGTTGAAATTGAGGGAATCGCACTTTTTTACTTTTCTGAGTGTTATTGATTACAAAACTATGTTCCGATTTTTCTTATATTTAGGGGAAATACTTTTACCTCCTCCTACCAAAAAGAATATAAATAAAAATAGCTATGTATCACATAAAATACTGTTTACTGTAATTTAATGTATAAGGTAAAGCTAGGAGAGTCTGCGCAGAATTCAAAAGAATAACAATAAAAAATCTAAATATTAATTTTTTGCTGAACTATCCATGAATAATTTTTACTTCATTTGTTTTTTATGCATTTCCATTGCTATTTTGTTGTTATGTTGTAATTTAATAGAACAGTTGTAATAAAACCAAGAAAGTTATTTTGCGCAATCTGTCCTTACAGGGTTGGTGTGATTGCGCACATGGGTAGGAGAGATTGTTACTAATAATAACTACAATTAAGTTGTTAACAATAATAATTACACTTAAATGACATTGTTGTAAGGTTTTTGTGAACACATATTATTGTATTAAGAGTGAATATTTCAACCTAATAATTAAAGAATCAGAAAAAGGAAGAAATTTTAAAAACGATTAAAAAATTTTAATTAAAGGGGAAAAAATTAAAGAATCAGAAAGCAAGTCCAGATAAGATTATAGAATAACATTAAGTTACTTGAAAACACGTTTAACTTAAAACTACTCCATTTTCATTTTTCATTTTTTATGCAAATTTACCATTAAGCTGCGTAATCTCTCCGAGCCTAGAAACTAATGGGAACAATTCGCCATCTCTCCTAAGTAGCAGATGCGCAAACTCTCCAATTTCAGTAGGAGAGATTGCGCGGCCTTTTTTTTAAACATCGCCGCTACTAAAACGAACCGTTGATGTTCACATTGTTTGTGTAGACTACCTGTTTGTGTACTACCTGTTTTGTACAACTACCTGAAGTCACTGCGCGCTTACTTTACTCCTTCCCCCCTAACCTTTATGTGCGCAATCTCTCCGACCGCGCCATCTCTCCTGGCTTTACCTTATAGTTATTTTCCGTGCGATTAATATGACAAAAGAACTAAGGGAGATTTTTGGAAGGCGTTCGAAAATTTCGTATTGCAACAGGATTAAATTCGCCTAATGCATTTTCGGAATTTTGTTGTCATAAATTATTGGTTAAGGCGTCTAGCCTATTTTTTTAAATTTAAAGAATGAAATATATGTTTAAAAACAAAAGTCTCAGAAACAGGAAACAATTTTGTCTCAGGATTTTAAAAGATTGTATGTCTTTTTAATCTCTTCTATCTATACATGAAAAATAATTTGGATTATTAGATTCGTAAAAAAATTTGACTTCCGATTTTCGATGGATTTATACGTTTGAGAAGTTCTTGAACACGATTTGGCCGTTTGTAGAAATTGTCTGACCGCGACTGTGTGTATCTCTATGTATATAACCCAAATAATATAAATGGTGTAACTTAAGAACTACTGTCTAGAATAGGATTAAATTTCATATGGAGTTCTATCCTTATGCCAACTGGTGCTCATTAATTTTTGGTTAAAATCCTCCAAGTGTGGTTGCCAGAAATCGATGATCTCTTTCGATGATGTGATGCGATCAATGACATGAATCGATAATGTGATGCTTATGGATGTGGTGCGGAAAAAGTTTTTGATGGCTGAATCAACAACACTATCAGGACGAGATTTTGCAGAAAGTGCTCAAGCGTTTTGCTCAAAAACACTTTTCTAGACAAAATTAGGTTCTTAAGCAAGACTCTGCACCAACCCATCGCGCGCAAGACTCTTGACTGGCTTAGTAGTCCAGTAAATTTAGACTAAAAAAGGCTTCTGCCTGGAAAGTTTTTGAGAAGTTTTTTTCTTTCTTCCTTTATGTTTTTGGGGGTGCTGAGCACGAATTTCAACTTTGCCACCTCGTATCTGGTCTGCTTAAAAAATTATAAGCGAAACACCATGAAAAAAACGGAGTTTTTTCAAATTTTCCCTTGTATTCTGGAAAGGGTTAAATTTTTTTGAAAGAATTATTGCACCAAATTAAACTAGAGAAAATTTCCTAAATTTTTCATATACAGTTTTTTTTTTCTATGATTAATAATTTTGGCATACCAGTAAAAGGAATTTTAACGATATAATTGAAATTCCATCATCGTAGGGCGAAAACGCTGAATGCAATGTTTTTGTGAATGCAAAACGCGTGGGAGGGTGTCCTTGAAACACCCCCATGGTACCAAGCACATGATATCACAAGGGTCATCTTTTCCTTTACCCCTTCTCCTTCAGGGCTTTTTTGACACGTGTTGAATTTGAAAGCTCAGCTCTCAGTTTGTTTTTAGATGTTTCGTCAGTTGGTTATGCATTACTTGTATTGCCTTAAAGTATGTGTATGTGTAGTGTGCATTTAATTACAGATTATGTGTTATAAACGGTTCTGTGAGACGTGAAGTGATATTCATGATGACAGAGAAGTGTTTTATCTGTGATACAGAGTTAGAAGACGGAACTAAAATAACAGACGTGAAATCAAAAAGTGTTGAGTCCTTCAGATTAGCAAGTGAAAACTGAAAAGATGGAAAAGGGAATTTTTTAATGAACAAGGAGTCTCTAAGGATCCATGAAAAATGCCGTAAAAAGTACATAAATGAAAAGCTCATTGATGCCCACTTGAAGAGGGTTTCTGAAGGCGTTGAAAACCAACCCCAATTACGTTCAGCAGTACAAAGGTTTTTGTTTCGAACAAATTGCTTTTTGTGTGGAGAAGAAATCCCACCACACTTTAAAGCAGAAAAAAATCATAAAACAATAACAAAACGAAATATAGTGTACACAGTTGACAAGTTCTTGAAAAAGTTAAACAACTTGCTAAAAATCGTGATGATGAGTGAGGGCGCGCCATAACCAATAGACTAGATTATGTGACTGACTTGGTTGCTGCTGATGGTCAGTATCATTTGAAATGTATGAAAAAGCTGTATCAGCACGCAAAATGCACAGAGACGCAGAAAAGAGGTATATTTGCCACTGACATAGACACAGCCATGCAAGTCATCTTTTCATATCTGGAGGAAAAGGAAGAACGATGCCAATTTTCTATCGAACAATTAACCAACCAGATTAAAGCAGGTGAATACTGCTCTTCTGTGAAAACAGTTACACCACACCTTCTAAACAAGTATAAAGAAGACATTGTTATATCAACCACTGCAAACAAGGTACCTGTTGTTGGCTTCAAGAACACAGTTCATAACATTTTGACTGATGTTTGGATCAACAACGATGCTCATCTCCCCTGGAAGAACGACTTCGTACTGTCCAGACTGCGGCGAAGATAGTGGCTGAAGATATTCGGTCTCAGGTTTACAAAACTACTCAGTATCCTCCTCCAGACGAGTTTTTGAAAGAGAATGACTCATTTTTTCCAGAAACCCTAAAAATTTTCACAGAGACATTGCTTTTGAGAAAAAGGAAAGGAGATCTTGATAAATGGAAGAACAGGAGTACTGCACTAGCTCACAGCATCATTACTGCAGTAAGACGATATATTTAAAAACCCTAGTGCTGTAACAGACGATGTTATTAAAACTGGGCTGTTGTTTCTGGTACACCTGTAGATATTCAGAGGGAAAGCAACACCTTCCCTAAAAAGCCTGAGGTACAGGTGCTACATAAAATCTGCTTTTCAGACCGCTGCAAATATTGCATCGCTCTCTCCAACAGAAGATGCAACTTGATATCACTGTCTGCGAGTTTACCACCAAGTACATCTATGGCTAGGTAACTGTAAAAATTCTGAGGATTGGGGCTGGAATAAAACCAAGAGAGGCATCATACCCATAACAACTGCCAAACCTCCCGCACCAGAAACTATTCTGCAAAAAATATCCTGCAAATGCAAAACAAAATGTAGTGGAATGTGTGGCTGTAAGAAAGCAGGTTCATTTTGTTCGCTCCTCTGCCTGAACTGTGATGGCCATTGTGGTAATGTCAGCTCCTTGCTCGCCGAAGATGACTGGAAGCAGAAGTTGACGATCCAATACAGGATATTTTAAATCAAGTAGAGACACAACCCGGGCCATCAAGTGATGATGATGAAAAAGAAGATACTGGTGAACCTCCTGTTGAAGAACATCAACCAGGCCCTTCAAAGCGACCAAAACGACATTAATTGGAGAACAACACATCATTCCTCTTTTTTCCTGTTTATAATCTTCCAGGTAAGTTATTATTGTATTAAACTTACAATACTTATAATTTACTTAAATCAGATTACTAGAAAAATAAAAATTGGTTCTCTCATCTATGCAGAGTGATTGTGTTTTTATATCTTTCCTAATCACCTGATTTAAATTTATTTTCTTAGTGCTATAAAAGGTTTAAAACTTGGTAAGAAAATCAAGAAAGATTTAAAATGCAACCAGAAATAACTAAACAGCTTCAAATTGGTGTTTAAAATGGATGCATAGTGATTAAATTGGGTTTTTGCCCTCCGATGATGGAATTTCAATTATATCGCTAAAATTCCTTCTATTCGTATGCCAAAACTATTCATCTTAGAAAAAAACACTGTATATGAAAAATGTAGGAAATCTTCTCTAGTTTAATTTGGTCTAGTTCAAATCTAGTTCAAAAACAGTTAACCCCTTCCGGAATACAGGAGAAAAACTGAAAAAACTCCGATTTTTTCATGGTTTTTCGCTTATAATTTTTTAAGCAGACCAGATACGAGGTGGCAAAGTTGAAATTCATGTTCAGCACACCCAAAAACATAAAGAAAGAAAAAGAAAAAAACTTCTCCAAAACTTTCCAGGCAGAAGTCTAGATTGACTGGACTATAGGGCGGAGAACATTCACTTCATTTTTTCCGATTAATGACCAGACATCAATCCAATGGATTTTTCCATTTGGTAATTTTGAAGGCAAAGGTCTTGGCTACTTCCCATCAAAGTTTGTATAGTCTGAAAGCAAAATTGATAAAGGAATGGCTCAATCTTCCCGATAAATTACTTCGTGCCGCAGCCAATGATGTCCCAAAACGGCTAAGTGCATGGATCAAAGAAAAAGGTGGATAGTTTTAGATCTAATCTACACTCTCAGAAAAAACTGTAAATTTATGAGCGTTTGCCCTTCAATTTTCACGAGAGATCAGAATATCATCAAAATTGAAAAACAGCGAGTCTTCTAATTTTTACTATGAAGCAAGCATCGAAATGAGAAATAGCCAGTAAAGGCGCTGTTAGGCCTAGTTGGACTATTGGAAAATAAATATATTGTATGTGTTGGGCGGAAAGTGTATTAGCTGTTAGGACTGTATTAAAGTTTATATTTCGTTATTCAACGTCTAGTAGTTTATATAATTCCAGTAAATCAACTGTTCACATATAATCTTCTTACATATATATATATATATATATATATATATATATACAGCGTGGCTCAGACAAAAGAGACACCGTATACAGAAGTACAAATACTTACTAATTTTTACTTAAAAGTAGTAAATACAGAATTTTATTGATAACAACATACTGAACATTCAATAGTTCACAGGATGTGCTGTTATTTATAATATTCTGTATTTACCACTTTTAAATAAAAATTAGTAAGTATTTGTACTTCTGTATACGGGGCCTCTTATCTTGGCGACTCTGTATATATATATATAACTAATAAAACATCACAGAAATATCATACAATATGTGAGGGGAATAAATTTAAATAAATAAATATATAAAAAATGAAGACGTGCTAATAAATAATAACTAAATAAAAAAGACTAAAAATGAAAATGTAATTCGATGATGAATATATATACATACTTATGTATATGTAGAAAATTTTCATGCAAGTGTGTAATTATTTGAAGAAATTTTCTTCCAATCTTTCTGATTCACATGAACTATTTTTTTCGTTCTATCTTATCTTATTAAAAATTATATACCTTAATGTATTACCAGGCATAAATTATGCATTTTGTATTTCACAATAGCATTAAATTATTGTTCTACATAATCTCAAATTCAGTAAATCTTTAATCATTGCATGAAATGTAGGTTTCATTTATGAAAAATGCTTTGTAAAATGCTTTCATAACAATAATAGAGTAAAGGACTTAATACGGAAAAGAAGCTTATCTCGAAATAGTTTCAAATTTGTTCTAAATATGAGAACGATACAAATTCTGATATAATATTTTATTTTATGGAATACTGTACGATAAAACACTAATGTGTATTTTAGGTTACTAGAAAAGTTTCGCTGAATTAGGGCAATGCATATATTTTGATGGAATTAGTTTAGACTGAATCATACTGTTTCGGTATTTTATGTTATATGCTGGTATTGTATTTTAGCAAATATTTCAGTATTAGGTTCATAATATTACAAAAATCGTATTTCCTTTCTAATCTTCCATATTTTACATATATTCGATTGCAGGATTATACATTAATAGTAAAATGTCCCCTGAAAATAGATTAATGATACTATGGTAAAAATTGCAGATTTAGAATCATGTATATTTGGTAAGCCTTTATCAAAATCTGTTCTATTCATACTGACAGCGAATATAGTAATTCCATAATTCATACGAAATACATATTAGTATATTATAATTTAATAAATTTGTCGGCGCTGCTTTAATTTTTTAAGAATGTTGAAACAAGATTGTCTTCATAAATATCGGTATTTTATCTCATAATTTATATATTTGAATTGCGCATTTATTTTCAAATGGAAATTTATTTTAAAATTAAATATATAATACAAATTTTTGCACACATAATTCAGATATAGTATATAGATAACGAGCAATTCCCCTAATTGTTGAAACTGTCATAGACTGAAATTTTTAAAAACATACTTTTAAATGATAGTTCAACCTTAAGATGTACCGTTAGCTGAAAATAATATTAGGTTCAAATTTTAAAGAGCCTAATTCTAAGTAAATCGAAACAAAGGGAAGAAAATAATGTATAATATATAACTTACATCAATGTGAGTAATTTTCTAATGTTTTGTTATTTACATAATCTGTAGTTAAAGGTACATTGGTAATATAAAAACATTATTATTTATAAAAAAAAATGAACTGTAAATAAAATTATTACTATATTTACAAAATCTAATCATAAGAGACGGTAGTTTCTTGAGTGACGCAGCAAAAAACCGAAAACCGAATGCTTAAAACCGAAGATTTCCGTCACTCCATATATACACCTAGTTTGAGTTCAAAGGAAAAGCGAAAAGCCGACATTTAATATCTCAGCAAATATGAGGTACATCGTTTTGATTTTTTGACAGCTGTCTTATATCTCCGGTCTAACTCTATCCTGAAATTTATAGATTTCTACATGCAGTAGATTTTAAGATCTGGAAATCCATTTTTAAGTAAAATGGGAAGTTTTTCGCTCTGCATGTAATGGTGTCATGGTGTAAGACAGCGTATCTCGAAAACCGCCCGAAGGATTTTTTTAAAATTAATATTTGATACTAATCGGTTTTATATGAAGTGAATCCACCTATCCGCTTAAATAGGAAAACTCTAGTTTTTTATATAATCCGATTTAAAAAAATGGGACTATTTTCTTAAGCCAAGCTGTACAAATGCAATAGAGTATTCACTCCCTTCTTCCGCCGGGAATTGCAGTTAAAAATTGATGTACGGTTGCCGTTATCAATAAAGCTTGTGACCGGGCTAATTATTTAGATTTTTTTAAATGCAAAAACAATGAATTATATACTCTAAACATGTAAAACGTATGTATTAAATTCACTTGGGGTTTATATGCTTTCTCTTTTTGTTACAAATAAATAATTTCAGATTTTAAACATGCATATATTCGAAAAATTATTTCGATTCCTTTTTCAAAATGAGGAAATATTTTTTAATTACATGTATTCAATTTTACTGCTAAATATAATAAATCTTTCATTTTCTAATGATAAAATATTTTTCATTTCTTTGTTTCTTTCGCAACGAAGACAACCAACCAACTATTATCGTATCAATGCGCGAAGCACAAATTAGCGAGTGTTTGAAGTACAACAAACAGCTTTGTCTTTTACCAGTTCAACAATTCGGAAAAAATAAACACAGGAATAATTCAAAGATGTTGTACTTACTATTAGGTATTTTGTTTATTTATTCATTGTTGTTTTATTTTATTTTCCTTGTTGGTTCTTATATAAAAATTTTCGTTTTGGAGAGATGCTTTGTTGGGCAACTCCCAGTTAGATGTTTTTATGGCTTTAAAATATTACTTTTATGTTATTTTGTAAAAGAAAATGCAGAAAGTTAGTTCTGAATTAAGTGTTTTATGTTATACAATGGATAAATAAGTTCTTAATTACTTTAAATCCAGAGTTTGAAAAGTAAACAAATAGCTTTTTTTTTTCTTTTTCTCATTGCATTCAGGGGTCGATGCAGGTTTTTTTTCTTGGGGCCCATTTTGTGAAAAGTAAAGGTTGTTTTTGTGAAATTTATTATATTTTTGTGAAAAATAACATTTTGTAACGAAAGTTGAAATCGATTTAATCAAATTCGAACCAAGCATTCATAAACAAAACCTGTTTTAAATCCGTTTGCGGAAGTTTTCCTCTCTGGTAAACTTGTTTGTTTACAAATTACACATTTTAAAACATCACAAAATAATAAATAGTAAGTTTTTATGGAATAGAATTTTGTGAAGGGGTCCATTTTATCAAATTGATTTTTGTGAAGGGGCCTATTTTATTAAATAGATTTTTGTGAAGGGACCCTAAATAGGTCCCAATTTTTTCCTGGATCGACCCCAGGCATTACCTTATTGCATTCATATTGCCAGTATTATTACATTGTTATCATTTTTTTTCTCATTACATTTACAAACAGTTGTGTGACAAACTTCTATCTTCATGAATGTTTTGCCTTTACTTTATATTAATTTTTCACATTCATTTTTTAATAAGCTTGTTAAATAGTTTTCGAGCACTATATTGTTTCAATGTCAAATGTTACATTAAACATTATTAAAAAATACAGTAAAAAAATTGCTATTTGTTCGCGAAACATAAGAATAAGAATATAATCATTTTAACCCACATAGATTTTTTTAGCTCTAAAATATTACTATACAATGAATAAATAAGTTCTTATTTACTTTAAATTCAGAGTTTAAAAAGTAAACAAATAGCTATTTTATTTTTCAATTTTTCTATCATTTACCTGTGACTTTAAAAATCATTTAAAATTACTAATTTAGAGGTATGAAATTCCTTATATGTGCTTAAATCGCAGAAAAAATACAACTTTAGTAAATATATTGCAGGGCTCTGTTTAAGAAGAATTAAGAACACCTTTAAAGGATCCTTCACAATTTTTTTTAAATCTTAAAACAGTATCCTTCACATTTTTTTTCATTTTAAAACAGGTTATTTCACATTTCTTTTCATATTAAAACAGGACACTTCACAAAACTTTTTCCTACCAAAAATTAACTCTTCACAAATTTAATCATCTTAAACTTTTCCCAATTTTTGTATAAAATACTGTTTACTGTTGACTGTAATAAGTGTTTGTTCTTCAAAGTAAATTCTAAAAATTTATTAAATTTCAACTGCTGCTAATACATTTAATTTTTTGATTACAACTTACATAAATATCAATATTTTACATAGGGTTTCTTGTACAGCGGTGTATTTTGAAAACATATAGAAGAAAGAAAAAAATTTTTTTAGAGAAAACCACTGTTAATTATTTCGCAATGTTTTTTAATAGTCAGATCTTATAAATTAAGTGTTGGTGAGTGCAAAATTTGAAATTGTCTGAATATGTTGAAAACAACATAGGGCTCTAAAACTATTTACTTGCATAAGTTTATTAAAAATGAATTTGAAAAATTAATATACAGTAACAGCAAAACATGCATGAAGGTTCACAAACAGCTATAGACCATCAAAGTATCAAATAAAATGAAAATTTTGAAATGGAGAACCATCAATTCAAAATAAATAAAAAACAATAAATAAATAAACAAAATACCTGGGGGAGGGGGGGGGAGTATTTTATCTATTATAAATTGCAGCTTGTATTTTCAAACAATTTGGAAGGGCGGATAAAATTTATCATTTAAAATATTAAAAAAAATAATACCTTCTAAACTAGAATTTTATTATCAATTTTATAGATGATTTTCTTTGGACGATTACTCTCTATGAGAGAAAAGTTCTACTTTTTGCATTTGTTCGCCACAGTATATTTTGTTGTTTTTCAGCCAGTCTATAGAATTCTTTGCAGGAGTGCGGTTTTCAACAGGCATGTGATGTAGATGTAGCATTGGCCATATATAGGGCACTATTCGATTGCAAATTTGGAAGAAGTTTTTTCAACACTCATTTTTGGAAGTTTTCGTCATTTGCACGGGATTGTCACCCCTTTTTGTCGACGCTTTATACAGTAGTTGAGCATCCGTAAGGAAACACGTTTCCTCATTTTTACGCTCGAGTTAAGACCTTGTACAGCTAAGTACATGGCCGTTAAAGTTTTTTTCCCGTAAATAGTTAATAACTTTCTCCTTTTAATTTGATGTTATTCGTTTTTGGGTAAAGGTGAAAATAGGCACTCGCCAATCACCACTCGGCAATAAAACTTGAAAAACTGACTTGAAAAATATGGAGAAAACCGACCAAATGCAGGATTTTCTGATTTTCTTTTTTTCCCATGTCCGTTTGACAAAATTCATGATTTTCCTCGCCAGATCGACGAAAATAGTGATTTTTCTGCACCAGATCGATGAAATTAATGATTTTACTGCACTAGATTGGCGAAATTTATGATTTTTACGCGCCGATTAAAGAAATTCGTGATTTTTATGTGCCCGTTCAGCAAAATTTCTGATTTTTACATGCCGTTCAACAAATTTCTTGATCTTTATGTGCCCCGTTGACAAAATTTGTGATTTTTACATGCCTGATCGACTAAATTCATCATTTTTATATGCCCGATGGATGAAATTAATGATTTTTACATGCCGATCAATGAATTTCTTGATCTTTATGTGCCTGTTTGACAAAATTCGTGATTTTCATGCACCGATAAACAAAATTCATGATTTTTACATCTGTGTTCGACAAAATTTATGATCTCCCCCTCCCTGATCCACAAAATTCATGTTTTTGCTGTGCCTGATTATTGAAACTCATCATTTTTACACACCCGATCGACAAAATTCATGATTTTTACACACCGATCAACGAAGTTCAAGATTTTTATGCACTTGATCACCGAAATTCATGATTTTTTTCATGCTTGATCGATGAAATTTCATTTTTCTGAACCTGATCGACGAAATTATTGATTTTTATGCAAACGTTTGATGAAATTTGTGATTTTTATGCACCTACTTGATGAACTTGTGATTTTTAACCACCCACTTGATGAATTCATGATTTCTATGCGACTACTCTACGAATTGGTAATTTTTATGCGTCCGTTCTACAAAATTCATGATTTTTTCGTGCCTAATCGATGAAATTCATAATTTGTACGCACCGATTGATGATTTTTATGTGCCTGATTCATAAATTTCTTGATTTTTATGCATCCGTTTGATGAAATTAATGATTTTCATGTGCCGATCAAGGAATTTCTTGGTTTTTATGTATCTATTTGATGAAATACGTAATTTTTATGCAATCGATAAACAAAATTCAAGATTTTTACGTCCCCGATTGACAAAATTTATGATCTCCCCCTCCCTGATCCACAAAATTCATGTTTTTGCTGTGCCTGATTATTGAAACTCATCATTTTTACACACCCGATCGACAAAGTTCATGATTTTTACACACCGATCAACGAAGTTCAAGATTTTTATGCACTTGATCACCGAAATTCATGATTTTTTTCATGCTCGATCGACGAAATTTCATTTTTCTGAACCTGATCGAAGAAATTATTGATTTTTATGCAAACGTTTGATGAAATTTGTGAATTTTATGCACCTACTTGATGAACTTGTGATTTTTAACCACCCACTTGATGAATTCGTGATTTCTATGCGACTACTCTACGAATTGGTAATTTTTATGCGTCCGTTCTACAAAATTCATGATTTTTTTCGTGCCTAATCGATGAAATTCATAATTTTTATGCACCGATTGATGATTTTTATGTACCTGATTCATAAATTTCTTGATTTTTATGCATGCATTTGATGAAATTAATGATTTTCATGTGCCGATCAAGGAATTTCTTGGTTTTTATGAATCTATTTGATGAAATACGTGATTTTTATGCGATCGATAAACAAAATTCAAGATTTTTACGTGCCCGATTGACAAAATATATGATCCCCCCTCCCGCGATCGACAAAAGTCATGTTTTTTCTGTGCTCGATTGATGAAATTCACAGATTTTTACATACCCGATCAACGAAATTCATGATTTTTAAATACACTATCAACGAAATTCATGATTTTTTCATGCCTGATTGACGAAATTAATGATAATGTCCATGCCCCACTTTGCCCCCCCCAACGTGGGTACTTTTTAAAATTTTGCACACACCCTTCATGTGATATATTGTTGGAAAGGTCTGAGACTGTTTAATCATATTATGCATCTCCTGTGTTCACACCCCCACTTTGCCCCCCCAAGGGGGTACTTTTTGAAATTTTGCACAACCCGTCATGTGATATATCGTTGGAAAGGTCTGTGACCGCTTAGTCATATTATGCATCTCTGGTGTCCATCCCCCCACTTTGCCCCCCTCAAGGCGGGTACTTTTTAAAATTTTGCACAAACCCTTCATGTGATATATTGTTGGAAAGGTCTGTGACTGTTTTATCATATTATGCATCTCCTGTGTCCATACCCCCACTTTGCCCCCCCAAGGGGGTACTTTTTGAAATTTTGCACAACCCCTCATGTGATATATCGTTGGAAAGGTCTGTGACCGCTTAGTCATATTATGCATCTCTGGTGTCCATCCCCCCACTTTGCCCCCCTCAAGGCGGGTACTTTTTAAAATTTTGCACAAACCCTTCATGTGATATATTGTTGGAAAGGTCTGTGACTGTTTTATCATATTATGCATCTCCTGTGTCCATACCCCCACTTTGCCCCCCCAAGGGGGTACTTTTTGAAATTTTGCACAACCCGTCATGTGATATATCGTTGGAAAGGTCTGTGACCGCTTAGTCATATTATGCATCTGTGGTGGCCATCCCCCCTTTGCCCCCCGCCCCAAGGGGGGTACTTTTTAAAATTTTGAACACACCCTTCATGTGATATATTGTTGGAAAGGTCTGAGACTGTTTAATCATATTATGCATCTCCTGTGTCCACACCCCCACTTTGCCCCCCCAAGGGGGTACTTTTTGAAATTTTGCACAGCCCCTCATGTGATATATCGTTGGAAAGGTCTGTGATCGCTTAGTCATATTATGCATCTCTGGTGTCCATCCCCCACTTTGTCCCCCCAAGGGGGTACTTTTTGAAATTTTGCACAACCCCTCATGTGATATATCGTTGGAAAGGTCTGTGACCGCTTAGTCATATTATGCATCTGTGGTGTCCATCCCCCTTTGCCCCCCCAAGGGGGGTACTTTTTAAAATTTTGCACACACCCTTCATGTGATATATTTTTGGAAAGGTCTGAGACTGTTTAATCATATTATGCATCTCCAGTGTCCACACCCCCACTTTGCCCCCCCCCAAGGGGGTACTTTTTGAAATTTTGCACAACCCCTCCTGTGATATATCGTTGGAAAGGTCTGTGATCGCTTAGTCATATTATGCATCTGTGGTGTCCATCCCCCCTTTGCCCCCCCAAGGGGGGTACTTTTTAAAATTTTGCACACACCCTTCATGTGATATATTTTTGGAAAGGTCTGAGACTGTTTAATCATATTATGCATCTCCAGTGTCCACACCCCCACTTTGCCCCCCCAAGGGGGTACTTTTTGAAATTTTGCACAAACCCTCCTGTGATATATCGTTGGAAAGGTCTGTGACCGCTTAGTCATATTATGCATCTGTGGTGTCCATCCCCCCTTTGCCCCCCCCCCAAGAGGGGTACTTTTTAAAATTTTGCACACACCCTTCATGTGATATATTGTTGGAAAGGTCTGAGACTGTTTAATCATATTATGCATCTCCTGTGTCCACACCCCCACTTTGCCCCCCCAAGGGGGTACTTTTTGAAATTTTGCACAACCCGTCATGTGATATATCGTTGGAAAGGTCTGTGACCGCTTAGTCATATTATGCATCTCTGGTGTCCATCCCCCCACTTTGCCCCCCCCAAGGCGGGTACTTTTTAAAATTTTGCACACACCCTTCATGTGATATATTTTTGGAAATGTCTGAGACTGTTTAATCATATTATGCATCTCCAGTGTCCACACCCCCACTTTGCCCCCCAAGAGGGTACTTTTGGAAATTTTGCACAACACTTATCTGATATATTGTTGGAAAGGTCTGTGACCGCTTAGTCATATTATGCATCTGTGGTGTCCATCCCCTCCTTTGCCACCCCCCAAGGGGGGTAATTTTTAAAATTTTGCACACACCCTTCATGTGATATATTGTTGGAAAGGTCTGAGACTGTTTAATCATATTATGCATCTCCTGTGTCCACACCCCCACTTTGCCCCCCCAAGAGGGTACTTTTTGAAATTTTGCACAACCCCTCATGTGATATATCGTTGGAAAGGTCTGTGACCGCTTAGTCATATTATGCATCTCTGGTGTCCATCCCCCCACATTGCCCCCCAAGGTGGGTACTTTTTTAAAATTTTGCAAAAACCCTTCATGTGATATATTGTTGGAAAGGTTTGTGACTGTTTTATCATATTATGCATCTCCTGTGTCCAAACCCCCACTTTGCCCCCCCCCAAGGGGGTACTTTTTGAAATTTTGCAAAACCCCTCATGTGATATATCGTTGGAAAGGTCTGTGACCACTTAATTAGATTATGCACCTCCGCTGTCCATCCCCCCACTTTGCCCCCTCTAGGGGGGCACTTTTTAAATTTTGCTGACACTCCTCGTGATATATTGTTGGAAAGGTCTGTGACCACTTAGTCTTATTATGCATCTCCAGTATCCATCCCCCCTACTTTGCCCCTCCCACTAGGGGGGTACTTTTTAAAATTTTGCACACACCCCTCATGTGATATATTGTTTAAAAGGTCTGTGACCACTTAATCGTATTAATCAGCACGGCAGCTATACGGTGCCGCAGGCAGCGGGAACCCGAGCCGGAGGTTCGTTCGGTTAAAGGTTTATACTATTCGATGTGCAAATTAAGGTATTATCCGGTGCATGCATAGCACGACCGGTATACGGTGCCGGAGGCAGCAGGGACCTGGGTTGGTGGTTCGTTCAGTTATAGGTTTACACTATTCCATGTGGAAATTAAGGGATTGTCATACAAATGGAGAATTCAGTTAGATTCGAGACCCACTAGCGGGCGAAGCCACTAAGTTTTATTCTTATAAATTTATACCCTAATGCTTAATTGCGACTGAAAGAAATTTTCATCAATAACCGCTTAAAAGTAATGATATCAGTACAAAAACCCTTAACGGGTTAAAAGTTGTGACGCAGCACTTTCTTTTGGCTCTAAGAATTTCAAATATGGGTCTTAAAAGTAATGTTATCAAATTTGAGTGACGCTATGTTAATTTTTTTTAAATCATCATTTTCTTTTTAGTTTTATTTATATTCACAGGTGCAATTATTATTTTAACATGAAAAAATATGTAAAATTTATTCGCTGATGCTTTTTCATTCAGATCTCTCAGGAATTCAAAATATGGGTTTTAAAAGAAATGATATCAAAATTTGAGTGACACCTTGACGTGAATTTAGTAGAATTGTTTTAAAATTCAATTTAAATTATTTTTCGTTTGTCTTCTAAAGTATATTTACACATACAAACAATACTTTTAATTTTTCAATACACTGTTAAATATATTACTTTCACTGAGCCTATATTATGTATTGAAATGTATTTATTGCATTAAACTGATTTATGTTTTGTGCCACGCTATCCAAAATCATAAGTAAAATTTATGTAAATGATTATTTTGCGTCATATTATCCACTTACATACATTTCCCTTTGTTTGGATAATATGACGCAAAATAATCATTTACATAAATTTTACTTATGATTTTGGATAGCGTGGCACAAAACATAAATCAGTTTATTGCAATAAATACATTTCAATACATAATATAGGCTCAGTGAAAGTAATATATTTAACAGTGTATTGAAAAATTAAAAGTATTGTTTGTATGTGTAAATATACTTTAGAAGACAAACGAAAAATAATTTAAATTGAATTTTAAAACAATCCTACTAAATTCACGTCAAGGTGTCACTCAAATTTTGATATCATTTCTTTTAAAACCCATATTTTGAATTCCTGAGAGATCTGAATGAAAAAGCATCAGCGAATAAATTTTACATATTTTTTCATGTTAAAATAATAATTGCACCTGTGAATATAAATAAAACTAAAAAGAAAATGATGATTTAAAAAAAATTAACATAGCGTCACTCAAATTTGATATCATTACTTTTAAGACCCATATTTGAAATTCTTAGAGCCAAAAGAAAGTGCTGCGTCACAACTTTTAACCCGTTAAGGGTTTTTGTACTGATATATATTACATACTATATTAATACATACATAATAATTATCACAAAAATAATTTGAAATGTTGTCTATAAACTCATCATATTCTAAAATTACTTTTGTTTGATTAACAATGAATTTATATTATTTTAGCTTTTTCTTTTAAAAAGGTAAGCATTATAGGCAATTGTAATTATGAAGGGGTTTCTAAATTGGCATTATTTGGAATTTATTGGAATTCATTGATAATGGAATGGCGAAATGTTTCTTACTGGTGTATCCAATATACATCAAGATGTAACCAATACATACAATAATGGTGAATTTTGTTTTGATAACAGGTGAAATTTTCGTGAACTGTAGTGTATCATGATAAACAAGAAATCTACAAATAGTACCGTTCTAGCCCTAAGACCATTTTTGACCCGTTTATCTGTATTTTAATTAGAAAGCTTATAATAGGAGTAGAGTGAGCGCCAAGTGACTACAGGTAGTTGTACAACAGCAGTAGTGGAGTGTCTACTCAAAAGTGCACGTTGTTTGTTTTGAGCGTCTAAGATAAAGTATTGCTATTTTGTTTTGTTTTCCCAAAGTAAGTGCTTGAAATTTCGTAGCTATTCATCAGAATTTCTATACAATGTCAGTAGTACAAAATATTTTAAACTTAAAAACGATTTCTCATTAGCTACTAATCTAGACTAACAGTGTGAACATTAACGGTTCGTTTTAGTAGCAGCCATGTTTAAATAAAAGGCCGCGCAATCTCTCCTACCGAAATTGCAGAGTTTGCATATTTACTACTTAGGAGAAATGGCGCATTGTACCCATTAGTTTCCATGCAAGGAGAGATTACGCAGCTTATTGGTAAATTCGCATAGTTAAAATGAAAAATGAAAATGGACTTATTTTAAGTTAAATGTGTTATCAAGTAACTTAATGATATTTTGTAATCATATCTGGACTTGTTTTTTCTGATTCTTTAATTTTTTTCTATAATTAAATTTTTTTAATCGTTTTTAAAATTATTTCCTTTTTCTGATTCTTTAATCATTAGGTTGAAATATTCACTCCTAATACAATAATATTTGTTCGCAAATACTTTACAACAATGTCATTTAAGAGTAATTATTATTGTTAACAATTTAATTGTAGTTATTATTAGTAACAATCTCTCCTACCCATGTGCGCAATCACACAAACCCTGTAAGGACAGATTGCGCAAAATAACTTTCTTGATTTTATTACAACTGTTCTATTAAATTGCAACATAATAACAAAATAGCAATGGAAATGCATAAAAAACAAATGAAGTCAAAATTATTCATGGATAGTTTAGCAAAAAATTAATATTTAGATTTTTTATTGTTATTATTTTGAATTGTGCGCAGACTATCCTTGCAATACCTTACTGTTATATTAAATTTACTACAAGTACACATTTTTATTTTACTAATTTCAAATTTAATGTTCAATAAAAAATTATATGTAAAAGTACATATTTTTTCCCCTTATAAAACGGGTAAACTATGTTTCTCTACTGATTTTGTAGAGACAAAAGAATATCTACACGTTCAATATAATTTTCATCTTTATTTAATAATGAAATATCTGATTTTAAAAGATATACTTAATGACTGCTACACCAAATTCAAAATTAATTTCCATTATGAATTTAAGTAAAAATAATTCCTCTTTTCTTTAAATTTTCATCAATTTAGGCAATATTCATTCAATAATATTCTATTTCAGTCACAGGAATATCTCTTTTAGAAAAGTGGAAAATCCAACTAATAAGTCATACGCTTAAATTAATTGCATATCATATATTAATTATCCTCGTGGAAATCATTAATATATAATGAAAGAATTAAGGAATAGTTTGCGAAAATTATTAAATTTTTATGAAAAGCACGTAAAGCTCCAAAGTTCCTAATCCAATTTATTTGTGTTTAAGAATTCTTCAAAGCTTACTGCATTTTCAATTATGATGCTAAATAAAAAATATATTACCTTATTTTTATAAAATTAATAATTACCTGTAAGTGAATATATATATACTGAATTTTATTTAAGACCAAAAATTATTTACATGATATTCAATTCTTTATACTGCCAAGGAAAGATTAATTGTCTTTATTCTATTGCATAACGTAAATAAATATATAATATTGAAGGAATGCCTTATTTTCTGTAGTGTGGGTCTTTGTATTTTTTGTTGGGAAATGCTTACAAAATACAATTATTTTGGCATTTTAAACCAACATTTAAAATTCTTATAATTTTTGTTAAAGATATATTAACGAGACGTTTGCAACGCAGTTAACTTTCTTTTAACATTCTTTTAACTTGCTAAACGCAGTTTACTTTCTTATTTACAGAAAAAAATATTTTACCTAATAAATGAGGTTGCTTTTGGTTTAAAGGTTTTGACTGGATGCGTGACTTGATATGTGTGATATTAATTACCGATCAAAGACATGGTTTATAATAAAATATATAATAAGTTTAATTTGAGTAAATTTACGTCAATGTCAATAATATTTAAAAGTAATAATAAATTGAAATAGTATACATATAGTGTTTGTTTCACATTACCTAATACAGACCCATTTTTCACACATAAAACTTAAGTAGAGGTCATTTAAAAATATATATATACCTAACTTTCTTGCCGATAGGAGAATGCAGTCCTTTAAAATCGCCATACGTGCCGTAAAAAAATATTTTCATCGATTTTGTTTTGTGAAAAATTGTTTTAATCTCTGTAAATAGGTAATGTGAAGTAAAAACTGTACGTTTAGATATGACATCATAATAAATGACAAAAACTATTCAAAGAGTATAGTTTTATATGAATCTTCTATAATTTATTTATTTTTTAAATATCATATTTTCTTTGGTAACTATTAGCATTTTAAAATGTCACTGTCATAAAGTCGGATTACACAAATACCAGTTCAAAATTGAAGATACCAAAGTCAATTTCATCATTTATCCGTGTAGATGCCACATTAGTCAAAGTTTGTTCTTGATTGAATGTGTTTCTAATTTTATAATATTATTTCCACTACTATAGTAATAAAATTGTACATTTTTTTCTTTTTAAATATAAAAATAAACAGGGATATATTTTATAGTGATGCATAAAACAATATTTTGAGCACAGGAAGATATTTGTCTACAAAATTGCTGACCTGTTTCAGTAGAATTAATTGTACCATCATTAATACAAGAGACTGTATCTTGACAAAATCCGTGGAGTTTCATCTAAGTATAGGCGTCAGAAAGGAGGAGGTAAGGTAGAGTAATTGTCCATTAGTAGATTAAATTTAATTAACTATATTTTAATTTCCTCTTACGATTTAAAATGTATTCTTCTTAAATGATTAAAAATAATTAAACACTATTAGAAAAAGGAAGTAAGGATTTTGTTATCCCCCATGCGGAAGATGATTTGTGTTATGCTTTTTTTTATGTCCATATGTTAATATTTTCTTAAACGAAGTCGATAGGGGGATCCGCATTCCTGATGAAATAAATAATAAACTGTTCAATATTTAATTTTGAAAAAATGTTGGTTCAAACTTATTTTTTTTAATTTTTAATATGTACTTTTTGTTACACATTTCCATAACTATTTATGCTGATATGTTTCAAAATTGTATTGCACGTAGAGCTCAGACAAATCATTCTTTGTTGAGTTTTTTATTTTTATAGTTTGAATTTAATATAAAATCCACGGCTTTAGCAACGGAATAAAAATACATGTGTTCGATCTGTTATGTACATATGTTCACCCGTTCCCTGAATCTTGTTGTACTTGCACCCATGCATCTAAGCTACAGGTTATATCAGCATTTTATATATAAGCAAAAATTACATTACTACATTAGCGCTACAGCAATCGTATTGCAATATTAGAAGACACTATATCTTTGGTTTTTCTAAACTTTTTTTATGTACTGCTGTAGATTAAGTGCCAAATTCTATCTTGATTTTAAGAGTTATTATTATTATTATTATTATTATTAAAATAAATACTTAATTATTCGTTAAAATATTTATAATATATCTACAGAGTCATTTTAGATTTTATTAAACATTTCCGGCATTTTTCAAGAAGTATTTTGTTATATCTGTTTTCATTACATTCAAATAAGTTTACTGTCAGAATAAGAAATGTTTAGTGGTAATCTGAACCAGATAAATAAATTTCATTTGATATACTAATAGTCCCAAGTGCATTTTCAAAAATAATTGAAGCATTTGGAAGAAAGTGAGTATATATTTTCATAATTTGTCTGTAAGCGGAAAACTTTTCCATGATGGATAATTCAAATTTAATTTAACCCGTAACAGGGTATATATGGTCTCGATGACTGCGCTTTGTCAAGTAAACCTGAAGAGTTCCTTTGATAAAGTAAACACCGCGTTCTAAAATTGTCGTCTAAGCGAAATTAAAAAAAAATATATAAAGTATTTTTAATTATCTGTCAATTTCAATGTTTAAAGTACACATCTTTACAATTCCATACCAATATTTTAATGAGGTAATTTTATTGGATCCGTAAAAAATTATGGTCTCTGAACTAACCACACCCGCATGTTATCTTTAACATTTTCACCTCACCTGTTAAGGGTTAAACGAAAAACCACCATGATTAAGTATCAGTCTTAAATCTTCATATATGCAGTATGTAAGTCACTTTATCTAAATGCAATTTCAATGTACCGTTAACCTATACATCCATTAAAAGAAAAAAACTTGCTTCAGACGCTCTTTGATTTCATGAGACGGGCGCTAGAGTGATTTTTCTCGTTTCATTTTCACTTGACTTTTTAAACTTTTTTTCTGTCCCTCCTCGATTTCTCTTCCTTTAGTTCACCCTGGTGATCGTTTTTCCTTTGCATGTACAGACTCTTTTTCATGTTCAAGGTCCATGTGTGCATTCACGTTAGAATAAAGAAATTTTATATAAATTTTCTTTTTCGATTTTTATTTTACTGGTTTGTTAAGGGGTGTCAAGAGTATTACTTTTCCTCCGAATATGCAAGTTTGCATCATGTCACATTTTATTTTATTTCTGATTTCATATAGCACACAATAAAATGAAATTTTGACCACTAATAGGTCAATATAAGTTTGATTTAACATAATTATTTGCTGTCGTACGGTGGGAATTTTGACCCCTCGATGAAACTATTGAAATAACAACGACAAACAATTTTAAATGCCATACATTGGAAAAATATATAATTTACATGAATTTCATAATTTATATTCAAATTATATTTAATATTATGTGATAATTTATTCAATTTTTAAAGTACTGTAAATGTAACGCCTACAGGGCAATGAAACGGATCATGCTACAACAACTCAAGTAATTCATTAAAATGATATAAAAATTGATTTTTTTTTGCAAAATAAAACTAATACTAACTAAAATAAAACACAATTTATAAATATGTAATATCTTTTCTTCACTATTTCATATATATATATATATATATTTTTTTTTTCCAATATTTCAAAAACTAACAAAGCTAGAATGCTGATTTTTTTAGAAACATATGTTATCTCTTTAGGAAAAGTGAATCGATTTCTTCCAACCAAACAAAAGTACACCCAGAAAAGGGAATTGATTAAAACTACAAAACATGTTTTGTTGAATACATTTTGGTTGTTTTAGCAAAATTCAAGCAAAAATGGAACCATTTTACTTGAATTAACAAAAATTTTTTGCTGACGATACAAAAATTTTTTTTGAATTGCAGAAAAAAAAAAAAATGTTGATTAAAAAAAAATTTCCATTGACCTATACTTAAACAAGAAGTTTTGTTGGGTCAACCAAATTTTTGTTGATTCAACAAAACTTTTTTCTGGGTGTAATCAGCGGACAAAAGTGTTCAGGAGTCAAAATGACACCTACCGCCATTCTAATGTTAAACTTATTTAATTTTTAATGTATTACGTTGTGTGCATAAATTCTAGACATCATATACCGGACTACACAAAACTATTCACATACATTACCGGATATGGATAGCAATTGTTGAAAATTGATATTTAGTGGGTTATTTGTTTTTTTAATTGCTTATTTAGCTATCGCATTTCATTTTATTAAATAATGAAAATTTTTAATATTAGCGTGTTATTGTTGGAAAGTGGTTCTTAATCTATGCCTGATGCATAATTTCTCGTTAATGTTCGTATAAATTGCTTTAACATATTTCTTATTTTTATTTTTCCCAGTGCAAGATTTTGTCAGTAGAATTAAATAATTAAATAGCATTATTGATAAATATTTTCTCTGTGACATTTGCGTAACTTGAAAATATTTCTCAATACAGTTTGTAAAGATTGATGAGTTATTTTGTAAACTATATTAACTTTAACTTATGTTCGTAATCGCTTCAAATTCAATAAGCTCTCTCGCATTGTAAATCTTTCAGATTTATCTATGAAAAGTGCTTGAACAAACGAATTAATACTAAAAGAGGCTTATCTCAGAATTGTTTCATTTTTATTAAAATCATTAGAATGATGCATATCATGATAGAATATTTGATATTGTAAAGGAATGTTTGAAACAAGAGAAATGTATTAATGGATATTACAAAACGTTTGTTAAATTATAATAAAACGTGTATTTTGCTGAAATTAAGCATAAACTTTACAGTTTCACGTTACGCTTGTGTTATATTATAACAACTATTTTAGTACATCTTTAATAATATTTTAGAATTTAAATTTCTTTATAATAAAGATTTCTAATGTCTTCTGGACAACTAAAAAAACTGTAAACGAATAAATTTTATATATTTTGTATTCACTTTCAGACGTTTAATTTTAGACTACATACACTAATAAATCACTTTTCTGAGAAAATTGTAGAATAAAATTTATACATATTATTTGTTGAACTTTCTCTACTTTTAATTAAATCAGTAGCAAGCTGAATACTATATTGTTTTATGCTACATGCATAGTAGTATTATAATTTAACATATATTCCTATATATAATTGGATTTACTAAGAAGATAGGAGTATAACTTTGTTAATAAATAATCTAAATTGTATACTGTAGTTAAATCTGAACTGCACATTCCATTCAATGCTGCAGTTTCGGCCAAAATTAAATATTGCAAATTAAATTGGTATAAATATATCAATATTGATATTCATATATAATATATGAAATATTTTAAATAAAGTTCAAAATATATGCATGGAGATAATGAACATTTCCGCTGATAGTAAAAACGTAAGAGAAAGTAACAAATATTTCAAAATCTGCATTTTCTAAACTGCGTATTGCAATCAATAATCCATCTGAAAATAATTGAATACGATTAATTTTTTTAAAAAATTTAGCCTCGAGTAACATAAAGCGAATACAAATACCTTGCTGTATAAAGTATGGCTTACATCGGAATTGATATTTTGGATCTAAAATTCGCATTTATGAAATTTCGAACGTCATTTTTTTAAGCAAATTTAACAAGAATTTCACACAGTGAGTTATATAAGGGAAAAAATAATTAATATATACCTCATAAATTCCTAAAAATTTTTTATTCTTAAAATCCCATTTTTGCAATACATTGTTAAGCATATCATCGATATTACGGAATATCTTCATATTTTGCATATGAGGACTAAAATAAAAATACCGGTACCTCCGTTTAAAGTGGAATACCAATTCATCTGCTGTTGCTTTCCTTTTATTAAGAACCTTTACTAGTCACGGGAAGAAACACTCAAGCTAATGTTAAGTCTATGGGAAGGCTCTAGCGCGATTTCTCGCTCGCATTTTAATATTTTTAAATATATTTTATTTTTATTTTTTTTGCATAGGATAGCTGAGGTCAATCTCCAACGTTGTTAGTTTTTAGTTTTTTGATTTTTGTTGCAGCTTTTTTATAAACGGATATTTTCAATTTTGGAACCGGTTGGAACCGGTCTGAAAGTGAAAGTAACCTTATATAAAATAACTGGAAACAAAATCGAAAAAGTAAAACCTAACAACGTTGGAGATTGACCTCAGCTATCCTATGCAAAAAAAAATCATTTAAAAATATTAAAATAAGAGCGAGAAATCACGCTAGAACCTTACCATAGACTTAACATTAGCGTGAGCGTTTCTTCCCGTGACTGATGTAGACTCTTAAATGATCAATTATTTTACAAATTACAAGACATTCGCTTTACGGAAGATTCCACTTATTTGGATATAATACAATACGAATATAATTCGAACGCACGTCATAACATCTGTTTTACCCTATAAAATCTTTCTGCAAAAACACAGAGAGAGCAGAGTTTTATGGTAAATTATACTAGTTCTCTTTTAAAAGTATTTGTTGAGAACTTTTCATCATTAATTAACAATTAATACTTTGTGGGAGGCATTATTGCTTACAACGGGATTTTCCTACAGAGCTAGACAAGAGGCGTAATTCGATTAATTCTTATTTGAAATTAACAGTTTCCGATCTATTTCAGGTTTTTAAAAATAAAAACAAACTATATTTATCGATAAACTGTTGTTTACGGCTATAATACGTCCGAAATCCCCGCATACAATGTTGTGATAATTTGTTTTCGGCATAAACAAAAAAAAACCGCAACCGTTATTTTTTTGTATGTTTAGAAATTGGCAAGATCTT
The DNA here is from genome assembly GCA_963931845.1 of Maratus michaelseni. Classification (NCBI taxonomy): domain Eukaryota; kingdom Metazoa; phylum Arthropoda; class Arachnida; order Araneae; family Salticidae; genus Maratus; species Maratus michaelseni. The sequence goes on from OZ007595.1 coordinate 136,465,358, forward strand.
GGGTATTTTTATTGCCGAAACGTCAGTGAAGGTCACTGTGAAGACGCTAAAAGTTTTTAATTTCTGTCTGTTTGTCTGTCTGTTCCATGATAACTGCCATTAAAAACATCCTATTAGGTTGATTTTTAGTGGGTATGTTGGTGAGGTACCCTGAATTAGCTGTATAGGTCTTAATTACATTTGGTTCATTCGTTCGAAAAGTATAGAACATTTCTTTTTAGGTCAAAATGCTTTCCTATGGAAATGCAGACGATTTCCAAATTTCATTTTTAACTGAAATGAAAATCACATATTTTAATAATGGATTTAAACATAAAGTTATTGATGCTAAATTTTTTATATGGGTGCTATAAATATATCAAATAGCTTTGAAAATTTACAGATACATTTATTAGAATTCAGAAATATTTTTTTTAATTATTGGATAATGTTTTACATCTGTTCTGGAAATACAAAACATTTTACTTTCAAATTTTTTACACATTTTAAAATGCATTTTTCTTTCTACTTTGGCCATTAATTTATTAATTGCTTAGCAAACATATTTCAAAGAATATCAAAATAAATAAATTCAAGTAACTCGCACTATTTGCTGCAATATTTATGTATTATTTATCTAAAAAATTACAAGAAAAAGAAGTTTCTAAGAATGTCAGAACATTAATGCATAAACCGTGTTTAATTTACCCTTTCTAATTTCTGAAACCTTCGAGTTATTTTATATGCCTATAAATATATATGTAATTTAAAAATTTTGATTACCGGATTGTAAGATGTTAAATATTACAAAAAGTGAGATTAAAAAACAATCACTTTCAGAGCTGACGTTGAGGCTCTTGATCTGCGGATTTACTAGTAGTAATGTAAATAGGTATGTGGCGAATGTTCTTTAGAACGTGAAATATTATCCGTTCTTGTAAGGCCACATGTTCAATTCACTAAATCACAGACAAATGCTTTTTTTGAACGGTATAGACGAGCTGTGATGCTTTACAAGTCATTTTTTTCAATTTAGACGGTGTGGTATTTCCCTAAAAAACAATGTTTCATCCAAACAGAGAATTCTTTTTGATCTACAGTTTTCACAAAAGCAAGAGTTACGTCACTTTCCCAAATGCAACTCGTAAAAAAAAGCCAAAATGCCATAATAATTTGACACTATGTGTTTGAAAGTTGGTACTATCTAAAAAAGCATATTGCTGTTTGACTGAATGTGAATTTAGTAGCGAGTCATGCGATTTTTAATTCTCTGTAATACATGTAGTAAATTTACGGAATATCTTTTCAGTTTTTTTTCACAGAATCTCTGTTTTAATTATTCTGTTGATTTACATAAGACTTAAACGAAATTAATTATCTGTTGTAACCGTAAACAGTCTCTCGATAAATCTATTTCTAAAACATTACTTGCTTGTGTTTTTCTGTGTTAATAATTTTTTACCTTAATTTATCTATGGGTCCGTATTCCTATAAATTGTTATACGACTTGGGCTGTTTCAGGTGCAACGGTGATATTTTTCATACGAGGGCTAAAAAGACCGGTACCTCCGTTTAAAGTGGAATCCGACTCACTAAAAACATCCAAGTGTGAGTCGGGAATCCAATCCGCAACATAGATCACAACTAGACAGTACCATAACTACTAGACAAGCAGGGGGAGGGGGCGGTAACTATACATTTCTATACAAACTTTGATAATTTCATCATGTTCTTCTTTGTTTTTATTTCATTCATTTCTAACTGCACTTACTTTAAACCAATCGTCCAATTTTTACGTCCAATCATTACTACGTCTTGAAATCAAGGAAAGAAATTAGTTAAATGTGTTTAAGGAAAGACCACTTTGACCGGTACAAATTTTCGATTTTTGTATGCTTAAATTACTCTTTATACACATGTAAATGGTATGTTATTAGTTAGATAGTGATATCGAAAGCGAAATAGAAAATGTGGAGCTATAGAAATAGAGCGCGCTACATCGTGATGTACACTAGCGAAATCTTTAAGAACGTTTTTCTCAGAATGGCAATTTTAAATTTGGTGGAAACTCAAGTCCTAACAATTTTTAATCAATTAACATGGATAATTTTTGGAAATTGATCGTCACAAATTTTTCTAGTGAAATGTGTAGGATGTTTTTTGAAATAGTTTTATAACCTCGTTTTCTTTGTAACTTTAAAAAAAGTTTGTATTTCTCTAAATTTTGGAATAGTAAAAATATTTTTTTGGGGTTCTTTGTAATAGGTAACGATTACAATGAAATGCCGTGCGTACTGTCTGACACTGTTTTTTCATACCGTTTCTGCCCATCAGATGTGATCCACTATGTTTTAAATATATCACTTAAAACATAAAATGCTTTCTACTGTAATATATGCATTATAAATTAGTGAAAATCAATTTTTATACATAATTCGCATACCTAAAGAAAAAAAAGAAGAAGAAGGAATCAAATTCCCATAAAAGCTTTAAATTCCAGGGCGTCAAAGACATCCCCTAAAAAGTAAATATTGAGAAACATTTTTAAGACTAGTTAAAACTACAAAACTATTGGCACAGCGATTATTTTCTCACGAAAGGAAATATTCGTAACTGAAAACTAAAAATAATATATCTTTTACAGGGTGCCATTTATTATGCACCACACGAAATGACGAGAAATGGATTTTCAATTTTAACAAACGTATGATCCCTAATGACAACTTTAGGTGCTGCACTGTCATAACATTCCTTGAATTAAAGCTATTTTTTGATATTGTTGATAATATTTCATTAACACATGAAAGTTTTCTCCTAGTTTTGTCAACGTTCCTCGAAATATAGAAAATTCCGCACTGTAACGTAAAAATTAGCAGAAATCCTCCAATCTTAACTTTCATTTTCTTCGAGTCAAAAAGTGTTCCGGCAACAGTGCTGCATATAAATATATTCCGTATTCGACACGATTTTTTTTACGAATCTCTCATTTCCACTTACAAAACGAATAATTCGCGAACCTGAGCTCAAAATTTCCCGAAATTCTCCATTCAAAATATGGAAATTTCTTCAATTAAAAGAAGAATCTCTTCCAGTCACCGGTGTGTTCTGGCAGCTTGTTGCCTGTATTTTTACGTTTTTTGGCGAAATGTTCTTGAGAATGTGGTTCATAAATTTATAATCAATGGCCAAAAGGGAACGTAAATTTGGAGGATTTAAATATTACTAATTCTTATTGGTGACCATATAAGTATGATTTTTTTATGATTTTCATAAATTGCGCTATTCATTGTCTATGATTAATATATATGTATTGGAAGCGCTATAGATTTAACGTAATATTTTTATAATAAACGAATTAATACATAATTTTTTTTCCGATATAGCTGCTTTTTTATTAAAAATATCAAAATGAAACGAAATATGATACAATATTATATCGAGGAAACATATTTATTTTACTTTATAACACAGCAGTTTGTTGAATTACAATAGTGTGTATATTTTGATGGAATTAGAGAAGACGTTAATATAAAAACTAGAACATACTGCTTTGGTATTTTATATGGATTACTTGTATTGTAATTTCACACATATTTCAGTGTAACTTGATAATATTGCAAAATTTAAATTCCTTTAATTTACATTCTTTTTAACACATTCGATTGTCAATGCATTAATCGGAGAATTGCTGCCAAAATTCGTTTATGGTATAACGTTATGAATCCTAAAATTTTATTTATGAATTTATTTTGTTGGACATTTTATATTTGATTAGCGATGAGAACGAATCTATTGTTTTAGAATTACAGATGAAATTCATATTACTAATATATATATTATCAAATATTTCTTCGCTACTTTAAGCCTTTTAAAATATAGAACTGGAATTTTGCGAATAAATATCTGCATTGTACATAATATTTCATATATGTAAGCTGAAAAATGTATTTAAATAATAAAATTTCATTCAAAATTAAATATTTTAGCCAGGCGTTTTAATTTATATATTATATTAAAAATTGATCTTAAATGAAAGTAAGCAATTTCTCTCAATCTTAAAATTATAATAAAATAAAATTTTCTTAATCTGCGTTTTCTCATTTCTATATTGCATCTAAGATTCAGTGAAAATAAAATGTATTAAATTAAAATTTATAACGAATTAATTTCCATTTGTAACACATAAAACAATAGAACAACTTAATTTATGAAATTTCACTTATTTGAGAATTAATAGAACTTTTTCTTATTTCGTCTTTTGTAAAATTAATAAATTACGAGCAGGGAAGAACGAGCTATGCTCGGTCAAAATTAGCTTTGAGTTCAAATATCATGAACCATGACCAAATTGACTCACTAATCAAATTTTCTCGAACATTTGACCAAGCTGAATTGTTTTCTCGTGCCCGAAACCTGTTGGATATAAAATTTAGTCAAAATAGTCTGAACCGTTTTTTAGATAAAATTAGCTTGACCCACAGCGACCCAAAAAGGATCCACTTATCAAATTTTCTCGGACATGTGACTTAGCCCAATGATTTTTTCGGGCGCGAAACTCGTAGGATACAAAATTTAATCAAATTCGTTAGAGCCGTTTTTTAGATACAATTAACTTGACCCGATTTGGCCCAAAAATGACCCGCTAATCAAAAGTTCTCGAACACGTGACCCAGCCCAATAGTCTTCTCGTGCCCGAAAATGGTAGGATACTAAATTTAGTCAAAATCTTTTGAACCGCTTTTTAGATACAATTAGCTTGACCCTGACAAATTATGACCCTAAATGACCCATTAATGGAATTTTTTTTTAACATGTGACATAGTCCAATGGTTTTCTGGTACACCAAAATAGTAGGATGCAAAATTTCGCCAAAATCGTTAGAGACATTTTTAAGATAAAATTTGCATATATATATGTATATATATAACCACACACACACATGATTTGCTCGTATTATAATATGTGGTATGCTTGTCAGCTTTGCAAGAAAAAAATAATTGTTTTTCTGATAATTAAATATTGATAACCGATAAATTAATATCCACCAAACAAATTGCTTTATGTTATTGTAAAAGTATAATTTTCTATTAATATTTTGAATATTTTAAAGAAAATTAAGTATGTAATATAGTTATATAATCATATGTTACATGCGATGTAATTAATTTTTAAACGAATATGGATCTGTCTTTTCGTTGAAAAAAATAGCTTCTTCGTCTTCATAATCAGGGGAGATTAAATCACTCTTTTTTTTCCATGTGCTACTTCAATCTTAGTCTGAATTGAAAATAAAAGATCAAAGTGTATCTCCTTTAAACAATCATTGTAATACGTTTCATTTTTATGGATGGAAATTTGCCGATATACTTTTACACACATCATTCTCATCGATATAAATGTAGCGCTTTTATATGTTCAGAATTAATTTTTAAATAACAACCGTGCGAAGAACGAGTATACTGCTGGGTTTATCCCATATTTTACCATCATTCTATATACAGCGTTTATAGAGAAATTCTGAATTCTCACAAGAATGTTTAATTAGTTTCTATTGCTCTTTCACTACATAAATCCCCCTTTTCCCGTTATTTTAAGATATGCCCACATATGTAGACAAAAGTGACGTAGGTTTATTTATCCGTTGCCACTCAAAAATTTCGTTTACTGTAAAATGACATTAGTCAATGCCTACACCATTATTGGTTATTTCGTGAAAATAAAATTCTTATTTAAAGTTTAGGAATTTTGGAAAAAAATCCGCCATATTTAGCATCCCATATATAGGACGATGATAAAATATGGGTTAAATATAATTAAATAGGTGATTTCAAAAACTACATAAGTCCGCTTTTTCCGAAATGTTTTATTTTAAGATACGCCCACATGTGTAGACAAAAATGACGTAGATTTATTTATCAGTTGCCACTAAAAATTTTCGTTTACTGAAAAAAGGACTTTAATCAATGCTTACACCAATATACGCTATATAGCCAAAAGTCACCGGAAACTTTCAGTTTAGACGTTTTATCAAAGATCTCAAGAAACACATAATACAAGAAACACGCAATAATGGGGCGAACAACAAATTAATAAAAATAATAATATGTACGATGACACTTTAAAATAAATGCTCAAAATGACTCGTAGATGACTGTACGAATTGTGTATAACATTTGAATTTATTTGTGTATGTATAGCACATATATTCAGAAAAATTATAATGTTTCTTTAAAATTTTGAAAAAATCCCTGAATGATTTTATTTATAGCATGAAAGGTTTTGAACTAAAGTTAACGTCTCTAATAAAAATTTTGATAAAATAGAATAGAAAAAACATATTACAATTTGAATTAATATTTATAACTATTTGATGAAGCATGAGCATTTTTATAAAATAATTTTTAAGTATGCATTGACAAATGGTAGAAATATAATTTTACATATATTTGTAGTTAACCATGCAAGGGCACCTACATATATATTATATATATATATATATGAATCCCGCGAAAATTTAAAACGATACCGGCGATATAGTGCGCTGAATTTTAATTGTTTTCTAAAAGTAACTGGAGGATAAGGGATTTTCAACAAATTGTCATTTATTATCAACTCACATCGAGCACCCAAAAGAGCACTTAAAATCTTTCCACGCGTAGTTTTAAACGATGCCCTATATTGATGATTCCTACTTTTTTGTTGTTGTTGTTTTTAGGTAGCTTTCAATACAAAAAAGTATAAAGCTACCTATTGCAGCCGTTCGGAGGAAAGCAGTTCCGGAAAATTTCGATATATTTTCACCGATCATGACCCCCAGACCCCAGAACCACCCTCCGTTCAAATGTTGATATATATATATCTCTGACCTATGTCATACGATAACGCTCGTATTTATAAATCAATTTTGATGAAACTAATTGTGTGTATTAAGCTAACCAATGTCTCGACCGAGTTCGTTGGCCAGCTTGGTCCGCCATTTTGTTTCAATATGGCGGCCATTTAAAAATTTAAAACTAAAATAAATATACAAAAAAATTAGAAAATTAAATTTATTTTTTAATTACGTTTTAGGCTTACTTGATACAAGGATCCCAGAGCATTTTTTGGTTTACCTCTATCTTAAAAAATGGCTGAGATAGAGCAGTTTGAAATTCTAGGGTGGCTGACATTTTCAAACAAAACAACACATTAACGCGATTACTCGCAAATTATTTTCTTTCATTGTTGTAATAATTTTCCCAATCATACGCATAAAACTATATATTCATATCCGTTAGCGCCAAGATTGGCGACATTGGCGACAAAATTGGTGACATTTGGCGAAATATCGCCAAATTTGGCGACCAAAATAAGTCTTCATAAATGAAGCCAATTTGGCTATTGCTCAATAATTTGGCGAATTTCTTATTCAAATTCAGTATTAACGAATCTTTTGTAAACGTTTCTTTGCATTTTAACTTGCTGTTTTCGTGTAACATTAGCTAAAATTTTAAAACGAAGATATAGGAAAGCTACCTTTTCCTCCCGGTACTGGCCGGAAGGACTTTTTGGGCTCGTTTTGATGATTATTTTAAAAAGAACTAATGAATCAATAAAAAATTAAAATAAAATAAAGCACTTAAAAAAAATTAAAAACATGAAAATGAGAAAAATTGCTTATCATCTAGCTACTTTTAGAAAGCAACTGAAACTGAACTCACTGTACCGTAGATATCTTTCTGAATTTTAGAGACTGTCTTTTTTACCGGTGTTGCCCTATACAGTTGAGTACTTAATTAGACAATGATATGTTTGTTATCTTCCTTATTATTTTACACGTTTACTCATATTGCATCAGATAGTTAATATTTAATTCATTTATATTTTAAGTTTAGTAGATTGTTTCTACTGTATTTTGCCAAGTTTTTTGAATGTGGCGTTAAATTTGGTTGAAAGTTTTGCATTCTATAAACAAAAAAATGTGGAGAAATTTCTTGGATTTTATAAAGAAAACTCTCTATCTACATGTATATATGCGATAGTCTTACAGAAATAAACACAAATGTTGTGTATTATCTACACAATCATGTGCTGCAAGTACACATCAATTCGAGCATTTTAATTTACAAGGTGATCTCAAGTTTTGATGTTGTATTCAATTAGTTGTTGGTATCCAAATTGCTTTCATGTTCAAACCTTAGCTCAAAAATATGAAGTAAAACACATTCATTTTCCTGAAGTTCCATAAGAATTTTCACTGCCTAAGAGGAACTGCTCAGACGAGGAGGCCAAATCTATAGAGCATTGATGTCCCTCCCGGAAACTTTATTAAGTTTTATAAAAAATATATAAAAAAGTAAAATTTTTGTTTAGCTATTCGACAAAACGTCTTAAGTCTAATGTGTCTGATGAGTTTTGGCAATAAAGTGTATATTCCAAAGGCCAACAACAAAGCAAGAAGAAAATGTGATTGAACACGGTAGTGAATACGACTATGCGCCTAATGCCGATTATTACAGATTTTAAATATCACTCTTCTTTAATCGTAATATTCTCATTCTTCAATCGTTTTATTCTGCAATTTAATAATGTGAATGCACTATTTGGAAATCGTGGTATGGTAAATACGTAGAACTTGTTACCTATGTACTTAATGTCAACTTTTATCCCTTAATTTAACTCGTTGATTTATTATAGACCCTGTTGGGACATCAATGCATGATATTATGCATTATCAATGCATGATACTCATTAAACTGCTGAACCATGTGTAACAAATGGTCGTGAAATGTGAATATTTTTTATTACTATTTCGTCTGCATCTATTGAATAAAAAAAAAATCGTGATGTATTTCCAGCAGAAGTATATCACGAAGATTACTGCTTGAAGATAGTGTTAGACTAAGTAATAAAAGTAGTTTACCTTAAATTTAACTCGCTAGTTTATTTTGCACACCATTGGATATTAGACATTTATAATACAGTATGTTATACATTGAGCTTAATACCCAATTTTAACCATTCAATTGCCGAACCATGGGTACAGAAATTGTTGTAAACTATGACTAGTTTTTAAATTAAATTTAACTCGCTGGTTTATTTTGTACACTGTTGGAAATTAGACATTTGTCTATGCATAATACCTTATTTTAACCATTAAACTGCCGAACCGTGGGCACCAAAATGGTTTCAAAATGTGACTATTTTGTATTACTATTTCGTCTACATCTATTTCCAAACAAAAGTAGTCGTGATGTATTTCTAGCAGAAGTATATCACGGAGATTACTGCAGATAGTGGTAGACAAAATAATAAACATTGTGCCTTAGGCAACCTTTTACAATCAAGGTTATTCTAAGCATTAAATTATATCATATTTTGACATTTCAGTAAATAGTTCTGTACGATCACCTGTACGTTCAGTTTCACATGTCAACCCAATCGCAATCCAGTGCATTGCGCTCAGTATGTGTCACTGGTTTTCTTTAAACCAAATGTATAAAAAGTTCATTTATATAATTGAGATCAGTTTATTTAATTATGCTATTTATTTTTAATTATAATATTAAAGAAATTTTCACTTATCTTTCAAATCGAAATTTCACATAAATGATCGATTTCTGAAATTTCAGTCATAATCAAAAATAAAAAAAACATATTGCTTTTTTATTTGTTTTACCCCTTTTTTTACACCTAATATATTTGGCAGATTTCCACCTGTTATTCTTCTAATATTTTTCAGTAATTTTCTCTTGTAGTTTTTTAAAATAAAATGTTTAGGAATTAATTAATGTGAAATGCATTAATCGCATAAAGTAAATAATAAAAAAAGCATTATAAATAATGAGAGTATTTTTTTGTTTTTAACAAATATTTATTTATATGAAATATTACATCATATCATTCCGTTTTACATCATACAATTCTACGTAATGAAAAGTATTTGCAAACACATTTTAAAAAAGTCATTAAGTTATTTCCCTAAGCTTATACTTTTGTTCCTAATAATTTAGAATTAAATATGTTATTGGAATATTAGTTCTACTTAAGAAAAAGGCTATACATTTTACATAATATACGTAGAACAAATGAACTGATACGGAGAGGATGCTGAGATCAAAATGTCTGAATTTTGATTATAAATAATACAATGATAGAATTATGGTAGAATTTGTGTAGTACAACAGAATTTCTTTTAGGTTATTATACAGTAGATCGCAGGATTACAATAATGCATATATTTTGTTAGCGATAGTTAAGACTTAATAATTTATGTGGAATGCTTCTATTACATTCTGATAAATATTTCGGTAGGAATTTAACAAAATTACAAACTAGAAATTTCTAAAATTTATGTACTCTTTAACATATTCGAATGTTTCTGTCAAAATAGGTATATGTTATAATGGGCGAAACTCAATATTTCGATGTTATTCATATACGTCGTTGGATATATTTAATATTAGATTTATATGAAAAGCGAATCTACTGCTTTCGTTTGACATATAAAATTCATATTAATCTTTTAGATTAACAATTAATGCTACCTTATACTAAGGTTATTGGAGGATACAATCCAAATTTTGTTAATAAATGTATGTATCATATGTTATGTTGCACATACTTTTACTGCAAATTTTATTTCAAAGGTAAAGTTTCTCTCAAAGTTAAATACAGTGGCTAAAAATTGTAATTTTAAATTTAAGTAAAAATAAATTAGAGATAATTAATAGTAGCCCTCATAAATAAAGTTATAACAAACTAATTTTTTTTTCAATACATTCAAAATCCAGTAGTAATAAACCATATTGAACTGATATTTGTAACGAATTAAATTTCATGTAACACATAGCAAAGTAACAAAGAAAAAAAAACCTAATTTATAAAGTTCAAATTTTACAAGAATTAGTACCTTTTTAAACACTCATATTGGTATTTCTCTATTATCCCGTCGACCACATTTCATAAAAAAAAAGAAAAAAAAAGCGATTTTTAATTCGATATTTACTTGTATTTTACATTATGTTTTACCGATTTATAAGTTATTTCGTTAATTAAAATAACAATTGCGTCCTTAAAAGACTGTTCTATGATATTAAAAAAAGAAAATGCATTGAAAATGTTGCGTTGCATATAGTTAAGTGCAATTGATCAATTTAAACTGACGTTACAAACATTTATTCATCATCCGATCAGGATAATTAAGAAAAATAATGTAAATAAATAAATATCCATGATTTTTTTCTATTTTCATAAATAGATTTAATTTTTGTGTGTTTAAACTTACTGATATTGACACTTAGGTAAGTGGGGCTTTTCAGATTTTAATTTAATTTAATTTATTATTTTTATTTATTTTGATATTCCATCGGCAACATTCTTGCATTTGCTTATCTGGCGTTAGTGTTTGGCGTTAGTGTTTGGCGATAATTTGTTTTATGAAAAGTGGTCGACGGGATAATGGAGAAGTACCCTCATATTTAAAACCTCTCTATCAGTAAATCCGTTTTTTCACTAACAAAAAAAGAAAAGAAAAAATACTCATCAATCCTAAACATAGAACGACACAACGCTTCCATCTGTGAATTATAACATATGTAACAGTATAACCACAATTTCATCAGTAAAATTAAACATATACGTTGATTGTTTAAAGATGATGCATCTTCACTTTCATTTTCTGCCTAGAATAAGATTAAAGTCCCAGATCACAATGGTAAATTGTTTAGACAAATAGTAAATTGTGTTGAACAGATAAATGAAACAGGGAAACTATTAAAGTGTCTAATAAGCAAAAATTCTCCTCTAAAACAGAGTAAGTTTTAAAAGAAACGTATATTTTGATACATGAATGTGAAGTATTTTACTTACTAAAGCGCGAAAATGAGTCATTTTCTCTTACGCCTCAAAACTCTTATTGACGATTTAAGGTTTGAAATATTCTATTGTCCCAAAATTTACAAAAAAAGCATATTACTAGTGTTTCAGAGTTGTGGAAAGAAACAAAATGGAGAACCAAATAATCGTTTAAAATTATTATTATTATTATAATATTATTAGAAACAAAATGAATATTAGAAACAAAAAGTACATGGTTTATTTATTTTATTTTATTTTTTAATTAATCATTAAAAATATGTAAATTGTGTTACAGTTTTGAAATACACTGTATCTGAAATAGTATTTTTGCTCTATTTTTTGGCTGTAAAAACAGGTGCAAAATGCCAGTAAATAAACCACTTAAATGTAAAGTTAAAAAGAAAATTCTAAATAGAATTTTGAATGAAAATATGTATCCGGATTAATCGTAGCAAAGCGATCATTCGACGATGAAAAGTTCAACTCCCATGATATGACAGAGTTGTCGTTAAGATAATACGGTATTTTGTTCAGTGTATTGACAGCAACAACAACAGCTGTCGTGTAAAGGTTATGGCTGTCAAAAATGTAAACCAACAGCAGACAAGCCGGACCAAATTTTGTATTATGTTCTCTGCCAAAAACTTTTGGTGGCTATTTAAAGTATAAATGTTTCTAAACAATATCGTTCATGTGAATTTAACGTAAGCACATTATAGTATTATACAGTTTATTTCAACATGTTTATTTCTATAAAATATAAATCCTTATGTACTCGTTTCTGTTTCAATGTTTCGCCGTTATCGTTTCATATTGATAACAATAATACAAAGTGGTGTTAGTTCTCATAAGTCTTTGAAGCAACTATTGGTCCATCAAATTTGCACATGTCCCCTAGTCCAAACTTCATACCTTCTAAATTATGTATACAACCAAGAGCGCGAGTTTCAATTTAAACTTTAAATGTTAAGTCTATGGCAATTATTATCAAATATAAATCCTTAGGTTCTCGTTTCGCCGTTATTGTTTCATATTGGTAACAATAATACAAAGTGGTGTTAGTTCCTTAAGTCTTTGAAGCAAGTATTGGTGGACCAGATTTGCACATAGAGCAGTATCCTCTAGTCCAAACTTCATACATTCAAAATTATGTATACAACCGCGAGCACAAGATTCAATTTAATCTTTAAATGTTAAGTCTATGGTAGTTATTATCCAATTTTATTTATCAAAGAAACGATTTTTACCAAATTTATTTACTCAAACCAACCTGTGAATGACGACTATCACTGTGCCGAATTTGATATTCATTAGACAGACGATTCTGTAGGAGTAAATTTAAAAATAAACCATTTGAGTGGAACTTCGCACGAATATAGTTTTAAATAATCGAGTCTTAAAAAAATATATTTCTCTAATTGTTTTTTCAATTGAACAACGCATTGTGATGAGAAAACAAAACATCATTCGAGTCGTTTTTCTTTATGTTATTATTATTTTGTTAATAACGCTTTCAAACGTATAGTTCAATTTTTGTCTATGAATCGCTAGTTTTGTTTTGTTTCAAAAGAAATAAAAGATGTAGACAAATGTCCTTTTTAATTAGTCCGATATTAAAAACTATAAAAAGGAAAAAAAACAAAAACACACACAAGAAAAAAACTCATTTTTGTTAAACTTAACTTTCTGTTAGATAATTAAATATATTCATATACGGAAAATAAAAGAAAGGAATCTAATAATATCTTAGAACATTAAAAAAAATTTCCTTCATAAAAATTTAGGCTAATAAATTACCAGAAAATTGAGTATATAGAACTTTCTTACACAGCTTTGCGCAAAAGATAATTTCCTCATAATTTTTCTGGTACCTTTATTTCATTCTGCAAAGATTAATGTCTGCTGCTTTTCAAAAGGTTTTTCAGGTGAAAAAATATAATTAACGATACGAATACACAATAATGAGATTTCTAAAGATAAGGAAAATACTGTTTCTTGGAATTAGTTATTTGGCAAAAGTCCAATAGAATGATCCGCTTAGACTTCCTTTGGTAATTCTTCTAAATTATTTGTCACGTGAAGATTGATTTGTGCGAAGTAATGAAAATTAAATCTTTTGAAGTTGAAGTTTTCGGGAAAATGAAATAACATAAAATATTATGACTCTAAATTGCCAGAAGAGAATTATATTTTTGTCATTTTCTTATAATTTATTACTTTTTTTTAACGTAAATTATTTTGTACGAATTCATATTTCAGTGTATTATGCATTTAATTAAAAGACGTTTAAAGCATATTAAACATACATATTATTTATATTAGCAAATTAATAAATAAACAAATGTAGAAACTATATTGTTTATTTATTCATTTATTTTTCTAATACAGTTGCATGCATACAGGGTGTATCTGAAAAAAGTGTGCAAAACTTTACGGGGTGATAGAACGCAGCTATACGAGCAACTTTCGTAATAGAATGTATGGTCGGAACGCTAGCGGTGAGAAGATAAAAGGTAGTTTTCCACTGTCGCAGTTAAAGAATTAACACAAGAATGAGAGGGGTTACTTCAGAAAAAATGCATTAATAGCAATGCAATTAATGTACATGCTCAAAAGAATTGCTCAAAAGATCTTCTACCAGCTATAATGCACGCTTCACACCTTCGGGATAAGGAAAGATGCACATTTGCGAAAACACCAGGCATTTCACGAATATCCTCGGCAACAACGGAAACCCTGGCGACTAGATCTATATCGGTTTCAATAGAGCACTAGTAGATTAGGCTTTTCATATGGCCTCACAGTAAAAATTCCAAACACGAGAAATCCGGCGATCATGATGGGCAAGCTATGGGACCACCTAGACCAATCCATCGCACTGGGAACGTTGCATCTAAAGTGTTCCGCACACCCAAGACAAAGTGTGCCGGCGCACTGTCCTGTTGAAACCACATTCTCGAACTGATGGGCGTTGGAGTCGGAGGCAGCAGCTCCGGCAACGCACCTTTCGTAGGAATGTGTCATACCATTTACAACGCCCAGTAGCGGCTCGCGCGGCCATACATTCTATGACGAAATATAGTCGTATAGCTGCGTTCTATCATCCCGTAAAGTTTTCACCACTTTTTCAGATACACCCTGTATGCATGTAACTATATTAGAAAAATAAATAAATAAATAAACAAGATAGTTTATACGTTTATTTATTTATTAATTTGCTAATATAAATAATATGTATGTTTAATATGCTTTAAACATATGCTTTATCATAAAGGCTTCTTGAGAGAAATAAACTTGAAGTAACATGACCCTTTTAAATAGCTTTTCTTCCGAATTTGTCATAAATTATATAAAATCTGCAAATTAATTAATGTAAAGTGGTGAATATTATATTACTTATACAAATATCTTATACATGTTATATATATATATATATATATATATATATATATAATGATATTTTAAATTGTTCCATTTACCGTTGAGCAATAGGTGAATCAAAACTTTTACGAACTCTAGTTCGCATATGTCCTAAAACTTGTTCTATACTTTATAAAAAAAAACAGTGAAATTTCCCTTTATGTACGGCTGATTTTTGGCGTTTTCAAACGACATAAATACATTTTTTCCAGTTTTTACGTATATTATGATTATATATATTATATATAATATTACGACTGTGTATATATGAATACTTGTGTACTTTTTATAGGAAATATCACTATAATTACTTTGTAAAAGGTTCTTTTGTTTGCTTTACCATGTATACTAAACATTCTAAGCAAACTAATAGCTCATTTTCTATTTGTTTTAAAAATAGTATCGATGGCTAATACTATACGTTAAAACTAACAATATTTTGCTATCGCGTAATCAGAAATTGCAGTATGTGTGTGAGACTGTTAAATCTTAATCTGTGATGTGCCATCTGTGCGAATGCTGCATTTTTTAAATTTCAAATTTCTTTTCTCTGTTGTCGATTTTAACATTTGATCCTGTAAAAGCATCAGTATTGAAAAATCAATATTTCCGTTCCGTTTATGGTAAGTTATTACAAGTTTTCTTTTCTTTTAATTTTTATAGAAATTTCTAGCAATTAGCTGCTTTACTGACGGCATGTTGCAGTTTGTGTATTTATTTTTCACGTTTCTGGTTAAGGGATCAGACAAGTTTCAGTTATAATTTCATTATTGGGATTTTTTAATATTTTAATTATTAACAATGAATAATTAATAAGCTTTAATTAACTAATATTTTAATTATTAATGAATATGTATTTATGAATTAATTTATTTTTTGAATGAGATAATTGATTTGACAACCCATCCTGTGGACAAAGATAAAGGTTATTCCTCATCCAGTATTATCACCACCACAGCTACCGCTAGGTAAGCTTGTACGATAAAGTATGAGAAGTTTAAATTTGAATGAGACACATTAATCGTGTCTCATAAATTAAAAAAAATACTAATGCATTTACAATTACATTTTCAAACTTTTTATGGGTTACAACGAACAAATTACTTGTAACAGATTAAATATTACAAATACATTCTGTATTCTGTTTTCTGAATATTTGTTGCAGGTTAAAATGTATGAATTGCGAATTACTACTTCCTATTCATAGTTTAGATGTTTCAATTTGTTCAATACATATTCTATATAAACGTATAAACAATCGAAACATATACGCAATCGAAACATTCAAGATAAAAACGAGTATTACAATGCATTTTTAAAATTTTCTTAAAATTTAAACCTCCCATAAATTGGAACCTACAGATGGAACCACTTGCATGTCTACTGATTAGCGCAACAAAAGGTGACGTATTCGAATTGCGACTAACGCATGGATGTTTTTAATTTGTCGGATTCTACTTTAAACGGAGGTTCAGGTTAGTTTATGTAGCCATAGCAGCCATAACCAACCAACTCTTCATATGTAACGGAATACCGTCTTAAAATAATATTAAAAAGACTATTGTCTCTGAAAAAGCAATGCAATAGAATTACAAATGATGGTGTAACTGCTAAATTGAAAAATTTGCTAATCTGGATATGTTTCCTGTCCTTTACAATGGTATTCAACAGCTGTTACTGTAGTAAATGTCAATGCAAATTTCTCAAATGGAATATTTAACTTAATGACATATAATTAATTAAAATAGAAGTTGATAATTTCTTGTTACAAAATATTCGTTTACAATTATGTTTGAGCTTTCGACATTTATATATATATAAAACATTTAAATATTTTTTCTTTTACCAAATGCTTTTTATTATGTTGTTTACTGTTCCATAAATTTTGTTGGTAATGGAAAAAATATGATGCATTTTCTTAAATACAATTTTATTAATTTTTAATTGTTTTGTATAAGATAAATATTTATTATTATTTATTCGACTGACTTACAAGTAAATTCTTGTTTACTACAGCTGTGAACTAATCAGACTTTATCTTAAAAGAAATA
This sequence comes from Maratus michaelseni, assembly GCA_963931845.1. Taxonomy (NCBI): domain Eukaryota; kingdom Metazoa; phylum Arthropoda; class Arachnida; order Araneae; family Salticidae; genus Maratus; species Maratus michaelseni. Next base: position 136,482,646 of record OZ007595.1, read on the forward strand.
AAATAAAAGTCATTTTGTCTCCAGTTAATAATACTAAATCAAGATTCGTTTTTTTTACCCTGTCTTCTTTCATTTTCTATTATGCATGTAACGACTGTTGTCAAACGCATCGTACTTTTAGTTAATATGATTTTTCAAAGTGTTTGATTTATCATGTCAGCAGAATTAACCCCAAATAAACAATTCAAAATAATTCAAAGCAAGAAAGAGGAATTCTTTTGTAAGTTTCCGAAAAATAGGACATTTGCAGAAAATATTTTTGAAACAGTTCCTCATACAAATTTAATAAAATGTTATTGATAAAAATGTGTGCATTTTAAATTAAGAAAAAAATTAATTACAGGATACAAATCTAAGAATGGATTTAAACGTTGAAATTTAAATCTGAGATATTGATATTTTGCTACATAAATAAAAACAATATCATTTTATTATTGAGTAAATACAAAATTCACCCGTTAAACCGCTATACTTAATATGTGTTTATCTGATTGCTAAAATTAATCAATTCCTGAAATACTGCATTAGAAAAAAGGGAGTTTTATACATCGATGGAAACTATACAATAAATGTCCCTCTAATCTACTGAATGAGACAAGATTTTATAATTAGAACATTGAAAACGTAGGTAGTTACTATAGATTGTTGTAAAATGAAACTTTTGGGAATCATTTGCAAAAGAAAAGCAGTTCTGGCCAAAGCTAAATGTCGGGGATGTCGGGTTACTTTAACGAGGAAAAGAAAAACCTAAAATAACAACATAAATAATTGCTATAGACCGCCGCAGAATTCGCGGAGTGCGGCGCGGCGTTTCGCCTGATGGTACTTGCTACGTCCCTTCTATACCGATACACTTGCCCTCATTCATTGCCCTCACAGTGTTAACATTTCGATAATTCACAACACTTTCTGGTCGGCCAGGTTTAGGAGCCAGTTCTGCAGAGAAACGTCCTTTTTTGAAATCCCCATGCCATCTATAAATCGTAGACTCGACAAAACATTTGTATCCTTAAACTTTTTTCATGATAGCGTAAGAAAAATCCACCTCAGATAAACGGTTCGTCTAACAGTAAATAAAATAATGTTAATTGAAGTGTTGCTATTTCAAACCTATAAGTGTACGAATTGTAGGCCCGTTCTTTAACATATATGCAGTTTGAACACACTATAATAAAAAATATAAGCTACTCTATGTTAACATAAACAGCATTGTTAAAGAATGTTGCAAGCTTTATTTAGAAAACAAAATATCGGTATAATTCTAGAGCACTCTTATTTGTATGCATGAGAACATTAAAATATTCAGATAAGTTTCACATCCATTTTTTTAAATGAAGGAAAATGAGTATAATATACTGTATTTTTGATATAACGTAGTATATAACGTAGCTTTAACATTGATATAACGTTGATATAACGTAGTATAAAATTCCATTTAGAAAAAAAAATATTTCATTCCAATTTCTATTTAACTTTTACAATTTTATGGAAAAATAAGGAAATATTTTATGCTTACCGAAAGTATTATCACGAAAAAATAATGATAATTAACACATTTTTTTCAGTAAATAAATTGCTTGTGGTAATCAAATGTAATAAACTATAATCTAATCGAAAAAAAAACATTTATAGTGAATATATGCATTCAAATTTTAAGTTTGATGATTTTGCATATATTTTCTGTATGATAATTTATAAATTGCTGAAAAATATGTGTTAATCTCGGATATTTAAGCCTATAGTCCATTACACTAACAAAAACACATAAATTGTAAGTGATATAATTTTTTTATTTAAATATAATCATATTTTTTGGAGATAGAAACTTTCTCTTAACGTTGTTTATAAAACCATGTTTTTCTGAAAACGCGTTTCAAGTGTTCAACGCGTTCAAAATTCCCACAAGCTCATAAAACTGTCCATATGTTCATGTTAGGGCTTCCTTAAATTCTACATACAAAGTGGTTTAATTTTCTTAAAGCCTTTAAATAGCAATTCTAATAATAGCATAATAAACACTTCCGGTTTGAGAGCTGAAATTAAAACAACCCTAACACTTCTGAAGATCGTAAGAAGAAAAGAACGGTTGTTTTTGATAGATAATTGTACAGTCTTCCAAGAAAAGTGATATTCACCCATTACTGGCTATTGAAACGTAATAGGATACCTAAAAGAATAATTTATTTTCTTTCAAAGGCCAGTTAAGATTGTCTGTGATTAGCTGTGATACGCTGATTCAGCTCTGCTGTATAAAAAGAAAGGATACCTACAATTTTCTTGCCATTTACGTACATGTGAAAATGTATTAAGATAGCACTTGATTTTGTTTAGAGGAAACAGGAATCCACTTCTAAAAAAGGTCATATTAACGTCAAAAATCGCAAATGCAATACGTTAATGAAAAAAACATATTTCGCATATAAAGAAAGTACTTTCGTTTCAATAATTTTTTCATTGTTATTAATTTTAATTTATTAGTTTAATTTACTTAGTATGAAATGATAATTATTTTCTCATATTTCTGTTACATGATAATACGTAAATTGTAGCAGAAAATACTTCCAATTTGGTGAATTTGGAATATGGTTCTATAAATATATATTTTTATTATAATTTCTAGAAAACCGCATCGAAATTTTGATGTAATAACAGTGTTACAAACAAGCTGGAAATTGTACGTCAAACGTGACAAATGAGGTGCGTTCGTACTGTAGCTAGCTATATAAATATTTAGATCTTGATGATTTTTAATTCTGTGAAATGAATGATGTCGTCTGCAGATTAATTTCTGTAATAGAATAAGTATCTCGGTCGCTTGACGATTAAACTTCGGAAGCTCCTCTAACATGAAAGCACCGATTTAAAAAAAAAAAATTCAAATTTCTTAATAAATATTTTTATTAATATCTCCTAAAGTTTTGATTCGATTTTAATATAATTTGAAATGTCTCGACAAAATTCTGCAAAGATAATATATCTTAAATTTCAAGCCATTCAGTTGGGTAGTTTTTGCGTTGTTGTATGCGGACGGACGGACAGACAGACGGACAGACGGACAGACGGACGGACCAAGCGACGACTATAGGTGCTACGTATTTATATAATTACGAACGCACCTAAAAATACAAAAGTTATGGCAAACAGTTTTTTCTTTCTCGAAGTCCCATAATAAATCATTTGGGACTTTTGAATGTATTTATATATATATATTACAAAATTTAAAATTTGATTCGCCAAGGTTAACATTATTGTATATAAATTTTCCTTTTAATAATATTCCATATATTATACCGTCTTATTAAATTAAAACCTATTCTTAAACTAATATATCAATCTCCATATGTAAAGGTATAACATCGTAATCCACCGAATAATATTTATTTCAAATTGCTTAAATCGAAAAATGGTGATAACTATTTATATTCCTTAAATAAAACCATTTTATTATTTAAATTCCAATTAAAATTCACTTTTTAACTGTGTATGTTAAACCTCTCTAAATTCTTTACTTAATTCGCTAAAATGTCATAACTCCTAAATTATTCCGTTCTAAAAAACCTATTTCTTTAAAAACATTATTTTATTAAATTATCAAAAAGTCTCTTATAATATTTCAATGCATTAAAATTCTACTTTTTGTTCCGCATCAATAATTTCTTTTTCTTTTCTGTTTTTCTGTAGAGCAAGCTAAAAACATCGTCTGTTGTTGGCGTGTCAGAGAAAGTGCCAAGGCACTTCTCTGAAAGAAGGGGTGCCAGATCCTCAAGGGAGGTTGGACTTTGAGAGCTGGTCTCCTAATTTTGAACCAATTCCAGATGAGAGACCTGCACCTGGATTGGCACCCCCAGAGGTAACGCTCATACTAAACTTGGAGGACATTGGAGCCACGAACAGATTTTACGTGCACCAGCTCCCATTAACGTACAAGGTCCCACAGCAACGGCAGTCGAGAGAGGTTTTTGAGAAAATAAAGTAGATAGTTTATTTTGAAGTAAGCAGAGGATAATTTAATTATCGCGTAAGTGAAAAGCTTTTGCTGCTTTTCAAAGGTGAGCTATCATATAAATTAAAGTTAAAAATAGTGAAATATAAATGTAGAATGTATTTAAAGACTTCATTGAAGACAAAAGTTATTCGAAACACAGGTAATTTATCCACGCAAAGTACTCACATATTATCGGGAAATACAGCATCGTGACATTTAACAACGTGAGATGAAACAGTTCCTTTTTGTAGACAATAATACTTCACTTTCAATGAACACATAACGTAGATATTTAACAGATAGACGTAGATAGAACAAGACATACACTTATTTGACACATCAGATATACTTGGATATAATTGCATTAAGCTGCTCAAGTTTAAACACTAACGCCATCAAACACAACGACCATCATTCACTTTTAAACTATATTAATAATCCAGGCATTCCACCGCCACGACTATACCTTTAGAATGACTACCGCCGATTGCTTGATTAACAATCGAATTCCAATATACTCCGATGTAAAGATTCAGCAACCATTTATACTAGCAGAATGTTGGCTACATACTAGAAACACCCACTTCACTAGAACAATCCATCGAAATATGCATACACGTGCCATTGTTGATTCGACGTTCGATCTTCCAATCCGAACGACCTACGTGTGCCGCCATCGAGTGAGTAGCCAAGGCACTAACTCAAATGCACTTACGATGTTTACGGTGTAACGTGGTTCTTGTTAGAAGTAAAAGTGAGTTTGTGTTTCCGTATTTATTATAATGATGGACTAAATAAAAAGTATTTGTTCATGAAAGAGCTCCAATTATCGAAATAGTAAAGTGTAAAAGGTAAGTAAAACGATGTATTCATAAAAGTAAAGTATATTTATGAAGTGTATTTTACATTTAATAAAGGTGAAACTTTAATGTTTATTACTTAATATGAGAAATGCTAAGAGTGTATGAGTGATAATGAGTGGTAGTTTTATGAAATACTTTATGAAAAGTACTTAAGTAAATGTGTTGCTTGAGTCAATAAGACCAACATATATTCTGGAGGAATGTGATTTTCCTGACAGTTTTCACCCTCCCAAGCACTGATCTTGATCGATGCTGCTTCGTCTTCGGTAATCTTACGTGAACCGAGCTTAACCTTCCTCGCCAGTGCAGGACAAAAACATCGTTTGAAATCTACTTTTAGCAGCACTCTCGAAATCAGAGCGTATTGTTTATTTACACGACGCGCGACGTGTACCTAAGTTCGAGAACTTATATGCGAAACGGTAATTATTTTTCAGCCCCAATTTCTTTTTAAAGTAATTTCCTCCTTATTTAATCGCAGAATTTATAGACCGAATTTTACTGTTTTAAAATAGTGGTACGAAAAACTAATTATTGAACATCACGTATATGTGAGAGGTGACTATATATATATATATATATATATATAGTCCGTTCGGGAAATTTTGCGTTATTTTTCACATTTGTCTTTAAATATTACATAATAATCTAAATGATTTTTGTTATTATGCGTAAATTAATAGTGCACAAAGAATTATTTCTTAACAAAAATGCTACTTAATCTAGTTTTTTAGCAAAATAGTACTTAGATCAAATATTTTTATTTCAATCATATATCATTTAATTGTGCTTTGTAAAAAGTAAAATAGGGAGGAATAAAATTTTTTCGCACCGTAAAAAATATTGAATATATATATATTCAATATATATCTAAATATTGAATATTTATATAAAATAATTAATTTTTCTGTTGCGTTGACGCATCAAACAAAAATGTTTCAGTTCATGAGATTAAGCTGTCAAATGCACAGCTAAAAATAATGATAAGACAACTCTTAGCCTATATGCTACTGTTCGACGCAGATGTCAATAGGAAGATCAGTGTGGGTGCCATATTTCCATATGTTAAACACTGGGGCTAAATGGGCTGGGACACCCTTTAAAAGTATAATCGGATCAATAAAATACATTGAAGCCTAAAAAAGATTTGTACCTGAAAGATCTTTTGTAGCCAAAGCATATGCCATCAGGTAGATTAAAAAAACATATTTTGCCGGTCGCGTTTAATTGCAATTCAATGAAGGTATTAATACACAATGCTATATATTTTTCACTTTCACTGCATTTAGAGAGCTGTAATATTTTTCCAAATTTTATCATTTAACAGCTGAATTCTCATAAAATAAATCTTATACCTTTTTCAAGGTTTGTATTTTGAATGTATCTTGTCATTTTGCAATATGCCCATCATAAGCATATTAAAATTAATCTAAATGCTAAAGTTTGCAGCTTGTGAATCTTAGAAATGATAAAAAATCAAAGATTTACTTCAATTCCGTTCGAACGAAATCTAAGTTTTCATTGTGGTGAAGATATTATATATATATATATATATATATATATATATATATATATATTATTTATTATTTTTTTTTTTTTAAGTTCAAATGGTTTAAATTTATTTATTACCAAAAATTTAATGTCAAATGTAAAACCAACTAAAAGAGATATCTAAATATCTGCCCCTTTTCGGGACTAAACGATGTCAGATATAAATTGTTTTTCTTTAATTTGTTCTGCAAATTATGTTTTTGTTTAATATGGCAAGTTTTTTAATAACTACTGCATTCAGATGAACTCATTTAACAATTAACAGATATCACCAAGAGTTGATGTAGGAGGTATCGTATCACAATTTGTGATGTAAATTTAGCAATTATCGATCCAAAATGTTTCACCTGTGCAGTAATCTAAGTTGTTGTAGTTTTGACAAAAACTTCCAATTTGATAATAAAAAAACCGTAATAAAAACATAAAAAATAAATTTTACTTAAATTTAACTATCCTATTTCCCACAAGAGGACGCTATGAATGCAAATGTAATTTGTGTTGAATTTTCACAGCTTATACTTAACAACGTTATAACTCAGTCAAACATTTAAAAAACAGTTTTACTTAAATTTGGTTATCCTAATTTCTCCAAGCGGGCGATATAAACGCAAGAAAATATTACTATCTAATTAAACTTGGGGTATGGTTCCTATATGGGAAAACATAAAAAAATCCTTTTTAACTTTTTATTTATGCAATTTCCCACCCAGAAGCGCTACAGCGTAAAAAAAAAAAAAAAAACTTATGAGAAAATCTTTAACAAAACGTGCACTTTACCGAGACAGGATCTTTTCCTGAAAACTTATTTTTAAAAAAAATCAATTTTATTAATATTTGGTTATCTTATTTCCTCCCAGGGGATGCTGTAAATGCAAAAGAAATATTCGTTGAATCTGTAAAACATATTTTAACTTGGAGTATGGTTGTCATATGTGTAAACATAAAAAAGTAATTTTAAAGTAAATAAACGACATAGCGAAAAAATAAATTGTGTTTAACCAGTGCAATGTATTTCATAATAATTATTTATGACATAAACACGTCACATTTTTCCACAGCGAAATCTCTTGTAGCCTGTTTGACAGAAAATTTTCTTCTGTGTGTAACTGATATTCATCCTTTTTAATCAGTTTCGGTAAAATATATTTACATTATTTATTTTGAATATGACGTCATAATCACCTGTTTTCTGTATTTACTCATATTTATGCTCCTTTTATTATTCAGAAATTTTTGGAAACGTTCTTTTTGTTGCAAATATGACGACATATTCAACTGCTTTCTTCTTGTATTAGTACCAAATATTTGAAAATGTTCTTTTATTTAGAATATCACGTCAAATTGATCTTTTTTTTCAAAAACTTAAAAAAAAATATATATTTCAATTTCATTTTTCTCGTGGATATCTGTAAATTGAAAATTAATTGCTGTGACAAATTATTATTACGGTTTTTGAATCGTTAGCAACAATAAAGAAACATGGTTAAATTTTATAGAAAAAATGCACATTGATTCTGAATGAAAATTATGAAATTCTGAATTATTAAGAAAAACATTTGAATAAGGTAACTAAAACATAGCCTATTGAATCATCCGTATTATTCCTGAAGTCAGCTAAACAATTCCACTGTTTCAAATTTATAATTTTATTAGAATTTGCATAGAGAATTTGCATAGTAAAAATTTTGTGACATCGGGACAAAACAGTAGCAACAAGTCATAAAGTTATACAATCCATAGGCTTTACTGTCTTAAATTAACATTAAGAATTCACACTGGAGATAAATAAGTATTGCACTGCCGTGCAATACTTAATTATTTATATACATCACTAAGCTGCACCACAACTAGTACTTTTACTTATTTAAGGATATGGTGTGCATAAGATTTAGCTTTCATACACAGGGTACACACAAAATAATTCGGTTACAGTACTACCTACGAGCAATAATTGTTGGAAATGCATTTCCAGTTGTGGTATGCATTTTGAAATTTACATATTTTTTTTAGTATTATGTAGTCTGTATTAATTGCATACATCATATACAGGGCTGTATAAAATAATTCGCAGGTATTACAGTCTTTAGGTGTGGATAGTTGAAGGATGGTTTTTATTTGTATGTATTATGCAGTATATATCTGTATTTATAGATTAACTGTATTTTGCAATCTAGGATTCATAAATAAATTGATTTACAGGGCTACACAAAGAACTGTATACATTGCCATCTATTGGTGGTGATTTCACTTGTATTATACGCATTTTCACTTGCATTTTCACTTGTATTATACGTACTTTATCTGAATTAAATTTTAACATATTATGTGGTGTCTATAAAAATCTGTAGAAGCAAGGCGACACAAAAGATTTCTTATACATTTCCGTTTTTTGGCGAGAATTGCTGTAGGTGAATTTTTTTATGCATTTTCTAACTGAAATAGACGTTAGCATACTACGTTATATATATATATATATATATATATATATATATACAAATCTACAGATCATATGCAGGGATCCACAAAAGAATTCGGATACACTTTTGACTACAAATAGTAATTGGTGAAATTGATTTTCAAAGGTTTTACGCGTTTTTTAAATTGTTTACTTAGCTATCAACTTTCGCCATACAATGTTGTTAAGTTTCGTTACAGTGTTCTAAAGGTGTCGGAAAGTGTTTCATAATTTATGCTTGAAGCATAATTTTTCTTTCTCGTTAATTATTGGTTTGAAATATAACATGTAAATAACCACGTGTGAAGAAATAAACAATATATCATAAATTATAAAGGATGAAAAATAAAAACTGTACTTTTCTCGTTTTCGCATTAAATGGAACTGGAGCTATAAGTATGTTCCTTTTTAACACTTTCCAACATAATTTGAAAGTGTTTATGTATTTGGTTTTTCTGTGTGTCTGCCGTCTGTTTGTCTGTCTGTCCGTGCTCTAACTCGCGTAAATATATACGGATGGTCATGCAATCGATATATGTTATTGAGGTTTACTATCGGTATTTAAAAAGAGGTGTGTAGCACTTATAGTTTTTTTACAGGGACACGCAAAGAATTCCTTTTCATTACGGTCTACGGGGAAAAATCCTTTGTGGCTTATTTTAATGATGTTACACAATTTAAAACAATTGAAATTGATATATGTCACCCATGGGCACTACAATAGACTTACTATAGAACATGGTGTGTATAGCGCTTACAGTTCCTTTACAGGGTCACTCGAAACAATTTTGACACATTACGGTCTATGGAGAAAAACTGTTTGCAGTTTTTTTTAATAATGTTTCATTATTTTAAATATATTGAAATTGATATATATAATTCAGGTGCATTACAAAATGCTTACTGTAGAATACTGTGTGTATAGTATTCATCATTCACTAACAGGGGCACATAAAATAATTCGGTACGGGTTGTTAACGAAAATTGATAGAAATGTGTTTTCAGTTGCTGAATGCGTTTCTAAATTTAACTCATTTTTCGTCTATTACTTGGTGTCTATAAATTCTATAGATCATATACAGGTCAGCACAAAAGTTCTTGAGTACATTTCCGTTCATTTACTTAAATTCCAGAAGGGAAATTTTACACTGTGCTACGCGTTTCCTAACTGAAATAAGCATTTTATATAGTATATATACAAATCTATAGACAATTTACCGGGCTGGAGAAAATAACTCTGATACGTTTCCGAATATTGCTGTAATTCCTGAAATTGTGTTTATAAATACGTTATGCCTTTCACCTTCTTAAACGCTAAAGATTTGAAAAATTATTTTGGAAGTGTTGGAAAGTTTTACATAATTTATGCTTGACGCATGATTTTTCGTTCATGTTTGCTTTGCATACTTTACATGTAGACGTAAAACAACGTTTTAAAAGCTTTATTTTGAGGAACTCGTTCATTGAAAAATTGCTATTTATATGTTAATCTTCTATTGTTACATTTTACATACATAATAGGAAACACTTACAATGCTTCCAAATGTTTTGTACACAATGTATTTTAATTATGCGGTTTGTTCTGTTATAAATATTTCTATTTTGTATTAAATTTTATCAGTTATGTTTCATAGAATCAAGAGGTTTCGTCGGTTTTATTAACCCTCTGAGCGTTTTGAAAAAGGGTAAAATTGTACTGTTGTTTTCTCTTCATTTTGTTTTAAATGCTAAAAAAATATGATTCTTTCAGAATTATAAATAAAACTTAATTACAAATATGAATGTAACCATTGAGAGTATTAACCAATTAACCATTCTTCAATGTTTTGAAAATTCATTAAATCTATAGAATTATACACTATATTTCCAATGATGACCGGTCACTTGCGATTTTAGACGTTTTGTTAAATATTTGGAAAGATACATGAGGAATTATCCTGAAACTTCAGGAGTGTAAACAACATTATAAATGTCATATATTTCCGCGAAGATTTTTTTTTTCCCGAAACCCCATAAGGGGCCGTCAACAAATTGAAGAAAAACGAATATATTTTGGATAACCCTGTAAAAACTAATATTGCAAAAGCATTCAAACTATAGATTATGATTAAGTGGATTATTGTAATAATTTGAGTTCATTTGTATGAAGATAGCATGTGTACTCGAAGAGAAATTCAGGTTTTTATAAAAACAGTCCCAAATTTTACCAAGTTTTTTGCTTATAATTTGCAGCTTTAATATAAAAACAAGTTTTTTTTCAGAAAATATGACAAAAAAAATTATACACAATACCCTGCAATCGGAATTAAAAAATAATTAAAATTGTATGAAAAATGAGCAGGTTTACTAAATATTGTTTCACTGCGCATGCGCGAATTTAATCAAAATATACTGTGCATAATATATTAGCTAAATGTATAGAGCAACTTGTATGCAAATCTCAAAAACATAGCTTGAAAATTCTGATAGTAATCGTCGATAAAATAAGCTCGAAATTCGCTGTTTCCAAAAGGAAGCAAAAAGATGAGGGGTTGTATCAAATATAGAATGAGAGACACTATATTCTTAGTATGTCAACTTTGATAAGCTAGTACATTTGGATACAACCCCTAATCTTTTAGGTAGCTTTCAATACAAAAAAGTATAAAGCTACCTATTGCAGCCGTTCGGAGGAAAGCAGTTCCGGAAAATTTCGATATATTTTCACCGATCATGACCCCCAGACCCCAAAACCACCCTCCGTTCAAATGTTGATTTATATATATATATATCTGACCTATGTCATACGATAATGCTCGTATTTATAAATCGATTTTGATGAAACTAATTGTGTGTATTAAGGTCACCAATGTCTCGACCGAGTTCGTTGGCCAGCTTGGTCCGCCATTTTGTTTCAAGATGGCGGCCATTTAAAAATTTAAAACTAAAATAAATATACAAAAAAATTAAAAATTAAATTTATTTTTAATTACGTGTTAGGTCTTGATACAAGGATTTCAGAGCATTTTTTGGTTGACCTCTATCTTTAAAAATGGCTGAGATAGAGCAGTTTGAAATTCTAGGGTGGCTGACATTTTGAAACAAAACAGTAAATTATTTTCTTTCATTGTTGTAATAATTTTCCCAATCATACGCATAAAAGTATATATTCATATCCGTTAGCGCCAAAATTGGCAAAATTGGCGCCAAAATTAGCAAAATTTGTGACATTTGGCGAAATATCGCCAAATTTGGCGACCAAAACAAGTCTTTATAAATGAAGCCGGATTTGGCTATTGCTCAATAATTTGGCGAAATTCTTATTAAAATTCAGTATTAACGAATCTTTTGTAAACGCTTCTTTGCATTTTAACTTGCTGTTTTCGTGTAACATTAGCTAAAATTTTAAAACGAAGATATAGGAAAGCTACCTTTTTCTCCCGGTACAGGCCGGAAGGACTTTTTTATTCCTTTTGGGAACAGCGAAATTCGAGCTTATTCTATCGACGATTACTATCAGAATTTTCAAGCTATGTTTTTGAGACTTTCATAAAAATTGGTCCATACATTTAGCTAATATATTATGCACAGTATATTTTGATTGAATTCACGCATGCGCAGTGAAACAGTATTTAGTAAACCTGCTTATTTTTCATACAATTTTTATTATTTTTTAATTCTGATTGCAGGGTATTGTGTATAATTTTGTTTGTCTTATTTTCTGATTTTTTTTTTTTTTTTTTTTTTTATTTAAAACTCTGTAAATTATAAGCAAAAAACGGTAAAATTTGGGACTGTTTTTATAAAAACCTGAATTTCTCTTCGAGTATACACGCTATCTTCATAAAAATGAACCCAAATTATTACAATAAGCCACTTAATCATAATCTATAGTTTGAATGCTTTTGTAATATTAGTTTTTACAGGGTTATCCGAAAGATATTCGCTTTTCTGCAATTTGTTGATGGCCCCTTATGGGGTTTCGGGAAAAAATCTTCGCGGAAATATATGACGTTTATCATGTTGTTTACACTCTTGAAGTTTCAGGATAATTCCTCATGTATCTTTCCAGATATTTAACGAAACGTCTAAAATCGCAAGTGATCGATCTTCATTGGAAATATAGTGTATTATCTTAAACATTGCATATATTGCAGTGAAACCTGGAGCTTAGTGAACGGAATATTAAGTTCCACACGCTTAGAGGGTTAATGATGATAGCGAATTTGAATATAAGAATATTTTATGAAAATAACAATTAATAAATAGCATACAATTTATTTTTCATTTTCAATTGTTATGCTATACGACTGTTAATTAAACTTAATGCTAAATTATTTGAAGGCTTAAGCAAAAAACACAAGAGAAAGGAAAGCATGATGGAGAATTCGGTTTTCCTCCCATCCAGTCATACGTATCAGCACTTTGCCTGGAACTCCAGAAACCACTGCTGGAAATTCATGTAACTCACTATAAAAAAATTTGCTTCATTGGAGCCTGTAAGTAGATGTGAGACGGAGACAGATTTTCAAGTGTGTTGTTGTACTTTATCAAACTCACAGTACAAGGAATTTTTAGCATTATATCTGTTTTGAGTTATTTCAATTTATCACTAAAATATTCTAAAAATAAACTCATAACGAAAAAAGTCATACGAAGTAGCGTTGAAAAAAATTTTATACATATATTGGTAAATAATGTTATGTATACTAAACAGTTGTTTATTTGTCGTCATACTTTCTATGTGGAGCAAGAAGGCACAAATGAATTTCTTTTGGAAACCTTTTTTTTCATCTTTTAAGTGCTATAGAAAATATTTAAAATATTTTCTTTTGTAGAGAAGGTTTGTAAGAAGTGTTAAATACCAATCACAGCTTTCTAATCTACTTATTCAGTTTAAGAAAAATCTTGGAATCTTAAGCTTACAAACTTATCATTATCTCTCTTATATATATATAAACTCGGTTTATAGCGTCAGGTGTCGCCACCCAAAAACTTTACAAAAAACTATTTCATCTCTTCCGGTCACGGGTCCATTCCTCTTTCTTTAGACCTCTATCTCTCACCGCTTTTTCGATATCGTCCATCTAAATTTTTCGTGGTCTTCCTCGTTTCCTTTTTTGATTTGTATTTATAATTAAATGTGATTTTGGGTAGTCTTTCATCACTCATTCTTTTATCATGACAACACCAGATTGATTGCTTCTTTTGAAAATTATCTAATTTAGTTCCCTTTATTTTCATCGATTCCTTGGTTCTTTCATATCATATTCTTTGTATGTTTGATATCCTGTATGATCTTGTAAAGGCATCAATTTCCACTGCCGCTAATTTCTTTCTTTCTGTCTCCATAATTCTCTATCTGTCTCATATTTAACAAATTTAATCATTATATTTTTGTAAAATTATATTTTTAACAAATTTCATTAATAAGGAAATACATCAGAATTGCATATATTTGATAAGAATCATTTAAAGTTTAACATAAAAGTTCCACAAATCTACATTCTTTAGAAGAAATACAAATAAAAAAGTAACTAGCAACACAAAATAATACAACTGTTTTTATAATACCAATAAATTCACCAGTATCTTTGTAGCATCACTTTGACAAACAGTCTTTCTTTTATACTCAAACCATTCTGAAATATTTGTGTGGATAAAAGAGAGATAATCCTTTTGGCGTCAGGCTATGATGCCAAAAATATTATGCGATAAAGCAAGAAGAATATAACTTGAGGCATATGATTGAGTTTTTACTTGGACTCATGCCATTACCATTGAAAGTTGAAATAAAGCTTCTTCAGAGCTGTTGAGATAGTTTATCTTACCTTATTCTGATAAAGGACAAAATGTCTGCAAGAATGCATTATAAATAGTACGTATGCGGAAAATATTTTATTTGTTTTTCGATCATTAATTCAGTTTATTTACTTGAATTATATCTCAGCATATAAAATACATAATAAGTCTGTATTTAAAATTTTTCCTATTTTCTATTTATTTGTTTGTTAATGTATATAAAATATTTTTCTCATTTCATTGTACGATTAACCGTTTTTTTCGAATAGAAATAGTTCCATTATATAATGATAGAGATTCTGCTGATAAATAAGGCGACGACAGGGGTCTGTGACATTTTCAGAAAAAAATACCAGTATATTCTTTAAAAAACTCAACTATTTTAAGAGCGCGAATGCATAAGGTAAGGTATTAGGTGCGTTCGCAATTATATTAATACATAGCACATACAGACTTCGTCTGGTCTGTCAGTCTGTCTGGTCCGTCCATCTGCATATAACAGTGCAAAAACTACCAAATTGAACGGTTTGAAATTTAACATATATATAATCGTTGCAGAATTTTGTTGAGTCCTTAAAATTTTTATGAAAATCGAATGAAAACTTAAAAAGATATTAATAAAAGTTTTCTTCATTCTATTAAATGCTATCATACGTAACCTATATAATAAAAACGCAAGTCATGTAACTGAGGAAAACAAATACTAGTGGACAATTTCTTTTTTCAGGAGGCCATTTTTATTAAAAATTATTTTTTCGAATAAAATTGCATAAAATTTACATTTTTAGAAAGATTGTTCAAAAAAATTTTTTGTTTGAGAGATTCGTTACATTCAAATATGTCTAGATTTTAAGATAACTTCAGTTGAAATTAGGTTGACAGCCAATATCTCAGTCCATTAAAGTGAATAACACAAGAGACTCGTTCATCATGAGTCATAAAAATATTAAGCCATGTAGGTAATCATTCGCAAAGCAAGATGGCGAAATTTGCAGCGCTGTTTGGTGTCGAAAAAAATCTTATCTATAAACGTGGCATACATAATAAGAGAAAAGGCATGCCCATTTAGCTCATAACAGACGATAATAATTCAATTCACTGAAATAACAACGGTGATAATTTTACATTGCAAAACTAGTTATAGTAGGAACGCACCTCATTTGTCACGTTTAACGTACAATTTCCAACTTGTTTCTAAATAAATACTGGTATTTATCTGATCTAAACTCAAGGAAATTTCCTGACCTGTAGAAATACTGGAAGATTTCAATTGGGAAATTTCGGTACTAAAATTTAAACACCATACGCAGCCTGTGTAATTACCCAGTGTAACACCTGATATAACAAGAATAAAATGCAATAGAAAGTTAGAAGTATGTTATAAAATGGAATATATGTTAAACATAATAAAAATTCTTTTTCTTCTTAACTAGAAATACCTATTAAAAATTACAACCTAACATTTCAATTATATTCCTACTATATTCTTAATTATTTGGATGATAAAACAGATATAATATTTTTGTCTTTTAGCGAAAGTTTCTGATGCCGACAATACCATGCGATAAATTAAGATAAATATAATTCGAGAATCAGATAATTTTTATTTAGCTTCATGCCCTTACCATTGAGATCTGTAATAACCCTTTCACTGTTAATGTTCCAGATGGTCGGTTTTCCGTCCAAATCAGGCTGGTTTGTGAAATATTATCTTGAAAATATAGACTTCTGCATACTTGAATACCTAACGAAATTACAGCAATTTGCTGTAATTTCGTTCGGAATTCTGCTTGCTTACACTGTAGTTTTTTTGTTTCTTTTAAACAAAATATATTATTACTAATATATAAAATCCCGAAAACGGAAAAATTTTAAGCGTTTCCATGCCCGTTGCAATATGTTTCTCACAGAAAACAATAGCACCGGGAATATGATACAAATAAATAAGGGAAGAACTATATTTGATTTAACATGGGTCTAAGTCGTTTATAGCATTTTTAATATTGAGTAACGAATTTCTTTATTTATTTTATTTTTTTCATTGTTTTCGTGGGAATTTAACCTTCTTATATAGCCATTTTTAAAAGGTGATTATCTACTGTCTTTCTGTACGTTATCAAGCTATATCTTGTTAAACATTGTTTAACAAAATCTAGAGAAACGCATTCTGTATATATATATATATATATATATATATATATATATATATATATATATATATATTAAGATTATTATAATGCTCGCAAGTCTGGGCGAAAAACCTAAAACTAAATGTTCACATTTTTGATTAACTAATGTTATTGATTGAGTATTTATTCATTCTACTTTCACATCCCCATAATTTTATTTATTCAGCCTTCTTTGAGACAATCATACTGCAAACATCTTTTAATTTTTAGGCAAAACTATTTCCGAATAGTAGATTTCGCTTTTTCGATAGCTGATATATTATGCTTAGATTAGCCAAAAATAAATGTTCAGAAATACTGGTATTCGAATTCTATGATTATCTGCATCAAAAACGGAAAACATTATTTTTGCTTGTCGCGAAGTAAATAGTAGTATTTTGAACTTGCATTGAATTGAGACAAACGAGTTAGATAAATGGACTGGAAATGAAAATAAATATTATCAAAAAAGAGGGAGAACGACAAACCGAAGAAATAATTTATTTGTAGTATCCAATGTTTATGATTCAAAAGCATATTATAAATATTACGAAAGTAAAATATGTACACATAGCAGCCACCCTTTATGCTTTTTAATTACCATTTTTTTTTCAAATTGAAATTATCTTGTTAAATCAAACAACTTAGACGATAAAATAAGGCAAAATGTTTCATTAAAAGAAAGTGGTAACAAAAAAAAAAAATAAATAAATAAATAAATAAAATTTGGCAGCTGTGCAATGTGCATGTCAATTATGAACAACTGACTGTCCATGCATTTGACTTAGACGGCAAACGAAATAATGCACCATTTTCCTCAGCAGGAACAATCTTTGATGCCGTATGCAAGCCAAAAGATCTATACAATAGCAAGAAAATAGCTAGAAATGCATAATTCCATGCCATTCCATCGTTGCTACAGCCGATAATCAGGTCGAAATAATTAAGTACTTTTCTACTAAAGAGAGTCCACCAGTTTGTTTAGCATTTAAGGGCGCTGATTACTAGACAAAAGGTGTCGGGTTATAATCCTGACTCAGGCATGGATGTTTGTAGTGGGTCAGATTCCGCGTTAAACGTAGATTCCCGTCTGTTTAGACCTAGTGTGCAAAATATGACCGTAGCGCCCGCAACCAACCAATCTACTAAATACATAACTTCACTAAACCGAACACAGTGCACTGAATCTTATAAATTTTGCGATTCAGGTATTCGAATACGCCATTTGGTCAGGAAAAGTTTAAATTCGTCTTTCTCGGGACATTATCTCAAGTGCCATAGCACTACATCTTTGTTTATAATGATTATTTTTTGCACAATTTCATCTTTCATGTCACATTAGAGAGTTTTGGGTTAGATGACAAGGCAAACGTTATCCAAATGTATAATTATCTGAAACTTACAAACGGGATTAGTATTATAAATCTTAACTTCAATAGTACGTTCCCTTTAGTTAAAATGATAAATTTTCGAGTACAACGGCTCTTTATATATGCCATTTTAATAAAGTTATTACGCCTGCAGTATGTCAAGAC
This sequence comes from Maratus michaelseni, assembly GCA_963931845.1. Classification (NCBI taxonomy): domain Eukaryota; kingdom Metazoa; phylum Arthropoda; class Arachnida; order Araneae; family Salticidae; genus Maratus; species Maratus michaelseni. Next base: position 136,500,984 of record OZ007595.1, read on the forward strand.
CTGTTATCAGGCTTCAATTACGGAACTGATATTTCTTTATATCCAAATTATCATTATAATTTTATATATACTATTATTTGTTTGATTCAATTAGTATAATTAATTTGTAATTAAGATTCAGTTATTTTTAATGCTATTTTATAGAAGTATCGGTATTGCACTGATAGATCAAAAAATTAGTTTGGGATGCTTTACATTGATTTTTCATTGTGATTGCGTGGTTTCTAGAAGTACACACAGTTCATGGTTATTGTTGCCGTTCTTCATACTTTGTGCAGATAAGAGGTAAAATGTTTGAAAATATATGTTATAAATACTTATTCTGACGGAAAAGGCAGGAGTAGTTTTATGTGCTTTTCAAATATTAATTCAATTTCTGTACCTTAAAAAAATCATATTAAAAAATCATATTAAGTCAAAACATACACTTTTAAGTCTCTGTTTTGTTTTCTGTTAAATTTAAGCTGGAAATATTTATTATGTTTTTATATATTATTTCATAATTAATGATTTATTGCAGAAACTTATGCGTATTCCAAATGAAGAAATTAATGTTAAACGCATAATTCATTTTTCTATAGTTTGAAGCAATAGTTCATTAGGAAAAAAATCAACAATCTAAGAACATATTAATTCGATGCTCTTTTAATCTCTTCAAACACTTTTAATGTAATCGGAGACATGCGATTGAATGTTTGCTTGGCTTCATGCCATTAATTTTGAGAGTTGAAATACAGTTTCTTCACGATTACTGAGATAGTTTATCTTTTGTTTTGCAGCTACAATATAAATTATTTGCAGGAATGCGTTATGAACATAAGAAATGGCTTTGTACATTTTCAAAACTTATGTACCTTAACTTATCATGATATACGAAGCCTGAAGTAAAAATATATATTAAGAATACATTTATTTTTTCCCATTATTTTGTTCTGTTTTGGAATTAAAAAAATATATTTGTTTTTGTAGTACATATTATTAAGAATAAATATTAGTACAATTATATAGAAGAATTTCATACGATGAAATGTAAAGCGCATAAATTGTTCTTTTGTTGTTTTTAAGAAATAATACGTATAAAAAACTAACTTCGAACTAATAGATTAGTTGATTTTAAATATCTTATTAATGTCTATAAATTCACTAAACACTAATTAGAATCATTTTGACAAACCCTATTTATTTAATACTCAAACAATTCTTAAAATCTGCGTGGTAAAAAGAGATAATCCTTTTGTTGTCAGGTTACCATGCCCGCAATATTATTGAATAAAGCAAGACGAATATGATTGGATTTTAACTTGGCTTCATGCCATAACTTCTGAGAGTTGCAATAAAGCTTCTTCAGTGCTATTGAGATAATCTTACCTTTTTAAGATAAAAGATAAAGTATTGGCAGGAGTGCGTTGTAAAAATCTTATGAGCAGAAAAGGTTTTATACGTTTTAAGAATATTAATTCAATATGCCATTTTAATGAAATCTCGCCACATGATATTTAAAGTTAAAAAATATTTGTTTTGTAGGTGTTTGGATTTTTGTCTTTATTCGTAACTTGATATTTTTAAGAGAGAGAAATTTTATTATTTTTCGAAATAAGTTCATTGTGCCAAAAGCGACGCGTTTACTGATAGTTTTGTCGCACTAAGGGTATATTTAGCATTTTGTTACGTAAATGATATATGTTAATAAACATAAAATTACGGAAGATTGTGCCTTTAGTTCAAAACTAACTTGGTTTGTAGAATTTGAATCATTATCTGTAATATATGTCAGCAATATAAGATGATTGTATGTAGATAATTTTCGTCGCATTTATGGTAATTAAAACCTAAATGAGATGCTCTAAGTCCCGAATGTGACAGTGCGTAGTGTACATGTCAGTTGATCTTGAAATATTCATTTTATTGTTAGAATTTTTTGAAATACATACTAAAAAGTTGAAACACATAAAATTGAAAGTTAAATAGCTTATTATTGTGAACTACTTAATATACTAATAACTTAAATAAAAAAATAACTTTGAAATACATAATTGCGAATATATTATAATTAAATAATACATAATTCAACATTCATACTTTTCACACTTTCAACTTTGATCACGAAAAAAAAAAACCCAAGAAGTAAATTATGAATGACTGAAAAAACAAGTTTTACCAAATCTCTTGCCTTTTCGTTGTTGCTTTTAACACATATTTGCTTTTCATCTTCCGTGTAGGCCTTTTTTTTATTTCGGAATGACTTGAATCTCGATAAGTCTGAGGTTTAGACTTTTTCGTAACTTATATTTCTGCTGCACTTTTAATTCAAGATTGTTTTAGCAACTGATTTCAAGTTTTGCCGAATTTTGGTTTTGAAATTCTGTTTTTTGCTATTTTATTCTTTAACCGTTCTCTCATTTAGAATTTTTGGTCTTCCTCTTCATTGTCTTCATTTATTTATTTTTTATTATATGCTTCATTTGTTAAGCATTCATTCTTTGGATGGATTTTTATTTGCTGGTGAAACTGTTTTTAACAAAGAGCTTTCAAAGTCATGAGATGGATGATCTTCATCAACAGATATTTGTGAGTGTGATTCTGGTTGCACTCCAGATCGTTCTTGAATGGAATCTGATCTTATTTTGCACGTTAGTTTTTTTTTAAAATATTCATTCATTGTTTCCAAACATTCAAAATCTTCATCACTTATATATCTCAGATATGTTAAATTTACTAAAGCAGACACATCACACATTATTGGAAAGGTTGTATTATTATCTTCATTGTGCTTAAATTGAAAACTTGTGCTGCTAATTCCTCATTAACCATCTTTATTAATTCATCTCTATATTTAAAATCAGGAAACATATTGTCATCTTCAGCAGGAAGATGACTTCAACAGGAAGATGAGCTTCATTAATACTTGATTCATTAACATGAAAATCATCAGTAAAATTTGATTGATTGGCACAAAGCAGAACAGTACACAAATCATTGCTAACAGCTAAATTCTCATCAGCCAAGTCATTGGCGTTTGTGACTCCTTTAGAAGTATTTAATTCTTTTAATTCATATTTCTAATTATGCAAATTTTTGAGGCGCTTTATGACATTGAGATCGAATGAGGATTCTGGAATAGCATCATACCATTTAAATAAAAATTCCTTTATTATTATTATTATTATTATTTTTAAAGACATTTATTTTTCTATTTCGATAATTTTAAATAGATACATAAGTACTGGTCAAAGGAAAACACTATTGGAGGATCATGCTGAAATTCTTAATTTATTAACTCAACGCAGCTTACATAAACACAATATCGGCTTTAAACATCATTTTAATTACAATATATGATAATACCATATACATTTACTTCAGTTAATCTCCAAAACGTCTCTTCGCATTTAAGGGATTCCATTTGTCTGTAATTGGTCTCAAAAGAAAACCAGTCACCAAAATGCGTAGAATACTTTATAACTCAAATTTTAAAACTTGTCGTATTTTCCCGAACTTGCAATTCAGGAAAATGAAATAAACGTTGTAGCCTTTGACGTCCATAATGTTATTTGATCTTCAAAGTTAAAAAAGAACAAGTTGGAAATTGTACGTCAAACGTGACAAATGAGGTTCGTTCGTACTATAGCTAGTTATATAAATATTCAGATCTTGATGATTTTTAATTCTGTGAAATGAATTAAAATGTCTGCAGATTAATTTCTGTAATAAAATAAGTATCTCGGTCGCTTGGCGATTAAACCTCGGAAGCTCCTATAACAAGAAATCACCGAATTTTTAAAAAAATTCAAATTTCTTAATAAATACTTTATTAATATCTTCTAAAGTTTTGATTCGATTTTCATAAAATTTGAAATGTCGCGACAAAATTCTGCAAAGATAATATAGCTTAAATTTAAAACCATTCGTTTGAGTAGTTTTTGGGTTGTTATATGCGGACAGACGGACAGACCAGATAAAGACAATAGGTGCTACGTATTTATATAATTACGAATGCACCTAAAAAGCATGAACCATTTTTGGGATTTTCGCATAATTTACGGAATATAGGGGCGCTTTAAAATTAACGTTGCCTATTGTAATGAGAAACCGTTTTAAAGAAAACATTTTAAATGCAGAGAAATTATTCGTGTTTTGTTCCTGAATTTAAGACTTCTCATTATATGAACGGTGAACATATATGAACATACGTTGTCTCATTATATGAACGCTTTAAAATGAATGTTGTCTTTTGTAATGAGAAATTGTTTTAAATAAAACGTTTTAAATGCAGAGAAATCGTTCGCGTTTTATTCCTGAATTTAAGGCCTCTTATTATATAGCGTTTATATACGATTCTTGCGTTAAGGATTTAAGCACAAGAACATTGTCGCATTTAGGGGACGTCACATTCAGGCACAATAACCTTACATTTAATTAATAATGGAGTGTATCAGAATGTTAGAAATATTTCATATTAAGTTATAAATATAAAACACATGAACCGATTATTTTTTAAGTTTTTTAGAACAATATGCATGAAATATTAACTTAGAACTAACCAATAGAATAGTTTTTATTATTTCTTCAGTATGTACATAAATGCATTAGACACTTATTGGAATCATTTTATAAAAACTGTATTTCTTGTAGACATAAACTACTTTTACATATTTGTAAAGCAGAAAAGGAGAGATAATCCTTGGCGTAAAACTTAGAGCAAAACGACTATAACAGTTCACAAACGATTTGATTTTTCATTGTGTTCTTGCTGTTGTTTTGTTCAGTTTAAATAAAACTTCTTTAATGGTATTTAGATAGTTTATATTTTGCAGATAAAACAGTAAAATACTTCCAGAAATGCGTTATATATGAGTTATTACATGTACATGAAATATTGTATGCGGTTTTAGAATTTTAAGTTCATTTATCTGCTTTAATTTTATGAATTCACATGAATATTAAGTACAAAAATGCCTTCTTCCGATTTTCTCTTTCGCGATTTTAATTGGTGTACGTAAAAAAGTATATATTATGTTTTTGATAGCATATTTCATAATTAATGCAATGTTGCCGTTTGTAGAATCTTAAAATGATGAAATAAATGTTAAACGTACATATTCTTTTATTTTAATTTTTGAAAGAAAATGAGTATGAAAAGCTAATTTTGAACGAAGAACTAGAATGCTTGTTTTATGTCATTCGGAAGTCTGTAATTTCATTACTATCTATGAAGCTTCATTTAAAAAAAAATGTATTTCTCCTTAACTGACACCATTCCTAAATATACGAGTGATTCGAAACAAGATAATACAGAGTTATTACAAAAGGATCATCGGGTTTCCGAAGCGTTTATTTCGGAACATAGTTGGGTTACAACAATGAGTTATACATGAAAATAAACCGAAAGTATACAAGATTGACGTCCATACTACATATGTTCAATATGTGCTCCTTGAGTGATACGGCAGATGTCAAGGCGATAGTTCAGTTCTCTCCACACATTACTCAGCACGGTTGGCTGTTGAATGGAAAGTTCGCGGCTAGCACAATTTGTTGATTTCTTGGGACTACGGATGAAACTCTCTCGAACTCGGTTCATTGTTTCTTCAGTAACGCTTGGTCAGAATGCTTTCTTGGGTTGGTGGTTTGCATTTGTATGCCTTCCGGAATGCTCTCTGAACAGTTATAAGCGATACACACTTTGAAAATTCTAGTACAGAAAATGATTTCTGCTGTCCAGTCGCCATTTTGAATATGACGTTCACGCAGCAACCGTAGCAACAACACGCGCATGACACATACGCAGCGCGAAACTGTAGTTAACGCCCTCTCGTTTGAGCTGTCACGGAAAAATATACGTTTCCTAGTTTGCACGTAGTAACGTATCAAAACACGATGATTCATTTTTAATAACCATGTATTTACATATCAGGCAATATTATGCGCTAAAGCTAAACAAATGAAACTCGACATATTCGATTTAATGTTTAATTGCCATCATGCTGTTACATTTAAGAGTTGTATTATGGTCTTTATTTGTGATTTCGCAATAGTTGAACTTACTTTTCGCAGAAAAAAGTTAAATTGTTTCCAGAAAATTGTTATAAATGCTATAGAGAATATTTTATCTGCTTTTTCGAATATTAATTTAACTACTCTACCTCAAATGCATCTTGCCATTTCATGTAAAAAAACATATTTTTTTTTCTGATGTTTCTGGTGTTTATTTTTGTAATTTGTTTGCATTATGCGTGTAAATGTTACCACATTTTACGAATTTATAAAGTATAGCAGAATCCTAGAAATGCTATTTCAGTTGAAGAATTAAATGCTAAACATTTAAATTGATTTTTTTCGTTATTAAGTAAAACATATGTATGAAATATCAATTTAGAACTGACTAATAGAAAAGTTATTTTATTTTTTGTGTTAATATATTCTCTAGTTTATTCGTAATATCATTTAGAAAACCATACTTATCTTACACTCAAAGATTTCTTAAATATTCGAAACTGGAAATAGAGATTATTCTTTTAGTGTCAGGCTATGAAGCCAAAAATATTGTGCAATAAAACAAGAGACATGTTACTCGAGACATGCAATTGGATTACTATTGGGCATTATGCCATAATATTTGAGACTTTAAATGAAGCTTATTTAAGAATATTTCAATAGTTCATCTTACGTTTTGCAGGAAAAAGTTAAATTAATTGCAGGAATGCTTTATAATTATGTGCAGAAAATGTTTAATGTGTATTTCGACAGTTAATTCATATACTTAGCCTTAAGGGAATTGCGGCACATGAAATAGTAAGAAAAATGTATATTTTCCTCTTTTTGCGATTTGCTTTGATGGTTAGTTAATTTTATGCTGATGAAAAAGTTATTTTAATTTTTTTTGTAGTATATTCCATTTTCAGCGAAACGTAGCACTATCTCATATGAACAAAATAATGTTAACGTATAAATTATTTTTTGAATCTTTTAAGAAAAAGTACAAATGTATAATAGATTAGTTTTTCATGTATTCCGTAAGTCAATAAATTCCTTAATAGCTTCGTAGCATCATTTTGGAAAATCACTCTGCTACTTAGGCAACCTTCTATATCCAAAGTATTATTAAATATTTGTGTGGTAAATGGGAGATAATATTTTTGGCGTCAGGGTACGATATCGACAATATCGTGTGATAAAGCAGGAGGACTGCAACTTGAGATATGCTATTGAATTCTTACTTGGCTTCATGCCAATACTTTTGAAAATAGCAATAAACCTTCTTCAGTGCTTTTGATACATACCTTATCTTATCTGTTGCAGATAAAATATAACATGTTTGCACGAATGCGTTATAAATATTATACGTGCAAAAAATGTTTTACGTATTTTTCGAATATAAATTCAATGTATCTGTTTCAATTGTATTTCAGCGTATGAAATAATAAAAAAATGTATTTTGCAGTTCGTAGTTTGAAGATAATTATGTATAAAATTGTATATTTTCTGTTTATATTATATTTTATTGATAATGAAATGTAGCAGAAAATAAGAGCTATTTCATATGAATCAATTAGTGTTAAACTTCCAAATTCTTTTATTTTTCACTTTGACAAACGTACACTAAACTAGGAAAATATAATAGAGCCACGAACGAAAGAATTTAATAATCTCTTCCGAGATTTGCACGATTTCGAAAATCGTTCTTTAACTTTAGAAAGCTAACAAACCAATATATTTTCGAGATTTAAAGGAACATTTACAAAAACAAAATCCCTCTTGCTGCCACTAGTTTTTGGAAACTTTTCCGAGTAGTTATTATAGTGTGCTAATCGGTTTTCTAATCCTGGAACATAGGGCTTTAGGATACTATCAATTCTCAGTTATTTTTTTTAATGTTTAAAAAACATGTTTTACATGCAAACATGATAAATTAATATAATTAATATTAACATTAAAGATAATATCGGTTTGTTGTAATTTTATGTATAAATTCAGTTACGAAACTGAATTTGTTTAATTGAGAATTGATAGCATAAAAACAATATTCGACGTTGAGAATATTGATAAATACACTATAAAAACTACTCGGAAACGTTTCTGAAAAATCAGTGGCTGCAAATGAAACTTTGTTTTTATAAATTCATCTTTAGATCTCGAAACTATATTGGTTTCTGACATTGCAAAATATAAAGAATACTTTTCGGAATCGTGTGTAACACTGAAGATGTTACTGTATGTTTTCGTCCGTGGTTATATTATACACTAGTGTGCAAAACTTAAGCAGCAAGCACAAAATGCTAATTTCTGAACACGTGAGTACTCAAAAGGAAATTCTATAAAGAGCAAGTGTAGAAAATTGGTACTACCCTAACAGCACAGCTAGTCGATGCGAAGTCTCTTTGACGTGACACATGGTCACAAGTGTCACAGTCACTACAATGAACTGAAATGTGATATCATTCATTCGGCTCATTTATCCTCTCATTTGGTCACTCCACTGAGAAGTCACCATAACTGTTGCTTTTTTACGAGTCACCAGGTGACTCTCATGTGACTGTCATTTGGACACTCCTTTATAAAGTTATCAAGATTACTGATCTGTGAAGAGTTCCCAAGTGACAGAAAATGAAATAATTTGGTGACTTTTCACAAATGAGTACAATGATGACTTTACAGTTCAGTGTCGGTCACCTGAAATTCACTGTGCGTCTTCATTGTGGCATTAGTTGGTGACTCATCACAATGCAATGCTCACAGTGACTTCAAAGTTGCGTCTTTAACTAACAGTCACGTGAGTATCACAAGGTGACTACATTGTAACGTCACCTAGTGACCCATCACAAAGCAACAGTCACAGTAACTGTTCAGTGGAGTCACCTTATAACAATCATTTGAGAGTAATAATGAGACGAGTGAAAAATATCACACACTGTTAAAAATTTTCGTTTATTGACAGGTTGTCTACCGTGAATTTTGATCAGAAAGCTTCCGTTTTGTTAGACAAATGGAATCTCTCCCGTATATCTCTCCCGTACCTAATTTGCAAAAAAGTGCACAAAATCCGAGCGTATTTGGCTATTCTACTTATACATAAAAACTGCAAACTGAATTGTGCACAAAAAGTGCATAATTTGTATCCCTAAATTGTACACTTTTTAGACTTTTAAGATTAGAGAGTTTCAAATACGGAATTACTAATGTAAAAATCTATCATCCAATGGGATTGCAGAATTTTTGATCGCCACACATGCGCTTAAACTTCATCGCGTCTGTATCGCGTCATTTATGGACTACAAAGACGGAACATTCCTAAAAAAACGGAAATATTAAGGCAACTCTGCTGCCAATCCTTTTTCCGTAAATTGACGGAATTTGTTTTTACAGTATACTGTTAAAAATAATCTGAAATTCACGGGTATTTTTTTCCTGAATTTCGCAGAAAAAGTCCATTTTCATGACAAAAGGGCATTTTCAGTTAAAAGCAGAAAATTTCCTCATATAAGAAAGCAGCCAACGGATATATTCCGTTATCTGCTGCATGATTATTTTCAATGTTTCAAAATCTGACATGTTGCTGCACAGAAAAAATAAAAATTCCATAAATAAAAATTTCAAGTTTATTTAAAACAACAAGAAGAAAATAGTGCTTTCGAATTTAAAAAAAGCAAAAATTAATTCTTTCCATTTTTTTAATATTATTTGCAATTAATTTTTTAAAGTTATAAAAAAGTATTCGCACTTAAAATATATCCTAAACAAACAGATTAATATATATATATAAAATAGCTAAATTAATTTAAAAAAAATCGATTATATTTAAAAAAGCAACAAACAAAAATAATGCTTTCGAATTAAACTCATTCCTTTAAAATTATTCGCAATTTATTTTTTAAAGTTATAAAAACACTCACACTGAAAATATATTCTAAGCGAACACATTTAAAAAATACATTATAGTTGATTAAAAATCGATTTTCGCAGAAAAGCAAAAAAAAAAAAAAAACGAATTTAATTCAAAATATATATTTATAATTTACATCTAACAATACAATTAAGAATACATATAATTCATGTTTTTAACCTCTATTAATACTATAGTTTTCAACCATCATCTCATTACGAAATATTCCCGCAATTAACTTCAAAATTACCAGTTTTCTAAACCCCAAATTGTGCAAGTCCCAAGCTGCGATTTGAAGAAATCCCCTATCATCGTTTCCTACTTTTACTCTAGCAAGGACCCGCTGGTCTTACGGTAAAGCACTCAGCTCAAACCACTAACGTCCCCAGTTTGATCCCCAGGACGAGCAGAAAATGTTCTTGCATTATATCAAATATTAAATACTCCCGTAATAATCAACAGGTGGCAGCACAAATAAAGATGACATTTTTTAAAACCAAGTTTATTTATAACGGAAACTTACTGATTCTTCAAACGGAGTGTTCCCTTCCTTTATCTTTTAAAATGGAAAATGTACTAACGGAACGGAAAAAGTCCGGCAACTTTGCTACCAGTAGTTTTACCGTGAATTAACGGATTTATTTTTAACAGTGCATTTTGATTCACCGTAGTGACTGTGACACATGTAACCATGCGTGACGCCAAGGAGACCTCACACCCACTGGCTGTGCTGTTAGGGTAGTACCTGTTTTCTATTATTGATCTTTATAGTATTTCCTTTTGAGTACTCACGTCTGCAGAATTAACAATTTTGTGTTTGTTGCTTAAGTTTTGCACACTAGTGTATTTTCATGGATAAAGAAGCATTTCTCCTTTCTTAGGGTTTCATTCATCTCACGAAACCCTATTACTCCCGCTTCGTTGTCTGTCCGTCACAGAGCCAGTTATCAGAAGCTGTTTAACTTACAGGCAAGAAATTTTGTGTACTTATAGCTGAATACCTGCTATGAAGCTCAAAATCATAAAATTTGAAAAAATCGTATTATTTTAATATATAGAGATGAAAAACCAAAAATCTAACAGCCTTTTCTATTAAATTAAAAAAAATTTCGTTTTAGCAGTTGTCAACAATTAAAAATCCACAATAAAATTCTATCTACAGTAATTGTCTTTCTATTGAAAGATTTCCACGTGAAAAATGAAAAAGAAACAAAAAGTTTCACCAATTGAAAAAAAGAGATTAATATGACGTCATATTGGTAATAAAACGGAAATTTTCAATCATTTCTCAATAATACAAGGAGTATGAGTATGTGTAAGTACAGAAAGCAGATTAATATGACGTCATTAGACGTCATTAGAGAATCAAAAAGAAAATTAATCTGACGTCATAACGGATTTTTCAAATGTTTGAGAATAGTACAAAGAGAGTATCAATATGAGTAATAGAGAATAGTAAACATATAACTTTGAGGAACGTATTGAGTCATGATAAAAACCCAATTATGGAAATGTTGGCATATTTTAACATTTTGAAGGCCTCTATAAAACGTTTATTCGGAAAAACAAGAAAAATAGACAGGTAAATTTTTACTTAAAAAAAAAATTAATTAATTAATTTTTTTTGAAAATGCAATTTATTTGGATTTATTAAATAAAGGATAAAGTGCCTTGAAAGGAATATTACACGAAATCCTTTGTGCTATCTTCGATCCCACTTACTCTTTTATTAGAGTATACGGTCACTAATTATATTTATTTTATGCTCATACTCTTCTGAAATATTTGTACTGTAAGATTGCCAAAGATACAGAACGCTTTTCTGAATCGTGGGTAACACTGAAGAGATTTACTGTATGTTTTCGTTCGTGGTTATATTATATTTTCATGGATCAAGGAAACATTAGTTCTTTTTTACAGTATACGGTCAATTTGGCACATCACATTTATTTTATACTCATACTCGTGTGAAATATTTTTATTGTGAAAATTAGATAAACTTTATGGATTTTAGCGTCCGAAATGGTGAAGCAGACAACTGTATGGGATAAAGCAAGAGAAATGTAACACCAGGCTTTCCATTGAATTTTTGCTTGGACTCATGCCATTAAAGGGGGAGGGTGTAGGCACCATTTTGAACATCAATAGAAAGGTCATAGTTTAGGAATTTGTGTGGGTTTCAGTTACAATAAAAACTCTCGGTGGGGTTGCAATATATTAAGTTATGTTTGGAGAGTGTTTCGTAATTGTTTACAAAAAAAAATTCATATTTCGTCCTTGTCGTATATGTGATCGAGGTTATCGTAAAATGCAGTGTCAGCTGATATTCAATAGAATGAAACAAAAATTAGAATTATTTATTATATTGAGAAAAAAATATTTAAATTATCTTTTAAATTTATCATATATATTATTTCAGATGTCAACATCTATTATTCTATGAATTTACGAAGTGCGCAACAACGAATGAGGTATCTTTGGAAAGAATTTTAAAGCGGCTTCTGATATAATACACTTATATTTCGTTGAAACATGTTTTTTGATTAAACATTACTGTTAATTAAAAGTTAAACCAGAATTGTTTTCATAAATGAAATGAAAGGTTTCCTTCAAATTTGTGTTGCCACAAAAATAAAATACTGCATTATATGATGCTCAACAATGATTAGAAAAAAAAAACAGTACGAAAAATATTAAGTATGATTTCTTAGCACGTGTTAATTTTATATTTACGGTTAAAAAGCAAAATTGAAATTGAAATGTTTAGTAGAAAAAGACACCTTCGATCAATCAAAGCAGTGGTATTTCACATGTGGAATACAAGTTATGCTTTGTTATATTAGATTAAATTGTATTTGAAATGCATTCAATTTATATTTCTTTTTTTCATATTGTTCAAGAATCAGATGACGTCAACTTCTAATGCAGTTAATATACGATTGTTATTTTTCTCTCGCGCTAGCCATTTACTACCTTCAATTAGTTTTTACTGTAACTTTGATGAAATAAACTAGACGATAGTATGTCTTGACTTACGTTGTTTACAGATATTTCTATCCTTAATTTTTCTTTACAAGGTTATACATGTATCTAAAAAATATTAAATATTGCTTAAAATTATTAGACTGCAGTAAAAATTATATATTACTTTAAAAAATACTTTCATAATGTTAGTTCCTTTATTATAAAAATATTCTATTTATTATTTAGGTTTAAATTACTTATGTTTTTTAATTTATTGCGAGCCTAATTCTATTTTTATTATTATTATTATCTCTGAAATTTCACAGTACAACCTTGAAATTTCCTGAAAAAACAAAGAGTTTTGTAATTTTTTATCAGCTCGTTTTTACAGCAAGTTTTAATTCAAATAGTTAATTAATAATTTAGTTGTCCGCATTTTTACAAATTGTAATAACTTAAATAAATTCATAACTATACAAAGTTGCATGTTTGTTTTTAAGTCTATAAATTATTGAATATTAAAAGTATAGGAATGTTCAATACTTTTGACTGAGGCTCTAAATTTATACCCAAAACAAGAATAGGTACAATCAGTAATTTTTTAAATAATTTTATTAATTACGTAATTACAATCATTCTATTAATTCCTACTCAAAAGACACGTATATTTTAAAACGCGTCTTTGAGCTCTGTAGCTTTAAAGCTCAATAAAACATTGTAGAATGTAAATACTATTATATAACATATTTATTTTCCTCAATAAAAATATTGGAAATTTATAGAGTTGGAAATTTTACATTTATATCTTTGAAAAAGGATAAATATAAATATTTAGAATACTCTAATTTTTTAATTACATTTTTAAGCAAGTTTTTAATGAGCATTATCGAAACATATGAAATATTTTATGTAAGAAATGTTGAAAAATATGACATAATTCGTGTGTGAAGCGTGAATTTTCTTGTTTTCTTTTTAATTAATCAGGATTTACACCTTTAACCCTTTCAGGAGCAGATTATTTCAGTTTGTAAAATGGTGAAATGTTTTACTGACACCAGAATTTACAAACGAATTTCCTAATAAGAAAATATTTGCTTTTCTTCATGTTCATTATGCAAGCAAAATTTTATTAAAATATTTTGGGTGCCGGTGGACAGTTTTTAATTAAAATTAAGTGGTCACATTTGTGACCACCGCCCATGAAAGAGTTAAAATAAACATAAAAAATACAATATGTTATGGAAAGCGAAAGACCTTTCTTGATTGTTACATATTTAATATTGAAATTTTGATTGGAATAAATAAGAAAAAATAATTATGTTAAAAGAATAATTCCAAGTTCCCAATTTATTATTTTTAATGTCTTAATTTATCAACTTGTTTACTATTGAATATTACAGAATATGAACTGAGACGCTTACAGAGTTTACAATATATATTATATACACTAATGTTCAAAATTAAGGGAATTTGTATATTTTGTCAAATTTCATAAACAGTACTGAACGAAAGGTAAAACTAATGCTTCTAAAACAAAGATGGAAATCTTTAGTGTCGAATACGTAAGCGTACACGTTTGTATAAGTGGAGTGAGTAGAGGAACAGGATTCAAAAGAGCGCGTAGCAATTTTCGCGTTTCGTTCGCTCGCACACCTCGCCAAATATGTTGATGTATTTTTTTTTTCATCATTCGGTGAAATTTAGTCTCAAAAAGCAAAAATGAGTAACAAACAACGTTTGGATGATGAAATGAATCATTGGGAGACTGGAAGCATTGCAGTCTCAGGTCCAGATTTTTACAGACTTCAATTTGAACGTCAAGCGTCGTGTCCAGCTTATGTAAACAGTTTAAGTATATTGGATCCATAGAGAGAAAGCCTGGGCGAGGTCATATATGACGTCCAATGAAGATCGTAATTTGGCATTACAAGAGTGCAATAGCTTCTCAGCTTCCTCGTGACCTTTATGCGGCCACAGGAAACAAAGTTTCAAGCGTTACCGCTTCCAGAAGGCTACATGACAGAGTGCTGTTTTTCAAAAATACCTGCTATTTGCGTCCCACTCACTTCAGCACACAGAAGAGCCCCTTTAGCATGGTGCAGAGAACATTGACTTTGGACCAGGAATCAATGAGGGACCGTTCTATTCACTGATGAGCCTCGGTTTAGACTAAACACTGTTTGTCCACGTACTTTCATCTGGAGAGAACCAGGGACTCGCTACCTGCCCTCCAACATCCGCGAAAGAGACCACTATGGCAGCGGAGGTTTGATGATCTGGGCAGGCATCCTGTTCGATGGGCACACATCTTTTCGTGTGTTAGTGTGTAGCTCACACTAGTCGCTATTGTGAGGTATAGGGATAAGATCTTGGAGCCTTATTTTTTCCTTTTCAGGAGTGCAGTTTGCCCTGATTTCATTTTAATGGACGTAAAAAAGCGCCCTCATAGCGCAGATCTGGACAACGAATTTCTGGAAAGTGAGGATGTTCACCGGATTGATTGGTCATCCAGATCGTCAGACCTAAATCCCATAGAGAATGTCTGGGACGCTCTGCGGAGGGCAATTGCAACTCGCATTCCCTCTCTTAAGGACTGAAAACAGCGTTGCTGGAGGATTGAGACCAACTGCCAAACAGACTCAAAAACTGCCTGATTTCCAGTATGAATTCACGTTGTGAGAGCTGTATAACTGCAAGAGGGCACCATACCCCCTACTAACCCATTTTTTGTTCAATATTGTAAGATCTGTTTTTACCTTCCGACGCTGATGAATCTTACGCACGATCATGCGTGTGTATTATAACTATTGGATGGTTATTTTTATTTGCATTATATCAACCAATGTACGTACCTAATTTTATTAAAATATGTCCAGTAGTTTGAAATTTGAAAACTAAAGTGAAATTCTGAATTCCAAATTAGTATAGTTTCCACATAACATTTAATATTTCATGATTGTACGAGCTATAATAGGCTAAAAGTTTTGCTGTAAATATATATATATATCGTTTGAGCTCTAAGTTTGTTAAAAATGTAAACATTTTCATTAAGAAGCAACAAATGTTACTAAAATATTGCGGTTTGCACGAATGGGATTAGAGGGAGATCGAATTTTCTTAATAACCAAAAAAATTGTTTAAAAAATTACCGATAGATGGTGCTGGTACGCATAATATGAAGCAGATTTGTGCAAATCAGGATGTTAATAAGACAACTTAATACACATAATTTGTTCGTTCAATGCCAACAGTATGCGATAACAGATCAAGCGTTTTTGGTTAAGCAATTTTTAAAGAATGGGGAATCAGAAACCGGCGCACTGCAAAAATTCCATAAGATTTTTTTACCATAGTATTAACTTTTCCGGAGCCAAAATTATTCATATTTGCAATTCAATATTTGATCTTGACTTTTACGAGGCACATTATATTTATAAATATACAGATTCGTTGGTGGATACCATGTCCAGCACCCTTTTTCTTTCTCCCATTCGGAGAGAGCCTGCGCGGTGATGCCTGTTTTCAGTGATTTCCTGTTAGTTGCGACAATTCTGCTCTTCTGGTTACACTTGCTTTGCCATTTTGGTCAGATTACAGCCAGTACTCGGGGTTATAACCGAGCGTTGTTCTTTTGAATCCTTTTAACATTTTATTGTTTTTCGTTTTTATTTTTTTGTTTGTTTCCACCTTACACTGATAAAGGGGATCTTAGTATCCTTGAAACGGTCATATGTGTTTTAAAGTTTTGTAATTTGTGTGCTTCAACGTTGTTTTTAGCTTTTTCGTATTAATAACCACACAAAGTGTACCTTTTATACCTAAAATTCCGTATGGCACAAAAGAATCAAGATGAGAAAAGGATCGGTTTCATGTGCTTTAATACAGACATTTGTCAGACTCTTCGAAAAAAAACGGATTGTTTGGAGGACCGTCCCGAAGTGAGATCCCTAATGGACACCTGCTTCATATAATGCATGGCGCCATCTGTCGTTAATTTTTTAACCAAAACTTTTTAAAACAACCTCTAAAAAAATCCGACATCCTTCTAATTCCATTCCTGCCAACCGCAATTTTTTATATCATTTGTTGCCCGGTTTTGTACGCTTTTACCAAAAAGTTTAATATAATTTTTCGCCTTATTTAAATGCAGAAAAATATTACAAATCCTGCAGTTAGACGATGAAGTCTACGTTTTCTGCTATTTCAATATTAAATAGAAAAATTCTATTAAAAATTTGTGGTAAAAGCATACGAACCTTGGCTGTACCTTTTAACGATTTTTTAAAGTGAATATATATATATAAGTGTTATATATATATAAATATATATATATAAATAAATATATATATATGTATATATATATATGTATATATATATATATGTAAACTCGAAGCTGTTTATTACTTCTCTTATCTAAAATTATGAGAATTATGAGTATATATATATATGTATATATATATATGTATATATATATATATATATATATATATAAACTCGAAGCTGTTTATTACTTCTCTTATCTAAAATTAGGAGAATTCTTCCCACTAAATATCGCTGCATTAAACTGTAACAAAGCGTTTTTACTTTCTCCTACTAAATAATATTTTCTATTTAATATTATTTAACTCTCGACAAAGCTTCTACAACGCGTTTCCTAGCGCATTCAACGAATTACAAATGATGAAATATCTATCCTCTTCACGGACTGATGGGTTCTCCTCGCCCGTTTTCCAGATTTCTTGTCTTTACAGTTTCTGATTCAATGCGAGTTTTTCTTTTTTACGTTCAAATTCTTCATTTGGAGTTTCTTCTTCTCTTGGAAAGATCTATAAAAGTTGAATGAAACAGTACATTCTAATCTTACATTTTTTTCCCCAATTGAACAATTTGAAAGAATGATGACAGTCTCATTTATCATAATTTAAAATTTTAGCTACGTTAACAGAAATCTAAGTAGATTTTAAAATATGAGTTTTATTTCTTGAATTTAATTTTTTTTTAAACTTCTCTTATACAAAATTATCGATTTCGTCCTACTAAATATTGCTCGCTGCATTAAACTGCAACAAAACGTTTTTCTACCTAAGCGCTTTCTCCTATTAAAGTATATTTTCTATTTAATATTATTTAACTCTCGACAAAGTTTCTACAACGCGTTTCCTAGCCCATTCAACGAATTACAAATGATGAGATATCTATCCTCTTCACGGACTGATGGGTTCTCCCCGCCCCTTTTCCTGATTTCTTGTCTTTACAGTTTCTGATTCAATTCGAGTTTTTCTCTTTTATGTTCAAATTCTTTATTTGAAGTTTCTTCTTCTCTTGGAAAGATCTATAAAAGTTGAATCAAACACTACATTCCAGTCTTACTTTTTTTTTCTTTTTGAACAATTTGAAAGAAAAATGACAGTCTCATTTATCATAATTTAAAACTTTAGCTACGTTAGCAAAAATATAAGTAGATTTAAAAATATGTGTTTTATTTATTTAATTTAATTTTAAATTCTTAAAAATGAATAAATACATATCAGACTTACTTTACCAATTTTCTTCTCGACAAGGTTTTTCATTTTTTTTTAATTTTTTGTTAAGCATTGTCCGTTTTTGTCTGTATTGCTTTAAGGAATAATGCCTTCATGGAGGACTTTTGAATGGACCTGATTTATCGTTCACTTACAAATGAAACATTGAAAATCTTACATAGCCGTCTTGTAGTAAGCCCGTAGTAAACAAGTGGCATCTGGAGGGGGAGGGGCTTAAACCGGAGATACGGGGTCGGAAAACGGGAATTCCACGTATTTGTTCGTACAGGATAACGAAGGTAGTTGTTTCTTGCTGCTTGTTGATTAGTAGGTTGCTAAATACTTTAGTTTTGCTTTTCTAATGCTAGAGTACGAGGTTAAATTGTTGAGTTTTTTTTTTGCTGTAATGTTTTATGGGGGGAGCGGAGATACCACGTGTAAAAAAACAATAATTTTATTTTAATTATCCTCACAATATTCATTTTTAGTTCATTTCTAATTCCTCCCAGTTGGCTCAATGTGTTTAAATATATAATAAAAAAATGTAAATAAATAAAATGTAAAGATTATTATGCATTTTTTACTTTTAAATTTTACTAAATAAACGATTTAAAGTTAAATATCAAAGCAAAATAATGAGTAGGCTAGTTTTGAAGCTTATATACACCATATTGCCAATGATGACCGGTCACTTGCGATTTTAGACGTTTTGTTAAATATCTGGAAAGCTACACGACGAATTATCCTGAAACTTCAGGAGTGTAAACAACATGATAGACGTCATATATTTCCGCGAAGATTTTTTTCCCGAAACCCCATTATGGGTCGTCAACAAATTGAAGAATAATGAATATATTTTGGATAACCCTGTAAAAACTAATATCACAAAAGCATTGAAATGATAGCACATGCTTAGGAGGCTTTTTCTAATAAACTATGTTCATTTTTATGAGGATAGCTCGTATACTCGTGGAGAAATTAAGGTTTTTATAAAAACACTCCCAAATTTCACCAAGTGTTTTGCTTGTAATTTCCAGAGTTCTTAATATAAAAGAATGTTATTTTCAGGAACGATGACACACAACATTATATACAATACCCTGCAATCAGAATTAAAAAATAATAAATATTGGACGAAAAATGAGCAGGTTCACTAAATATTGTTTCACTGCGCATGCGCGAATTCAATCAAAATATACTCTGCATAATATATTAGCTAAATGAATAGACCAACTTTTGTGAAAGTCTCAGAAACATAGCTAGAAAATTCCGATAGTAATTGTCGATAGAATAAGCTCGAAATTCGCTGTTCCCAAAAAGAAGCAAAAAGATAAGGGGTTGTACAATGAAAGACACTTGATTCTTATTATGTCAACTTTTATAAGCTAGTATCTATATTTGGATACAACCCCTTATCTTTTAGCTTCTTTTTGGGAACAGGGTATTGTATATAATGTTGTTTTTCATCGTTCCTGAAAAGAATATTCTTTTGTATTAAGAACTTTGAAAATTATACGCAAAACACTTGGTGAAATTTGGAATTGTTTTTATAAAAACCTTAATTTCTCCACGAGTATACGTGCTATCCTCATAAAAATGAACATAGTTTATTAAAATAAGCCTCTTAAGCATGTCTACCGTTTCAACGCTTTTACGATATTAGTTTTTACAGGGTTATCCAAAAGATGTTCGTTTTTCTTCAATTTATTGAGACTTGATTTATGAGACTTGATTCTTATTATGTCAACTTTTATAAGCTAGTATCTATATTTGGATACAACCCCTTAGCTTTTAGCTTCTTTTTGGGAACAGGGTATTGTATATAATGTTGTTTTTCATCGTTCCTGAAAAGAATATTCTTTTGTATTAAGAACTTTGAAAATTATACGCAAAACACTTGGTGAAATTTGGAATTGTTTTTATAAAAACCTTAATTTCTCCACGAGTATACGTGCTATCCTCATAAAAATGAACATAGTTTATTAAAATAAGCCTCTTAAGCATGTCTACCGTTTCAACGCTTTTACGATATTAGTTTTTACAGGGTTATCCAAAAGATGTTCGTTTTTCTTCAATTTATTGACGGCCCACTATGGGGTTTCGGGAAAAAATCTTCGTCGAAATACATGACGTCGGCTATGCTGTTTAAATGCCTGAAGTTTCAGGATAATTCCTTATGTATTTTTCTAGATATTGAAGAAAACATCTAAAACCGCAAGTGACCGGTCATCATTGGCCATAGTAGTTACACCCATCTTAAGAATTGAAAAAATTACATTCAAAAGTTTGATCCTTATAGTATATATATATATCCTTATAGTATATATATATATATATATATATATATATATATATATATATATTTCTCTTTAATATACATTAACATTTATAGAAATGTATGAGCTTGAGTTTTTAAAATTAAAATAGTTTTCTAGAAAGTAGAATTTTGGGATAAGCATAATCTTAAATCACCCAATGTGATAATTTATAATATTACATGAGGCACAAAATTTTTGGAAAAATTAAATTTATCTGAAGATGCGAAACCATCTTCACAATTTTCTCGTATGGAAGTAGAGAAACAAAACTTAAGAAACGAAACTTAAAAATCATAAATTAAGATGCAGTTTTCAAACAAATCATATTTGAAAGTATTGGGTTGTTCGGAAAGTTATTTCCATTTGGGTCATATGGGAAAATTCTATCATTTAATTATTAGACATTAATTCCGATATCTAATGTCTAATAATTGATGGACAGAATAATCAGATACACATTGGTTTTCCTAAACTGAAGGTACTTTCAAACAACCTAATAAATTGTTTTTCATCTATTCGACTGAGTGAAAACAGAAATTGTTTGATGTTTAGAAGTTTGAAAAATTATAGTAAAAGCGAAATTTATCGGTCAAATCGTTGTTACCGTCATATGACGTCGGATATATTTTTGCTTTATAATATAGATAATGATAGTCGTTTTCTTTAAGTTTAAGTAAGAGAGATACTTATTGCTTTTATACACTGGATACAATATCGTATCTCCTTAGATAAAAGCAAACGAGTCATGGATAGAAACTAATTTTGTAACGATTATATTAAGTTGAAGATAAGGAATATGTATGTTTTTTATTAGTCAGTATTACGTTCAGTTGTTTTTGTTTACTATAAGGATCAAACTTTTGAATGTAATTTTTTCAATTCTTAAGATGGGTGTAACTACTATGGCCAATGATGACCGGTCACTTGCGGTTTTAGATGTTTTCTTCAATATCTAGAAAAATACATAAGGAATTATCCTGAAACTTCAGGCATTTAAACAGCATAGCCGACGTCATGTATTTCGACGAAGATTTTTTCCCGAAACCCCATAGTGGGCCGTCAATAAATTGAAGAAAAACGAACATCTTTTGGATAACCCTGTAAAAACTAATATCGTAAAAGCGTTGAAACGGTAGACATGCTTAAGAGGCTTATTTAAGAATTTTAAGACTATTTTTATTACAATTTTTCATAAATTATTTTGTTCTTTTTCTTGTCCTAATGCAGAACTTTGTTGCTGTTTGTAAATAAAATTGAAATAATACATATTCTTTTGATATATATATATAAATATATTTTGTAATCATAATCTTAGTATGCCGTGGAAATTTAAACGCGGATTTAAGTGTGACGTTAGGTACAAAATGTTCAGAACGACTTATCTAGATGGGCAGAAGTCATTTTTAGTGGAAGAATGTCTCTTTTGTCGAGATACCTACGAGGTTTGTGGAAAAAATCCGAGGTGTCGATTTACTACGACCGTAAAGAAGATTGGTTTGAGGGAGCTTCATCGGTTGCACTAGTTTCCTGTAAATCCTAAAGTACGATGTGGCATTTATTTTTAAGCACGAGCTTACAGGACATATGTCACATGTTTGTCAAGGTAATATTTAACCTATTTTTGTTTGAATATAAGCGCCATTAAACCCATTTGAGCGCTTATTTCAGAGGTTGTGATTCTGGATGATCCATGCTGTTGTTTACAAACTTTATCTTGACTTTTAACGCAGTATTAAGCATTATTAAGCAATAGGCATTTTTTAAAATCAAAGTGCAAATCCTAAAGTAATGGAAAAAAAGACGCCCGAAAATTTGTCGAGCTATTCTGATTGGACGAAAATATAAAAAGAAATGAATGTTAACATACACGTGTGCGCTAAATTGTGTTTTACTTAATAGTGAAATAAGTATATTTCACGAATTCTTTGTAACGCATTATAATTTTTATTTTCAGACTATGTTGTTAAATAAACCAAATATTTATCAATGTTTCAGTATTTTATTAGTGATACATTCGCTAAAACAAGCAAAATCTAATTAAACTTCGACAAAATTATTCTGTTCACCTAGATCGTCAAAACGTCTCACTGTGCACTGTCAGTATATCAGGCTTCTTAAACTCAAGTAGTCCGTCTTGGGTTGTCTGATTATTTTAAAGTGAATTCATTGATTTTTTTTTTTGCCCTTGAATGTCACTAATCATAATCTGAAATATTTGCATCATCTTTACTTGCGTCTGATAAATCACATTCCCTATTAAGTAATATTTAACAATTGCCAAAGCTTCTACTTCGCGTATATCAGCTCATTTAGCGAAACATAGATGTCCAGCTTCGTATATTTTTTGTATAATATTTGCTAACACTAATTCCACAGTACAGTAACCTTCGTAATAGATTTTTTTAAACATATGTAATAGGAATCTACCACGAAGATTGTAATTTGAAATTTGAGGAAACAAATATATACAAAATACGCTGCAAACCATGGGAATACAAACGATAAAATATTTATCATCTTAACGGTGTTATGCACTTTCTCGAATTTATTGTCTTTACAGTTTCTCAACAAATTCGGATTTTCCTTTTACTTTCAAATTCTTTATCTGAAGTTTCTTTCTGTATTAGAAAAGTCAGATAAAAAATTACAATCCTTTTTTCAATATTTTCCTAGATAACTGGAAAATGTTTATGACGTCGGTTTGTCAGTCTGCCATCTGTACGTACTTTCGTATATATTCATATTGCATGCATGTTTTTGATGTTTAATATTGCATGATATATATTGAAAATGATGTGTGTAGCTTTTGCAGTTAGTTTACAAGAAAACACAAAAGGACGGCCTTACATCATGGTTTAAGGAATTTCCCGCGTTTCTTAGATTTACAGTTGCTCAACCAATTCGAATTTTGCTTTTACATTCAAATTCTTTATCTGAGGTTTCTTTCTCTATTAAAAAAGTCGGATAAAAAATTCCAATAATTTTTTAACATTTTCCAAGATAGTTTAAAAATGTTTATGACTTCGGTTTGTCAGTCTGCCATCTGTACGTGCTCTCGTAAATATATTTGGATAGCATGCATGTTTTAGAGGTTTAATATGGCATGATCTATATTTAAAATGATGTGTGTAAAATTTGCAGTTGGTTTACAAGGATACAGAAAAGAACTCCCTTACATCATGGTTTAAGGCGACAAAACGTTAGCGGTGTATTTTAATGATGTTTCCTTATTTCATACATGATGAAATTGTTATGAATTTCTGATGTGCATTAAAACATGCTTTCTGCATAATATGGAGAGTAAATCACTTATCATTTATTCACAATGTTACATAAACGATTTCTTGTACAAAACTGTATATAAGCAATAAGTGCTCGGAGTGCGGTTTCAGTTATGATATCCGTCTTTAATATTTTTTCATACGACACGATGTGTATAAAGACTATAAATCATATAAAAAGCTACACAAAAATGTTGTAAGCCCTACTGAACACACTCTAAAAACGAAATTTTCAAAACTGAGCATAAAATACTAAAATGTGGCTATGTCGCATAGTCAAAATGGCTCCGAATAAAAATTACTCAAGTTTGAAACATGCATATACTCATTTCTGAAAACATGCACACACTCAAGAATAAAACATCATGTGCTCATATTTGAGTATGTCCATGTTTTAAAAATGAGTATGAACGGACTTCTATGAACTCATTTTTGAGTATGTCCATGTTTCAAAAATTGGTTTGAACTGATCCTAATCATTTTTGAGTATATCCATGTTTCAAAAATGAGTATGAACTGACTCATACTTGTGCTCAGTTCATATGTGTTTTCAGTTTTGAGTATGTCCATGTTTCAATATTCTGAGTATTTCTGGTATTTCAGATTTGAAAGCATCGGATTGTCATATATGGAACAAAAGGTTTCATAGCAAACAAAATGAAAACATCGATTTACGCAGGTTTGAAAATGTCATTTTTCACTGTGTATGTGCGTGAATTGCTGGAACTAGTTTTTAATTGAATTATGCATTTTGCAGCTGTACTATGTTTAGTATACTCTGATATATTGCCTAAGAAACAACTGGGTACATTGCCCTGTATGTATGGTAATTTCTGGAAATGTGTTTTTAGTTTAGTTATGAGTTTTCTGCCTGAATTATACTTTAGCTTAATAACTGGTGCGTCTGTAGATAATATACATGACTCTACAAAAGAATTCGATTACATTTCTGTCTATTGGGAGAATTTGCTGAAAGTGAATTTTAAACTTTGTTATGTCTTTTCTAAGTAAAATAATTTTTAACATACTATGCCGTTTAAATACCGCAGATCGTATACATGGATGCACAAAAGAATTCGAGTACCTTTCCAGTTATGGACGGCGAGTGCTGAAATCTATTTTCAAAATGTGTTATGCGTTTTCTAAATTCTTTCTTTAGATATCTTCATCCACCTTATAAAACAGTGAAGTTTCGTTGAAGTAGTCACGAAGCGTTGGAAAGGGTTTCATACACTATGCTTGACGCATGATGTTTCATTCGTGTTATTTTTTTCCTCTTGAGCATTTTGAAAGATATAGTAGGGCAGTCCCATTTAAAATAATTTTAAATTTTAGTTATGTTAGTAGAAATCTCAGTAAATTATAAAAATACAGTTCTTTCGTTTAATCATTATTTTTTTATTAAATTTCTTAAATACGAAATATTTCTTAATTTTCCCTTCCCAAATATAATTGTTGTATTTATATTTAATGTATTCCAGTTTAGTTACTTTGTTTAAATATATAATTACATATTTTCATCAATCTTACATACTTACATCTATATTATATATTTTCGTGCATACTTACAGTTACAACAAATTTCAATACGCAAAATACATATAATATCCGATTATATCATATATTTTCGTGCATACTTACAACAAATTTCAATATGCAAAATACATATAATATCCGATTATTGAATATATAAACGCAATAGCGGTAATGAAAAGCTCTACATTTTTTTACTTTCATTTTGCAAATACTTCTATTCGCTATTTAATAATATTTAACACTTGACAACGTTTTTAAATTTCATTTCTGGGCCCACCAAGCGAATTACATTTGACGAGCAACTGTCTTAACAACCCTTGAGATATCCCCCTGAACAACCCTTAATAACTGTCACTATGTCGAACTAATGGTTGTTTTGCCAAATTTCTTGTATTTGCAGTTCTTTATTCAATTCGAATTTTTTATACCTTCATATTCTTTACCTCATGCTTTTTTTTCTCTATTGTAAAATATGAAATCTACATTTTTTACTTTCACTATCCAAATACTATTCTATATTTAATACTATTTAACAGTTTAATACATGACAAAGTTTCTAAATCGCATTTATGGGTCCATCCAGCTAATTACAATTGATGAGCTATCTGTCACGTAGGACTGACGGGGTTTTTTGCCACATTTCTTGTATTTAGAGCTCTTGATTCTATTCGAATGTTTTTTTTACCTTTACATTCTTTACCTCATGTTTTTGTATTTATTTATTGCAAAAACATGAACATATTTTCTGTATTATAATTAAAAATCTACATTTTTTTACTTTCATTCTCCAAATGCCATTCTGTATTTAATAATATATAACACTTGACAACGTTTATAAATCACATTTCTGTGTCCACTCAGCGGATTATAATTGATGAACTATCTGTCGTCATGTCTGACTGATGGATTTTTGCCGAATTTCTTTTATTTACAGTTCTTGATCCAAATTGAATTGTCCTTTTATCTTCACATTTTTTACCTCATGTTTATTTTATCTGTATTGTAAATCCTATAAAACTCAAATGAAAAATCACAATCCATTTTTTTTTACTTTTTTCTTCTTAAAAATTTTGAAAGAAATAGAGGTGTAGTACCATTTATCATTTGGAAATTTTGCTATGTTGTAAAAAAATCGAGGTAGATTTAAAAACATGATTTTATAAAAGAAATTCTTGAATATAAAATATTTATTAGATTTGATTTTACTCTTAGTCTTCTAATGTCTCCCAGTGTGGTTATTTTGTTTACACTGAAAATGCACTGAATTCACGTGCAGTTTTTTAATTTAATCTTTCTTAATAATTATTTCCTGAACACAAAAAAATTTAACTATCAATTACTACACAACGTACAACCAGCAGAGTGAAAAAAATGTCTAGATTGGGGACTGAACTCGGAAACCTTGGTATTACGCAGCATGTTGTACCAATTAGAACTATCCATACGAAATCCAGTCTAGCGTAAATTGATATATATAAATATTCACCAATACTGGGTTTAATTTGACTCATTCATGCCACTAGTTATGCTCATGATTCACGTTTCACTGCCTTGTTGTACTGCCTTGCCTTATAAAAGTGAGAGAATGCTAGATTGGATGTCGTCTGGATAGCTGAACAAGATAGAACATTGGTGAATAATACCAAGGGTTAGTTCGATCCCCGGTCTGGACATTTTTTCTCTGTTGATTGTACGCTGTGTTGTAAGTAATAATTCTCATCCTTTGTATTAATTAATTTTCAGTGAAATTTCAGCTCTGATGAAAATGTAATTAGATATATACTTATTTCTTTTATATTACTTTTTCTTCAACAAATTGAAATATTAGTGAAAATACTACGCTATTCCTAACGTACAATACAAAAATAGCTACAACAGAAGATTTTCCTCATTACCAGGTTGTTTTATTAGAGACGACATGATGTTTTATCTGCACTGAAACAAAAGACATGTTTTTATCAAGGAAAATATAATATAACTACAATAGAAAATATACCATAATATTCCGAATTAACCGTAATTCTGAAAAGAAGTTTTTTTTCGAAATCTCATAAAATAGTATATTTTCTAGATTTAAACAAGTATTTATGAAAACAAATTTATTTAGAGCCACCTATTTTTGAAAACGTTTCCTAATAGTTTTATACTGTATGCAACCACGGAAAATAAAAAAACCGCAAGGCTGTCTCCCGCTTGTGTGGCCACCACTGGGGATAAACACGGTGATTCCCGCAGCGGGGCTTCTGTTCATTATCGCTTTAGATTTTATCCTGTACAAAATACAAGAGGGATCCTGCAAAAACCCATCCTTAAGGAACATCTTTCATTAGCTCATGAGGATGACGTCCTATTGATGGTGAAGGGAGACATGATTCTGCAAGTCCTTTTAACACTCATAAATAACCTGTCCCAGATAATTGATCTCACCTTCAATCCTAAGAAGTGTCTGACCATGCCCTATTCCAATAAGGCCCCTACTTGATGCAGGGATACAATTTTCAATATTAATGATTGCGACATACCCTGCATCCATGACGGTTGTCCGGCAGTTTTTCTTGGAAAACCAGTAGGCGCATTCATTCCCAAAGACACCGTCACATTTGACGATCTTAACTGCAGAGCCCTGAAAATCATGAATTCAAAGTTCGGCTGTTGGCAAAGGATATATTGTATGAATATCTTTATCCTTCACTATTCTTCATGATGATGCACGGATCTGCTCTCCAAATGCAGCCAATGAGTAACTGTTTGGTGCAAAGGAAGGTGGTCTGTTTTCTGTACCATTGGTTGCAGAAGATTCTGACGTTGCAATCATCGACTAGGGGTTTAAACTACTTGCTTCGAAGAACCCAATAATACACGACATGGCATGGACTGAGGGAGTATCTAGACTACAGATTCGAGGCCACCAGTGTCCAAAATCCTCAGGATTTCCTTAATTCTGTACCATCAGAGAGGACAAGGAACCATTACTCAGTGGACCCATGCCAGAATGGCCTCTGACCAATTAAAAGTCAATTGGAATGCAGCTGAAAATGAGGAGGCCGAAATAAGTACTGGGGAGGAACTCATCACAAAGAGGAATGCAGTCTTTCACAAAATACCAATGCTTGTGTCGCTGCGGCCAATGAAAGTAGCCACTTCCATAATGACGGTGCAATTACTAGATTAAAGTATTGACGCTTTATACACCGTTCACGGCTGGTATTATTTAATTTGAATGGTTAGAACAAACCCAGTCGTGCGAAGCCCAGCCCAGTGAACAAGTGCCGCAATTGCAGAGAGATTGAAACATTGCCAAACGTACTTAACCATTATATGGTTATCCTTTGCCACGTTCATAGCACGTTCTACAATGAAAAGCATATTGCTATAGTATAGCGTGTGAAGAAAGCTGCCTTAAAACAAATGGACTATCGCGGGAAAGGATCGTGTGGTTGTGGCACAAAATCTTCGTCCCGACCTGGTGATCCAGACAAACAAAGAAATTATTATTATAGATGTTACTGTCCTATTTGATAATGGTCTAAATGCATTTGAAGAGGCAAGAGGATTAAAATTTATGAAATACGCCCAGCTTTCCCAAGAACTTTCTTCAAATGGAATGTCTGCCACAGTTGAAGTCACTGTCGCTGGGGCATTACGTTCATGGGATCCGGCAAATGACAACACTATCAAGAAAATTTGTATCAGAAGCTATGATCGACTAATGAGATAAATTATTGTAAGTGAGACTATTGCTTATAGCCGAGACCTTTATGATGAACATGCTGGCTGGATCCCACAGGACTCAAATGGACGCCAGGTTTAAGACCCATTTCAATGCAGTTATTTTATAAATTGTATATTGTATATTGCCGGATTTTTATATGTTGTTTTTAAATAAAGTTTTATAAATAAATGAATTTTATGACACAAAGTCTGATGTATAATAAACAGCCGGACTAAGGTGGTATTCATCATAGACTTTAGGCCACACGGACATAACACTTTTTTATCACGCGACTTAAATGTAAATTACATAGCCACACTAGTAAACATTGTACCGTAGGGATCAGATTCTTCAATCTGCAATATAGGTTTTTCGGATACTATCCATTCTCAAATAAACATTTAATGTTCAACAAACATGTTTTGCAGACAAACATGATGAATTAACAAAATTTTTGTTTAAATATAGGTCAATGGAAATTTTGTTTGAATCAACAAAAAAAGTTTTTTTTTATTTTTATTTATTTATTTTATTTTATTTTATTTTATTTTATTTTTTGCAATTCCAAAAAAAAACATTGCATCGTCAGCAAAAAATGTTTTGTTAGTTCAAGTAAAATGGTTCAATTTTACTTGAATTTTGCTAAAACAACCAAAATGTACTCAACAAAACATGTTTTGTAGTTTTAATCAATTCCTTTTTCTGGGTGTAGTTATTACAACAGTAGTATTTTTACTACTATTGCTAAGGGTATTTTATATCAAATGATACGGCGTTTTATTCGGCCATCAAAATAAATAAGAAAATATGTTGTTTAAAATTACTTATCTTTATCGAAATGTTTTGTCTTTAATATCCATGTTTTTAATATTCTTGTCTTAAACATTTTAAAGTGAATTGATCAATATTTGCTGTCGTTGTATTTAACTGAATGTAAACCGAAATGTCTACAGCATTTTTTATTTTCATTCTCTAATGTACATTCTTTATTTAATAATATTTAACACTTGACAAAAGCTTCTACAATGCGTTTCCTAGCTCACTCGATGAAATACAAATGATAAATTACTGTCGTTTTGATGGATTGATGGGTTATCTCCCCACTCTCTTTCCTCGGGACATTTTTTTTTACAGGAAACACAGTTTTTGATTCTATTCGGAATTTTTTCTTATCTCCAATTTTTATTATTTCAAGTCTCTTTCTATATTAGAAAAAATATAAAAGACTGATAAAACAATACTACCCTGTTCCTATTTTCCATCATAAATTCATCATAAATACAAGATTAGTCCAACTTATAATAATTTAAAATCTGTACTACGTTATTGGAAATATAACTAAATCATAAAAAACATTATCTTTGATTGATGTTTTTTATTTTAAATTCTAAAATAGAAAATAC
This sequence comes from Maratus michaelseni, assembly GCA_963931845.1. Classification (NCBI taxonomy): domain Eukaryota; kingdom Metazoa; phylum Arthropoda; class Arachnida; order Araneae; family Salticidae; genus Maratus; species Maratus michaelseni. The sequence goes on from OZ007595.1 coordinate 136,531,600, forward strand.
TTATTTGACTTTTCTTTCCCGAGTATAAATGTGTTCATTTTTAGTGTCTTCCTGTTTTGTTATTTTGTTTAATTACCTAATTAAACAAACAATATCTATAATGCAGTTTTTAAATAGAAACAAATTCGAAAAAAACTTTTTGGGGTAATTTTTAACTTGTTGTTAACTTGTAATTTTTAACTTGTAATGTTGTTTTGACTGATTTTCTAGTTTCCATCTTACTTACTTACCCCCATCTTGTATATTTACATATTTACATATATGTGTGCACGACTTTGATTACATAAAATACACATGATATCGTTTTTTTTTTTTTTTCAATAAATGGACGTAATAATTACTAATGAGAAAATTTCCCTGTTCCTAATCTGCCACACAGCAAGTTGTTAAAACAGTAGGTTATCTCCATAATCATGTAGTTTCATAAAAAAATAAAACGATGTTATATCCGACGATTGAAAACAATAAGAAATTGTAATTAAAAATTTATTTAAACTGTAACCAAAAAGCGTGTCGATAATATTTTTAGGGCAAAGATAGATTTTACTTTTGCAATTAAATGTCACTGATTATTTGAATTTAAATATAACACAATATTTACTTTTACACAGTAAAGAACATCCTTTATTTAGTAATATTTAACTCTTAAAAAAGCTCCTACATCGTGTTTCACAGCCCATTCAGCGAAGTACAAATGATGAAATATCTGTCGTCTTGATAAACTGATGGGCTTTTCTTGGATTTCTTGTCTTTAAAGTTTCTGATCCAATTCGAACTTTTTATTTAACTTCATATTCTTTATCTCAATTTTCTTTCTAAGGTTCGAAAAAATCTGTAAAAGTCAAATAAAAAACACAGTCAATTTTCTATTTTTTTCATCTTCGAATTGATTTGAAGTTCCATTTTGAGAGAAAAAGAGAGACAGTCCCATTTATCATAATTTTAAATTTTGTCTTTGAGTATAGAAACCTTAGCAGATTTTAAAAGTGCATTTGTTTCATTTTTTCTTTTCAAAATTCTTAAATGTGAAATATTTATTGAATTACATTTCATTTTTCTTAGAAAAATATATTCATTCTTTTTGATAATTGAATCTATGTGTATATTTAAATAAACACATTATGTATACACATATCTGTTAAACAACATCAACTACCGGAAAAATAGTTCTAAGAATATTATTAAATTTTTTTAAAAAAATGCATTATTATATAATGCTTATATATTTTTTTAATTTCATCTTACGTTTTCCATCTGTGTTTGTTGTTTGCTGTTTTATTCGTGCATTAATGTACTCGATAGTCAGCAATTTTGAAATTAAAACCATGATTCCACATCGGAATAACACTCAAATACAAACGCAAAAGTCTAACTATTAAAAATAACCAAGGTCAGAAACTATAGAAATTAAATATTTCAACAATTTTAGAGAAAACTAGTATTTAAAATTCTCATAAAGAGTAAAATGAGCATAAAACTTTATTTATTTTTTATTTATTTCATATTTGATTTATTTATTTGGTTTACTCAAAATTAGCCTATATTTTTTATGTAACTGTAAAAATTTAAAAGAGTTGCAAATAAAATGTTATTAACAGTTGTTTATAATTTCTAAAGTATTCACATAGTATATTTTTTAAAGTCTTATTCCAGTATAGAAAAATAAAACAATTATCAAAGGTACAATATAATTTACAAGAACTGTGATGTGAAAACATAAAATAAATAATCTTTTCTTTAAATATATTTCAAGTTATTGTCTCCAGCTTATCATATCAAACTAAGATTTCATGTCATGTGCAGTGTTTTATTTTACTTTTCTATTATGTATTTGACGATTGTTGCCAAAAACATATGTTACTTTAAGTTAGAAAGGTTTTTCAGATGATTTCACATTTTATATCCGGATTATTATTCCTTAATAAACAGTTAAAAACAAGGATAAAACGATTTAGAACGAGAAACATAATATCTTTGTAAATATTCAGATATGATATAGGATTTTCTGAAAAAGTTATTTTAAATGATTATATTTTTGCTTAGTAACAAATGCCGATAAAAATGTAAATAAGAGATTGATAAATTTATTGCTTTCGAATGTGAGTATATGTATATCTCTTTTCTCTCTCTATACATATGTGTATATATATATATATATATATATATTTACTGTCTGAGAAGGAATGCTCAGACTACGATGCAAATCTGTAGAGCCTAGATGTCTCTCCCGGTTCCTTTTATTGAAGTTTAGAATATATATATATATATATATATATATATATACATATAATCTCACCGGTAAACGCAACAGAGTGTGGGGTAGTGTACAATCGATATGAATATAACGAAAACAAAATTTGTGAAAAGATAAAAATACAAAATAATATCATTGTCGGAGAATACAAAGCTCCGACCGGACAATGGACAGTAGGGCGGAGCTTAAACCTTAATTTTTGAAATTCTTTTCCCGATAGTGAGGAAAAATTGTGGAATGGTCTCAGAAATATATGCACAAAATTACAAAATAATCAATAAATAGCTTCAGATTCAACTTTAGAGTTTAAATATGCAAATTTCGAAAACAAAATTTGTGGAAAGATAAAAATACAAAATAATATCATTACCGGAGAATACAAAGCTCCGACCGGACAATGGGCAGTAGGGCGGAGCTTAAAACTTAATTTTTGAAATTCTTTTCCTGCTAGTGAGGAAAAATTGAGGAATGGTCTCAGAAATATATGCACAAAATATCAAAATAATCAATAAATAGCTTCAGATTCCACTCTAGTGTTTAAATATGCATACTTAGCCGAAAGAGTTTTAAATTTTCATCTTTCAGTAATATTTTCAATTTCAGATTTTTTTTTCTTCCCGCTAATGCGGAAAAGTTGAATGAATATATAAGGGATATAAGTGCAAAATATCTAAGTATTTAATAAATATCTTCCGATCCCACTATATTCATTCATCTTTTCCGTACAAGCAGGAATAGAAAATCGGAAATTAAAATAAAAAAATCACTGAAATGTGAAAATTTACATCATTTTCGGCTATTTTTCCATAATTTAGACTCCAAAGTGGAACCGAAAGATATTTATTAATTACTCTAAAATTTGCACTTACTTTCCTTAAATATTCTTTTTCATTTAGTTTTCTAAAAACAATGAAATGTAACCTATGAATTTTTTTAAATATAAATCCATTTTTAGAACCTTTAAAAATGCTAAGTTAAAAGTACAGCTATTTTTGCCAGGTAGCTTTAGAGCTAAGCAATCTGTTTTGTACAGATCAGAAATTAATTTAACACTGGGAGTTCAAAATTTAAACCTTCAAAATGTCTAAACTACTTTGCAGAACGATTTCCGGTTTTTCTATCTTAAGATAAAATTCATAGCCAAATATGATGTCAAAATTGGATGTTGGCATTGAAAATTGCAGAAATCTGTAAAATTTCACTATAAAGACGATCCCGAAAATCTTATTGTTTTAACATAAATTATAAAAAAGAAACAATTTCCAGTCGATTTTTTTTTCTTTACTTTCTTTCTTTTTTTCCTTTTTTTAGCGTACTGTACATTGGTGATGTTATATTGGTAATATCGATAATAATTTTTAAATCAAATTTTCTGTTGGAATAAATCTGATTTTTTTTTTTTAAATATTTTATTTGTTAGTGATAAACCTAAATGTTGATTTTGCAAAGGTTGAAAATCTGAATAAAAAATTATGCATCTCAAACTTCCGGAACTTCCAATTCCAATTATCTGTAGAGGTTCCTTTAGATTGTTCTTGATGACCATCAATAGGTAAACTTACACAAATTTAGTCAAATTTAAACCATTATAACTAATACAACAAATCTAAGGTAATTAAAACTTTGACAATTTCATATTTGAACTTGTTCATGTAATATTTTTTTCTGATTACTTCTACAATCCCACATCATGTTAAATCACGTGTGATACTGTATCGTTAATGTCCCAGAAAAGCATTTATTACCTAATGTTGTACTAAGTAGTATATATTTGAATAGATTATTCAGTATTTACATAAAATATTGCTGTATAAAGTTCTTATGCACATAGAATTTTTGCTACACTTTAGTGAAAAACATTATGTAAACGATTATATACATTTTCAGTTAGCTGAATATTACGATTAGAAAATCTAAGTTTTTTCGATAAAATAAACTGTCAAGATATACTCGTTCAAAGAAAAAAATGAAAAATTCACAGGCAAAATGTCACTTGGAAAACTTGAGATTTATATATACATTAAAAATACATTTAAGATTTTAATGCTCAGAGATAATTCACTCTTATGTTCAATATTTCCACAACATAAGAAAATTTGCAGCTTCGCCTGCATTTATAATTTATGTCATAAGAATTTATGAATTTAGTTTTAGTAAGCTTATTCAATTATTTAATCACTCTCATTAAGAAGTGAAACAACAAACAGGTAATATTTTAGAAATGAAAACCTTCTTAATGTATTTGTTTCTTACTTTATTCAACTAATATTTACTTATTACACACCAGATGGCGACGTTTAGTGAGATTAGCCAGGTAGAACAGAATGCTTTTTCAATATATCATTAGAATCTCTCATTGGCATCAGCATTTAAATTTAAACCCCATTGTACATTGTATAGCAAATTTTGAAGCGCGGTAAATGGTAACACGCAACATTTTTTTTTAAGTTTATACGTAAAATTATACACGGTACGCTACTCTTTTAAAACATAAAGTAGTAATGTGTACAAGTAAACTCCATTTAATTTTTCAGGAGTGAAATTCGCCCGAAACTAATGAGCAATAAGATAATTGGATATTTTGATTGCTAAACTGAGCGTAAAGACGACAGAGTAATGAGTAATTAGACAACTGGATATTTTGATTGCTAAACTGAGCTTAAAGCCGACAGAGTAATGAGTAATTAGACAATTGGATATTTTGATTGCTAAAATGAGCGTAAAGACGACAGAGTGAAATATTTCCCAAGCCGTGAATCGAAAACGGGACCACAGAATAGCGCTCTGAGGCTCTATCACTGAGCTACAAGGAACGATATCCCAACTTGGCATCTTTCACTCCTATATATGTCGGATAAGCTGCAACCCCAGCACAAGATGGAAACTGTCATCCAGAGCACAAGAGAGGTGTGGCTTAAAAAAAATGTCTAAAAATTTGCCACAGTGTTTGTGTGCTCTGGATGACGGTTCCCATCTTGTGCTGCGGTTGCAGTCTATCCGACATATATAAGAGTAAGAGATGCCGAGTCGGGATATCGTACCTTGTAGCTCAGTGGTAGAGCCTTAGAGCGCTATTCTGAGGTCCCAGATTCGATTCCCAGCTCGGGGTATTTTTCTCTCTGTCGGTTTTACGCTTAGTTTAGCAATGAAAAAAATATCACGTGTTTGTTACTCATTACTAATGTGTAGCTAAACAACAGATTTAAATTTTCTTATAGTTGGCCATTTTTATGAATTTTACATACAAAAAGGAAACTAGTCGTTGGGGGCCACCGTAATACTTACCCATCATGGATATGCATAATGTAAAATATTAAAATAAAAAATGTGTAAACTACTTATAAAGTGCATTGCAATTCAAATAAAATCGTGGCTTGAAGACGTCACAAACTTTAAAGGCTTGATTACTGAATTGCTTGAAATAAACATCCTTATAACTCCAAAAATAATAATCCTATTAACTAGCGGTTTATTGCATCTGATTAAGCGTCAAATTTCCAATTAAAATATATCTTTGAAGTGAAATTTGGATGAAATACAGGGTCATGAAAAATCGAAGAGTGTGGTAATAGGATTCCAAATATCTCGGCAACTCATTACCCGATCGACTTAATGCTTTATGCAAAATTTATGTTTTTTTATTGTCTTTTATATTCATTTCTTAAAATAAACAATTTCGAAACTTTTTATATACCTTTCATCAGAACGAATATTTTGAGAGTCCGAAAAAAATTGTTCTGGTTAATCGATGTTATTGAAATTAAATAGGCTTCTTCCCATTATTATATACTAAGTACATACCAAATTGCAAGTCTCTATCTCAAATTTTTCGGGAGATAGAGCGTTTACAGACACACAGACACACAGGCGGACGGCAAATTTTTTTTCTAAAAATATGTTTTTCGGAATCTCCAGTGTCTGAAACGTGTAAATCCGTCACAAAAAATTTTACGATTTTCAAAACGACTACAAGACTTACCCTATACTACGTATGATGGGTAAGTAAAAAGAAACTAACAGAAAGACAAACATACCCTTTTTTCGATCATGATAAAATTGGGAGAGGACCACTAACAGGAAGATTTCTTTCCAAACAAAAGAAAGAAAATGAAAGAAAGAGATAAAGAAAAGAAAAGGAAAGAAAAAAATAAATGCAAAAAATCATAAAATGCGTTTAAAAGATACATAAAAACTTTAAATGCAAATGACATTTGAAAACACTTTTGCTAAAAGTCAGTCATCAAAATTATCTTCCTATCTTATTAATCAATATTTCTATGTTTAAAAAGAAAAAAAAATTGATTTTCTTAAGTTCTGTTTTAAATATACAAAATGCGAAGTACTTTTAAGATATAGCTACGATCAAAAGTAAACCTCCGAATTCCAAGTGTCAATCATTTTTAAGATAATGGATGGATTTCTTTTATGATTTCATATATTCGAATTTCGAAAGTTGTGGCTGCATTTTGAAATATCGATTTTCCTGACAAGGTTCATATACATTGTGAAACCTTCTCTCTGATGGTTATTTTCGGAATTTTTATCGGTAATCCTTAGAGAAACAATAGGTTTTAAGGAATGCAACTTAAATATATTTTTCTTTTTCAATTTTTAAGTAATTTTCAAGTAAATACAGATTGTAAATTTAAATAACTTGTAATTGAAATTCTGTTAAGTAATTTTTCTACAGAAAAAAAAATCAATGACAAAAGTTATTTATATTTAGATATTTAAAATACAATTTTTAAATAGTATTAATTTTAATAATAATTTTTGATGAATTACTTAGGCTGAAATGTTATTCTTATTATAGGTAGGGAACTAAATATATGTGACAAAGTTACAAGTAATAACATCTCTATCGCAGATGCTATGGCACTTGAAGTACTAATGTAATGAAAAATTCGTAAAATTTCTTGCAACTTTTTGAATTATACAAGTGTAAATATAAAACTAATTAAAATATTATCTTGATTGTAAACTATTCCCTCAATAAACATTTGTAAAATAAGTACAAAAAATTTCCAGGCGTTTCGTGCATAATATTTTGCTATAGGATGTTTTGCGTACAGTAAAAATCTGAAAAACTTCATTTTGAGAATAAGGTTAAGAATAACTTTTAAACGTGATTCCTGCTATAAAAATAATTATGATTCTTTAAAGGTTTCATTATATACTATATGTATTTTCTTGGACATATAATCCAATTTAAATGTTAAATCTCGAAAAGTAAGAATGTAAACATACATTTCAGATTACTTCCTGTTAAAAGAACGATATTTCCGGCTCTAAAATTCTTCGGCAAGCTATAACAGATGGAAATCTAAACGTCTGTAACTCGGGTTCTAAAATTTAGATACAGACACAAAGCAGATTTTAATCGGATTTTAATATTATTGCAAAAATGAATAATCGATATTTTTATCGAAAAGGACAATTCAGAGGCATGTGGATAAATTAAAACATGTAATCGAGTGAGGGTAAATCCTAAAGAAGATAAAACGTATTTAGTCGGAGTCTAAATCACGACGGAAGACTATTTTCACACTAATTATTGACGGTATTTGATTAACTCTTCACTACATACAAAATGCAAAGGTCCATATTACCATCTAACTCCACATTACCACATTTTCCTCTATAGCTCTGTTCGAGATAAAATCAACAAACGCGTATCAGAAATTCAAAATGCTTTTTTTCTTCTTACAATTAATTTCATACCTTTAATTAAATATAAATTGCACTTTTTTGTTTTGTTTGTTTTTGTTTTTGTGTTTTCTTTGCAAAACATCTTCGCGCTTTTTGTGACTGTATTAAGCTTTCCCAAATGTATTTATTCAGTTAATATTTTCTAAAATTTAAAAATTACATATTTTGTAACAATTTTCTTTTTTAACTGTAACCGTATCATTTTTCAAGAAAAATTACTAGGGAAAATAGTCAAACATAAACGAAGTACACATTTAACCCTCTGGCTGTCCAGCTAAATTGCTAAATTGTAATGTTGCTTTCGCTGTATTTTATTTTAAATGCTCAAAAAAGGATATTAGTCTAAAATTATATGAATAACTGAATTATATATATAAATGTAAACCTTGAGGGCATCAATCAATTCTCAATGCATTAAAACTGCATTATATCAATTTAAAAATGCTTGTATTGCAGTGAAACCTGGAGCATAGTAAACTTATTAACACAGGGTTTTCAGCGAGAGGGTTAATTTTATAAATAAGATAAAATTTTGGGATGTTTTTGACAAATTAAAAAAAAAATTGCTCTATTAAACATAGAAACCATTTCAAAATTTAGATAGCCACAAAAGTAAAAGATAAAAGAAATAAAATAGAAATAGTCTATATTTTGCAACCATTGTCAGGAAAGGTTTTCATCTTCAGTGTAATTTGTACTTGTAACCTAACTGATATGGACTAAGTCATACAGAGTCGTTCAACTGTGACACATGTGGTCTCAATGACACAAGTATTTAAAAATGGTGATCTTCGCTTTATTAAGGGGTCTTGTACCATTTAAACACGACGAAAATCAACAGAAACATTGAATTAGTGTATCTTCTAAACCTTTTCATGTATGAATATGAAATTTTGATTATTGATTAATCATATAGTACTTTTTTAATATACCACCATTAGAGAATGACTAGCCTTTTTCAGAACTTGTGCATTTTTTAAATTAAAATAACTCATTTTTTTTTACTCCGTAAGACATTGCGCGCATGATATCGTGAGAACGTGTGTATGGATTGCTATGAAATTTGATTTAGATAATAAGCAGATAGGTGTGTTTATAATGCTCTAATTTTAAGTATTTTCAGTGATAGGATCTTTAGTTATGAGTGTTTTTATTCATTAAAAAATGTAAAATTTATATATTGTTTTACAAAAATACTTTTTTTACATGGTTAATGAAATAATTTTGACCTAAGAGTAGTTCATTTTAAAAAAACATATGTGCTTATTATCTGTATAAAATTTCATAACAATCCATGCATACGTTCTGAAGATTAACTGCAATGACTTACGGAGTAAAAAAAAGGGCTATTTTAAATTCAACAAGACACAAATTCTGTAACAGAGTAATTAGTTTCTACTAGTATTATATTAAAAAGCACAATCTGTTTAATCAGTAGCCAAAATTTTACGTTTATACATACAAAGCTTTTAAAGATACACTAATTCAAAATTTGAATGTTTCTGCTCATTTTCGGTGAGTTTAAAAGGTACAAGATCCCTTAAATGGGAAGGGGGAAATTTATGCTACTAAATAAAGCCATTATCACTGCAGGGCTTTACAAATTTCTTAAAATCTGGTAGCCAGTAACAAATTCTAGTCACCAGTAAATATATTTCCCCCTCCTCCCGCCGTCATTAATTTTCTAAAATCGCAGGTTTTTTTTTTTTTTTTTAGAATTTGTTGAGAGAAAAATAGTAACAACCATAGTTTAGAATTATTAGTTACATAGTTTAGGTTGATGTACAAAATTTAGAACGATAATATAAATTAAGTTTTGTTTTGAAAATTATCGAAATTATATATCACCGGGGGGAAATATATATACTGTAAAGGCTAAAACAACTGGAATATTCGGGAAATGATGACTAAAGAATGCTTCAAATATCCGGGTAGTTGAGTGCTACAAAATTCTATACCTGATGATGTGTCTTTTTTTTCGCATTGCATGTCAGGTGCCACAAAAGCTGGATTAACACTAGTTCCTACCGTTTGATTGAAACCTGTCGCCTCCCCCCCCCCCCCGCACATTCTAAGTAGATGCCATGCTAGCATGTTAGAGCGGAAAATAAATGTGTTTGCGGTGCATGATATGGAAAATGCCCTTTGCACTTGGTTCTCCCATTAAAAGCACGAGAGAAGAAGAATATCATTGTTTGTCGCGCACTAGTATGGGTAGGAGAGAGAGCACATTTCTTAGTTCAAGTTTTGTTCAAAAGAAAAATTAATCGCAAAAATTCTGGATTAAATAATTTGGCCGCAAGATTAAAAATCTTGGTCGCCAGTGTTGACCTGGCCACCGCATTTTTCAAGCCCGGACTATTAGTTATTACTGGTGTCGGTGATATCTAGCGGTCCCAGTTGGACCTCGCTGATTAATCTTGTAATGAAAAAGTACTTATCTATATTAAGTATTTATCTTTCATGGCATGACTTAATGTTTTGGGATCACAATCTCTTTTTATGCCTTTCATGTTTACTCATTTTTCTACCAATAAATTAAAATGGAATTCATTTTTCGATTTTTTTAGATAAAGACTATAGTCATATTTACTATTATATGTTCTTGTTTTCATACAAATGCTGTTAAAATATAATAATTTTCAAAAATGTACAAGTAATAAATCAAAAATGTATTAAAAAAAGGAATAAATTAATACATCCGATGTAAGAGTCTATTAATATTTTGTGATCACAATGTTTTTAAATGCATTTAATGTTAATTTATTTTGTTACCAATAAACTTAAAATGTAATTCGATTTTGGACTTTTTTATATAAAGGCCATAATCATATCTGTTACTTAATTTTTTTTCTTTATAGAAATGCAGTTACCATAAAATAAAGTTTTTCAAAAATGTATCAAAAATACTCACATTTGCGCCTGGAGTTAAAACTGAAAAATTTCCTTACCTACGAAAGGAAAAAAAATATATATATATTAGTATTCTGAAAATTTGTTGCTACAATGAAAATTTTCAATATACCGGGTGATTATAAGTTACGATTTCAAAAATCGATAATATTAAAACTACTGGTGAGAATGACTTGATATTTTAGCAAAACAATCGTGAGGCAATGGAATTTTGTTTGGCGAAGGAAAAATAGTTCCAAAATGTGTCGATAGATGGCGCTGTCAGGGTTGAGATTGACTGGATATATGCAAATTACTAATACGTGGCAACTATGGGTATCTGAAGAATGTTGTTTACAGCGGGTGAATTGAGAATGTAACCGACTTGAAGGCAAGAATCACACACCACACCCATTGCATCAGTACAGATACCCTCCGATCTGTTGTGGAGCATGCCGTTTTGCGCTTCCAATTAGTAGCGGAACAAGGCGGAGGGCATATCGAACAACTTACACTTTAATCATCATCGTAAAGTGTTTGTTCCATAAAGCTTTATTTTTTATTTATTTATTTTTTGTCATTATTGCTGTTGTCGCTGTAAACACGTATTCTTGTCTTTTCGCTAATACATTTTTAGTAAATCCCTGAACTCTATTTTTTTTTCTTTTGGCTAACAATATTCCTGTGTTTAAAGAATAAATTTTTGGTCTTTCCCCTGACATTACCCTGATAGCGCCATCTTTCGGCACATTTTAGAACTATTTTTTCCTTCGCCAAAAAAAATTCCATTGCCTCACGATTGTTCTGCTAAAATATCAAGTAATTCTGACCAGTAGTTTTAAAATTATCAATTTTTGAAATCGTAACTTTAATTATAATCACCCGGTATTTACATTAAATATCAAACTTTATGTTTAAAAAGATACTCATAAACATTATCAAAATACGTAACATTCGTAAATATTTAGTTGTACATTTATTGATTATAAATGTTTTCTATGATTGTATTTTTTTCTTTATGAATTTTAATCATATAAATTTGTAAAAAAAATCTCAGTTCAGTAACTTTCAAAACACCCTACTAAGAACTTTTTAAATGTAAAACGTCTCTTTTATTAATCATATTAGCATTTCTAATATATAGTTACAACTTGTATTATTTTATTCATAAGCGCATTAAATACTTTTTTTTTCATTTTATCTTATTTATTTCTGGAATTTTACAACATAAAGTAAATTTCAACACATACATCAGCCAATTTCATTTGTAGCAAGCAGATCTAAAAAGAAAAATGACAATACAAAAAGTTACCATTTAATCTTTCGACAAATTTATCAAAATTATTTTTATGTTGAATATTCATTTATATATTTATAGCAACGCATTTCAATGGATGAGACAAATTGTCTTAAATTCAAGTACCCCCAAATAAATTTATCTTATTTTTTTCGCTGCTATTTATTCTTATATTTTACTGTCAAAGTAAAATATGATGAGAAAACCAAAAATGAAAAATTACATTTTAAAAGTAGATTTCGAAATAGCTTGCCAAAGAAAAAAAAATAAAGATTAAAAAAGTAAATGGTATTTTGAAGACTAAAAGATAAAACTTTTAGTGAAAAATGGGGTTAATTGTCGAAAGTTAAAGAAATGCTTTTTGGTATACTTTTATAGCAATGTATATGTATATACAGTACTGGAAAAATGTTTAGGACCACTACCAAAAACAATAAAGATCTTACTTTAATGAAAAACTAATATCATGACAAAATTATACGTATGAAATTATGCAAGTTTTGTTATTTATTTCGAATTTCAGTAATGTTTTTCTTTCTTTCTTTTTATTGCTTTCTTTTTTTCTTTTTTTTTCTTTTTTTCTTTTTTTTTTTTTTTATAATTGCAAAAATTAATTTCTACGTAACACAACTTGGGGCAAAAAATGTAGGATCAATATATTTAATATTTAAATTACACACGTAAAAGTTGTGTGCATTTATTTATAGTGCCTTGTTTGCTTTCCCTTAGTACGGCTGACTTCAAAAGACGCTCTGGGAAGGAATTAGCCTGATTTTTGCAGGTGGAAATGGGTATTTGTTTACCAAGTTTCCAAAATGGCCGCTTTAAATTAGACAATCGAATCGAACTGCATTCCACTGCCATAAATTTTATGAAACAAGATTCCCACAACTTTTCTATGGGATTTAAGTCAGAACTGTTTGCTGGTAATTCCAAATTTTTAATGTCGTTTGTAGATAACCAATCTGAAGTTAACACATACTTTTGAATAGAAACGTTATCTTGAAGCAACACTTAATTCTGATCCATAAGTTCATCTTTAAGTGGAACAAAATTATTACCAAGAATATATTGATAGTCAAAGGAATTCAACTTTGTCTTGCGAAAGCCAAACTTGTATTTCATTTTGCATTAAAGCCTGCCCAAATGGTCACAGACCATTGTAACACGTCTTGCAGACACGTCTTGTAAGCACATATCACTCACTTCGTAAATCATATCAGTAATGTGATAAACCATATGGTCCATCAAGGTTGTAATTTGTTTTTGTCAGTAAAAGACAATTTTCAACATTGATTGCATTTTAATACATCGGACGATGGTAATTTTAGTCTTGCATCAATGGAATGCTTTTGTAGTTTCGGCTTGGCTTTGCAATTAGCCTTTTTCAAGCATTCGGCACTTTTTAAGGCATTTCTAACAGTTTTGGACATTACTGAGAACTCTAGAGCAGATCTTATTGTAGAAGAATAGTCACAATCTTGATCCACTAGTCTAATACCGTTCCACTTACACCGATATAGGAGTTTTGATGGTCGTCCGCTTCTTTTATTTCTTCCATAGTTCATAGGATCAGAAAGAAAAATGAACAGAACAGTTTTAGATTTATTTATTTTTAAGGAAATTCGCCTTACACTCAGCACGCAATCCGAAAAGGCCTTGAATTTACATTTATCTTCTTCAGTCAATGAGTTCTCGCGACCAAAATGCTCAAAGCAGTAATTGTATATCCCAAACCTTCAATTCTAGTAACTACTAACATTATATTTTAATAACAGTAGAGTCCCCAATAAAATAGTCACGACTTCATCTCATTATGCTAGATTTAAAACAAGCTACTGGTCCTAAACTTATTTCCGTTTGTTAACATTATAAGATTTTAACACTTGTACATAAAAAAAACTTTTTTACATTTACAATTGAATTAACTTCACATTTTATATCAGACTAGCTGTTACCCGTAACTTCGTTCACGTATCATCGAAAGAAGAATAAATGCATTAATTAAGCAAAATATTTCATTCCCGATAATTAGAAACGTAAATAATTAACTAACTCTTTATCACATTCCATAGGAGACAATACAATATTTCTATGTCTATGAGGCCTTGACATAACTAAGTTTTAAAAAAGTGAAATTTTGTGACAAATAATCACGAAAAGTAAACTGCAACCAATGAAAAAAGGTGGGCCAAATAAAATCGTGAAAATCGGAGAATTGTGTAAAAACATATGTCAAGTTTACCTGGTTAACTATTTTACTTTTAACGCCTTTGTGAAACATTTTAATAGGCATCCTTCAAAGATAATGGAAATAGAATATTTTTCTTTTCATTAAATTCAATTTTTGTGAATAGGAGCAATAATTGTAGACCTAAATGCAAGGAGCTTAAATTTGCCTCCTTGATTTAATTTATAACTGAAAAAAATCTTTATTTCTAAATGAAAATATGTTGACAGACGATTTTTGTTCTCCAGAATAAATTGATTCGTGAAGTTTGAATATGTAAAAATACGTTTTTATTTTACTACAATCAAGATTTTTTTTTTCTTTCACCATCTATTCAAATTGAAAATAAATTCTTTTTTTCAGTTTTAATGAGAAAAAATATATTAATCCGTTTTATTTCTTCTTTTTTATCCACAAAATTGGAATAATTTAGTTGGCATTTTAGAGAAACTTCGTTAAAATTTACAAAAAAAAAAAAAAAAAAAAAAAAAAAATCTCGGAATTTAAATCATTTTTTTTAATTCTGAGAGTTTATGACATCCTCGGATCAATGATAACCGGTGTTAAGTAAATCGCGTTGCGTTCGAGAATCTGAAAGGAGTAGTTGTGAAATACAAACTGGCAGACAGATTTTAATATAATAGATTCGTATTTATTTTTATTTTCCAAATAATCATGGTGTGGTTTTTGGCAAAAAACTCTCATCTGTATGTAACTGATATTCATGCTTAATAGTCGGTATAGATAAAAAAAAAATAGGTACTTTTCGGTTAGCCGGGCGCCAGTGATATATGTACATGTATAAATACATATGTATATACATATATATATATATACATACATACATATGTGTACATATATAAATGTATGTATATGCAGATATATGTGTATACATATATGTGTGTGTGTATATATCACTGGCGCCCGGCTAACCGAAAAGTACCAAAAAATATTTAAATTTTTCGTTTCAAATATGGCGTGAAACTTATCTACTTTCTAAACTTACCAATCCTTGTATTATTAATGTAAGGAATTGATTCACGCTCCTTGTAAAACACATTTGAAAATTCCCGTTTTATTTCAAATATGACGTCACTTTTCCTCAGAGAAATCTCTTTTTAATGGCATAATTCTTGTTAATTTTCTGTTTCTGGCTATCAGGACGTAAATTTTAGCGGAAAACTCACATTTGTATGTAACTGGTATTCAAGCTAATTATTAATCAGTATCTATAGAAAATATTTCAGTTTTTCATCTTAAATATTACGTCCATTATCTATCTACTTTCATTATACATTAATATTCATGCTCATTGTATTATTACGAATATTTGAAAATACATGTTTTATTTATGATGTCATATTTGTCCAAGCCGAGGAAGATCTTTTTCAATTGTTCCATGGTCCAAGCAAAATTTATTTTTAATAATATAATTATTGTTAATTTTTCCTTCTAATTATAACGCAGTTTTTGACAGAAAAAGATCTTTTTAATGTAACCGATATTCATACTTCATGTATAATAACAAAGACTCCATATTTTTGTTTCAAATATCACGGAAATTCACCTTCTTTTGAATTCTTTAAAATTTTTTAGTTTTCACGCGAAAATCATTCAATTTAAAATTAATTCTTGAGGAAAAATCACTTTTCCGTGTTTTTATATATTGGCAACGACCAAACCCCTAGCAACGATAAAGTAAAATGGTTAAATTGTATGGAAAAATGTCCATTTATTCTCTATGAAAAAAGCGAAATTTTGAATTATTAAGAAAAATATTTGAATAAAATAAACAAAAACCAGCCTATGTTCATTTGAGGGTTATAATCAACCTATATGCAAAGATACATGATCATTAAATGCTCCATTTTGACGCTGGCTTCAGCCTAAGATTTGCACACAATCGGATTTATAATATTATTAGGATAAGTGTCTAAATTCAAGATACATAACTATTTTCGGAACTTAATTCTAAACAACAAAATCAGCAAGTGGTCATAAACTTTTTACACCACTGTATATAAGAAATTCAAGCATTAATAAATTGGCTTTTCAGAAGCAAATGTGCTTTTTAGGTGCGTTGGTAATTATATAAATACGTAGCACCTATTGTCGTCGTCTGATCCGTCCGTCTGTCTGTCCGTCCGTCCACATATAGCAACGCAAAAACTACCCAACCGAATGGTTTAAAATTTTAGACACATTATCTTTGCAGAATTTTGTCGCGACATTTCAAATTTTATGAAAATCGAATCAAAACTATAGAAAATATTAATAAAAACATTTTATAAGAAATCTGAATTTTTTTTTTTTAAATCGGTGCTTTCTTGTTAGAGGAGCTTCCGAGGTTTAATCGTCAAGCGACCGAGATACTTATTTTATGACAGAAATGAATCTGCAGACGATATAATTCACTTCACAGAATTAAAAAATCATCCAGATCTGAATATAGAGTACAACAGCCAACAAAAGAGACTCCTAATGATATCAATTGATTTTCATCATCCTATCTTGATGACGTGGCAGTGTGGCAACTGGTGGAAAGCAGCCTATTTAGGTCACGTGAAAGTCAACAGGGGTTGAATTATCACAGCCTGTCTCTTTCGTTGGATGCGAGAAATCAATATGATGTATTGTTCTTTAATCATATTTTCAAAAGGAGGGGAGATCAACAATAAATGTCATTTAAGTAAATTATTTAATTATGGATCTGTAGAGAACCAGAAATTCTTTCATAGTTTTAAGATTATAGCGTTTTCACTAAAGAATGAAAGAGTTTTATAGTATTAAAAAATCATAGCTTTTTAAAGCATTCAGTAAAATATTTAGGAAAGAAAATCTCCTAAATTGTTCCCATTTACAAATATTTTCTTCTGTGTAGTGTTTATTACAGATTGTTTTTTCACCGAATAAAAAAACATACAATGAGCCTATTATATAAGCTACTGGATTAATGAATAATCAGATCGTATATTACTTTATGTGGAAATAGTTAAAAACATATAATTATTTAAATTAAATGAAAGTTTTGAAATAATGTAATAAAATAATGTAATAATAATGTAAATAAATGTTAACGTTAAATTAAAGATGTAATTACTGTTTAAAGTGATAAAAACATTACACAAAAGGCTTAAATTACCTTTTATTATAAAGATGACATGTTTCATGCCCTCTAACGGCGATTTCTTCAAGATCAAAATGATAAATAATCTATTTTCGCAACGTTCTTGAAAATGATAAACACAAATCATGAGATCACATGTATAATGCAAGCAGGTGTTTAAACTGGTCAAACTGGAAACGTGGAATTTATTAATTTATTGCTTTTTAAATTTTTAAATCCTAGCGTGCAAATTTTAGGTTATTCAAAAGAGACTGATTCATTGCATATGTTCTCGTTTCGCAAATATATTTCAACTGATTCACGGATAATGGATGGGAAATAAATTCTTGATGGAAAAATTATTTTACTATTCTGGAAATTAAACTGCAAAAGCAATATTCTATGTAGTCTGGCCAAAGTTGTAGTTCATCTGTCATATTGGATATCTGCCATACGTTCTTTTATTCTCGTTTTAAATTTTCTACTTGTCATTCCTATATAGTAGTGTAATGTTCTATCTTCCCTGGTGAATAGGATTTCCTGATCAACTTCACAGTTTTTATGAAATCGTTTAATTAAGGAAGCATTTATAAAAACAAAGGTTTTTTATTGTCACTAATTTTCGGAAACGTTTCCGAGTAGTTTTTAAAGAGTATTAATCACTTTTCTCAAACCGGAATATCGTTTTTTTGGATGCTTTTCAGCTGCGTAACTAAATATACCCTATATATATAAAATCCTAATGAAACGAATATGTGAAACGATTTTATGAAACGATTTTATGAAACGGCTGATTAAACGACTGATTATGTTTCAGAGCTATTTTTAAAAAAATGTTAAACGCTTGATGGTGAAATTAATACCAATTGTCCATAAAAATCCGCGGATATCAAAACTGGTAATAGAATTTTGAAATTGGAATTAGTTTTCGAGATATTAATTTTTTTCTAATTTTAATGACTTTTCTGTAGTGATGGCAACTAATTACTCAGTTTTATTGTGACAAAAGAGGGGAAAAAATTGAAAAGGATCCCGATAGGGATTATTGATTTCTTTTTATTCGTCATTTTCAAATTGAAATTGAATTTATCTTTTATTTCAATCGATAATGAAGACAAGATTGTGATTAAATTATGTTTTTCAGGAAAATTTGAAAAAACATCACATTTCTATCGTCAGGATTCAATCGTCTGTCAGCATTTCATTTAATTTATAAACTGAAAATATTTTGAATAAATTCGTCCAAATGACGTCATTTATGTAAACGCAAAAGAAAGGGGAGGGGAAAGGAATTAATAGTAATTATTATTTATTGATATCATTTTGTTATTTTTTTGTAAAATTTAATTAAACGAATTTATAAAATAACTAATTCGGATATTTGAAACGAATATATAAATTAATAATTGCCCAACTGAACGGAAGGAGAATAAAATATCCTGCTTGGTTTTCTTTCCAATTTTAATGAGAATATGACATCAATTATGGTAAAATGGCAGCAAGGAAAAAAATGCTCCCTATATATTAGAGAAACGCTATTAAAGTTTAAAACAAATGAATATTTCAGTAGCATTACTTTTTTAATAATGAATTATATGTTTACACATAAATAACAAAGAGAAGAAAAAACTAGAAATAATTAAATTACTATACTCGAAACACACTTAAGGTGTAAATTACGTTATATATTAAAATGATTTTCATTTCTTTTCCAATTTAGGGGCCTTCGCGAGATACAGAACGTGACCTTGGCGATGAATTGAAATTCGGCAACATGTTTTCTAACAATCTATTCGCTTTTTGATATACACAGGCAATTATGTCGATATTTATACAATTTATTTAATATAAAGAAGCCATTTATGTATTTTTATGTACAAAAAGAGGTAAATTGAAAGACAATTATAAATAAATTGTATATATACATATAAATACATGTATAAACAAGCATAAAAGTTCGGTGCTTTTCCAGTATATGGTGCCTTGACGAAACACAGAAAATAGCCATGGCGGAAAAGGAAATTTGGCAACATACTTTCTGTCAACCTATTCACTTTGTCATTTCGTATACAGAAGCATTTTTTCAATATTTATACAATTTGTTTAGCGTAAAATGTCATTTATCCTATTTTATATATAATCAGAAGTAATTTGTATAGAAAAAAACAATAATAATATACGTATAATTAAAATACGCATATAAACAAAAAAAATCGTCGAATTTGTTTCCATGGCTGTACTGTGGAATCCTGATCTGTTGGGTAAATGGATGCATAGCTGCAGCGTCAGAAGTACAATATGTATATAACCAGAAATAACGAAATGCTGTAATAAAACGTAGGCATGGCAGGACAATATAAGATTTGATTACCATATTGTTGAGGATACATTCTTTTATTGCAAAGTTGACTCGGTGACAGGTTTCGTTACACAGGCAAATGTTCACTGGAGAGGAGGCTTAGAACTTAAAGTTAACACAGAGACAGTAGAGATAAAAGTGATACAAATTGTTTCAAACATAATTTGCACTTTTTATTTTGGGGTGCGGTTTTTGTTATCTGCCGCCAACATATACAATGAATTTGGCGATAATCATGCAAAGCAACAAAGTATTTTGGAGAGTTAAAGGAGTAATTTTGAAAATGACAGACCGGCAGAAGATTCGTGGGAAGAGAGGGTTGTACAAATTTTTGTAATTACATGAAGTGCCGATCGAGCGAGGATTATTAACATAGAATGCGTGAACGTTAGAATTTAGACAAAACTAAGTGCTAAATTTAGATGTTGGTTGCATATGAGAACTGAAAATTCGTTAGGAAAATGACGGTGTAGGAGGAAGTACAAAGAAAGCAGTTACTTTATCTTTCTTTTTTTTTATTTATTCGCAAATGCCGGCTGGTGGGAAAAGGAGGAGAAAAATGCAGTATGGGTGTGAATACATATTTCTTTTAATTCTGCAGGCTGAGAAATGAAACTGACATGACAAGAAAAATGCGTAATATAAATTGAGTGAAACCGCACTGAATAAAAACGGATATTAAAATTTAATAAGCAAAAATAGAGAACGGTAGAATAAAGTTATTTTACTGTTAATAAAAAATAGGAAAAGTTAAAGAAATTAAATAATTTTGAAATAACAAAGGGGGAAGGATTAATTTTAAAGAAAAAGAGGATATGTAATGAAAAACGCCATTACATATCTCACCCCGCGAACAAGAATGAAATTCAATCCATACCTAATGGCGCGAGAAAAATACTGTGTCTCTTTGCAAGAAAATATAAAAAATACAATAATACACCAATAAAAATGTGAAAAAATGCAAAACAAACCTGTAATGAATCAACATGCAATACTGGCATCATAAGCATCGTAATTATTTTGACCATCAAAATTTTAACCTCTGTATAATAATCTTTTTTTTTATAGTTGCAACTTTTTATTTAACGAGGTTTTCTTTTTGACATGGATATCCTTAGTTATTTTAATCCTCTTTCATTTTGATCATTCTTTCTTTAATCATCCGGTACCGGGAAATTTATAACAGTCCTTTTTATTATTTTTTTTATTTAAGGACTGCAATATGGTCATAAAATAGAGAAGATTAAAGCAGACAAATTATCATTATTCTTCTCAAAAATTGATTCATTTGAATCTAAAGTGATGCCAAAAATTTTATTTTCACAAAATAAACAAACACATACAATAATAAAACACATTACAAATGTATAAAAATATAGAAGAAAAGGTTATATATATATATATTAAGTATAAAATGTAATAATGAATAAGCATAATTAAATGAGCAAAAAAAAATCATAAAAGAAAATATTTCGTGCATAGCACGGGACAGAAAAGAATGCATGTGGCAAACTAATAAAAAAATCTGCCCAAATCTTGTCATGTGACAAGTATAATGTCTCAAGCTTAAGTGCTTTACGTCCTAGGGGAAATATTGACGTGATGAGAGTCCATATTATGGTTGTTCTTGACCACGATATTAATTTTCTGCTCCACCTTGAAGAGCAGAAGTGATCTCCAACAAGGAGTACTAGTCAATGCCTTGTATGAGTCCTTTTCTTGGAAAATTGCTACACCAATTGATGAATGTCTCTCCGCTTTAAGAAGTTTGGGAGCATAGGGCACAAATTTTTGAGCCAACCTGAGTTTCGGATGGTAATAATTATTAAAAAATAAAATAAAATTGGATATATGTATCTTATTTATCAATCTGAAAGTACTATCCGAGAGTGTAGAGAGACAGCTTGTCTTAATCGAGAAACTGCAAGTGCGAGTATTTCCTAAATTTAGTTAGTGTAAAAAAATGCAATTATTTAAAATATTGAAAAGACAGAATAAAATTGAATTAGGTAATTGAAGTTGGGATTAATGTTAATGTGTGTGAAATTTTTGCATTAAAAACTTTTTGTGATTTTCAGAGTGACACATCAGTCTGTGAAAGAAATAAAACAAGCCTTTTTTTAAGAAAAAATAAACACAGTTAAAATGTTCAGTATTAAGTAGAAATGTTTAAGACATGTATTCTTATGTGTAATCATGTAAAATTAAAAGTTACTTGAAGTAAAATAAAAAAAGGTATTGTTAATCTAATAATATTATTTGTAGAAGGAAATATATTATGATTATGTGATGTGTGTATTTTACTATAAAACAACATAAGCAAAAGAGAAAAAATAAACAGATATTATGTGGTAAAGCATATTTTATATGTAAAGAAAAACAAAACAAAAGAGTTTTTTTTTTAGTCGTTTTTGTATCAAGACTAATGTCATAACTCTAACATATAAGAAGAAGAGTGTATGACTCAAGATATCATCTGAGTATTAATGTGTAGAAAGGTGCTGACAGGAATCTTTGTTTACCAACAAAGTGAGGGTGGCCTTAGAATGCCTTGAAATTACACAAAAAAAATGAGTGTGCGAATGATTTACAAAGTATAAAAAGAAAAAAAAAATGTGTATACCTAATAAAATTAGACATGTAGGAAGGGTAAAGGAAAGGAAAACTCAACGGTATGTGTGTACAAGACTCAGAATCTTTATGAAAAGATATCGAGTCAACAATGAACCATGCACAATATGGCAAACGCTATGATATGATCCAAGGATGTGTCGTGTAATTGTGTCAGTGAGAAAACTAGGAACTAACCTATGAGTAAACAATGAGTAAAGGTTTCCGTATACACTAAAACAAACTGAAAGTACAATGAACTATATGCAATGAGCGTTTTTTTTTTTTGCATAATACACACAAAAAATGAAACAATGATCTATTCAATGAGTACACAATGCGTAACTATGAGCAGCAGTTTTCCGTGTATATCAGAACACTAAAAACAAAACAATGAACTATATGTGTTGATGTTGCTATGAACTATATGTCTTAAAAAAACATGTAAAAATACCGTTGACAATAAAAAAAACTTTTGAGAAATAGAAATTTCAAGTGGATTTATTAAAGAATAAATTAAAATAACAACATGGAGGAAAGTAAGAGTATGTTTATGTTTTAATGCAAGTAGGTGTAACACTGAAAAAAATAACGTTAAAATAATATAAAAGTTTGTTTGTTTGAGTGTAAATAGTAAACAAGCGCGGGAAAAAAATGTATATGTGTGTACATAACCAGTTAAAATTACCTTGTATGAGAAAAAAAAATGACGACCCGCATCAAGAAAATTACCATACAAAATAATACATCATATCATTTAACCATTTCCGATCATTAAAATAGGTAAATGAAAAGATGAACTAAACTGTACACAGAGATGCTTATAAAAATAAACTCTAAAAAAATATATAAATGAATACAAAGAAATGTAAAATGTAATGTTGTGTATAGAAGTATTAAAATGTATACAAACTGATATGCTGAGTAGCTGAGTTGTAAGAAACAAATCTTATGGAGTGTGTTTTACAAGTGAGAGGGCAAAATAAAGCATGTTATTAACTCTTTTTTTTTAAATAACCTAAGTGTTCTTGTAAATATGTTTCCGTTCTTCATCAATGCGTCGCTTTAGTGAAGGACAATCATGAGCAAATGCAAGGTGACAAATATCAAATTGAGTGTTGTTATTATTATTATTTGTAATGCAATTAATGCATTTAGGAGTGTTTGCACATTGAGGATCATAGTGTGGACCTGAGCAGACAGCACATGTGAAATCATTACAACACCCTTTTGCAAGATGTTGATACGTCTGACATCTAAAACAACGTTTAATGTCTATAAATGGTTTCACTGGGTAAAATTTTGACTGTATGGGAATCTCTTTACGATAGAGTAATTGTTTAGAACTGTCCGGAGAAATCTCCAAAATCCAATTAAAAGCATTTATGTATTTGAGTTTGTATTTTTTTATAACTTGGATAAAAGGGACCGATGACTGTAAAATGTCAGAAATTCCTATCAAAATATCAGGGATATTGTATTTTTCTGGTAACTTACAAATTATAATACGAGTTGGCTTAAGTTCCTGCACATTAGAAGGCTCGATAGACATATTTTTCGAAAATGTGGCAGTTTCTGTACATTTTGACTGACACTTTGTAATATTAATATGAGTCGTGGTAAGTTGTGAATCTTCGTGACATATTTCCTGAGATGCTACCTTGTGTAAATGTTCGTCAACAAAAATTTCAGTTTGTGTGCATACATTATGCATAAATTTACGTTTTTCATCTTTAGGAAACCTTATATTACCAATTTGTGTTTCTTCAGACTTAAGTTCATGTTTATTTTTCAATGATAGTGTGTGAAGTCGTTCTAAGATTTTTTTGTTTACAGTAAATAAATTATCTTTCTCTTTCACTATTTCGTTATGTTCCTGTAAAACAAATTTATAATTTTCTATGAGAAGTTTAAACTGTACATTTATTTGATTTCTTAAGGTCAAGAATTCTTTAGACAAAGTAGGGTTATTAATCGAAGTGACAAGTTTGTCAAAAGCTTCGAAGTCAGTGGAAATAATTTCAGCATCACGATTTAGTGTCTCTTCAAACAGATGGGGCCAAGAAATTTTGAAAAGGGATTTGTCTAAGATAGAAATGGGTTCGTTGTTCTCAATTAAAGGAGCCTGTTCATATGACGTATGAATATCTTGAATAGATTTCTGTTCATTTTTATTTTTCCTAGGCATTTTTTTGCGTTAAAAAGATAACTAATGATCAATAATACTGAAATAAGCTATAAATAAAAAAAAAATAATTGAGAGAAAAGATATGTGCAAATAACTTTGTACAAAAATGCCTTTTGAGAATACACAGTACATAAAATAACAATGGTTAACTGAAACAATGAAGCAAATGCAATTCTTAGCTTTTTTGATTAATACTATAGAGTTGCATATGCGCGATCACCACAATTAGGTTCTATGCCAGATTACTTTAGCAAAAGTCAACCAAAATTACGATAAAGTCACAAAACATTTATATATGGTTATGTATATATCTATAACTTTTTAAAGTAGAGGCAAAAACTCTAATTTCACAAGAATACAATATATCTATAGAGAGAGAAATGTAAATAATTTCTTTTTTTTTAAATATACTTACCGTCACCATCACTATTAAACACAAAAATCCTATCTGTACTCTTCAATTTGTTTTGATAAACATCAAAATTATGCAAACATATTTAGATACAATATAGAACTGATCTTCAGTATCTTTGATTATATTGGAGGTAAAAAAAATGCAAAACAAAAAAATAATAATTAATTGAGGAGTTCTCAAAAAAAAGTGAAGGAGTACAAGAAAAAAAATAATAACTAATTGTTACACGATACAAACCTTTGAGGAAAACCAAAAAAAATTACTTATAATTTTTCTTATAAATATAACTTAAATTTGCAGAAAGGCAATTTTGGCACCAAATCTCACTTTCTGATGTCCGAATTGTGCCAAGCTTTTTAAAAAAGCATCAAGACCCCTATAATAGAAAAGCACCAATAGTTCATTGTGTTTGTTTTCATAACTTTTGGCAACAAATCTATGTATATTAACGAATCTATCCCTTTTTGAAGCTCGAATTACGCCAAACCTAAAAGCAAAGGATCCTATACTGGAAAAGTACCCGATTTTCTTATGGACAATATTCAAGTGACATAACATGGTGTAAAATTATCGTGGATAGCAAATTTGTTTAAATATCTCATAAATTAATGCTGAATAAATGCAGGCATGCATGCACAAAATATTTAATTAATTTTGTATGATAAATAATTATTAGAAAACTAGCCGCACTGGCGACCAGTTTGGTCTCCCTTAAATGTATGTTAAGCACTGTAACACGTTACTTTTATTCATAATTTATTTTTTTACGTAATTCTTTCGCCAAACCGGAATATTCTAATACACAAATCAAAAACTTTTGCGATCATGGTAGCATTTCGCATATTTTTTGTTGTTATGTATTTCATCTTTCTTGACAAAAACCGCTTAACCAACTTAAACATTTATGCTTCATATCCATTTGATTCTCAGTTGCAAAATGTTTGATAATGAGGAGATTCTTAAACATATCAAGTAGTTTTCCGTAATTGGATCCATTGCCAAATGGCGTATTTTAGTTAATACGATTTGGTGCAATGAAGTCTATTTTGTGAAAGTCTTTAATGATATCCACATTTACACTGAACCATATTGTTGCCAATATTTTTTTGTTTCTTTGTTTGTTTCTCGCTAACTTTGGCTGTAGACTTGATTGCGGGAGATTAGAAAATCTATCATTATTCTCATTTAAAACGTCTTGAATAATGTGACATAATCGGAGTGCATATTATAACACGTAATTTTCGAGTATGGTTCGGTGAAACATTGAACTGCTGTCAGCACTTTTGACCCGTGGCGTAGAATCTGATTAAAATTCACGAACTTCCTTCTAGATGCCGATCTCTGTTCGACTCTGTTCTTCTCTGCTTTCCTATTTTGATATAGTTCAGGAGTTTTCATAACTGCATAATTCCCTTACTTTGGCATTTTTGCTTAATGTCTACTGACTATTAAGATCCGTAACTTGTAAATACGCCACGTCAACATTACAGCCTATAATTCTAATTACAGCAACCCGTTTTTTCTCTCTATATTGCAACTCTATAGTTAATATAGTGCCCCGGTGCGTCTACGACAGCTGTTCCATTAGAACATTTGATTTCAAAATAAAAGTATCGTTTCTATTTTGAACACGCGAAAAATAAAAGCAGGTATTGGCGATTTTAAAAATTCTATTGGCGAGATTTGCACCCAAATAACACAAAAGTACTTAATGATGTTATGTATTTTGTAAATGTATATTAAATTACTGTTTTGAAAGCGATTGGTCATTAATAATGGTAAATATGATTGGTGATTAACAATCATTTTCGGTGGTCTTTCTTCCTTGTACGTATAATTCATAAATGCCAAATTAACTGACAATTTGTTTCGAAATTTGATTCATTAAATATCATTACATGAGTTGTATTTGTTTACATTCAGCTTCATCAAGAAAAGATAAAGAATGAAGTTGAGTTGTATATCACAAAATTATGGTAAACTTTGATTGTGTCACTGGTACGAATTATTTTTTTGACACCAGGCAGCGGTCCAAAAAATCTTTCACGTAAAACTAACTTTACGAACGATTATCTCCATGGTTTAATGGTTTAATATTTTAAACCTTCACGACGAATGCATCTTTTTTTTGTTTACTTTCATGGATAGAGAATTTGAACTGCGAAGCTAATTTCAACTGAAGTTATTGCAGAATACATACATAATTGAACGTAAGTCATCTCTCAAATATTAATTTATTTTGAACGATATTTCTAAAAATGTCACATTTATGAAGTTTTATTCGAAAAAATAATTTTGAATAAAAATGGCCGCCTGGCATATGAAAAAATGAAGCGGGCATTGCGGAACTGTTGATGACAGTCACATGACTTACGGTTTTATAAATAATTATTAGAAAATTCGTAAATACATATTAATTATAATAAATAATTCACATATTTAACATAACATGAAAATATGCATGATGGTGCACTAAAGTAGAGAGAAAATTAAAACATGTTACTGAAAATGTCTATAACATAGTACTTTTCAATACCGTGGTTCTTAATGTTATTCACAAGCAGATGGAATTTTTCTCATCCTTAAACGCAAAGGAAGAATAGAATACAGATCGTTGTTATAAAAGTCCGAGAGGTAGCCACAATTTAAACCTAAAAATTTTATACAAGCTGGTTTTCAAGTTGTAATTGATTTTACTTATCAATCCCGAAAACAGTCGTCTGTTGTCGCAACAGCTGTGTATGAGGCCATGATAATAAAAAAATGCCCCATTAAAACGTTAAAAGCATGGCAACCCAATTACAGATTTACCAATATTTTTAAAACAAAGCACGCTGTCATGTTTTTAGAGGCTTCGAAGTCTGAGTGGGGGTTGACGAGCGTAGCTCGCAGGGGGCAGGCCCCCTAGTTTAAACATACAAGATTAACAAAATAATATTAATTTCAACGTTAATATTAATGTTTATCTATAAAATATGTTTGGTGAACATGAAAATATTTACTTGGAAATTGATATCATTCAAAAAAGCTATATTACGGGTTCAGAAATAACAATAATTACTGTATAAACTACTTAAAAACATTTTTGAAAATTGTTGGCAGTAAAATAAACTTTCTTTTACAGGTGCTTCTTCAAATCTCAGAAATATATTGGTTTCTGGAGCCTCTAACGATAAAGAATACTTTTTCTGAATCGTGGATGACTCGGGAAGTGTTTCTGTACATATTAGTTCGTGATTATTATATTTTCATAGATTAAGAGACGTTTGTGTTTTTTTGCAGTGAGGCTTATTTTTAGAATTTTATTACTTATTATTAGAGTATCATAAGATTTTGGAGAACATTCGTTTTCAGCGAAAATACTACAGAATATTTGGCCGAGAACGAAACTTGTAATTATACTTTATTTGTATTGGTAAAATCTCGTTTCTTCCCTCGGAAATTTTCAGCAATACCTATCGATTTGAAATGTACTGGCTCAAATTAGACTTTGTTTAATTATTGTCACGAACTTCATTGTTTTTAATAATCAGTTATCACTGACTCAAGACGTGAGTGCAAAGTACTTTAAAACATCAAAGTACTAGTACTAGTACTAGTTTTCAAAGTACTAGTAAAGCATATACGACTAAACTTTCAAAACATTTTCCACGTGCTCATTAAAATCTGGATAATTTTCAGCTTGAAAATTGCAGAAGTGTTTTGAAGACGCTCTCAGAAAGATGTAGACTAACAGCAGAGAATAAAACAGCTAATGATCACTTACAAAAATCATTATAAATGGTAAAACGATTCATGCATACCTAAAACATTTTATTTAGATAAAAATCATATAATTAGGAAATAATTCTGTGTTATTGATGAATTACTGAAATTTCATATATATGAAAATTAGAACTTTTGGTCAGAAGCACAGAAAATCAACCTGGGGGATGAAGTTTCCATACAGAGGAGCCATTTAAAAAAAATAGTGTGTTTGTGTATAGGGGGGGGGGATTGAGGGGAGATTAAAACTCAAAAATGTTAAATATGTCTGACTTTAAGAATGTTGAAATGGCAATGATAATTTGATTTGCCACAATTATAGATTTCTTGACTTAAAGTATTGTATAATGCTTATGTTCCTGTTTTAGTCAAATTTGGCAAGATAGTTTAAATTTTGTGCATGTTTTTTTTATGATTTATTTATTTTTTAGTCTGACTTATGATGGCTGATACATTCATAAATATATTTTACCTTGAGTAGCCAACTTCACCCCTGGTCTCCCGTAAGCACTCCTGTTTTCAAAGTGGCACACATATGTATTCACATAAAAGGTGTTAAATTTAGAATATATTAAAAAAATTGATTAAATTCGTTAATTTGAAATTAAATTAGTTTTTAATCATTTTATATGTTTATTACAACTTATTTTTATTTAAATGACATAAATTAATATTTTAACTTAATTAAATTTTAAATAAATTAATGTTAAATTAATGCAAATTCCCACACCAATTTAGACAGTGGTTTTGCGTCCAGTGGGTTACATTATTTTTGAGAGATTTTTTTTTGAGAGACCACAAAGAGAAAAAAAACTTTTAAGTAGTTTTTCTCAATTAATTTAAAAGCGAAATACTAAAAAAACTTAAAATTTGTGCATAGTTAAAAATTAAATTTTCATTATTCAATTAGTTTTCCCTTTTTTAACTACATTGTTAATTAATTTTGGATAAATGCATATGATTATTGATTGTTATAAAGTAATAACATGTAAAAGTTGTATTAATATTTATATTTTGTCTTTATTTGTAATATATACACGCACAAATACACGAATATATATATGTAAGTCTGTTGTTAGAAATGATTACATAATATCTATATACGTGTAACTTATCAATAATTACACACACACACATATCTATCTATCTATCTATCTATCTATCTATCTATCTATATATATATATATGAAACGAAGCGTGTTGCTCCGTCGGTGGGTCCTTGATCGCCGGGCCGGTGGCTGCGCGGACTGATGGCGGCTCCGTATTTACGTCAAAGCGCTCATTCTGATTCCCTTGCATGCTCTTGTAGTCCTGGGCCGTGAGCGGGATTCGGTTAAATTCCGAGTGAATGTATGTCTGTTTAAAGGAAGACACCGTCTATTACGGAACCTGGTTTATTTCTTTTTCTTACATGCATCCTTTTAAACCAGGCCCATATTGGCGTGAGAGCTGCTTTTTAAGTCTGTCTGGACATCGAAGGCTCGTCCATCGCGAGGCAATTCCGAGAGAGCAGATTGGCGTGGATTTGTTTAGATGAGGGAAATCGTAAAAAGTTCGCTCCTGATAGCAGTGCAATGGTATAAATATGAGGTTTTTGCATTATTTCTGCTAGAGGTCGTCTAAGTCAAAAGAGGCGTATTTTTAATTTTAATTGGCCGCGAGCTGAGTGATTGATTGTGCGGAATAAAGGCGTTGGCTCTATCGGCCGATCGGATGCCGCAAGACCTTAAAATTGCGTTAGCGTCAGCACAAATATTCTTATGAAGAGTCAGAAAACGATCTTTGAAAGTTATAAGATGCGATGCAGGAAAACTAATTTAACAGGGGCGACGGCATTTTCAATCAATTGAAACACAATTATTAAAGCATTTAAAAAGTTTTGATTTAAATTTCTATTTTTTAAAACGGTAATTTAAAATTTTAAAAGGGGCAAAAAGGGATTTTGCATTTTAAAAAGGGGTTTAGCTTTTATCCTTTCATATCCCCCCCCACTAAAACAAGAGCCACAGGGCTCGCCTGCAAGACCTGTGGGTCTTATCTCGTGAATTTAACCCATGTTTTTTTTTTTTTTTTTTTTTTTTTTTTTTTAGATTCTTACTTTCTCCAGCTCTCAAGTAATTTCTCCAGCTCTTCAGTATTTACTTCAGCTCTCAAGTCAATTGGACCTATTTTTACATTTATATATCAAATTTACATAAAAATATTGGTTACACTAAAATATTGGAATTCTTTCAATGGTGCTGCAGCAAAACAATAATGTGTCTCGAGACGACATATCTTGATTATAACAGTTGTCATAACATAACTGTGTTTGTAGTGTTTCCCTTTCTTTCCAGTTTTTGTTTTAAAGTTTTTGATATAGTTTGTTGGGAAACATCTTTTTGTGTATAATTGCAAATTGCAACCATAAACTATATAATATATTAAAATATTCACAGGTAAACATACTGAAAACTATACAACATATGCAAATGTAAAAAATATTCAATAATAGACAATGTTCAAATGTAAAAAAAAATATTCACAAATACAAAATATTAAAATGTAAAATATATTCACAAATACAAATTATTCAAAAATATAAAATATTCAATAATACAAAATATGCACTAATACTATCAACAAAATATATTGTATCTCAAATGCAATTTGAAAAGCTTGCATTTCTAGAAATATTGAATTTTCACACTGAGATAAAATAACAGTAAAATATCCTAAAATACTAATAACAAAAAACAAATTATATTTCTTCGTATACCTTTCTGTTTTGGTAGAGACTTAGCTACTTCTATGATGCAGCCTTAGGTTTATATCCATGAAAAACAACACTAAGTTGTTTTTTAAAAAAAAAGAAAACTACAGCTAATAAAAACTAAATATACACATGCTATAATTTTCACCATGCGCAGGGTCAGTGCGATATGGGTTTTAATACTCTGAGGGGAATATCACCCAAAAATGTGCCACTCGCACGACAGAAAAAGAAAAGTGGGTAATCGATATTCACCTGCAGAGGGGAAGCGAAGCAGTTTTGCCAGATTCTCCGTTCAACCTGGAAAGAGAATCTGGGAAAACAGTCCGGCTAAAGATGGGTGGCCACGGAGCGGAGGACCCCTTCATGTGTCATCAATTCGTCATTATAATATTTTAAAAAAAATAATAAAAATTCTAACAGTACTTTTAAACTGTCACCATCATTCTACACTGCTGGGGAGATAGGTTACACGCCCAGCTGGGTCCTCATCCAAATGCTACGAGTAAGGGGGACGATAGGAAAGCAAAAATTAAAAAAAATTGACAGCTGAAAGAGATAGATGGGGTTTATTCATGGCTGAGTTTAAGATTTTGAGGAGGGTGGTAGTATCTTAACTTGGAGGAATGGACAATTTCGGAATTTCTCTTAAAATGTGGGCTGGGTTTATCAATTTCAAAGGATACATCAGAAAGTTGTTTTAAAATGGTGTATGGGCCAGAATATGGTGCAGTCAATTTACGGGTATTCGGATAGTGAAATTCTTCATACATCACAATGTCACCAACTTTAAACTTTACAGGAAGGAAACGAGCATCATAACGGACTTTATTCTTTTTATGGTAAGCAATTGTTCTCTCTTTAGCCAATTTTCTAGCTTCTTCCACAGGGGGATAGTAACTATTATTTGGTAAAGGGGGATCATATGGTAAATTTCCTAAAAATAAATAGCTAGGGGTGAATTGGGTTACAGAATGAGGGGTGTTATTATATTCATATAAGACTTCATCTAAAAGCTTAGTCCAGGGTATTTTCTTGGATGTGGAATTGAATTTACATTTTAATCTAGTGACAATAGTCTGATTTAGTCGTTCAATTTTCCCATTCGTTTCCGGGTGATGGCTGCTCGTCAATCTGTGTTTTATATTGTAATTACGAAGAAATCTCCTAAACCTGGAAGCTGTAAATGCTCCATTTCTGTCGGTTAACAATCTATCTGGTACTTGTATCTGAAATAATTGTTTCAAAATGTTTGTATAAGTTTCGGTAGTTACACTTTTTGAAGGAAATCCCCACACATAGCGAGTTGCATGGTCAACGACTAAATGCAAATATTTTTTTGTAGAATTGTAATAATTAAATCCGCCAACAGAGTCTACTGCCAAACATTCAAAAGGTATCTCTGTTGGGGGCATTAATTGCAATAAGCCAAATCTTTTTTGTCTACATTTTTTGTTTATCTGACAAGTGTGGCAGTGTTTTACAAAATTTTCAATGTCCTGATTAAAGTTAGGCCAATAATATTGCGGAGAGATTAAATTTATCATTTTATAAATTCCAGGGTGGCCAAATTGTGTGTGGGTTTTTTCTAATAGGGGTAAACGTAAAGAAATGGGGACCACAATCTTATACAAACCTTTCTTTTTAATAACAACAACATCATTTATCTCAGTGTACTTTTTACCATCAATTGTTACATTTTCTTTCTTCTGATTGTCTCTTACTTCATTCAAGTCAAGGAGATGTATAATATGGGGTAAATTTTCTGAAACAGGTTGTCTAGATAGCATATCAGCTTCAACATTAGTGGAGCCTTTCTGGTATTTAATTTCATAGTCAAACATACTAAGTTTTAGGGACCAGCGGAAAAGACGTCCTCTTAAATTTTTAACACTTTTGAGCCAGGTAAGTGCCGCATGATCTGTATGTATGACAAATTTTTGACCGTGTAAATAATGATAAAATTTATCTAAAGCATCCACAATCGCCAAACATTCTAACTCCGTAATTGCATAATTTTTTTCATAATCGCGAAGATTTCTAGAGTGATATGCTATAGGATGTAATGTTCCTTTTTCATCAACTTGTTTCACTACACATCCCACTCCATGACTTGATGCGTCTACAAACAAATGACAAGGTGTTTTGGGATCAAACAACTTTAAGATTGGTTTTTCAATTAAAGCATTTTTTAATTTTTCAAAAGAATTTTGACAATTTTGGTCCCACACATAAGGGACATTTTTCTTCAACAAATTGTTGAGAGGGTATCGAATGTTAGCATACTTTGGAATAAATTTGTGATAAACATTTATAGATCCCAAAAAACGTTGTAATTCTTTTACATTCGTTGGTGGTGTTAATTTCTTAATCGTCTCTATATTAGGGTTGTCAGGTGTGATACAACCGTTCGAAACTTCATATCCTAGAAAATTAATTTTGGATTTCACAAAATTACACTTTGACAATTTGAGTTTAAGGTTTTCTTGAACACATATATTAAATAATGTCTCTAAATGACATAAATGTTCCTCTTCATTTTGGGAGAATACAATAACATCATCAAAGTAACTACAGGCAAAGTCAATTTTGTATTTATTAAGAATTCTACGGAGGGTACGGTTAAACCAAGCAGGTGAGTTTTTCCATCCAAACGGTAAACGATTCCACTCATATAATCCAAAGGTGGTGGCAAATGCCAGCTTCTCAGTGTCTCGAGGGTGGATAGGAATGTGCCAATATCCACTAGCTAAATCAAGAGTGGAAAAAATTTTAGCATGCGCCAATTTATCTAACAGGGTGTCGATTCGAGGTAAGGGTTCTGCATCTGTTTTTGTAATGGCATTTAATTTTCGGAAGTCAATACATAACCGGGTTTTCTTCCCTTCTTCACGTTTATACACCAAAGTTACGGGTGATGAATAAGGGGAATAGCTTTCTTTAATGATACCGGCTCGCAATAAATTTTGAATTTGTTCTTTAATTTCCTCTTCTTCCTTAGGGGAAGTGCGATATGCTCTTAAAGAAACGGGGAGATCTGATGTTAACTGTATTCTCTGGGGTTCCACGTTTACACAGCCTATATCATATTTATCTTTGGCGAAAATACAGACATATTTGGCTAGAAGAGCAGGTAATTGTTCTCTGACAGACTGAACATTTTGCACATGGTCAGTGGTCTCGAACAACTCCGGCTCAAAATTTTCTTCGAATATCTCTGCATTTTCAATTGCTGGCTGGTTAGTATATACTTCTGATAAATGTAAAGTATGGTGAGACGCATTTGTTGGAATATGGTCCATGAGAGGTACTTTCTTATTATCTTGAGTTATTTGCATTTTAACACAGTCAATATTTAATCTAAACAGTTTGCAATGGGGTAGCCCAATCAAAGCATAAGGTAACTGATTGTTAATTATAAAAAGTTCAATTCTCTTAGAGATACTTCCTAATTGCAAACTAACAAGGCATTTTTCTTTCAAAGCAAGAACACCTTGTGTTTGGGTGACTGGTATACTCTGCTGAACTTTACATATTTTTAGGTTAAGTTTATGGGCTAAATGACAAGGAATAACACTAATCGAACTCCCAGTATCGATCAAACAAGGTAGTGAGTCTTCATTTTTTACATAAGTAACTTTATGACAATCTCTATTTGATTTTTTATAGCTAGCTTTTTCTTTTTGTATATGTCCGGACATAAGAAATCGTCATTGATTACTAGATGTATTTTGGGATGACTCATTAGCGCTATGATCTTGGTTGGGGTTCGGCAAAGTCATATTGTGACTAGGGGTTGGTACTGCTAACACTTGTTGTCGAAAAGGGCAGTTTCCCACCCAATGATACGCATTTGGTATTCCGATATTAAGACAAACTTTGCATGGATAGGGCGGCAAAGTGGTCTGGTGGTGTACATTAGGTCGTGGTGGAACATTTGAAGTCGGTCTAAACGTATTTTGGGGATTTCTGGCTTGATTTGATGGAAAAGGTCGAATGGGGTGTGTTTGATAGGGAACTCTGTAGTTCCACTGCCTGTTAAAATTCTGTCCATTCTCATATGGAGGTCGGTTTGGTCGCCATTGGCGATACTGATTGGGGTTTTGGGGGCTTGCTTCAAATTTGCTCTCATTTCCCTTTCTGTCCAGTTGCAGTTTGCTAATTCTGAAAACTAATTCACGCCATGCATGTGTAGTTGAGGGGTTGCCTGCAATAACTAATTTCTGCATTTCTAATGGCAAGCCCTCCGTTAACCCTTCCAGGATAAGTTTCTGCTCTAAACCTAAGGTTCGGCCTACTTTAGTCTTTTTTTGATAATATTCGTTCAAGTCCTCTCCAACTTTATATCTAATACGTGAAAAATCAGTGAGAGAAAGGGTATCTGGAATTTCGTAGTGTTCATTAAACAAAGTGACAAATTCGGACCAATGAAGTACATTTAGACAATTATTAATGTACAACGTAAGTGCACTGTCCTTTAAATACTTCTGTATGTGCCTAATTTTCCAGCACTCATCTTTTCCCTGTCCTATACAGACACTCTCGAAATAGGCTAGCCATGGTATCCAAGACATTCCATCTTGCGGAGAAAACGCAACGATATCGGGGTCTACTGACATTTTTGGGTTGGCGGATACTGAAGTGTGACCAGACCCAGCTTGAGCTGACAGGGTCTGTCCACCTAACATTGTTACACCAGATGTCTCTGGTGCACCTCCAGATTCCTGACTAGACTTCTGATTATTTTTCTCTTCAGGATTATTAACGGGATTATCATCTTTGCTCGAAATTTGATTTTTTTCTTTTTCGGGGTCACCTGATTTGTCTGTTAAATCCTCTACTTCTTTGGGAGGTGTTGGGTTACTCATGATAGATATAAATACTAAATATCACTGAATTACACAGAAATATAATACACAATTAAAGCACATAAGAATAAAAATGAAAAAATCTTTCAAACTATTTAAAATTTGTAACACTATATCTAAATATCTGTTAAAATCATCTTTTTAAAATTAAAATCCACCTTAATATTTTTTTTTTTTTTTTTTTTTTTCAATAACTTGAATTCAATAAAAAAAATTTAAATAACCTCACTAACTATAAAGTACGTTGCATATAAATCACCTTTAAAAAGTTTAACACTTAATAATAAAAATATTATAATAATATAATAATAATAAAATTTTCACTTCTGCTAAAATATTTTCAAACTGTCTAGAAAAATGATTTTAATATGAGGTTTAGTTAATGTTATTTTTCATTAAAATCGTAATTATCCGTTCAACACAACTAAAGAATTTTCATAAAAATCACCATTCTTACTCTTTCATCTCTTTAAAATTACGTTAAACACAATACATAAACAATTATATATTTGAACTTAAATAGCTGACTTAAAAATAATTAAAGTTTTCACACAAGTAATAGCATACTAAAATAATCCTCTTTAATTTATTTTTGGCATGCATAAAAAATTAAATAAAAAGTTTGAGAACCACTG
Organism: Maratus michaelseni; assembly: GCA_963931845.1. Taxonomy (NCBI): domain Eukaryota; kingdom Metazoa; phylum Arthropoda; class Arachnida; order Araneae; family Salticidae; genus Maratus; species Maratus michaelseni. The sequence goes on from OZ007595.1 coordinate 136,568,680, forward strand.
CCTCTCACTAAAAAGATCTTAAAATTTTTTTTTTTTTCTTCTGTACGTTAATATCAAAAGTACATACCTTTATACGCCTTTGCTTTAAATAAATCCATGAAAAAATTTACCTCTTACTTTTTTTTTTTTTTTTTTTTACCGCGACGCGAAACAATAATAAATTAATTTCACTGAAATATTTATCTCTATATCTTCTTGCACTGCCCACAAAAATACTTTTTCCCGTAGTCACGTGGTTTTTGTTTTTGCTGAGGGCAGTTCTGATTTATTTTTCTAAATAGTCCAGAAACCAGAAACCGAAACATCTGAGTCACGAGTTCATTTCTTTACCGGCGCGCTCTTGAAAATTGAAAACAGCTGTGTAGTTGACCTACTTTTCATCCGATAAAACACTTCGATTCTTGCCGGCAGAATGAAATACTGCACAAGATTGAGAATGAAGAAAAGTTAATGATTCACTTTCCTTTTGACGAAGGGAGATTAAGTACTTTTGAGTTTTTGGGATAAATTCCGTAAGTCTTTCATCGTATGCTGTAAGAATTTTTCACGGAGGTATTCGCTGGGATGGACGGGCGTACATTACGTAACTGTTTAGTTTTTGGGATTTTCCCGTTGAGATGAACTGTCCTACTCGACTTCTGAAACGAAGCGTGTTGCTCCGTCGGTGGGTCCTTGATCGCCGGGCCGGTGGCTGCGCGGACTGATGGCGGCTCCGTATTTACGTCAAAGCGCTCATTCTGATTCCCTTGCATGCTCTTGTAGTCCTGGGCCGTGAGCGGGATTCGGTTAAATTCCGAGTGAATGTATGTCTGTTTAAAGGAAGACACCGTCTATTACGGAACCTGGTTTATTTCTTTTTCTTACATGCATCCTTTTAAACCAGGCCCATATTGGCGTGAGAGCTGCTTTTTAAGTCTGTCTGGACATCGAAGGCTCGTCCATCGCGAGGCAATTCCGAGAGAGCAGATTGGCGTGGATTTGTTTAGATGAGGGAAATCGTAAAAAGTTCGCTCCTGATAGCAGTGCAATGGTATAAATATGAGGTTTTTGCATTATTTCTGCTAGAGGTCGTCTAAGTCAAAAGAGGCGTATTTTTAATTTTAATTGGCCGCGAGCTGAGTGATTGATTGTGCGGAATAAAGGCGTTGGCTCTATCGGCCGATCGGATGCCGCAAGACCTTAAAATTGCGTTAGCGTCAGCACAAATATTCTTATGAAGAGTCAGAAAACGATCTTTGAAAGTTATAAGATGCGATGCAGGAAAACTAATTTAACAGGGGCGACGGCATTTTCAATCAATTGAAACACAATTATTAAAGCATTTAAAAAGTTTTGATTTAAATTTCTATTTTTTAAAACGGTAATTTAAAATTTTAAAAGGGGCAAAAAGGGATTTTGCATTTTAAAAAGGGGTTTAGCTTTTATCCTTTCATATATATATATATATATATATGTGTGTGTATGTATGTATGTATGCATGTATGTATTAATAAATTTATATTTAAGACAGTTTCGTATTCGTCTTCGGCCGAATCTAGGAAGATAACCGAAATTCGATTTCGGTTTTGTTTCGGTCTAAAGAACGTATTTAGGTCGAACACTACTTATAATACACCAAAAACTTAAAAAAAAATCTTTATATAAGAAGTTTACAAAAAAATATTTCCTGAAAAATATATCTCCATCTTTGACAGTGACACATTTACATAAAAGGAAAAAGACAATATAAAAGAACTTTCTTTTGACAAATTTATCAAAATTATCTTTATGTTAAATGCTCGTTTAAAATTTTATAACAACGTATTTTTCAATATGAGACAAATAACCTTGAACAGAAATAAATCTATTTTATTATTTTCTATTTATTTTTCTGAAGTAAATTCATCTCATTTTTCTTTACTATTTATTCTCTTCGTTTTGCTGTCAAAATAAACAAAACAGTAGAAAAAAAAATTGTGTTTTAAAAGTCGATTTTAAAAATAAATTGCTTAAGAAGCATAAAAAAATTCTAACAAATAAAGTGTAATGTGAAACGTAAAGCATGAAAATTCTTTGACAAATGTGGGTTAATAATATGTCGTTAAAATAGCGATTTTCTACATAAAGTAAAAAAACAAAATGCATAAATACAACTTAAGCAATATCATATTCACAGTATAAAAGAAAATACGCATTTTTCATCTATATATGAACGTAAATCATTGTTTATCGTAGAAAACAATACCATGTATTGTTCTTTAATCGTATTTTCAACAGAAATGAAAGATGAACAATAAAACCTTTTTAGTAAATAATTATATTATGCAGCTTAAGAAAAAAGAGAATTGTTTTCGGAATTTTAACATCTGTCTCACATTATAGTGCTTTCAACAATGAAATATATATATAAGATGAAACATATATTTATTTAAGCAAGCATAGAAATATTTTAAAAACATTTGTTTATTTAAATGGGGATTTTCTTTGTGTATATTCGATACACATGAAAAGATTTTTCAATGAATAAAGAAATATAAAAATTGCATAATATATCAGCTAAATTAGAAATAACATTTAAGACTGTAGTCTATTTTATATTGAAATAAAAAATAAAATGTATAGATTATAAATTAAGTGTAATCAATCTTTAATAGCACCAACAGCTTGTAGTAACATAAAAACACGAACGGCGTACTCTGTTAAGGCATTTCGAAGCCTAAATAACACTTCTTAATGTTATTATCGTTTAATGCAATGTACATTAACATAGTACAAAAGTGTTAAATATAAAATTGGTAGAAAACAGTTTAATTTAATTAGTGCTGGAGTACTCATATGCCAACGATTTATAAAGAACAAATATAAACTCTTCATGATATTCTTCTTTTATTCAAAGCCTAGTAATATAATAAATGTAATAAACATATATAGAAAAAGCCAAATAGATGCAGCACCATTTAATGGTAAATACATTCAGTTAACAATATTTAATTGGTACATAGATGGCAGTAATATGTCATTTTATTTTTCTTTGTGATTTATAATAATTAGAAAAATATTTCAAATAATTGTTTTTCACAATATTAAATAGGTTTTTATATTTATTATTATTGTTTTTTTATGTTTTCAGTGTGTGTCTACAGCTAATGGTTTTGTCTGATACAATTTTGGGTTTCTTTCATCTATTGATGTATCAAATAAATTAACTGCTAGTTTGGTGAGGGATTTATGCTTTGTCATGCGCTTAGTTCAAATAATGTTGGTTGGTGTAATGATTTGAACTGCACTGTATGGATTACTTTGTTTGTGAGTATTTTTTTATTATCTATACTTTATGGGGTTCTTTTTATTTTCCTCTTCATTCGTTCACTTCTATTACTGCAATATTTTTGGCAGAAATAAAGTGATCTTAGCAGATTTGCCAGTATATTTATGAAATATTGCATTATTTTTAGACATGTGTTGGGTTCTGCCAGACTGATGATTAAACTTAATACATGTATTTTTTTTTAATTTCGAATTCCATTTTAATTTCATTTGATATCCACATTCCAATTTTCTTACATTATATGGCATATTATATCATTAAATATATATTTATTTTAAAATTTTCTGAAAAACTTTTAGTATGTTTGGCTGCATGCCATCACTGAAATGGCACATTGGTAATCTGATGTTTGCACTTTTTAATTTTGTACTAATTCAATTGTATTCTGTTTACACTTTATGATTACCTATCTTTAAATAGGAGATTAGGTTAGATTTGATGCAAGAACTTGTTTAATGCATTTTGAAATTGAAAGGTATTATACACACACACACACACACACACACACACACACACATATATATATATATATATATACGTAACAAAATTACAAAGATAATGAAACAAATTAAACAAAAACACGAGTGGCGTATTCCGTACGTCAGTGGTGATGTATCAAAAAAAAAACAATTAAGGATAATAGACAAAGTTGTTAACCGCAACTTAAAACATCTATGAACACCGAAGGGTCTGTGAAGAGAGTGTAAATGAAGTGCAAGTGTTAATAATGTGGTTATTTTGGAATTTGCAACTATTTTTCCACTGAGCGGCGCACTCAGTAAGTCGCCTGCGGTCTTGAATATTAAAGTCGCCATAAAAGTCTCATATACACATTTATGACAATTCAAAAATTCAATTTTATATATTTAAATATATAAAAACGCTTTTTAGGGCTCATACGAATAATTTATTTGTGTATTTCGGTATTTACGTACTACGTTACCATAAAAAATGTGAGTTAAATAATATGAGTATTATTTGTAGAAATGTTTGTATCTATTTCAATAAAAGACTTAACTTATAAAGAAAACAGCGAATAATTTAAATTTTATAGGATATTATTCGTTATGATTTAAAGAACTTTTGCACTAGGACTATTCAATTATTTTGAAGTTTTGAATGCGTTAAATAAAATACTATACACACACACAAAGAACATACACTGACGAAATGAAAATTGGATTTTTTGGTTGCGACAGTGTTTTCGTATGAAATTGAATGAAAGTGTGAAACTGAAAATTTTCAGTGTTAACTTGTTACCTTGTAACAAAATATATATTAAAGGGAGGGCAACAGCTGATATTGGTGTAACTTGTTCGCCTAATAAAATTGATTGAATAATTTTCTTTCAACTGTGTTTTAAAGTAATTGAATGTGAAATGAACGTTAGGAAAAGAATAAAAAGTAGAAATTTAATAGTTATGCGATTTTGAAATCGCAAATTCACATGTAAAGCATTAAACATTGATGCACCTTTCCTCGGCAACTAAAGAAGTTACTTTAATACTCTTAAAAATGCATGATTAAATTTTAAATTGATCGGTCGGCTTAAAATGAAAGTAAACAAGAAAATAAATAATGCATCACACAGAGATTATGAAGCTCTTTCCAAAACTTTCATAAACCCCGCTTTTTAAAAATGTCAAAATAATATATCTAAATAAACAATTTAGAAAACACATAACACACTTGGACATCTACTTTCAGTGATTAGCGCTAATAGTCGGTGAGGTATTCAAATCATTTTGTTCAGACCCTTAAATACCCGCATGTATATCCCATATAACCAACGGTTTACGAAAATTTAATTCATCTAGAAAACACGTAACACATTTGAAAATGCGCTTACAGCAATTAGATGCCATAGAAAGTTACTGTATATTTTTCTACACTTAGTATAGATACTACAGACTCTTATACCTTCACATATTAAGCTAAAATTTAATATAACAAGGAAACGCATAGAACAAAAAAAAATGCTTTTTAATGAAATACCAGCCTTTGAAGGCAATATACCTATGTTGTCGGCCTGTAAATGAATTTAATTGTACAAGATTTGTACGAGAAGTAATGTCAGAGAGTCGATTAAAAGACATTTATTGATGCAATTGGTACAATGCATTAAAAAGTTTAAAAATAGACTACTGCTGCGTTAATGCATCGCTCCCGGTGAGATTTCCAGGCATTTAAGACATCACGTTAGGCCTTTTCCAGAACGTCCTTTACGGTCTTGATGCAAACCTCTTTGAATTCGTCAACTGTTCCGAAATGATGTCATTTCTTCGGGTTTTTCAAGCGCTGTAACAATAAGAACTCAGGGGGAGCCACGTCAGGTGTGTAGGGCAACTGGCGAACTGCTGGCACCTTTGAATCATCCAGCAAGTGGGTCATGAGGAAGGCAGTGTGAGCCGGCACGTTGTCATGGTGAAGTTTACAATCGTCCACGATGTCGGGCCGGATGCGATCCATTACGGACTTGCTGAGTTACACACAAAACTTGATGTCAACACTTTGCTCAATCGAGCTCTGCATCGTGGCTTGCACGGGAGACAAAAACAAGGTTCACGAAAATGTATGTCCTCACTCTCCGGATGGTCAGTGACGACAGAGCAAACGCACGTGCGTAAACTACTGAGCTCCATGTCTAACAGGTGACCTGTCTTCTTATTGCCCAGCATGATTTCAGCAGTCAGCCATGAAGGATGCAGTGAAGATAATGCTTGTTCGAATTAGTGGAAAAACATACTACTTATTGCATTCCTTCACATAATTAAGGAATCATTTAAGTATAGCTTCAATAAATCATATAAGTATATCTTAAGTAGAGAAGCATAAATTAGTATAATAGGAAATGAGAAAACTAATATCTGCCATTGACAACGCGGACTTTTTTTTTGCCTTTACCTTGCGCGCTTCATTTGCCTTGAAAGCTTCTGAACGCCAAATCAGAACTTCTTTTATATATGGAGATCAGTGGCGTAAACTAACTCCTCCCTTCACCGATCCCCACCGCTTCGAGCGTGCTGCGACGTGCATTCACTTCACAGTAAAATGACTGACATTACTTCTCGGATACACAAATATTGTACAAAAATATATTAGTATACTAAATATGTGTGAACTGGAAAATGCAAAAAACAATTTAAAAAAAATCTAAGAAATTCACGCTCATACAATAGTGATGTTTACGAACTGCAGAATTTATATATACTACGTATTGTACTAAAATTTCGTTAAACTTAAAATACCATATCGTATCTAAAAACGCATCTCCAACAATTATCACTCATAGGCAGTATCGTAACTGAATTAATTCTATTTTGTTTCCCTGAAAATGAAGAAATAAATGCTATGCATTCCATAATGTGCAATAAACATATTTTAGTTCACCTTAGAAATTCATATCACTTTCATTTTGAATGTGTCCCTTGTACATTATTGATAAATGCTATGCCCTCTATATTCTACAGAAGGCCTGTTGTATAACAACTCAATTGCGCATAATTTGGTTATGTATGTATTCATTAAAATTTACAGCAAACGAATGTGATGTTCTCCATAGACCATAATGTAACGGAATTCTTTGTGTGTGCATGTAAACGAACTATAAATGCTACACAGTTTATTTAAATAGGAAATGTCCTGCGGTAAACCTCAACAACATATACCATTATCATGGTAATCCAAGTATATATACAAGAGTCAGATCACGGCCAGAAACCAAACCAAAGTCACAAACTTTTTACAACAATTTTGGAAAATGTTACAAATGCAATAGTTACACTAATTAAAAAAATGCTAGATTTTGTTTGTTTACAAAATTGTGTAATTATTTATATTTTCCCCCCTGCTGTGTCATCAAGTTATAGTTGAACTGCAAGCGGAATTATAAAATATCTACTTAAATCCTTTCTGTAGCTCATAAGAAATGTACACAAAGGAAAAAAAGCCTGTTATTCTTTTTTTTTTCCCTTATCCATTTTTATGAAAATGCAAACTTATTAATAAAGCTAATAAACGATTATAAAACATTTCATTCAAAAAACCGTGATGACTACCTCACCGTTCGGCATTCTTGTTCTTCTGCCATAAGCGCATAGAATTCGTCGTTAGAGAAACCAGGTGCGAAATATGTTTGAAAGGATACTTGTTGTGTTTATTAGTAAAGAGAAAGAAAGAATGCCGTTCACTTGTTTTGTTGATAAAAAGTTCTGCTTCCACACTCCCAGTGTATGGGACATGTGCCAGAAGAGAATAGTACTGTGAAACACATTATGTAACAATAAACTATTATTAAATACCTTTGAATAGTCATTATTGCTCTCAAATGTTATTTGATATAAAGTTATTTCATGTATCATAGTGATATTATATTAACCTCTTCCCTTTATTCGAATCCGTAAAGTATATTAATAATAAATATATAACAATATCTTTATATCACTAAACACATATAAACATAAAACAAAACTCATAAAAATAAAAATAAATTTTAGTCAATGATAACGATATCAATAAAGGGGAGGGGGGGGGGGTCGAGGAATGATCTTGCAAGTGTGGGAGAGGGTCCAAAATTACAAAAAGTTGATATATGTACAGCCCCAAAAGGTTTAAATTTTTTTGTAAAAATATTACTATGCACCCACCCATTACTACATACTACTTGGCAAATATATTTTACGTCAACATTTTCATTAACTTCTTGAAACATTTTGAAATTTCCTTTCTCAAAATAAATATTTATTTGGTGCCATCGATATCACTGAAATTAATAGCCTTAGGATGTTTCTTGATGTTCGTAAAATACTTTACAAATAGTAAACAAAATGTAAGGCCAAAAATAGTTTGTTTTTATACTTTAAAAATTAGTTCTGTTTTTATTTGGTTTTTAAGTTCGATATTCAATATTGTAAAATGTCTTAGAAATATACTTTATATTTTCATTCTTTAAAACAAAAACAAATGTTTTTCATAATGTTGAAATCTAAAGAAGATGCATTTTAATTTCATGGAAATTGTTTAGGGATTTAGGGAAAAGAAGTTTGGAAACAAATCTACTTCTCTTTTTTTATTAATAAATTGGTAAAAGTTTTTGAATTAATTTTTAATGTATAGTTTTCCGATTCAAAAGATTGAAATTTCGAAAATTATTTAAAAAATAAATCTATGATATGCATAATGGCGTGCTCTTAGAATGGATGACATTTTTATAGAAATACTGTCAATGAAATTTCAATTGTGTGGTATTTTATTTATATATTAATGATATATTTTGTTTGTTTATGCATTTTGTAAACTTCTTAGTTAACGCCATCTGTGCGCTGTAATTATATTTAGTTAGATGAACAGTTCAACAGTTTAGGCATTTTATGAGATTCCCAGTGCATTGAATTTTTCTCTTTGTCTAACAGTAGCTAAATTTCTAGAATTTAAGGATCCATAAGAGAACTTGGAAGTTGGAAAGATATATGTTTTAAAGTATCTAGAGTCCATAAAACGACTTCTGGTGGAAAAATGAAGGAATCATAAGAAACACAGCTTATTTTGTCCTAAAGGAACCCAACAACAAAGTTAAACGGGAAGCTTCACAATAATATTAATAATAATAACAACAACAGCAATAATAATAATAATAATAATAATAATAATAATAATAACTGTAATAATAATAATAATAATAATAATAATAATAACAATAATAGAAATAATAATAATAAAGGACTATTTCAGACAGCCATATAGGATATACAGGGTATTTAAAAAATATAGCCCATCAACCTATTTGAAATGCGTATATTATGAAAAATATTTTACATGGACACTGAAGATTAATTTTATGTTACATTGCTAATTATAAAGGTTTTTTACAAACCAAATTAAAGCTGCCCAATATGTCCAAATTTGGATGTACGGCGTATGTCTATACGGTTGTCAAATTCATCGTAAACTTTTGTGAGCATGTCTGCTAATGTAGCTGGAAGGGGATTTATATAAACGTAGTATTTTATAAACACCCATAAGACGAAATCGCATACTGAAAGGTCCGGAAATATTGGAGACCAAAAAAACACTGACGTGCACGGACGGCTAAAGAAGAGAGTTAGCGCTATCTGTCAGCAAAATAAATGTTATTCTATATTTTTTCATTATTATGTTTCTATTCTCTGCATTATTAATTTTCAGATGTATATATAAACATTATTCTATTGTTTTTCATTATTATGTTTCTATTCTTTACATTATTAATTTCCAGATGTATATATAAACATCATTCTACTTTTTTCCTTATTATGTTTCTATCAGTATCATTATTAATTTTCAGATGTTAGCTATTTTAGAGTTAGTTTATTTTGGTTAGTTATAGTTTGTAAGGTAAATCCATTTTTTTAATTAGTTGTTTTTTGTATTTTTTGTAGAATTTCGAGCAATGGGTCCCAGAATGCTAAATATGAATAAAATTACTATGATAGTTACAAGATTTTTAGGTAGCTTTCAATACAAAAAAGTATAAAGCTACTTATTGCAGCCATTCGGAGGAAAGCAGTTCCGGAAAATTTCGATATATTTTCACCGATCATGACCCCCAGACCCCAAAACCACCCTCCGTTCAAATGTTGATTTATATATATAAATATATATATATATATATATCCATATATATATATATATATATATATATATCTGACCTATGTCATACGATAACGCCCGTACTTATGAATCGATTTTGATGAAACTAATTGTGTGTATTAAGGTCACTAATGTCTCGACCGAGTTCGTTGGCCAGCTTGGTCCGCCTATTTGTTTCAAGATGGCGGCCATTTAAAAATTTAAAACTAAAATAAATATACAAAAAAAAATAAAAATTCAAATTTATTTTTTAATTACGTGTTAGGCCTTGATATAAGTATTCCAGAGCATTTTTTGGTTTACCTCTATCTTAAAAAATGGCTGAGATAGAGCAGTTTGAAATTCTAGGGTGGCTGACATTTTGAAACAAAACAGCACATTAACGCGATTACTCGGCAATTATTTTCTTTCATTGTTGTAATAATTTTCCCAATCATACACATAAAACTATATATTCATATCCGTTAGCGCCAAATTCTCGCCAAAATTGGCGACATTTGGCGAAATATGCCAAATTTGGCGACCAAAATATGTCTTCATAAATGAAGCCAATTTGGCTATTGCTCAATAATTTGGCGAATTTCTTATTCAAAATCAGTATTAACGAATCTTTTGTAAACGTTTCTTTGCATTTTAGCTTGCTGTTTTCCTGTAACATTAGCTAAAATTTTAAAACGAAAATATAGGATAGCTACCTTTTCTTCCCGGTACAGGCCGGAAGGACTTTTTTAATTTAATATAACCATTTTATCTTACAATTATAACATTGCCCTTTCTATATATAGGGGGGAGTGCGGAGTATTTGAAACACTTTTTTATTACTGAATTTTGTACATTTTATTTTTACATCAATTTTTAGGCAATGAGATATGCATGTATTGCTGGATTCCTTTACTTTGAAAAATAAATGAATAAATGACAAAAATAAGTATCTGAGAAAAAGTTTTGTTGAAATAAATGTACACTGTTCAACTGTCAATGAACTGCCATTGTTTCTGTGAAGAAATAAAGTTGGCTCTCGGCAAATTATCCTTTTTGGCGGTTGTCCGGTGAGATAGTTTCAGTTGTACTGAGATCTGTCAGGAAAGCTTCTTCTCTAAGGATTTCCAGTGATTTCACAATTTTTTTTCTTAGATATCAGAATCAAATATAAGTCATCGAGATGCTGTATCCACATCATTCATCCGTTATTACGTTATCTTTTTCTACTTTTCTGCAAAATTAGTCAATCTGGGAAACTTTAAAATAATAATATGTGTATCTTTCAGAAATTCTTCTAGTGCTTTCAAATATATATATTTTTTTTAATGGAGGGGGTGTTTTTTGAATTTATCATTATTCTAAAAAGGTAAGTTTGGGTTGCAATGTGTGTGTGATGAACATTTTTCTGTGCAAGGATAATTATTTCAACGTCCGTGGAAATAAAAAAAATAATACAAGATTTGTGATAGTTCTTGATATGTGTCACAATGGTGTTCTTGCAAAATAAATAAAGATAGACAGCAGTGACAGTGAAATAAATTAGTGAAAGAAATAATGAGGCTTAAATCTGATGCAAATAAATGAAGAAGATGAGTAAATTTAGGAAGCCGTGTTATTCATCATATCTCACACATTAAGCCTGGCATGCTCAGATCAGGCAGCCGATTTAAAAGAATTTTGTTATTCTGATCACAAGATAATTTTTAATTTCTGATTTTATGAGGGGATAATTTTTAAATAATCTAGAATATTTGATATTTCTAATTTCATTCATTTTTATGTGATTATATCCCTTTAAGACCCAGCTCGCACAATCGTGCGGGTTAGATATTCATTTACATTTTTGCTTCTGAAACAGTCGTATGTAATAAAAACCCGAATCGAACGATCGTTCTGGTTAGCAGAAAGAGTGAAGTATCATTTTTTATCAACAGATGGCGGTTGTAGTCCATGTTTTACTTTCAGCAGGCATGTCTAGCTTTGTTTACAAGTACAACGGATATAGCTCATCATTTTATCTGTCGTAAAAAGGTAATTATCAGTATATTTCTAATTGCTTAGATAAATATTTTTGCTTTATTGTCTAACTAAGTGTAATATAATAGAAAACATTAATTATACTCTATTTATGTTGCTCTTACGACTCAAGATTTCCTCACCCGCACGATCGTGCAACTTGGGCGTTACGTTAGTCAGTGCTACTGTAAAGGTAAGTGTTTTTCAATGTTCATTTTGTTTTCTGTATCAACAATTTTGATGATAGCCAAAATAAAATGAAGTATGCTGTTATATAATTAATGTCATATTATTTTCTTGGGTGTTGTCATGGATGAATCCGTTTTCTTTTTTTTCCCAATTAATTTTTACTTTTTTTTTTTTAATTAATAAAATTTTCTAATACTTTTTCTAATTTTTTATGGAATACTTTGTTAACTTTTAACAAAGCAAAATAAAATACTTTTTCAGATGTCTAAACGGAAAGGAATTCTCACTCAATAAGAAATATTTCAATTGATGAATAAATCACACTCTGAATTTAGTGATCTCTTGGATAATGACGACGTTGCATACAAAACATTTGAAGCAAATTTATTAGAAGGACAGTCAAGTTCAGATGAGCTCGATGAAGAAAAAAAATGACAATTTTGGATCATTCTTCCTCCTCAAAGTCCCTTGAACTCATCCCCCAAAGTTCTACCTCCAAGCCAGTTTCGGCAAATACAAAGAGAATGAAAAAAGAAGAAAACAATACAAGTGGACTGTTAAAAAGTTCATTTCTGTATCTCATCCTGGACTTTTAGATATCACGCAATTGCAGGTATATTTTTCAATTCTTAAATTTTAATTAAAAAAGTTATAAACTTATAGAAAAAATAAAATCGATATCATAAAAAATAAGCTTTAAAAATATGGCAAACATTTTTTAATTAATTAAAATATGAATTTTTTGAAGTCGATAAATACATCTCCAATAATATGTTTTTTCCTTCTTTTTTAGGCTTTAGAGCCAGTAAGGACTCCATTACAGTATTTCAGCCAATACTTCCCAAATCATTTTTTGAAGACGCTGCTATCTTTACTAATCAATACTCTGTCATTAAAACTGGAAAATCCCTGAAAACTAATGGATTGGAATTAAAATCATTTTTGGCTTCCAATTTAATTCTGGGATGTGTAACATTTTCACGATTACGAATGTATTGGCAAACAGAAAATAAGTATCCACCAGTAGCTGATTAAAAAATAATACATCAATAATTACCTTATTTGTAACAATTTTATTTGTTTGAGTTTGTCTCTTCTATCCACTTAGAGCCAGAAAATGTATAAATCTTAAAATATTATAAGAAATAATTTCACAGGAAAAGCCCAACCCGCACGATCGTGCAGGTGTGGCTTCCATAGAAAAAGCCCAACCCGCACGATCGTGCGGGTACTCTCCACGCTCTAGGGGGGGAGGAAAAATTTTTTAATTATTTTTTTAAGTGTCATTAGGGTCAGTATAGAGTTAATAACCAGTAGAATGTAATATTTGATGATGAAAATGTTTCGGGTCTTAAAGGGATATATTTTGCCTGTTATTCATTTTTATAAATGGTAATCTAAAATAATTAAACTTGCTTTTTTTATTTCTCATTCTTGTTTATGCGTTTAAATAATGGTAGAGATGGATATCTTATGTAAAATTATTCTTTTCATAAATTGAATATGACATATATAATTTTTTTAATTTGTAATTATTCTAAAAATGTAAGTTTGGAATGCAATGTACTACTAATATTTGAATTCCACTATACGTTAACTAATTTGTGAAATCATTTTTCAAAATTATTGCTTTCTGCTATTCTCGAATCATCATTTTTAATTTTATGGCACATTTATCTCTTTCCAGATCACTTATTCAAAAAACTGAAATTATTAATTCGACCATTTACTGATCCCTCCTCGCACTGCATAATGGTACCTTTCAGTTTATTATAGTAATATTAATGACACTGTTACCAGTAATTGATTTTTACATGGACATACTAAAATTATGAAAGCGTTACAACATATTGAGTACGTTATTTCATCAAATTGAGTAGTGCAAAGGGTAATTTAAATCTCTACCTATTTCTTTCAAGCATATTAAAAAAAAAAAAATCATTTAAAAGTTCATTTCTGGATGGCGATTTTTTTAAAGGCGTTACGAATAATTGGAAATAAAGTGCAGCTAAAAGTTGATATTAAGTTATACTCAGGGTTTATTTAAATAGATAACATTTTAAAGAAATTTAATCAGTCACAAACAATACGGTGCGATTAATTTAGTACGAGAATTTTTTTTTTTCAAATCATAATAAACAATTTCGGATCCTTTAACATCTGTGTTTGTGTATAAGATAATTATTAGATCAGAATTTTTACAAAGCATAAATTATTATTATTATTATTTTGTTTATTTAAATAACTTAGCCTTTGGTGAGTTCCTCTGGGGCCTCGCGATGACGCTGTGTGCATTTTTTACTGAGCCTGACGCCAGTATTAGTGACGTCACAAACGAGATCCTGTCCGGTCAATGTATCCCAGCAGAAATATTTAATAAAGACAGATGTTTTGAATGTCTCAGAATTTCGGATTACATAAACAAAAGTAGTAAATTTCATAATCGTGAAATAAAAGGGAATTAATAAACTTATTTTATATAAGGAAATTAAAGGTTTAAAAAAATGCTAAGATTAATAGATCTGATTGAGCACATGGACTTGCCTTTTCTAAAAAACATCATTTTACAATTAATATACGTACCAAAAGTATAATAAATCTGAATAAAGTAATATCAAAACTTTACTGTTACGAATTAAAATGTATGCAGCAAGAAATGCAAAATAAATTTTTGAACACCACAGAATAAATTTTCATATTTATCTATAAAATCTTCAAAAGGTATTATAATGTCGTCGTTGTATCATTTCTTAAATTCATTATCGTCTGCTTTTTGTTTTTTTCTAACAGTCTCTTTTCGTTTTGGAGGCAAACATTCATTCAAATATTCTGGAATATTTTCATTAACAGTAAAATAGACATCCATCAAAAGGGTTATTTATTTTCTACACATCAAAATCAGTATCAACATCACGTTCAATTCTATCGTCACGAATTATAAAACTATCATCGAAATGTTTACTGCAGACTACTGCTGTTGCACTATGAGTAAAATTATCAGGATGTAATTTTCTTAGCTACAATTTCTTCTTTTTATTGTCAGTTGGAAATTTGAAGTCTGCTTTTCAGTATCGTAGTTATATTTGGAACCAAGAGCATAGCATTTCTTCCCCATTATTTTATAGATATAATCTACATTTTCTTCTATAGTTACGTATAGAGTTATAGTCTCCATACACTGAAAAAATATTATTACTTACTAAATAAAACAATAGCATGTTCGTATCACAATACTTTCGTAAGCAATCCGTATGAACGAACAAAGTACGCGGAAATTTTTAAGTACGATATATGTCGTTTGTGACGTCATGGATGTGAATCGATCTTAGTAGGGCTACTTAAGACTCCTATAATAGGAGCTGACACATATCCATTTTGTTTCGCATTATTGGTACACAGCTCAGCATCAATCTACCGCAGCCGGAGTTGGGGTTGCCTAAGACTCGGTTCTGATTGGCTGAACCGGTTCTGATTAGCTTGGTTTTTCGACTGGGCTGCAATTCGGGTACCAAATCTTCGAGGATGTGCCAGCCTCTGTTATAGGAGTTCTAGGGCTACTATAATACGGACTGAATCATCAAGCATTTTTATTGCCTACTTAAACCAATCAGGGATTGTTGCCACGCAGCTTGGCCAATCGTTCTTCTCCAACGGGCAATTAAATAGCGGCGTGAGTCTCAGCTCTTAGTTTCAGGCCCTGTAAAAAGAGCATACAGCACCATCTCCGAGGCACTGGTTCCGCACGGAGCAAGAATATTCCTAGTATGGGATTGTAGGATTCGTTGAGGAATTCTGACGGGATCGAAAAGGCCTCGCATTCCGCATGTTACGGAATTCCACTTTGCGGGGACGCAGTCCTTATTTGACACATAGCACTTGTTCGTATATTTATCTATTTAGAATGTATCAGAAAGTTGACTGCCAATATATCTTATGAGTGTTCTTAGCATGAATGAATTTTCAATTCCATGAAAATCCATGGATTACATGTTTGTCGACTGAGTTTTATAAACATATTTTTAATTTTCAAACCTTAATTCCAAACATAAAAAATATTGTATTATAATAATCACTGTTAACAATAGTTCTTTAAAAAGGATGTGAATTGTCAATTTACTACACACAGTCACTCTGTTCGTCACTCTGTTCGTTGAACGCTGTGCATAGTAAAGTGCTGTAGTTCACATCCTTTGTATTCATTAATTCCTAGCGTAATTTCAGATCTGCTAAAAATTTAACTAGATATATTTGTCTCATGCATGTTACTGAAGTTGTGCTCATGATTGACGTTCCATCTTGTGCTGCAGAAATTGTAGCCATACCATATAAGAGTGAGAGAATCCTAAGTTGGATGTCATCCTGGTGGCTTAATTGGTAAAACAATTGATGCGCTATACCAAGGTATCCGGTTTCGATCCCCGGATTGGACACTTTTTCACTGTGTTGGTTGTACGCTGTATGTAGTAAAGTGATAATTCACATCCTTTGTATTCATTAATTCCCAGCATAATTTCAGTTCTGCTGAAAATTTAATTAAATATATAACTATTCACCGATACTGGGTTTAATTTGTTTCATGCATGGCACTGAAGTTGTGCTCATGATTGAAGTTCCATCTTGTGCTTCAGAAATTGTAGCCATACCATATAAGAGTGAGAGAACGCTAGGTTGGATGTCATCCTGGTGGCTTAATTGGTAAAACAATTGATGCGCTATACAAAGGCATCCGGGTTCGATCCCCGGTTTGGACACTTTTTCACTGTGTTGGTTGTCCGCTGTGTGTAGTAAAGTGATAGTTCATATCCTTTGTATTCATTTATTCCCAGCGTAATTTCAGCTCTGCTAAAAATTTAATTAGGTAGATAGATCTTTATTTTAAATATTTTTTCTTCCTTCTTATTAAGTGTATTATTAAATGGATAATGAATTGAATTAAGAAATGCATAGATTAATATACAATTCTCTTTGCAATAATAAAAATAAAAATAACTTTTTTTGCAATAAGATAATAATAATAATAAAAAAAATATTTTTTTTAATTTAATTTTAATTTAATTTTCTCTGCAATAAATTATGTATTTTACTTTGAAATACAATTAAAAATATACGTAGTAATAAACAAAAATCTCGTGTACTTTTTTACAATTCTCAATAAAGATAAAATTTATATATTTTTAATTTATGCATTTATTTATGCATTTATCGTAGTTAGTAATTTTCAAAATTAATACACGAAATAAATAAAATTTCGGAAAAAATTAAAATGCATTTAAAAACGGATTTGAACTCAATTTGTTTAACTGTCAGAATAAAAAGTCGAAAAGTAATGTTATTTTAAGCAATGTAATATTAAAAAAAAAAAAAAAAAAAAAAAAAAAAAATTTGGAATAAATTCTGGAATGCAGTTCAAGCATTATTTTATGCAATTGAACAATAAAAATTTAATTTTTCCATGCCAACTAGACTGAAAACATTAGTTAAAGTGTAAGTATTATAATGCATCATTTTTTAATCATATATCAAGTGAAAATTCAAGAAAAAATAACTTTTTTTGAGTAATGTCATGTTACAGCAAGAAAAGAAGTTGAGGTTTTTTTTTATCATTTTAAAAACTTCAACAAAATTTCAAAATGAAAAAAAATATGAAAAAATAATTAATCATTTATTAATGTATTTTTTGCTCTGAAAGATTTAGTGATTTCATAACATTTTTTTTTTTCTTTTTTCAAAAGCGTTCTTATCTTATTTTTATCGGTCTAACAAAAACTGCATGCAATTAAAGAGATTTTTTTTTTCCTTTTTCTTTCACAGAATGTTTAATATGGCTTTAAATAACAGAAAATATTTTTATAATCTTAAAAATGCACTTTACCTTCTTCGATTAAGCAATTATTAATTTTAAAAAAGCGTTTTTTATTTTTTTTTTCTGAAAAATCTCTACTGCAGAAGAAAAATATTATTATTAATACTGGAATAAATGTTTAATTTTCTCCTTTTATTGACTTTTGTTTATATTTAATTGTGTATGTTATATATGCATAAAATAAATCTCAAAGAAGAAAAAATATTATAATTTTTTCAATATTATCAAGACCTTTATAATGAACTAACAAAGTTACAAAAATATTTGATGTTATTTTTTTTTTAGTAAAATAAATAATTATACAATCATTTTAAAAGCACATTCAATATGAAAGACATATATCGACAAAATTGAAAATTGGTGATTAGGAACATTATTTAATGTTATTTTTTAACATAATTTATTTAACATTCATTTTATATTGTAAGATTAAAATTTGGTAATTTTAGTTTAACTTTTCATGCACCAAGTATTTTGGAACCTAAAATATCCTAATTTGATATTTGAAAGAAATTATAAATAAGTATGCCAGAAAAAGGATTCATTAATATAAATATATATCAGTTACGGGTTGAAAATTTCGAAACCCTGGATATTATGTATCATTTCAAGTGCAATACGCCCGTTAACAATACTTATGCAAACTTTACAATAGTAAATAATGTAATTACAAATACCTTTAACGTTTTTATATAACTTATAAATAGGTTACTTATAATGTATAAACAGGTTATATAACTTTTTAACATATTGTTTTTTTTAACGTCTTTCTATGCAGAATTATATATCTGTGATTAAAACAAATATCCCTATTTATCTGTTTAAGAATTTTGATTTGTAAGCAGAGTTGCGAGTCTCCGGTTTTTTGCGCACCAGTATTTTTTTATAGAAAATGATGCTCTTTTAAATTGTAGAAGGCTCCATTCAAATAAAACAACATTTTCTGTACTAAAATACTGGTCTCCAAAAATCCGGAGACTTGGCAGGTCTGTTTGTAAGTAATACGTGAGAGAGACTGTTTTTTAACAATTAACCAGCTAAGGTGAAAAGCGTTTAAGAATTTATGTTTGTCTGTCTGTCCGTGCTCTAAGTCGCGTAAATATACTCTGATTGTCATGCAATTAATATATGTTATTGAAGTCTTTTATGGCATCTTAGTTATGAAAATGAAGTGTGTAACACTTATAGTTTATTTACAGGGACACGCAAAACCCATTACATTATGGTCTATGCGAAAAAAATCATTTGCGATTTATTTTGATGATGTTAAACTATTTCAAATGCATTGAAAATGATATACGGAAAAATACGTGTTTAATATTTAATAAAAATGGCAACTTTGATATCCCTAAATAGATTTTTCAAAACTATTGAACATGCATTTTTTCCGTTTTTCAATTCGATGTATATTTCTCGAGTTATTCGAGCGTTTCCAGACATTGCAATGGTAACGATTCTCACTGCATTTTACTCGATTACAGCGCCATCTACGATGTTTCGAAGAAAATGTTAAATATAAAAGTTAGGTATTTTTCCCCGTAGAATCCGAATCTGCAATAAAAAATGGGGGTTAACATTTAAGATTTCAAAGTCCCCCCCCCTTTCCTCCAATGGGGGGACAGAGTTGGGAGGGGGCAACTTTGATATCCCTAAATAGATTTTTCAAAAATATTGAACATCCATTTTGCCGTTTTCCAATCCGATGTATAGTTCTCGAGTTATTTGTCCGTTTCCAGACTTTTCGGACACCCTGTATATCACTGAGGTGCACTACAAGAAGCTTACTATAGAATATTTTGTGCATCGTTCATTTACAGGGACACACAAAATAATTCGGTTCAAGTACTCTCTGTTAATAATAATTACTGTATGTGCGTTTCCATTTGCGGAACGCGTTTTTAAATTTAACTAATTATCTGCCTATTACTTGGTATGTGTAAATTCAGTAGATCATATACAGGGCAGCACAAAAGATCTCGAGTACAATTCCGTTCATTGGCGAAAATTCTATACCGGGATTTTTGAAGTGTGATACTTGTTTCCTAACTGAGCTAACATTTAGCATTCTATGTAGCATATATACAAATCTATAGATCCAATATACGGCTACACGACGGAATTCGGATATTTTCTCGAATATTGTTGATAACTTCTGAAATTGGGTTTTTAAATATGTTATGCTTTTTCCGGCCTCGCCCAGTATAATTAAATAGCTTTGTGATTGACATTGTAATATTTGACAGTTAATTTTCATTAGTAAGGGGTCTCCTTCCCGGGTGGTCCTTCCGGACATTGCTCCCTGGGCTGGGCCTTGTCCCATTGTAAACGAATCTGCTGTGTGGGGCTAGTTGAACTTAAGCTGAAAGTTAGACCTCTCGCCCAGTTTGACCTCGATCTTGTTTACTTATATATCACCTTTCACCTTATTAAACGGTAAAGATTTGTAAAAGTATTTTGGAAGTGTTGGAATGTGTTACATAATCTAAACTTGACGCAGGATTTTTCGTTCTTGTTTTAATTGTTAACGAAAATAGTTATTTCTATGTCAGCTTTCAAAAATTGTAAAATACATTATTAGACGAAAGCTCTACTTAGTTACTCATGAACAATGAAAAGTTTTCTTTATCTGACACCTTCTTTAGAGATTAAAGTTTATAAATATATTTTTTTAAATCAATATTACTCGTATTTATTCAAATGAATTCTGAAAACGAATGTTATTGCTAATAGTAAATTGATTAAATTTTTCATTTATATATTGCTTAGGAAATCCATTAAATTTTCTTTCTACTTCTTGCTTAAATGACATTTTTAATTTAGATTCTGTCTGAAGTATGACGCTGAATAATTAAGTTTTTTTTAATAGGATATAAAATTAATTAGAAGGTGAATGAGTGAGTTTTTTAAAGCTTTGGAAATAAAATCTTCTGATGCATTAATGTACAATATAATAATTGGACACAGGTTCTTAAAATACTTGAATATATATCAAAAACTGGAAAATTCTAGCTTCATCTCGTCGTAAGTAACTAACAGAAAAAATAGTGACCGGTTGTTTATGTATTAAATGAATTTATTTCTATTTTAAATTATATTTTTATATACTAATATGATATCTAATAACTTTATATATAATAATATGATATTATATATTTTACATAATATTACATTTTCGATAAATTTATAGAGTATAAAAATTATAATATCTATCTATTTATCTATCTATCTACCTACCTATCTATCTATATATATATTATTTTATATGCTAGAAGGCAGATAGATTATATCACAAATATAAATTAACCGGTAGAAGTTTGATTTTCAACACATGCACCGTGAAATGTTACAATGGAACTCTATATAGATTTTTCAAATTAAGAAAAATATTAATATTTCTTAATTTAACATTCCAATGGAATGATTTATGTTATCGTGAGTCTTAGTTTAATATAGTTTCAGTTCAGCAGATTTAGTTCAGTATTTGTAACTAACATCTCCAGGTGTAAATAATGCTTGCTACTCTAAATGTGAAAATTAAAACAGATAAAAATATTTAAATAAGCAAAAGGATGTAAAGAAAAAAAAACTTAATGAACAAATTATCATATTGATCAAACAATCCTATAAAAGATTTAATAAATAATAACAAACAAGAAATCTGTAAAAAATGCTACACTGAAAAAAAAAGTATTGATTTTACAGTATAATACTAGCACCCCAGCTAATAAGCAATAATACGCTACCGAGCATGCGCGGTAGCGTATTACTGCTTATTTTATTGTTTATTACTGTTAACTTTATGGCATAATTCTGGCAGCTGGGGTGTCAGTATTATACTGTTAAATCAACACTTTTTCTTTGCAGTGTACCATTGGTTTTACATAAGCTTGAGAATGTTGCATACTGGTGATTGTAAGGTTCTTAATCAGTGTTAAGAATAATTCTTGGCAAGCTTGTATTATCCGTGAGAGGAAGTCGTGTTCCTAATTCACGTACACATTCCATTTAAGAAAAACTATGACTTGCCATATTCTCCATTTTAAACACTTTCCAACATACATAAAAAGTGTTTATGAATTCGATTTGTCTATCCTTTTGCACTCTAATTCGCATATTTTTCTCGGATTGCTATGCAATTGATATATGTTATTGAGATTTAACGTGACATGTTTGGAATTGAAAAAGGAGTATGTAGCATTTATAGTTCATTTACAGGGGCACTCAAAAAATTGTGGTGCATTTGACATTATGGTGTATTGGGAAAAAATTTTGCAATGTATTTTAAAGAGGATACATTAAAAACAGGTGTTCATTTGTTAATGTTCATTTTACCAATTTTCATTCAGACATTATTTAAAAAACATGGTCAAAAATTTTCACTAAAAACGTCCCCCCGTAAAAAAACGTTTTTTCTGTTTTTTTCTTTAAATGGTGGACGTTTTCAGTGGAAAATTTTGACCATGTTTTTTAAATAATGTCTGAATAAAAATTGGTAAAATGGACAATAAATGGTGATACATTATTTTAAACATATTGAAACTGATACACATCTCAGAGATGCACTACAAAATGCATACTATAGAATATGCTGTCTATAACATTTATTGTTTACAGGATCACACACAAAAAAACAAAATTCTGTTACACACTACTCTCTATGTGCAATAATTGCTGAAAGTGCGTTTTCAACTGTTGTATGCACCTTTAAATTTAACTAATTTTTCATGTAACTTGATGGGTTTAAATTCTATAGATCATATGCAGAGCTCCATCAAAGAATGCGGATATTTTTCAACTGTTGGTGGTAATAACTGAAATTGAGTTTTCAAATAAGTTATAATTTTTCCAAATTATTTACTAAGATACCTTATTTCACTTTATTAAACGGTGAAGTTTTGTTATTAATCAGAATGTGTTTGAAAATATTACATAATCTCTTTCTGACGCATGATTTTTCTTTCTTGTTAGCTTTAATTCTGCTAACTATGTAATTCCGTATTGTAAACCCTTTTCTTTTTATAAAGGAATAATAGATAAAGTTTAAAATAAATTGCTACATTTGATAGAGATTTGGGCCAGATTCTTACTTACGAGGTAAGTGTTTGGGAATAGCGTATGGCGAGACAATGATTAACCATAAGTTGTGCAAAGTATATAAAAGTTCAGATTGAGTTATAAAAGCAATATTTTAATAAGGAGATTAAAAAGGAAAAGTAAATAAGTAAATTTTGGACATGAAAGAATCGTTACCGTTAATGTGTTTCTATTACTTTTGATACATTTTACTATTAGTCAACATCTGGTTATGCACTTGTTGCAGAAATTCTGTGATTAAAAAAAAAGAATTATTTCTGTTCTATAAAAGTAGTACTAATATAAAACCGTAAAAGTCGAAAGCTGTGATACTGAAAAAATAAAATTGTTTAACTATACTTATTTTTTTCCCAATCTGGACTTAAAATATATATATCTTTTTATTATTGTGTTACAAAAAATGACAAAAAAAAGTTTTAATGAGAACCGGAATCTAAAAAGTAGAATAGTTTCAGTTTTTAGTTCAAATATTTAATCGTTGAAAGATAAATGAAAACGTAATTAATTTTAAACTTGTGACAAAATCCTTTTGAAATTAAAGATTTCTTTCAAAATAATTCACTTGTAAAGAATTATTTGAAACTTATAAAAAATGGTATTCATAAAGCCTCCGTAATTACATTTATTTTTTTAGCGAATATCTTATAACATTTTATTTGATTTTGGATTCATAGCCTTAAAATATTTGTTTTTCTAGTAATCAATATATTTTTTTAAGACATATATTTTACTGTAAAGTAGCAGAATAGATTTATGTTGTAATTTTTTAAAACATATGTGGGTACATCCAGGCTGATGATTATATCTACATGTGTTTTTTCATATCCAATTCTGATTTAATTCTCTTGTTGTCCAGTTTTCCATTGTATATGGTACATATTTCATTTCTTAATCCATTTGTATTCACTTGATAGCAACTCCAAATTATTATACGTATTTTTTTCTCTCTCTCTTTTTAAATTTACTTCATGTTTTCAGCATTTTTGGCCAATTACCATTGAAGCACAAGCTATGGTAATATTATGATTGCACTTGTTAATCTATTAGCTATGTGGTATTCTGTCTACACATTATCATTAATTATCGCTTTGGAGATTTAAGTAGAATGATACAAGAACTTGATATGTTTTTTGAAATTCATAGATATTATAATTATACACACATATATATATATAGAGAGAGAGAGTGAATTTGTGTTTTGAACCGCATAGTCCATGATATATGAAAATATAACTTTTTTTATTCATTTTAAATAAAGTTCAATGAACTTTTTCGAAAATGTTATCTACTGGGTGACCTAAAAATGGATTGACGGTTTTTATATTTCAATATCTAATAACTGGAGAAAGCTATTAAAATTAATCTTGCAGGAGAGTAATTTTTGAAGTCAGAAATTTCATTTTTTCGCTTCTTAGTTTCAGTAGCAGGTATCATGTATAGGTGGCACTTCACTATCTCAAGCTTTAAATATGTTCAAAGAAGCCTTTCAAATCCAAAACGAAAACACATTTTTAGTCATTTAAACAACTAACCAGAATGAATGTAACAGAGTAAAAACGCAGTGAACGTTGATCCATTTTTACATTAGATGGAGGTTCTTACAGTTTGAGATAGCACAGTGCCATCTATAAGTAATATTTTGAACTAAAACAAGAAAGTGAATTAATGATTTTCTTGAGTTCTATTTTTTTATACCGCTAACCAGGCCTGTAC
The DNA here is from genome assembly GCA_963931845.1 of Maratus michaelseni. Classification (NCBI taxonomy): domain Eukaryota; kingdom Metazoa; phylum Arthropoda; class Arachnida; order Araneae; family Salticidae; genus Maratus; species Maratus michaelseni. Next base: position 136,593,471 of record OZ007595.1, read on the forward strand.
CTGCCCGGCATTAGTGCCTAGCTTGACGAGTTAGTACCTGCGAGCGGGGCGGAAATCGCCTGATCACAGTATGGCTGTGATCCACCTGACTATAATTTTGTTGACATCGATGCAATGCTTTCTCTCTAGTGGTTTGCTACAGATCTCTTTGTTTGCCGGTTCGAGGTTTCTATTTATCTTTGTTGAATTGCTAGATTTCAAAAGGCAAAAATTAAGGAAGTGATAGTAATTGGTCTCGTAATTTAGAACCTTAATCAGGTGACGAGACCTTCACCTGACTAGGCACCTCCAGAGGTATAATTCACAGGGAACTTGGAGGACTTTGCATCTACGACGAATTTTACATGCACCAGGCGCCTTTAGCGTACATAAATTTACATATTTGTCATCTCTGTTGGCTTGTCATGCTCACAGTGGATTGTCTTTGTAGTGTTTATCACTTTTTTTTGGAGGGGGGGGGGGTGATTTCAATTTTCGTTTTTATTTGTCTCTGTCAGGGTTTTTGCCGTTTTTATGGGCTCGCCCCTACAATAGTTTACTACAAAACCCTAATAAATTCATCAAAATAGCGTGGATTAGAGCACATGTAGGCACCACTGGTAACGAGCGAGCAGACCTTCTCGCAAAAAATGCAATTACAGAAGACCATTATGATGACATCTCTGTCTTACCATTTCCAGAATCCATTCTAAAGAGTTATTTTAAAAACAAAATCATCACAGATTGGCAAAATGATTGGACCAACTCAGCGAAAGTAAGAGAAACGTATAAAATTTTTAATAAGGTAGATGTTAAATTTTTATATGTTCAGAAATCAGCAGCATATTATCTTAGCGGCCATGGAAGCTTCCCAAGCTTTTTATATAAAATTGGTAAAAGAACCACGGATAGATGTCCTTGTGACAAAAACCCTGGAATTCCTATACACTACATCTTCGGTAACTGCTCTCTTATGGAATACCATTTTAACTTCAATAAAAATAAAAGATTAAAGAGAAACCTACAACGTGTGCTATTAGACGCTTCCAATTGCGAAACGTTAGATAAAAACTATAATGTCCTAAATAAAAACTTTTCATATATCAAAGAATTATTATAACCTATATAAAATTCTAGATCTATAGATTTTAAAAACTATGTTTTAAAAGACTTAATAGACTAGTGCATATTACAGTTGAAAATTTTAAGTACAATATTATTACTGTAAATATCTGTAAATATTTATCGTTAATATTATGTAATCTTATCAGTATATCCATATAGAACTTATACACATGTAATAACTTTGGGCTCACCCAGCAATAAGCAATATTGGGTAGCTCGTGTGATTGTTTTTTTTTTACTTACTGGGGACTCCGGGTCTTTGGACACTGGGGTTCTTGGTAGATATAGGTTTTCCTCTCGTGGACTCATAGGTCTTATGCCGAGAGGTTGGCTGTCCACGAGTGGGAGGTTTCTGTTTCTGTTTCTGTTGTGGGTTGTTTCTGTCTATTATCATTCGTTGGGTTTATGTCTCTTTCTTGATAAATTAATATCTCTAACTTGTGCTAGAGCTGGTTGTCACATTTTGAAACTTGGTCTTCTTTCGAGAGTTTCACTGGTTATTATGTCACTATCGTGGGTTTTGTAACATTGTAACTTTTGTTACTGGTGGTTTTCACATTGTAACTTTTGTTATTTGTGGTTGACACATTGTAACTTTTGTTACTGGTGGTTTTCACATTGTAACTTTTGTTATTTGTGGTTGACACATTGTAACTTTTGTTACTTGTGGTTGTCAGATTTCTGGATGTTGCACACTCATTTTTGTTGGTTTTGTCATTTTAACTCATCCGTGCATTATAGCTAGGGGTTTTGATTTCATTTTTTTTCCTTCGTGAATACGCTTAATGCGATCAGTCCATTCAATCCCAAAGTCTGTTATCACTGCTTTTTAATTTTGTGCAACTTGCTGATTTGTTATTTGAGAAACTTGGCGCACTAATGGAGTGGGGCTTGCTCCGTGGCTGTTAGTCCGTCATATATCTATGAGGCTGTATTCACTTGACGGGTCACTATTTTGTTTCTATTCACTTTTTTTGGCAGATGGGCTTTGTGCATTCACTAATTAAGTACTTTTTTTTTTTTTTTTTTTTGTTCACTTTTTGTTGGTTCTTTGACTTCAGCAGTTGGTAAAATTCAGTCCGTCACAGATGACTGTCACTTTTCACTAGTGCTGAAGAAAAAAAATTACTTTTTTGGCGTAGCAAAGAGGTTCTTGAGTTATAATTAATCTCTAACAAGGATAACTCCATTAACTGCCGCCGTTTATTTGTTATTTATTTATACCAACAGCCCATTTGAGGATATCCTCTTATTTGGATATGGCTTTAATATGTCACTTATTTAAGTTACGAATATTTATCATCTAATATCTTTATCAAATATTAAACATGTGATATAGAAATTCTTTATAAAGTAACGATGGCTATATTTAATTAAAGGCTGTTGGATAAATTACTGTGAGCAAAATGATGGTAAATTGAAAAATGTTTAAGACACATAATTTTGTCTCTGTGAGAGGAAGTTCACTTTCATTATTAATAATAACCGGTTATTATTAATAATGACTGGATTAATCATATTGGCCGTTACACACACACACACACATATATATATACACACACACACACACACACATATATATATATATATATATATATATATATGGGTGAATTTATGTGAAATTTCTGTCTGTAAACGTTTTATTTTGAGTGGAACTCGTAGACTTTCCCAAAATAAACGGACATTTTCTTTTTTTATGTCTTCTCGTTGAAAGTTAAAAACAAACATTTTCAGTTTTAAGACAAACAAATGGAAATGCTCCTTTTCAATTAAGAGAAAACGTAAAATATCCAGTTAAATTTTCATAATAGACGTTTTGGGCTATAAACAACACGTTGGAAGTGGCCAGGTGGTGAAGGCCACAGAGCATTCATCGTCTAATGGAAAGTACCGAAATTCGAATCTTCATGAAGGCAAGATGATTGAAAACGGGTGTGATAATATAAAGTACAAATACCTGTTCCGTATACATGTGAGTCAGTATATACGAAATTATATGAATTAATAAGTATTTTTTAGTTTAGCGTTGATGAGAGATAATTTTGTGATTTTTTATATAGAAATTTCTTATATTTGGGACATTTATAGGCGTCACTATGATTAGTTAGTTTTGTTTTAGCACACGCGTAACATAAATAAAAAATAAATAATAACTCTACTCATACAATAACTCGTTCTTCCATTGTGATTGAATCGTGAAGACGCAAATCCAAAAAGCATTATGATTCTGTTTTCGGTAACCAGATGTTTTACTTTTCTTTAAATACTCGGTATTACTAAGGCGGGAGCAAATAATTTTCAAATTAATCAGATAAATCGAAATATTAATCCTAAATAAGAAAATTTTCTCATTACATTTAATAGAATGCGTTGAAATCATCATTTTACTATCAGTAATATTTATTCATATACGCCTAGATGATACAACTGATGATCAAACATATCACAGATATCAAGCAAATTTGATCGTTTATTATCCTTTAAAAAAGCATATATTTATTTCATAAAAGAAGCGGAAATAAAAAAATAATATAAATATTTTTTGATCTTTAATATACAATTAATTATATCGATGATATAAAAGCATTTTTTCTGTAACTATATTATTAAATTATTTTCTACCATAGAATTTTATTTTTTAAAATAGAAATAGAAACATCCGTACACTGTAAAAAATGACCAATGTTTCTTATTCTATGAAAATATGCTATAACCGCGAACGAAAATATAATATAATCTTCTGAGTTATCCGAAATTTCAAATAGCATGTTACATTGTCTTTTGAATCCCCAGAAACGAATACATTTTCAAAATTTGATGAATAATTTATAAAAATAAATTATTTTTAGCTGCCCGAATTTTTTCAGAAACGTTTCCGAAGGGTTTTTATAGTGTATTAATAAGTGTCCTCAGGCTGGAATACCTGTTTTTCGAATGTTATCCATTCTCAAGCACACGTTTTCAGCCGCATAAGTTAATTTATACATGAAAGAGTAAAGAAATAATCTTAATTTTAATGTAATTGTTAACGCTGTTAATTTTGCATGTTTGTCTGTTAAACATTTTTTTGAGCATGAAAATGTTTACTTCAGAATTGATGACATTCGAAAAACAGGTATTCCAGGCTGAGGACACTAATTAATACAGTATAAAAACCCTTCGTAAACGTTTCTAAAAAATTCGGGTAGCTAAAAATAATTTGTTTTTATAAATTATTCTTTAAATTTTGAAAATGTATTCGTTTCTGGGGATTCAAAAACAATGGAACATGCTATTCGGAATTTCGGATAACTCAGAAGATTATATTATATTTTCGTTCGTGGTTATAGCATATTTTCATAAAATAAGAAACATTGGTCATTTTTTACAGTGTACGGATGTTTCGTTTTGTTTTTCTCGGGGGTTTTTTCTTGTAATTCGTGTTATATGTTTTTTTTTTGTCCACTGTTGCTAATATTTATTTTTAAAAACAGAAATGTACGTCTGGAATAGCGGAAAATTTCCATCGTGAAAACAAAGGAAAACCAAAACGATATTTTCCGAAAAAATTGAGAGTAGACAGCAGTTTAGCTGATATTACACCTTCCGTTTTATCATGGTATTGTTTTTACAATGTATTTCCTTATAACTCAAACGAATTGATGTACAGGGTGATCAGAAAATGAGTATATATTTGAAAAATTAATGATTCACAAAATAATGTAGGTAGAGAGGTAAAAATTGACACATATGCTTGGAAAGACATGGGGTTTTATTGTATCTTCAAAAAAGTTCATAAAATGGCCGACAGATGGCGCTTCGTGTGATAAGAAAAGCAATAATTAGCATAACAAATTATGACAAAGCAAAGACGATGTTCTTCAGAACGAATGCTCAACATGTCCAGCGTCATCCCGCAACAATAGCTGTAGCCGAGGGACAATGTTGTGCACAGCACTGTGAAGCATATCTGTAGTTATGGGGAGAAATTTGCGTTGGATGTTGTCTTTTAGCATGCCTATTGATGTCGGTCTATCGCGGCAGATTCCCCATTTTGATAATAGAGCTTCACTAACATTGCCTTTTCTGGTAACGTCAACATGCTGTGATTGCTGGTGCATCTGATTCTCTCTCTCATTACAGCTCTTTTTATACGCGATTCTCAGGCAGAGTCACTGACGTTTTGCTGTTCAGTGCCATCTGTCGGCCTTTTTTTTAAACCTTTTTTTTGTGTGGTTACAATAAAACCCCATGTCATTCCAAGCATGTGTGTCAATATTTACCTCTGTACCTATATTATTCCGTGAATTATTAATTTTTCAAATGTATACTCATTTTCTAATCACCCTGTAGAATTAATTTAACTCTGCAGATAATTAATAAAAAATACTCTACGACTATTTCTGCTACTATTTCAAACAGTCGAAATGTGTGATAGGGCATTTTAATAATAAATATATTTCATTAAGTAAATTATTTATGGACAAAACTTACGTAGATGTATGAATTTGTGGTTACGTTATGTGAATAATGGAGAAAATAAGTTCGCGCACATATATTTTTTAACGTTAATGTAAATAATTACCACGTCGTATGCATATTCATCTTAATATAACACCACAGCTGCTGCTAGTTCTGCTTATTCCATTTGAAAATAGTTTAATGATACTTTTAAGTACCTCAGTAAGATTACTAATGAACGATATTTTCGTAAATACACTTGTTTTCCCAAAAGAATTGCAGCTATATTCTAAGCTCATTTATATTTTGCAGAATTTTAAAACCTACACGAATTTCAATTTTTATAACTACGCTATGCAGAACTTAATTTAGAATTCCATATTTTATTTAAAACCAGTTTATATATAAGTGAGAATTTAATTATGAATGTGTAGGGTAGTCCGACCAGTAAATGAACACTTAAGGACATTTTTTATTGATAATATTTTAATAAACAGTACCTTTTGGTGTCTGGCAGTGCTGACATGTGTTGGTATTGAAATGACTAAAAAATAATAAAAGGAAGTTTATATTTCATTTGTTTGGGATGTCAGGAGTGTGTCAATAAAAAGCTATACAAAAACCAAGTAAATGAACTGTTCTTATCGGTGAATGAAAGCAATATGTTCCAGTGGACGAACAGGTAGATATTTAAAAACACTATTTAATTTCCTTCCGTACGAGGGTAAGTAATTACGTAAATCACAATAGATAATTAAATAATAACTTACAAAGATATTCACTTCAAAACCATTTTTATTTCTCAACATATTCTCTACCAATATTTATGAACTTATATCAGTGCCCCAACACCAGCTGCATGGAATTCTTTGGTTTGCTGTCTCAGAGTTGCTGTGTCCACATTAGAACTTCAAGTTGAACCCTTTCATCATCTGTGAACATCATCTTGCTTCTAAGATGGCTTTTTAGTGGACTAAACAGATGAAAATCATTTGGGGCTATGTCGAAGCTGTAAACTGGATGTTGGAAAAGTTGCAAGATGATGTTCACAGATGATGAAAATGTTCAACTTGAAGTCCTAATGTGGCTGAGACAGCAACCTAAAGTATGTTATGCAGCTGGTGTTGGGGCACAGATAAAACGGTGATATAAGTGCATAATATTGGTGGAGAATAAGTTGTGAAATAAAAGTAGTTTTGAAGTGAATATCATTGTAAGTTATTATTTAAATATCTTTTATAACTTATCCTCGTACTATGTTATTTATTTTACAACTTGCACAAATTATAACACGTTTTTACTGAATTACGGGTTTTTTAAACCCAGCATGATAATTAAATAGTGGGAAGTTTTTTTTAAACCTTATATTTACTAATTATTCATTCACAGGGGCCTGCTCACTTACTAGTCTATCGAAATCGGAAATTATATGAAGAATTTTTTTTTTACAAATGTCCGGAAAATTCAGAGCATTTTTTTTTAGAATTTTTTTTTTGCATAATTTGGGTCTTATTTGTCATGTAGAAATAAACATTTTCTAACTGAGGGCTATCGGAAAGTGGCTACATAAATGTGTGGCCTAGCATTTATCCACATTGATGTAGATTTGTTTTGTTTATAGTATGTTTCGTGCACATGATGGATAACTGCATTTTAGACATTTTTAAAAATTATTTTTATAAAGAAACGTAACGCTGATGATAATTTTCGATGTATTTTGGAGTCTATAATGATCATGTTATCTAATATAAACTCTGAAGTTTGATATCAAATTTTAATTAACTTTATTGAGAAATTATGCACACATAAAAAAGAATGTACTAAACATGAGTGGATGAAATTCTAGACGAAAGAAAGAGTCCAACAAAACATTATTATAAAATAATCCACTTCTAATAATCATGAACGAGAGAAACTATTCTTTCTTCCCAATTTTGTTCTTTTATATTCAGTTACAGCAATCAAGGAAAACTCATTTTCGTTTGTTTGTTAGTAAATTTTACCATCATCAGAGAGACAAGATTATGTGTTTCAAACCTTTTTCAATTTATCATTATTTTGCCCATAGTAATTTATCCAACAGCTTTTAATTAAATATAATCATCATTACTTTATAAAGAAGCTCTATATCACATGCTTAATATTTGATAAAAATATTAGATGATAAATATTCGTAATTTAGATAAGTGACATATTAAAACCATGTCAAAATAAGAGGATATCCTCAAATGGGCTGTCGGTATTTAAAAATCAATAACAAATAAAGGGCGTCAGCTAATGGATTTGTCGTTGTTGGAGATTAATTAGAAGTCAAGAACATCATTAATTCACTTTCTTGTTTTAGTTCAAAATATTACTGATAGATTGCACTGCACTGTGCTATCTCAAACTGTTAGAAAGTCAATCTAATATACAAAATAGATCAACGTTCCCTGCGTTTTTACTCTGTTACATTCATTCTGTCTAACTTTTGAAATGCCTAAAAAGGTGTTTACGTTTTGAAACTGGAAGGTTGCTTTGAACATGTTTACAGCTTAAGATAGTGCAGTGCCACCTATCGATGATACCTGCTACTAAAACTGAGAAACAAACAAATGAAATTCCTGACATCAATAATTGCTCTCCTGCAATATTATGTTTAATAGCTTTCGCTGGTTATTAGATTTTGAAGTATAAAAACCATCAAATCATTTTTAGATCACCCAGTATAGTCCAGTAAATTTAGACCAAAAAAGGCTTCTGCCTGGAAAGTTTTGGAGAAGTTTTTTTTTCTTTCTTCCTTTATGTTTTTGGAGGTGCTGAACACGAATTTCAACTTTGCCACCTCGTATCTGGTCTGCTTAAAAAATTATAAGCGAAAAACCATGAAAAAATCGGAGTTTTTTCGGTTTTTCCCTTGTATTCCGGAAAGGGTTAAATTTTTAAAAAAAATTATTGCACTAAATTAAACTAGGAAAAATTTCCTACATTTTTGATATACAGTTTTTTTTCTATGGTTAATAGTTTTGATATACGAGTAAAATGAATATTAACGATATATTTGAAATTCCATCATCGCAGGGCGAAAACGCTGAATGTAATGTTTTTTGTGAATGCAAAACGCGTGAGAGGGTGTCCTTAAAACACCCACATGGCACTACGGGGATGCGTCACGGCTATGGGTATTTCAATCAGGAGTGCGAAAGGGTGTGTCAACGAGTACCTTTGACAGTAGAGATTCCCTTTTATTTTCTCTCGATATTTCCACCCCCTCCCGTAAAGCTGACAGTGAGCCAGCACTACGCACATGATATCACTCGAGCAGCAAGGCCCTACAGCAAAACTGTGGATCCAATAATTTGATATGGTGACTATTGTCAAACAATTCATTGAATCTGAAATTAAGGGTGATTGGGCTTTGCATCTTCAAACTATATACAGAATGTTGTCATACTTCCACGCCAGTGTCACCATTTGTATACTAAGATCTCTTACCTATATCTTCAAGAAATGCATCATTTGAAGGAAAAAATGACTGCTGATGAGTTTGAAAAATTCACAACTGATGGGGGATTCATCATTCACCGTACAGACAAATTCTGGTCAGGAACATGGACTGACATGACAATAGAGCAATCTTTAATGAAGACCATAAAAACAGCAGGTGGACTTATTAATGGGCGTGGGGTCAGTGAAGGAGTTTTGGTAATATGGACCATGGGTATGACGCCACTTCAATTGATATGCGAAGAAATTGAAGAGTTCAGCGGCTCAGCTTTTACACCTTCTGAACAACATGTACAGATGAGAAACTCCAGAGTTGACAGGGACAACGCTGATATGATATAAATTATTGGAATGATTTCACCAACACTTTCCTTTCCGAGAAACAAATGATCTCATTTCAATCTCTACTGGGGTTGTTGGAGACGAGAGAATAAATTGTCATATGACACAGGAAATTGGCACTGCTGGTATATCAAGAATCAATAACAGCGATTTTCATTCCGTTACATTCAAACGTAATGAAAGAGTGCAGCCATTAGCTGTGATGAATAGCGCTGTCAAGATAGGTGAAGAAACAATTCACTTCAACCCGACAGCACTCTTCCAAAGAATGAGTGTAACAAAGCAATCTGACCAAGAACTTGAGTTACGAGACTTTGACTTACGAGCTCTCTGCCTGCCCATTGTCTCTTTTTGACGAATCCGGAATGCGACAAACTGCCAAATCCTCTTTGTCCAAGGAATTCACTCCACTCGCACCAGACATCACTTTTGGGAGCAGATGTATATATGTCATAGATGGTGGGTATTTACTGCACAGAGTTTTATGGCATGGTGGTCAATCATTTGGATCAATTTGTGACAGCTATGTGGACTTTGTTAAGTCGAAATACGCAGCGAACGCTCTAGTAATCTTCGATGGATACCCAGAAAACATTACTGAAATGAGCACTAAATTTGTTGAGCGTGATAGACGATATCGCAAAACGGTATCTAATGAGGTTGTTTTTAATGAGACTATGGTGTCAATGGTTTATCAGAGGAAATTTTTCGCAAACGACAAGAACAAAAACCATTTAATTGCCCTGCTGATGTGGAGATTTGGCTCTGAAAATATGGTTTGCAAGCAGACAAAAGAAGATGCCGACACACTCACTATCAACTCTGCTCTCAAGTTGGCACCTAACCATGAGAACGTGATAGTCATTGGTGAAAATGTAGACCTTTTGGTAATCTTAATTAGACTTTGCAATTTTCCCAATGTTTATTTCTTGAAACAAGAAAAAGGAAAAAGTCCCCAGAAGATCTATTCACCTTTGGGTGCAGTCAACAAATTAATTACCAAACACATCCTATTTCTACGTGCCATGAGTGGATGCGATACCACTTCTGCATTGTACAGTCAGGGAAAAACAAATTACCTTCAAATTTTAAAGAAATTTGCCGACATGCAACATGTGGTCGATATATTTAAAAACCCTAGTGCGGTAGCCGACGATGTTATTAAAGCTGGGCTGTTGTTTCTGGTACACCTATACGGATTCAGAGGGAAAGCAACACCTTCCGTAAACAGCCTGAGGTACAGGTGCTGCATAAAATCTGCTTTTAAGACCACTGCAAATATTGCATCACTCCCTCGGACAGAAGATGCAGCTCGATATCACTGTCTGCGAGTTTACCATCCGGTACAGCTATGGCTAGGTAACGGTAAAAATGCTGAGGAATGGGGCTGGAATAAAACGAACATTATACCCGTAACAACTACCAAACCTCCCGCACCAGAAACTATTCTGCGAAAAATATCCTGCAAATGCATAACAAACTGTAGTGGAATGTGTGGCAGTAGGAAAGCAGGTTTATTTTGTTCGTTACTCTGCCTGAACTGCGATGGTCATTGTGACAATGTCAGCTCCTTCATCGCCAAAGATGACTTGGAAGCAGAATTTGACGACCCAATACAGGATATTTTAAGTCAAGTGGAGACACAAAACTGAGCCATCAAGTGATGATAATGAAGAAGAAGATACTGATGAACCTTCTGTTGAAGAACATCAACCAGGCCCTTCAAAGCGACCAAAACGGCATTAATTTGAAAACAACACTGCATTCCTCTTTTTCCTGTTTATAATCTTCCATGTATGTTATTATTATATTAAACTTACAATACTTATAATTGTACTTAAATAAGCTTACTAGAAGAATAAAAATTGTTTCTCTCATCTATGCAGAGTGATTGTGTTTTTATATCTTTCCTAATCACCTGATTTCAATTTTTTTCTTAGTGCTATAAAAGGTTTAAAACTTGGTAAGAAAATGTAGACATATTTGAAATGCAACCATAAATAACTAAACAGATTCAAATTGGTGTTTAAAATGGATGCATAATGACTGGATCGCGTTTTCGCCCTCCGATGGTGGAATTTCAATTATATCGCTAAAATTCCTTTTACTCGTATGCCAAAACTATTCATCTTAGAAAAAAAATTGTGTATGAAAAATGTAGGAAATGATCTCTAGTTTAATTTGGTGCAATAATGTTTTCAAAAAAATTTAACCCTTTCCGGAATACAAGGGAAAAACCGAAAAAACTCCGATTTTTTATGGTTTTTCGCTTATAATTTTTTAAGCAGACCAGATACGAGGTGGGAAAGTTGAAATTCGGGTTCAGCACACCCAAAAACATAAAGGAAGAAAGAGAAAAAAACTTCTCCAAAACTTTCCAGGCAGAAGCCTAGATTGACTGGACTAGTAGATAACATTTTCGTAACAATAATATACGACAAATCTCTAAACACACCATTAAGAGATAAGCAATGAAAGAATATCTCCAAATATTCGAACGGGATTTCACCCTTTTTCGGTTGCAGCTATTTCAGCAGCAAAAGTTGGCTAAAAACAGAATAACAATTTTAACAGTGTACGCACTTTGTATTAAGTCATTTATCAAAAACAAGTTTTTCTTAAGTATACAGTAATCGGTATATTTTTATGATGCATAACAAACATCATTAAAGGGTATGCAGTGAATAAATTATTTATTGAAAACAAATGGGTCAAATATTTCCTTTAACCATATTCGAGTTTTATAATGATGTGTGTCAGAAATTAGTATTCTCGTGTTACTTTCTTTGAAAATTTCCATTTTTAGTTAGATTTCGTAAGAAATACTACCTATTAGATTCTCTCCTATATTGGAATTTCCGAAAAGTTTTTATAGACCTACGCCGATCATGACTCCCAGAACACAAAACCACCTCCAGTTCAAAACTTTACCAATCTATTTATCTATTTATCTATCTATCTATCTTCTATCTATCTATATCACTTTTTTATGGACACGATAACTTCAATAATGCTGCACAAATCTCTGCCAAACTGATACATAAAATCAAGGGGCATAAAATCTCGGTCAGGTTCGTTAATGGGCAAAATCAAACCAGGGGGAGGGAATGGGGGGGCTTTCTGTGAAAATAGAAGAGAAATTATAACTTCTTAATTATGATACGTATCGAATTCGTTTAAAGTTATTATTACTTCTAGGAAATAGGCCAAAAATTTATTTGGACAGATTTTTGATGCCATTAAAAATGGTCTCAAGGGGGGGGGGGGGGGAATAGGGGTTTAAGAAGACAAAAATGCATAACTTCGTCAATTCACAAGATATCAAATCCGTTTAAATTTATTATAAATCTTCTTAATATTATCTACAACTTTTATACTGACAAGTTTTTGATAGGACCAACACTTACAGTAAAATAATAATAATAATAATAATAATAATAATAATAATAAATAATTAAAATAAATAAAAACAAAATAAATCCCTGCTGGCTCCTCCTACAGAAACAGGTAGGTTTTGAAATGGGCGGCCCCAACTGCCGCATCATTGCAAAAAGGTCATTTCTTCTGCAATTCTCAATAAACAGGTGCCCCATGGTCTGCGTCTTTGAAATCTACCTGTGCCTGTAGACCGAGTCGTCAGGGATTTTTTTTTTTTAACTTCAGTCAATTCAATCATTGAACCAGTATTGCTAAGTAAATTTTTTTATTAAAAATATCTACCTCAATTCAGAAAAGCTAATGGAAAACGTTCCGTTATTAAATAAAATAAAGATTACTAATCGAATATAGTGTTAGATATTGTCAATAAAATAATCCCTCCTGTGACAACACTGTGTTGAAAACATTTCGATGCGTCTATTACTTAACCCCAAAATCCGCAAGTCAGAAATCAAATTCATGTGCCATACTTCTTTATATATTAAAACTCTTTTTGTCACTTTTTAACAAAGTTGAAATTATTTCTCTGTCTGTCTGTAAGTATATCTATCTGACAGTCTGTCCATCTGTCCATGCTGCAGCTCTCGTAAATATACTCGTATTGCAATACAACATTTATATGTTATTGATGTTTAGTATAAAACGTTTTTGGTTATGAAAATGAAATGTGTAGCATTTATAGTTCGTTTACATGGGCACACCAAATAATTCTGTTACACTATGATCTATGGGAAAAATAGTTTACGATGCATTTTATTGATGCTATGATATTTAAACCATATTAAGTTTGATATGTTTCACAGAGGTGGGCTACAACATGCTTTCTCAAAAGTATAGAGTAAGTAGCATTTATAGTTTGTTTACAGGGACACAAAACTTGGATACATTATATTACATTATAATCGAAAAGTTCAAAAATGGATACATTATATTACATTATAATCGAATGCCATTACATTATAATCGAATACCATTACATTATAATCGAAAAGTCCATTTAAAAGATGTTATGACAATTCAAACATAATGAAATGAAAAAGGAGCATTGAGATGCACTACAACTTGTTTTCAATAGATTATGAAATACGTTGCATATATCGTTTATTTACAGAGACGCACAAAATAGTACGGTTATAAGACTTACTATTATCAATTAATACTTGAATTGCGTTTTCTGCAGTGGTATGTATTTTTGAACTTATTTAATTTTCGTGTATCACGTGGTGTGTATAAATTCTATAAATCATATACCGAAATGCACGACAAGATTTGCTCACATTACGCATATGGACATCAATTACAGAAAATGGAGTTTTAGTGGGTTTTTTTTTTATTGCTTATTTAGAAATAAGCAATTTTTCTCATTTCATTGTATGAATAAATGAAATTGCCTAGTAACATTCTATTACATTACCGCATATGGACAACAATTGCTGGAAACTGATTTTTACTGAGTTATATGCTTTTAAATTGCTTATTTAGAAATAAGCGATATTTCACATTTCATTGTATGAATAAATTAAATTTTCTAGTAACATTTTATTACATTACCGCATATGTAAAGCAATTACTGAAAATGTATTTTTACTGAGTTATATATATTTTTTTAATTGCTTATTTAGAAATAAGCAATTTTTCTCATTTCATTGTATGAATAAATGGAATTCCCTAGTAACATGCTATTACATTACTGCATATGGACAGCAATTACTGAAAATGTATTTTTTCTGAGTTATATATTTGTAAAATTGCTTATTTAGAAATAAGCAATTTTACTTATTTCATTGTATGAATAAATGAAATTCCTTAGTAATATTTTATTAGTACTGGAAAGTGTTACATAATACATGACTGATGCATGATTTTTCGTTTTTGTTTTATTATGCATTTTGGAGAGTTAATGATTTATAATTATTTTCAACAATATGTATTAATCAATTTGTGCATAACATTCTTATTTATATATTCCTTTTCATATTTAATCATTGACATCGGTTTTCGTTATTATCTATAATTATGGATATTTTACATACCTATCTAATCAATTTTATACCAATTGCCTATGTTCATTTTATGTCCATTATAATAATTGCTACATTTATTTAATCAAATTCTCCAAACGATTTAAATACTGATGTTTTAGTGTAAGTTAACAATTAGTTAATACCAATTGCAATCGACAGAAAATAACTCATAAACTATTCCTCATCAATCTATGGAACTGGAGAGACATGTTAGGAATGAACTGAAATATAGAATTAGTTTAAGATAATTAAATGGAAAATTAAGGTGCTGTTGAGCTATCTAAACTTATGAACATTTAATTTATGTGTAACTGTAACCAAATAAACACTAGTAGCATGATAGAAGGTTTGTCAAATGATATGTAAATACGCATCAATTTGACACATATTAATTAAATAAATTATTCAAATTATTCTGCATTTCATAAGTGTCTCACATTCTGTTTGTATTATCATTTAATAAGTAGTAATTCTGATGCTTTTAAAAGCATAACTGAGATCTTTTAATAAAAATATTAAGAATAATTGTTTATTTGGTACTTCACAAGAAATACTATTAGTAATAACATATTTTATGTTCCTAACGCTTTGAAACAAATATTCCTACTACTGCAAATATAATATTTTTTTTAAACTTTTTCAATTCAGAAATATTTACCGTAGTGTTGTACCGTATAGTTCCGTAATACTTATGTTTATGTATAACATTTTCAAAGCAAATATGGGTAATTATTTTAAACAAAATGCATTTTTTAAAAACTTTAAACTCTTTATTTATTCATAAAAATATTTTAAAAAATATATTGAAAATTTATACGTATTCTCTGATTGCATCACTTAAAAATTATTCAGATAATTTTATAATTTAACTGATAAATTTGTTAAACGTTTCCGCTTTTTATTTGTACTAAATTTTGTACATAAATATCATATTTTTTTCAAATAAAAACGCCCCCGAATTTAAGATTAATGTTATTTTCTTATCTCGCAAAATACGGATTTTCTTCAAACTTCAAATGTAGCTTGGAAGATGATTTGAAAGAAAATGGAATCTTCCAATTCCCCCTTTTTCCTAAATTTATATTCATTAGTCATAGATATTGCTCGCATTAAATTTTCATATTTTTATTTCAAGAATTGTCATTTTGATTTCGGATATGACAGCAAGGTTGTTTTCTAATGCGTCCAATTTTAGATAGTTCTGTATTTCAAGATTATAATATGGATAAATGTATACAATAAAATGTCTATTAGGTAGCTTTCAATACAAAAAAGTATAAAGCTACCTATTGCAGCCGTTCGGAGGAAAGCAGTTCCGGAAAATTTCGATATATTTTCACCGATCATGACCCCCAGACCCCAAAACCATCCTCCGTTCAAATGTTGATTTATATATATAAATATATATATATATATATCTCCATATATATATATATATATATATATATCTGACCTATGTCATACGATAACGCTCGTATTTATAAATCAATTTTGATGAAACTAATTGTGTATATTAAGCTCACCAATGTCTCGACCGAGTTCGTTGGCCAGCTTGGTCCGCCATTTTGTTTCAAGATGGCGGCCATTTAAAAATTTAAAACTAAAATAAATATACAAAAAAATTAAATATTCAAATTTATTTTTTAATTACGTGTTAGGCCTTGATACAAGGATTCCAGAGCATTTTTTGGTTTACCTCTATCTTAAAAAATGGCTGAGATAGAGCAGTTTGAAATTCTAGGGTGGCTGACATTTTGAAACAAAACAGCACATTAACACAATTACTCGCAAATTATTTCCTTTCATTGTTGTAATAATTTTCCCAATCATACGCATAAAACTATATATTCATATCCGTTAGCGCCAAATTCTCGCCAAAATTGGCGACGTTTAGCGAAATATAACCAGATTTGGCGACCAAAATAAGTCTTCATAAATGAAGCCAATTTGGCTATTGCTCAATAATTTGGCGAATTTTTTATTCAAATTCTGTATTAACGAATCTTTTGTAACCGTTTCTTTGCATTTTAACTTGCTGTTTTCGTGTAACATTAGCTAAAATTTTAAAACGAAGATATAGGAAAGCTACCTTTTCCTCCCGGTACAGGCCGGAAGGACTTTTTTTTAATACGAATATTCTATAAAAAATTCATTTCCACCAGGCACAATAACTAGATCGTTTGTGCTTTTCCGAAGATTGCTTTTAGCAGAATCGGCTACATGTTCCTTGCACGAAAATGATATAAAAAATAAAATAAAATTCGAGACAAGGAAAGGCACACAGCTTAGAAATAAGCCGAGTTACTGTTGTCCATACGACGGAAAAAGGAAGTTATGTGTAAATTTATTATCCAAATATAGACCATGGATATCTCCTTTTACAGTTTTACAAACACTATTCGATTCCAAGGCACATGCTAGGAAAACATTCAATTTTAAGGGGGGAGTTATTAAAGAAAATACAGTATACTTTATATTTAATTAATGCCTTTTACAAAACATTCCAATTAATTAATTTTAAAGTGTTTCAAAACTAGTCGTTAGGGACCACCGTAATACTTACCCATCATGGATATGCATAATATAAAATATTAAAATAAAACAAGTGTAAACTACTTATAAAATGCATCGCAATTCCAATAAAATCTTGGCTTGATGACGTCCTAAACTTTAAAGGCTCTATTACTGAATTATGTAAAAGAAACATCCTTATAAATCCAAAAACAATTATCCTATTAACTATTGGTTTATTGCGCCGGATTAAACGTCTCATTTCCAATTAAAATATATCTTAGAATTGAAATTTGGATGAAGTACAGGGTCATAAAAAATCGAAGAGTGTGGTAAATAGGATTACAAATATCTTGGCAACTAATTATCTGCTCGACTTCGACCTTTATGTAAAATTTGTTTTTTTTTATTGTGTTTTATATTCACTTCTTAAAATAAACAATTTCGAAAATTTTTATATACCTTTTATCAGAACGAATATTTCGAGAGTCCGAAAAAAATAGTTCCGGAGGTTACTAAAGTTCAATAAGCTTATTCCCATTATTACATACTAAGTACATACCAAATTTCAAGTCTCTATCTCAATTTTTTGGGGAAATAGAGCGTTTACAGACACACAGACACACAGACACACAGACACACAGACATACAGACACACAGACGGACGGCAATTTTTTTTTCTAAAAATATGTTTTACGGAATATCCTGTGTCTGAAACGTGTAAATCCGTCAATTTTTTTTTCGATTTTCAAAACGATTACAAGACTTACCCTATACTACGTATGATGGGTAAGTAAAAAGAAGAATACGGAAACTATAAAAATATTATTCCGAATAGCTTCGAAATCTAATTACATTGTCAAGGTTATTGGTAGTATACCTCCTTAAAAATTATGTATGTAGCATTTATGGCACTATTTACGGGACTGAATATATGTTTCAGCATTTTTGTTTTAATGTATTCTACGAATTTCGGTATTACTATTCTATAATTAAACCTAATCTACATTTTAAAAAACATATCGAAACATTCTGAGATTTAAATACAGGGTGGTCCATAATTATGGATTGCATTTCATGTTTGAAAAAATGAGAACAAAATGAGGTACGTGTAGGTTTATTGTTTTCATAGAAAGACAATTTGAAACAATTTTACACACCAACATTTTAAACATTAAATAAGTTTTGCATAAGCTAATAGATTGCGCGACAACATCGCGCGGTGAAAATTACGGATTGCATAAGTCTGCAAATGGCTACCGTACAGGAAAAAGCAACGTGTGTTTTGTGGTTTCATGAAAGCAAATCTGCTGTAACTGTTCAGAAACGTTTTCGTTTAGAATACTCAAAACGTCGTCCTCGAAGTAAGGATTCTATAAAATATTGGTACCAACAATTTAAAGCAACGGTCGGCAACTGGCGGACCGCGGAAGGTCAAATCGTGGACAACCAAAAATTTTCAAGTTGAATAAATAGTTTATTAAAATTTACATATAATAGATACGTTTGAACGATAGCCTTTTCAATGCCGCAAGTGTAATTTTTCGCACGAATTTTTCAACAATTATCTGCTTTTTCTATTTTATAATGTGTATATAAAATTTTTCAGAACATATACTTGTGTCTATAGTAATTTTTCATAACAAATACCTGGTTTTTCTATTCTATAATGAATGTACGTATGTGTAAAAATAACAATTTAAAATTAATAAGTACTAATATTACTTAAGTGTTTTTTTCTCTGAACCTCGATAAAAATTTTCAAAATTATCTGGACCCTACTTAAAATTACTTGCCGACCCATGATTTAAAGAGTCGGGAAATGAGGAACTTATTTAATGTTTTAAATGTTGTTGTTTAAAACTGTTTTAAATTATCTTTCCATGAAAACATTAAAAACGTACGTACCTCATTTTTTTTTCAAACATAAAATGCGTTCAATAATTGTGGATCAACCTGTACGTTATTGATGTATAGTAACACAAATCTATTTTTATACTATTTTCTCTACTGTTACTTGTTTTTCAGAGACACATAAGTTTTCAATGTAAGTTTGTTATTCAAAATCGTTGAAGGAATATACGTTGAAGATATAATTTATAGATTGTAAAATGGCTTCTAATTTCTAAAATATTTAAACTCAATTTACTGATAGCTTGCCTCATTGGCTATCAAATTTATAACTCTAACAATTGTTCTAGATATCACATTTAAATGTTTAATACATCTCATTAAAATTATCTCTCATTCAAAAATAACTATCGTGTCGTTCGAAACATAGCGAAAATAGTTTTATGAAAATTGCAGCAAATGAAAAAAAAAACTTTATTTCAAACTAAAATGTCTTTTTACACAACATTAAGTCACAATTTAGGTTGTTTCAAAATTCTGTCTTAGTAGATCTGATGTGTAATAGCACAATGTTATGGAGAAAAAATACCATTTAAGGGCATATTCATCAGCTATTGATTTCTGAGAAATTTTAAAATTCAAGTCCGATAAATTAATATATGATAAATATGTTGATTATGGAAAAATAATCCAGCTTCGTAATATTTTTCTGGTGACGAGACACTAAAAATATCTCTCTATTTTAGTGGAATATAACACGTGAGCTTTTTGGATTTCCTCGCAGAATCTGCAGAACATATATTCTTTTCTGTAATTTTGAGCAGTACACTTCTCACTTTATTTTCTGGTATATAAAATAAATTTATAGCAGGAATAACTTTTTATTTCCACCTAACTTTAAATATATATATATATATATATATATATATATATATATATATATATATATATATATATATATATATATGTATATATATATATATATATATATATATATATTGTGTGTTTATCCATACAGACAATTGTGACTTATTTTCATGATTTTGAGATTTGATTTCATGTTTTCTTTTCCCTGTATTGACTTATATTACTCATTTTTATTACAGGTAATAACACCTTTTAAGTATGTATCACTTTCTCCTTTTTGCAGAAATATATTGCATTCTGAATATCGATGCATGTAGGAGGAAGATTGTGTACTAAAGCATGTAAGAAAATATACCCCAGTTTCACCAGATATTCGTGTTCTGAATTTAATATTTATTTTCCTGCTCTGTGCTAAGCATTAAAAAGTGAATTTGCGATTTTTTCCTTACTTTTTATTTCTTTTATTATTTGCAATATAATATCCACACCATCCCTCTTGTTGTAGACCGACATGTTTAATTTATTATCCTGTCAAACTTGACTAAATTGCTGTTTTACCTAAAGCGCTATTTTATACATTACACCAGTGTTTCTAAAATTTTTAACAGCATTTTTCCCCTTTTAAAAACTTTACTGTAATTGTTTACAATGAAACATTTGGTCATCCATATCAAACCCAGTTAAATATAATCTATCTACGCTGATTTCGATACTTGCTACCACAAATATTTTCCTAGACTTTTATTTCATTAGTCTCATCAAAATAATTTTTTCGAACAATTACTTAAATAGCATTTCGAAAAAAAATGTCGAATTTTGCAGGCGACCTAATAAATTATTAAACTTATTTTAGTTGAATATGTGCATTTGCTTTACATACCAAAATGCAGATATTCATTACATACCATGTTCGTTATGAATATATGATTTACACTTAGTAATTTTCAAATATTTTTGAAATATACATTTTTTTAATATTACAGTTTTATATTCAATTATATATTTTATAATAATAGTCATAAATTTATGGACATATCATTTAAAAGACAATTCATGGGGAATTTTCGATTCCTACATACAATACTAAGAATTTTTGTTACGTGACGACTAATTACATTTTTGGAAGATTATATATTTAATTACAAATATGAGACAGAGGTTTACAGATTTGCAACAGGTAAATATTATTTGTAAGAAGAAACATTAATAAAAAATATTTATATTATAAATCAAAAGTACACTATGTTGTATCCAAATTCACCTATAATGTGCAATAGCTCACAATTAATTAATTGACAAATCTTTACTAAAAGGTGTTTAATACGTACATTAAAATAAAATAAGAATAAAACAATGAGGAAATGAAACAGAGAATCTTTAGAGATAATATCCAGAGATAAAAATGTTTGTAACGATGTCTAGTCATATAACATCCCAAAGATTTGGATTAATCTAATAAATGAACAGTCTGCACCAACCAACCCACCACCTACCCTGCGTCTCAATGTGGAACGGTACTGCTAGTTTGATTTCGAAAAAGAAACAGTCCCTCAGATTTTGTATTGTCTGTTTTTTAACCCTGAAAACAAGCACGATTGTGCTTGAAAGTGCTAGGTTTTTAGATATTTTATTTTATACTTTATTTTATTTTAATGTACGTATTAAACACCTTTTTAGTAAATAATTGTCAATTAATTAATTGTCAGTTAAGAAGAAACATGTTTATTTTTTATTTTTTAAAAACAAATCAATAAATTAGCGATTGACAAAGTAAAACATATTTCAGTACATTCGAAATGAAATATTAAGAATGAATCACTGATCAAAAGTGCAGACTTATCGAAATAAAAGTAACAAGAGAACCGTTTAAATACTTAATGATAAAGATTAAAAAGGGTAAGACTGTTCGGCTAAATGTGTCTTAGACGTACATTTGAGATACAATTACATAGACCATCTCATTTTTTTTTTAGCGAAATTGAGAAGAAAGCAGATTCAATATCATTTTATTGTAGCACGTGACTATATCAGGAGATGAAGAAAGTTTCATCGTCACGCAGTTTATCTAAGAAGAAAAATCGCAGAATTTATCTTGCACGTACCTATTAAATGCACGCATTCCAGAGCGGGGTTGAGTATTATAAACTGGTAACATGAAATTGTGAAAAACAATGATATATTTTTTTTAAATATGAACGTTACAGAAATGCATCCAACATAATATGATAAGTTTTCTCAATCTTATTTTCAAACCATTTATTTTACCATTATTTCACATGTTTTGTATTCAGAAGTTGATATTGATAACATTAAGATAAAATTATAATAACACTAATTATAATAACATTATAAGGACATTATAATAACTTGAAGAGATATATTAAAACGTATATTTCCACTCTTTACGTTATACATCGTATTTACTCTCATAATTCGCTAACATTAAGATGGGATTATAATAACAATAATTATAATAACATAAAGATATATATTAAAATGTATATGTACATTCTATACATTATATATCGTATTTACTCGTATAATTTGTAACATTAAGATAAAATTATAATAACACTAATTATAATAACATTATAATAACATAAAGAAATATATTAAAATGTATATTTACATTCTCTACATTATATATCGTATTTACTCGCATAATGTGCCCCCCCACCCGCATCCCGCGTAATTTACGTACATCGTACTTTTGTAAGAAACACCCTCCTTCCCCCCCCCCCACCCCCGAAAAAAAAACATAATTTTTGCTTTTTAATGTTGAAAGAAAATTTAAGTAAATAAATAATGCTTAAAAAAGATTCACTCCCAGGGTGAGCTGGGTCACGCCCCACAATAGAACCCTATTAGAGTACCCTTTCTTATCTCCCAGCAGATTTGAACTCCGGTGGGGAAAAAACTTGTTTGTTCCTTTCTAGTCGAATTTCTTACCAGTTGAAAGTAAGTAAGATGGTAAAATATAGGGGGTCGTATATATATATATTAACCAATTGTATATAAATATATTTTAATCAAAAGTATAATTTGCACATTAATTTTGCGCAAATATAATTACATTCATATATATCTATCTGTTATAGCTTTTGATTTGTATTTGCTAATTTTTTCATGTTTATAACTTTCGCCATTTCACAAGTTAAATTCATAGATTCAATTCTGAATTTATACGAAATTTACCATGCTTAGGAATGTTAGCAATTAGAAATAAAGGTTATTTTAAATATGCCAGTAAACTTCTGTTGCTCTTTCTGTTAAATAAGTTGTTAAAGTACTTACTTTAAGTAGCATAATAAAAAAGGACTATATTTCTATAACATAAAATTCCCCGATCATAAATCACCCATCAGAATCATGCTTCGACAAATGAAAATGACGTTATATTTCAAGAAATATTGCATTGGCATTCATAAAACTGTAATTTTATTAAAAGATTGCATTAAGTCTGTTCTCAAATCCGAAGGAGTCACTTTCGGACACATTTCTG
The DNA here is from genome assembly GCA_963931845.1 of Maratus michaelseni. Classification (NCBI taxonomy): domain Eukaryota; kingdom Metazoa; phylum Arthropoda; class Arachnida; order Araneae; family Salticidae; genus Maratus; species Maratus michaelseni. Next base: position 136,617,036 of record OZ007595.1, read on the forward strand.
GATTAATTTTTGTTTGGAAACGAATGAAATTGGCAGCTGCTTTTATTATGATACTATACAAACAAATGCTGTTTTTTGATAAAGACACAAAATACTATCGAAGTTTGTGTTTAGAATCGACATTCAGGACGTAACAACGCTGGAAAGAAGAAAACCTTTGTTCACGTGACAACAATCACTTATAGCGATAGACAATATTCATTTATCAAAAGATTGTAAACACCATTCGATTCCAAATCACTTCAATAATCAGGCATGCAAGTGCCATCAATTTTCCGTTTAAAAATGAGTCCGTGAATGTGTCAGAAAGATTCAAGTTGTCTTATTGATTGACAGATTAGTTCAGATGGTGATATTGACATCATTCTCAAAGAAAAAGATCATTTTCGTTTATGAGAATGAAATAATTTAGTATGATTGAGTCAGTATGAACTCATATTCAATAACTTTTAGTTCTGCAAATAAAGTTCCTACTTACATCCCCCCCCCCATTTTTTTTAAAAAAATAAATTTTATATGCACCAAATAAAAAGTTTCCGAAAATTACATTATTTCCTTGAAATAAAAATAAGTAAATCTATAAAACTCAGACATTTAAAAATGATTGAAATAATTAATATACTTAACTCAGGTAATAATTTAGGTAGTGATAATGAAGTCATTCTAAAAAGAAGAAAAATGACTTTTGACATATAAGAATAAAATACTTTATTATTATTGTGTCAATAGTCAATGGATTTTATTCTGCACGTACAGATACTGAAACTTTACCATTTATTAAAAGATCTTCATAATGCATATATCTGGTAAGTAAATCGGAAGAAAAGTGAATTAAGAAATAGAAATATCAGGTTTTAAAAACTTATTCTATAAAAACACATTTTTAAACTTCTTATAAGAAATGTTTTATAAGTGCGTTTTGATGAATTTGAAAAGTTCAACGCTCTTACACAAGTAATAATAGTTTTTTATTCTTAATTTGTAAAATAATCGAGAATAATACATTCAATAAACAATTGCAGCCTTTCACTACAATACATTTCTGAATTCTTCAATACCATCATACACATATATGTCAAAATTTATTCCTCAGTTAAATGCAACATTTTATGCAATTAAGCTCAGCGGAGGGAAAGCACCAAGTGGTATGAAAAAAAAAAAAAAAAAAAAAAAAAAAACCTTAAATGTTAAAATGCGTACCACAACTGAAAACGCACTTCCAGCAATTACTTTTGATAGACAGTACTCAAGCCAAATTCTTTTGTGTGTATTTGTGAAAAAACGACAAATTCTATGCATACCATAATTCTACAGTAAGTGCGTCTTGTAGCACACCTCAGTGATGTATATTTTAAATGTGTTTAAAATAATGAAATATCATTGAAATACACCGCAAACGATTTTTCCTGATACTACACCAAAATGTAATGGAATTCTTTTGTGTGTACCTGTAAATGAACCGTAAGTGCTACATATTTCATTTTCAATACAGAACATGCCATAATAAACCTGAATAACATCATTTACATGAAAATCCGAGTATATTTACGTGAGTTAGAACACTGTCAGACGGACAGACAAACCAAATTCATAAGAAAAACGAATATATATATTTAAAGCAATTAAAACGTTTTATATTATTTTGCCAATAATTAGTCATTAGCCCAGTTTAATAAAGAAATAATTATTATAATTTCTAAAGTTGCCCCTCCCCTTAAAAAAAAGATTTATTTATAGATGTACATAACTTTTATTTTGGATAGAAAACAAATACTATCGATGGTAATTGAAATCTCAGAAATACTCTTTTGATTCGCTTCGATGTCGAAAAATATTTAAGTTCAATGGAAAAACAATGATTGTTTTTTAAAGTGAATAGTCTTATAAATATTCTAAAAATGTCTTAACGTTAAAAATTACTAATTGGGAGTAAAAAATCATTGATATTATACATTTTAAAACATTCATGAAGGCTTCAAATCAGGGTACGCAAAAATCATGATTTTGTTTTGTTTTTTAAAAAGGGATTTATTTCATTTAAATCATATATTTTTTTGTTATTTAAATCGGATTTTTTTTAATTTTAAATTATTATGTTAGAAAGTTACCTTTTATACACATTATACATATAAATTTAGCAAGAATGCTTGATGATTTTTTTAATTTTAAATGCAAGTACCATATGAAAACTAATAATTATAAATTAATTAATTTTTAAATTGATGAAAATATGTGAAGAAAAGAAAAACAGATTTTTTTTTTCCTTTTTGCAATATTAGATAGTATTTGTCAGCATATAAGATATGTCCTATTTTTTAAAAATATTTAAATGTGTAAGTGTAAAATATATAAAATCTTTTGAAATTGTATTTCTCATAAAAATATGCATATATACACATTGGTTAATACAATTTATTTTAAATATATGACATAAATGTTCAAGGTTTTTCTCAAAAGATTAAAGTTAAAAAATATAACAATTAATAGTATTTTAGAGTCACCTCCATTTTCCTTTCTAATTTTATTAATACCTGATACTGAAAGTCAATGGAAATAAATTACTTTGTACTTTTGTTACTACTTGTTACTTTTTTGCCTTGGTGACTTTTAATAAGTAGATATATTGAAAAATAGACGAATACTTTAGAAAATATGAAAAATGTATTATTTTTTCAAAACACTCAAGGGTTTGGAATGCAAGCAGGCTTTGTATAATAAAAACAATTTTCCTGCTTTTTCATTCCCCACTTTGTTTCTAAGTTTTGAATGTCCTATAAACCGTAAGTAGAAAATAGTCCTTTCTACAGAGTTGCTTTATTGCTTTTTCACCTGACATTTCACAAAATCTTGACTTGAAATGGGCTCTCCACCTCTCCGAAGGAGACATTTCGAATACAGTATTTTGCTCAAAAATAAAATCATAAAAAGCATCTGCCTTAGCTAGGAATCTCATGATTAAAGGTATAAAACTACTAGTAAATTTATTCTTCTTAGCAAATTTAAAAATTATATATATATTTCCGATCCTAGTCAAATCGCATCTTTTTTAATTCATCATGCATGCTCTTGACATTTGCTGTAATATCTGTGACAAGGCTACCAATAAAACAGTTACATTCAGCTTTGCACTTTAATATTACTTCATGAGCAATTTTTTAAGGTATATTCGGTTCTGTGTGAATTTTCTTATGTGTCAATAGAATCCACAAGATACCAATCCTTGCTGCATTTGGTGACAAAGTATTGAAACAAGCTATTGTTAGAAAGAAAACATTCAAAATTCATTCAAAAATTGATCAGCTATAAACATCTGTAGATTGACAGTATTCATCCTCTTTATTTTGCCTTTCTGTGCTGTTACAGCGTGTGACACAACCATGGATAAAACAATTGCAAGATATTTAAAAATAAATATTAATATTGATTTATCAAACAAATTACAACAATATCATGTTAAATAGCATCTAAGTGAAATATATAAGGATAATAATGGCTTTTTTAATAATGCCATATTAATGACCAAATGAATTTTGGGCCACTTTTGTTCTGGAAATGCCATCAGGATAACCTTTTTGTAATAAATACTGTTCTATCATTAGTTAGAAGAAAAAAACAACAATATGTACAGATTGCAAATATAAAATTTAAAATTGAGAATTTTAAAAAAAGATTTCAGAGAAGCGGAGATTTTTTTTTTTTTAATCCAAATAAATAACATGTGGGTCGCTTAAATTTTATTATAATCTAAATCAAAACAAAAATACATATTTCAGCAGAAATTTTTTTTAAATATTGATTTAAATCAATCACCCTTAGCATTCTACGTATTCTCTGCCCCCTATGAGTATGATCGCAAAGACCCGTCCACACTTGGTAGACTCTAAAAACACGTTAATTTGCCCTGTTAATTTTCATAAATACCAATAAATTTAAGAAGATCCTATTTTCTTTTCTAGGGTATTTATATTCCGCGAAGAGAGTGGAATCTCGTTTCCGTATTTTGATTTGTAAAATATCCCTCATTTTCTTTCCAGATAGAAAATTTTCGGGTAAAAAGGAAGCCCTGTTACCCCAATCATTTACGAAGTTCGAATTCAGGCTATCTTTCTTTTAATCTACGTCTTTCTCCCTTCCTTGACCTTAGGAGGGAGTAAGCGAGCTCCTGGGGAAGTCTCCTTTACTCGCATAATTCGCTAACATTAAGATGGGATTATAATAACAATAATTATAATAACATAAAGAAATATATTAAAATGTATATGTACATTCTATACATTATATATCGTATTTACTCGTATAATTTGTAACATTAAGATAAAATTATAATAACACTAATTATAATAACATTATAATAACATAAAGAAATATATTAAAATGTATATTTACATTCTCTACATTATATATCGTATTTGCTCGCATAATGTGCCCCCCCCCACCCGCATCCCGCGTAATTTACGTACATCGTACTTTTGTAAGAAACACCCTCCTCCCCTCCCCCCCCCCGAAAAAAAAAACATAATTTTTGCTTTTTAATGTTGAAAGAAAATTTAAGTAAATAAATAATGCTTAAAATAATAAGTCTAATTTTCAGATTAAACATATGTGGAAAATAATGAAACTGGATTTCAAATTACTCTAACAACATGTATCCTAAAAATTATAATTTCATAATTAGATTTAAAGAAAATAGATTTTGAGTTGAGTTCTATATATCCAATGGATCAGATTCTGTTCTTTGTATGTGTATCCTACGATTTTCTGTTTTCATGTGCTCCGAAAGTGCAGGTTATTTTGAGCCAAATTATGCTGCATCAACAGACGCGTAACATATTTGTACTTCCTCTTAAAAATTAATTAGAATAAGTTAAGATACTTGATCATATTGTTCAGACTATGAAATTATAATGGATAACGAAATACTTTTTACTGTAGGCAGTAAATTTAGAACAGTCTACTTTGAAGGAAAGTATAGCAATATAGTTTTTTAATTCTACTACAGGATCCGTACGCGCTAAGGGTATTTAGGTGAATCAAAGTATTTGAATAACAGAAGTTTCATAAAGTAATGTTCGCCATATTAAAACACAGACTTTCTTCATTAAGTAAGGCAAATATACGAAAAATCTAGTATCCAAATCTTTTGAGGCGTGCGACCCGGTACATTTTATTCTGTCTCTTTATTTTACATTTTATCATTAATATTAATATACGAGAATATTGCTAAAACTAAACAAGAATGGTGGTCAATCTGTTTAAAAATGCAACTGAAATAAATACTGCGACTTTTATTTATGTTTTAAATATTAATTATATTTAAACTGTTATAATTATTGTAAAGAGAGACATTTCTTTAATTATTGTAAGTTTTCTCAAAGGAAATTTAACATCAATAAATACATAAAAAAATAAACCACGTATTTTTCGCACCCTCTACTTTTGAAACAGAAGAAATATTGAAAAAGAAAGGAAAATCGTGCGAAAAACATATGAAACACTTTCCAGCTATTCTGAAGCAATTCACGCTCATGCACAGTAAGTATTTTGAATTATTTTGTGCAACCCTGAATATAATCTATGGAATTTATCCAAATCACATAGTATACAAAAAATTAAATAAACGTACAAATGCATACCATATTTCATACCTCACCCCCAACTTTTATCACTCATAGACAATACTGTAAACAACATATTTTGTGTTTCCCTGTAAATGAATGATAACTGTTATGCACGTCATATTCTGGAGTAAGCATATTTTAGTGCACCTCAAGAATGTTAGATAAATTTCCTTTCGTTGGAAAAAGTATACTATAATTCAAATATGCTTTACCGTAGAACATTAAATAACCGAATTCTTTAGAGTTACTCTGTAAATGAATTATAAATGCTTTGAACATCATTTTATACAAAAAGTATATTTTAGTGCACTGTATAAATTCATGTCAACATCATTATGTTGGAAATGGTCTAACTCTAACATCACTAAAAGTATATTCCAAGAATCCAGGCTTGGATATTTTTCAATATGTTATGATTTCACGTTTTGTTAGCAATTTGAAATGTTAGGTATTTAATATTAGATATATGTGAGGGGATTAGAATGACAGTGGAGTAAGTCAATATTTAGTAATTTGAGAAATGAAGTGTTTTGTGAAACTTGTCATATCGCCGTTGCATTAAGTGGTGCAATATGTTTTGCCCTCTAACGACTACCTAAGTGAACTATGGCATATTTCACTGTCACACAGAACAGAAATTAATATACGTTCGTAAATATGATTATCTAGATTTTTCAATTTTTTTACTTACACCACTGTCATTCTAACCCCCTCATATATTTATTGAGTATACTTTCTCTGCAACTCAACAAATTCGTGATCCATAACAAAAAAAAAAAATCTATTAGAAAGGATGTTTTTAGAAAAAAAACCTGATTAAAAATGCATATTTAATGAAATAAAGAAACAAGAGAGATCTACAAATACTTAAGAAGAACGATAATAAACCATAACGTTGTCGGCTGCATATGTCTCGCATAACATTTGAGATAAAATTACGTCGAATATATCATCTTTTTCCATAACGAGATGAAAAGAAAAACAGATTCAGTATCATTTTATACTAGCACGTGACTATACATCAGGAGATGAGAAATGTTCCGAGGTCACGCGATTCCTCTAGAGTACAAAAATCACAGAATTTATCTTGCATGTATCTGTCATATGCACGCGTTCCAAGTGGAGTGTTAATAATTGGAAACACGAATACTAAGGAAAAACAGCGATTCTTTTTATATGGATATGTTACAGAATAACATCGTACATAATAATAATTTATTCTCCGTTTTTTCAGTACTTTCATTTTTACGTTTCTTTCAGGTGTTTATTATTTGTCATTAGCAAATACATAAAAATGTGTAATTTATATTGTTGACTTTTAAATATTTTCCTTTTTTTCACACCTTTCGCTATATCGAAGGAATAAATGAAATTAGAAAATTCCCCGAACTCTTAATAAAAAATATATACCGTAAAGTTTTCCAGTAAACTTGTCTCACATATACTATCTGAAACACAATTACATAGAATATATCATCTTTTTTCATAACGAAATAGAGGAAAAAGCCGATTCGATATCATTTTATTGTAGCGCGAGATGAAAAAGTAGAGAGTAATGTTTAGAGCTCACGCAAATGCCTTGAGTAGAAAATTGCAGAAGTTATCTTATATGTGTCTGTCAAATGCTCGCATTCAAATTGGAGTGTTAATAATTGGTAACGGTCCTATTAAAAGTAACACACACACACATATATGTATATGTGTGTGCCTGTGCGTGTGTGTGTTTGTTACAGAATTACATCACACATAAGATTAATTGTTTTATCCCTGATTTTCCATTACTTTAATTTTTGGGATTTGTTTTTCACATATTTTGTATTTGTCATTAAGAAATACATAAAAAAATTAACTTACATTCTTGTCAATTAATTATTTCTTTTTTAATAGATTTCTGAAATAAAAATTCTTTTTTTTTTCTTTTCATACAATGATGTGAAAATGCGTGAATTTAGCTTCCATAATTTTACATATAGTACAAACTTTAGACAGAGTATTTTTATGTTGAATACATAAATCTAAGTTTCTTTTGGAAAATAATATTTTATTTAAGCCCTATTTGCAAGATATCTATGCTTACACACTGCAATCATTTATAGATAATCCTATCATGACATTAAAGTCATGATTTTTTTATTTACACGTAGGCATTTTGTACTATATTTTTTTTTTCATTATTTTCTTCTGGTAAGCTTGTAAGTTTATACTTGTAAATCCAATTTTCTGAATTTATGCAAAGAATAAGTTGCTATTAACGCATTCCATCAAAAAATAAATTAAAAAATAAAAATCAATATTAACTTCTCCTTTGCAATAGTAATTATTTTTATCTTTTTATCATACAATGGTGCGAAAGTGAGTGAATTTACCTTCCATATTTTTACGTGCAGTGCGACATTTATATAGAGTATTTTTGTTTAATTTATACATCTAAGTTTTGAAAATAATATTTAATTCAAAACCTATATGCAGGATATATATACCTTCTTATAACAATCCTATACAGATCATCCTCATGTCACGCAAGTCATAATTTTTTAATTTAAACGTAGACAATTTTTAGTATAATTTAGAATAAACTTATATTTATTAATAACTAATTGAATTTTTAGTCTATGTTCATAAAACTATTGATAAATGCTTGAAATATTTGGTAACAAATACACACAACTACTAAGTTCATACTTCTACACTTGTCAACTTGTTACATGTGTAACCCATTGCATACGTATTTATAAATAATAGTTCGACGTTAACTAGTTACCAAATGTATTACACAGGCAGACCCAATAGTTATTGTCGTCTATCTGTGGGGAAAGTATCTTAAATATACCTAAAATTACCTGAAATATAATATACAAACGAACATAGCGCTGAGAAACGCAATGCCTTTAGATTCGTACTGAGCGATTGTTGATACAGCAATGTCTATACTACAGGAACTTTGTTAATATGATAAATAAGAAAAAAAACTTTATAAAAATCATGCCACAAAAATCGAAAACAAACATCGTAAAAATAAACTACTTCGATAAAAATTACATATATTTTTAAAATGCTCAATCGTACAGAGATGGAAAATGAAAGATTGGATGGATGATGTAGGAAATAAAAATTTATTGATAAAAAATACTCATTTTCGGCGGAAAGGCACCTTTTTAAAAATTAAATACGAAAATTTCAAAATTCACTGTACGAATTCCAAAAAAAACCTTTATTGTCTTAAAAATAACAAAATTTAAAATATATGGTTAAAACATTGAATTTGGGTTGATTTTATGTTTAGGTTAAAATCACCGGTGAACGTGGATGATAGGGGAATTACACAAAGTTTTCCTTTTGATATAAACAAACAAAACATTTAATAAAAAACACAACTGTGAGTTTCAGTGTACAATAAAGCCTTTCTTTGAAGACCCCAATTTGTAGACCACTACGTGAGAGAGATTTCTTTAGCCATCTTCAACAATCATTCAAGCAAACATACAAACAAACTGATACATAGACTATCAGTATAAATGATTAATCTACCGTAGTTAAGGTAATATCACATGACGCTAAATGAAATCTTTTATGTCCTGTTTTTACTGCTTGCTTCAAAGTAGTTATACATTAATTAAGACGTATGATAATATCCAATATCCTATCCTATATAATTAACTAATACGAATATTGGGTGGAAAATTACTAGCATAACGTGATTTTTTACAGATGAATCACGATTTAACAATACAGCGTATACGAATGTTCCATATACAGTCTATCTTTAGTTTACAAAAACGACTAAAATAATTATTTGAACAATTTTTTTTCTGTGAGCAGGTCAGATGAGAGGAGCTCTGGAAATCGAGTATATTTTTAATTGATGAACTGCAGGTAAAGTCACCTTTTTAGAAAAATATTTCTTTTCTAAAACCGCCACAATTCGGCGATCGATAAAATAACATCCAGAAGAAATGATGTAATCTGTAGTTAAAATAAATGCTTATTGAAGTGAATGAATCAAAAAAAAAATATATTGAGGCTCTTAACACTAAATAAACCAACAACCGATCATTTAATCGGTACCAAATGAAAATATTTCGATTCAAACCAGGTTTTTTTTTTTTCAAAAAACAAGTGACAAAATATAAATCACACAGAAACTATAGTTACGTATATGATAATATAGTTTTAAATAAAATTTCCGGTGTAAAATATTTTATTAAATCTTGAGTAAAATTACCAGTATGTTTCGTATTAATGATAACGATTAAAACTAGTCGTTGGGAGCCACCGTAATACTCACCCATCATGGATATGCATAATGTAAAATATTAAAATAAAAATGTGTAAACTACTTATAAAATGCATTGCAATTCAAATAAAATCGTGGCTTGATGACGTCATAAACTTTAAAGGCTCGATTACTGAATGGTTGAAAGAAACATCCTTATAACTACAAAAATAATAATCCTATTAACTAGCGGTTTATTGCATCTGATTAAGCGTCAAATTTCCAATTAAAATATATCTTTGAAATTAAATTTGGATGAAAAACAGGGTCATGAAAAATCGAAGAGTGTGGAAAATAGGATTCCAAATATCTCGGCAACTAATTATCCGATCGACCTCATGCTTTATGCAAAATTTGTTTTTTTATTGTCTTTTATATTCATTTATTAAAATAAACAATTTCGAAAATTTTTATATACCTTTTATCAGAACGAATATTTCGAGAGTCCGAAAAAAATAGTTCCGGTTAATCGAGGTTATTGAAATGAAATAGGCTTCTTTACATTATTACATACTAAGTACATACCAAATTGCAAGTCTCTATCTCAATTTTTTCGGGAGATAGAGCGTTTACAGACACACAGACACACAGACGGACGGCAATTTTTTTTTTCTAAAAATATGTTTTTCGGAATCTCGCGTGTCTGAAACGTGTAAATCCGTCAATTTTTTTTTTCGATTTTCAAAACGATTACAAAACTTACCCTATACTACGTATGATGGGTAAGTAAAATGAGAGGTTGTCGAGTACACATGCCTCGCATATACTATTTGAAACAAAATTACACAGGATACATCATTTTGTATTAACGAAATCGAGGAAAAATCAGATTCGATTTATTTTTATTATAGCACGTGACTATATCAAGAAATGAGAAAAGTTTGGAGGTGACGTAATTGCTCTGATTAAAAAAAAAAAAATCTCAGAGTTTCTCTTGTATCCATCTGTCAGATGCACGTGCTCTAAGTGGAGTGTTAATAATTGGTAAAACGAAACCTAATAATAAGAGTGATTATATATATATATATATATATATATATATATATATATATATATATTGGTAGAATTATATTATATCTGCCCCAACGCATTCTTAGTTTAGTACTAAAACAAAAACTAAGTATAATTTTTTTTTAGTATTATTTAAGTTCCGTTCTTGTACAATACTGTCGTATATCATGTTAAAAGATTTTTTTTTTTACTTTAATTTCACTGTTCTCATCTTTTTTGTTATATTTTGTATACGGAATAAAAAAAAATATATTTAGCATTCGGAAATACGTATGTAAATTTGGTGCTATATCCTATTTTATATTCTATTTGTATACTCTCACAAAATATAAGAAAAGTTGCAAATTTTTGTTTAGAAATGATTAAAAACTTTACGATAGAACTAAAAATGTCTACTAAAATACAGATGTAAATGCTTAAAGTGACAAAAACAGAACACAAAAAGCATATGCAATGAATCAGCCTCTTTAGAATTACATAAAATTTGGCACGAGATGTTTTTCAATTAAAAAAAAAACAATAAGGAAATATAAATGTTCACGTTTACAGTTGATCATTTTTAACAACCTGCTTTTTAATACACATATGATCTCATGGTTTATATTTTTCAAGTTTATTTTCAGATTTTGTGAGAATAGTTTGTTTATCGTGTAGATCTTGCTGATGGCACAGTTTTTGAGCGTTCGTAACTTGACAATCATCATATTAAAAGGATTTTATAAGCCTTTTTAAGTTCTTATATTTTTTATCACTTAAGCATTTACATCTTTATTGTAAAATTAATTACTAATTTTATTATATGATTATGTAAAAATATTTATTTTCTAATTTTTTAACATTTGTTTGACGACCTTTTACAAAAATTTCAGCTTTCTCGGTCAGAAAATGTACACTTATGAAAATAATTTTAACCTTCTCCTCTTGGATATAAAGTATATAACCATTCATTTTCTTGTTGGAAGGTATTGAATATTTTAACTAATTACTCATTTTTATGCATCATAATAAATAGTTTATGCTTAAAGCCCAATATATAAATAAATTGTTAAATTAAAATGCATTTTTTTTATCAATCTTCCGAAATTTAAAGAGTTTACTTATTTATTTTCATACTTTTGTTATGGAACAAGTTTTTTTGTTCTAAAACTCAGTATATATTTATAGACTAGTGTAAATGCCCGTCCTAGGACGGTGGGTGGAAATCGGGGTTTTCACTTAAAATTTGAAATAATTGATAAAAATATTCATATACTATTTATGGACAATAAGGAAAACTGACCTGAAAAGTTAAGTTCAGGGTTAATGGTAAATTTTACCGTTAATGGTAAAATTTACGAAACGTAATAACGAAACGTAATTTTTTTTTTCTAACTCAAACTTTCCAAATATTTTTCTGAATAATTAAAATCTTAATCCTAATAACGATCTCAATAATTAATTAAAATCTCAATAATTAATTATGGCAAGTAAAAATAGGTATTATTTATCGCTCTCACTAATACGAAAACGATCTGTTAGTTTATTCCAAATCTCAAAGAATGCATTAATTTTTACACAAAGTCGAATATTTCCCTTTCAAAAGTAATAATAAAAATAATATAAATCATTAAAAAAGTTGATCTTGAAATAAATCAATACGTGCTGAATTTTTCTTATCTTAAAAATATGCTTATATACATTTTATATTATTTTACAACTTTATTATTATGTTATATTTTTTTCTAACAGAAAGGTATTTATACAGAAAGGTATAATTTGTATTTATTGTCAATAGATGGCGCCAGAACAGTATTTAGGAACGAAATGTAAAATACTGGTAGATTATCGCAAAGCCTCGAAAGGTATCACCGCTATTTCTGAAAAAAGTGCTGACAGGAAAAAAATGCTTACAGAAATAAACTAGTCGTTTAGGGCCACCGTAATACTTACCTATCATGGATATCCATAATATAAAATATGAAAATAAAACATGTGTAAACTACCTATAAAATGCATTGCAATTCGAATAAAATCGTGGCTTGATGACGTCATAAACTTTAAATACACTATTACTGAATTGCGTAAAAGAAACATCCTTGTATGGAAAATATGATTACAAATATCTCGGCAACAAATTATCCGATCAACTTCATTCTTTATGCAAAATTTATATTTTTTATTGTCTTTTATATTCACTCCTTAAAATAAACAATTTCGAAAAATTTTAGGTACCTTTTATCAGAACAAAAATTTCGGGAGTCCGAAAAAAAAAGTTCCGGATAATCGAGGTTACTGAAATTCAATAAGCTTCTTCCCATTATTACATACTAAGTACATACCAAATTTCAAGTCTCTATCTCAATTTGTTCGGGAGATAGAGCATTCAAAAACACACAGACACACAGACGAAGGGATTTTTTTTTTTTTCTAAAAATATGTTTTTCGGAATCTCCAGTGTATGAAATGTGTAAATCCTTCAATTTTTTTTTTTAATTTTTAAAACGATTACAAGACTTACCCTATACTACGTATGATGAGCAAGTAATAAAAAAAAATCCTTTAAAATATCTAAAGACTTTAATATGCTTTTACAAATATTTTAAGAGCACAATAGAATATTTTAATGAAACGTTCAAAGAGTCATTCGTTTTTTTCTAGATTTGGAATTTGTGTTTCTGAATGGCAACAGTATTCGTTTGTTTACAACTGGTAATCCGATGTTTAATGTGTTATTTTTAATTTAAAACGTAAAACATTATATAACTGTATATGACATAGATGTTTTATACGAAAATATGCTAAACAGGCATAATTTCAAGTAGAAGAAATTATCATTTAGCTGTCATATGTTTTTCATTAAGCCTAACATGGCGTTTAGCTCCTGTCGATTTGCATACCAGAGTGGTCGAAACTGGCATGGTTACACTGTGTTTTATTATATAGAGATGATAATTTGCTTTTGAAATCATTGCATATTATTATTATTTTTTTTTTTCACGTTAAACATTTTTTTTATTGAGGTATCCATTCTGTTTTGTGTAACTTTTTATTTTAAAGATCTGACAATGATTTTGTATGCAAATCGAAAACCAGAACCTTTGCAATTTGCAACAACTAGATCAATTATTTTGAGTTTGATATATAAATATGAAAAATAAAAAATATGACTATTTTAATAATAATACGTTTAATTTTTTTAGGTATTTTTACGAGATTTTACATGTACGAATTATTATTTTTTTCATTTTAGGAAATTCTATATTGCTTCTTTAATTATAAATAGAAGCTCTTAATTTATGTAACTAATTTTTATTGAAATTATTATGTTTTTTATGAGAATAAAATGATTGTTTACATCTCTTTTGGAGTACCTATAATATTTTATGACAGTGTGTACACACAACAAACTGAAATTGTGTTTACATTTCCTCATATTGTTACACATACAACACTGAATAAAAAAGATAAATGAATAAAAAGCATTTTTTTTTCTAAATGCTTTTGTAAAAATAAAATAAATAATGAATTATTCAAGACAGATAAAATGAGTTTTTCGTTTACATTTAACGAACAAGCTAAGTAAAAGTAGATAATTATGATAAAATAATAATGATATTCAAATACTTATGCATAATTATAGATGCGCGTTTTGGCTAGCATATTAACGGTGGAGGGTGGGGGGGGGCAACACTGGTAAATGTAGCTGATATTGAGGTATCTTTAATTTGGGATGCTTCTTATTTCCGATAAGTACTGAAGCGATTTCATCATATTTTTTAATAGGTTTGACGATAGCTAAATTATAAATTGACCGTTCTGCCACACATTAACCCATTCGGGACCATGGGTGCATATATGCACCCTCAAAAAAAGCATACAGTATTTTTTGTAGGCACCAGTAAAAAATAAAAGTAATATTTGCTTTCTCTAATTAGAGCCTTTTTGTGATAGTTTAAGTAGAGGTAGCTTTTTAAAAAAAAATCCCTGACGGCTCGGCCTACAGGCACAGGTAGATTTCGAAGACGCAGACCGTGGGGTGCCTGTTTGTCGTGAATTGCTACTTCGAAACCAAACTTGTTTGCAGGCGGAGCCAGCAAGGATTTTTTTTTTTTTTTTTTTTTTTTTTTTTTTTTTTTTTTTCTATAAGAGTTGGTCCTATAAAAAACATGCCAATATAAAAGTTTTAGATAATATTAAGAGGATTTATAATAAATTTAAGCGGATTTGAAATCTTGGGAATTGACGAAGTTATGAATTTTTTTCTTTAAAAACCTCCCCCCCCCCCCCCTTAAGGCAATTTTTAATTATATCAAAAATCTGTCATACATAAATTTTCGGCCCTTCTCCTAGAAGTAATAATAATTTCAAACGGATTCGATACGTATCATAATTAAGAAATTATGTTTTTTTTCTGTTTTCACAAAAAGCCCCCCCCCCACCCCCCACCCCCCCTTCGTTTGATTTTGCCCATTAACAAACTTGACCGAGATATTATGCCCCTTGATTTTATGTATCAGTTTGGAAAAGATGCGGGAGTTGGAACCACCTACTTCGAAAAATAACTTGTTTGCAGGCGGAGCCGGCAGGGATTTTTTGTTTTTAATTTTTTTTTTGCTATAACGGTTGGTCCTATAAAAAACTTCTCAATATAAAAGTTTTAGATAATACTAAGAGGATTAATAATAAATTTACGCGGATTTGATGTCTTGTGAATTGACGAAGCTATGATTTTTTTTCTTCTAAACCCCCCTTGGGACCATTTTTAATTATATCAAAAATCTGTCATACATAAATTTTCGGCCCTTTTCCTAGAAGTAATAATAACTTTAAACGGATTCGATACGTATCATAATTAAGAAATTATGTTTTTTTTCTGTTTTCACAAAAAGCCCCCTATCCCCCCCCTGGTTCGATTTTGCCCATTAACAAACTTGACCGAGATTTTATGCCCCTTGATTTTATGTATCAGTTTCGAAAAGATGCGGGAGTTGGAACCGCCTACTTCGAAAAATAACTTGTTTGCAGGCGGAGCCGGCAGGGATTTTTTTTGTTTTTAATTTGTTTTTGCTATAACGGTTGGTCCTATAAAAAACTTGTCAATATAAAAGTTTTAGATAATACTAAGAGGATTAATAATAAATTTACGCGGATTTGATATCTTGTGAATTGACGAAGCTATGATTTTTCTTCTTCTAAAACCCCCCTTTTTCACCCCCCTTGGGGCCATTTTTAATTATATCAAAAATCTGTCATACATAAATTTTCGGCCCTTTTCCTAGAAGTAATAATAACTTGAAACGGATTCGATACGTATAAAAATAAAGAAATTATGAGGGTTTTTCTGTTTTCACAAAAACCCCATTTCCCCCCCCCCCCCTTGGTTCGATTTTGCCCATTAACGAACTTGACCGAGATTTTATGACCCTTGATTTTATGTATCAGTTTGGAAGAGATTTATGCAGAATTTTTCCAGTTATCGTGGTCAGAAAAAAGTGACATAGATAGATAGATAGATAGATAGATAGAAGTTTTGAACTGGGGGTGGTTTTGGGTTCTGGGAGTCATGATCGGCGTAGATCTGCAAAAATTTTTCAAAATTTCCAACTTAGGTGAGAATCTAATAGGTAGTATTTCTTACGAAATCTACCTAAAAGTGGTGTCAACCGAATAAAATTTGTGTAAAAGTCGCCGGTCCCGAAGGGGTTAAAATATAAAATGCAATAGTTACGTGTCTATAATTCTAAGGGTTTTTTTTTTTTTTAAATCACCGTTAATAAAATTTTCTTCATAGTAAAAAGACGGTTAAAATATAGTTAATTACATACGAAAACATCGCAATCACTTTTTTAAAATCACTTCAGGAATACCCTAAAAACATACATCAGTATCAACTGCTTTGCATGGAATTTCGAAAACTGTTGCTGTCCCCTTAACCCTTTCAGGGGCAAGCAATTGCGTTCCTGTAACGGCGAATTCACACCGGTATTTACGAAAGAATTTAGTTCAAAATAAGGATAAGCAATTTTTCAACTTTTCACCGTCAAAGTTAAGAAAGTAAAATTTTATTAAAAGTTTCTGGTTTCAATCGGATTAAAATTAGGTTGTATATAATATATACCACCGCCCCTCAAAGGGTTAAGCCTTACATGTCATGTTATTATTAATTAATAATTAATGAAAGAGAGTTGTTTTTTCAGTCTGTGTCCAAAGTCAATATATTGAATTCATATTTCATTAATGATATACTTTTTAGGAAAAGAAAAAATACTGCAGTTTCCCGATGGAAGCATAATTAATCGCTTTCAAAAATTTGATAGGATTTAAATGTTTGGGGTACATTATAATTTACATACTTATGCATACTTTTTAATTTGAAAATATATTCATTAATTTAATTTCGGTTTAAAAACATTTAACTTAATGCAACTTTACTAGCAACGAGCCATGTTCGTATAATGTATCCACTACTTTGGTGAATTGAAAAGAAAGAGATGCACAAGTCATAAGCAAATAAAGTGATAGGTGATACAGGTTATTCGTTAAAACCTGTCACTTTACTTGCTTGTGAACATCAAATTTAAGCTTGTTTATCCATTGTCAAAACGAGGAGCCCCTGAAAAGTACAGAATACATTAATAATTAATATAATATCTAAACAAGTTGAAAATTGTACTGCAAACGTGACAAATGAGGTGCGTTCGTAATAAAACTAGTTTTATGAATATTCAGATCTTGGTGCAATAACTGTTGCACTATTATACAAAAATGCATGAATGCAAAAAATTTTTTTGTGCAGATTTTCATATTATAGATATTAATTAACACTTTCCAACATAGGTGAAAAGTGTTTATGAATTCGGTTTGTCTGTCTGCCGACTTACCGTGCTCTAACTGGCGTAAGTATATTCGGTTTGCCATACAATTGATATATGTTATTGAGGTTTACTATGGCATGTTCGGTATTGAAAATGAAGTATGTAGTACTTATACTTCGTGTACAGGGGCAGTCAAAAGAATGCTGTTACATTATGGTATAGGGGGAAAAATCTTTGTAGAGTATTTTAATGATGTTACACTGTTTAAAATATATTGAAATTGATATACATCGCTGAAGTGCACTACAAGATGCTTACTACCGAATATAGCACGTGTATCGCTTTAATTATTTTACAAGATAACTCAAAATAATTACGTTATATAATGGTCTATGGGGAAAAATCGTTTGCGGTTGATTTTAATCATGTTACACTATTATAAACATATTGAAATTGATATCATTTTCTAAGTTGCACTAAAACACACTTTCTGTAGAATATAAAGAGTAAAGTATTTATCATGCATTTACAGGGCCACACAAAAGTATTCGGTTAAATAATGGTTTACGGGGGGGGGGGGAGTGTTTTAATTATGTTAAACTATTTGAAATTTAATGAAATTGATATGCATTACTGAGGTTTACTGCAAGATGCTTGTTGAATAATATGATGTGCATAGAATTTATCGTTCATTTACAGGGACATACAAATGATTTCGAATACAGTACGATATCCGACATATTATCTATAAGCTATAACTGCTGGAAGTGCAGTTTCAGCTAGGTATGCGTTTAACAAAATTTTTGCATACTGTGTAGTATGTATACATGCTATGCAACATATACACGGTGACACAAAATAATTCGTAAGCCTTACTGTTTATCTACGTAAGTTGCTCAACCCCTTAACTGTTGGAGGTATTTTGACACCATAAACTAAAAATAGACACAATACAACACTTTTTCTGTACTAGGATATTTGCTCTGTGTAATCGCAAATGGTCTTCCGATTAATAAAGCGAAGGTTGCGTTTAAAAATTACTGGTGTGCAAAAGCTTTTAGTAACAAAACAAGCAAACTGTTCTTGCCCGAACTGAGTCCGGGCTACACAGTTAAGGGGTTAAAGGTTTTTTGTTAATTGAGTTATGAATGTTGAACGTGAAGTATATTTAGTATACTAATACATGCTTTTTGAATATAAATAAAATCGTATACAAGGCCACGCTAAGGACTGGATACATAGCCACATCTGTATGATAATTTCTGGTAAGTGTAATTTTAATAGTTTTCAGCGTATTTTTGCCTGAATTAAACTTTAGCTTAATATGTGGTGTGCATAAAAATTGCAGGTAGTATACAGCGCTATACAAAATATTTCAAATATTTCTCCGTCTATAGGTAGACACTGCTGAAGGTTTAAATTTTCAACTGTGTTATGTGTTTTCTTATACTAATCTAAATTGCAGTATACTATATAGAGTAAAATAAGTTAAAACTGGTGTGAAACACTAAGAACTAAAAAAACTTCTTAAAACACCATCAAAAACTTTAAAATGAGCTAGGCATTTCGAAAGATCTGAGTCTTTCTTCGTCAGGCGCAAATAGACGTGCGTCTACTATGACTGCTAGGAGTCTTGCTGCTGCTTTCATAGTAGACGCACGTCTTTTTGCGTCTGACGAAGAAAGACTCTGATCTTTCGAAAGGCCTAGCGCATTTTAAAGTTTTTGATGGTGTTTTAAGAAGTTTTTTTTAGTTCTTACTATATAGAGTATAATACAAATCTATAGATTATATACAAGGATGCACAAAAGAATGGGATTACTCTGACTATGGCCTGCAATTTTTGAAATCTGTTTTTAAATGGGTTTTGCGTTTTCTAAAATGTTTACTTAGGTATTTTATTTACCTTATTAAACAGCGAAGGTTTGTCAAAGTGTTTCATAATCTATGCTTGATGCATGGTTTTTCTTTATTGTTTTATTTTATAATAGGAATTTTATAATATGAATAGTAATTTTCAATACACTTTTACGAACAATTAATTACAATTCTGTTACATAAAAATTATACTATGCGCAAATATCTAATACAAGACAATGAAAAAAAAAATCATCGTTATTATTTCGGTGAAATGAATTATACCGTTTGTTATTATTATATGATTAATTTCCTTAATAAAGGAAAATAAGTAAAATAAAAGTAAAAATAGTTTCGTGTTTATCGTGTAGATCTTGCTGATGGCACAGTTTTTGAGCGTTCGTAACTTGACAATCATCATATTGAAAGGATTTTATAAGCCTTTTTAAGTTCTTATATTTTTTATCACTTAAGCATTTACATCTTTATTGTAAAATTAATTACTAATTTTATTATATGATTATGTAAAAATATTTATTTTCTAATTTTTTAACATTTGTTTGACGACCTTTTACAAAAATTTCAGCTTTCTCGGTCAGAAAATGTACACTTATGAAAATTATTTTAACCTTCTCCTCTTGGATATAAAGTATATAACCATTCATTTTCTTGTTGGAAGGTATTGAATATTTTAACTAATTACTCATTTTTATGCATCATAATAAATAGTTTATGCTTAAAGCCCAATATATAAATAAATTGTTAAATTAAAATGCATTTTTTTTATCAATCTTCCGAAATTTAAAGAGTTTACTTATTTATTTTCATACTTTTGTTATGGAACAAG
The DNA here is from genome assembly GCA_963931845.1 of Maratus michaelseni. Classification (NCBI taxonomy): domain Eukaryota; kingdom Metazoa; phylum Arthropoda; class Arachnida; order Araneae; family Salticidae; genus Maratus; species Maratus michaelseni. The sequence continues at coordinate 136,637,436 of OZ007595.1, forward strand.
TTTTTTTGTTCTAAAACTCAGTATATATTTATAGACTAGTGTAAATGCCCGTCCTAGGACGGTGGGTGGAAATCGGGGTTTTCACTTAAAATTTGAAATAATTGATAAAAATATTCATATACTATTTATGGACAATAAGGAAAACTGACCTGAAAAGTTAAGTTCAGGGTTAATGGTAAATTTTACCGTTAATGGTAAAATTTACGAAACGTAATAACGAAACGTAATTTTTTTTTTCCAACTCAAACTTTCCAAATATTTTTCTGAATAATTAAAATCTTAATCCTAATAACGATCTCAATAATTAATTAAAATCTCAATAATTAATTATGGCAAGTAAAATATAGGTATTATTTATCGCTCTCACTATTACGAAAACGATCTTTTAGTTTATTCCAAATCTCAAAGAATGCATTAATTTTTACACAAAGTCGAATATTTCCCTTTCAAAAGTAATAATAAAAATAATATAAATCATTAAAAAAGTTGATCTTGAAATAAATCAATACGTGCTGAATTTTTCTTATCTTAAAAATATGCTTATATACATTTTATATTATTTTACAACTTTATTATTATGTTATATTTTTTTCTAACAGAAAGGTATTTATACAGAAAGGTATAATTTGTATTTATTGTCAATAGATGGCGCCAGAACAGTATTTAGGAACGAAATGTAAAATACTGGTAGATTATCGCAAAGCCTCGAAAGGTATCACCGCTATTTCTGAAAAAAGTGCTGACAGGAAAAAAATGCTTACAGAAATAAACTAGTCGTTTAGGGCCACCGTAATACTTACCTATCATGGATATCCATAATATAAAATATGAAAATAAAACATGTGTAAACTACCTATAAAATGCATTGCAATTCGAATAAAATCGTGGCTTGATGACGTCATAAACTTTAAATACACTATTACTGAATTGCGTAAAAGAAACATCCTTGTATGGAAAATATGATTACAAATATCTCGGCAACAAATTATCCGATCAACTTCATTCTTTATGCAAAATTTATATTTTTTATTGTCTTTTATATTCACTCCTTAAAATAAACAATTTCGAAAAATTTTAGGTACCTTTTATCAGAACAAAAATTTCGGGAGTCCGAAAAAAAAAGTTCCGGATAATCGAGGTTACTGAAATTCAATAAGCTTCTTCCCATTATTACATACTAAGTACATACCAAATTTCAAGTCTCTATCTCAATTTGTTCGGGAGATAGAGCATTCAAAAACACACAGACACACAGACGAAGGGATTTTTTTTTTTTTTCTAAAAATATGTTTTTCGGAATCTCCAGTGTATGAAATGTGTAAATCCTTCAATTTTTTTTTTAATTTTTAAAACGATTACAAGACTTACCCTATACTACGTATGATGAGCAAGTAATAAAAAAAAATCCTTTAAAATATCTAAAGACTTTAATATGCTTTTACAAATATTTTAAGAGCACAATAGAATATTTTAATGAAACGTTCAAAGAGTCATTCGTTTTTTTCTAGATTTGGAATTTGTGTTTCTGAATGGCAACAGTATTCGTTTGTTTACAACTGGTAATCCGATGTTTAATGTGTTATTTTTAATTTAAAACGTAAAACATTATATAACTGTATATGACATAGATGTTTTATACGAAAATATGCTAAACAGGCATAATTTCAAGTAGAAGAAATTATCATTTAGCTGTCATATGTTTTTCATTAAGCCTAACATGGCGTTTAGCTCCTGTCGATTTGCATACCAGAGTGGTCGAAACTGGCATGGTTACACTGTGTTTTATTATATAGAGATGATAATTTGCTTTTGAAATCATTGCATATTATTATTATTTTTTTTTCACGTTAAACATTTTTTTTATTGAGGTATCCATTCTGTTTTGTGTAACTTTTTATTTTAAAGATCTGACAATGATTTTGTATGCAAATCGAAAACCAGAACCTTTGCAATTTGCAACAACTAGATCAATTATTTTGAGTTTGATATACAAATATGAAAAATAAAAAATATGACTATTTTAATTATAATACGTTTAATTTTTTTAGGTATTTTTACGAGATTTTACATGTACGAATTATTATTTTTTTCATTTTAGGAAATTCTATATTGCTTCTTTAATTATAAATAGAAGCTCTTAATTTATGTAACTAATTTTTATTGAAATTATTATGTTTTTTATGAGAATAAAATGATTGTTTACATCTCTTTTGGAGTACCTATAATATTTTATGACAGTGTGTACACACAACAAACTGAAATTGTGTTTACATTTCCTCATATTGTTACACATACAACACTGAATAAAAAAGATAAATGAATAAAAAGCATTTTTTTTTCTAAATGCTTTTGTAAAAATAAAATAAATAATGAATTATTCAAGACAGATAAAATGAGTTTTTCGTTTACATTTAACGAACAAGCTAAGTAAAAGTAGATAATTATGATAAAATAATAATGATATTCAAATACTTATGCATAATTATAGATGCGCGTTTTGGCTAGCATATTAACGGTGGAGGGTGGGGGGGGGGGGCAACACTGGTAAATGTAGCTGATATTGAGGTATCTTTAATTTGGGATGCTTCTTATTTCCGATAAGTACTGAAGCGATTTCATCATATTTTTTAATAGGTTTGACGATAGCTAAATTATAAATTGACCGTTCTGCCACACATTAACCCATTCGGGACCATGGGTGCATATATGCACCCTCAAAAAAAAGCATACAGTATTTTTTGTAGGCACCAGTAAAAAATAAAAGTAATATTTGCTTTCTCTAATTAGAGCCTTTTTGTGATAGTTTAAGTAGAGGTAGCTTTTTAAAAAAAAATCCCTGACGGCTCGGCCTACAGGCACAGGTAGATTTCGAAGACGCAGACCGTGGGGTGCCTGTTTGTCGTGAATTGCTACTTCGAAACCAAACTTGTTTGCAGGCGGAGCCAGCAAGGATTTTTTTTTTTTTTTTTTTTTTTTTTTTATATAAGAGTTGGTCCTATAAAAAACATGCCAATATAAAAGTTTTAGATAATATTAAGAGGATTTATAATAAATTTAAGCGGATTTGAAATCTTGGGAATTGACGAAGTTATGAATTTTTTTCTTCAAAAACCTCCCCCCCCCCCCCCCTTAAGGCAATTTTTAATTATATCAAAAATCTGTCATACATAAATTTTCGGCCCTTCTCCTAGAAGTAATAATAATTTCAAACGGATTCGATACGTATCATAATTAAGAAATTATGTTTTTTTTCTGTTTTCACAAAAAGCCCCCCCCCCACCCCCCACCCCCCCCCCTTCGTTTGATTTTGCCCATTAACAAACTTGACCGAGATATTATGCCCCTTGATTTTATGTATCAGTTTGGAAAAGATGCGGGAGTTGGAACCACCTACTTCGAAAAATAACTTGTTTGCAGGCGGAGCCGGCAGGGATTTTTTGTTTTTAATTTTTTTTTTTTGCTATAACGGTTGGTCCTATAAAAAACTTCTCAATATAAAAGTTTTAGATAATACTAAGAGGATTAATAATAAATTTACGCGGATTTGATGTCTTGTGAATTGACGAAGCTATGATTTTTTTTCTTCTAAACCCCCCTTGGGACCATTTTTAATTATATCAAAAATCTGTCATACATAAATTTTCGGCCCTTTTCCTAGAAGTAATAATAACTTTAAACGGATTCGATACGTATCATAATTAAGAAATTATGTTTTTTTTCTGTTTTCACAAAAAGCCCCCTATCCCCCCCCTGGTTCGATTTTGCCCATTAACAAACTTGACCGAGATTTTATGCCCCTTGATTTTATGTATCAGTTTCGAAAAGATGCGGGAGTTGGAACCGCCTACTTCGAAAAATAACTTGTTTGCAGGCGGAGCCGGCAGGGATTTTTTTTGTTTTTAATTTGTTTTTGCTATAACGGTTGGTCCTATAAAAAACTTGTCAATATAAAAGTTTTAGATAATACTAAGAGGATTAATAATAAATTTACGCGGATTTGATATCTTGTGAATTGACGAAGCTATGATTTTTCTTCTTCTAAAACCCCCCTTTTTCACCCCCCTTGGGGCCATTTTTAATTATATCAAAAATCTGTCATACATAAATTTTCGGCCCTTTTCCTAGAAGTAATAATAACTTGAAACGGATTCGATACGTATAAAAATAAAGAAATTATGAGGGTTTTCCTGTTTTCACAAAAACCCCATTTCCCCCCCCCCCCCTTGGTTCGATTTTGCCCATTAACGAACTTGACCGAGATTTTATGACCCTTGATTTTATGTATCAGTTTGGAAGAGATTTATGCAGAATTTTTCCAGTTATCGTGGTCAGAAAAAAGTGACATAGATAGATAGATAGATAGATAGATAGATAGATAGAAGTTTTGAACTGGGGGTGGTTTTGGGTTCTGGGAGTCATGATCGGCGTAGATCTGCAAAAATTTTTCAAAATTACCAACTTAGGTGAGAATGTAATAGGTAGTATTTCTTACGAAATCTACCTAAAAGTGGTGTCAACCGAATAAAATTTGTGTAAAAGTCGCCGGTCCCGAAGGGGTTAAAATATAAAATGCAATAGTTACGTGTCTATAATTCTAAGGGTTTTTTTTTTTTTTAAATCACCGTTAATAAAATTTTCTTCATAGTAAAAAGACGGTTAAAATATAGTTAATTACATACGAAAACATCGCAATCACTTTTTTAAAATCACTTCAGGAATACCCTAAAAACATACATCAGTATCAACTGCTTTGCATGGAATTTCGAAAACTGTTGCTGTCCCCTTAACCCTTTCAGGGGCAAGCAATTGCGTTCCTGTAACGGCGAATTCACACCGGTATTTACGAAAGAATTTAGTTCAAAATAAGGATAAGCAATTTTTCAACTTTTCACCGTCAAAGTTAAGAAAGTAAAATTTTATTAAAAGTTTCTGGTTTCAATCGGATTAAAATTAGGTTGTATATAATATATACCACCGCCCCTCAAAGGGTTAAGCCTTACATGTCATGTTATTATTAATTAATAATTAATGAAAGAGAGTTGTTTTTTCAGTCTGCGTCCAAAGTCAATATATTGAATTCATATTTCATTAATGATATACTTTTTAGGAAAAGAAAAAATACTGCAGTTTCCCGATGGAAGCATAATTAATCGCTTTCAAAAATTTGATAGGATTTAAATGTTTGGGGTACATTATAATTTACATACTTATGCATACTTTTTAATTTGAAAATATATTCATTAATTTAATTTCGGTTTAAAAACATTTAACTTAATGCAACTTTACTAGCAACGAGCCATGTTCGTATAATGTATCCACTACTTTGATGAATTGAAAAGAAAGAGATGCACAAGTCAGAAGCAAATAAAGTGATAGGTGATACAGGTTATTCGTTAAAACCTGTCACTTTACTTGCTTGTGAACATCAAATTTAAGCTTGTTTATCCATTGTCAAAACGAGGAGCCCCTGAAAAGTACAGAATACATTAATAATTAATATAATATCTAAACAAGTTGAAAATTGTACTGCAAACGTGACAAATGAGGTGCGTTCGTAATAAAACTAGTTTTATGAATATTCAGATCTTGGTGCAATAACTGTTGCACTATTATACAAAAATGCATGAATGCAAAAAATTTTTTTGTGCAGATTTTCATATTATAGATATTAATTAACACTTTCCAACATAGGTGAAAAGTGTTTATGAATTCGGTTTGTCTGTCTGCCGACTTACCGTGCTCTAACTGGCGTAAGTATATTCGGTTTGCCATACAATTGATATATGTTATTGAGGTTTACTATGGCATGTTCGGTATTGAAAATGAAGTATGTAGTGCTTATACTTCGTGTACAGGGGCAGTCAAAAGAATGCTGTTACATTATGGTATAGGGGGAAAAATCTTTGTAGAGTATTTTAATGATGTTACACTGTTTAAAATATACTGAAATTGATATACATCGCTGAAGTGCACTACAAGATGCTTACTACCGAATATAGCACGTGTAGCGCTTTAATTATTTTACAAGATAACTCAAAATAATTACGTTATATAATGATCTATGGGGAAAAATCGTTTGCGGTTGATTTTAATCATGTTACACTATTATAAACATATTGAAATTGATATCATTTTCTAAGTTGCACTAAAACACACTTTCTGTAGAATATAAAGAGTAAAGTATTTATCATGCATTTACAGGGCCACACAAAAGTATTCGGTTAAATAATGGTTTAGGGGGGGGGGGGGGAAGTGTTTTAATTATGTTAAACTATTTGAAATTTAATGAAATTGATATGCATTACTGAGGTTTACTGCAAGATGCTTGTTGAATAATATGATGTGCATAGAATTTATCGTTCATTTACAGGGACATACAAATGATTTCGAATACAGTACGATATCCGACATATTATCTATAAGCTATAACTGCTGGAAGTGCAGTTTCAGCTAGGTATGCGTTTAACAAAATTTTTGCATACTGTGTAGTATGTATACATGCTATGCAACATATACACGGTGACACAAAATAATTCGTAAGCCTTACTGTTTATCTACGTAAGTTGCTCAACCCCTTAACTGTTGGAGGTATTTTGACACCATAAACTAAAAATAGACACAATACAACACTTTTTCTGTAATAGGATATTTGCTCTGTGTAATCGCAAATGGTCTTCCGATTAATAAAGCGAAGGTTGCGTTTAAAAATTACTGGTGTGCAAAAGCTTTTAGTAACAAAACAAGCAAACTGTTCTTGCCCGAACTGAGTCCGGGCTACACAGTTAAGGGGTTAAAGGTTTTTTGTTAATTGAGTTATGAATGTTGAACGTGAAGTATATTTAGTATACTAATACATGCTTTTTGAATATAAATAAAATCGTATACAAGGCCACGCTAAGGACTGGATACATAGCCACATCTGTATGATAATTTCTGGTAAGTGTAATTTTAATAGTTTTCAGCGTATTTTTGCCTGAATTAAACTTTAGCTTAATATGTGGTGTGCATAAAAATTGCAGGTAGTATACAGCGCTATGCAAAATATTTCAAATATTTCTCCGTCTATAGGTAGACACTGCTGAAGGTTTAAATTTTCAACTGTGTTATGTGTTTTCTTATACTAATCTAAATTGCAGTATACTATATAGAGTAAAATAAGTTAAAACTGGTGTGAAACACTAAGAACTAAAAAAACTTCTTAAAACACCATCAAAAACTTTAAAATGAGCTAGGCATTTCGAAAGATCTGAGTCTTTCTTCGTCAGGCGCAAATAGACGTGCGTCTACTATGACTGCTAGGAGTCTTGCTGCTGCTTTCATAGTAGACGCACGTCTTTTTGCGTCTGACGAAGAAAGACTCTGATCTTTCGAAAGGCCTAGCGCATTTTAAAGTTTTTGATGGTGTTTTAAGAAGTTTTTTTTAGTTCTTACTATATAGAGTATAATACAAATCTATAGATTATATACAAGGATGCACAAAAGAATGGGATTACTCTGACTATGGCCTGCAATTTTTGAAATCTGTTTTTAAATGGGTTTTGCGTTTTCTAAAATGTTTACTTAGGTATTTTATTTACCTTATTAAACAGCGAAGGTTTGTCAAAGTGTTTCATAATCTATGCTTGATGCATGGTTTTTCTTTATTGTTTTATTTTATAATAGGAATTTTATAATATGAATAGTAATTTTCAATACACTTTTACGAACAATTAATTACAATTCTGTTACATAAAAATTATACTATGCGCAAATATCTAATACAAGACAATGAAAAAAAAAAATCATCGTTATTATTTCGGTGAAATGAATTATACCGTTTGTTATTATTATATGATTAATTTCCTTAATAAAGGAAAATAAGTAAAATAAAAGTAAAAATAGTTTCTTAACGTAACAAATGAGGTGCGTTCGTACTGTTATTATTTTAGTGGAATAAATTATATTGTCTGTTATTATGATATAATTAATTTACGTAATACAAGAAGTACATTTTAAGTTGGTAACATTTTATATTTTGTTGATATTTACTGAAAATTTAAAAGGGTTACTTAAGGCTAGCTTTGAAAGCTTTAGAACTTGAAATCCATATTTAGACTCTTTTCCCATTTAATACCTATTTCTCTGGAACCATCTATCCAAAGAGCTCTCCGTAGATTATGTGATTGTTATAATTAAAAAAATTTAGTATACAAATTCGGTTTTTAAATCCATCGGACATAAGGAAATAATGACTCCACTTTAAATTTGACGTAATCACCATGGCAACCTAGAATTATTACCTGTCATGGAATATCATTGAACTAATTATGTATGATAAGATTTAATAGAATAAAGAAAACATTTATTAACATCTTTTTAAGTTTTGATTCGGTTTTCAGAAAATTCGAAATGACTCAACAAAATTCTGCAACGATAATACATATTAAATTTCAAACCGTTTCAAACAGTTCATTAGTTTTTGCGCTGTTATATGCGGACAGACGGACAGACAGACAAACAGACGGACGGACCAGACGATGATTATAGTTTCTACGTATTTATATAATTAAGAAAGCACATAAAAAGGGGAATTTAAGATATGATATATAATTCTTGATTTTAACCGCTTTAATATCAATTTATTCAAAAAAATATTTTTAAAATATTAAAGTAATTTGACGTATGAGTATTTAATTGATTAATTAACAAATAAATAATCATATATATTATTTCTCCTGTCAACAACCCTTTTTTTCTGAAAATACGAAACTCAGAACGACGAATGAGATAGCATATGAAAGGATTTTGAAAACGCTTCTGACATAGCACACTTAACATTTCGCTAAAACATGTTTTCGATTAAAAATTTCGGATAATTTAAAATTAAATCGGCATTGTTTTCCTAAATGAAATGAAAGGTTTTCCTCAAAACATTGTTGCCAAAAAAATAAAATACCACATTATATGATGCTCAGCATTTATTATAAAAAACACCGCACGGGTTTATTTTATATTTATGATTAAAAAGCGAAATTTAAATTGAAATGTTTAGATTTATATTTCTATGTCCCATGTTTTTCCCGAAGCGGATGACGTCATCCTCTAATGCAGTTAAAATACGATTGTTAATTTTTTTTTTTTCTCGCGCGTGCCTTTAGCAATCTTGTTTCAGTTTTTACTCTAACTTTGATGGAATAAATTAGATGATATTCTGGATTGACTAACAACTAAATGTTGTTTACAGATATTTTTATCCTTGCTTTTTCTTTAGAAGTTTAAACCTGCATCTAATAACTATTACATATTGATAAAAAATGGTACTTCTCTTTTATCCCGTCGACCACGTTTCATAACAAAAAACTATCGCCAAATAACCGGAGAACGTTGCCATTGGAATATCAAAATAAATAAATAAAATATAAGAATTTAAGGACACAATTGTTATTGTAATTAATGAAATAACTAATAAACCAGTAAAACATAATGAAAAATACACGCAAATGTCGAATTAAAAACCACTTGATGATTTAACAAACACGTATAATGCTTCTGACATCAAGTAAATGGGACCGCATTTTTGGAGTTTAATCTTACAATTTGGCGATAGTTTTTTGTTATGAAAAGTGGTCGAGAGCATAATGGAGAAGTACCTAAAAAATGTTAGATTTCAGTGCGAAATCCTCGCACGGGCTCTCTGGTAAATGTAAATTTTCCAAACACTAACTCACACCGAACCAAATAAAATCTAAATTAAAGCGATTTAAATTGAATTAAAATGTAGTCTATAATTTTCGAAAACGGTGGTTTGAAATTTTGATTCCGCAAACGAGTTCCATAAATAATTTATGTAGAAAGATAACTTCTCAGATAACTCTAGTTTAATTTTAAGTCAGTTAAAATTAATTACTTATAAATTTCAATTTAATTTCCCTTCATTGCCTATGTTGCTATTTGCTTTAGCATAATGTAAAGCTTGCATATTGAATACGATGGTGAAGCTCAGTGATGGTTAATGTTTGGTACACGAAAGGATATTTTTTGCTCGGTGTTGGTTGACTATATAAATTAAGATATAGTGAGATTACACGCAATAAAGGAATATAGATGAGTTGATCTTTTGGAAATGTGATTGACTGGGAATTGAAGAACTTTAATTGAGATTTTTTAAATTATCCCAATCTAGTTCAATACGCACTCAAAAATTTTTAAAATGAATACAAGGTTTGGAAACTATCGACAAGGAAATATTATTTGATATTAAACATAAAAATTCCGATAATAAAATTATGACAACTTGAAATTTAATTCCAAAGCAATTTAAAAAGCAGGCATTTGCCAGTTTAAAATAGTTTCCATCTATCTATGCCTGTGCACTTTTGATTCCGCAAATGAGTTCTATAAATAATTTATGTAGAAAGATAACTTCTCAGATAACTCTAGTTTAATTTGAAGTCAGTTAAAATGAATTCATTATAAGTTTCATATTAATTTTCATCCAATGTCGAAAAACCGAAATCGCTTTATTTGTATTTTATTAATTTTTAAAATATATTTATTTCTATAATTGTAGTAATGTAATATCTACATGTATATTAACTATATTTTCTAAATTCTAAGAAATAATTTTAAAGTAACCTTGATATAATACTTTTTGATCCAGTAAATTTGATTTTTAGTTGGGACTATATGGTCCTACAACATATTTTTTTTAAAAATTGACACTCGCATATAAAAAGGTCCGTCATCATTCGTCTTTTGCAATTTCTAAATTTTAGTATTATTATTATTATAGCATTATATTATTAGTATTATATTTCCGGTGTCGATAAATGTTTCCAAAACAAATTTTCGAAAGTGATAAAAGCATATATTGTGGAAAAGGTATTTTTATGCTATATTATGGTATGGTAAATGTAAAAGAGGAAAAACAGAAATTTATGTTCAAGTTTTATTATCTTTTAAAACGGAATTTTTCAAAAAAATTCCTCAACTTCTTGGTTTTTCTGCAGTTAAAATATTATGATGCGCAAGATACACAAAACATAATTATAAATAATTTTCCCAATTAAAAAAAGTGGCGCGCATTATCCATATGTAAATACGGCATATAGGAACGCAGTAATAGATATCAAATAAACGCTCTAGATATTATTATTTGCACAGCGGTTAAAGAAATATTTCTTACAGAAATCCATGATTATAGAAAATAATTAGTGTACCAAAATTATTCGCACTAAGCAGATTTATATATACAAAGAATAAAATTTCTTCAGTCAATTACATCTTCATTAAAGTTTTAAAGAAATGTTTCTCGCTGTGTACAACTTTTCCATATCATAATAAACGTATTAACTGATATTAATTGCATAACGTTCACAGTAATTTTTCTTAAAGAAACCAATGATTAGGGATGTAAATTAGCACCCCAAAATCTATCTAAAACTAACAAATTCCGACCGTACAGATGTGTTAAATTGCAGCGTCGGCCTAATTTATTCTGAAGTTCAGTTAAATTGCTTGCGAATGAAACGCACTAATTAGTACAAAATTATGGTTTCGCTGGTAGAAGTTGAAGTAACTTGAATTAGTTTTCAAACAAAATATTTTTTTTTAAATAATGCGATAAAGAATGTGCCTTAAGCCTCCGAGCTCTAAGTTTAAACAAGAATAATTAATTATAGATTATATTCAATTGATATATTATATGGTTTTTAGTTCTATTTTAAAATAGAAATGAATTATTCTTAGAATAGATTATTATTGATTAGCTATTATATATAGATTATTATTGATTAGCTATTATATATATATTATTATCGATTGGCTAATATATATAGATTATTCTTGAAATGCTCAAAATAATGTATGTTTTATTTCGTTTTACTTATTTTAACTGTAATAGAGAAAGTAAAAAACCTACAAATTCTGTCTACAAACAGTTCTTAATGAATACAGTCTGAAAACAGTTCTTAATGAATCAAATAAAAAGGTTTTGTTTAAATTGATATTTTAAAAACAATATATAGCTAATATCAACTGAAAAATAATATGCTTTACAAAGTAACAATAAAATAATTAAATAAATACATAACACGAATTTTAAAGTACTTTTATAAATCCAAGCTCAGTATTATTCCAAGTGTAGTTTTTTTAAATTCATTTTTACGGTTTCATATTTTTCTATAAACGAAGACATATATAATGCATACTATGTATTATTATTAAATATAACGAATATTATACATGGAAGAAGATTATATGTTTTTTATTATTATTATTATTTGAAAAGTTCGCAGCGCAATATTTCTTAAACATATTTCTTAATGACTATACAGAAGCGTTAGACAATACACTTAAAATTATCTTTTAAAAGCTGTACGAAATGTACTTTTTACTGTGCGCAATACGTTTGTATACTTATAAGTATTCTTATTCTAAATTTATAAATAAATTAATATGCTTTGTGTGAAAATTGTAGTGACTAAAATTTAAAAAGTTTATTTTATTGTATAAGTAAAATTAGATATTAGTATAAGTAAGTAGATATTAGTATTGTATAAGTAAAATTAGACATTAAAATAAGTTATTAGGTGCGTTCGTAATTATATAAATACGTAGCACCTATAGTCGTCGTTTGGTCCGTCCGTCTGTCCGTCCGTCTGTCTGTCTGTCTGTCCGTCTGTCTGTTCGTCCGTCTGTCTGTCTGTCCGCATATAACAACGCAAAAACTACCCAACCAAATGGTTTGCAATTTGAAATATATTATATTTGCAGAATTTTGTCGAGACATTTCAAATTTTATTAAAATCGAATCAAAACTTTAGGAGATATTAATAAAAATATTTATTAAGAAATTTGATTTTTTTTTTAAATCGGTGCTTTTTTGTTATAGGAGCTTCCGATGGATGTTGAATCGTCAAGCGACCGAGATACTTACTTTATTACAGAAATTAATCTGCAGACGATATAATTCATTTCGCAGAATTAAAAATCATCAAGATCTGAATATTTATATAACTAGCTGATACATATATATCTGAATATTTATATAACTAGTTAAGATATTTGTATGAACAGTGTCATAAAATATATACTTAACTAGCTGTTTAACCCGTTCTACGCATGGGATATCATGAATTTAATTCTAAAACGTGCGTACGAACGCACCTCGTTTGTAACGTTAGACGTACAATTTCCAACTTGTTATCATTAAAATAAAAATATGTATGATAAAAATTATTATAGTAAACATAAAGGCTTAAAATCCTCTTTAAAAAACAAACATACTTGATTCGTACACACAATCGCGGACAGGCTCAAGATCAGTAATGACAAAATAAACTGAATTAGCAAATTATTTGAAATGGGAACTTTATAAACAAATATCACCAGATACCAGGCATCATGAAAGCAGGTGCTTTAATAACAAGTTGGAAACTGTACGTCAAACAGGACAAATTAAGTGCGTTCGCACTATAGTTAGTTATATAAATATTCAGATCATGATGATTTTTAACCCTTTCCGGCACAGACAAATTCTGCTCGTAAAATGCGAAATTACTGACTGACACCGGAATTTACAAACTACTTTTTTAGAAAATAAGAAATCCTTCTTTTAAGCTTTCATTATAGAAGAGAAATTTTATTAAAATATTCTTGGTGCCGAATGCAAGTTTGGAATTAAAATTAGGTGTTCCTGGAGTGGGACCACTGTGCCGGAAAGGGTTAATTCTGTGAAATGAATTTTATCGTCTGCTGATTAATTTCTGTAATAAAATAAGTATCTCGGTCGCTTGACGATTAAACCCCGGAAGCTTCTATATCAATAAAGAACTGATTTTTTTTTTATTAACATTTTTCTTAATAAATATTTTTAATTATACCTTCTAAATTTTTTGATCCGATTTTCATAAAATTTGAAATGTCTCGACAAAATTCTGCAAAGATAATATATCTTAAATTTCAAACCATTCGATTGGGTAGTTTTTGCGTTGTTATATGCGGACGGACGGACAGACAGACAGACGGAAGGACCAGACGACGACAATTGGTGCTACGTATTTATATAATTACGAACACACCTAAAAATGGTTACCTGTAAACATAATTTATTTTGTGTCTTAGTTTTAAATTTATGAATTATCGCGTGCCAAATTCTATGAAACTCAAAGGAGGTTGGTTCATTGCATATGCTGTTGCTTCTGATATAAATTTCTATTGATTCAATGACAATGGATGGGAAATCAAATCTTAATGAATAATTTATTTTACTATTTCCAAAATTAATCTTTAAAGGCTGTATGTTATGTATTCTGGCTAAAGCTGTAGTTTTCTCGTTGTATTTTATATCTGTTATATGTTCTTTCATTCTTTGTTTTAAACTTACTATTCGACATTCCTATATAAACTACAATTATCCATCAGCTTTGGTGAACGGTATTTCTAAGGGAGGAGGATCCAAAAGGAGATCAGGTTCTGTTGGATCTATTTTCTTACAGACTATGTTTTGTAATTTTATGGAAGGTTTTGGAATGAGTCTATAACCATACGTGAAGAATTATTTTATTGATTTACAATTCTAGATAAAATAGAAAACACATTCTAAAATATGTATAAATATAGGATGTTCGAAATATTATTTCATTATACCAGCTGTTCTTAACCTTTACACGGGGTCTCGGACAGCATGTCTGTGAGAATACATGGAAATTTGAATAGGTGCTGTCCGAGACCCCGTGTAAAGGTAAAAATAAATTTTGCGTTCGGTGATTTAGTGGTGAAGAGTTCCGTATCTTGTGGTGGTTTTTTTTTTGGCAATTTGTTTTGGCCGATAAATATTTAATGTGGTTCTTGAAATCTTCAGCCTTTGGGGTTGCTTTTTTAACTACTGGAATGGATTTTATATACGTGACGTTATACAAATTTGGCGCCACTTTGGATTTTTTTTTTTTTTTTGCCAATCGTGCCAACCAGCACAGGATATGGAATTCTTCCCATTTAGTGTGTAGCAAAACCATCGGTTAGATCTTAAAGAATGCATAATTGATTTTGTGTGATGTAATAAAAACAATATGTTACATTTTCAAATTAAAATATCATGAAAATATATAGATAAATAAACTTGTAAAATCACATTGTTTTATCAAATGTTATGTAGTGATGGACTTGAAGGTTAAAAAAAAATAATAATGTTTCCTTAGCAACGCATCGTTAGTTAAAAATAATGCCACAAAACACATTGACTAGTAAACTGTATATTGTTTAATATATTTATCAATTGTATTTTGTGTTGCGTAGGAAAATGTTTTTCTATATAACGGTTTCTATTGCGGATGTGGAAGTAATCTAGTACAAATAAATTTGTTTTAAAAAATTGGTAGCAAAAATAGAAATTTCAGGAACGCTGCCTATTACCTATTATTTTTATCGTGTGTATGCTTTGTTCAAAAGTTCATATTTTTATAATAGATTATAAAATTGTCTCTTAAAAACTATATATTAAGTGAGACGCGTTAAAGTAACGCTTGGTAACTACTGCATTAGATATTTTGCTTGTACAGAACACACAAAAATAAATAAATAAATAAATAACTCGAAATAACAGTTACGTAAATCGTCGTTTTGAGAACGCAATGGAATGTTTTGCCACTAGTAGAGATACCCTCGGAATCAAACGACACTTGCATTGCAGTTTTTTTATAATGTTGAATGACAACCGAAAGTCTTTCTTTTGTATCCATAAAATTCCCCAACTTTTTTTAATAAATGAAATTTAGTAAGTATGATATATACTATAGTCATTTCATTTGATGTTTATTAATGATTACCCTAGACTTTTTTTTTAATTTTCATATGTCAGTACATTGTATTTCTGACAAAAACAATAAAAATTACTAAAACAGATTCAAAAGATACCGGAAGAAATTCTTCTAGTAGAGATGCATATTTTACGAGGTACACCTGTTGTAATGTCCCGTGGTATAATTGTAGAAGTATTCATTTTGCATTGCCTATAAATTTTTAGAACAGAATTCCGTTATGGATAGATTCTGTTTTATTTAATTATTTTTTTGTTTTATAAAGATGATGTAATAAAGACTTTTATTTTTATTTAATTGATTTACCGTTCTATCTTTTCAATTACTTAAAAACTACAATTTTCTCCTAATGTCTTGCTGATCATTTCAACACTTCATCATTCTTTCTCATTATGTGATTTTTTCATCATCACCATCATTTATTAGTTCATTATTTTCCTAACTGTACATTCACATTTCTATTTTCGAGCTAAAAACTTTATTAGTTGGAGCTACAACTGTCATTTTTTGTAAATTTACGACTTACCATTTTATGTAGCTAGAAAAGGGTTTTGATGTTAAAAAGGATTTCATAAATTTCATGACATTTAAGTAAGTGTTTATGGTGATTAATCCTTCGTGATGAAGTAAAAAAAAAATATGACAAATAATTATAATTTTTACATAAGTATAAAATATTGTCTTTGGGTCTACAATTAAGACCAGATTATTTATGTGAAATATGCTGGTTAACAATCTAAAACCAACATATTAATTTGCGGTTAATTTTTTTTTATATTGATATTGCAAATAATGAAGTGTTTAAATCGTATGTTAATGTCCACCTTTAAAATTCTATTTATGATAAATTGTTATATTTTACAGTTATTTAAATATTAAAATATATTCAACTCCACAGAGTATAACAAAGCATTCTCTATGTTAAGAATGATTAGATTTATTAGAAATGTAACGGAACACCTCTATCGGCATTTATGCATATATCAACTTGACACTTTTTTTAGAATTATAACTTGGCTGGCTTTTATTTATATAAATATTTCATGTTTGTTTAGAAATCACCAATAGTGTAGCTTAAAACGAAATTCGTCTTAATAAGAATTGGTGCTATTTCGCTAAATTACCACCTTATATGCTCTTCGAATTAATTTACGATATTGATTAAATGTGCTTTTATATTTTGTTGACTAAAACTGATTTTATTTAAGGAGGGTATACATACCTAACTTAATTAATGGGAAAATGTATGCTGATGTATTACTCAATTATATTTTGTGGCACTAAGTGCATTAAAACATTTATATTTTATATTTTTATGAAATATAAGAAAAAAATATAGAATTTGTTTACCTAGAGTTCTAAATTTTGTTGTATTTCACAGTAGAATATTTATAGCACTTGATGTTGCTCAGTTTACTATTATAAAAGTTCTACTACGATGGATAAACTTGGTAGGTCGTGTTCCGATAATTTTTATACAATTTTGGTTTTATTATTACTTTTTTTTAATTGCTGTTTTGAAGTTTTATAACTGGTTTACTCTTTTATATATTAAATCTGAAAATAAAATATATATATACTAATGTTTTAACAAATATTCATGTTTATTTATTTATTTATTTATTTATTTTGTTTACGCATACAAAAGTTTTCAATAAAAGTAATAGGTTTCCGAATGTCGCAAATTATCCTAGATTCAATCACAGCTTTCGCAGACATTACTTTTCCATTTATCCTTCATATTTTAAATTCATGTTGTTCTAAAAGTGTGATATTAAATTTCGTTATTTTTTTCGGTACCAACTTTTTGATTTTTAATTTTGTCATTCACAAACTTATGGACATTGGATTAAACCCAATTTCTGAAACCTTTTATTTTATCATCTGTAGATAATGTGAACATGCTTCAGGATTATTTAAAGTAAACATTATTACCTAAAAAGTATGTATCAAACTCAAAAATAAACAGTTTACAATTATACTATTAAAACCTCTTGAAGGATGATTGTATATTATTTATACCCTTTTTTGTAATATCCAAATGCCACAATGACATCAGAATTTCGGAATAGAATTTTGCTCTCATAATGTCAATGAGATGAAAACTTTTAGATGTTTTCAAATAAATTTGTACTTAAATTCTGGTCTCCTTCAATCATTTCGACATTTTAGCAACATACGTACATTGCCCCTGAAAGAGTTATGAAGACTAAATCGATGCAGTTGTATTTATATTAGCTATTTTTTAGACTTTTTCCACGTCGAGAACTTTTTTATCTTATCGAATGATCATACAAAAAGAAAAAAAAATACTTTTTCCCTTTTTGTTCTTTGTAATCTCATTCACTACCTAGCCTCTTTTGTTCTTATTTCACTATAACTAGACATCATGTGGAACTACCTTTCAACAGTACTTGAACATAACAATAATCATTTTTAAATGAAAATAAAATACATACTTTGTACATAATTTGCACGAATATAAATGCCCATTGTTATTTCAAAGAATAATAATACCTTTTTAACCATTTTAATTACTAATTTGTTTAAAATTATGAGTTCTGTCTGAACAAGATTTATATGTATTTAGCTCACAGGCTATCAAAGCCTGAGAGCTAATATTCCCCAGGTTGTATTTATGTATGTATGTACGTATGTATGTATGTATGTATGTATGTATGTACGTAACGTGGTAACTCTTGATGGAAATATCCAATTTGCTTCAAATGTTGTATATAGGTTCATTCTGATACAAATGGTATGAATACCCTGAGCACTCAATGCCATCCAGTTTAACTGGGCACTTTTCTTTTTTCTGTAGTATTTTACAATTAAATGGATACAGTTTGTAATGGCGTGAAACTTTCGGCGACATGAGTAATTAAATTGTTTGAAATAACACTTTTATTTTGTAATCATTGAAAAAATATAAATTCATCAAATTTTTTTTATTGTTAGTCAGTGCTTAATAAGCATAGTTATTTATATAATAATGAATATTTTTTATATATTTAACATAAGTGTGATAGTTTGCGAACTTTAATCATGGGTAATATTTGCTATACTAATAGGGAAATTCCGACTTCACCTATATTTTTTAAACACACTGTTAGTATTTGTTTGTCTATCGCAAATTAACAAAGCTTAAAAATTCAAATTAAAAGATTTTTTAATTATTCCGGTATTAATGAAATTAATGATTTCTAAAAAGTACTATTGATGGTATGCAATATTTTAACAGTAATGAACGAAACCCACCTTAGTCACGACAGCCAATTTTTATTGTACAAATGTGCTGTTTCCATTATTATTGTTTTGGAACCACATTTTTTATAAATACCCACATTATATTTAACCACATTTATTTATTTGGAACCACATTTTAAAATATAATACCGCATTATATCGTGCTCAACAATGATTATAAAAATATATAGTACAAAAAAGATAAAGTGGGGCGAAATGTTTCTTTTATATTAATGATTGTAAAGCAAAATTGAAATTTACATATTTTGAAGAAAAATACATCGTTGGTCGCTCGAACCAGTGGTATTTTCTGTGTAGCCTAAAATGTATGCTATGTTATATTAAATTGAATTGTAATGTATATGTATTCAATTTATTTTTATTTTTCTTGTATTTTTCCCGAAGCGGATGACGTATTACTGCGCATCTACTGCAGTGGAAATACGATTGTTGTTTTTACTTTATCTTTGATGGATTGTTGAATGAATGAGATTATATTCTGGCTTTACTAATGTTGTTTGCAGATATTTTTGTCCTTAATCTTTCTTTAGAAGTTTAAACCTGCATCTAAAAAATATTAGACTGCATTGCGAAATCCTCGCACGGGTGCACTGATGCCATTTAATCACAATTAATGTGAGCTGTTTTATACACTTCTGTTACTGGAACTTTTATACTTTCTGCACTAATTTAGAATGTGTGTCAGGTACTCAATAAAAATGTATCATACACTCTACCATTAGGTTTAAAATAGTCATTGTGTATATTTTACATAGTAACAATGCGATTATACTCAAAATACATTATCCAAAGTAGTGTTGATTTACGTAAGTGGATGTTGATTGCATGCTGGTTTAATCTAACGTATCTATATAATTTGAAATTTAATGATTTTCCTTTTCCAAATATAAGTATTTTGGATATTTATCGATTGGAATTTGTCAAGAATACTTATTTTAAATTATGGAAATGTAATAATTTAAGAAGAGGGATAGTAGTTATGAAGTATTTGATATATTTATCATTAAAATTTCTCTTGAGATTTATTTTAAAAAAAGAAGGATATATTCATTTTAAGATGAAATAGATGGATGTTATACATAATGCTGTGACTTTTTTTTAAATTTACATATTCATCCAACAAACTTTGTCATAAAATATATTCTAAGTGAAAATCTCTCTAAAACACTTTCAAAATGTTCAAAATATATAAATTTTTACAAAGCCAGAATAAGTAAAAAATATCAATATAATTAATTCGGTATGTTTAAAAAAAAATATATTCCATTGTAATTTTTAAGTATTCATGAATTTATGATATTTTTCCTTTTTTGTTGACACAGTTGAAATGTAATTTTTGATATGACTTTAACAGAAAGCACGTAATTTTACCGAAATTTGTTAAATTTTCAATGTTTTCACGCTACTAAATTGTTCTAAAGTACCTGGAATCAAAAACGATTAATCAGATATAGTGTTACTGTGTTAAAGAAGGGAATTTCGCAGTCTTCTGAAACCATTAGCGCTCAAAATAAATATAACATTGCATGGAATGAGAGGTTTTTTTTTTTCTTAAGGTAAAAAAACAACTTTAGTCTCAAAACACTGCAAATTCAACTTTTTTATCTCAATGTTAAAATTTCTTTCATAGGCAATTTTAGCAACAGTTTTAAAAACTTCCAAAAAATACATAAATTATGACACACCTAACGTTATTAAAAATATCTATTGATACCAAATAAACAAAATATTTTGTTCCCTTATTGCCTGTATTATATCTATATATTACATTAGTATATCAATTCTGTCAGGAACTGGCATATATTGTGTTGAGAGCAACACATGTATAGCAGTATCTTTTCATATTCTTTTTACTTTGAGACAGATCATTTTTTGCTTTTTTCTAAAAACCTTTAATATTATCATTAAAAACACTAGGGCATCTAACCCAGGCTTCCCGGGAAACATAATATATGTGAAACATTTTTTTTTTTAATTGAAAACTCAGGTAGGTAGATTTTTACATGTAATATTTATTTTAGATTGTCCCCTAAGAACATCAAAGGGCATTTTTATATGAAATATGTCAATTATATATTCATATAAAATTTTGAAATACAGGGTGTCCATAATTAAACGACCCTACTTTAAAGTTGTCTACAGACTAAACTATTGGTCAAAAAGTTGTGAAATTTTGTGAAGGACATAATGAAGAAATGGGAATTTGTTTAAGCGAAAAAAATAGTTCAAAATTTTGCCACCAGATGGCGTTTTTAATGAATCAATCGCATTTGAAACATTCTGTAAGTCATGATAAACCAAGAACTTTACCTGATCTTAAAGACATGTTCACGACATGTTTTTAGCATTTTCCAGAACACACTGTTGTCAACTGTGGAACATGCTTCCTACGATTCCAGATGGTAGCTGAAAATGATGGACGTCATGTGGAACACGTTTTGTTGCAATAAAATATGTAAACTATCTAAAATGTATGCTAAATGTGTAATTCATAAAATGTTCTTGGTTTATCGGAACTTACCAAATGTTTCAAATTCGATTGATTTACTAAAAATGCCATCTGGCGGCAAAATTTTGAATTATTTTTTTCCTTAAACAAATTCCCATTACTTCATTATGTTCTTCACAAAATTTCACAACTTTCTGAGCAATAGTTTCGTCTGTAGAAAACTTTAAAGTAGGGTCGTTTAATTATGGACACCCTGTATATAAAAGCGGTAATTTCGTATTGGCCTCGCGCCAGAAGTTAACAGCCGAAGAAATCGCTAAGTATTTCGTTGTGTACAGCATTTCTTTTTATTCTGATAATTTCAGAGGTTTTAAGGACTTATTTCAATTGCATTTTTCTTAAACTTGTGTTTTATTTATACTATTTTATTTATTGCTTAAAGAAGTTTTAATTCTGTTACTGAGTATTAGCTGGAAAAAAATACTGAACTTTTTATATTGTTTAAAGTGCAAACGGATTAATATTTTGTAATCGTCTGCAAGCAATAGAGGTAGATTTTTTTGTTTTTTAATCACGCTCGAAATTATTTTAAATGCTATAATAAATGAATGAATTGCGATACAGTTTTCAAACAAATTGCAGTTGAAAGTAGATTGTTTTCCTACATAACGGTGTAAAAATTAAAAATATGCGAAGTTTAAAAATTGAAAAAATTGCATTAGCAAAAATCGAAAAACCGAAATTTCTTCTTCAAGTGTACTGTTGCAATTCGCAAAATGACGTCAGCGTTACGCACGGACATATAAATAGATACATTATCAGCATTCACTTAAAAACATAGTTTAGATACCTTTTTTTAAAAAATCTAGACACAGTCTGACGTCTCATAAAATATATTACATACATACATATTATTCACCAAAAGGTCTGATATCTCCTACACTGAACTGCCCTAATTTATATTTTCCAAGTTCTGTGGTTCTATTTATAGAAGTATCTGTATTGGGTGATTTTTGTGAATTTTTCAGAAGAACAGAGGCACAGGGCTTGCAAGAATGCAAATTAGGGGAGCCAGTGAAGAATTTTTACAGACATTTTGGTGCATAATATGTATGTAATATATCTTATAAGACGTCAGACTGTGTCTAGATTATTCTAAAAAAGTAATTAAACTATGTTTTTAATTGAATGCAGATAAAGTATGTTTTTAATGACAATATTAAAGGTTTTTAGAAGGAGAAAAAATAGTACGTTTTAAAGTAAAAATAATATGAAAAGATACTGCTATACAAATGTTGTTCTTCACACAAATATGATAATGCCTGAATGCACTGGTATACTAATGTAATATATAATTATGTCTATTGATAAAATTAGTGTGTGTTAGGCTGTAAACACCATTATAAGTAAGTTATAAATAAGTTTGTAATGGATATTTTTAATGAAAATTTCTCAGAAAAAAGGAAGTTTACTATCGTATTTTGATTGTACAAATTAATTAATATTTAAATTCTGTTAAATCGCATAGTTTGCTTCTAGCAAAAAATATTCATGTGAATTTCTAAAAACAAATTAAAAAATCAGAATGGTTAAAAAATAAGTAATAGTAAAGTATGTGTTTTTGTTCTCAACTCGTTATGTTTCTTGCCACGATTGTAAATAATGTAACTTTTTAGCTTTACATAAATATTTCTCTTAAATTATAATCCCAAATTGCATAAAACAGATAAATATATGAGAAAAAGATCGATATTTTATAATTACTGCTTGTG
This sequence comes from Maratus michaelseni, assembly GCA_963931845.1. NCBI lineage: Eukaryota > Metazoa > Arthropoda > Arachnida > Araneae > Salticidae > Maratus > Maratus michaelseni. The sequence continues at coordinate 136,660,721 of OZ007595.1, forward strand.
TACTTTTATTTTTCTACAGAGGAATTTATCAATTTTCCAAAATTTTCGAAAATTGTGTAATATTATAAAATTTTAGAAAATCAGAATGGGTAAAACATAAATGAAATTAAAGTACATATATTTGTTCTCAACTCGTCACGATAGTAAATATTATAACCCATATTACTGTTTAAAAAAAAAGTTCAAAATTACATAAAACAGATTAAAATATTAGAAAAATATCGATACTTTATATTGATTGCTTATATATTTTTATTTTTCCAACAATTTAATGATTTTTCAAAATTTCCGTTATGTCATATTTGAAGAAAAGATTTAATAAAGTATCAGAGAAATTGTCTGGAAGCTGTCGGAAGATTTTCTCGACGAAAATGAAATCGAAAAAATTCTTTCATCAATGGTATGACGAGGTGCGATAAAAATAAAATTTTGCGATATTAGAAGTTTTTTTTTTGTTATTAAAACACAGAAGAATTCAAATAGTAGAATAAATATTATATTAGATTCAATATGTTAATATGAGAGGATATATTAAAAGCATTTCAATTCCATTACAAATAAACCATTAAACAAATAAAAATTAATTCCAAAAGAAGAAAAATTATTTTACACAAATGGATTAATTTAATTTAGCAATAAACATTCTTTGAAGATAGAAATATTTCAGTGTTTACATTTAATATGCAAAGTAATTCCCAAAAACTTTCTACATAGGGAATTTATAATTTGCATTTCAAAGTTTCTACAACGTTTGGTATGGCATATCAAAATACATTTTTATAGTTTATCTATGTCTTGATACGAGAGATATATGCTTTAAGTATATTATACATTATAAAAAAAATCAACACATTTTAAATGTGAGTTTATCCTATGTAACTGTACATTCGGCCAAATAGAGAACATCGCATATATTTTAATCTCCAAATTATTACAGAAAACAAATATATGCATTTGACTGGAAATCACGGATTTTTATAATTTATTGTAACAAAAATGAGTTTGCAGGAGTGTGATGTGAAATCACATATAGTTTTGAATTAGCTGCTTTTACTTTAATAATTATCACTTTTTATAATTCATTGATTAAAGTTTTGCTAAATTTTATTTGAACTCTTTGCGTTCCTATTCCAAACAAATAAATGAAATAATTAACCTTTTCCGCTGTCAAATGCTCTCACGAAAATTCTCAACTTTTGTCCTTAGGCTAAATCAAACACTTAAATCAGGTTAAAAAAAAAGAAATATCCCGGCTACCAAATTAACTTTGCTTCTTTTCATGTTCGTTATATATTTTTCATTATACAGCTGTTTCTAACTGAAACATAAACGCAATACAGCAACCACTACGCCTTATCATATATTCTAATACGAGCAAATTTATCTTAAAAACGGCTCTAAAGATTTTGACGAAATTTTGTATCCTACCGTTTTGGGGCACCAGAAAACCATTGGGCTGGCTAGGTCACATGTTCGGAAAAATTCGATTAGTGGGTCATTTAGGGCACGGCCTAACTCGATCTTTCTCCTTTCTCTTATATAAAACACGTAAATATCTTTTTATTTTTATCATATACATACTTTTATACCATGAGTTTCTAGAATTGGAATATAATATTTAATTTTATATGTAATTCTATTATATTTCTATACGCTTATATATTTCAGATCAGCACCTATAATGGTTAAATTTATTGAAAATTGTTTTGAATGTACATATATATACATATTTTAAATAATTAAGAATCGTGTAAAAATAATCCATGTTTTGAGAAAAAAAAAATTTGATATGAGTAGATTGCCGGATATTGGCGAACTTGCTTAAATTTTCTTACTATTATGAAACTAGTAAATGTTTTAAATTTTTTTACTGTGTATTTTACGCTCAGAATTATCAAAGTTTCAAGTAATCAAGAATTTAAACGTGTATAAATATAGAAATTTACTTATAAAGTTTGTTTTGCATTTATAGTAGCATGTTATTTAAACTATTTTTAATTACTTAAAGCATTGTATTTATTTATTTTATCTCTAAATCTTATTTTTTTCTTGTTTGTAGTGAAGATAAAGCTGAGGCTAAAGTTACATATGATATATATATACCTTTTAAAATGAATACATTGCAAACATTTTTGTATTTTTATGTATAGAAGTAACCTTTATTAAGCATTATTTATGGTAAGTATATCGCGCCATCTACCGGCGAAAGTAGCCCTTTAACGATTCCGAAACTAAGGGGTGATTGTGAAGGCCGTATGAGGGAAGAAGAAAGTTCGAGTTTGGCCGTGTTTAGGGTCATTTTGGGTCATTTTTGGTCATGGTCAAGCTAATTGTATCTAAAAAAAGCTTCAAACGATTTTGACGAAATTTTGTATCCGACCATTTTCGGGCACGAGAAGACTATTGGGCTGGGTCACATGTTCGAGAACTTTCGACTAGTGGGTCATTTGTGGGTCAACGCGGGTCAAATTGATTTTATCTAAAAAACGGCTCTGACGATTTTGATTAAATTTTTTGTCCTATGAGTTTCGAGCACGATAAAATCATTGGGCTAGGTCACATGTCCGAGAAAATTCAATTAATGGGTCATTTCTGGGTCATTGTGGGTCAAGATCTAAAAAGCGGCTCAATTTACACTAAATTTTGCATCCAATGGTTTTCGGGCACGAGAAGACTGTTGGGCTAGGTCACATGTTCGAGAAAATTCAATTAGTGGGTCATTTTGGGTCATTTTGGGTCATGGTCAAGCTAATTGTATCTAAAAAAAGCTTCAAACGATTTTGACGAAATTTTGTATCCGACCATTTTCGGGCACGAGAAGACTATTGGGCTGGGTCACATGTTCGAGAACTTTCGATTAGTGGGTCATTTTGGGGTCAAAGCGGGTCAGATTAATTTTATCTAAAAAACGGCTCGAACGATTTTGATTAAATTTTGTATCCTACGAGTTTCGGGCACGCGAAAATCATTGGGCTAGGTCTCATGTCCGAGAAAATTCGATTAGTGGATCATTTCTGGGTCATTGTGGGTCAAGATCTAAAAAGCGGATCAATTTACACTAAATTTTGCATCCAATGGTTTTCGAGTACGAGAAGACTGTTGGGCTAGGTCACATGTTCGAGAAAATTCAATTAGTGGGTCATTTTGGTCATGGGTCATTCTGGGTCAAGCTATTTTATCTTAAAAACGGCTCAGACTATTTACACTAAATTTTGCATCCTATGGTTTTCGGGCACGAGAAGACTGTTGGACTAAGTCACATGTTCGAGAAAATTCAACTAGTGGGTCATTTTGGTCATGGGTCATGATATTTGAACTCGTATTTAATTTTGACCGAGCATAGCTCGGTCTTCACCTGCTCATTTTATGTAATCACAAAATGTCTTCCCTGCTAGTTGTGTTTATCCATGAACTTCACAAGGAGTTGTAAAAATGTTTCTGTAACGTAATTATTGGCGTTGTTTAATCTTTATAAATTGCAAGTTTGGCTGAAAGTTCAAAAAGTCATCCAAAGGTTCTTATTAACGGATATTTCACGATTCATGTACTCTCACCAAATTCATGATGCCAGAAAATGAAAACGAAAAATTACGGCGTATGAGTATAATCATTCTTTCTCTGACCGCCTGCCTGCAAACATGTAGATTGTCGCCTTTTTGTACGAGGCACCACCCACCTTCCTAATTCAGTGTTGCCAGTGGGCTACTTTTTTTATATTCAGATTGCTTCATTGGCACCACTTTTTTGAAATGGTATATTTCGCCTTGTTTTTGCCTTATTTAATGACAGATTAAATAAGGCAAATTTTACTTTCTAAAATAACTGGTGGCAATCAAGGAAACTGAATATAAAAAAAGTAGCCCACTGGCAACACTGTCCTAATTTAATCTGCATTTCCATTCCTTTGTGATTAAAGTATTAAGTCTTCAAGAACGTATTTGACTCAATTTTATCTTCCAGAAAGGAATTTATCAACATTTTTAAGTAGCCTGCATTAATGTATGTTTCCCACTATTTATTTTAAATTATTTTTCATGGCTAACTAAAGTCAACATTATATAAATTATAGTGAAAAATATATAACGAACATGAATATAAGTAAAGTTAATTTGGTAGCCGGGATATTACTTATATATATTTTTATACTGATTTAAGTGTTTGATCTCGCGTGAGGATAAAAGATGAGAATTTGCGTGGGAGCATTTAACAGCAGAAAAGCTTACTTATTTCTTCGATTTGTTTGGAATAGGAACGCAAAGAGTTTAAATAAAATTTAGCAAAACTTTAATCAATGAATTATAGAAAGGGATATTTAATAAAGTAAAAACAGCTAATTTAAAACTACATATGATTTTACATCACATGGAGGGCAGTCGTTCATCTTCATACTAAAATAGTAAAATGCTCTGAAATTTTCAAAACGGACACCTAATTTTTGCATACATGAGACATACATGTCTGCCAAATTCTACGCTTTTTAAAAAGTCAAATAAACAATTTAAACTAGAAATTTCACTTAACAAAAAAAAAACAATATGTAGTACTACAGAATATTAAATAATTGATAATAAATATTATTGAGTAACTTTTCTGGTTCAAACGCTAATATTTGATTTAAGAAGCCGCATTAGTGTGCAGTTTTACATATTTATTTTGTTCGGGAAGTTTTTTTAAATTTGTATATCAAAAGAGAAAACATTCGGACAAGTTGTTTAGGAATCATGCAGTTTCAAATTAACTTCTAATATTAGCAAAACAGATTTCAATACAGGTATAGTTTCTTTAGATTGGCTTAAAAATGTACTTGGTGGAATGTGCTATAATTTTGCGTTCGCATATTTGAAAATTTTCTAGAAATCGATGTCTGCTATAAATTCATAAGTTACAATTTATATGTATTATTTCGGAAATTAATGAAAAAACATACATATAATCGACAAACAATTTCAGTAGCCACCAATATTAATTCAATAACCATTGAATAGTAGTCAGCCGCCTTGCGTTTTATTTCGGCGGCCATAATGTTTCCTTGAACAAATATTTCGGATAATATATGTGATTCACGATCTAATTCTCTTCTTTAGAAAGCTCGCAGTCCTGGAAAAAAACAACTAGTTGTAGTTGTTGTTAACTACATTTGTGATAAATTAGGTGTTGTTGTAGTTCGCTAAAAAAAGTAGTTCTCGCGACCACTGGGCTCACGCTGACAAATGTATTTAGAATAGCACGAGTGTATATGTTCAAATTAGTTTTTGAATTTTAAATTTTTACAAAGATTCCTATGTGTACACTGGATAAAAAGTTTATTTTAATAATTGTATCAAATATTTATAATACTGATTAGGATTTGATACATAATCTCTATCTATTAATGTATATATATGGTCGAATATTGTTGTCGAATTTTGCAACATTATAAACAAAATCCACATATTATATATATTTTTTTAGAGACGATACATATATATATAATTTTTTTTTCAGTTTTTAGAAACACTTCTTCATAAGGGTAAAAAAATACATGATCTGGAAAAAGTAAATGCAATTTTAAATAAATTCTCCTTTTACTACAAACCACTTTCACTACAAACCACTTTTCGATTTTATTCTAATTCAGTTTTAAAAGTTTTATCTAAATTTATTCCCATCCCATGTTAAAATTTTTGAGTACTCTTAAAATGTCAGTCAAATTTTCCAGTAAAATAATTTAAGTTCAATTACCATGCGTAACCACTCGAGATACATACATTTTTAATCCTCGGGCATTTTTCATGCTTCGGGATCTTCATAAGACTTTTTTTTTATAGGCGTCATAACTTTTTATGTTCAGCACGTCGGATAAAAATGCATAAAATAAGAATGTGGTTTTAAAAATAAGTAACGTTAAAAAATAATATCTCAGTATCTAAGTGAGTTTTAAATAATTTATAAAAAAAAGGAAAAGCGAGTAAAAGTATCCAGTACATAAAGTTTAAAATAAATTCCGATTTTGATAATTTGTATATCAGTATAATTATTTTTTTGGAATAATTCTGTTTTGTAGTGCTAGCTAAAGATTGCAAAGTAATCAAGGACTATGGGAAATTTTACAACGAAATTTTAATAAAATTATTTTCTACGTTATTTCGTTATATATATATATATGTTACGGTCAATATGATTAATCCGGTCATTATTAATAACAACCTGTTATTATTAATTATCACCGCGGTTATTATTAATAATAAACGGTTATTATTAATAATGACTGGTTTACTATACTTTGATTATATTGACCGTAACATATATATATTTTTCTTTTTTACGGTATTATATTACATAATTATTAGCATTATAGACAAAATATATTTAATATTATATTCTTATGTAATTTTTGGGAACTTTTAAAAACTTGTTATTTGTAAGGGTTGGGTTGGGTTGATTGTTGACGGCCAATTATCTGCACTTGGGATATAGGCCCGGGGGGAGTGCCCTTCGTGGGGGTCTTTCTAAGGGAACCTAACCCGTATTTACGCATGGATAAATCCACGGCTCGAAGAAAACCACGAAAACTCCGAACGATTAGGCCGACGGGCGCGATTGGGATCGAACCCAGCACCTCCCGTCTACCAGCTTCGAGAGCACAACCTCTCAGCCACTGTTATTTGTAAAAGTGTTATTTGTAAAAAGAAGTAAATTATAGAGAAATATAATGAAAAATCCAAAGAAATATTATTTGGTAATTATAAACTTTTATAGAAAAATTAAAAAAAATATATTTTTAATTTTCTACGTTAATGAATAATCATTTAGTATATCGTGTCATAAAAATTGGTATACTTCTCAAAAAAAAAAAAAAAAAAAAAAAAAAAAAAAAAAAAAAAAAAAAAAGAAGGAAAAGGGAAATTTCTAAAACACCATACAAACTAAATAATTTGCAAAGCCTTGCGAAAATATGTTTATTATTTTTTATTTATTTATTTATTTATTTTATTTTATTTATTTATTTATTTTACCAAGCCCAAATAAGATGTGCTACTTCCTTATAGTGTTACTTCCGCTTTAAAAGTGGTAGCACGCCTTGTTGACACCTGATAAAGAAACAGATTACTGTTTAGAAACGTGTTGTGCATTGCTTATTTTTATGATTATTCCTATTTTTTAAATTATTGAGTATATTGAACATTGGTAGGTTAATACAGTCAATAAATGCTTCCAAATCAGATTCTTTTGAAATTTTAAATGCTATCATTACTCACAAATAGTATTGAATGTTTTTATTGTGTGAATAACGCATTGTTTTATTATGTATGTTGGTAAAATTGCTATTTTTTATTTATTCATTTCATATACTGTTAAATAGACAAACAGTATCTTGATTTTACGTGCATGTATATTTCTACTTAACCATAGCTTTTAATCGAGTTCTGTTTTTTTAAATCTCTTTGCATAAAATGCCACAATGTTACTTAGATAGTTCCCAAATACAAAGATTTTTAATATATGTTTCCTGAAAAAAAAATATATATATGTCATACTTTTTAGGAAAACGTAATGTAAATTTAGTTTATGCTGAAGTATTGCGAAAGGAAAAAAAAAATATGAGGAAAGTTGATTTACAATAAAATACAGGTTATCCAAAATTTATTTATTATATAGATAGCAGAAGTTGTAAAACAGAAAAGTTTAAAAAACACAGACGGACTGCAAATAGTTAGGCAGACGAACTCATTAATTTTGTAACCCACTACTGATGGAAGTGATAGAGAAGATCGTGCGAGGAACGACTAGGAATAGTGATTCTTCCGTTAAACAACGCATGCGTCAACTTATTCTTAGGTTACTTTCTGCCGTTGACTTGGCGATGAAATACATAGCATTTTGAGAAAGTGTTGTGCACAGCCGGCACATGCTTTTTTGATACGATCGGTTTGTGGGCGATCTGGTATAGTGGTTAAACCCAGGGATGGTTTAGGCTCTGAATTGTAAGGGTACGCGTTCTATGCTCGTTCAAGCTTTTTTTTTTTTTTTTTTTTTTTTTTATGTCAGTTAATAACGATCAGTCGATCTTAATTACTTTTATTGTCAGTTAGATAATTAAATTAAATAATAATTATAATTACGTTTATTTTTTTAAATTTAGTTTGCATTAAATTAAATAGAATTTAATTTTAAATAAATTATAATTAATTTTAATAAATTTATATTTAATTTGTTATAAATTAAATAAAATTTTATTTTAAATAAATTTCAGTAATTAAATTTTAAAATTCGTATAAGGTATTTTTTGATAATCAAAATAAACATTTACTAAAATGCAATAATAAATCTCCTAAGCTTACGTTAAAAATATTTTTATGGTAGAAGTTTAGTAAGAGATAAGTATAATATTAGCAGAAATAATTTATTAAAGTTTTCATCTTTTAAATTTATCCTTGCTTATTATCACTATTATTATTATTATTATGCAGATTTTTGTTTCTATCTTTACTTATTAATTTGTTATCAGTTGTCTTGTAATTTTTATTTAAATGTTTTTTTTTTTTCAAATATTTTTTCAAATATTTTTAATGAAATTTTAATATTTAGTATCATTTATGAAATATTGTTAAATAATTAAAATAAAATATCGATTTAAAATGCAATAATAGTATCTCTTAAACTCATATAGAAAGCTGTTTTCATATAAAAACCTCAAAAACTTATTACTTACCCATCATACGTAGTATAGGGTAAGTCTTGTAATTGTTTTGAAAATCGAAAACAAAAATTTGAAAGAATCTTACTCCGTGGTGCGCATATCAAGTGACTATCTAGTTAAAATCGTAGCGTTTGTAAAGGATAAAGCTTCTTCTGTGGTGCAATGGTCTGCAGAAGTCCCTATTTACGAACGTATGATTTTTCCTGCGAACGTAATGTAAGGCGATCATACGTAATGTATTGACTCTCCTCTTTCTGTTCTAGCGAGCTGAGAGAACATGTCATTTCACCTGATTTACATACCCTAACTCATGTTTCGCAGAAATGGATTACCTGTTTGATGTATATCTTTGTACTAGAAGTGTACTTATACAACATCTGTGACTATCACCTAATAAATTCAATATTTTCCCTAAAATTCTGTTACATGTAGCGTAAAATACCTTATGTACGATAGTGTGATCCAGAAGTAAAAAAATAAAACAAAAATATATGGATTCAAAATTAATGAGAATAGCACGAAGTGTTTTTAATATAAGTACACAGAAAAATGAAGATTTTTAGATAGACAGAAACTATTACATGAACGGTTGCATTTATCTGTCAGTTACCGCTATAGTGGCTTCTAAGGTACTGATTGTCATTATTTAAGGGATCAGGTAACTTTTAAACAGACTAATTGCATGTAAAAGTGACCCTAATGTAAATCGCAATAACTCTACATATAATTAACTTTTGGACATGAAATTTTAAGCATCAGTTAAAAGAGCCAGGTTCTAACACTTAATGTTCTGATAAAAAGTCTAAATCAACATAAAGGTTTTTAATTTAATTTTAAATATAGTGTATTTTTAATAAATAGATTCACTTTATAAGCTTTGAGAATTTTGACAATTGAATTGCACAGTGAGCCTTTTTTCTATTCAGTACAGATATAATTCTGCGATTAAAATGGCCTACACTGGAAAACTAGAATAATTAGTTCTTGAAAAAATTTATTAAAAAAAAAAACTTATAAAATTTGATTTTTTTAGGAATGAAAATAGGAATAATTTCTAAATTTTTCACTTGCTGAACATAATTGTAGGTCATTTTGTGCATCAATAAGGTTTAATATAATAGTATAAGGTCAACTTTCCCTGAAATATCCAATCATTTCTGAGAAATCGTGCGCGTAATTATTAAATTCACTGTTAAAAAAGGTTATATTAAAGATTAACCCCTGATGATACAAAAATATCTCAAACTATTTTGAACACATCTGCTGCTGTACGGCGAATTTTTGCTTCGAGTTTCTTTTAAATTGTTCCGAAATAATTCATTTATAATATACTGTATTCCAAAATTTGATTGTTTGACATTTTAAAAGGTACATGACCTATTAAACCATCATGCGGAATTACAGTGGAAATCGTTTGTCATGCTCTGCATAGTACTTTGCCAGGTGTAACATCAATTCTCACTAATGACATCCGTCCAAATGAACTTTTATAGTCTTAGTTGAGTTGCGAGTTGAGTTCCAAACTGTGCTGTGTTACTGTAGAATGCTACTTGCATAAATAAAATAACGCTTGTTGACAGTAAATGCAATTATTTTGACAGCAAAATATTCGCAATTAAAAAAAACATATCCAAAGACTTTCTGTATATTTCTATTAAAACCCTATCGTGCCGCTATCTATATTTTTTCCTCTTTTAGAATTTTTAGCTCAGAGGCTATCAAAGCCTGAGAGCTTATGTGCCCGCCGGTTCTGTATGTACGTACGTGCGTATGTATGTATGTACGTAACGCGATAACTCTTGATAGAACTAACCGTTTTACTTTAAATTTTGTTTATAGGTTCCTTGTGATAAGGCGCTTCCCTGATTAGTTTTGGAGGTTCATTGGTTAAGCATAGAGGGGGGAAATGGGGGGCTAACCCCCCATAATTTAGATAAATAGGTTTTCCATGCAGAATTATCCCATTTTCTTCAAATTTTGTATATTGGTTCATTTTGATAATGCGCTTCTGTCAATAGTTTTGGGGGTTCATTGGTTAAGTATAAAGGGGGAAAGGGGTATACCCCCCCTAATTTACATAAATGAGTTTTTATGCAGAATTATTCGATTTTCTTCAAATTTTGTATATAGGTTCATTGTGATAATGCGCTTCTCAGAAGAGTTTTGGGGGTTCATTGGTTAAGTATAAAGGGGGAAAGGGGGGCTAATCCCCCCTTAATTTAGATAAATGGGTTTTTCATGCAGAATTATCCGATTTTCTTCAAATTTTGTATACAGGTTAATGGTGATAAAGTGTTTTCCTGATTGGTTTTGGGGATGCATTGTTTAAGTATAAAGGGGGTAACGGAGGGCTGCCCCCCTTAATTTAGATAACTGCGATTTTCATGCAGAATTATGCGATTTTCTTAAAATTTTGTATACAGGTTCATTGGGATAAGGCGCTTTCCTGATTAGTTTAGGGGGTTCTTTGGTTAAGTATAAAGAGAGTAAAGGGGGGGGGGGCTTATCCTCCCCCTTAATTTAGATGAATGTTTTTTTCATGGAGAATTATCCGATTTTCCTCAAATTTTGTATATAGGCTCATTGTTGTAAGGAGCTTCCCTGGATAGTCTTGGGGTTCATTGGTTAAGTATAAAGGGGGATACGGGGGGGTAATCCCCCTTAATTTAGATAAATGGGTTTTTCATGCAGAATTATCCGATTTGCTTCGAATTTAGTATATATGTTCATTGTAATAAAGGGCTTCCCTGATTAGGTTTGGGGGTTCAGTTGTTAACTATAAGCGGGTGCGGGAACGGGGGGATGATCCCCCCTTAATATATTGTCGATTTCTTTATTTTTCGAGGGGCTTATTTCAAATTCTTTGAAATAAGTGTATAATATACAATTAGTGTGAATAGCCTGTGAGCTCAATGCCCTCAGTTTAACTGGGCAGCTTTCTTTTTTTTTATTTCATTTATGATTTTTGGATCATTTGGTATATATATTATATGTAGTATGGTGTGTTGAAATGTATTTATTATTTATGAGTCACCCTATAATTATTTCCTATTCTATATGTGTCTTTATATAGTAAACAAAAAATCCTTTTTTTAAAGCATTTCTTCTATGTAATATATATAAAAAAATCTTTAAAATATCTTTACAAACATTCGCACTGCTACTATTTGGAAATGAAACTTTATCTAAAGTATACAACCTTTTTTTGTTACGAATTTTCTTGAGAAATACATTATATTTTTTGGGAAATTACATTTATTTACTCTAATACAACTGAAAGGCTACTTTACACATTATATATTTGTATCTATATATATATTTATTCAAACAGCAAATTTCTAGTTTGAAAATCATACTTCTAAAGTGCAAATGTTTTATTGCTACACAAACACATCTTTTATTTCTCTGTACTACTTGGAAGTATTTTATTCCTTCCGGGAGTTGTCCTCTAATTGTAATTGTAACTGCTATAGTGTATATTGATTTTCTTTACTTGTTACAGAAGAATATTTATCTTTACACTTTCTTTCAACCTTTTTATTGGGTGCATGTGTTATGTTGATTTTTTATGTTGATGTTTTTATCTTGATATATTGTTACAGTGAGTAAGTATTTTGACTATCATTCATCCTGTCTTATAAAGACAATTGAAGCTATCACATCGTATGTAAAAGTAATTTTAGGTCTGTATTATTCTTTTTTACCTAATCATTTTTAAATCGTATATATTTTTCTATATTTAATAGCATAATTGTGTAATACTCAAAAAATCCCATAGAATAAACTTTAAAACCCCTACCCTTATTTGCGCTAAACTGTGTAATTCATTTTACACTTTGCAGATGATAATGGACGTTTGATTTAATTCGTGTGTTGGGCGCATTTATAATTTCGAATGACTGCTGGGATTAATGTGTAGAGTGTAATTACCTCTAGTAACATAAAATTAAGCAATTTTTGTATTATTATTTATTACAGTTTTGCATTCTGTCTAAGGGTTTTAAATGACATTAAATTTACCTCAAGGCTTTTAGTCGATACTTTAAGCATAACTTTTCGATTATCATTATATTTCTAATTATCAGCTTTGTTTGCAAATAGCTAGTAACAATTGAAATTCAAAACAATATTAAACAATACCATTTTCAACCACTGGACATCTAAAATAACAATATTTAACTATGCATAATTGACTTTGTAAATTGAATATTGCCACAATAATATAAGATATTATTATTTCACATAGATAACTGATATTCTAGTATGTATTTTAATAAATGAGGGAAAAGAAGGAGTATGGATTTTGATGTAAAGGGGTCGAATTACTGCATTAATGAACAACTTATTATTAAACAATTTATGTACACAACAAAGTGAATATTTGTTCAAAGTTGATTTTATTCTTATAAATACTATTTTTACGTTGTAGAAAAAATTCTTGTTTTAATTAAAAAAAAATAAAATCAACAAGTAATATTTATGAAACAAATTTCAGACATTAAATAATATCTAAAACTAATAATAAAATGTATTTATTCAAGCCACGTGAATTAACAATTTCTTCTATTTGAAACAATTAGGATTTTATTTAAATTTCGATAATATAATTTAAAAAAACATGATAACAAATAAATAAAACACATTAATATAGATAACGCAATATTTAAAAAATAAATTTTAGGAAGTTTTGTTTGTTTAGTAAGACTCTAAAAGCTTAATTTTCCAGGATAATACAATATATATTTATTTAATCCTTTATTTTTTTTTTAATGCAAAATCAACAATTAAACAAAAATTCAACCAAACTGTCGTTTTTAAATGAAATGAATAGTTTCAAAATAATAATTTTTGTTCTTTTACCATCCAATTGCGACATGATAATAGTTCATAATCACATAAAATGGGGAAGGATATTGATAGTATGAAGTTTATAAAAAATTGTTTTACATCAAACTCTTTGCCAAATCTGAGCACTGTTTCTTTTTTATATAAGATGACATCACAATTCCAAAAAGAATGCTTATAAAAAGGGTCAAATCATCTGCTTATACCTTCACGAGCAATAGGTTGCCAGGCTATTTAAGAAGGTACCCATAACACTGTATCGTAACATCGTAAATTCAGAAGCCATCATTTTAAGAATTCTTTCAAAGAATTAATTTGTATACAAAGTTTAGAAAATTAGCTTTGTAATATTTTAACTAAATTATACATGTTGCATGTTAGTATATAAATAAATAAGCAGGGATTCAAATATTAATTTAATGATGCAACAAAATAAATTTAATATATTTTTCCTAATACGTAAAAAATAGGAGTATGTTGAAACATTTTCTACGTGAGATAAATAAATAATTTAATGATGATATGTCTCTAACACATTTATGCTATGATTATACATTTATACAATAATATCAGGAAAAATAGTCCTTAACACTTTAAAGTTCTTTTAGGAACTTTCTTTCTTCAGAGTCTTTTTAATGAATATAAGAAAACTTCTTTTATAAATAAAAGTTAGAACCACAATGTTTTAACCTTATCTATATAATACGGATGAGCTGTTACTGGAAACTTGTTTTTAATTTAAAATATTTTAAACTACAGAAAATTTTACCGGCTTCAGCCTGGTTTTAATAGCTTAGATATGATTTAAATAAAAATCTTCTATTTGTGTGGCTCTAGATATTGTAATTGAACAAATTTATGTTTCTTAACTAAATCTTTGTGCAGTCAAAAAGGAAAGTTAATGGAAAATGAAAGATTTGAGTTCTTTACGCATTAGTTTATATAAACGTAAGTGCGCATTCGCTATACAAATGCAATGTGTCTAATAACTAGTGGAGAATGTCTAATTTCGTCTCATATAAGAACAGATATATGTTTTAAAAGTAATTAATTTAACTGCAGAAAATATAATAATAGTTGATGAAAAATATGTGTTTAGATTAATGACTAGGTAGTATTTAAGTTAGGTTTATAATAACATAAATTGGGGAGGGATCGTGATAGTACGAAGTTTATAAAAAAGTTGTTTTAAATCAAACTCATTACCAAACCTGAGCACTGTACATTTTATTATAAAATGACATCATAATTCCAAAAATAATGCTTTTAAAAGGGTCAAATGATCTGCTTATACCTTTACGAGCAATAGGTTGCCACGCCATTTAAAAAGGTATCCATAACACAGTATCTAGCAATAGCAACTGCTTATTTAAAATCAATAAGTAGTTAGGTTTGCAGTAGATCAAGCAAAAACTAACTACGATAGTCAAATTTTAACTTAGCTAGATTTCAAATAAACTGAAAGGCTTTACTACATTTAAAACTCAACTTATGTAAAGAAAATGGCTGCTCTGTACGTATTTAAGAAGTATTAAGAAGACAACCACGTGAAAGTTCTCAAATACGTCAAGTACCACTAAACGTCTAGAATCCCACGGAGTCCAGAAACCACTTTATTTCAAAGTACTTAAATCAACTCCTTTCTGAAATCGCCCTGCTAGCGAGAGAAGCTAAGTTGCTTTTCTAACCCACGACAACTGTCACAACGAAATGGCCCGAGTCTCGAAATATTCTGGAAATATGCTTAATAGAACTACTGGGGTGAGACTCTGATAAACTCCTCGTTTCAACTTTCGCTCCGGTATTTATACTTGTTAGGTGACCACAGTAAGCTTTTTAGTATATAACCACACAGAATAGCCGTGAAGATAAGAGAGATAAGAGAGGCAGAATCATGCTTGTAAAAGGAAGATAAATACACGCACAAGTGTTAAATGTTGGGTAACACAGTCCCAACAAAACGAGACTACCATCAAAAGCGGGTAGCTAGACACATAAAACTGTCTCAAAAGGTTACAAACCTGCGAAGAAGTTTAAATATAAAATCAATCCTTAGAACATTAAATACTGCTACCTGCTTCCACATAATTCTCTGAAACATTTGGAACACGGTATTTCTTGATTTCTGCGTCACATTCGTGCTCTTTTATATCCAGATCCAAATTTACTGGTATCAAAATTCCAATATCGTTGAGTTTTAGAAAATTACAGTCTAAAATCAATGCCTCTTTCCATCATTACAAGCTGGTGCTAACGGATGTTAGCCTATTTTACCAACTGTCGCAATGAATTCACTGAGAGAATAATCTTTTAAAATTACCCACGTTGAATTGTGCTATCATTTATTGCCTCTCTTTAAATTCAAAAACAGTTCTAGAAGATTTCATATACTTTTGTTTTCACACTTTTTGGAATATTACTGGGAATGCACAATAATATGATAGTAACTGAATTGTGCCTCCATTCTTGCCATTACTAACGCTTTGGTTCAGTTTAATTGCTTTATAATTACATTATCACTTATTATTATTATTGTTTCTTTGAGTATTAAACTCAGATTATATGTGGTATTCAGTGTTTACTTTTTCGTGCTGCTGATCTAATGATGTAAAACTTTATGAGCTTTTCCTGCTGTCTTGTGAATTTATATGGGATTTCAGAGAATAAACAACTCGTACGAAGATTTATGAAATAGTTTACAAAAATCAGATAGACATAAAAGCCATTAACATGATTTTATCTTTATTCAAAAGTATTCTTTATTTTCACTCTAAAAATGACATTTTCAAAACTGAACAAAAAATACTCAAATCCGAGTATGTCGCATAGTCAAAATAGCTCCGAATCAAAATTACTCAAGTTTGAAACAAGTATATATACTCTCATTTCTGAAAACATGCACACATTCAAGAATAAAACATCATGCGCTCATATTTGAGTATCTTCATGTTTCAAACAACAGTAAACAACAGCTAGAAAAAAACGTCAGTGCTATTTATGATTACGGGAAGATAAACTAAATTTACGCTTTTTACCCATAGCCAGCATCGAACCCTGGTCCTACTCGTTACAAGTCCAATGCCTTATCCACTTCGCCATCCAGATCACATGAGAAATTTATTTTAAATGCAAGTCATCGAATGATTCGGTAGCGTGTTGATAATTTTATAAATTTCATTATTTTTTTGGTGAGAAAATTGGAAATTTTTAACGGGATTTTTATAGATTTGATCAATTCTAGATGGTGGTTAAGATTGTAAAACATTATTATTTATGTGGAGACGGGGAGATATACATTATACAAATTTTATATTCGATTATTATCAGTATATTTCTTACATGAAAAAGCGCTCCCTGGATATTGAAATTTAACTGACTAAATTTTCTTTTTGACACATTTTAACCCATTAACGTCACAATTATTTTTCTCTTGAAAAATGGAAATAATATATTTCATTCAAATGATTATGAACTGACTTCTATGTGCTCATTTTTGAGTATGTCCCTGTTTCAAAAATGAGTATGAACTGATCTCTATGGGCTCAGTTTCGAGTATGTCCATATTTCAATATTCTGAGTATTTTTGGTATTTCAAAATTGAAAGTATTGGGTCGTCATATTTAAAACAAAAAGTTTCATAGCAAAATGAACACATGGATTTACTCAGATTTGAAAGTGTAAATTTTCTCAGTATTTTTTTTTTTAAATCTATTCAATTTTACACCATTACTAAATTAAAAGGGATTTACAAAATATCATACTTTAATTTTGATCTATTTTTAAACAAGTTTAGACAAAATTAGTTATTTTATATTATTTTAAACATAACAGCTTTATAAATAAGCATAAATTTAACCTAATTTTTTTATATATTTTTTTAAGTAGATTTAAAAATAGTCCATAAAATATCGATAAAGCCAAAAGTATTTCCTTATTAAATTTAATAATAATAATCAATCTCTTAACTATTCAACTATATTATTACATATTCACAAATCTTACTTTCCGAAAACAGAGGGCTAAACTATTTTAGCAGTTGAAAAAAAATAGAAGTATCTTAAATGAGAAAAAATATATAACAATTAAATGCGGTAATTCTTCTTAATTACACAACGGTTAAAGTAATCGTTCTTACAGAAACTTATGATTACGGAAGTGAATTAGTATCTCAAAATCTACCTAAAGCGGAGAAAGAGCAGCGTGGGCCTAATTTATTCTGAAGTTGAGGTAAATTGCTCGCGAATGAAACGCACTAATTAGTACAAAATTTCGGTCTCGCTTGTAGAAGTTGATGTAAGTTGATTTACTTTTCCAACCTAAATAAATATTAAAAAAATGTAATCAATTGAGTACCTTAAATTACGGAGTGATATGTGAAAGTGAATAATTTATCAGATAGTTATTCGCAAATAATATTCTTACTTAAAACTATACTTAACATAAAAAAGTAATTTATTTTATTTATATCTTCAAAAGTATTGAAAAAGTTGTTTTACATTTATATATTCTAGTACACATACCAAGAAAAATTACAAAACCCTTAATATCACTCTCAGTACTAAATTTGTTTTTAAACATTTCCTTTTAAATTAAAATTAAGACTAAGACCCTAAAAACCCATTATAAACAAAAAGTTACTAAAACTAATTTAATCAATTTTTAATATGTTTTGAAATATATTGCTTATTATGTGCAATATAATTCAGATATTCACATGCTTATTTTATAAGAATTTAATGTTAATATATGTTGCAGATAAACATATCGTTTTAGAAGAGGGTAATCTCAAAATGTACGACAATTTTTACATTATAAACATAAGTTTCAACTTTAAAAAATAAATAAATAAATAAACCCATTTATTATGATATATAAAAATCCGTCATCCTACATTTATTGAAGCTTGTAATAGAAATTTTCTGTATGGGGCTAGATTCATTTTTATGTAGATGTGACTGGAAATGTCTAATACTATTGATGATGTGAAGAAATGAAAAACATTATGTGTCTTAATATGCGCTACTGTTATAAATATATTTTAAATTCTATATTTTTAAGGTTTAGAAACTACAATTTTCTCTTCTGTTGGTTGTTTATTTTTAAGATGAGGTTATTTTTTTCATGATTTTGCATTGACTTTCGTAAATCCAACATATATCCTTTTCTTATTCGATCTACAATTGATTTTCTCACAGCGACAGAGTACTCGTGGCCGCCTTGGAAAGCTACACACATATATATATATATATATATATATATATATATAGGTGGTATCGAACTGGAAAGATCAGTTTTCTCTTCATATTTTCTTCTGACTTCATATTATCCAGGATATCCCAGTTGATTCATTCTAATCATTCTTCAAGCCCCTGTAAACGATTTCCTGAAGATAGAGAACGCCCGTTATACGTAGCCAAGGTCTTAAGGTATGGCAACCAGGCCGAGCCTAGTGATTCTTACCACCTTCTGTTTTCATGTCTTTTCGATCGCTTACGTAACCAGGGTACACGCAGATCAACGGGAGTTTAGAGCAGTGATTTTCTTTTAATTTATGAAAAAAAAAAAAAAAAAACGGGAGAAATGGGCAAATTCCTCCACGCTGATCAAACGGGTCGGAGGAAAACAATCCGCGTTCGTTTGTCATGCACTATGAAAAGATAGAAAAAGGTTGCAACGGTGAAATGTTCAGATTGGACTTTAATTCTATGCCCCCAGTATGTTCCTTTGAGTTATTCTCGAATGTTGTTGAAATGTCTTCTTCTAATTAAAAAGCAGAGTCTCAGAGATGCAAGTTTAGTTATACATGTATCAAGAAGTTACATGGTGCAAATTATCCAAGTTTATGGACAAGCATTAAGCTGCACTAATGAAGAAGATGAAGATTTCTACGAAGAAGTAGCTTCAAAAATCAGAAGGGGAAATGTTATATCAAATTAATACTGGCAGACTGGAACTTAGAAATGGAGAAAAAGAAAGGCGCGTTCTCAGTAGAAAATCTTCGATATGTGGTGCGAGACAAAAAATTCATTGGGCTTGTAGAATAGGAAGATATATATACCAAGAATTCATTTTTCAAAAAAAAAAAAAAAAGACACGAAGACGTGCAAGTAGAGTAACACGCGAAATCGTCTACATCATGACAAACACAAACCGTTTTATTCAGGATTGTAGCGTTCTAAATAACTTCAATACAGGAAGTTGTCAGAGGCTGGTTAGGTGCAAAATGCTGTAAGTGTAAAGATTGAAGATTATCTAACACTCCCAGAAATCGGTCGATATTATAAGTTTCCAAAAGCAAAAATAAAGAAGAATTGCAGTTGGAACTTCTAAACTGTTTTGAAGTACTGGAGTCAATTTGTAATACGTGCAAAATGTTGCAGTAGTGAACAATATACTTACTAATACTCTACAAGAAATTTCAAAGGAGTTAGTTGGTGAAGCATACGTAAGACAAAAAATAAAATTACAGAAGAAACAATAAGGTTGATGAAGAAACGTACAGAATTTTAAACGAAGATACACTATTCAAATCAAGAAGTTAATATGCAGAACTATACAAAATGCTAAGAAAGTGAGTTGCAGAAGATATCAGAAAAGTTAACTGTGATTTTGTTAAGAGCGTTCTAGAAGATAACAAAAGTTTAAAATCAGCTAAGCACAAACTGTATGTTGGCAGAAAAGGTATTTTTGCACTAAAGAGAGTAGCTAATACGATCAATAAAATCCATATTAAAAACGTAAATGTTGTCGAAAATTCTATAACTCATTATATAAATGTGAATATCAAAGAGAATGCAACCTACCTGATCAGAGAAAAAACATAACAGGAATTTGAGAGATATTCCCACTGATAAGAGAAGAACTTTAACAAGTCATGCATGAAAACAAAAATTACCTGGCAAAGATCTAATCACAATTAATTTTATCAAAGAATAAAGAGAAGAATTTCCCCTACTGTTTTGGGAATATCTTGAAACATCTGATGTATCACAAGACTAGAATAATGCTGTGTTACGAGAAACAGATGCTACATTACAAGAAATGGATGTAGAAAAACATTAAAAGCTACCGCCCATCCAGTTCACTGTCCGTCAATTATAACATTTCCATCAACGCTTTCGCTACGAAACCGCCCAAGACACCCGGCCAAGCAAAATACTGGCAGACCTCCCGCACGCCTGTTCCATTTTCTACCCCTCGTAAATATCCAAGTATTGTAGCAGAGCAGGGGATTATTAAAATCAAGGAGTGGGAAGCCTTTTGTACTGATTATTTTAGGGAGGCTCTAGATTTACCTCTTATTGTACTATTGACAAGTAAGCAGGTAGAAAAAAGGGGGATAAATTATCTCGCAACATATTTCACGTTCGAGTGTTCGCCGTAGTTTGAATGCTGTTGGGTTTTCAGACATCAGTATTCAGAGGGTTAATCAGTACTAGACGCAGATAAACCTAGAGACAAGAAGGATTCTGAAGTGGATTTAGCACAATGTATCATATTTAAACAGTAAAATAACTCGGAGAAAAACATTAGGAATATAATTTACGTCGCTGTCTCGCTTTGATGGATTATGAAAAGAATTCGATTCTATCTATATATCAGATGTAGTAAAACCTCTGGAGGAAATCGAAATAGACTTACATAAATATTATAAAGAAGATTTACAAGTAAGCGGCATCAACTATCCGTTTGGACAGAGAAAAAGCGAAGATCAAGCTTGGAATAGGAGATAGACAAGGAGACACAATTTCGCCTCAGTTTTTTACTGTTGTATTAGAAAATATTATAGAATAGAATATTATAGAATAACTAAAGGGATTAGAATAAATGGGGAACACCTATGCCTTGAAGATTTGAAATATATGCTAAACTATTTGGCAGAAGCTAACATTAACGTGGGATTCAAAATAAATTCGAATTAGACTAAGGTGATGTTCAATTCACCTGCACGAAAAAAAGAAGGTCGTTTACAAGAACACTGAAATTAAGAAAGTGAAGAGTTATTTGTTTCTTGAACAGGAAATAACACCAAAAAACGGTACCATGAATTAAATCAATAGATGAATAGGGAATGAAGGGATTTGAGACGATCAGTATCGTTATATATGGCGAGTAATATACCTCTTTGCTTGAAAAGAAAAGTTTTTAACCAATGTATTTTTTCTGCATGAACTTATGGAGCAGAAAAAAGGGCACTAACAAAACGGATGGTACAAAGATTACAAGCAACGCAGTAAAGTATGAAAATATGTATGCTAGGCGTATCTAGAAGAGACAAAAAATAATAATCTGGATAAGAAGTCAGACGAAAGTTTTTGACTTCATTGAGAGAACTAAACGGTTAAAGTGAAAATAGTTTGTGCGCATTACAAGAAGACAAGTCAATAGACGGATTACAAACAACCTATACTGGTATCCCAGAGATGTAACAGACCAAGAAGACAACCTCGGTAAGGATGGAGTGACAAAGTTTGAAAAGTGGCTGGGTTAATTGGATGAACAAAACTAATAGATTAGAAGCAATGGAAATATCTTAGAGAGACCTACTTCAAGCAGTAAATTAAAAAAAAGATTGATGTTATTGTTGTTGTTGATGATGATGATGATGCATATTCTTCTATTGTTTATAGTTATATTATAAGTAATTTTATCACTGTTTAATTATTTATATGTGTCATATCCTATTCGAAATTTTAAAATGAATAGCTATTAAAAGTTGATTCTGAAATATTTATAATATTGACAATAGAATGAATCAAATATCTAAATCCAAAATTTTCAAATATTCGATGTTTTCTCGGTAAAATTTTGATTAATATTAAATTTTGTTCATTTAGTTTAAAATAAACTAATCTCCGAAAAATATTCACTCTATTCAAAATGATAATTTTGATCAGAAAACTAAACTCTTCTCTATATTTATGCATATACCAACTTGAGACCCATTGTAACATTTCAACATACAATTTATTTGTATAAATATTCCATGATTGTTTAGAAATCATCAATATTCTACCTTAATACAGATTCCATGTTAATATAACAATGGCACTGTGGAATTAACAATAGTTTTGATGTGGCATATTTCTATTCGTTTTGACGTTCAGTTAATGGAAATCACTAGAGACACGTTGATATTTCTCTGTATTGCCACTTGGGATAATACGCCATTAGAATTAATTTAAACAGATAGATTAAATTCGCGTTTATGTAATGTTGATTAGTTTCTGTTATTTTCAAAGATGAAGTACATTCTAAGGATGATGATTACTTGCTGATATACTATTCAAGATTTGTGCAACAGCATAAACAGTTGCAAAATATTTTAAAATTGTATACTTATCATTTTAATGTATTGTACAAAGAGATCCATATTATATTGTTTTAACAATTGTTATTTATGTTATAACTAATTAACTATTTAATATTTCAGAGAGAAAGTTGAATCTCACTAGGAATCACAGAGTATAATTTTTAACAGCTTGATCTGAGAAGGATGAACATTGTCGTTTTGGAGGAGATATGTGATAGAGTGATTATATGTGATTGTGATAGAGTGACAAGAGTAAAAAAAAAATGTTTCCCATTGTTAAGGGGGCGCGGAACACATTATATTATTACTTTTTAATTTTTTTTTTTTTTTTTTTTTTTTTTTTTTACTTTTTTCTACATTTTGAATGAACATTTGAGATTAGTTTTCTAATTAGAAAATATTAAATTTAGCCTTATTTAAAAACTCACATACCTTCTGAGAGAATAAATCTTTTTTTGAAACAAAACATTTTTTTAATACATAAAAGAATAAATACTAAATAATCGTCAGAAATTATAAAGTTATAAGTGACAAATTTAAAGAAAAATCCGACACATCATTTCGGATTATTTTTCCCATTTCTACATCTTAGGTTAACTCAGATATGTGGTTAGCATGTGGGCTACATAATCAGCAGCTTAAGCTGATGTTCGCAGGTTTGAAACCAGAGCGGTCTGGATGAAGTGACAGTGAAAGAATTTAAGTGTTTCCTTTAAAACACCTATAAATCGGATTACTTTCCCTACGAAAATCCCCACTGAAGGCCTTTCCTCCGACACCAAGATAATCAAATTTGACTGTAGTTTAACAAAGTAACATCCTTCTAATGATTCTCTCTATATTAAAAAAAAAAAGTAACCACCGCAGCCGCAGCCGCTGTCAATCAAGATTTTGTGCCTTGAAGTCTTTCTGGACAAATATCCAGAAAACTATTGCATATAAAAATTTAAAAATTGGTAGTTTTGGAAAAATGTTCGATAAACACGCTGAAGCAGACAGTTTTTAAATCGAAGAATTATTTTAAGAGATAATTAATATTAAAGTTAGTCAAAATAATTTTCTGAAAAAGGTTTTATAAGAACGAAAACTATGTACAGGAATCTAACAAAAATTTATAAGGATATAGTTGACACGATTGCGGTGTGCAGACTGCAATGATTTTTTTAATTTTAGTAATTTTTTGAGGTTATATTTCAATTTTTTACTCAAAATTTTCATTATTTTTATGAAGTTTTATTTTATATTTCACAAAATCCATTATTTGAATTGTTGCCAATTTGTAAAACAGCACGCATAATAATATTCCCTTTCAATTAAGAAATGTATTTACACGTGAGTATTAAAAACAGAAATAAAGCTTTAAAATAATAATTAAATGATCCCGTGTTAAAAGCTGTAAATGTAGAAATTTACGTAATAAAAAATATACTTGCGCGTGAATATTAAAAAGAGAAATAATAGACGCTTTCAGTCGTGACGCCATCATGACGTTTTGCGTGGAAACTGACTCCAAACAAACGGTTACTATGTTGTATTTTCTATTATATTTTATATATGTATCTATATCTTATAGCTATATCTCACGGTCAAGTGTATCAATACATTATATGCAGCGGTAACATTTTTTTACGATTTCTATTTAAAAAGAAATGAAACATAGCAACCGTTTGTTTGGAGTATCCAACCAAAACGTCATCACTGATGTCACACTGAAAGCGTCTATTAAATTATTAAGCGTTTTCAAAGCATTAAGTAGGGAAACTTACGTCATATTTAAAATGCTCAAATAACAATATTTCGAAACAAATTTCAATTAAAAAATATATTTACACGATAAATTAATTTATTTCGACAAATCTTTTACTATATTTTTCATTATGTTTTACTGATTTATTAATTATTTCATTGATTAAAATAACAATTGCATCCTTAAACGGCAGTGCAATGATACTAAAAAAAGAAAAAGCATTGAAAAATGTTGCGATGATACAATAGGTCAGTTTCAACTGACGTCACAAATATTTATGGCATAGATGTCATATACGATCCACGTTCACGGTGGGAGATTTGCCGATTCCAGCTGGCCAAAATTATTTTTCAACTTCTATTTGATGAAATCTATTTTTCGTTTATATAAACGATATATTAGGCTGATTTAAAGAAAATATATGAAATTTTAAACGTTAGTTTAAAAAGAAATCATTATATTTAATTAAAAATTATTAATGTAGTACATTAGATGTGCAGGGTGGCTAGTGGTCAGTGAAAAATACTGTCAAAAAAAGTTACAAACACCAATATATTTTTATAGAAAAATTCATGTTAATTATTTGATCGAATAATCGACATGAATTTTTCTATGAGAATATACTGGTGATTATCCCTTTTTTTGACTGTATTTTACCTTGACCACTAGCCACCCGGATGTGAATTTTTTTATTATATTACTATGATGTATCATTCAGTTAAATATTTAAATTATTTAAAGCTTTAGAACATGTAATGAATGAGTTAATCTTTTACTTGATAACTGAAAAGGACAATATTTATGAACTTTTATAATATTATTAAGATTTAAGCGATAGAATTATATTTATTATATGATACCAAATTATAAAAGTAATTTTTTATAATAATCTACTAGAAATTGGGATACAAAATAAATATTAAAGAGTAATACATAATATTATATATATACAAAGGAATAGGAAAATTGCGTAGAAATTTTCTGACAATTCACCATCTAATAGTTCTTCATTCTGGCTTTCCTCAGTAAGTTATGAGTACTCATTGAACGAGGTATTTCAAAACTGCTTTGCAGCCAAGTTTCATATTTTTTCAGAAATTTCTCATATGCTTTATGTACAGCAGTCCACTTTTGTCTAAACTGGGTCTTCTGTATAATCATTTCCTGCTTGAAAACTTTCATTTGTACTTCGTTATAATTTTCATTTGTCAACAAAACATATTAAGCCAAATCGATTTTTTCGTTAAATGTGGAAGCTTGTTGCTGCTGTATAATATTATAACAGCTTATTCGTGTGATTGGTTTACATTCTGATGACCCGGGTAAAAAGAAAAGTGTTCTTAGAATAAAAAATATAATAACAACATTAGACTTCGTATGATAAAAACAACTTTAAAATCTACGGAAGCAGATAGAAGCAGACAAGTAAACGTTTATCCAATATCTAAGACTCTAAACTATTTACTAAAATTAAAAGTTGAGATTTATCTAGCTTTATCATATAACTTTTTGAATTTTCAAAATGAAATTTATTAAAAAAACATAAAGTCATTAAAAACATTAAAGGTGAAATAACTATTGACAAAAGAAAAAATTATGCTTATAAATTAAAAAAAAATAAAGTACATGCCTTGTTCTCAAGCACTCATAATGTACAATTTCTTTCAATTTCTTCAACATTCACATATTAAAACAATATACTAGAAATCATCGATTTATTCTCCTCTAATAAACGCCAACTTCATACTCACCTACTGGCAGTACGGTTGCATTTATATCAAAAACATCTGCAGTGTGCACCACCTTCACATATAAGGTACATGTGGTAAAAAAAAAAATTCCAGTTGGATAAACTTTGAAAAATCGACTTTTGGCCAGCTAGAATCAGCAAATCGTCCACCGTGGGTTCGTTGGTGCGATTTTTTCACCCGACAATTTGGCGAAAACTTCGTTTTTGAATATTAGTTACGAATAGCATGCAATGTTTTATTTCAATATAAAAATAAAATAACGTAATAAATGAAATAGCTCCCGTTATTTTAGAAAAGGAAATAAAAATAAATAAATGATAGTTTGATATAAATAAATATTGATATACATAATAAAAAATATTTATAGAATTCAAATAAAAAATAAAAGAAAATAAACACCAATTTTGTTTTCGCCAAATTGGCGGGGGAAAAAATCGCGCCAACGTGGTACGTATATGACATCTGTGCCACATTTATTCACTAGCCGAGAGGGATAGAAAAATAATGTAAATAAGTATCCAAGATTAATTTTTTTCTGTTTTCATTAATATATTGTAAATGTTATTGTTTTAACTTACTGATAGTAGACACTGAGCTAAGTGGGTTTTTTTTCGAATTTCTCGTATTTTATTTATTTTATTTTTATTTTATTTTATTTTATTTATTTATTTATCAAGTTTCTATAGCATAGTTTTAAAATTATACGATGCAGCAACATTGTTTATTTAACCATTTTACACAAGTTAATTTTTAAATGTTTAATCGATCTTATTTAATCAATTTGGAAAACAGTTGTTAGATGTTTCGACAGCAGTTCATTCGACCTTAAAATCCTTCAGTCAAAGGAAAATGAATGGAAACCCGGTTGCAGCAGATCGCCACTGGTCGTTTAATTATAATACAATCTTCCGTAATCGTTTTAAAGTTGATCAAATCAGAGTGTTTTTCAATCATGCGGTTTCAGAACGGGGGTTGGCGAGCGTAGCTCGTAGGGGGCAGAGCCCCCTAGTACTTTAAAATTCTGTTTCATTGTTATAATATTTTTTGGTTAATGATTTAATTGCTTAAGTAAATTGTCTGTAACGATTTTTTTAAAAAAGTTAAAGGCACATAAAAAAAAACATTATAAAATAAATATTCCTTTTAATTTGTATCGCATTAAATTTATATTTTTTTCTAACTTACCCGTAATTCTCGCATTAATTCAATTAAAGTCGGTAATTCTAGCTAGTTTAAAGCTGTGCAAGAATATTAATATACTCTCAATTGTAACTCTTGAAAATGATTTAAGAAATTCAATCAACCATAAAAGTTATGAAATTTTTAATTATAAATATTATCTTACAATGAAAAACATCAAATTTCTAACTTAAAGAACATTAACTAATTTTAAAAGCCATTGATATCTATCTAACAGGTAATTTTTTGCCTATTCTTAACACTTTCCAACGTAGTTGAAATGTACTTATAAATTTCGGTTAATCTGGCCGTCTGTCTCCCTGTCTTTCCGAGCTCTTAACTCTCGAAAATATACTCGGATTGCCATGTAATTGATATACGTTATTACTTTCTTAAATATTTACAAGAAGAAAGTATTGGATTCATGAAAATTTGCGACTTCCGGTTTTTGACGGATTTATACGTTTTAGAAGGTCCTGAACACGATTTGACCGTTTTTAGAAAATGTCTGACTGTGACTCTGTCTGTTTGTCTGTCTGTATGTGACAAAAAATTTTGTGGGCGCTCTATCTCAAGAACTAATGCATGAAATTTAATAAAACTTTATATTTAGTTAGTCCCTGATATAAATTGGTGCTGATTAGTTTTTGGTGAAAATCGCCCTATAGGTGGCTCTGCCATGCTGCATTTTTTTGCGATTTCCGCAATAGCTCTATCTCAAGAAGTAATGCACTTATTTTCATCAAACTTCAGATTCTGTTAGACCTTGATATATATAGACGATGATTACGTTTTGGTGTAGATATCCCAATAGGTGGCGCTGCTATACCACTTTTTTCATAATTTTTACGATAGCTATATCTGAAGAAGTAATGCACGTATTTTCATCCAACTTCAGATTCTGTTAGACTTGACATAAATAGATGAAGATTACGTTTTGGTGTAAATAGCTCAACATAGTGACGCTGCTATGCTACTTTTTTCATCATTATCCCGATAACTATATCTTTAGAAGTAATGCACGGATTTTCATCAAACTTCAGATTCAGTTAGACGTTGACATACGTTGTTGTAGATTAGGTTTTAGTCAAAATCTCCCAACAGGTGGCGCAGCTATGCTACATTTTGCAGGATTTACACGATTTCAGCGATAGTCATATCTCAAGAACTAATGCAGTTATTTAGACCTTGATATAAATTGGTGCTGATTTTTTTAGTGTATGCGCAACCTATGTGAGAAAGAAGAAAGTTTTGGGATTGGCACATCCGACTAGTTGAGATTTACTGTGGCCTATTCT
Source organism: Maratus michaelseni (assembly GCA_963931845.1). Taxonomy (NCBI): domain Eukaryota; kingdom Metazoa; phylum Arthropoda; class Arachnida; order Araneae; family Salticidae; genus Maratus; species Maratus michaelseni. The sequence goes on from OZ007595.1 coordinate 136,689,534, forward strand.
GTATTGAAAATGAAGTGTGTACCATTTACAAACTTCGTTTCCAGGACACTCAAATGAATTCCATTATACTATGGTTTATAAGGAAATATCGTTTGCAATGGAAATAATCTTAATTATCTTACTCTGTTTGAAATATATTTAAATTGACATACATCACACAGGCGCACTAAAAGAAATTACTGTAGATTATGTTGTACATAGCATTTTATCTTTACAGGGACACAGAAAATAATTCTAAATAATAATAATAATTGAAATTTAACTAATTTATTGCATGTTACTTGATGTGCATAAATTCTATAGTTCATATGTATTGCTGCACAGAAAAATACGAGAACATTTCTGTTTATTGACGGAGATTTCTGAAAGAGAATTTTCAACTGTGTTATGCGTTTCTGAACTAAATATTAGCATTTGTATAATTTTTCGACTACAGACGGTAATTGCTGAAATTGGAATTTTGAATGTGTTATGCGTTTTCCGAATTGTTTTTAGGGTTCCACACTTAAAACGTAAAACCGGAACCATTATAAGATCACTCCTGTGTCTGTTCGTCTGTCTGTCACAGTCCTTTTTCTCGTAAACTATAGGACTTGGAAAGCTGAAACTCGAGAAGGTTTTAAGGATTTTTTTATCCCCATATTTTTAGATTATTATTCATACACAAATATGTTTAGGAAAAATTTAGGGATCTAGTTAAGTTACTTGAAACAAAAAGTTTTCTTTTTGTATATTGTGTGGGGTATCGTGTGAAAGATCTTGTAAGATCGAACTAAAAAATATATTTATTTTAATTTTAGGTATTATATTGTAATAGATATCGGCAACAATGTACTGCAAAAATACCCCCCCCCCCCTCTATTTCCGAATCCACTGAAACTAAAATTATGAAAACATTAGGGTAGTAGGAGTTTATTTAAACCCTGGAGGAAAACTATAGCGATTTTCCTAGGTAACGTAGTTTATGAGAAAATTATTATTATTTATTAGATTATGGCATTTTTCATTACACACAAACTTTACTTTTCGGGCGGTCAGTGGGGGAATTGACGGGCGCTCGAGGTATCTATTGACGCAGAATCATCCAAGGATATTTAATAATGATTTTCGAGAACAACTGTCGGTAATCAGCCGATATATTATTTAAATTACTTTTAAAAAAATTCTTTTTAAATATCGTGTAGGGTATCGTTTGAAACATCTCGTAACATCGAACGCAAAAATATACTTGTTTTAATTATAGTTAGTATATCTTCAGAGATATTGTCGAAAGTACATTGGAAAAATATGTCCCCCTCCCACCCCTCCTATTTCCGAAAAAATAATGAAAAATTAGGGATACGTGGATTTTATTAATTAATAAATGTCAATTAATAAATGTAATGTACGGAACCCATTGAGTGCGAGTTATATTCGTATTTCACAATCTTATTAAACTGGAATTTTTTTTTTTTTTTTTACAGCATTCTAAATATGTTTCATAATCTATGCTTGGCGCATGATTTTCAATTCTTGTTTCACACAACTAACACATTCCTTTCACATAAAACCTCAGATTATTTTACCTCCTTAAATATCTAGATCCACTAACACATCAAACTGCTTTGAAAGTAGATCGGTTCCTGAATTGTTTTTTATTTTTTATTTTTTATTCTTTTATTTTAATAGATTCAACAATACAAATAATGAATCCGTATAGAACACAATCTCTTTTATTTTAAAATTTGAAATAAATATCCGTTGATAGCATTATACGTAAGTTCATGCAATCGCAATCTAACTATTAAATATTTAATTTAAAACAACATATAACAATGAAATAAGCATTAGATTTTTAGAACTGAATAAACTCTCATTCGATTCTTATCGAACCGTATACATTAGTTTTCTTTTTTGGAAGGAATTCAATTTCTTTATTTTACTTGCAAACCTAGATTATTTGAATTCTTTAAAATTTTATTTCCATTAACGCTTGAAATTGTTCTGGTGGAATCTCAGTCCCTTAAATAATTTTCTTTTCATTGATTCAACAGTTGTGATTTGCTGAATAAGATTTCTTTTTTTTTTAATTTTGCGAATGAATATTTAAACACAATGCTCCAAATCTCTTTCAGGAATATATTTTTATAAATTTTAATTCGAATCTTATAGAATAGTTTACACTCTTTTTTGAAAATATTTAAACTTTTCATTTTTATTTCAATATCCGAATTATTTGAATTCTTTAAAATTCTATTTCCGCTAACACCTCAAATTGCTCTGAAAGTATTTCAATCCGTTAAATAATTTTATTTTCATTGAACCAACATTTCAAATTTGTGATCCCCTGAAGAATTTTCTATTATTCGAATTATTGAAATGAATATTTAAATAGAAATTTATAAAATGGTTTCTAGATAATTTTTCTTGAATGTTCTTATCTTTTATAAAGAAGAATAAAATAAAAGATACATATTATATTATTCATTATCTATAATACATGCTTTACAAGAAAAGACCCTACTGAATTGGAAATATAATAAGACGTAAATACATATATAATGAAAAATGAACGTTTATGCAGTACATTACCCGTATCTATACAAAAAAAAAAAAAAAAAAAAAAACGAAACATATCAGTGAGGAACGATGACGTCATATTGACGTTGGCAACATCCTTTGCAATGTATTTTGCTAATTTATTAACTTCTAAACATAGCGCAAGTAAAATCTTTAGATCTGCGATAAAGAAATTAAATGTATTCTCAAACCAATTTGATTTCAAACAATCTTATTTTATGGATATTTTAGTGTTTGTAAAATAATTTTCAAATATGAATTTAAAAAGAAATCTATCACTATCGAGTGCAACTCGATTATAGAAGATTAATCCCTTTGCACTTAAATCAATAAATACAGGGTTTAGCATTTTTTACCGGATAATATATTCCGCAATGAAATGTAAAACTTCATCAAAATACATAAATTAATAAATAATAATAATAATAATAATAATAATAAACATAAGATTATCAAATAAATAAAAAGTCAGCTAAACTACTTGTTTAAGCACTGAAATAATCAGAATATAAAAGACTGCTGTAAATAGTGATATCTCAGCTATTAACCCCGCAATGTAATTAATTCAAAAGTATTGATTTTAATAAATTTCAAAACTTTATTTTATAATAGGTATAACTGATATTTTTCATTTAAAAATTATATTTAGAATTGTTAGTAGGCTTCTAAAGAAACATATTAAGTTTAAAAAATATATTTCAATTAAAATTGCTTATAACAAATTTGCTGAATATCAACCAGTATGTTCTGTAAACTGGGAAGTCCGGGTTACACCCCTTGATTTTTTTAAATACAATTCAACTTTGCAGAAACATCAAACTGTTCTTGTTTGTTTGCTATATTCTTAGAACTTTACTCTAAATTTATACTGTGTTAAAGTATGACATTTTATATAAAGTGCTATAATATATATTAATGTTTTTAACCTCTTTCAGACCTGAAGTACACAAGTATAAGCCTCGACTCTTTACCTCATAATAACTAAACTTTTTTATTTATTTTTTTACTTTTTTATTTTATTTCTATATAGCTGAAAGTTTTTTGCTTTGGAACAAAAGCAATAAATGTCAGCAACGATGCTTATTTCCTCATAAAATAAATATTGTTTTCATCTGAATTAGTGAAATACCTTCAAGAAAGTGTGGACAATAAGACATTTTCATAATTTAAGTAAGACATTTTCATAATTCTTTAGCTTAAAAGCTTTACAATAAAAATTTTGAGGATTTATAAATCATTTATTTCTTTAAATCCCTTCAGTTATTTGTTATTGCGTGAATTTAGGTTATTGATATTTAAATTGATATTTAAGGGGACTAGTAATTTTATATCTATTTTTGTGAACCTAAATTACCAGTCACCTAAAGTAGGAATTTTTGAAAAGGGCTCGTTCTGCCATCTATGGTGCCATTTTCCTGGTGCAAAAGCAATAAATGTGTATTTGTATTCTTATTTTAGCATCACGTCACAAGAATTTAAAGATATTTACAAAAGCAATATTCTGTGTTATAAGATCGTTATAGTATTCAGTAGAAAAAAATAATGTCATGTTGCAACTCACTACCACTGTCAGCCAATAGACTTTTTTAAAAATCGATAATAGAGGTAAGTTGTCAGTTATCGGATACGACAAAAACATTTTACAGTACCGACCAAATTTCGAAGGCTTATGAAATGTCAAATCGAGACTGAAAATGTCTGTAACGATAACAGAAAAAAGGCAAGAGATGTATATAAGAACAATTCATAAAAAAAAGCAACGATCAAGTTATCTGACTCTATTGACATAATACTGACTCCTGGCAATATAACAATGTATTTCATTTCTGCGATACTAAAATTTTTTGAGCAAACACATTATAAATGAATTTGAAACATTAAGCCATTTTATATCTATATTATTAATGTTCGGAAACGCCTGTCTGTCTGTCTGTAAGTCTGTACCTAGAAAAACGCAGCTCGCGGCGCGAGCACAGTGGTGGTCTTGGTGTTAAAAAATTCGGAAAAATCCCGGGATTGCTGACATCCAGTATCGAAGAAATCGGCCTTCAATTAAGAACGTTATTAATTAACAAAGTCTCGAAAATTAGCAAAAAAGGGGCATTTTTTTTCCAAAACAAAGCAACGATTTCAGATTTGTCTGGAAAAGGGACCCTGCGTCGAGGCTCGCAACCGAGCCAATCAGCTTCCGTCTTCCACCTGCATCGGATATCTTTTGTTCCGGCTCGGATAAACATGGCGTACTAGACGTTTTCCAGCCTCTTTCCGAAAAATCGCAAAAATTGTCACAGCGCGAAAATTTGCAAACGGACGACAAAAAATCGCGAATTCAGGAAGCTAATATTCATAAAATTCGACCAATTAGAAAAGAAGTTATCAATTAACAAACATTTAATTTTAAGTCGGAAAAAAAGATCAGTTTTAATTTGAACACTCTACGGAGACTAAACGTCTGTGGAACAAATAACGAATGAAAACAGCTGTCTTTATTGTGGAAAGATTCCAGGTCTATCAATTTTCTTTTTTAATATTGCATTTATCGATTTGAAAATTATACATACATCCGTATATTTTCACAAGAATTCTAAATATCTAATTTTCGAATTTCTCCGTTAATTACAACAGAAATTACAATATATTTTCTATAACGAAAAATGAATTTATTTCTTTTCCAAAAAGACACCTGCTTTTTTATCTCAACACTCAACAGAGACAAATCGTCTGGGAATAATTTATTTCTGAAAGAGATAAAATGATGCATTTGAAAATGATTGCAGTTTTTATACGCTATATAAAATTTTCAGAATTATAGGGTTTTCGAATCTGAAATATATGCATCCTTGCTCAGAGTGGACCATAATTTTTGATTTTAGCAAAATTCCGATTTTTGCATAGGAGAAAAAAAAGAAAAAGCTAAAGAATTTGCTATTTTTTTTTTCAAAATATCTCTCGTCGTATGGGTCCCATCGGGACGCGGTTTGGCTCATTCGACGCGACATTGATAGAGCTTACTGATTTTAGTTTCGAGTTTCACCACCACGGGTCCCTTTCCTATCTCTGTTTCTATGGGCCGGATCACGACGGGGTATGGCTCATTCGACTCGATATCGATAGCACTTACATATTTTAGTTTCAAGTTTCCCCACCAGGAGGCGCTTATATAAATCAGGTTTCATGGACCCGATTACGACGGGGTTTGGCTCATTCAACTGGATTACGATAGCTTTACAGATTTCGGTTATGTTCGTATAGAACAGATTGCGCCCCCGGAAGGTGTAATTAAAGGATTTTGCAGCTAACTCGGGTTCTATGGGTCACATCACGATGCGGTTTGGCTCATTCGACTCGACATCGATAGAGCTTATCGATTTTAGTTCCGAGTTTCACCACCAGGGGCGCTTTTCTGTCTCTGTTTCTATGGATCGGATCACGACGGGGTATTGGCTCATTCGACTCGACATCGATACAGCTTACCGATTTTAGGTCATTTTTTCACCATCAGGGGACGCTTTCCTATCTCACGATGGGGTATACCTCATTCGACTCGACATCTATACCCTTAACGATTTAAGTGCCCGAGGTTCGTATAGAACAGATTGCGCCACCTGGTGGTGGAAGGTGGAACTAAGGTATATTGCAGCGCGTGGGCAGCACGACTGTTATACGGTGCCTCAAGCAGCGGGGATCCGAGTCGGAGGTTTGTTCAGTTAGAGGTTTATACTATTCGATGTGCAAATTAAGGGATTATCCGATGCGTGCATAGCACGGCCGATATACGGTGACGAAGGCAGCGGGGACCCGGGTCGGAGGTTCGTTCGGTTCGAGGTTTGTCTTATTCGGGGCTTTACAAGATTCGAGGCACCGATGTAAATTAGGGGACCGCTAGCGGACGAAGCCAGATAGTATTTAATTAAATTAAAGTAAAATCTTTAACGTAAAACGTGAACAAAAGATGTGTTGAAAAACAGTCCCCCATTTATAAATTAGACTTACTGTATTCCTGTCAATGTTATTTTTTCTGTTTCAATATTATATATATTTTTGCTCTATTGATAATTAATGAAATTCCTTTGTTTTACCTTTGTTAAACCTTTTCCCATTTCTTTTGGAACAGCCTGCCTATTTTCTTATATTTTTCTAAAGAAGTGTTAACCAAAAGTTTATCTATATCTGTTAAACTCTATCTGTTATTAATTAATTTCCCTTTTTAGTAATTATTTTTATTATTACCATCCTCTCTATTTACCAGTTTCTTAAAACGTCCGTACTCATTCGTCTTTTTGTTTTAATTCTTCAATATTTTAATATCACTCAGTGTTCTAACATTTCTTTTAACTTCCATTGTGGATTTGTGTATGGGTAACCCTGACATTTATCCAACACATTCCTTTGAACTGTCCATCAAATTGAGAGCTTTATTACATGGGGCGTTCATGCCTCACAGTTTTCGATTAAATAAATAATTAAAAACATCTTTCCAGTGTATTTTTTATCATTTTAGGAATAACTGTTCGAGGCTGCTAATTACTTGATAAAAAATACTGATTATTAATAAATCTTGAAACTAAGTCCTTTTATTATTATTATTATTATTCATCTTGGGGAAAAAGATCTAGTTCAAGATTAATTTCGACACAAAATATCCGCGGTTATTTTCCCGGCCCGTAAATTACCGTTACATTCGGAATTGCAAATTTAGATAAACGACTTAACATGAATGCGAACCCACGCCCATGTGCATCATGATTTTATCATAGATTCACAGCCCTCTTCTTAGACAAATATAACAACTTTCGTTGGTGGATTTTATGTCAACATTATTCCTATCACTTGAATTTAAAAACCAGTAATTTCTGTAAGCATTCACCGAATAATTTTTCTTCGATAAAATTAAGGCGAATAATACTTTAAGAAAATACTGGTGTTCAAATTGCAATGACGATAGTAACGCTGAAAAAAAATCCACCTACGACAGTCGCCATTTTTATTTCAGCATGTAAGCCTAATATTCAAAGAACTGTATTTTCTGATTACGTGATGTAGTATTCATGTGTCATTTATTTATTCCAAGTAAACACTGCTTTATTTTGTTACAAATAGCCTCCATGTCTTAAATGATTTATGATCGTCCCCAAACACACTGTTAAAAATTTCTGTAAAAACGCAGAAAAAAACCCGAGACTCTCTGTAAATTTACACTAGTTCTCCGTTAAATGCATTTGATCGAGTTTCTCGGTCATCATTTTACAGACATTTCCCTTTTCTTATATTAAATCCCCTGTAGGGATTTCGGTGTCTTTATTTAAAGATATTTTTATATTTGTTATATCCTGTAATTCAAAATACACACTTTTAAAATTATTTTACAATTTTATTAGAAATACTAAAGAAAAAAATTTGGTTTAAAAATTGTTTTATTAAAAATTAGAAAATTTTAGGAAGGAGAAATTTATCTCTGCGGAGTTAGCGGGGATTTTCATCGACTATCACTAGGATCAAAAGATGGAAAGAGAGTGTGGTTATTTAAAGAATAAATTTTTATTTCAATCTGGATTTACAATTTATGTAAGATAATTTTCAAATATTATTTTAGTCTATTTTAAAATTTGTGTTAATATTTATAAAAGATTATAATATATTGCTATTAGGAATCGTAGAATTTTAATGATATATGCGTTATAAAAATATATCAACCTTCTAAATATATAAACATTACAAAAAAAAAATAAAAAAAATAATGAAGTTTAATCTTCTAAATTTAAATATATAAAAATATTAAAAGTCATTTTTTTAAAATAACTTTTATGTTTTAAATTTATTTTTCTTTTATTTACTACTAAAAAAATCGTTTCCAAAAAAACATTCTTTTCAAAAAATATCCGCGCATTATGAGAAAAAAGAAATATCGTGTTAAATTCTCAAAAACATTATTAAATTTGTTCAAAAAAGATACATTAAAATTCCTTCATAAAAAAAATCCTCACAAAATTATTTTCTAAATGTTTTAATTTAAAAAAAGAAAAAGAAAAAGAAAACATATTTCACACTTTTGCAATGCATGTTATTCTAAGTTTTAAAAGGAATTCTAAATGATATAGTACACAAGTTGAAAAAAAAAAAAACAATAACAATATTTTAAAAAACAATTTTTACAGAGTAGTTTGCTGAGTATTTTCACATGATATGAAAAGAAAACATACCTTAAGTTAAACGTATATTAATCCGGAAGATGGCACCTCAAATATTAGTTAAATTTATTTTAATACTAGAAAAATAAAAGCTCTTTTTTAAGTTCCGATACTTATATAGACTTATCATCACATTAAACAAAATCTTTGAAAAGCGATGGTAAACTTTGCAAGTACAATAATTTTTTTTCCGACTAAATTATAAAAGGCGTACTTGGCACAAAACAGCAACTGCCCACATCGTATAGTGGTTAAAAACCCTGTCCTCAATCCAGATGACGCGGGTTCAAATCAGGTCTGTGGACGAAGCCATTCTTGTAAAGCCTTACGTTAAGGCGATTAGAATCCATTCAAGTAATTCTAACACCATCCATAACTGGTGTGGAATCGGTGTTTTCTGTCAATTTTTATTTTTTTTATAAATAATAATAATATTTTTAACAGAAAAATTTACAGAATAATTTCTCTGTTATTTAACAGAATCTCTGTTATCTAATCTCTGTAATTTTACATAAGACTTAAGATAACAGATTACCAATAGATTCTCCGTAATTTCACAGAAATTTTCTTAACAGTGCATTACATTCACTTTCAAAGATTTTCGTTTTAAAATATAATATCACTCAACACTGATTTTAGGTATATTTAGGTTATTATTACGGTACCGGGGAACACATGGCGGGGTCATACTTTTAACATAAAAACGCGCAGTGTTGTTATATAAGATAAATTTCTTGTTCAATAATTTTATGCAAGTATGTTAACTGCGTATTTATTTTTTCAAGCGTCTTTTAAAAGCTTAACCTGCACGTAATTAATTATAATTATTATAAATTCTATATGGTATTACTATGGAGCATTCTGTAAAATGTGCGTAATGGAAAAGTAATAAATTATATTATCAAAAATATTAGAGTTATAGTTGTGATGATTTAAGTATAAGCTGAATGAAAAATGCTTATTGTCCCATTCATTTAATTTGATATACAATGTTATAGCTTCAATTGATGTTTCAAATCATACACACAATTTAAACTTTACCTCTTTTATATGAAGAAACGATATAACTCTGTAGAATGTAGGGATTTCGGTTGATTCTTTTGAGTTAAAAGAACTTCTTACCTAAAAAAGGAAATATGAATCAATAAATAATAATACTTTTTAATATAAAAACATAATTACACTTTATAAAAATTAACAAAAAACAAAAATCATGCGTCAAGCATAGATTGTAAATCTCAACCTAATGCTTCCAGAATCTTTCAATGAAACTTCACCATGTAATTAGATGAAAGGTAATATCTAAATGAAAAATTGGGAAAGCGCATAACAGTTTTTAAAGCCAATTTAAGCAATATGTATAGCTCTGTATAGTCGAATAAATCTTGTATAAGACATATAGATTTATATATATGCTAGATAGTATACAAAATTTAGTTCAGTTAGGAAACGATTAATACAGTTGAAAATTTCCCTTTAGCAATTTCCATGGATAAGCGAAAAATATATATACTCGAATTCTTTTGTGCAATCATGCATATTATCTATTGAATTTGTACACGCCAAGTAATATTTAAAAAATTAGTAAAATTTAAAAAATGCATACAGCAGTTGATAACATACTTCTAGCAATTATTGTTCATAGACTGTAACAAAATTCTTATCTGTGTCCCTGTAAATGAGCTATAAATGCTATTATAATTAGCAATCGATCGTTTTTCTTATCGAAAAATTAATTTCTTTTTAGTAACTTTATTTGAAAGAAAATGAATTTTTCGTTTGCTGAATTGCGTAAAGATACACATATATATATTTTGTATTTCTTGCAGAACGGTCAATTTATAGTTCAGCTTCTACGTAAATTATTAAAAAATAGTGAAACACTTCAGTAATTTCAGAAAAAAGGGGACATCCATATTAGCAACTGTCCAAAGTTTTGCAATTGTTACTGACCATTTAATATTGAATTACAGGAATCGTGAAAACCAATGAAGAGGTTACTGTATGTTTTCGTTCGTGGTTATATTATACACTAGTGTGCAAAATTTAAGCAACAAACACAAAATGCTAATATCTGAACATGTTAGTACTCAAAAGGAAATTCTATGAACAGCAAGTGTAGAAAATAAGTACTACCCTAACAGCAAAGCCAGTCGATGTGAAGTCTTCTTGACATCACAAATGGTCACAATTTTCACAGTCACTACAATGAACAGAAATGTGATATCTTTCATTCGTCTCATTTTTACTCTCATTTGGTCACTCCACTGACGAGTAACTATTGCTGTTTTTTGACGAGTCACCAGGTGACTTTATAATGAAATCATCTTGTCACTGTCATGTGACTGTCATTTTAACACTTCATTTATAAGTCATCATGATAACTGTTCTGTACGAGTTCCCAAGTGACAGAAAATGAAATCATCCGGTGACAATGATGACTTCTCAATAGAGTGTCGGTCACCTGAAAGTCACCATACGACTTCATTGCGACATTATTTGACGACTCATCACAATGCAATGCTCACAATGACTTCAAAGTTCAGTCTCCAAATGACAGTGACGTGAAAATCACCTGGTGACTTCATTGTAATGTCACCTGGTGACCCACCACAAAGCAACAGTCACAGTGACTTTTCAGGAATAACAATCATATGTGAGTAATAATGAGACGAGTGAAAATCCCATATTTAGATTCATCGTAGCGATTGTGACACTTGTAACCATATGTGACGTCAAGGGAACTTCACATCGACTGGCCGTGCTATTAGGGTAGTTACCTCTTTTTTACACTTGCTCTTCATAGAATTTCCTTTTGAGTACTCACGTGTTCAGAAATTAGCATTTTGTGTATGTTGCTTAAGTTTTGCACACTAGTGTATTACTTAAAAGAATTTGTTCATTTTCATGTTTAGTTACAAAATAGTTCTCATTTGTTATTTTAAACTGTCACAAGAAATGGACCTGGTGTGAAAGATTTCATAATGTTTCGTCTATACAATTAATAAGATGCTCGTCCTTTTTTTTTATAACGAGAAAAACAATTACAGATTGAAATATTTTATTTAATAATGATTAGTAATATGTTTTGTTATATATTATTATTTTTTATAATTATTAGTGAATTTATATTAAGTGGGAGTGTTAAATATTGTTTGCCTTTTGATTCTTATTTCAAGCATTATTTATGTATGTAATTATGATTTTTACTTTCAAAATTATAAAATATTATTAAATAGTTCTTTTATAACTGTTTTCTCAACCTTTAAAGACACGGACGATTTGTACTAAAATAAAGATACATTTTATGTCTATTTTATATCTTATGTCCATTTTATGTTCATTTTATATGCATTTTATGTCGTCATTTTATGTCTTCTGTTTTCTGCATTCCTGGTGCACTCTATGCTCCATACATTTATTTTTAATAACAACAACAACTTTTAATATCCAAGTTTAATGCAATATCCAGTAGTAGTATAAAAGGGTACTTCTCCATTATCCCTTCGACCACTTTCCATAGCAAAAAAATATATATATCACCAAACAAACGTCCAATAAACAAATGGAATAATGTTGCCATTGGAATAAAAAAAAAAAGAAAGAAATTTGAAAAAGCCCCGCTAACCAAAGTATCAAATATGAGTATGTTTAAATAATAAAATTTACAATATATTAATGAAAACAGAAAAAAAAAATCTTAGATATTTGTTTATTTACATTATTTTTCTTAATTATCTCTTTCAGCTGGTGACGTCAGTTGAAACTGTTCGTAGGTAAATATGCATCGAATAATTTTTCAAAGATCTACATGTTTCAATATCATGAAACCTGCGTTTGATTTTTAATTAACGAAGTAACTAATAAATAACTAATAATAAATGACTAATAAGTAACTAACAGTAAAACATAATGAAAGGTACAAGTAAATGTCGAATTAAAAATCACTTGATGACATAACAAACACGTGATAACAAAGAGAAAAATGACACTTTCAAATCTGAGTAAATCGATGTTTTATTTTTGTTAAGAAACTTTTTGTTTCAAATATGACGACCAATGCTTTCAATTCTTTAATACCAGAAATACTCAGAATATTGAAACATTGGCATATTCAAAACTGAGAAAATAGAGGTCAGTCCATACTCAATTTTGAAACATGGACATACTCAAATATGAGCACATGATGTTTTATTATTGAGTGTGTGCATTTTTTCAGAAATGAGTATATACATGTCTCAAACGTGAGTAATTTTGATTTGGAGCCATTGTGAGTATGCGACATACTCAGATTTGAGTATTCTTTGCTAACTTTTGAAATTGTCGTTTTTACAGTGAGCAAATCAACTACATGCTTATATAACTTGGGTTAATTCAAATTTATCTTTGCAGGTTAATGTTAAAACATCTTTCAAACCCATTCATTTTTAACACTTTCCGAACTAGTTCAAAAGTGTTTATGACTTCGGTTTGTCTGGCCGTATGACCGTCTTTTGTCTGCCCGTGCTCTAACTACCGTAAATATGCTCGGATTGCCCTGCAATTTTTATATGTTATTGTCGTTATCTATAGCATGTCCCCTATTTCAACTGAAGTGTTTAACACTTATTGTTTTTTACAGGGACACTCAAAAGAATTCCGTTACATTACGGTCTATGGGGGAAAATCATTTGCGGTTTATTTTAATGATGTTACACAATTTAAACACATTGTAATTGATATATATCACTAAGATGCATTACAAGAAGCTTAATATGGAATAGGGTGTGCATAGCACTTATAGTTACTTTACAGGGACAGTCAACAGAATTCCGTTACATTACGTATGTGGAGAAAAGTCGTTTGCGGTTTAATTAAATAATGTTTCACTATTTTAAACGCATTGAAATTTATATATATATCACTAAGGTGCATAACAAGAGCCTTACTACAGAATAGCAGCCATTGTTCATTTACAGGGACAAACAAAAGAATTATCTACTGTCTGTTAACAATAATTCCTGGAATTGAGTTTTAAGTTGCTGAACGCGATTTTAAATTTAACTCACTTTTTGTCTATTACTTGGTTTGTATAAATTTTGTAGATCATATACAGGGCAGCACAAAAGTTCGCGAACACATTTCCGTTCATTGACAGAAACTCCAGAAGGAAAATCTTAAACTGTGGTACGCGTTTCCTAACTGAACTAAAATTTAGCATCCTATGTAGTATATATACAAATTTATAGATCATATACAGGGCTGAATAAATGTATTCGGATATTTTTCCGAATATTGTATATGCTAAAAATCCCTGAAATTACGTTTTTAAATACGTTATGCGTTTTCCGAATTGTTTACTTAGATGTTACCTTTCAGCTTATTAAACGGTAATGATTTGTAAAATTATTTTGGAAGCGTTGGGAAGTGTTAATATATGCTAGACGCATGATTTTTCGTTCTTGTTTCTTTTTAATTATATTCATAAATAAAAGTAAATATTTTCAAAGATTATTAAAAATCAAGTTACAGCAAGTTTAAGTTTCTCTCCTTATTTCTTTACTTTTTGGAAAAGGGAGAACTTTCGGGATAGACGACTAAGTAGTTACTAATCTAATCTGAGACTAACGAAACATGTTTTTTGAAGGTTTTACAATAAGAGTGATTAAATATATATACATACACAAAAGTACAGTTTCTTTATTTCTTCTTACCATGATATATTATCAATATAGTAAATTATTAGCTAGATATGAAATATACTGTTATTTCATTATACCAAAAATATTTAAATAATATTTGAACAAGAACTTAAATTCAGTAACATTTAAATTACTAAATATTTCAGATGTTGATCACACTAAATATTCCGATACGTTGTAGAAACTGCTGGTATATTTCTAATTTTTCTACACACATATTTATTGATATTCTAAAGTTTCCGTTACGTCAAATTTGAAGAATAGATTTAATAAAGTATAGCAGAAATTGTCTGGAATCTGTCACAATTTATACTTGACGGGAAAGAAATTGAGAAATTTCTTTCATCAATGACTTGACAAGATACGACGTAAAGACATTTCACAATAAGTAGTACTTTTTCATTAAAAAGTGCGAATAACCCAAGAAAAAAAATATTGTATTAGAATCGATTTTAAGAAATATTTGGACAAATTGGTTTAAAAAGAATATTAGCGAAAATTGAGAAATTAAAAATTAATTTCTAGAATTGAAAAAAATTCTTTTGTAGCATCCTTTGCGATACCGTTTATGTTTATAAGTCAAAATACGAAATTATATCTAGATTCACAAAAACATTAAATATTTATTGAGTTCAACAAGGCGATAAATGATGTCAGTAACATGAAAACATTAAACAAATTACACTTCAAAAGTCATCAATTTCAATAAAACTTAACAAACAGCAAAATACTTCATAAATAGGGAAAGTCAACACTTAATCGCTGTTCAAGCATGACGGCTAAAAAACGAATTCAAATATTTTCCCAGAAAGTAGGAAAAAATACACTTCATCTAGTTTTCTTTTTATTAAGCAAGATTCCTGATCCTAATGGAAACATTTTTTTTCGTATTAAATATGTAATTTTTCCACTTATGAAGGAAAATGTGGAAATCTCCAAATTATTTCAGGTGAGATATCACATTTTATATTATCCAAACAACCATCTGTTCAATCTCATTACCACAATACGTAAACTACAATTCTATGATTCCTCATATACCAACAAAATTAATTTATGTTCTAGAAAAATCATTGTCTTTATAAAACATACAGTTCTGAAAGAGGCATGGGTGTAGCACGTTTTTTAAATTCTGTGTTTACTACAGCAGGTTTTACCATGATAAGAGAAAATCAGTTCTAGGAGTCAATCCAGAAACCTTCATTGAATGCTATTTTTGATGATTAGTTTTAAAGAGTTGATAGACGTTACAAATTTTCTCTTTCAAAAGAGTTTTAAACTTTGATTGATGTGAAAAAATTCCTTTCCTTTGTCAAAATAATAGAAAATGAATATATATAAATACATAAAAACTTTCTTTTACTTAAGTAAGGTGTCACACAAAATATCCATATAAAACAATTAAACCACTTACATGTTTCGGTTTCATTCCATCTAAGAATCATTATCATAAGAATACAAAACCAATCAAGGCGAATGCCACTTGACAACGAAATATATATAACATACAAAACACATAAACCCTCTGTTATCAATCATGAAAAGAAACCAAAGACATCGATTTGAGATTGTTTACTGCCGTGGCTCCCCCAATTCAACTTTTCCGTAAAATATTTATTTAGTAATTCCAACTATAAATTTGAAATATTAGAGGAAAAAGCTTCGTTGCAGATTAAACCTCCACTTGTATATACAGGGTGGTTATAATATAAGTATCTCTATTTGGAGCTGTCTGTAGCTCGAAGAAATAACTCGAATGAAACCAAAATCGGTACACTTACTATTCGAGAAGGGGGTAGAAAATGGAACAATAATACAAAAATTGCAATAATCACCGACAGATGGCGCTACTGTGTGTGAAATGTAATGTGTTATACAAAAACAAAGAATTAAGGCGTGAAACCGGATGGCACACCTAATTTATTGGAAATCGTCGCAGTGAATGTAGTTACACTTTCACATAGTGGTGTCGTACATGTTCAGGTTGTACATGGCCATTGTGCTGGAGGACACAATCCAGGCGGTGCTCAACGTACTCAACTGCCGAATCTAACGCATCAGGAATGATGTTTCGCACATGTTGTGATATGTGGTAAAGTTATTGCGGTTTGCGACACCTCCACGGTACACAATATTACACATTACATTTCACACTCAAAAGCGCCGTCTGTTGGCGATTATTGCAATTATTATTTTTTATTGTTCAATTCTTCTTTCCCTTTCACGAACATTAAGTGTACCGATTTTGGTTTCATTCCGGTTATTCCTTCAAGCTACAGACAGCTCCAAATAGAGATAGTTATATTATAACCACCCGGTTCTTCCATGAACTCGCTTATTATAGATTCAAGATAACAATTTGAAACAAAATTCAATTTACTGTCATTAAGCAATATTCTAATTAGCCCCTCCAAATATAACCTTGATAAAGTCGTTTTTGCACAACCAAATCAAATGTCTGACTCTTGCTCCCCTTTCCTGATACTAAATTTTCTCCAGTTATACCCACGTAATATTTAATGTCCTCCCCCTCATTAAAATAAGGTATCTCATAAACTCCCGGTAGATTCTGTTGTTTTATTAGATCAAACTTCTTATTAAGTAAATCTTTTAATTTTGGTGGTGGTTTCGCAATTAACTCAAAATTTAACTTTTTTTAATTCACTATGCTTTATTTAAATTTCAACCACTCAGAAGCACCTTTCAAATAAGAAAAAGACAATCTTTTAACTTTAGCAAGCTCATCTCCTTTATTGTAATCTTCAATTAATGTCTGATTTTCCCGATTTATGTTATCATTTCTATAATAATTGATCAATTTATTGATACTACTTTTTCTATATCCATTTAAACATGTTAAATGGTTGTTCAAAAAATCCTGTTCATGAAATCCTGTTTAAATATATTCTTATCATAATGGTTTTTATCTCAAATGGAACCGAGATATGTCAGTGATTTATTTGTTTTACATGTATATTTTGTGTGACACCTTACTTAAGTAAAAGAAAGTTTTAAGTATTTATATAATTATGAAAAGATGAAGTTCTCTTTTACATTTTAGGATTAAAAAATAGAATATAAAAATGTTTCCGATGGCAAAAAGCTTCCTAACTGATTTGGATCATTATATCACATATATGCGTGCATTTCATAGATTTCTTTTTTATTCAAAAATTATTCCGAGTTCATACCAGAAACTGAATAATACATTTTGCTTTATTTAATGACAACTGTTTCGGTATAACTTAAAGTAAAAATTCTGTTTCCGGATTTTTCGGTATGGATTCAGAATTTGTGAATAATTTTTTTTTTCCTGAAATTGAAGCACATATGCGCTAATAATGCAAATGTGTTAAAAATTACGCAAGAAGTTATTATTTAAAAATACTACATGCGATTTTTAAAATATTCTAAACCTATGATTACTTTAATATCAGATCAATTTATAAAAGTGTATGTTTGTGGATTTAAATATACTCTTATCAATTATTTCAAAAAAATTATGGAAATATTTTTCTCAAACTGTGCCGGATTTCTCCATTTTCATTTTTAATATTGCATTTTGAAATTTTAACTTTATTATTTATACTTTTTTTATGCCTACAAATGCGCTTTTATTTTAAATATAATGGCATTAACATATTTGAGAAATTGAATTTTGGTAAAAATAATTCCCATTACCAGGGTTTGACAAATGTGGTCGCGCTGGCGGCCAATTTTTTTACCTGGCGGCAAGTTATTTAATCTGGCGGTTATGCTTCAGTTATTTTGCAAGTTTTAAGTTAGATTTTTGTGTTCACTATTAAAACTGATTAACCTATCCCATTCATTTTAAAGAATAATATATAAGTGATTATAAGTAATTCATTTGAAGTAAAATTAACATAAGATGTCTCATGATAGATGTCGCAAAATTACGAAAGATTAAGAAATAAGCTTAGAAATTATAATCAAACAAAAATACTTTTAATTTGGCAAAAATAAGTTCATCAGTTGCAAATTTTAAAATAAGAAAGTCACAATTATTTGACTGACTTCCATAGAAAAATAAACAAAATGTTTTTTTTTTTTTTTTTTTTTTTTTCTTCACTATTGCATCGATGCCCTTCTCATCCGGACATGTGAAGCATTCGGCACTCAGCATTTCTCGAACATGCCATTTGAATAAATTCAGCATTTACAGTTTTTCTTTCATCCCCCCCCCCCACAGAGATATATAATTTTATTACGTTTTATTAGTAAACTAAGTTTATACATTATCGTTCTACATTATATATTACTAGTCTAAACTATACCACTAATAATTCTAAACCGTGCTTGTAATTATTTTTGCTCAAAAAAAAAGCTTCTGTGCTTTTTGAAAATTAATGGCGGATGAGGGGAGTGGGTGTAAACATTTAACTGGCGACTAGAATTTTTTGCTGCCTACCAGATTTTATCAAATTTGTAAAGCCCTGCCCATGACATATTTTAATCATTGTTTACAGGTAATAGTATGCATTTTCAGTAAACGAGATTCAATCTTAATCCGATTTGAATGACAGTAAAATTGCTTTAAAGTGAATTCAGATAATTTTTAAAAGAAAAAAACAACGTGCTTTTATTAATTTGCTCATTTTCAAAACCAAACTTTTCTTTAAAAACAAACAGTTAAACAAACAAACAAGCAAAAACAAAATAACAAAAAAATATATATATATGTACACGTGCGAATGGGTCTTCCACATTCATATTACTGTACCAATACGTCATATTACCGTAAACGAGGCTAACGAAAAAGACAGGCTACCGCGGTGCATTCCACTTATCTTTTTTTACAGACCGCTAGAGTGACGTGATGCTCTTTTCGTACACCTGCATTGGTGGATTCGAGCATCACGTGACTCCCACGGTCTGTAAAAAAAGATACGCGTAAAGCACCGCGGTAGCCTTTCTTTTTCGTTAGCCTCGACCGTAAAGCTTAGCAAGTAAATAGTTTTTTACAGATATAAACAAGTTGGAAATTGTACGTCAAACGTGACAAATGCGGTGCGATCGTACTATAGCTAGTTATAGAAATATTCATACCTTGATGATTTTTAATTCTGTGAAATGAATTATATCGTGTGCAGATTAATTTCTGCAATTTCTGCAATAAAATAAGCATATCGGTCCCTTGACGATTAAACCTCGGAAGCTCCTATAAGAAGAAAACACAGGTTTTTTATTGAAATTTTTTAATAAATATTTTTATTAAAATCTTCTAAAGTTTTGATTCGATTTTCATAAAATTTGGAATATCTCGACAAGATTATGCAAAAATAATATATCTTAAATTTCAAACCATTTGGTTGGGAAGTTTTTGCATTGTTATATGCGGACGGACGGATCAGACGACGAGAACAGGTGCTACGTATTTATATAATTACGAACGGACCTAAAAATATTCCGTTACAATACGCTAATTTGGTGAGATTTCTGAGTGTGGAAATGTATGAGTTTGTTATGTAATAAATCGACACAGAATTATTAATTAATGTTTTTCGGATTATTTTTGATTTATTTACATTTTGCATCCTTTGTGCCAAATTTCAAGGTTCTAGGTCAACCTGAAGTATTCTATAAGTTTTAATATCAAAACATATAAGGTTGATCGAGATTCTAGATCAACCGGAAATACCCTATATGTTTTGAGAGTAAAAATTATAGGCTATTCTTAGATTGACCCAGTACCTTGAAATTAGGCACGAAAGAACGCACGTGTACAGGAAAAAATCTGAAAATTATTAATTTATAAATGTACGTCGATTTCTTACTTGAAAACTCAGGATTTGAGAGTAAAAATTATAGGGTGCTTCCTGTTGACCTAGAACCTTAAAATTTTGCACGAAGGAAAGTCTTATAGCACATGCAAAAGAAAAACCCAAAAATAAGTTATTTAAGTCGAAATGTCGTCTACAATCTATTACGTGACAAATGCATGAATTTCTGTAATAGGGAATGAAAGTAAGTATGTAAAAATATAATGATTTTCGAAATTTTTCCTTTATATGTTCTATGAGACCTTCCTTCGTGGCAAATTTCAGGATTCTAGGTCAACTTATAAATATCCTATAAAAGTTAAACTAAAACATTAAAGGCTATTTCCGGTTTATATAGAAACTTGAAATTTGGCATGAAGGAAAGTTTTCAGAACATGTAAAGAAAAAAATCCGAAAATCATAGTTTAATATTATGATTAATTATATAATAATTTATAATATTATATCCTCGGTTTTATATATGATCCGTACTCCTGATTATGAATTCATGAGTTTCTCACGTATTAAATCGACATAGATTTATTTTCTGTATAGTCCTTACAGAAAATCCCACGCAATTGCTCCTGCATCTCTGACCACAAAAATAGAAGAATTGCAGTAACTTCATCACTTCTAATCATACAGTTGGGTTGATTTGATGTCTCGAAATATAATTGTTGTACCGAAAAAAATGACTTATTAGGTTTTGAGTTAGAAATGTTTTAAAGTTAGAAAAATATTTTGGAAGTTTATTTTAAATTTTGGATATTTAAAAGGACTTTATTTTGTAACATTGCATATACAAGTAGTTTGAAAGTCGTTAAAAAATTCCTATCAGAAATATTTCATAATATATATACTACATTGAATTAGTTATGGATTACGGCAAACCATATATGGAAATATTAATTACCGTTTGTTAGTCAAATGATGTATAATTATAAAACATAAAATTACATACATAGCAAATTGCACATTTTTGCGGATGAATAAATTATCTTAAATATTTGAGAACAAAGATTATTAAAAATCTGTTACATTATTTAATGTTTAACTAATGATATGTTTTCTATATATTTCATAATTTTATTTATACTTCACTTCTTCAATAATTTTACCTACACTCACGTACAACAATTCTTTCAACAATTCATTGAAATCGCGTAAATAAATTGGTTGAATCATCAAAACTTTAAATAAGATGTCTGTAATACTCTATTTGTACAACTTTATACTAAACTTTCTAAAAAATACCTTTTGATTTTTGACAATTTTCTCTTATCTTAATAACTCTAATACATCTATTTATAATATTTTATTAGTTTTATCTAATTACACTTCCATCCCATGTTAAGTTTCTGAATACACTTAAAAAGCCAATCAGAATTTCCGATAAAATAATTTAAGTACATTTATTATGCAGTCAAGAAGCTTTTTATTATTCTGCAAGTTTTGAATACTTCCGGAACAATATAAAGGATCTTAAATTTATAGGAACTGTGTCTTTTTTTTATGTTCAACATACCATGTTAAAATCATACAGCAAAACTTTGTATTTTAAAATATGAGTTTTATTAGATATATTTTAACCTTTAAGTGTCTTTGAAAATAGTATGCCAAAAAATTAAAAACATCAGTATTAACTATAAAGTTTTATAACAAGTTTTGTTAAGAATGGTAATTAATATGCCAGATTCAATATTTTCCAACAATAATTTGGTTTTAAAATACTTTTTAGAAAAAAAAATCAAACTATGGAAATTTAAGTCGCCGAAGTTTTATAAAATTGTTTGACTAAACTCCAATCTAATTAATATTTCTTTCTATGTAATAATAGTTTATAAACTTTAATAAATTCTATTATTATAAAGGTTGGAGAAACAATATACATTTTTATTTTCCATGTGCAACTTTATTCAATCAGTAAAATATCTCATGTGTAGTTATAAGTAAACAGTTTTGAGGTAAGAGTACTTTTTTATTCTTGAGAAAACTAGGTATAAAGCTTGTTCCAAAATTTAACCAACAAATTAAGAGCGGTGATAGAAGGCGTCAAGAGGATGAAAACTTACCATAGACCATGGGATCGCAAACCACGTTTATTGAGAGAAAGTCTTAAAAATATTTATGAAGGTTGTGACATAAGGGCAACAAAAAGGGCCAATAATAAATAATAATAATAATAAAACATTTATTTGACTCAAAGCATGATTACATTGCCTTACAGTTCAACGTCAGAACGGAGGCAACGAGACATTTTTATAGGAATATGTTTTAACGAGTCCGGCAATCCGTCGTCCGCCGGTGCCGGCTGTGAAATGACCTTCGTGGTCGTAACGTCGAACAATTTCTACAAAAATGTTTCATCGTCTCCTTTCTGAAATTGAACTGCAGTGCATTGTAATCATGCTTTACGACAAATAAAAAAAAATTCTATTTATTATTGGACCTTTTTGTTCCACTCGACGTCACACCCTTCATAACTATTTTTGCGATTTTCTCCCGCTAAACGTGGTTTGTGACCCCATGTTCTATAGTAAATTTTAATCCTTCTACCATCACTCTCAATTCGTCGCTCAAATTTTGGAACACCCTGTATATATCTTATTTATAAAAATTAAGATAAGAGTCAATCAGAAATCATTTTTTATGCAAATAAATTTATAAACAAATAGAAGATTCACGTCTATATATATATTTTTTTAATTCATGACTAATGAATGAAAATTCTGAAGGTGATTTGATTAAAATGTATCATATTTTTTAGATTTACTCATCTTCTTTTGAACTTTAGGAATTTACTTATTTCTCTTATTTTCACTTCATGTTTAAGTCATTTCGTTATTTATTAAATTAGGGATTTCGATGAAGAAATAATATTAAACCTTTTCACGTACGTGACTAGAACAAATATTACATTTTTTCTATTAAAATATATGTAATGTGAAATATATGAAGAATAAAATCATCCTCCCTTTCAAAGTTTTTTAGATACTGTACATTATTCTTTACTTCATAAAATGTCTATTTAGAGACTACTATATTTTATAGATTAATTCTGTAACGTTCTAGAAACAACGCTTGTGTTTTTTAGAAAAAGTTAATTTAATGATTTTTTATTTTATATAATTTCTTTAAAATATTAAAAGAAAAACAAACATTAGAGTTTAGTTCTGCTTTTATTGCTGTTAATTATTATTGTTAAAAAATTGGTGGATCTAGATAATAATAATAATGATTATTAGAGATTTGTGATTATAACGGAATGTATTTCAGAGAAGACTTTCGCATTTTTTCTTTCCTTTTTACTGACGACTATTGTGCAATGATTAATGGACTAACTAAACATAGCATTTGTAAACAAAAATATAAAGTACTATTTACAAATTGCAAAAACAGTCAAGTCATGGGAACTTTAGTCGCAAAAATTTTAAATTGTTTGAACAAATTCCAATCTAATTATTATTTATTTTCATGAAATATTATCTTATAAACTTTAATATATTCAGTTATTATAAAGGTTGCAGAAACAATATTTATTTTTATTTTTCATGTACATTTTCATTCAATCAATAAAAAAATCTCATGTGTAGTTATAGGAGCGTTGTTATAAGAAAAGGATTTTAAGGTAAGAGTACTTTATTTTCGTTATAAAGCTAGATAAAGGGTAATTATTTATGAAAAGTAAGGAAAGAGTCAATTTTGCATAAAAAAGTCTTTACGTATTATTTATTTTGCATCCACGCAATAAATATCATGTATGGAAATTATGTAACTTTTACTTTTGAAAATCATGAAAGCTATTTCATTATTTTGTTTCTATTTCTTTATAGTTATAAGAAAAATCATTAAGTAAGTCACAAAATATAATTAAATAATAACTTAACAATGATATTGACTTCAAAACTATTTTTATTTCTCAACATATTATCCACCAATATTTATGCACTTATATCACCGTTTTATCAGTGCCCCAACACCAGCTGCATAACATTCTTCCGGGTTGCTGTCTCAGCCACATTAGTACTTCAAGTTGAACCTTTTCATCATCTGTGAATATCCCCTTGCAACTTTTACAACGTCCACCATACAGCTTCGACTTAGCCCCAAACGATTTTCATCTGTTTAGTCCACTAAAAAAACCATCTTGGTAGCAAATTGATGTTCACAGATGATGAAAAGATTCAATTTCAAGTCCTAATGTAGACACAGCAACCCTGATACAGCAAACCAAAGAATTGTGTGCAGCTGTTGTTGGGGAACTTTGGTTGACCACTTCTTCAACATGCACCATTTAGCTTCGACTTAGCCCCAAGCGATTTTCATCTGTATAGTCCACTAAAAAAAACATCTTGGAAGCAAAATGATGTTCACAGATGATGAAAGGGTTCAACTTGAAGTCCTAATGTGGCTGAAGCAGCAACCCAAAGAATCTTATGCAGCTCGAGTGGGGGCACAGATAAAACGGTGATATAAGTGAATAAATATCGGTGGAGAATATGTTGAGAAATAAAAATAGTTTTGAAGTGCATATCATTGTAAGTTATTATTTAACTATCTTTTGGGGACTTACTTAATGACTTTCCCTCGTAACAATTAGAAAGATCCCAGATTATTGTCTTCTAGAACTTAACAAATTGGGTGAACTATTACGGAACAATATACATTCTTACAGAAATAAAACAATATACGGCAAGGAGTAATTACGTAAGTGGTTTGAAACAAGATTGTCAATTTATTTAAGTATATTATAAGCTGACTGATAGCATTTGTTAATTTTATCAAATCGTAAATAAACAATTATCATTAAAAGTAAGAGTATGATATAAATGTTAAACTGCATACAATTATCAACGTCTTTTTTTTTAATTTTTTACAGTTTCTATAAAATGACAGAAAACAAACAAGCAAAAGTTTAATTAGCCTTTTTAATTAAACAATTTACATTACTTTATTTAAAAAGTATTAAATTACTTTGTTTTATTTAAAGTTTAGTTAATGTGTATTAGCAACGACAATAATAAAGATTTATTTTAACGTTAAAAAAGAAAGAATACAATTGATAAAAAAAAACTATACTTAATTTATTAGTTATTGTACTTTTCACATGTAAACATGCAAAAAAAAAAAAAAAAAAAAAACTTACAATGTGCATATATACACTCATGCTCCTGAAGGTGTTAACTTAAATATTCATAATAATTTCTTATTTGCCATAGATTAGTTGTAAACATGAATAATTTTTATTTAATTACTTTCAAAGAGATTTTAAAACTATATCACAAAGAAATACTATTTCATCGCTTATATGTTTTACTCCATTAAAAATTTGAACTTTTACACCAGTCACATTTTATTTCCGAATATTTACATTTTACGTATTAAATTTTCAACTGAATGTGTTTAATCCTTTACATTTATTTATTTTTGCATATGTCTGTTATAAAGTTCACATATATTTTACGGTTAAAACTATTTCAAATTTCATATCCCTAATCTGAAGTGCATTCTCTCTGTTCAATATCCTTTTTAAAATTTGATCCAAATAACTTCAGATTTCAACAACACAACATATTTCATTACATCAACTCATATGTAAAAAAAAAAAAAAAAAAACAACAACTTGTAATTCCATACATGTTTATCTTTTAAAGTAGTCATCAATATTATTTAATCAGTAGAATTCAAAATTATTTAACATAAATCTATAAAACAACAAAATTGTCATAGTACTTCTAATATGAAATAGGTTCTTATGAGTTATAATCTTATGTAAGTTGCAAGAAAAAATGTTTCATTTTTCTTTCAACAAACAAAATTGTCAAATGTGTTCAACGCTCAAATCCTACCGATCCGCTGCCCGATGCCTTAAGCTTAACTATAATTATTTTTGAATTTTTTCAGTGGAATCTTTAGTGATCGGGTTTACGACCGTTTCGGGCAGTCTAGAAGAGAGCCACAATTCCGCCAGTACCGTGAGTGGCAGTGGTCTATGCACCTATGCAAGTCTTGCCACCAATAATATCCAAAAGATACCTATGTGACCAATCCCAATTTTCTTCTTGTGCCCGAAACGCGTAGGATATTAAATTATTCAAAATAGTTTGAGACGTTTTTTAGATAAAATTAGCTTGACCCACAGTGACCCAAAAATGACCCACTAATTGGATTTTCTCGAGCAGGTGACCTAGCCCAATGATTTTATCGTGCCCAAAAACCGTAGGATACAAAAATTAGTTCAAATCGTCTAAGCCGTTTTTAAGATAAAAATAGCTTGACCTATAATGACCAAAATTACCCACTAATAGAAATTACCCAAACCAATAGTCTTCTCGTGACCAAAAATGGTAGGATACGAAATTTAGTCAAAATCATTTGAACGGTTTTTTAGACACAGATAGCTTGACCCTGATCCACGGTTACCCAAAACAACCCACTAATACCAAATCTTCTCGAACATGTGACACCAATGGTATTGCCCAATGGTTTTCTGGTGCCCCAAAGAGGTAGGATACAAAATTTCTTCAAAATCGTTACAGCTAAGATAAAAGAATAAAGATAAAATTTGAATATTTATGTATATAACCAAACTCAAGATTTGCTGGTATTAGATTATATGATTAGTAACATTAGTATGGAAAATGCTCTGAATAATGATGTTTTATGTTCAATTCCTAATATTTCTTCAATCGATTATGCATAGCTCTTATTTAACGTTATTAAAAAATGTGTTTTACTGTGTACGATACTCTCGTATTATAATGAACTTTTAACTGGTGGTAATTACTTAACATTCAAAGTAATGTTTCATGCAGAAACCGATGATCAGTGATGTAAATTAGTATCCCACAATCAATCTAAAGTTGACAAATTACGCCCGTAAAGATGTATTAAATTGCTGCGTTGGAGTATTTTATTCTTGAGTTGAGGTAATTGGCTCACGAATTAAATGCACTAATTATATATAAAGTTACGATCGCGGTTGTACAGTTTGAAGTAATTTGAATTACTTTTCAAGCAAAATACGTTTTAAAAAACAATGCGATAAACTGAGTACTTAAATCCCTCGAGTTATGTGTGAAAGAGTGTTATTGATCATAAGATATTTGCAAAACATTTTCTTTCATTCTTTTAAGTCGCACTTTAAATTGAATATCTCTGATATTTTTGGAAATGTTCAAAGGAATTCCGAATGTGGATCGTATTTCAATTTATGATTATATAGTATAAAGATGTAAGTTTGAGATGTAAGATTAGTATAAAGATGATTTTATACTAAAATTATCATAGAATACAATTGTCATAGTTACTATTGCCATAAGAAATTAAGAAATTTACAAATAAATCATTTGGTTTGTTAGGGACAGTACGTTAATATTTTGCAGGCTAGAGCAAATCAACACAGGAAATCCGTTTAAAGCGTAATCCGATGCACTATTAACATCCATGCCTGAATCGGGATTCAAACCCAGCACCCTATGTCCAGTAGCCTAACCATTAGACAAAAAGGTGAGATATCACTCTTTTAACATTGATAAAGAAGTTATTGCAATGTAAATACTTTAGATTGAAAACACAAAACTGTACATAAGTCATATAACTTGTCTCATATAACTCAACTGTGTCTCATATAACTTGGACAGATATTAGGATATTCATAAAACAGCAGTAAAATATTAGAACATACCTTAAAAACATTTTTTATGATATCAAAAACATTTAATTAACTTGTATAATATCTACAGAAATGATATCCCTAATGAAATACAATTGCCAAACTCTCCGATTATATCTAATGCTACCAATGAAAAAATACCCACATATTTGTTCATTTTAGATGATGAAACTAGAGTTATTCTTGGTTTTCCTCGTCCTTGAGTATTTTATCTTCATTTTTATGTATTGTCATTTTTGCTTTATTAAATTATTATATAACAAAATCATTTATTTAATTTTTTCTCAAAATGAAGATTGCATTTATAAAACAAATGTGAAGGTTAAAATTGTGCGAAAATTTTAGATTGAGTTAAAAGTTTAGTGAATAAATATTTATATGTTTAATTAAGACTAGCTATAATTAATAATTTACAATATAATCTAATTACATAATAATTTTCTAATTTAGGTTATAGAACAAAGTAATTTAATTTTAATGCATTATTACAATGTAGAACCAATGTATCGCGTCTTTAAATGAAATTTAAATATTAAAATTGATTGAAATGTTTAGTGACAAAATTTTTATAGGTTTAATTAATATTAACAGTGAGTAACATTTTATAACACAATTTAATTAAACAGTATTTTAATAATTTACATATTATAACAAAGGAATTTAATTTAAATGCTTTCTGAAATTGTAGAACCGATATATTTAGTTGATAAAACAAAATTGGGTACTTCTCTATTATCCCGTCGACAACTTTTTATTACAAAAAGGTATCGCCAAACTGTAAGATTAAACGCCAAAAATGCTGTCCCATTTACTTGATGTTAGAAGCATAATACGTATTTGTAATTTCATCAAGTGGTTTTTAATTCGACATTTGCGGGTATTTTTCATTATGTTTTACTTATTTATTAGTTATTTCATTAATTAAAATAACAATTGTGTCCTTAAATTTTTATATTTTATTTATTTATTTATTTTGATATTCCAATGACAACGTTCTCCCGTTTATTTGGCGCAACAGTTTGGCGATAGTTTTTTGTTATGAAAAGTGGTCCACGGGATAATAGAAAATTACCCAAAATTGATTTAAATGATGTGAGACATATTTATGAAATTGTTATCTCGCACGTTTTGAAACTCATATTCCTTACATACAAATGAATCAAAAATAAGAGAATTTATTTACAAATTTAATATTTTAGAATCTAACAAGAAAAAAAAATAACAAGATGAAATAATTTTTTATTTGTAATAACCCATATTACGAAAGACAAATGCAGAGTTTTATTCGAAGAAGTTAAGGAACACAGCGGAAATTGTTGCTTGTGTTAATGCGGTCTGTGGAGTGAAGCGATAATTTCATAAGAGTATTTTTTCCATGTGGAATGTCAGACCAAACATTTTGAAGAGGATCTATAAACATTCATTCCCCCTTAAAGAACCATTTTCTCTAAATTTTCTTTCTTTAATTTTATTTATCGGGTTAAAAAACCTAACTACTCCTTGTATTTCCCTTTTATTAATTTCTTTAATTCATTCGTAATCTTACCTCAACGCATAAAAACGCTCCTCGTTAAAAATAAATAAATAAATAAAAAAATAATAATAAATAATAATAATAATAATAATAATAATTATTATTATTATTATTATTATTATTATTGTAATTCGCTCTTTTCCGTTTCGAAAGACATTCAAAATTTACCATGCCGCTTTACGCCTACAATTTTGTTCGATGAGATTTCATTTCTTTTAACTTCTTTTCTTAACTTCGTTAACTTTTCATTTCTTTTAAAATTATTTTTATCCAAAATCGTCCATATGCCTTTCCATTTAATATTTGTAACGTACCGCTGCTATTTTTAACCACCGGCTCTCATTTCTTTAAGTCAACCACCATGTGAACTGTGACTATGCGATTCGCTAGGTTACCAAAATCCATGCCGTTAAGTATGGCGTCAAAATTCCTAATTGTCCTTCATTTCTCTCACATAGGCATTTCATTAACGGAAAACCAACACCGCCATTTTTTCGTATCTATCTCGCCAAAACATTACGTTATTTGGCTAGTATGCATTGTGTATCAAGGCTTGACTTGAATCGCTAAAGAAATTGCGTAACTTTTAATCATTCCTTCTCTGACTGCTGATCATCAATGTTTTATAAAGTGTACCTCCTCCTCATTACAATATTTTTCAGACCAGCGACTATGCGCTGAATCCTGGGGTCAACTTAATACGAATAAAGACTATTTTTATTGTGTAGGTATGTCTATGACATTCAACATCTTGGAGTTCCCTAATTTCTTACAGATCCGATTTTCGGCTGTCATTGAAAAATA
This sequence comes from Maratus michaelseni, assembly GCA_963931845.1. Taxonomy (NCBI): domain Eukaryota; kingdom Metazoa; phylum Arthropoda; class Arachnida; order Araneae; family Salticidae; genus Maratus; species Maratus michaelseni. The sequence goes on from OZ007595.1 coordinate 136,719,755, forward strand.
CCAATCTCCATATGTGACGGGGTTAAACACGATGATTCTAATAAATATTTTATCTGACGTTTGTTTAAAACTTATTTTGAATTGTTTTTGAGGAAGCGTATGATCAGAAATATTTTCTCATCAATGTGAATGTAATTTATTTTACAATGCAATGTGCTTTATTTTCCTCGTAACAAGAAAAGGTAATGCTTCCTTTTAGGTTTTTTAACTAATTTCTGTAGCTACTGTATCTTTTTAAGGCATTAGAAAATAACCCCAACCCCCACTTTTTTTTAAACTATGCTTTTCATTTTTTAAGCTGAGCCTTTCTTTTCATGATTGTACATTCAAGATTCTACTTTCCTGATATTCCATTTGTTACATTGGATTGCTATAGACATTGAGACGTGTCAGTCTATTCAAGTACATTATGTATAATTCATAGTAATATGGATTTGATGACGGATCTCTTTAAAAGAAAAACAGATTTTTCGCAGCCCCTATTCATCAACTTTTGTTATATTTTTAAAAAATTTATTTTACAATTAAATGAGAAAACATGAATAAAGTTATCAGAGAGTGGACGTCTAATTTTCGTTCTTTAAATGTTAAAAACCATTTATGGGTGTTACTCTTGTATGTTGCGTTATTTAACAAAAATATTTTCTCTGTTCGTAATTATGTGATTTTTCATAATAATAGTACCATTTTCTAATAGAAGATGCGTGGAACATTCAGTGCATAGCATGTTAATTTCCCAGTATTAATTATAATTATTTTATTAATTAACTTATATAGTACAGTAATGTAATAATTACAAATATTATATGTATTTTTGAGAACTAATGTAATACATAAAATGGCATGGAATGTATCAATTCTATCGAAATATGCAGGGTGGTTATAATCTCTATTTTGAGCTGTCTGTAGCTTGAAGGAATAACCCGAATGAAACCAAAATCGGTACACTTACTATTCAAGAAGGGGGAAGGAAAATGGAACGATAAAAAAATTTGTTGCAATAATTGCCAACAGATGGCTCTACTGGACATGTCGGTGAAAACGCAGTTGTGTACCGTGGAGATGTCGGAAACCTCAATGACTTAAAAGACTGCATATCACAACATGTGGGAAACATCACTCCTGATGTTTTACATCCCGCAGTTCAGTACGTCGTGCACCGCCTGGATTGTTTCCTCCAGCACAATGGCCACGTGGAACCTGAACTTGATCGGCACCGCCATGCGAAAACGTAACTACATTCGCTGTGACACTTTCCAATAAGTTAGGTTTGTAATCCGGTTTTACGCCTTAATTCTTTGTTCTTGTATTACATATTACATTTCACACTAAAAACGCCATCTGTTGGAGATACTTATATTATAACTACCCAGTACACATGCAAATAACACAAGAACTACGAGTTTAAATAATCATGTAACATATTTTACCCTTTATGAGTTTATAAACGATACTAAAATGTAAATTTATGTCTAAAGTTATGAAGAATATGGATAAAATATCTGAAACCTATATCAAATATCCACTTATTTCCTTTTAAAAGTACAGTTATTATTAATAAAAACACACTACATTTTGAATTTTATAACAAAACATCATTTATATATATAATAATTAGTATGTTCAGAAAAGTAAAGATAAATCTCAATAATCATTTATGCATATGTAAACATAAGACTCTTTTTAACATTTAAATGTGCCATTTATTTAAATTAATATTTCATGTTTCTTTAGAAATCTTCAATATTTTACTTTAAAACACATTTCATGTTAACGTAATATTGACACTGTGGCATTAACAAAAGATTCGGTATGGCGTGTTTCAATTCATTTTGACGTTCAGATAATGGCAATCTCTAGAGTGTTGATTATATTTCTCCATACAGGCACTTCCGATGCTATTATGCTATTAGAATTAATTTAAAATAGGAATTAGATGGGTCTTTAGGAATTTTTGACAAAATGCTGCTCTTTTACAAGGAGAAAATGCATTAAGTGTTTTACTAATAGGGAAATATTTTCTCATGTACTAGACAATTATATTTGCGCGACAACTTGAACAACCACTAAATATATTATTGTTTTATTTCTATGAGTTACAAAAATATTCATAAGCTTTCTTTTAACTATAATGCTACATGTTTTTATACTTCAGAGGATAGGTTTAGTAACGCCCATTTGTTGCATAGTTTACTTTTTTTAAAAACTGCTTTGAGATGGATGTACTTGGGCGGTCGAATTTTGCGGAAAACGTCAGTGGTTTTAAGGTCTGGTTTGCAATGCCTTAAGATTGATAAAATCTCTACATTTGTATCACCCATTACCTGACCCAAAAATTAAAGGAAAAAGTCTGTATGTTTATAGAATATAGAGAGAGATATATCCTCTTAAGAGCCTACATCAGTCATGAGAATAAACGCTCAAGCTAATGTTAAGTCTATGGGAAGGTTCTTGCGCGATTTCTCGCTCGCATTTTAATATTTTTAAATGATTTTTTTTTTTTGCATAGGATAGCTGAGGTCGATCTCTAACGTTGTTAGTTTTTACATTTTTGATTTTGGTTCCAGATTTTTTATACAAGGGTACTTTCACTTTCAGAGCCGGTTCAAACCGGTTTCAGAATTAAAAATGTTCGATTATAAAAAAAACTATAACCAAAATTTAAAAAATCGACCTCAGCTATCCTATGCAAAAAACATCATTTAAAAATATTAAAATGCGAGCGAGAAATCGTGCAAGAACGTTCCTATAGACTTAACATTAACTTAAGGGTTTCTTCGCGTGACTAGCGTAGGCTCTTAAGAGCCTACATAAGTCATGTGAAGAAACGCTCAAGCTAATGTTAAGTCTATGGGAAGGTTCTTGCGTGATGTTTCGCTCGAATTTTAATATTAAAAAAAATGCATAAGATAGCTGACGTTAAACTCTAACGTTGTTAGTTTTTACTTTTTCGGTTTTGGTTCCAGTTTTTTATATAAGGGTACTTTCACTTTCAGAACCGGTTCCAACCGATTTCAAAATTAAAAACATCCGCTTATAAAAAACTGTAACCAAAATCAAAAAAGTAAAAACTAACAACGTTACAAATCGACGTCAGCTATCCTATGCAAGAAAAATCATTTAAAAATATTAAAATGCGAGCGAGAAATCGCGCAAGAACCTTCCCATAGACTTAACATTAGCTTGAGCGTTTCATCGCGTGACTAGCGTAGGCTCTTAAATGATATTTTATGTTCAACAATAGGGTTTAGAAAGTCGCATCTATAGGTTTGGTAGATAAGCATTCAAAAAACGAAAATTATTTTGATACATCTTAATATTTAGGTGTTAGATACACAGACAAGTAAATAACTGCAAACACAAACTCATGTGTAAATCAATCAAAATGTAGTTATTTAGTAACTATTTTACTTTTTTACAAATGTTAAATATTAACAGAATCAAACAATTACATGTAATACTGATATAAATGTTTATCCACATAAAATAATGAATTTCTTTTTTAAGTTAGTACATTTTGTAATAAAAATGAGAGCAAACGAACAACTTAAATTAATTAACCCTTTAATTAAACTATTAACTTTAAATCTATTTTGTTTTAGCAGATGTTTTGCTTTTCTGTTATGCAAATTAATAAAAAAAATCCTGAAAATTATAATATATCTTGCCGCGAATTCCAAAATATAGTCTTCAGTATTTCAATGAAAGCAGAATAATTATTCCCTCCAATCTATACTATCCATTCTTTAAAAGAGAAATCACTGAGATTGTAATACGCAAAAATCGAATAGACAACGATACTTCATTACTTAACTTAGCAAAATTATGGATTCAGTTACTCCATGCTTACAAGTGTAGAAATAAACATGATTTTTGTTATGTGAGTAAACTGTGAGAGGCCGTAAAAAATATGAATGATGCTGTTTCAAATGATTGCATTGTAGATCCTGCAACTGTAAAATATTCCCATTTGCCTTGATATAAGCTTCGGTGAAACTGAAATATGTAAACACTTTACAAATAAAGACTTTTTAACTGTTTTTATGTTTTTATTTAATACCTTTTATAAATTAACGAAGCTTGTTTTAGAAACCTCGACTAAAAATTACAAAGATTATTATTAAATAAATAGAAGAAATAAAAAAGCATAAGTGAAAAGCCGTTTTTTGAAAATTTGTATGGTTTTTAATCAACAGTATCAAAAGTATTTTGATTAGCTTGTATAGATGTTATTTTCCCTACACAATTATATATCCATATTTTTAATCTCCTGTTATATGATATTAAAAAATAAATAAATAATGGATAACTTATAATACAATTTTCAGACATATTCGTTTTCGATGTGAAATTGAGATTTTTTTTCATCAATGTTTGGGCAAGATGCAGTGCATAGAAAATATAGCAATATGAGAAGAGTTTATTAATCGAAACCAAGAACAATTCTTCATGAAGCAGAATAAATATTATAGCAGAATGGAGACTCTATTAGCATGAGAAACTTTTTAAATACTAATTTCGTAATAATTAAAACATTATTTAAAGAAGAAATTATTTGAAGTAATTTCAAGTGAATAGATATTCTACAAAAATAGTTTTCTTATTAGTTTTCCTGCAGATTTGAGATTTATTATATACTTATTTATTGATATTCGAAATATTCTATTATATGATACGTTGAAAGATATATAAGTAAATATAAGTAAATGAAAGTAATATAAGTAATAGAAAAAAAATTAATTATGAGAAGAGTTACTTTCATCATAAAAGAGAATGTAAAAAATAAAGATAAAACCGATATATATATTAATATTAAATGCTGAATTAGAATAATTGAATTAATACGTAAGCAGTTAAAAGTTGAATTCTAAAATTAAGGAAAGGTCTTTACATAGGTGAAATATTGATGTAATTTCTGAAGTACAATATACTTAAAGAAGGTTAATTATTAAAGAGCACTTTATTATGAATATCGACACACTTATTTATTGATATTCAAAATCTTCCCGCATCTCAAGTTTAAAGAAAAAATAGTTTTAATGAAATGCAATTTTAAACCGTCTAGAATCTGTCAGAATTTTTTCTTGATGGAAATGAAATTAAGAAAGTTATTTCGCCATTGGTTCAAAAAGATTCACGCAAAACAGATATGGTAATATGAGACGTGCTTTCCATTATATCAGAAAATAATCGAAGGGGAAGATTAAATTTTGCAGAATATAAACGTATCGATCAGATTGAGACACTGAATGAAAAATAATTGTATTAATGTGTTAGCAATTGAAAGTTTAATATCGAAATTGAAAAGATATTTTAAATAAATAAAACATTGATACATTTTATCGAAGAATTACAGACTACTTGTAGACAAAATATATTTTAATGAGCATTCTGAATAATACTGAATGACCATCAATAATATCGAACCATTAAAAATGCTGGGAAAATTAACAGTATTTCTTCAGTATACCGGTCCACTGCTAATTTAATCCAGATTGCTTGATTGCTAACAAGTTTCTGAAATATAAATGTTTCCCTTATTTGGTTACAGGATAAATAAGTTGAAAATAAGACGAATATTACTATTTCGAAAATTAAGCAATTCAAATAAGCAATCTGAAATTATTAAAAAAAGCGGACAGGAAACAATATTAAGGTAGAACGTATGTATCTATTAATAAAGAGAGACTGGTTATAAAATATTACTATTGGTTGATAAGCAATAAAGATGCTTAATCAAAGTCAAGAAGAACTGTTTTTAAAAATGAAACACTGATAAAACTTCTAAAGCTTTAAATCCTCTATAAAAATGACAAGATTTTAAAGAGTACATTTAATAAAAGTCTTATTTCTAAAAAAAAAAAAAAAAAAAAAAAAAAAATAATTGAAATGATTTGTTAGACACAGGCAATTTCCGTCTAAAGTGTTTCTGTTCTTGAATGTCTGATTTAGATTTTGTTGAAACTTCAACGTATAAAAATTTAATTACAAATTACAAAAATGGAATACTCATGTAGTATCTGATTATCAGATTGTAACAAATTTTAAAATAAAATTTAATGAAATACAACGTATATTGTTGGAATCTGTCAGAAATTTCTCTTGACGGAAATACAATTAAGAATATTATTTCATAAATTCCTAGGAAAGATTTTATGTAAAAAAAAAAAAAGGGAATATGGGAAAAGTTATTATTATTATTATTATTATTAAAACTGAGAAAGATCCATTGCGTAAGAGAAATACTACAGTAGAATTGATTTATCGATCAGTGTGAGAGACGGAATATAAAAGATTTTTATTGATTGATAAGCAATTAAAACCTTTATTCCAAAGTCGAAAAGAACTGTTTTCAAAAATGAAATATTGATAAAACTTCTGAAACTTTAATTTATCTTTGAAGATGGCAAGATTTTAATGAGTACTTTTAATAAAAGTTGTATTTCTAAAAAAATGTTTAATAAATGATTCATTTTATATAGGCAGTTTTTGTTTAAAGATTTGATGTTTTTAAATGTATGAATCCGATTTTACCGGGAAGTTAGCGAATTAAAATTAAATTTCAAATTTTAATAGAAATCTGTACAAAAATGAAATATTCATACAATCTCTGATTATCTGATTATAAGAGATATTGAAATAAAATTTAATAAAATATAAACTTAATTGTAGGAATCTGTCAGACATTGCTCTTGATGGAAATAAAATTGAGAAAACTCGTTCATAAATTCCTCGGAAAAATGTTATGTAAAGAAAATATGGGAAGAGTTTTTTCATTTTTAATGAAAACTGAGAAAAATCCTTGGGGTAGGAGAAATATTACAGTTGAATTAATTTATTGATTAGTGTGAGAGACGGAATATAAAAGTATTTTATTCATAGATAAGCAATTAAACCTTTAATTCCAAAGTCGAAAATAACTCTTTTTAAAAATGAAATATTGATAAAACTTCTGAAACTTTAATTTATCTTTAAAGATGGCAAAATTTTAGTCAGTACTTTTAATAAAAGTTGTATTTCTAAAAAAAATGCTTCTGAAATAATTTATTTTTTATAAGCAATTTCTGTTTAGAGATTTGACGTTTTTGAATGACTGAATTGGTGTTTATTGAGACGTAAGCAAATTAGGTTTTAATTCCAAATTTCTATAGAACTCTGTACAAAATTTAAATATTGATATAATATCTGATTATCAGATTATAACATATATTAAATTCAAATTTAATAAAATACAACGTAAATTGCTGGAATCTGTCAGAAATGTCACTTGACGAAAAAAAAAATTATTTCATGAATTCCTTGAAAAGTAGATATCAAAGAAAATATGGCGATATGACAAGAGTTGTTTCATTAAAACAAAGAATAATCCATAGAGTAAGAGAAATATTATAGTAGAATCGATGCATCGATTAGCATGAGAGACTCGATCTAAAAGATTTTTATTGATTGAAAATCAATTTAATGTTTAATTTCTTAATCGTGAAGTACTGTTTAAAAAATTAAATATTAATAACAATTTTGATGCTTTAATCTGTCGTCGAAGATGACAGTGTTTCCAGTCTGCTACGAATTTAATTCAGATTGTTTGATTGCTAACAAATTTTTGAAATAGTAGTATTTCCCTTATTCGGTTACAAAATATATCAGTTGAAAATAAGACGAATATTATTATTTCAAAAATCAAGCAATCTGAATTTAATAAAAATTGAGGACTAATATTAAATAAGACAACAATATTAAAGTAGAACTGGTGTATCGATTAGTAAAAGAGACTGCATATAAAAAATTACTATTGAATGATAAGCAGTTAAAAGTTTAATTTCAAACTGGAGAAGAACTGTTTTCAAAAATGAAATACTGATAAAGCTTCTGATACTTTTAATTTTTTATAAAAATGGCAAGATTTTAATGAGTACTTTTAGTGAAAGTTTCATTTCTAAAAAAAAAAAAAATCTCAAAAGATTCTTTTTACACAGGGAATTTTCGTTTAAAGTTTTACTGTTCTTGAATATCTGGCTTGGATTTTAATGATACTTAAACGAATAAATATTTAATTACAAATTACAAAAATGAAATATTGTTATAATATATAATTATCAAATTATAACAAATTTGAAAAAAGAAAAAAAAACCAGCAATATGGGAAAAGGTTTTTTTTTTCTTTTTGTCCTTTTTGTGAAAACTGAGAAAGATCCATGTAGTAGAAGAATTATTACAGTAGTATTCATTTATGGATAAGTGTGAGAGACGGGATATAAAAGATTTTTATTGATTGATAAGAAATTAAAACTTTAATTCTAAAATCGAGAAGTACTGGTTTTAAAAATGAAATATTGATAAAACTTCTGAAACTTTAATTTATCTTTGAAGATGGCAAGATTTTAATGAATGCTTTTAATAAAAGTTGTATTTCTAAAAAATATTTCTGAAAAAATTTCTTTCTTATAAACAATTCCTGTTTAGAGATTTGATGTTCTTGAATGACTGAATTGGACTTTACTGAGGCGTAAGCAGATTTTGTTTTAATCACAAATTTGTATAGAACTCTCTACAAAAATGAAATATTGATACAATATCTAATTATCAGATTATAACAGATATTGAATTAAAATTTAATAAAATATAACGTAAATAGTTGGAATCTGACAGAAATTTCATCTAACTTCCTAACCTAAAAAAAAAAAAAAAAAAAAAAAAAAAAAATTTTTTTGAACAGAAGCTATGAAAGAAAGTATGGCGATATGACAAGAGTTGTTTCAATAAAACAAATAATAATTCATGGAGTAAGAGAAATATTATAGTAGAATTGATGCATCTATTAGTATGACAGACTGGATCTAATAGATTTTTATTGATTGAGAACCAATTAAAAGTTTAACTCCAAAGTCGAGTAGAACTGTTTTTAAAAATGAAATATTTATAAAACTTCTGAAACTTTAAATTCTCTTTGAAGATTAATAGATTTTAATGAGTAAATTTAATAAAAGTTGTAATCCTAAAAACTATTTCTGAGATGATTCCATTCACATGGGGAATTTTCGTTTGGACATTTATTGTTATTGAATGTCTGGACTGGATTTCATTGATATGTAAGCGAATTAAAGTTTAATTCCAAATTTTAGTAGAATTATTGTACAAAATGAATTTTCACAGTTATGAAAATTGTATAATTACTGTACAAAAATAAAATATTGGTATAATTTCTGACTATCAGGTTATAGCATAATTCAAAATAAAATTTTATAAAATTAAACGTATATGTTGGGGATTTGTCAGAAATTTCTCTTGACGGAAACAAATTAAGAAAATTCTTTCATCAATTTCTTGAAATGATGCTAAGCCAAAAAATAAATAACGATATCGAAAGAGTTTTCATTGAAACAGAAAGTAATCCAGGGAATATGTGGAATATTGTAGTGAAATTTATGCATAGGTGCCAACCTCTCATTAATATTCCGTAATATGCGGGTTAATTTGACCCAGGTTTAACTCGTCTCGCCCCAGAAATTTTTTTAAGAAATGAAATTAAATAAATTCCACGTAGTAACCTGAAGTAGAATAAATAAAGATTTATCCTATAATTTTTCTGGTTTAAAGCGTTGTTAAACTGGTTCAAATTAATCCGCATATTACGGAATATAATTAGACGTTGGCACCTATGTTTATGTATTGATTAGTATAAGAAACTGGATATAAAACAATTTTGTTGATAGATGGGCAATTAAAGGTTTAACACCAATGTCGAGAAGAACCGTTTTCAAAAATGAAATATTGATAAAATTCTGAAGCTTTAAATTTTATATGTAGATGGCAAGATTCCATTAAATATTTCAAACAAAATTTACAGTTCTAAAAAAGTATTTTTGAAATAATTCCGGATACGAGTGAAATTTTCATTTATAGCTTTCCTGTTTACTGTAATTTATTGATAGGTATGCGAATGGAAGTTTTATTCCAAAACATAATTTACGTATTTACAATTTATGTGCTTATATTATAAAATTTGTGATATATTTTCTGATTATCAGATTATAAAGGTTTTAAAATAGTATTTACTAAAATATAACGTACTTTATTTTTGTTTTCTTTTTTTATGTTTTCCGAATGTTTTCTTGACGGAAATAAAATTAAGAAAATAATTTCATCAGTCAATGCCTTAGAAAGAATGCTATGCAAAGAAAATACGGCAATATGAAATAATTTTTTTCTTCCATTAAAACAGAGATTGATACATGGACTAGAATAAATATTATATCAGAACTGAAATATTGATTATATGATACCCTGGATATAAAATAAATTTATTGAAAGATATGCTATTAAAAACCTAATTACAAAGTCGAGAAGAGAGGTTTTTTAATATGAAAAATTGGTAAAACTTCTCAAGCTTTAAACTTTCTCTGAAGATACAAGATTTTAATGACTACTTTTAATAAAAAAGTAGCATCTATAAAACTAATCTTAAGATGATTTCGTTCAGGAAATTTCAGTTTAAAGCTTTAATACTCTTGAATGTCTCGTAAGGCTACGTACAAATCTGTAAACGATTAGAAATTTAATTCCAAATGTTAATCTAATTATTTACTAAAATGGAATGTTAATATAATATCTGACTATCAGATTATAACAGTTTTCATGACTACTTTTGATAAAAATGATGACTAAAAATGACTACTTTTAATAAAAAGGTAGCATTTCTAAAAATAATCTTAAGATAATTCCAATGCGGAAATATCAGTTTGAAGCTTTAGTATTCTTGAATGTCTCGTATGGCATTTTACTAATGTGTCAAAGATTAGAAATTTAATTCCAAAAGTTAATCTAATTATTTACAAAAATTGGATGTTATTATAATATTTTATTATTAGATTATAACAGTTCTTATAATAAGATAAAATAAAATATAAGATGTATTGGTGGAATCTGTATGAAGTTTCTTTTAACGGAATAAAATTCAGAAAATTTCTGGACCAATGATTTTGGCAAGATACAGTGGCAAAAAAACATGCAACATAAGACTTGTTCTTTCATTAACAGATGGGATAGTACTGCAAGTCTGAGAAATTTTTAGAGCAGAATCGATATATCAGTTAGTATGACAGACTGTGTTAAAAACGATTATTTTAATAGGTAAGCCATTAAAATGTTAATTCTAAAATTTAGAGGAAATCTATATAAATATAAGATATAAATATAATAAATCTTCCGATATATATCTTTTAATTGATAAAAAGCGTAAAATTAAAAAATTAGAAACATTGAAATATGTTTTATTAGACTGTTGACATGTTTCTCTCCATCTAAGGCATTATCGAAACAAATAAGATTATTCTTATTTGTTTAAATAAGGATATTCTTATTTTTTTTATAATGGCTCAGATGTTGCCGAAACATGTCAACAGACTAATAAAACTTATTTTACTGTTTAATTGTTTTTATTTTACGCCTTTTAGTAATTAAAATAATATATTTTTACAAAGTATTATAATTTGTTATAAATCTTCCGATACATTAGATTAAAAATATATTTAATAAAATACAGAATTAAATTGAAAAAAATTCTTTCATCAGAGATTCTACAATTTCTGGAAATATGAAAAGAGTTTTTATTTTTTACTTTTTTAATTAAAACAGAGAACAAGCTAAGGAGTGAAACTAATATTATAGCACAATCGATAAATCAATTAATACCAGAGACTGACTTAAATACGATCGTATTGATAGGTAAGGAGTTAAATATTTAATTCCCAAATTGAGATTCCAAATATTGATATAATTACTTAAGAAATTCTCAATGAAGACGGTTAGATTTTAATATTCACTTTACTATCGATATCGGTACATTTATGTATAGTTATCTTAAAATTTCCGTTATCTCAAATTAAAAATATATATATATTTATTAAAATCTAATATAAATTGTCTGAAATGTATCAGATTGTTATTATTTTATTTTATTTTTGACAGAAATGTATTTGAGTAATATTTTCATCAATGGAAAGATGCAATACAAGGGTAACATAACAATATGGAAATAATTTTTTCATTAAAATGGATAATAATACAGAACGTAGAATAAGTATTATTTTAGAACTAGAATATCGATCAGTTTGAGAGACTGGATAAAACTTAATTAATAATAGGTAAGCAATTTAAGTTATATGTTAAAATGGGATGAGATGCCGTATTGGACAAGATGCTGTGTCACATGTTTTTCCTATGCGCATACGCTGTAGGGAAATGCCACCCAGTCGTGTGAAAGAGACTTCCCCACTGATACTTTAATCCCCGGTTTGCTTTGTTTTATTTAAGTTTTAAATATTGTTTTTCTAATGCTATTTCGTTTGAACACATTTCGTAATTGTCTAAAATCTTTTACGCTTATTAGGGTTTCGTTCATCTCACGAAACCCTATTACTCCCGCTCCGTTGTCTGTCCCTCACAGAGCCATTCTCAAAAACTATATAACTTACAGAGTTGAAACTTTGTGTACATAGATGAATACCAGCTGTGGAAAGCTGAAATTATTAAAATTTGAAAAATTCACATTATTTTAATAAATAGAAATAAAAAAAAAACAAATTCTAACATCCTTTTGCCATTAAATTTGAACATTTTTCGTTATAGCAGATGCCAAAAATTTAAAATCCACAATGAAATTCTTTCTACAATAATTAATTTACTACCAGACGATTTCCACGTGAAAAATGAAAAATTAAATAAAAAGTTTCACCCATTGAAAAAAATATAAATATGAAATAAAATTGATTGGCGTCATAGTGGTAATAAAACGGAAGATGTTTAAGATTTCTCAATAATACAAAGAGTATGAATATGTGTATGTACACAAAGCAGATTAATATCACGTCATCAGATAATTAAAAATAAAATCTGACGTCATACTGGAAGTTTAACGAATTTTTCAAATGTTTGAGAATAATACAAAGCGAGTATCAATAGGAGTAATATAGAATAGTAAATATTATGAGTTTGAGAAACATATTGAATCGTGATAAAAATCCGATTATGTAAATATTAGCATATTTTAACATTTTGAAGGCGTACAATTTGTTTAATTTTGAAATTATTTTTTTAAATATTGCATTTAGTCCGTATTACGGATATTATTATTAGAGAACATAACAGCGGGCTTAGCTTGCTATCCGGCTGGTTTAGATATTCGAAAAAACGAAAAAATAGACCGGTAAATTTTTACTTTATAAAAAAAACATGACTTTTTTTGTTGTTGTCGTTGCTAAATTAAATTTATTTGAATTTATTAAAGAAAGGATAAAGTGTTTTGAAAGGAATATTAAACGAAACCCTTTGAGCGATCTTCGATCACACTTACCCACTTGTTTTTTATGTAATTCCTATGTAATTGGCCATCTTTACCCCAAGATTGGGTTAAGTTGCCTAAATGCAAGCATTTACAAAAGTAAATTTTTTTATGCTTTCTGTGACATTTGAAAAATGAAATACATTTTGAAATCGTACATAAATATATCAACCTTAAAACGAAATTAACGAATAACAAATAAAAACAACAGGCGATTTTATAAAAAATTAAATTAAAAACTACGGCATCTTCACCCAATCCACTCTAATTCCAAAATATATTATTACTCTTTTCAAATATAAAATATGCTGCAAATTTCAATTTCCCTGTACATTTATTTTTAGATGTACGAAATCTTTCACAATGTGCGATTAAAAAGGATTTAATAAAATATAACGTAAATTCTCATTCATCTGTCAGAAAAATTTATTGTCGTAAATGGAAGTATTTCGTCAATGCGTCGGTAAGACGCAATGCAAAGAAAATATGACGATATGACAAGAGTTTAATAATTTTAACAACAAGGAATAAATTGAAAGTTTAGTATCAAAATATAACTCCAAAATAGGAAATACTTCACAAGTTTCAGTTTTTATAAACATATTTATTGAAATACTACTGTTTTCATATAAGAAATTAAAATTAATATAATAAAAAAATGCAATTTAAATTTTCCGGTTGACGCTGAATTTTTGTTCACAGAAATTGCAAAATTTTTTTGAATCTGGTTTTACATTGAATTCAATGTGAAGAAAATAATTGCAATATGATATGTGTTTTTATTTATTTAAAACAGAAACTAATAAAAGGAAAATATAAATATTATATGAGAATTGAAACACTAGTTAGCATGACAGACAGGATTATAAAGATTTTTTGATAGAAAATCAATTAAAATTTTAATTTCAAAATTCAACTTACAAAGCATAGTGAATATGCATTGTCTTACGGCAATTTGACACGTTAAAAAATAACTGTTTTCATGGAAAATATTAATTTGTATAAAAAAATCTTTCAAACACAACACCTTCGCGATAATAGCCCCATACACATTTTTTTTCTTTTCATCCCAGTAATTTTAACAAGAAATATTTGGCTAATTTACCAAATTACCTAATTTCCAAATTCGACAATGCATTAAGGCAAAAATTCCTATTAAAATATAATGTTAAAAAAAAAATGAAGAATGCGCGGCCTCTATAAATCAAGTATACGCAACGCATGCAGCAAAATGGTTAGGAAAGGTATTTAAATTTTAACACAAACTTTGACGTTAACTTAAATCTCTGCGTACAGATAATTTTCACTTGGATGTTTTTCACATTTTGGGTTGATCGATTGATGCTTGTTACGGCTGATTTTCTGCGAGAAAGACATAGACCAAGACGAAGGAGCGTCATGCGTAAGCTTCTTTCTAAGGGATCGCCACCGTTTTTTCGAGACATTAAAGCAGATTCAAGGAAAACAACAAAAATTTGCGGCGCGCACGACTTGGGTTCGAAAAAAGCAAGTCTATCAGCATTTAGAGCAGACACTACCAGCTGCTAATGGAGTGCAAAAAAGAATGTATTAATTTTTTTTTTGTATCTTAACATATACTCACACAGAGATGTATTTTTACCCAAACGAGTGCATATGTCTAAATTTGATTTAAAAATTAATTTATTATATTGATTTTTTCCCATAATAATATAAATATCGTATACATTATTTTATCTTAGTTTATTAATTAAATTATATATATATATATATATATATATATATAGTTAATACATTAGTAATTATATAAGGTAAGCAGTAAAAAAAATTTTTTTTGTTTAATTATATATTCCATTTAAAAGCTTTCCTTCTTTTTCAATCTTGTTTGACAATCGATATGGCAGAGAGAAACACATTTTTTAGCATAAAGCTAGTGTTTCTACAGAAATCGATTGTTCATTGCGTATATTTGTAAATCATCTACCCTTGAAGATATGATTTACATTATAAGCTTACGTTTGTGTTTATACTCGTGTTTTTTTTTCTCATTTGAATCTATATTATTTTATTTCTTAGGAGTACATCATTTAATTTGTAATTTGACTCTTCTATTTGGTATTGTGATTTCATTGTATTCGTTCAATATCTTATGTTTCAATGGATTAATTGTACAGAAAGCTTATATATACAACTGTAGGATCTAAATTTATCTTGTTTATCACGTATCAACAAATAAAATAGCTATCTGGTTTTTAGGGTTTCGTGTTCATCTCACGAAACCCTATTACTCCCGCTCCGTTGTCTGTCTGTCACAGAGCTATTCTCGTAAACTATGTAACTTACAGAGTTGAAACTTTCTGTATATAGCTGAAAACCAGCTATAAAGAGCTCAAAATATTAAAATTTGAAAAATTTGTAATATTTTAATAAATATAGATAAAAAACCAAAATTCTAACAGCCTTTTCCTATTCAATTTAAACATTTTTCGTTATAGCAGGTGCCAAAAATTAAAAATTCACGATGAAATTCTTTCTACAGTAATTAATTTTCTATCAGACGATTTCCGCGTGAAAAATGAAAATGAAATAAAAAGTTTCACCAATTGAAAAAAAAAGATGATTGACGTCATGTTGGTAATAAAACGGAAATGTCAATGATTTCTCAATAATACAAGGAGTATGAGTATATGTATGTACACAAAGCAGATTAGTATCACATCATTAGAGAATTAAAAAGAAAATCTGACGTCATATTGGAAGCTTAACGAATTTTTCAGATGTTTGAGAATAATACAAGGCGAGTATCAATATGAGTAATAGAGAATAGTAAATATATGAGTTTGAGAAACATATTGAATCATGATAAAAATCCGATTATGGAAATATTCGCATATTTTAACATTTTGAAGGTGTACAACATGTTTAATTTTGAAATTATTTTTTTATATCGTATTTAGGCCGCGTGACAGACATAATTATGACAAAATATAATAGCCGGCTTCGCCCGCTATCGGATGGTTTGGATACTCGAAAAAACGAAAAAATAGACCAGTAAATTTTTATTTTATAAAAAACAAAAAATATAAGTTTTTTTTTTTTTTTTTTTTTTTTTTTTTTTGTGCTAAATGAAATTTATTTGGATTTATTAAAGAAAGGATAATGTGTTTTGAAAGGAATATTAAACGAAACTCTTTGAGCGGTCTTCGATCACACTTACCCACTTGTTATTTATTGTCAATACCTTGAAAGCATGAGATGGAAAAGCAAAAATGACGGATCACGAGCATGAAGACTTTAGACTTTCAAAATCACAAATGCTCAGTTATATATTTTCCATCATCCATGAAGTATTGGCCGAAAAAAATTTAATAAAGTAATTGTCTGTGTTAGACCTATTTGGAACATTTTGCAATTATTGTGTAAATTACGATTTCTAACTATTTATGTTGATATATTTTAAAAACTAAGTATAGCGGAATGTAAAATTGTATATCTCCCAGAATTAAATCTCAATTGATATCAATTCATCAACTTGTAATTATTTAAATATTATCAAAAAATTTGCATTGTACATATCACCTCACAACATATATAAACTATATATCATATATATGTATAATTTAAGTAACATTCTTACATTGGAATATTGTTATGTATATCTATATAGTTAAAGAATAAAAATAAATATAATGTTATAAACTATTGCTTCAATACAATTTACATCAACTTGAAAAATTAAGTTCTCAATTTTAAACTATTTTATTTTAGTTTTACCTAAAAATATTTCCACCCTAACTTAAGGTTTTTGAATTTTCTTAAATCCAATGCAAATTTACTATTGAATATTTTAATTTAAATTTCTATGGTAAAATGAAAAAATATACATTTAGTTTTATATGCATTTTGCTTTCATGTATATTTCATGATTTTGAAGCTTGTAGATAAATATATTCTTTCATTCATTTTTACGTAATTTTTTACAGACATCTTCAAAATGTATAAAGTTTCCTAGTTTAAAAAAAAAGTCTTATTTATGTAGGTCATAAAAAAAAAAAAAAAAAAAAAAAAAAAAAAAACATTTGCCTACATTTGGGGTTTTAGTGATAATACTGTACAAAGAATTCAGCAGAACATACGTATGATGTAGGTATTTTAAAGTACGCGCTCAAGAATAACATGAAGAATACACTTAAGCACTTATAGTCAGTGTACAACGACGTATTGGGAACCGGGCAGATATTCGCCACTCTCTCCCAATAGTAAGTTTTGCCATACGTATGACAGAAAATCCGCATTTAAATAAGATGACGATTACTATTAGGAAATAGTGGTACTCTCTGACCGGAGCAGGTGCCATCGTTCTCAAGTAAAGCTCAGAGCTACGGACGAAACACAGTAATAAAAGTTTGGACATTTTAAAAAGCACATTTTTAAAACAATCTTGACTGAGAAGAACCATGTTTGGCGTTAAAATTTTACAAGTAGTTGTAAAAATGATGTCATATAACAAAGACAAAAAATAACAGTGAGTAAGGCTTGTGTGTTGCAAAAGCAACTTTGTGATATTTCACTCTTCCGTAGTCACCATATCCACTCGAACACACCCCAATCAGAGTACACTTAATGGAGCGATAAACTTCCACCATTATTTTATAGCAATATTTTTCGCCTTATTTAAAATAAAATTTCTACGTTGAAAAAAGACCAACTTTACAGTACTAAAGTCCTGGTAAAAAACTGCAATTGTGGAAATCTGGAGTTGATCCCAATTAATTTTTTTGTTAAGAAAGGTCTTCCATGCTTGTACTTGTTACAGCGTATAGGCATTATCTTTACCTGTTATAAATAGTATTCGTCATAACACTTTACTTCAACTTTTTTATTCAATCTATGGGCATTAGTTTCTTTTTATAAATTCTTGATAAATTGTCACACTGCGAAATTATTCTGGACATCATTTATCAAGACAGATAAAACCAATTCAAAAGCGTCACTCGACATGAGAATTTTAGCATTTTTTTCTTTTAAATTTTCTTCTGTATTATTTTTACTTCTATTTTTCGAAACAAAGATACAATTAATATCTCTTAAAATAAAAATCTATTTGACTGTCAGGGAAAAGCGTAGCAGTAGAAACTCAATGAAACTAGGTGAAAATGGAATTTTCAATATGAGTACATGAAGTACAAAAATAAAAGATTTTCTGTTATATTAAATATTAAAGTAAAATTTCCCTCCTTTTTTAAGTATTCCCAATTCATGCAATGCTTAACAGATATGTTTATATATCTTAATATGAATTCCAAGTTCATAAAATTGTTAAAAATTAAATTAATATATGTTAACATTAATTGCATATATTATATATATTATTTATAAAATTATATATATTATTAAATTATATATACATAAATTATATATACATAATACATAAATTATATATACATATTATACATAAATTATATATATTATTTCTGGCTATTTTTGCAAGGAAAAAAATCCTCGACAGCAAAAGCATGTCTCAGAGCTAGAAGCTTTATTACAAATGTTCATGTAAATTACATTTTTTTAACTGGTTAATAGTTTTCCTCGAATACCACTCGGGAATGAAGAGTTTGCTTGCTTTTTTACTAAAAAAAACTTTTGTATACCACTATTTTTTTACAGTAATCTTCATTTTAATAATTGACAACCATTGTCGTGCAAATGTGCTATATTTACACTTTTTTACCCTGACTCGTTTAAGATGCGACATGCAACTACTCATATATAGGGAGTGAAGTCCATTACAACTGAGAATCCCATCGAAACACTCAACTTTTTCTGTTTCTGTTTTCTATTATAAAAGGCAAATATTTTAGTAAAGTTTGAGTGTTATTCTTATTTTTAGTACATAGTGACAGAAAAAAAACCCATAACGAAACTGTTAAGGGGTTAAGAAAATACGATTGGATTAGGAAAATATTTTCCTTTACATTGTTACTATATCAACGAACTCCTAAGTTGCGTATCAGAGGTCAAGAGTGCGAATGTTTTATTTCTGTACAAACACGTCTTTTGTTTTCTCTGTACTTCTTTGAAGTACTTCATTCCTTTCAGATGTACTCTTCTACTTGTAATTGTTACAGCGTACATCGATCTTCTTAACTTGTTTCAAAAGAATATTTATCTTTACACTTTTCTTCAGTTCTTTATTCAGTCAATGCTCTTAAGTTTCTTTATCTTGATAGATTGTCACACTGAAGAATTATTCTTGACTATCATTTATCAAGACACATAAAACCAATTCGAAAGCGTAACACCGCATAAGAATAGCAGCGTTATTTTTTATCATTCTTTCTTTGCAGTATCATTTATTAATCCTGTATTTCTGTAATTTTATAAAGAGAAAAAAACTAATTATAAGATCACAATCCCATAACTGTCGAAAAAAGCACACACTGTCTAGTGTTTTAACGATAACAGGTTGACAAGAAGAGCGTGAAAGGTCACGAGAGAGAGAATTTTGTATCTTCTACAAAAGAAACTAGTTGTTGGGGGGGCACCGTAATACTTACCCATCATGGATATGCATAATGAAAATATTAAAATAAAAAAATTGTAAACTACTTATAAAATGCATTGATTTCGAATAAAATCGTGGCTTCATGACGTCATAAACTTTAAATGCTCTATTACTGAATTGCGTAAGAGAAACATCCTTATAACTCCAAAATTGATAATCATATTAACTAACGGTTCACTGCGTCAGATTAAGTGTCTCATTTCCAAGTAAAATATATCTTTGAATTGAAATTTTAATGAAATACAGGGTCATGAAAAATCGAAGAGTGTGGAAAATATGATTACAAATCTCTCGGCAACTATTTATCCGATCGACTTCATTCTGTATGCAAAATTTATGTTTTCACATCTATGTTTTACTCCTTAAAATAATCAATTTCAAAATATTTTATATACCTTTTATCAGTACGAATATTTCGAGAGTCCAAAAAAAAAGTTCCGGATAATCAAGGTTTCTGAAATTTAATAAGCTTCTTCCCATTATTACATACTACATACACACCAAATTTCAAGTCTCTATCTCAATTTGTTCCGGAGATAGAGCGTTTACAGGCAGACGGACGGCAATTTTTCTAAAAATATGTTTTTCGGAATCTCTAGTGTCTGAAATGTGTATATCCGTCAATTTTTTTTTTCGATTTTCAAAACGATTACAAGATTTACCCTATACTACGTATGATGGGAAAGTAAAATAAAGAAGATCGTTCAAGGTAGATAAAGCGAAATTTATGCTGTTTGATTTTGGGGTAAATCACGGCATAGTTTACTCTAACGTTTAAAGATAAATGCGCTACTAAGCTATTAATATTTACCATGTTTTCCTATTGCTATGTGACTAATTAAAGCAGTTGTATTCACTAAAATTTGTAAAAGCCAAAATGTGTTAGAGAAGTGAGATCGAGAGCTTGTAGTTCCGAAATCTTATGTCTATCATATTAGAATGAATTACAAATATACATTAATTAATAATGAGCAATTATATATTTATTTTAACCATTGTTAATAATTTAATTTAAATGTAGTTATTACTAAATTAAAGTAATATAAGCATTAGTAGTATTTAATATATACATACATAGTTACAGCAAATATTCCCATTACATAACTTTTCTGGATTATTAATTTTTTGTGGTAATTGATAGAAATCTATCAACTGTATTTATATCTAGTATGTACCTTCCAAACTTGGCGGTTTATCTGTTGAATTTTTCTTCAATCACAATCGCTACTAATTACTGCTGTGTCAGATAAATGCACCGCAATATCGTTATAAAACAACCATTGATTCACAATTTTAGCAGCAGTATATAACTTGATTTTGATAATTTTGATAATAAATGCAATACGAAACAGCTGCTTTAGTAGGTATAATTCTACCTTTCATTAATAATAAAAACACTAAACATAAGACCGCGTTGTATCCGTTAAC
This sequence comes from Maratus michaelseni, assembly GCA_963931845.1. Taxonomy (NCBI): domain Eukaryota; kingdom Metazoa; phylum Arthropoda; class Arachnida; order Araneae; family Salticidae; genus Maratus; species Maratus michaelseni. The sequence continues at coordinate 136,741,066 of OZ007595.1, forward strand.
CAAATCTTCCATTAAAATAAATTAGCCTACATCTTTGGTTTAGTTTTAAAAAAATCCGGATATTTTGTGCATTCGCCTAAGAGTGCACACGTACAGTCATTTTCGAATATATAATTATGCATGCGCGGAAGTAATTTTTAACTGTAGCCTGATTACCACTGATTAATAGTAATTATCGTCACACAAACGACATTTGACAGTTCCACAGACTAAAATGTTACATACAAAGCAAAAATAACGCAAATTGATGCAAAAGTTCACGTACAGACGAAGGAATCGGCCTTGTGTTTTAAATATTTAAAATAAAGAGTTTTTTAAAGTAAAGATGCTCGATGTCTTTTCTAGCAAAAGGCACTAAATTCGGAACATATTCTGAAACACTAATGACAAAAGTCATTAGAATTGTATATTGTTATTTGTTTTTTCAAAAATATTGTTTAGTCATTATTTGTTTTTATTCAAAAATATCGTTTACTCATTATTTGTTTTTTAAATTATTATATGAATTATTATAAGTATAATTTCTGAAGACTTGATAACTTGAAGTATTTTAATTTTCAGGAATAAATATAATTTTTTTCAGATTTAAAGAGGTATTGAAAATACCTGGCAAATAATAGTTGCAGGCCTTTCAAGGTAATTTGAGGGAAATAGTACAAATTTCTTTTATTGTTTTAATTTAAAGACTAAACAATTAGATAACTAAAGAGTTTTTTTTTTCAATCGGTGGAAATCTAGTTATTGCTGTTTTTGTTATATATTTCAATACGGAAAAATGTATAATTACATATTAAAGTATATAAGTATATAAGTAAGTATATAAGTAACAGGGAGATGCTGTTTAAGAGTCTTAAAATATAAAAACAAATCTAACTGTTGATTAAGAATAGTCTGCGCACAATTCAAAAGAACAACAATAAATTATCTAATTATTAATTTTTTGCTAAACTATCCATGATTAATTTTGACATCAATATATAATGTAAAAATCTAGATAGTTTAAAAACATGAAAACAGAATTTCAGAAATAAAAACTGTTAGTGCGTTCTAAGGAAAAAATTAAAATAAAAACAGATTTTTAACGAACAATCAGTTGCAAAAAACAATCTATGTCTAAAAATTATACAAAGCCAACCACTTACAATCTATGCAATATTGTGGTAGTAATGGAGTGTCATTTAAAACATTTGAGAATGTCCTGTAATTTTAAAACTATATAAGGTAAAGCTAGGATAGTCTGCGCACAATTCAAAAGAACAACAATAAATTATCTAATTATTAATTTTTTGCTAAACTATCCATGATTAATTTTGACATCATTTATTTTTTATGCACTTCCATTGCTATTTTGTTGTTATGTTGTAATTTTATAGAACAGTTGTAATAAAATCAAGAAAGTTATTTTGCGCAATCTGTCCTTACAGGGTTGGTGTGATGGCGCACATGGGTAGGAGAGATTGTGACTAATAATAACTACAATTAAAATGTTAACAATGCTAATTACACTTAAATGACATTGTTGTAAGGTCTTTGTGAACAAATATTATTATATTTGGAGTGAATATTTTAACCTAATGATTAAAGAATCAGAAAAAGGAAATACTTTTCAAAACGATTTAAAAATTTAATTGTAGAGAAAAAAAATAAAGAATCAGAAAAAGCAATTCCAGATAAGATTACGAAATAAAATTATGTAACTTAATAACACGTTTAACTTAAAATTAGTCCATTTTCATTTTTCATATTTTTATGAAAAGTTACCAATAAGCTGCGCAATCTCTCCTAGCATGGAAACTAGTGGAAACAATGCGCCATCTCTCCTAAGTAGCAGATGCGCAAACTCTCCAATTTCGGTAGGAGAGATTGCGCGGCTTTTTATTTAAACATGGCCGCTATTAAAACGAACCGTTGATGTTCACATTGTTAGTCTGGATTAGTAGCTTATGAGAAATCATTTATGTTTAAAATATTTTGTACTATTGACTTTGTATAGAAATTCTAATGAATAGCTATGAAAATTCAAGCACTTACTTTGGGAAAACAAAACAAAATAGCATTACTTTATCTTAGATTCTCAAAGCAATCAATGTGCACTTTCAAGTAGACACTCCACTACTGTTGTTGTACAACTACATGGAGTCGCTGCGCTCTCTCTCTACTCCTTCCCCCCCCCCCCCGAACCTCTATGTGCGGAATCTCTCCGACTGCGCCATCTTTCCTGGCTTTACCTTATGTAAATTAAAGTAGAAAATACCCGTAAAAGCACCGAAACATAATTTCAATGGGTACATCAATGGACGTTTTTATGTTATGGCTTTGATAGCAGATCATTGCATTCTTGATGTATCAAATGTTACTTTTGTTGATAAAAAACCATTTACTTACAATTATTTCTATTGTGATAACATTTTTTGGTAAGTATCAAATATTGACAATTAACATGATATTTGCCGCTGCACAATATAAGCAGTTAAAACAATTCCCCAGCACCAGAACTTTTTAACTAATTAAAGATTAGTTTCAGTAACATCCATCTCTCACCTGCGCCGGTACTGATGAAACCACCGAGTAAGGAGATTTAAACAGAGTCCCAACTTCGCCTGAAAAGAGCGGCTGCAGCGGATGACTTAAAAACTAAATCATACCGTTGGCGATTTTTATCTTCGTGATTTGCGTTTAACTGTAACCATATTCTGCTTGGGTTCTTTATGTTGATTTATTACTTGTTTTTCCATTATCGGGATTTCCAAACTAGTTGACGAGGGTTCCGTATTTTTCCTTCTCAGATTCGGATCTTTAAAAAGGACATTGCCTTGTCTATTGCAAATTATTTACACCAATAATCAAGAAATAGTGGCAACACGAATGTATTATGTTATTGGATTATATTTGTTTAGGTTAAGTGCGATGCTAATCAGTAATTTTCTATCTTGTAACTATTGTTATTTTCTCCACACTTTATATAAGCATATCAAACCCTACTAGCTTTCCCTGGAGAAATAACATATATACTATAAGCTACACTTCAATTATCATTGCATTTATAATTATCAGCGATGCTCGCAAGCGGGTGATTACAATATAATTTTAAGACAGTATTAAATAAGATTGTTTTCAACCTATGAATATGTATAATGAAAATAATTTATTATGTATTATTCACACTCAATGGCTCATTTCATCAGTTTCATAAAGCAACATATAGATAATTATATAGATATAGATAATTAATATTCCCGTATGCATTTCATTAATACAAATTAATTTCTACAGAGTTTTACATTCAGACTTAGTAAAATTGAACAATTGCTTTATTTAAATAATTACAAAACTGTTTATAAGTTAATGAAAAATTAAAAACAACACTTGCACTCATAAACAGTTAATTAAACAGTTTTTATATAAAAAATTACAATAAAATATTTATATACGTTAATCAAGAAACTATTAAATAAAAGGACCTTGCTCAAATAAAATGCTTAAAATTTTAAATCATGATTAACCGAATGAATATAATAAATTTGTGTTCACTTACATAAATTTGTATCGTATATAAATTACTTTATTAAATCTTTGTGCAGCTGAAATGCCCCATGCAAAACAAATTTATTTATTTTTTTAGAACAATTTATACCGATTTGTTTACCAATTGAAACGTCGGTGGGTACGCTTAAAAACAATATTTACACAAAATATTCATTTCGACAACACTTTATAAAGAAGCAGAAAGTTTCTGTTCCAATATCATTTTAAAAATCTGTGCTTTACTCATCTTATAAAATGACGCTAAATGTCGCTATTTTTACACTGGCAACACATTCGACGATCGGTTATTGGAACTTAAACAGAAGGAGAAAAAAGTTTAAATTATCAAAAATTCGATTTATCCAATTTTTAAAAAGAAAATTACATTTCATGTTATAAACACAGGAAAAAATCTTATCAAACATTATAAAAATATATATTGTTTATAATTTGAAATATTTTAAACATGTTAAATCATTAAAAACATATTGCATTCAAAAACTAAAATTGTTAGAAGCATGACAATATTTAAAAGCCAAAAAGATTTTATTTTGTTGTAAATAGTCTAGTTATAATAGAAGTAAAACAGAAATAATTGAAATATGTAATAAACTACAAGTGTTAATAAAGATAAGTGACGTTTCTTAAAAAAAAAAAAAAACAGAAAAAAAAGTAGAGAGAGATAAAGATAGAACCTCAAGTGTTGTTTTATGAAATTTGGTTTTCTTTAGTTTTTCGGTCAATCTTTCCATTTCTTATTAACATTGTAGTTCTTTATATAATGAAGACTGTATCTGAATACAAATATTCAAAATAATAATTCCTGATTTTTCATTTGAGTGTTTATGGACCTATGAAGACATGTCTTCTTAATCAAAGTCACCTTTAAAAATATTGTAGTTATTTTCTCTATCTCTCTCTCCTTTTTTTACGGTATTATATTTTTCACTTAGATTTGACTGATATGATAAAAATCCTCTTGAATAACCGAAATAATTTTAATATTACAGTTGTAATGCAAACTTTTCGGGGCTTTAGGATTTGTTGGATTTAACAGAATGTTTGAAGGAACCGAGTTCAAATTATAGCGCGCCCATTGTATATTAAATGTTATTTTCATGTACCACACTCTTAGTTATCATATGTAAAATGCCTGTGGTTTAAATACAATCGATAGTAATTTTTAAAACTATTTATAATAATAATAATAATAAGAAGAAGAAAAATCCATATACTCTGAATACATTTCAATATACAGCGTGTCCACGTATAACCTGACCGACCTTTATTTTCACAACCGTTGGTCGTAGATGCATACTTCCAATTACAAAACTGGTTTAAATAAGGTAAAGAATTACTTTTAACGTGATTTGGGTCAAGAAAAACATTTATTAAAAAAATACGATAGTTAAATTTTTATACGGTCCCCCGGTCCTATAAGTGATATTTAGTAAAAATTTACTGTGGCACTAACAAGTACGACAAAGAAAGTCCCATTCATCTAACATTAAAATTGACCGAGTTCTGAAACTTTGAAATGCATGACTTATACCACTTTTTTGCATCTAAAAAGAGATGATTCCGGCCATGCTTTCAGGAGTCGTATATAAAGTACTTAAACTTATTTCAAGGTATCTGCGCATTGAAATAAATCGTACAACTATTACGATTGAGTTAATTTTTATTAAATAAGTTTCAGATTAATTAAAATAATTGTATTTTAACATATGTTTTATTTTGAAAGGATTTGAGGCTATGATTTATTTTAATAAAAAGTATGTTATTTTCATAAGGTTTTATTTAACTTGCAACGATCGTCTTTCCAGTTTAAAATTTGTACTCGAAGTTTAACTGACTTTCAAATGTCCGATCGAAGTTAAATTTTACATACTGACTTAAATCCGATGGCAATGTAATATTATTATGATTTTCGACGCTTACCATCTTATACATACTTATATTAGAGGATAACACAAAAAAAAAATTCGGATACATTATCGTCAACAAGTTTAAGAAAGAGTTTTAGATTACATAACATAAACCTGCGATGGTTGTGTTTTTTTTAATTTTAAAATTACGTTTTATGTATTTTTTAACTCTGAATAATAAAAAAAAAATTACCTTCACTTTTAACCATCATATCAGGATTTTTCGCGAATCGTAAATTTCAAGGTTGAAAAACAGCGAAAAATGTGATATTATAAAATAGATGTAAGACTTTTTTATTCAGTTTAATTTTATTTAATTCAATAGTTTATTCAAATTTTTGGCTTATACTGGGTTTCTTGCAGCTAAACAGCTCAGGGGTCCGATGAGGTTGGGAGGGGAGGGGGATCAGTTTTATCTTTGAGCTTTTTAACTTTGAAATTTGCGATTTGAGAAAAATCCTAACGTGATGGTTTAAAATGAAGGTCATTTTCGGATTCAGCCCTAAAAAATCCATAAGAATCAATTTTCAAAAGATAAAAATCCTGGCACAACCCAAATTTTGAAAGACAGTGTAATCTAACAGCATTTTAAAATCTGTATCATTTTGTAAAGAATTGAGGCTGTTGTTTTTCATCCTTTTATTTAACAAAAATTCTGTTATTTTTATCCTCTTATATGTACAGTACAAATTGTATATTTTGCATTAATATGTCAGAATGATTATAGATTTCACAATTATATTAGATTGCAATGTTAATTTTTCTCTCAACTATTTTTTTGATATATCTGACGATTATTTATATTTCTACTACATTTGTGAATGACCCCTATTTCGCAACAAAAAATATACTCCAACTTTAAACAGCTATTATTCGGTCAATTTTAATGTTAGATGAATGGGACTTTTTTTGTCGTACTTGTTAGTATCGCAGTAAATTTTTACTAAATATCACTTATAGGACCGGGGGACCATATAAAAATTTAACTTTCGTAATTTTTTAATAAATGTTTTTCTTGACCCAAATCACGTTAACAGTAATTCTTTACCTTATTTAAATCATTTTTGTAATTGGAAGTATGCATTTAGGACCAACGGTTGCGAAAATAAAGGTCGGTCAGGTTATACGTGGACACGCTGTATATATATATATATATATATATATTATTTCGCTTATAGAATAAACCATTTAGCATAAATTTATTAGCAAAGCGCCATTTTCGTTGCAAAATACAGATATAAAGACAACATATTAGAGAAAAATATATCTACTAAAAATATCTACTAAAAAATATAAAGCAAAGTCATAAACTAACCTTTAAAAAACATGAACTCGTTATTTCTTGCATAGGAACTATTAAGGAAAAAAAACCCCTAATGCATATATTTTTTCTAAAAATTTCTTCTCCTTCAAGATTTGTGCTTTTATATTTTTTAAACTTTATGAAAAGTTGAAATATGGATTCCTTTTATTTTCAGACTATAAAAGCCTTAGGAAAATAGAACAAAATTTATTTTTTTAAAGTAAAATTCAGAAAATTCAACCAGTGGAATATTTTCAGACAAAATACATCAAAATATTCCTTTGTTTGAATGTCTAAATATTTATTTTCAATTCTACGGAATTTCAGTTCACTTCTCTGTAACTCTTTCTATTTAAATTTTAAAATAGCTTCATATTTTATAAATCAGAACGAAGCAAATAGTTTTCGAAACTCAACTGAGCATACATATGAAGTTCTATAGGAAAAAATGACAGAAAGTATTGTTTCTTAAATTTAAAAAGATTTCTTGAAGTATGTTGCACATATTAGTGGCCTGTTTATATACGTCGAACAAAGAAATTTAAGTTGAAATGTATTTATTATTTCTGAAAGTTTAACAACGATTAGAAACTTTGAAAAAAAAAATTACAATTTTTGAAAAATAAACAGACATTAAAATTTAAATAAAAATAAATCCTGTTAAATAAATTTAATAGTATTATTTAATAAATAATTGTTATTAATATGATACTAAATACGTTTTATACGATTTATTAATATGGCAGATACATTAAAAGTTGGATCGTTAAACGGGACATAGGAGGTGCGTTCATTTTATAACTATTTTCACAAATCATCCTTATAATTTCAGTGAAATGAATTATATCGTGTGCTATGAGCGAAATGAACATGCTTTTTTTTTTATTATTACGTATGCCACGTTTAAAAGTGCGAATTTTTTGTTCTACACCAAACAGAACAGTAAAATTCACCATGGAGATCTTGCTTTGCGAATGATTACGTCCATGGTTTAATATTTTTATGACTCACAATGAACGAATCGCCTGTCTTTATTTTGTCCAATGGATTGAGATATTTGTCTGTTAGCATAATTTCTACTGAAGTTATCTCAGAATTTATACATTTTTTAATGTAACTCATCTTTCAAGCAAACAATTTTTTTTAAGCGATTATTCTAAAAATGTAATTTTATGCAATTTTATTCGAAAAAATAATTTTGAATAAAAAAGGCCGCCTGGAATATGAAAAAAAGAAGTGGTTTGCCAGTATTTGTTTTTCTTAGTCACATGACTTGCGCTTTTATTACACAGATTACGTACGATAGGATTTAATAAAATAAAGAAAACTTTTTTTAATATCTTTTTATGTTTTGATTTGATTTTCATAACAGTTGAAATCGTTCGACAAAATTCTAAAACCATAATATATTTTAAATCTGTTGGGTATTTTATTCGCTGTTACATGTGGACAGATGAACAGACGGACGGACCACACGACGACTATAGGTGCTACGTATTTATATAATTACGAACGCACCTAATAAAACCGGACGAAAAATAGAACAATTAATACAATTTAATCGCCCAATTGTTCAAGAGAGCCATTCCATTGAGAGTTATTTCTTACTCCAATTTCTTTAAAAAAAAATAAACTTAAGAGACCGTCCTCATACAGAAATTTTATCAAATTATCGAATTTTCAAAAAAAATATTCAGAGTTGAAATCACACTTGAATTTTGAGAATATTTTTACTTTTGGATATCTAATTGGAAGACACTTGGTGTAGTTTAGAAAGGATACAGAGGGAAAATTTTGAACTTTTAATTTGAAATTAGTATTAATATTTCCAAACAAACTGCAATGTTCGTAGTTTTGTACGCATAACTCAAAAAGTACATGGTGGAAGTTTGAATTTCCACTAATTAAAATTTATAGAAATCGATTTCTGCTAAATTTCTTGTAGGTTACAATATATATACGGGGTGAAAAATGTTATCTATCGCCGACCTTTAATTTCTCAACCGCTAGTTGTAGACATATAGTTCCAATTACAAAAGCGTTTAAAATGAGGTAAATATTCATGTTGTGGCGTTAATTAAAGTAAAAAATCAATTTTATAAAAATTACGAAATCTAACTTTTTATACGGTTCCCCGGTCCCTATAGTTATAGTTAGTAAATGTTTGCACATATCAAAACAAATACAATACAAAAAGTTTGACTTCTGTACGACAAAAATTTACACGGTTATTAAATTTCAAAGTTTGAGATTTTTTCACATGATTTGTCTTTCATTCAGGGATCAGTTAAAAAATGAATTAGAGTAATTCGAGATCGATATCAGGGTGCAATGTTCTTTTTACGGCAAAACTACCTTTAGCCGGTATCGCTATTTCGGTGTATCACCAAAAAGGGTTATTTCATCTAAAAATTTGTGCTGACTTTGAGGGGTCGTATACAAAGCGAAGAATGAAATATTAAAATTAAACAGAAAAATAAATATCAATTTATTATCATATTAGAAAACGGTCTACTATAAAAAGTGAATACATCAAATACCGGAATCTACTAGAGATACTGCTCAAAATGTTCTACATTGGTGGCAATGCACAATTGAATGCGTGACAGTACTGAGTCCTGGACATACGTTGCAGCATAGCAGGCGAAACCGGGTATCACCAAAGACGTTTTTTAATCTAAAAATTTAACAACATTCAGAACATGTCAAACAACATTCAAAAGTCAAATTAGGCAGTATTGAATTCAGGGGGTGGCCCGGGAGGGACATTCCCCCTCCCCTTCCCCCCGGACCAATGAAATGTCCCTCCTGGAAAATGTGAGATTTTGTGTTTTCAATAGTCAAAAAGTGCAATTTCTCCCCGGAACTCTATAATGTCCCCACGCCGGAGAAAAGTGTCTGAATTCAACACTGAAAATAGGTATTGTTTGTTATCGGAAAATAAAACCTTCCGCTCTTTTGCGAATGCGTCCAGTCTGTTTTGATTTTATCAAAATAATGTTAAGTCGAGTTTGTTTAGCTGCGTTTGGCTGAGTGCCAATCTTAGTGACCGCCTACAAGAGAACGCAAACTAGAACTTCGGAAAATACTCATATCAACGTAACACCCCTTTCGATTGTAGAATCGTCCCAGAGTGCTAGGAGCGGTTTTCAAAATCGAACAATAGAATCGACATGAGTAAAATAAAATATACTCACTAAAAACTTTATAAATGGCAGCGGAATGCAAACGACCAACCGAAATATAACGAGCATGAAAATCAAGATTATGCAAATTATAATAGTACCGCAGCACAACGCGTTCGGGATAAAACACGAGCCACTAGCAGTGGACATGCTAGATAGCGCTGAGATTGTGATGGCAGGCTATACGTACACGCAATATACCGAAATGATACTTATTTATGGTGAATGTCAAAAGGAATGCGAGAGCGCCTGCGAGGGTTTATTCAGAGCGTTTTCCTAGAGATCGACATCCAACGCATACAACAATAATTGATGCATTGCACCGTCTTAGAGAGACCGGCTCTGTTGCACCACGACCGAGAGTAGACGCGCAAGGTGTAATGTTCGAGTGACACCGGAGGAAGTGCTGGCATTCGCCCTTTTAAATCCACAAATGAGCACGGCGAAAATAAGCGATGTATGTGGATACACGCGTCAGCGTGTCTGGCAGTTATTGCATGCACATGGTGCGCATCCATACCATCCAACACTGGTGCAAGCATTGACGTTGGGTGACCACGAAAGATGGTTTGATTACTGTAATTTCATGCTTAACACTATAGAGAAAAATCCATCGTTCCTTTGTGACATTCTGTGGACGGATGAGGCAACGTTTACATGGAGTGGCATTGTGAACGTTCAAAATGTGCATTACTGGTCTCTGGAAAATCCTCACATCGCCCGCACAGTACGACACCAGGTACGCTGGTCAACGAACGTGTGGTGAGGTATATGGGGAACTCAGATTGTTGGACCCATCTTCTACGATGGAGCCCTGACGGGCGAACTTTACTTGCACCTACTACAAAACACGGTATGTGACTGGTATGAAGAGCAGCCTCTCCGAAATGCATGCCGGGTGTGGTTTCAACATGATGGGGCCCCTCCGCATAAAGCATCAAACGTCCGTGCGTATCTGGCCAACGAATTCGGTCAACAGATGATTGATATGGTGGTCCGGTAGAGTGGCCACACGATTCACCGGACTTGACTCCCATGGATTTCTACCTCTGGGGATACATCAAGGTACAGGGGTATGTGACTGAACCTACTTCTCTGAATGATCTGAAGCAGCACATCATCCTTGCTTGTCGCACAGTTACACCTGCTATGCTTCAACGTGTCCAGGACTCAGTACTATAACGCATTCAATTGTGCATTGCCACCAATGGAGAACACTTTGTGCAGTATCTCTAGTAGATTCCGGTATTTGATGTATTCATTTTTTATAGTAGACCGTTTTCTACTATGATAATAAATTGATATTTATTTTTCTGTTTAATTTCCATATTTCATTCTTCGCTTTGTATACGACCTCTCAAAGTCAGCTCAAAATTTTAGATGAAATAACCCTCTTTGGTGATATACCTATTTAGAGATACCGTCTAAAGGTAGTTTTGCCGTAAAAAAAACATTGCATCCTGATTTCGATCTCGAATTACTCTAAATCATTTTTTAACTGATCCCTGAATTAAAGACAAAATCATGTGAAAAAATCTCAAACTTTGAAATTTAATAACCGTGGCAATTTTTGTCGTACAGAAATCAAACTTTTTGTGTTGTATTTGTTATGATATGTGCAAACATTTACTAAATATAACTATAGGGACCGGGGGACCGTATAAAAAGTTAGATTTCGTAATTTTTATACCATTGAGTTTTTACTTTAATTAACGCAACAACATGAATTTTTACCTCATTTTAAACGCTTTTGTAATTGGAACTATATGTCTACAACTAACGGTTGAGAAATTAAAGGTCGGCGATAGATAACATTTTGCACCCTGTATATATTTCAATATTAGTTTCACAATATACAAATGATAAAATTACGATTTGAAATATCCTGTATTATAACATATGTAAATGTTAATAGAATTTGTAGAGTCTTCAAGCATGATAATACGAAATTACAGCACATTCCTCCAAGTAATCACACTATTCATTAGTAATTCGGTAGTAAACGTAAGGATAAGAAACTTTCAGTCAATATTACAACTAAAAATCTATTAAAACTACAGTGTCTTTACGTAAAATGGTTTGTGCAGGCATACAATAGACGTTCGTATAAAATTTCCTTAAAATGTAATGCCGTACCTACTGAAAAAGATTCTTTATGCATACATTTATATTCAGTTTTTCCGTAATAATATTTTATTTTATTTATCATTAATGCATGTACTAAATATCTTATTCAACACAGAAGTTATATCCGGAATCACGTTAAAGGAACGTATAATCGACCAGCAGATGTTACTTCGCCAGGGAAAGTAAATAAAAGATATAGAAATATATCTCATAATTACTGCGTAACATACGGGAAAAAAGATGAAATTTCATTCTAGCAAGTACAAAATCAATATGTAACGGATAGATTGTTTAGAATTTTATTATTATTAACTATCTAATACATATTTCAGATTAGGAAGATGAGAATGAATTTTTATTTTGAGGTTATAACTTTTTTCAAGTTACTGTTTGATATTCTCCATCATAGAAAAACTGTCGTGGATAACTCGCAATTTATGATAATGAAATAACTTTTTAGAGTAACGTTTAAACACATAAAATTCACACGATTTTTTGACATTTATTTGACATCTAGGCATGAATTATAGACAAAAGCTTAGAGGATATGCAAAATATTTCATAATTAAACAAATTTCATTTTTTTTAATATTAACTTAAAAAATTAATTACGTAAGTTGATTTGACTTTTAGTTAAATTTAAAAATAAAATTCTGCATATAAAATTAAATTTTTTTTTCATTATTTAAAAAATATTTCTAATATTTATTCTTTAGTGAATAACAAGATATGAAGCAATATTTTATCTGAATATTACTCCTGCAATATTATTTTAAATTACAAAATTTATAAAAATAAAAAAAAATATTGCAAGTACATATTCTAAGAAAGAATTTTGCTGCACAAAACCAATATATCAAATAGGATATGGAAAGAACGAGATCCTAAATAAAATTTCTTGGTACACATTTATTTTCTTGACATCGCCTTGTTTTTCCAGGTATATTTAAATTTCCTTTAGTTTAGTTTCCTTACTATTCATAAAATCTGCTGATTTTATTTTATTTTATTTTATGTTTAAAGAATAAAATAAAATAAAAAATATTTAATTTTTTTTCTGTTACAAACTTAGAAATATTATAAAGGATTTCAGGCATTTTCACTTTTAAAAATTAATTAACGGGAAAAATTTTTTAATTTGCAGGAAAAATTAAAGATCACTTTTCTCCAATGTATTACTGCAAAAATATTGATTGAAGTTAAATCATAACTTTCTATATAAAATATATCTCTGTAATATGACAACTGAAATTATTTTGAAAATTTAATAAACAATATATTTATTGAAAATAAAATTGAGAAAACTATCATCATTTTTATCGTGAGCACATTTTTATTATATATCAAATATTACATCGATTTCCATATATATATATATATATATATATATAAGACACACTTTTGTTACGATTGGCACATTATTGATGATTGTTATTACTGTCGACTTGAAACGTTCGTTCCATCATACTCCAGTCCGAACCACATGAAAATTACCGTATAATCAGTTCGATGTAGACGCAGTCGAGATCATGGAAATACAGTCATGACATTCGGCGAGGGTATTATTACGATTTAATCAGTATGAAGGCATTTCTAGGAGTACGAATCCTATTTGAACATCATATAATAATACAATCGTGGAAGCTGGGTAGAGGCAGTTCGTTCCAATAGAAATTTCCCAAAAACATTAAGGAATCTTAATAGATGAGCAAGATCTTTATTATAAGAACAGAGATGACAGCAACTCCACCGACTTTCGCTTCATTAAAAACTTGAACACATTAAGTATTGAAGAATTAGCAGAAATTGAAGAACATACTACCGACGAAATAGTGTAGACTTCCCCAGTGACGGCTTATAGATAACAATAACTAATTCGTGTAAAAATCTGTCTCCGAAGCCAGTGTAACCGTATAAATACTTCCAAAATCTTGCCCAAAGTAACAAACGCGCGAAAAAAGCTGGCCCACTCACATCAATGTTCGGGGTGATCCAGGGGGATAGACAAGGCGGGTCCTGCTCGCTAATGGATGAAAAAATGAGGCCACGAGGGTGTGTCTCTGACGTATGACCAAAACTCTTTATCAGAAGCGGCAATTTAAAAAGGTAAAAAAGCCTTTGGGCGCGAAAACGCCAGGAATCCTGGGATGCCGAATGATAATTAAATAGAAATAAAAATGGTATTACAAAAATGTTCCAAAGAATAAAATTCAATGCCTCAAAAGAAGAAATTAGGCAGGTGCGTTTTAGAGGCAGTGTTGCAATTTAATAGAATAAGGTTTTAATAAATACGTGTAGCTTTTAACAGATTAAGATTTTTAGAATGATAAATAAAAGAATATTTTGATTAAGTTATGGAATAAAATATAAAATAGATTTAAGAGATATTTTAAAAGAGAGGGAAAAATTAGAATTGTAAGAATTTGGAATAATATAACTAAGGAAAAATGGCGAAATTTTTTTTATTATTACATAATTATTACATTGAAAATTTAATAAACAATATATTTATTAAAAATAAAATTGAGAAAACTATCATCATTTTTATCGTGAGCACATTTTTAGTACATATCAAATATTACATCGATTTCCATATACATATATATATATATATACAATTAGAAAGAAATTGGATGAAAATTTATTTCAGAAATGAAATTGTCGTGTTAGATACTAATCTGTTGAAGCAATTAATATTATACTGATTTTTGGTTTGTTGTTTGCATTCATACTCTTTTTTGTATTGTTTTTACACTGCACTAACAAATCCAAATATAGGTTTCTTTTATGCTATCAATTATAAAGTAGGCATTTTCATGCTAAGAAGTACATTTTACAGACAAAAATGGCAGAGTAACAACATTAATATTATAATTAAAAGGGTTTTTTTTTTTCTTGCATGTATAATTCGATTACGCAGTTGAGAAAATTTAATTGCGTATTAATAGCTTCCTAAAAACAGATATTATGGTTTGAGAAAACTGATAAATACACTCTAAAAATACTCTAAATCCTTTCCGAAAATCAGTCACAGTAAAAGAGATTTTGTTCTTGTTAATGCTTTGTTACATCTCTAAAATATATTGGTTTATGAGATTTTTACTTACAAAAAAATGCTTTCCAGAATCACGGGTAATTCGGAAGAAGTTGTTTTATATTTTAGTTCGTGTTTATATTACAATTTCGTAAATTCAGAAGTATTTTTCTTTTCTTTGTAGTGTAGCGGTATATCTTTGTAAGGTATTGACTACTCTCGCACGTGAGTAGGCAATGTGTGAATGAGATCGTTTTGTCAATTAACCGACTATGTGCGTACAAGTTATAAAGACTCTCTATTTTCTTTAACTTTCGATGGACAGCTAAATCCCTGAAATTGTGAGTCGCCGTGTAATTTCAATTATGCAAATTTTCTGGAGCTGGTCGATCGACACTGAAGTATATAAGCAGCGAATTTTGACTTGAGTTCAGAGCTCAGGGGAGCTAGAGTAGACTTGGCCTAGGAAGTTTAATATTGCGACTTAGATTGAGATTTCGATTTAGCCTTGAGAACTCGCATCGAGTCTCAGGATTAAGAATAGGCCTTAGTATTTTTATACGGGAGTTTTATGCTGTTGTAGATTGATTTTCAAGACTGTATCAGCGTTCAGTAAAAGCTGGAGGATAAGAGTATTAGATCGTGATTATATATTTAAAAGGTTAAGGTTTAATTATATTGTTTCAGTTTTGTTAAAGCTACAAGTTGTTAGCAGGAACTCTTTAGTTAATTTAAACTTTTAGGAAAATTTCGTGGAGCTCGCTCAAACCCCCTGCTAATTGTGTTAATAAACCAGTTTTTGGTTTTAAAACAGTTGTACTTATTTCCTCGTGCTCTACCACACCAGCGGACATTTTAATATGACCGCTACATCTTAACAAGAGTTTACTCGAATAATATTTAACGAAATTGTCAAATTCTGTAGAAAAACCCATTTGTGAAATAACTTTTTTATGAAACACATTAGGTATTTATCCTGTATCTTAAATTTCTAGAACTATATGTCAAAAACGTAAAGACAGGGAAAGGGGCCCTAAATATGCAGATTTCATATAGGAATGTGGGTGCGGAAATCCATCGTTGAAGCAGTAGAGGGTGCTGTTGATTTCGGCATATGAAAGAGTTTCGCTGGTTTGAATTGAACTTCCCCGCGCGTATTTCGAGCAACGTGCATCGTTACACCAATGCGGAGCTTGTCATATGGGGCTGTACAAGGAAATGGTGCGACTGCTCAAAGAATGTACACAGTTAAAAATTTGCAGCAAACTGTTCAGTCATTTGACCGTTTTTATAGAAAACGGCTCCATAACCGTAATTTAACTTTATTCTGAGCATATTATTGCCCATATTATGGTCATAATAGAGTTAAATTACGGTTATGTAACAATTTTCTATAAAAACGGCCAAATGACTGGACAGTTTGCTGCAAATTTTTAACAGTGTACATGAAACGATACCTGAGTAGGAATCTTTCAGATCGTTGAACATTTTAGCATTTTCACCGGGAGTTGTGCATCAGTGGATCGTTTTATGCTTCCAGGTATCACGCCTGGAAGTTATCACAGAATTCCTGCAGTAAAATAAGAAGTATTACGCACCGTAGAGAACAATCCCCTTCGACAAGCTCGAGAGCCGTTGAATGTGCACAACTTTTGAACAGACGCCCCATTTCCTTGCGCAGCCCAATGCATGAAATGCATGTCGACAAGCTCCGCATTGGTGTAACGATGCATTTTACTCGAAATTCGTGCGTGGAATGACGATTTAAGCCTTAGAAACGCTTTCATCTGCCGAACTCAACAGTGCCCCTTAATGCCTCAATGCTGGATTTCCGCACACACATTCCTGCACGAAATCTGCTCATCCAGGTACCCCCTACCTGGCTTTATATTTTGACATATAGTTCTGAACCACCTTGTATATTGAATTTAATATATATATATATATATATATATATATATATATATATTATGGGGCTAAATTTCTTGTTTATTTTTTTAAAGATATTTTTACAATATTTAAATTTTGAAAAATGCCTTGTACTACGCCAGAGCCAATACACTAAACATTAATTACAATATTTTTTTTTTCGTTATTCTGATTTTATGGAAATGCTCCCTGCACGCGACTACCTGACAGTACATCTTCATGACAACCTCGTTTACATAGATTTGATTATCGGAATATGAACTTTTATGTTCTCCAAATATAACTTAATTAATTGTAAAAACTTATAACAGTAATGGTTGTTATTGAAAGCCATGGAAACTCTTACTGGATAACTTTTCTTTTCCAATTTGTTGTCCCCTTCCTTAATCCTATGTGATTGCAGTAAACGCAAATTTTATTTCTAGCTCCCAGATCCATTAAAATATAACACAATGAAAAGTTTTAAGTATTTCATAAATTTATCAGAAATAACCAGTAGTTACGAATAAAAAAAAAGCTTCCCGAAAAAAAAAATATTGTAGTATAAAAATATGTTAAATATAAAAACACATCAGTGAAGCAAAAAATATGTACATAAATATATCTTCTTAAGAAAACACAAAAAGTTGCCTTAGGGAATATTTAATAAAAAAAATATATTCTAATGTTATTAAAATATTTCATTAAATAAAAAATGCGACAAAATAAAATATTTCATTTTCTAACCAAAAAGTAAAACATATCAATTTCTAAAATATTCTTTTACAAATCCACAAAATAAACTTTAATTATTTTCTTCTTCTCATTAATTGAGTTAATCTTAAAAATAAAACATTGCTAGAAAATCTATGTAAGGACAAAAAATAGAATTCTTAAAACAACATTAGAAATGAATCAGCATTAGTAAGTACCATTGCGTTTTCCCTAAAAGAGATTAATTTTCTGATATTTTCGTAAATAAATTGGTTGTTTATGCGGAGTTAAAGTTAATTAGCATTATTTTAAAACAATTTTGTTATTAGTGCTTTCTCGTGAACTTATTTAGTTAAGTATATAGTTAAGGATAAATTAGTGAATGGGAATTTTTTTTTTAGATATAATTTGTATTTAGTGTATTAGATGGCTTATAATTAAATACATAGTGAAATGTTGAAGACACACACAATTTATTCTTAAAAGTATAATTTGATTTTGGTTTAGGGAAAATCTATACAATATTTTTTGGATATTTGCAAATCTTCTTTTTCTCATTATCTACATTCTTTTTAAAAATATAATTTGACATCTATATGCTCATAAAACCTTATTTAAAGATAGATTTTTAATATTTTTCTGAAAATGAATAAACCGAAACGCTCTAGTAATACAAATACCATAGAACTGCACGCATTCTTTGCATAATATTCTTAATTTTTATATAATTTCCAATACATTTCACTGGAATAATAAGCTTTCAAAAAACAAAGATATAATGGATCTTCAAAAATCTGACTGTTTTCGTATTGAAGAATAATGTTTTCGCAATTTATGTATTTCAAAATCGCATCAAAAGCTTCTCGTATGTGTATTAAATTACAAACAGCTATTTTTCTAAAATATACGCTAGTTACTTTTAAAACATATACTCCATTACACACATACAATTTTATCACATTCGTACTGAATATAAAATATATCACATGAGTTACAATTTTGACAACTGAGTGAAAAAATTCCCAGCACAATATTCGAACACCAGACCTTGGCTGAAGCTGTTAACGCTGTATCAACTAAGCTATTCTGAACGAATCTATGGGGCATATTATACATATAGCTTAGGGAAGGGTATGGATCTTGATATGATGCAATTACAGGGTACGCAGCCTTCCTAAAAGCTTCCCACTTTCCTAGCATTATTTTAACCCTAGAATGCTACCCTTTGAAAAACTTACAGGAACGATAACCATTCGTCTCCCAGACGAAATGTGGGTAGGCGTGCTTAAAATCAATTTTAAAAGCTAATTAGAATAAATATATACTACCTACATGTGACTTTATCACTCTCTATCTACAAGTAACCAAGAAAGCATGATTTATTTATTTTCAAAGAAATCTTTACACATATTACGTGATGTTCACCACACATTGCTCTGTAACACGTTAGACAAAAGTTGCGTGTCATTCTGTACAAATTGTACGTGTAAAATGTAGATTTTTTTTACTTTTTTTACATTCAGATTGTTCGAGTTTTTGAATGTTCATATCCAATTTCAAAAGTTCACTTATAATTGTCCTTGTTGATCGGGGAAAGTTGATACGTTGAGGTGCTTCTTCATCCATGGAGCAAGAAGATCTTCACTTAGCTTTATCACGAATTGTTTCATGGATAATGTTTTTTCTGGATTTTTGAGCCAAATTATGCACATATATAACATTTGCACTAACTAAACTGATATTTATCATACCATAAAACACACAAAGAGGCCATCGGCGTGCTTTCCTCCATGAAACGTTATTACATATCTGATCCAATGTGTCTACGGCTCCTTTTGTGGAGTTATTAAAATATATGATTATATTTCGCGCTGCCGACCTTGACTTGCTTAATTGAGGAACAGATGACCATTTTGACTTATCCTTACCACTGAGCTGCATTTTGCCTGGATAAATTATAGACGTCATATGACTCAAACATTTTCGAAACTTTTCCAACCCATTCCCTTTTAATTGATACTCTGTGGTTTTAAATTTTAGCTTCGTAATTTGACTTCATATTTCCATCCTCCTGTTTTTGTTTTTCCAGCTTAATTATTTTTTCATCTTTATTGTCAAAGGATAATTCATAATTTCCATCTCTATTGCTATATGTGATTTCGTCGATTTCAACTTCAATTAAATATTTATTTTCAGATTTATTCCCAGAAATAGAATTTTTTTGATCGTTTAGTTCTTTTAATAGTTTCCAGATAGCCTCAGATATACCCCGAACATTTTCTCTGAGAAAACGTTGTGATATGTCACGGCAGCACAGGAAAAAAAAAACTAAGTCAGATTCTAAAATGCAAACGCTACTGCTAACCATTCGTCTGCGAGACGAATATTGTTCTGAAAACACCTTGTGCACGAATATTTCGGAGAAAAGGATTATCTTTAAGTGTAGTATCCAAGGTCAAATTAAGGTACTGAGCGGCACGACGAATTTCCTTTTTTGGGGGAGGCAGGTCAAAGTTATTTGTTATGAGCTTCGTCCAGGAGACGAATGGGTAGCATTATAGGGTTAATATGGTGATCGTTATCATTCAAACTTGTTGTAAATGTTAAAGGAATATACCAAAATTCTGTTGGATTTAAAATACTGGTAACAAAAGTAAAATAAAATAAAAATAATAAGTTCCGTTAACGTGTAGGCTTTCATTGTAGGAGACTGTTTACTTGGTCCGTACATTCTCCCAGAAAGACTTAACGGCTACATTTATGTAACATTCTTACAAGAGGTTCTGCCAGAAATGCTCAGTGATGTTCCGATGCCTGTTTCGGAAATATCATCCACTGTGGCAAAATTATCATCTTCATAATCCGACGACTTATCTTGTTCCATCAGTGCTTTAAATTCATTTTCCTCTTCTTCCATCGTCAAATTTGTTTGAGTTTGAGTAGAATCAAACATTTCATGCAAAGAAATATCTTCATTTTCAATCGTTTTTACTTCATTTTTCTTTTGTTTCTTTTTCTCAGATGGTGTTTCTTTAACGAGTTCCATTTCTTTTAAATCCTCCAAATTAATTGATCTTATCAAGTCCAGTTGTGTGGTAGCGTTTAACGAGGTACAACTGGACTTGATAAGACCAATTAATTTGGGGGGATTTAAAAGAAATGGAACTTCTTTTGGAAAAATCTTTTACAAAAATTTAAAAGAAATGGAACTCATTAAAGAAACACCAACTGGGAAAAAGAAACAAAAGAAAAATGAAGTAAAAACGATTGAAAATGAAGATATTTCTTTGCATGAAATGTTTGATTCTACTCAAACTCAAACAAATGTGATGATTGAAGAAGAGGAAAACGAATTTAAATCACTGATGGAACAAGATAACACACTTCGGCATAGATGTTTTATGTCTATGTTTTATTTCAGTTGGATTACGTTCAACTATGCAGAGTCTTTTAAACCTATTAAGTATTTTGTCTGTAAATGAGCTCAGTGCTAATTGGCGCATTTTATTAATTATGACTTGGCATAATATCAATATTGTGGTATTTGTAACAGCTCTTTAATAGTATCCACATTCACACTAAAGTATATTGTGGCTAGCATCTTCCATATTTGAAGCGAAAATGGGTTGTGTGCTTAGTTACGGAAAATAAATAAAATAAAACACTGTGCGTCTATAGTTATCAAAATCTGTAACAGATATTTTATTTTTTCTATTCCCCTCATTTAGAGAAAACAACAAATGTTTAAGAAATTCAATTCTTTACGATTACATACTTATTTCTGTTTTAAGTTACAGTCTATTCATAATCGGAATATATTTAAATTAATATTTTAATGGACGTGACTTAACAAAATATTAAACATGAGAACATTTTGAGAACACATCTATCATTTCCAATATTTGCTAAGTTTCAATGCCAGAAAAGTTAAGAATTTTTTATCTGATAACTACTACTCTCCGTTTCATATTTTATCTAAATACAACGTGGCCATGAAGAAACGTTGTAGATATAGGATTTCAAGAAGGCGGTCCGTGCAACAAACCATAATTAAGTGGAGATATAGTTATTTGATGATATGTACTAGAGATTTTTATAAAAGAAGAATGGAAACAAACAAGTTTTCATCCAAAAATGATTAAAAAACCATAAATGGCGGTGGAACTGTGCATTTAGCACGAAAAACGGCGACGTAGGACATATTCAAAGAATAGCATTGTAAACAATCGACAGCAATAGAGGTAGTAGAAAAGAAAATATTTTACTGCGATTCAACATTACAAAGTTTTTCACACTGCTTTTTTTAAAGAATGTCCTGTTTACACAAAGGATGATTTTCGCATGGTTTAATGTCAATCGTGCTTGTGCGCTTCGTCTTTCTGTTGCTATTGGCTGTTTACAATACTGCTCTTTGTATGTGTTCTACGTCGCCTCTTTTTAAGAATTTTTTTTACTGCGATTACAAGTATTTCACTCTGCTTTTTAAATGTTTTCCACAAACGAGGATTTGCGCATGGTGTTCTATGATTCGTGCTTATGCGCTTCGTTTTTCTAAAGCTATTGGTTGCTTACAATACTGTTATTTCCATGTGTCCATCCTCGCCGTTTTTTGTGCTACATATATTGCTCAAAAGCCGTTTATGGTTTTTCAGTGCGCTGATCATTTTGGGAGGGGGGAATATGGAATTTGCTATTCAACAATTTCGTTTTTTTTCACTATAACCGTACCTGTTCAGGCTTAACTGTCCTTATTCCCCACAATCTCTAGCGCATACATTTAAATAACTATATCTCACAATTCATTTTGTTTAATTGGATGAAGCGACCGCCAGGAATTCATATATCGGCAATGTTTCTTTATGACCAGTACGTACAAATGGCATGATTGTTTCTTCAAATGACTAAGTTGATACTTGAAGCAGCACATTTCAATTATTATTTCATTTATAATTACCAGTTTTGCATATTCAATCAGCAAACGGCTAATTAAAATTAAATTTCTAAACAATCTTAACATATATCATTTTGAACCCAAAGGCAGACAAAATTGGAATAAATAATTATAAATTAGTGAATCTGCTTGTAGATTATTTTCCAGTAAAATATATGATATTGTTATTCTACATAGATAATTACTACTCTCGTTTACATTTTAGTAAAGCAATATAATGACTACAGAGAGGGAATTTTCAATTAAATGAATTGTATCATTGTATTGTCAAATTAATTATTAGTAAATTTATATGTAACAATAGAAAATAAAAAACAAAAGTCGAAATATCCTGTTCATTTTTTTATGTAATGCTTCTTTTATAACAAACAGGAACGAAATATTTGTATTCTTTAATGAAATTACTATTCAATATCTTTCTGTCCAAACAAGAAATTAAAAATTTCAATTTTAATATTTTAAAAGAATAAATACATTTCTTTTAACTAGTACACCTAAAAATGATATCTTATGTATCCATCCTGAATTGCTGTATTGAAGATCAGTACAATTGAAATATTTCGTGCACAAGCAATGCAATTATTGGATTTAAAACATTACAGTTGGTCATTTTTAAATGTCTTTTTATTTAAATTCTTTTTGGCGATTCATAAATGTTTTTTTTTTCAGTTTTATGGTAAAAGTACATTAAAATAAATCAGTAAGTATTAAAAATTTCTCGTGAATTACATTTAAAAATTGAGTAAACATTTTTTTTTCATTTATGCGATAATTACAGAAAAAAATATTACTTTTTTTTTTTTCGTTGTTCAAGGAAAAGTGTTACAACTCGTAAGCATAACGTCAATTCTTTTATACTCAGGGAAATTAATTTCCTGCTTCATTGAAAGTGGTTTCAAAAAGAAAAAGCATTGCAGATATTTTTATTATAGTGTTTCTCTCTTTTATTCAATTTTATAAGAGCTTTGGACATAATTATTGCAGAATGTTAAATATATCTGTCAATTAAATTGGTACATTTAAAAAGTGCAAAAAAAATACTGATGCCAATTTTAATAATTCTTTTTAGAAACTTAATCGATGCTTAGTAGGTGAAGGGAAATTCATAGGTAACGGAATAAATCCAGTAGAACTACGGTTATCCATAGCCAGATTATCGAAAATTCGGTAGAACCTAATGAACTTAAATCAATGCTGGATATTTAGTAATGGCTAGACAATTTTTCGGAGAAACCAGAGCGCCGTTATTGACCTTGAAAAGTTGTTCACAGCACATTCACTGTGATCGCTATCATTTGGCGCCCCCAAACCCGCGAAACTGCCGCGCATGTCAAAAATTCAGTATTGAAAGTGAAACGCGACGTTCGTTTTTTATAGAGTTTTCTTGCACTACGCATACACATGCTGGGACCCTTCGTAGCCGAGTGGTTAAGTCACCATTCCGCTAATCTCTTGCGATCGTTGGAGTCAAAGCGACGAGTTCGACTCCTATCACCTCCACTGCACACTCATTGTAGAGGTACGGGATGTAATTCTTCAGTGATGTTATTTACTCCGTGGCCGAGTGGTTAAGGCACCACTCCGCTAATAGTTTGCGAGCGTAGAAGTCAGAGCGACTGGTTCGACTCCCGTCACCTCCATTGCACACTCATTGTGGAGGTCTGGTCTGTAATTCTTCAGTGATGTTATTTCCTTGTGTCTATCCTGTCTTCTTCTCGACGATTACTTATAAACGGATATTTGTATCAAGCACACAAGTCTTATGTATGTTCTCAATAAATCAAACACACTAATACATGCTGAAATTTTAGTACCTTTTTTTCGCTATGTGTAATTTATCTGGTGCAAATTTATTATATTTTTACCGATTTGATTGCGGATGCAATACGGAGTATGCAAAGTTTCCAATTCAACATCACAATATCATAATCTTCAGCATGCAAGCGCCCAATCTCTCAATGTCTATAACGGCGCGCCGGTTTTTCCTTACACGTTTTTAATGTCCACGCTTTACTGTATATTCAATTCTAACGTAAATCCTGTCTGTAATTAGCAAAATGTACTAAAATTTTACCTGAAACTTTATTTTAAAGTTCCATTAAACAAAAATAATTATTTTAGTACATAATTTTTTATTTATCATGTCTAGTACATGCATTATATATATATATATAAATGTATGTAAATATGACAATATGTGTATAGGATTGAAGGAATAAAGCATTGCAGTGAAGTTTATTTCCTTTTAAAATATTCAGTTTATTTTATTTTGTTGTTCAGTTTGACATCGCTTCAAAGCCGCTTTGTATCTCTCTCTCTTAAAAATGAATGGCAGAAAGTATAGCATTATTTTGTTGTTTAATTTAGCCAAGTGCTGCATCTAGTATTTTACATTTCCTGATGGGACAAGAACCTATCTTAATTGCAGGAACTGCCTGGAAACTCAGCTCACAGCGAGACATATCTTCGAGTGCCCATCCATTACCGCATATATCTTAAAACTCGGCTGGTTACCGCTAATGGATCCACTTCGGGAGATTTTACTTTTGCGATTTTAGTTGTAGTTATTTTATATAAAGTACTTTCACTTTCTGAACCGGTTCCAAAATTGAAAATGCCCGCTTATAAAAAAAAATTCAACAAAAATCGAAAAAATAAAAACTAACAATGTTGGAGATTGACCTCAGCTATCCTATGCAAAAAAAGCATTTCAAAATATTAAAATGCAAGGGAGAAATCGCGCTAGAACCTTCCCATAGACTTAACATTAGCCTAACTTTTTTTTCCCGTGACTAGTGTAGGCTCTTAAAGCTGAATATTTCTTCTAATTGACGGTACAGTTTGATTAAAAAATAGGAATTATAACTATTTCACAAATACCAGAGAACGCAGGTCACTTTACGCCTCACGGAGAAAATCATTTTTCTACGCTAAAAGTAACTAAACGTCTGTATTTCGACATAATCGTTTTATAACATCTCGGAAGACCACACGTACAACATCAACAGTACCACGTGTACACATACTTGTAGAAAAAAAACCCTGCGAAAATGCGGGTGTTTTAGCGTGTCAAATCTGACTCAAGTTTTCATTACTAAATATGCATATTTTTCACGAAATTTTAGTACAAATATATTTATAACCGATTAAAATTTAAGAGAGCTCCGAAAATGTGAAATATTTTTGTTATTTTTACACGGGTTGTAAAACAGTTATATTTCTAACCGAAAAAATTTCAAAGCGTTTGGATAATCATTACTTACATATATATATATAGGAAACAACTCTACGTGAGAAAAAGGAAAATGTCTTCTTACCAGCGCATTTACCAATAAATATTGATATTTTGTCGCGAATATTTCATTTCAAAATATGATTTCATACAAAATCGGATTATGATATCATACAAACTTGATTGTTTAAATTTATTATAACGTGCAATACCTGGCTGGTCAATAGTCTTAAATATTAATATATAGCGTTAAATATTAATAAATATTCTTATTTATTTTTTTATAAAGTATTAAGAGAAATTCTGAATTTGTTAATAAAAATAATAAACTTCGGTAATTAAAAAAAGTGAACATCACATTTTTTTTAACAATAGAAATATAAAAGTTGATTTTAAAACAATCTCTACATGAAGAACTCTTATTTAATTTTTTTTTCCATTTATGTTGCTGAAAAACGGATGCCAGTTTCGCCACCTGTTTATTGAGAAATTTAAAAGTTATATCAGATGTTTCGAATATTAATGATATTAATGCATGCTTCTATTAATGACAGACATTTCGTGATCATATAAACTATAAAGTAAAAATTCTTCTTTAGGAATTTCTGGTATGAATCTGGGATCTTTCCGGCTACTTCTAAATAAAACAGAATGCGTAAATGACAACCCTGATTGAAATTAAATAGTAAGTTTAGAAATAAAGTTTACTTTCTATTTAATCCTTAAAAAAGTTTTAAAATTGCAGAACAGCGCAAAGCATAAAAAATTATACAGAAAATATATGATTCAGAAAATTAAAATAGTAGAA
Source organism: Maratus michaelseni (assembly GCA_963931845.1). Lineage (NCBI taxonomy): Eukaryota > Metazoa > Arthropoda > Arachnida > Araneae > Salticidae > Maratus > Maratus michaelseni. Next base: position 136,767,781 of record OZ007595.1, read on the forward strand.
CTTTTCTTGGCGAAAATTTAATTAAATGATAATTTCTATCTAAATATAATTTTTTTTACATATCTCTTTACTCAGGTACTAAATGTCAATGAAAATGCCCCCGTTTTCCTTATTTGAATATTGCATTGTGTTTTCTAGTTTAACTCTATCGTTCATTTAGCTGCAGTTTTTTTATAATTTAAGAATTACACATTATAAGTTCCACAAAAATAAGGAAATAATTAAAAAATTGTTATTTGAGGTAGGGGAGATGGGGGATGAATGGTACATTTTCACAAAAATATTTATTTTAAATATTTTATTTAAGTTATTATCAATATTACATATCACATTTTAAACATTAAGTGTTTGACTACATCTAATGCACAATATTTATTCAAAATTATCATTCTACAGAAATATATTATGAAATTAAAAAAACAGTTCCTCTCTGTCCCAATCATCCCCACGGCAGGGATGAATGGGACACAAATATTTTCCTCCCTTTATTCAATGTTAAGGACTAGAAGCTGGCAAAAATGCCTCCTTGTCAAAAGCTGAGAGATTGTAAAATGTAATATGACTTTCAGGATTATATGTTAGCCAGTCATCTTGGACTTATCTGAGCTTTGCCTTAAAAGGCCCATAAAAGGAAACATTCAATGGCTGAAGACAATGGCTACAAGGATGAAATGTTAAAAGAATAATTACCATAAAGTATTAATTTATCAAACTATATACTATTATTTAGGTAATAAATATACTTTTCAGCATCCTCTAGGGATGAATGAGACAAACCCATTCACCCAATTTTAAATGTGCCAATCATCCCCATGATGCATATATTCAATTTTCAGCCATTTTGTCTCGAAAAGTATTTTGTCACGATGGTTAATATACATTCATTTTAATTACCAATATTGAGCCTTGAAATAAAAAACTACAACATATCTTAATTGTTTATATTGCATAAGATATTTAAGTAACTTCAGATGCTAAAAAATTAACATTTAAGTAAAGTTTTCAGGAAATGATAATTTGAAGGAAACCGAAAACAGCCATGTGGTCTTGCTTTTGGTTCTGAAGCACGCTATAGTAGTGAAATCTATGAGGATAGGAAGCAACTAAAAAAAAGGAGTTTATTGCCTGAAATATTGAGAACGTCCCATCCATCCCTTGTCCCATTCATCTCCCATCTCCCCTACAAATTCTAACTTTTCCTTCTCCGGTTATTAAATCAGATAGCACAAGAAAATGTTTCGCTTAAAAGTGATTTAATTAGGGGAATTTTAATACTTTAAAAAAATAAGAGATAAGAACAAAAATTGTATAAAAAAATAAATTCTATACGAATCAGCAAATGTTTTGGCACAGATATATTGAAATGAATTACTTAAATAGAGTCTTTATTTTCTTTTAAATGTGTTAGTTAAAGTTTGTTCATTTACTACTCTAACTCTAGAACTGCCACAGTTATCAATTTAACAAGGATAAAATATACTTTGATTCAAACCGGAATTTTTTCCGTAGAATAAATAAAATACTTATCAAACTTAAATGAATAACAATTTGATATTTCAGACTTGAATGCACACACATTTATACAATATACCAAACACGAGTGAAAAATGAGCTTCTTTATTGTATAAATGTATGTGTACTCAAGACTGAAATATAAAATTGGTCTTTAAGTGTACCTTAATAACTCATTCATTTATGTGCTTTGAAACAGTGAAACAGTTTATTGCTTCAATGAAGCTGTTAAAAAATTCAGTTAAAAATTCTTACACAACAATTCTGGTCTGAAGTATTTTTATATGATTTGATTAAAATTCTCGGTAGTTCTATTGTTAAAAAAATCGGACTAGATTAGATTAATTTTTTCTTTAATAATATGTAAAAAAAAAAAAAAAAACATATGGTAAAAGCATGAATTTTCAAAGCAAAATCAAAGTCTAGAATCTTCCAATGGAAAATAGATAAACATATGGTAAAAGCATGAATTTTCAAAGCAAAATCAAAGTCTAGAATCTTCCAATGGAAAATAGATAAACATATGGTAAAAGCATGAATTTTCAAAGCAAAATCAAAGTCTAGAATCTTCCAATGGAAAATAGATAAAAATATTCCTTTCTTTGAATGACTAAAATATTAATTTTATCCCATGGATAATCCGTTCCTTTCTCTGTAACTTTTTCTATTTACAATTCAGAACAGTTTCGCATTTTATAAATCAAAAGCTAGCTTTTTATATCTCGTCTAGGCATATATATAAACTTTTCTGAATAAAAATTGAATAACGTAAAATGTTTCATATATTTGAAACACTTTTTTTAGTGTTTTACTACGCCAGCAAGAGAATTCCTAGTACATTGATTTAAGATTTAAATTATATATCAATGGGAAATGAAACTGTTGGGTGATTTGATCATAGAAAAATAGTTTATAGAAAACATTAAAACAAAAATATTTTTTTTTATTTTACTAAATGTATAAATATAAGAAATTATGCTTATAATATTACAGATAATATTTCTAATTTAAGAAATGATTTTTTATCAAACACTTAAAATGAAGATTATTTTCATAAAATTTTGGTAACATTTTCATATATAAACAATACAGATTAAAAATGATACACGGAAACAAAACGAAAGCAAACATTAATACGTTTAGGAATAAGGTGTTTAGCAAATATAAAATTTTAAAATCAAATTGAATCTCGTATTTCTACAATCATTAACACACTATACATTTGCTTTTATTCGCAGACCGCTCACTTTGAAATCACATCAAAAGTGCCATTAGACTCGGAGTAGCTTCGTCTTTTAGAATATTAATTTAAATTGTTCCTATAGAATTTGACTACATATAAAAATAAGTACCAACTTCAATGTCTTCAACGGTAACACCAACTTGGACATTGGGTTCATTGAATGATATTATTCCGAAAAATATATGATTTATGTATTTTTTTTATCTTCCTGTGTTTAGAAGAGGTCAAATGTTGAGGATGCAGATATTAAGTTCACGTTACAAACTAATTTATACCTTCGTAAAAAAATTCTTTGGTTTAACATTTTTGTTTTACGTAAAGTACAATTAAATGGACTCAAACATTGTTTAGGCATTTTTTAACTCAAAAGCGTATTTTTAACAATGAAAATTATTAATGAATTCATATTATAAAAACGTGAATTGTGACTTACACCAATTTACGATAAACATAATATGCATCGTCAAAAATACCAGTGTGTAAATTTACTGTTCATTCAAAACTTTATATTTCGCAATGAAGCGCAATTATCGATGGCCCTAAAGCAGTCATACTAAAAATGTTTTATTCGCAAACCTCAAAATACGTTTGCTACATTAGGTTGTCCCCATTACAAAATAGAAGTAGTAATTCAAATAGTAATATAACAAAAGTAGTCAAACAAAGCAATATACAAACTTTAATATAATCAGTATTAGCTCTATGATAAGGTGATGTAGAATTTCGAAATTCTAAATTTTCTTTAATGCATCAGATTTTGGCTCAAATCTGTAAAATAGTTTTTTTTTTCAAATATAAAATAATATAGTATGTAATTGATTCAATTACTTTTTTTTAATGTTTGATTAGTGATGAAGAATGAAAAAAATATATACATCACTGTAGCGCAAAGGATTACATATAAAAACAATTCTTGACTAAATGATATTTAAGATATTTTAATATACCGTATATTTCGCCATATACGCATAACGTGCATACACGATTTTAAACAGTATTTTTTCTATTTTTAAGTATATTCGTTGTATTTCGTACACTGCTTTTTTTGAAAAAGAAAACTGTATCAGATATCTAACATGGAATTACAATAACGAGCATTTAAAAACATAAAAAACTAGTAAAAAAATAAAAAGGCGAAGGGAGGACATAGGCTACTGATAAGCCAACCTGTTTTAATCTTCATAAATATTTGGAATCGTACGGTTGTTCAGCCAAACAATCATTCTTTTGTTCACACAATTCTCATGATACTTTTTTAGGTTTAATGTTTATACCCGACGTATAACACTCACCTGTAAATTTTGATGAATTTTATTGTTTCAAAAGTGCTCGTAATACGCCAGAATATACTGTAATTTTAGATCTATTTTAAATAACAGGACATATTTTGTCTTCTCGTGAAACTGCATAAAATGATAACGAAGGTCTTAAATACCTCTTGTCTCTCAAAATTTTATAAATATTGATTAAATATTATGCGTCTCGCGTCCCACATAAAATATCGGAGTGAGGCCCGGGGGCTGCATGTGGCTATAACAGGTTTAATATGGTTATTCTTAAATGAGTATATTTTGCCATTACGTGATCGTATGTTAGACATTTGAAATCAGCAAACAATAAATGTACGCCACAGATTCAGAAAAATACATTTTGGCAAATAAAAATGCTCTTTACTTTATTTTACATATGGATTACCTGTACAATTTTACTTCTGACTCCTCGGAGGTTTTCCTGTCAGGTCTTATTTTAATATCGTTTAAATTTCTGTATATACACAATATATGTTTTCTTTTTAAATTCTATGAATATTTTTTAAAAAAAGTTTAAAAGCCATACCTTTCTACGAAGTCCCTTGATCCAATGAATTGAAGTTTAAAATCAAAAGTGGGAACTATTATTTAAAAAAGAAAAAAAAAACACAATTGGTACAATTTTTAATATGTAGACAACAGTTGCATTCATATTGTTTAAGAAGACATTATTCCGTGTCTAAAGATACCTTTATTGTGTCTTCATTTTAAATAATGTGCAAATTAAAGCAAGTGATGTTTTCTTTTTTTACACGGACTGTACAAACACATATTTCGAGTCCGCTTATTGTTTCTTTGCAAAATAAATGTATGTACAGGGCTTTACAAATTTGATACAAATCTGGTAGCCAGCACAAAATTCTAGTCGCCAGTAAAAAATATTGCTCCTCCCCCTCCCCCGTCGCAATTTTTCAAAAAGCACAAAATTTTTTTGTGAACAAATTGAGAAAAAATAATAGCAAGCATAGTTTAGGATTATTAATTACATAGTTTTGAATAGTTACATAATTTAGAAATATAATATAAACCAAACTTTCTAATAAAATTTATCAAAATAATTTAACTATGGAAAAAAGAAAGAGGAAATATGTAAGGGCTGGATTAATCACACCATATTCGGGAATTGCTGATTGCCGAACGATTCAAATATCCGGATAGTTGAGTGCTACAAAATCTATATCTGAAGGGGGGGGGGGGGGTCTATGAAAAGCAAGAAAACAATTTTGCCTATTTTTCTTTCGAAATCAGTGAAATAATTATGTTTTTATTACTTTAAAATTTGCATTTGTTGAACTTATTTTTGCCAAAATTAAAACTCCGAAAGAGAGATAAATGCCGTGTGTACAAAAAATCACAATAATAATAATGAAAACGCCAGATTAAATATCTTGGTGGCCAGTTAGAAAAACTTGTTCGCCAGTGGCGACTTGGCAACCGCATTTGTCAAGCCCTATGTATGTATATACATATACATTCGACAAAAAACTTCTAGAAATGTACGTTAATGATTTACACAATAGCTTTTCACCACTTTATCCATTTTTTAGCAGGATTTCCAACAAATTTTGTTTCTTACAAAAAAGGTATTCGTATTTACCTGTGAAGTACAATAAATAATCTAACTAAAAAATTGAGTTCCCCAGACATTTACTATATCCTTTTTAACACTTTCCAACATAATTAAACAGTGTTTATAACTTTCTTTCGACTGTCTGTGTGCGCTCTAACAGCGGTAAATATGCCTGAATTGCCATGTTTTCCGTATATGTTATTCAAGTGCAAAATAGCATATTCCCAATTAAAGATGAAGTAGGTAGCTATTGTGGTTCGTTTACAGGGATGCGCATAACAATGCCTTAACATTATCGTCCATAAAGGAAAATTGTTTGCTTTTCATTGTAATGGTAGTGCATTACTTCAAATAGTATAATGATACATATGCATCATTCAGTTAGACTACGACATACTGTGTACATAATAGAAATATTATAATATATAATTGTTTGTTTACATAATTCACTGAAGAATTTTATGACATTATGATATATAGAGAAAAATATTTGCAGTGTATGCCTTTTGCGTTACCCTACATGAAACATAATGAAAGTGATATGCGTCATTGGTGTGCAGTATATAAAATGCTTTATGTATATTCTGGAGTTCGTTAATCGTTCCTTTACAAAGACACCCAAAACTAATTTCAAGGCTGACTATGAGCAATAATTTTTGAAATTGTGTTTTTACAGTGGTGTATGAAACTTGAATAAAGTTTAGTACATAACGTGGTGTGTGTAAAATCTAGATCGTTTTTTTTTCTTGATCAACTTACGTTGATTGCATTGAAAGTGAAAATAACTTGCACCGGAAAAAAATAACATAATATATTTAAAAGATTTTTGAAAGTTGTTGAATTAGTTATCCGTTTTATGGTCATTACATTTTAATCGAGTTACAGAGTAGTCTTTAAAGATTGCTAGAAATCATATGTTAGTAAACCGAAAACATTTTTCGCTGGCCAAGATGCAATTTTATAAAAACTCTGACATGATTGCTGTGTGTTAATGAATAATGACTTCGCGTTTTATGACAATGCTGTGTGTTAATGTTTTGTTTGGATGTCGCTGTATCCCTCCTCTAACGTGTGTAAACATACCCGGATTGTCATGTAATTGATATATTTTATGTCATCTACTCTGTTTAAAAAGAAGTCTGTAGCCTTTATGCTTCATTTACAAGGAAAATCAAAAGAATCCCATTACATTATGGGCAGTGAGGCAAAAACGTGTTAAGTGTAGTTCAGTGATGTTAAACAATTTCAAATATATTATAAAATGGATATATATCACCGAGGTGCACTAAAAGATGTTTCTCCTGGAGACGCAAAGTGACCCGGAGTTGTGGATTTTTTAGAAAGTTTTAAATTCGTATTTTTGAAAATAAATTGTACCGTCGCACAGAAGATGATCTTCGCTTTAAGTGAGTATTTTTCGTTAATAGGTACCTCTGACATGCAGACAAATGGAAGCATCGGCAGAAGGGAGATAAGGCAAAACTAATCTTCGCCGCGAGGCGCCTGAGTTGGCGACAAATGTCGTCTGCGATACGCGGAGGATCCCATATTCAGAGGAGACCTCCATGAAGACCCCTGATGAATCGCCAGAAGACACCCGATGACTTCGTCGCCCGAACCCCATAAACGGAGCCGGTCCCTAGGTCATATGCTCCCCCGACGACTCTTGCTTTCCCACGGCGTCCGAATATCGAATCCTAGGTTAGAAGGAGACGACTAGCTCTTCTGCCACGGTTATAGCTTATGCGATAAGGAGAGACTTCTCACCAACCGGGACCACGAAGAAACTCGGTCCCCGACGCATAGACATGTCCTGGCTAGGGGAATCCCCTCCCAACTGACTTTGCTTTCAGTGAGCCCTACAGTCGGAATGCAGGTGGTCCCTTATCGACTCCATGTGGAAGGTTCATCCACATGTAAAAACAACACATGCAAACAACAAATAAAACAAATCACAAAAATGTTAGAAACAACGGAAAGTTACGTTTAGAACCATTACCAGACTCTGCGGGGCATGGAAAATTCCCGCAAGAACGCTAAAGGAGCGGTCCTGGCCGAGGTGTGTAGCGTGAAATTTAGGTGGAGACTCCTGTCCTTCCAAACATCAGGCACAGAAAACTGTGACTACGCACAGACGCGCTGGATTGGGTAAAGTCCCGTGGTTCTGGTTTTGATCTGACCGTCGTCGCGTTAATCAGTGAGCCACCGTCCCGGTTCCTCGCGGTCGAACAGTCGAGAGAACGACAACTCCTCCTCCCAAGATGCGGTTTCCTCCACAGTGACCTGAGTGATCACCTTAGGACTCGAACTACAGTTGGTACGAACGGACAGAGCCTCTTCTGAACAAGCTTGAGGATGACGCACAACTACTACAGCTGCAGAGAGTGAAGTGGTGGTTGCATCTATGCGGTGCATGGCTCGGTATACGGCCCCCATTCCGGTAACTACGAAATACCCCCATGCCGGTAACTACGAAATACCCCCATGCCGGTAACTACGCTATACCGCTTGCCAGTACCCAAGGTCGCTGCATGCCACCTCACGCACTGACCAAGCATTCCAATAGAGCCACAACACCTTGCTCTATGGAGCGTGGTCTCGTCTCCGTCGAAACCCCAGATACGTTTTTCGTAGCTGTCCGCCCCACGTTCGCTAGCCTTTGCCCTCGTGTCACCATCCGCGACGCAGAGCACCTGGGCGCAAAAGATCGACTTACGCAAATGTCCTTTCACTCCCCGGCCATCCCGAAGTCCCGCGGAACAACGACCTGAACCCATTTCGGCAGGCGTTACCGACCACGGCACTAAGATGAGGCTCTACACATAGGACCTCAAGGGACGACCTGCGACCGTTTCCTCCTGTAGCAGAGAACCAGCCCAAAAGAGGGGACTGCCCAAACCCCCCTCAGGAACGTAACGTTCACTATATCCGGCACCTTCGACTACTCGGGCATTGCATTACCACCCGTCTACCACGATGAGGTGTGGGTACGTCACGCTACCTGCCTACGAACATCTCCGGTATCGAGAGCCCGGTCCTCTTTCCCACTAAAGGGGCCGAGTCGGAACAACCCGACGGAAAGTCGCGCAATGCTTGGCTTCCGGTCATCTTCCGCACTAAAGGGGCCGAGTCGGAACACCCCGATGGAGAGTCGCGCAATACTTGGCTTCCGTAAAAATGCGATATTAATTTTTTTTTACGATTTTCCCTATTTTTTACAGTGTTTCCGACGCGTGTTTAGGAAAATATTTAAAAAGAATATCTGATCTAGAAAAATAACTAACTTTCTGCTTTCCAGTTTCGCTACCGCAAACACTCTTGTTGATTTGAAAAAAAATTGTTTTTCGGATGAAATTTTCATTAATATATAGGATAATCAAAAACAACTGTGAGCCTCAGGTGCATGAGAACTTCTCAGGACTATACTTATCCAAATTTTAATAGTGGTAGATTTCGTCCTGTGGTAGATTTCGCTTGCTTTCGTAGACAGATTCACACAAACATACATTTTTCTTTTATTAGTATATATGACAGACTTTTATAAAACGAATGAAAAGAAAAATATTTCAAAATTTCTCTTTACTGTATGTAAGATATTTCAAAACACAACCATTTCGTGACCTCTTTATCGTCTACTGTGTGGCGCTTATCTCATGTGAGAATAGATTAAAAAAAGATATGTTGTATTCTTGAACGCCGCAAAGAAAGCCGATAAAAAATGAATTAAAGAATTGTTCATGTTTTCAAAATATATCCTGGTTCCGATAAAGGAACAATGCAAAAAATATATTGATATAGAATTATTTTGTAAATATTCAGTTGCAAATAGTGGGTAATTTTATTTATGTGATTTATTATAATCAAGGACATTTTATTTTTATCTCCTGTCTTTTTTTCTTTTTTAATGAACAAACAAAAAGTGAAAACTCTTATCTTCGATATTATAAATTTACCTGAATATTCGCTCTGTCACACTCATTTGTGTACTTGGTGATTAATAACTCGGAGTTCAAAAACTGTGTAATATACTTGAGTTTCGTGAACAATTTTGTGTAGTTCGTGAATTCTTGGATAATAATTCTTCTTTTGTATAAAACAATATTAAAAATCCAAATATTACTATTGAAACATTGTCCAAAACAGATTTTGGATATGTAAAAATACGACAAGCACTTATGCCAAGAAATTAATTAGTTTCATATACTACAGCTGTTTGTCACACAGAAATGGCAGAATGGAAATAAAAGAATGCATAATTTATTGGCACAGATTTATTTTCTAGAGAACGCTTTCAATATTCCCTGCGTACGTCTCCTTGCGCTAGAATATTCCTTAATATTTTTTATTTAGATTAACTTCATTCATAAAATTATAAATAACTTTATTTTAAACTTTTGTTTTACCCATGCGAGAAAAGCATAAAATGTATTTTAAACATTTAAAAATTGCAAACTACTTTCTCTTATATTTGAGGAAGTTGGTTGATAAGACTTAAGGTAAAGCTAGGATAGTCTGCGCACAATTCAGCAGAATAATAAAAATACATATAAATATTAATTTTTTGCTAAACTATGCATGATTACATTTCACTTTATTTGTTTTTTATGCATTTCCATTGTTATTTTGTTGTTATGTTGCAATTTAATAGAACAGTTGTAATAAAACCAAGAAAACTATTTTGCGCAATCTGTCCTTACAGGGTTGGTGTGATTGCGCACATGGGTAGGAGAGATTGTTATTAATAATAACTACAATTTAATCGTTAACAATAACAATTACACTTAAATGGCATTGTTGTAAGGCTTTTGTGAATAAATATTATTGTATTAAGAGTGAATATTTCAACCTAATGGTACAATTCCAGGCATTCAGTTCACCCATCCTCATTGCCCAGTATTTTTTTAACAAACGAATTTATTGCCAAATTTAGTTTCCATAATTAGTGTTTTTTTAAATTACTTCAAAATTGATTCATTCACATGTTTTACATGTAATTTGTAATATATGCAAATTTACCATTAAGCTATGTAATCTATCCCAGCATAGAAACTAATGAGAAACAATGCGCCATCTCTCCTAAGTAGCAGATGCGCAAACTCTCCAATTTCGGTAGGGGAGATTGCGCGGCCTTTTATTTAATAATGACCGCTACTAAAACGAACCAGTGGTGTTCGCACCGTTAGTCTATGGTAGTAGCTTATGGGAAATCGTTTATGTTTAAAATATTTTGCAATACTGATACTATATAGAAATTCTGACGAATAGTTGTGAAAATTCAAGCACTTACTTTCGGAAAACAAAACAAAATATAATGCTTTATCCTAGACGCTCGAAATAATCGACGTGCTCATTCAAGTAGACACTGCTCTACTGCTGTTGTACAACTACCTGGAATCGCTGCGCGCGGACTCTACTCCTTCCCCCCGAACCTCTTTGCGCGCAAACTCTCCGACCGCGTCATCTCTCCTGGCTTTACCTTATATTTGAAATATTATCATCGATTTTCTAATTTCAACGTACTTCTATTTATGTCATATTTCATAAGGTTTGACGGTCTTTAATAATGAGTCACCTTCATTTAACCGCCATTTAAAAAAATTGAAAGAAAAATGCTAAAATTTAATTAATAGCAATAATATAATAATAACATAATAACATATATAAACGTAATAACATAAAAATATATATAAACGTAATAACATAAAAATATATAAACATAAACATAAACATACATAAACATAATAACATAACATAACAGAATAGTAACATTATGTCATACCTTGTGCCATAAGGCATTTTTGTTATCTCTGAGATTCCAGTGTCATATCGTCAGTGCATTAAATTCATAATGTTGTTTTATTAATATGAAAATAAAGGTACAAAATACCGTTTTAGTTATGCAATAACCGACATATTTTTGTGGTCTATTCATACATAGATGAGTGCATACCGGTAAATTGATTTATAATTTTAGATTTAATTACGAAATCTATAAAAAAATAATAGTTTTAAGTTTTAACGCATTGACTACTTTGTCGTAGAAACTCACATAGAAGGATTCGTACGTGTTTTATTTTTATGTACTGCAATAAACAAGTAGTAACATTCTCTTTATTGAATCCCAGAATTTCTGTCAAAAAATAAGCAAAATATAATTTATATTTCACTACTATTCAAAATTTAGGAACATACGAATCCTGCACAATTTCAACCACGTATGCTTCGTACGTGGACGCATTCAACTAGTTAAATAAATTTGTCACATATTTTTTAATTTTTTTCCATTTATTAAGTTAAAATGTAATTGTCTTATATAAAATTTTAATTTATGATAATTCTGTCAACATTTTCACTAAACGTGTACACATAATTAGAGCCGCTAACGAATCCGGAATAGATAAACCAATATTTTTTAATTGTAACCCCTGCATTATTTATCTCCAGAATTCTGCAGTTAAATAAATCATAGGTAACAATTAAAAACAATGGCTTATGTATTATGAAATCATTGGCAGTTCTACAAAAAAAAAAAAAAAATGTAGATAGAAAATAAAAATAAAAGATATGATCTATTAAAAATTTTGAAACTATTTTAAATTTTCTATAACGGCAATAAATTATATGAAAATGACATATTTAATGAGAATTTGTAATTGTAATTTAAATTAGTTAAATTTTAATATGTACTTGGCGTTCAGATGTTTACGTTTTCATAAAATTTAATCGTAAATATTTTAAAACACGGGTTGAAACAACAGGTTTATTTATTTGTTTATTTACATTTTAAAGGATTAGTGTTAAAGAATTAGTAGATGACATTTACTGTCATTTCATTATTATAATCATACTTTATTGAAATATTTAAATATTTAAGTGTGTTTTCAAGTGGGTAAGTGATGAGCTCATCTGAAGAGCAAGAAGAGCATGCATTAATTCAATTTAAATCTTTACAATGGTGCAGCATTAAACATATTCCTTTCCTTATAAGAATTTCTGTAATTCATAAATTCTTTTTAAGTTTTTTGACAAATATACATTCAATGAAAGCAATACTTATCATAATTTCATAGAGTCTTACTTCAGTCACTATATTAAATACTGCTTAAAATGTTTGTTAAAATAAGAATAAAAGCATCGATTCATTTTTTTTCTACACAAAAAGAAATGTTTTATCTTCTCTGCTTAAGTTCAATGCTCTTACCTTCAGGCAAATTTACTTTCCTACATCATTCAATCTGCTTGCATGATTAAAAAAAAAAAGAAAAAAAAATGTACTTCTTTTTATTCTAACATAAACTATTTTCCCTTTTTTTATTTTAATTTATGTATCCCTTGAAGCATAGTTGTTGCAACTCACTAAACAGTGTTGTTATTTAAATAGACACCTTATAAAAAGCCCAATCAATGCATAAATAAAGCTGTATAAAAACAGAAGTGACAAATAAGTCAAAAAGAAAATATTAATTATGATAATGGTCTCATTTTTAAAGGTTTTATTTCTAAACAAGGGGGGACGCGTAGATGAGAAGATTTATATATGTATATTAACATCGTGTCACGGCGGTGGAAATTCCTTTATTTACACGCGACGAGTCTTTATTCACAACCATCTTACAACACGGCTAAATGATTCACTAATTTTTTTTTCATCTCATTAACTGTTCTAAAAACAAAATTATAAAACATGCTAAATGTCAACGATAATTTACGATTCTTCTTTAGAGAAATAACAGCAAATTTGCAAGGAATATGTAATTGACAAAAAGAACTGCCATCATATAATAAAACTTGCTACAGCTAAAGCTTGCAATGAACATGGAATAACAGTTTTTCTTATTTGCTTCGATTCGTTTTTATCATTATTTGGATTTTTCTATTTATGGTTCTAAAAAGTTAAAAAAAAAAATCAAAGGAAATTCAAATCACGGGTATATCTTCTGGGGTATTTGAGGCATAAAAGTTTGAGAATCACTGGAGTCGACAACTTTGTTTAACACGTTGACTGCGTAGGACGCAAATCTGCGCCTATTCATTCATTAACGGTGTGCGGAGGACGCAGATTTGCGTGCTGTCCAGACTTTGTTTAACACAGGGGTGTCAAACTGTGGCCCGCCGGATACCACCAAAATTTTAAAGTAAAATTTCCCTTATATAATCCACTGATTTTTGCGATTCAAGAAGTCGACTCATTCTTTTAGAATTTAATGGTATCAGGCGGGCCACTGTTTGACACCCCTGATTTAACACGTTGACAGCGTAAGACGCAAATCCGCGTATATTTATTCATTAACGGTGCGCGGAGGACGCAGATTTGCGTCTTGTCCAGACTTCCATGCCATGCATTAGTTTAACTACAGCATTCACATTGAGCGTACGAAATTTTGGCAGAATATTAATAAACATCTCGTTTGCCGTATTTGTCGCCGTTTTGATTTTGTAGTGATGTGAAAAAGTGCGATCCTTTGTCAAATGGTAATTTTTAAACCAAATAACATACTTTATATTTATCAGTATGTTTGCTTTTTTATAAATCCAAGTATATATAATATGATCTGATGTTCGAAATATTTTTAGTTTTTCTATATAAAAAAGAATGAGCACAAATCAAAGCTGCATTGTTTATTTCCGACAGTAGCGGGCGCGAATCAGAAACTGTTAGTAATGAAAATGAACACTTCAACTATGGTTCTAACAACATGGAGCCGCGTCCAAGTAGAAACATATGTCAAAATGAGTTAATGTACCATCTAAATTATATTAAATAAATTTGTATAGCAATATGGACTTTTGTCTATCTTGTGACTGCAGATATTGCTTCAAAATCAACGTGTTAAAACTGTCTTCTACGCAATACACACACACACATATATATATATATATATATATATATATATATATATATATATTTGGGGGGAGTGCTTTTCCCACGAACGTTGAATACGCATTATGTTATATTTTACCTTGTTACATTCCCTGTTGCATGTTAAATGATATCATTCGTTAACAGGCGTAGTGAAAATATATATATTTTTTAATATTTTAAATGAAAATCGAATATCGTAGACATTTCTAGAATTGAACAAGAACGAAAAATCATGCGTCAAGCATAGATTATATAACACTTTCCAACGCTTCCAAAATAATTTTACAATTCGTACCGTTTAATAAGCTAAAAGATAACATCTAAGTAAACATCTAAGTAATTTGGAAAACGCATAACATATTTAAGAACATGATTTCAGGAATTTCCAACAGATACAATATTCGGAAAAATATCCGAATACTTTTATTCAGCCCTGTATAGGATCTATAGATTTGTATATATACTACATAGGATGCTAAATTTTAGTTCAGTTAGGAAACGCGTAGCACAGTTTAAAATTATCCGTCTGGAGTTTCTGTCATTAAACGGAAATGTGTTCGCGAACTTTTGTGCTTCCCTGTATAAGATCTACAGAATTTATACACACCACGTAATAGACAAAAAGCGAGTTAAAATTAAAATCGCGTTCAGTAACTTAAAACGCACTTCCAGGAATTATTGTTAACAGACAGTAGCGAATTCTTTTGTGTGTCCCTGTAAATGAACGATGACTGCTATACACACAATATTCTGTAGTAAGCCTCTTGTAATGCACCTTAGTGATATATATAAATTTCAATGCGTTTAAAATAGTGAAACATTATTTAAATAAGCCACAGACGATTTTTCTCCATAGACGTAATGTAACGGAATTCTTTTGACTGTCCCTGTAAAGTAACTATAAGTGCTATGTACACCCTATTCCATATTAAGCTTCTTCTAATGCACCTTAGTGATATATATAAATTTCAATTCGTTTAAAACAGTGAAAAATTACTTAAATAAACCGCAAATGATTTTTTCCCATAGACCGCAATGTAACGGAATTGTTTTGAGTATCCCTATAAAAAAAACCACAAGTGAAATAGGGAACATGCTATAGATAACGACAATAACATATAAAAATTGCAGAGCAATCCGAGCATATTTACGGGAGTTAGAGCACGGCCAGACGGCCATACGGCAGACGGCAGACAAACCGAAGTCATAAAGACTTTTCAACTAGGTTGGAAAGTGTTAAAAAGACGTACAAGTATACACTATCGGGAAAAAAATAAAGACACAAGCATAAATTGAGATAAAGAACATGTAAACACTACAACATCACGTTTATGTAAATGCAAAGATATACGTAAGACACCATGCTTATATTCTGTATCTCTTATTTTGCATTTTCGGCTAGTTTAAAGTTCCATACAGTTGGAAATGAGTTTTTATTTTGGCCTAGCCAAAAACGTGATGATGAATGAGCGAGCATATCCAGATACGATTGTACTATCTTATTCAAAACTCCCAATCTTATGTAAGCTGTGCTTGCATTTGCCGTATTCCACCATGAACTTTCGCGTAATCAACATAATAATTTATAGACTGTGCAACAATCGTTAGAGTAACACTTAAAAAAACATGAGTAACAAAGATATACATTAATTCCTTTTTAATTATTAGGGGGAATTAACATTCCAAATATGGTATTTTAATAGTTTTAATCCAGAGGCACAGTAAATCATATTTATATGTTAATTCATCACAATATTAATAATATTGTTTTAATAGTTATTAATAATTGTGGAATTATTTTTCACAAAAGCTTTTAATTATTTAAACAGGCTTTAAGAAAACAAAATTAAGCTTAGATGTACGAATGCATAAATTAATGTAGGTTGAATTTAGTAACGAAGCAAACACAAAATTATTCATTTAAACACATTAAATTCAGTTATCATTTTGCACATCTTTTAACACTTTTCAGCAAAAAATAATGATAAAAGAAACAAAAAACTCTATTATTACCTAACGAAATAAATATAGAATTCTATATTTTCTAATGAAATCGAATACCAGAACAATAATATGTTTTGAGTTTTACATAAATTTTAATGCATTTTATTTAAAAACATTCAACTGAAATCTGATTAAATTGCAGGGAAAGATCTATTATTCTGAAAACTGTATTAGAAATAAAGTAGACTAAAATAAACATTTTGTCTGAATGTCTCATGAGATATTTTATTTATGGTTATTTTCGCAATCTATTTTCAAAGATTAATTAGAATGAACTTAATTTAGATTATTTTATGCATTTTTGTCGACAATGGCTTGTTTTCTCGTTGTTTAGTTCAACTGATGATTAAAGATAATTATTATAGCAAACTGATGAGTTTGGATTGGATATGTGGATGACATTTTTATAATTTAGTTTTAGGATTATGGTTTGCAGTTATTAAATGATTTTTTTTTGTTAAAGGTTAATGAATTAGATTCAAGGATCAAGTTTTCTTTAGAAATGGAAAAAGAAAGTAGTTTACCATTTCTTGATATTAAATTGCTAAAAACAATTCTGAAAATAAATTAAACCGTAGTGTTTATAGCAAGCAATGCAGATCTAGTAACACTATTTTATTTGATAGTAACTCGCCATTTTCATGTACTTTTTCTGCATACAGGTTTTACATGAAGCGTGCATTTGAAGTTTGTACAGATAAATATGTACAAAAAGAGATTAATTTAATTATCAAATTGCTAATGGTTTCCCAGCTCAATATGTTAATAGATGGCTCGATCAAGCTAAACGGGGAAGATGGAAGAATGATTTAAAGGATAAGGTTTTATTTATTGTACTTTTGATTATATCTCGCAAATTTATGAGAGATACGGATTATTAAAATATTATACCAATCTAATAGCTAAATCTCCAGCAAAATTAAAAGATTTGGTTCGTAGAAAATTGATCCAATTCCGCTTTGTGGTCAAGCAGGCGTCTACATAATTATATATAGCACTGAGCATCAAAAAGGTTTATTTTATTTTGGTAAGACATGCTGGAAATTCAAATAAAGGCTAAAAGAATAATTGTCGGATATCAAGTTCAATAACTCAAGTGAAGCTTTAGTCAGATTGCAACAAAAAGAAAATATAAAAATAAAATTCGGCAAAGTTAAAATAATTTGTCCAACATCCAACCACTACCTTTCCATAGTCCGTGAATCCGTTGAGATTTTAATTAAAAATGGTAGTGTATGCAACGACGTCATTTCTTATAATATTGCCGCATTTTGGTTCAATACTCTGTGTATTTCAAGAGGATCAGCACCTGAAAATTCAACTTAAATTCCCCCGCCACCTTTCAGAGAAAAAGTCCAGAAAATTTCTTCCAAGCATCTTCATTGGTTAACGCTGGATCATTTTCGAGGAAAATCGATTCTTTCAGTTACTATTCTTCGATTACTTTCTTCTAAGACTCTTATAATAGGAGCTGACGCATATCCATTTTGTTTCGGTTTGTTTGTACCCAGTTCAGCATCAATCTACCGCGCCGGAGCTGGTGCTGCCTAAGACTCCTATAATAGAACATGTTCTGATTAGCTTGTTTTTTCGACTAGGCTCCAATTTGTGTGGCAAATGTGCGAGGATGCGTCAGCCTCTATTATAGGAGTTCTACTTTCTTCTTAACACCTTCGCGACGAGCGTCTTTTACAGAATGTTTAATCTGTTACCACCGGTTTTTCAAATGAGAAATTTTCAGCTAATTGAATCGCAAAAATGCTATGATTA
Source organism: Maratus michaelseni (assembly GCA_963931845.1). Lineage (NCBI taxonomy): Eukaryota > Metazoa > Arthropoda > Arachnida > Araneae > Salticidae > Maratus > Maratus michaelseni. Next base: position 136,786,053 of record OZ007595.1, read on the forward strand.
GATAAGGAAAACTTTAGAAATAAATAAATAAATAACTGGTGGGAATAATCGAGGATTCTGAGCATCTTATGCGTCACGTATTCGTGTCGCTCGTCCCCAAGGGGTTAAAGTACCGTGACATCAGCAGTTAAGGATGTCTAAAGTTGTTTGATCAGAATAGCGTTTGCGAGTGCTTTCCACATTCGTTCGCAGTCCCCCCCCCCCAACTTTGATATAAGCTTCCGCAAATTTGCGGCGTTTGCCCAGAATACCCTGGCTTAATTTGCACATTTGTAACTATGTTTCGTTTTGTTTTGTTTTTCTGCGTGTGTTTTTCTCAAAGTCATAATTTTTCTCCGCCTTGAAAATGAGTGCGTGTGCGTCTCGAAAAGTCTCGGGGCATAATAAGTAAACCTAACACATTTACATGTGTTTTTAACATTTTATCACCTTTTAAGTAAATAAATATATGTTTTTAACTGATATATTAATCAAGGTGAAAGTTTCTTCACATGACTGTTTATTGTAGTGTTTTGATTTTATTGACGTAACATTAATTTTGAATATAGATTTCCAGTTTTCTAAAAGTTGTGTGTAAGAGTTAGAATAGTGAATATCAGAATTTAAATTTTCTCCAAGTTTACATGAGTAATAAATCTCAAAATCGTCCCTAACCTCTTGAAAAATGCTAAAACGTATTGGCAAAACTTAAAATACTTATTAGTCATATTAGCTAAAATATCAGAGAAAATTCTTTACGAGGTGAAACTGTCTCGAACGCTGTCTCGATTATGGAAAACACACCGCTAAGACAAATATATCGGAAAGAAAATCAAAATCATTCTTTTTATATTCTAATCTTCTTGGGAGTGTTGTCAGATAATTAGAAATGATTCGTCACGTTTTGGTGAGACAAACGTTTTTTGAATTTATTTATTTAATTATTTATTTAATTTTTTGTCGGAGTTATTGCACATTCTTGATAAATGCAATTAAGTAAAATAAAAGTAAAAATAGTTTCTTAACGTAACAAATGAGGTGCGTTTGTACTGTTATTATTTCAGTGGAATGAATTATATCGTCTATTATTATGATATGATTCATTTATGTAATAAAATAAGTACATTTTATGATGGCAACCTTTTATCTTTTGCTGACACTTACTGAAAATTCCAATGGGATACTTAAGCCTAGCTTTGAAAATTTCAGAACTTGAAATCCATATTTAGACTTTTGTTCCATTTATTATCTATTTCTCCGGAAACATCTATTCAAAAAACTGTCGGTAGATTATTTGATTGCTATAATTAAACAATTTTAGTATACAAATTCGATTTTCAAAATTCAGTAATACGGAAAAAATGCACCATCTTAAATATGATGTAATCACCATAACAACCTGGGATCATTACCTATCATGGGATATCATTAAATTAATTATGTATGATAGGCTTTAACAGAATGAAGATTGTGACTATAACTTGGTCATAGAGGTTATAAAATGTCATATACGGCATATATGACTGTAACGTCATACAAGTCAGATAACATGGCGACACATCTTGGGCACTTGACGATTAATCCTCGGAAGCTGCTATAACAAGGAAGTACCGATTTTTAAAAAAAAATCAAATTACTTAATGAATATTTTAAAAATGTCATCTTAAGTTTTGATTCGATTTTCATAAAATTTGAAATGACTCAACCAATTTCTGCATCGATTATATAAATTTAATTTCAAACCTTTCGGTTGAGTAGTTCTTGCACTGTTATATGCGGACAGACGGACAGAGAGACAGACAGACGTACGGACCAGACGTTGACAATAAGTTTTAAATATTTATATAATTTCGAACGCACCTAAAAGTTAAATTCAGTTAAATAATGTAAGAAATATTAATGATTTTTCCGCAGACAAAAATAACATTACTATATATTATAATATATTTAGGTAAATATATTAATACATATGTTAATGTGTACGAAATATGTTATCCTGCAATAAACGATGCCGTTAAAATTCTTTTAAAATTGTTTATTTATAATATAACAGAGTGAAGATATTTAAAATAAATACGAAAATTATTCGAATAAATGTCGACTAAAACTCGTATAAAGAAAATTATTAAAAAGTAAGGATAAACACATGTTATTCTACAAATAGATGTTAGAATCAAACACAACAAACAAATTTTGCAGAGATACGAAAATAATTAATTTGTATTCATGTATTCACTCAAAAAACGATTTTAACGAAGAGGTCTTTCCTAAAAATTTTCTTTTGTTTCTTTCTGCCCCTCATCAAAAAAATTAATGATGTATCTCAGCACACAAAAAGAAAATATTAATATCTAAATACTTATCTTCACTATTAGTTAACTAATCCTTAACTATAAACTTAACTAAACAAAAACGTAATTTACTAATAACAAAACTGTTTTAATATAGATACAAAACTTTTTGACTGTGGTTAAAGAACTGAACATGTGTAGAAGAATAACAATAAATGAATACTTTCTAGGGAAAACATCATAGTACGTTCTAATACGTTCGTAGTACGTTCTACTGTTTACTTCATAATAATATTTTATGGGTAATAAATATTTCCTTTCTATTTAATTAGATTTTCATTTGCTGTTTTTAATAAATTAGTCTCCAAGTAATGAGAAGAAGAAAAATAATTCAAATTTCTGTTGAAGTTTGGAAAAAGAAAATTTCCAAGATTGATATGTTTTACTTTTTCATTGATAAACTGGTTATTTTTATTTTCACATTTTTTTATTTGCTGGAACATCGTAAAAGTTTTGGAATATAAAATTTAATTAAATACATTCGAATAAATATATTTCGTAAAATATAATACTTGATATAATTTTTTTAAAATCTAGTACTCTTATTTTTCCTTGTCCATCTAAAAATTAAGTTCAGTTAATTAAAAGAATGTAAATATATTAATGTACTTTCCCACAGACAAAAAGAACATTATTTCATATTTAGGTAAATCTTTTAATGCAGATTACTTTGCATACAAATCAAACGAAATACTGAATAAAATATTGGATATTATAGTTGAGAAATGCGATCTTGTGAACATGATTGCACGTCCATATAAACGAAATATGTTATTCTGCTATAAATGACGCTGTTAAAATACTTTTAAAATTGTTTATAATATAACAGAGTGAAGATATTTAAAATAAATAACAAAATTATTCGAATGAATGTCTACTAAAACTCGTATAAAGAATATTATTAAAAAGGAAGGATAAAAAACAAGTATTATTCTACAAATAAATGTTAGAATCAAAAACCACAAACAAATTTTGCAGATATAAGAAAATAATTAATTTGAATAGTATTCATATATTCACTCAAAAAATCATTTTAACTATGAGGTATTACGCAAATTTTTCGTTTGTTTTATTTCTACTCTTCACCAAAGAATTTAATAATAAGCATCCCAGCACACAAAATGAAAATTTCAGGATCGAAATACCTTTCTCGACTATTGATTAACTAATACTTAATTATAAATTTAACAAAACAAGAATGTAAGTTACTAATATAAAAAAAAATGTTTTAATATAAACACAATCCCTTTTAACTGTGGATAAACAACTGAAGATATTTAGGAGAATAACAATAAAGTAATATATTCTACGGAAAATACAATAGTACGTTCCATTTTTGTTTAGTTCTTAATAATGTTTTAAGGGTAATAAATATTTCCTTTCTATTTAATTGGGTTTTCATTCGTTACTTTTAATAAATTAGTCTGCAAGAAATGAGCAGAAGAAATATAATAAAAATATCTGTTGAAGTTTTGAAAAAGAAATTTTCCAAGATTGATTATGTTTTACTTTTTCATTGATAAACTGGTTGTTTGTATTTTTACAATTTGTTTTTAATTTGCTGGAACATCGTAAAGTTTTCGGAATATACATTTTCATTAAATGCACTTGAATAAATATATTTCATGAAATATAATTCTTGATGTAATTAAAAAGAATCCAGTACTTTTTTGTTCGTGTCCAACTTCAAATTAAAATTAGTTTTTATTTCAATGTAGGGTTGAAATGATTCGGAACATGCAAAAATAATTACGTAATGATAGTTACCAGTACTGTATCACTACAATGTTTTCTTTTTCACTAATAGAAGTTTCCCATTTGGGAATTTTGTAATAAAAAATAATTTGTTTTAATCAAATTCCGTGTAAAAAATTCATCAAAATAAATAATAATAATAATAAAAATACTCATGACCTGATTGACCGGCACCACTAGTGCGATTTGCGATTCTGTAATTTCAAATGCATATATCTTTGTTAGAAATATAGTGATGATGAAATATGACAAAAAAATTCTTATACAATCATAGGAATTTCTAATTCTGTATTTTGTTTTAAATTACATTACAGTTAAATAACTAAAGTCTGATATTTGTTTTTGTCTATAAATTCTACAATATCCTATTATTTAATTACATTTGAAATAATCTGTTATTTAAAAACGAAAATTTTAATCTATTGTTAATAATAAATATTTTATAACGGAGTAAACTATATTTAAAAAACGTTTGTGCCAGTAGACTGTTAGAAAACATGTTTAATAATTAATTAATACATGTTTCATGTCAAATCTCTAACTATGTTACAGCCAAATTTGTCCGGGACGCAAAAATCTTGAAAATACTACAATTCTACTATTTTGATTTAAAACACACTTTAGAGTTTGAGGCAGGATGCCTGCGTAGTCTTTTACTAGAGTATTCTATAAATAAATATATATAGTGATATAGCATATATAGAGAGAAATATATATAGAGAAATATATATATATAGTTCTATAATAAATATTTTATAGTGAACAACAGCGTTTTTTTTTTTTTAGTTAGCTTACAATCGTATTACCTTGAATCGCTAACTTTGGTGCGTGAGTGACAGATCTATTGTGTATTTCTTTAACACTAGAGCTACCGGAAATTTTACTCAAGTTTTATAAAACTGCTTCACACCAGAATTTTTATTTAAAACTATGTAACTTATTCATTTAGCATATTCCTGCGAGTTTTCTATTTAATTTATTTTGAAAAGAAATTTCTGGTTCGAATCGGAATATATTCATTTGATAGCCGTCAAAATGACGGCTCATGGTAGTTCTAGTGTTAAGCTTCGCAAAAATCGTATGAATTTTCACAATTATTTGGAAGGGTTATTTTGCAAAAAAAGAAAAAAATGTGCATTAAGTGACTGTGGTTGTTTATTGACTGTAAATAGCGAGGTGTATGCAGAGAAATTGGCTTTACAACTGACCTTGTTGAAAGGTTTTCTAGCCTTGAAATTTTCCTCGGGATAAAAAAAATATATGTATTAAGGAAATCGTATTTAAATGTAATATATGCACGAAAATCATTTGTATATTGTATTCACTGCGGTTATCTATGCTAGGCATTACTTAAAACGTTACAACGATTTATCATAGAAGGTAAGATTCATCATATTTAAACAGATATATCTATATTTTTAAGAAAGTTGGAATTATGCGAATTCGTGAAATTATTTTGTTACATATTTGTTAAATAGGTTTCAGGAGACTTGAGATTGCGAGGAAATTTCGTAAACATGATTATTGTAGTAAAAATTACTTACAAATGACTAAAACATTATTTCTCAAATAAATAATCTGTATTTTTTTGTATTCAAAAGCGAAAGAAAAAAAAATAATCAAATAATATTATATTACCAGAAGATGTATAAATTTTTATGTATGTCTAAAATTATTAATTTTCAGTTTTTTTAAATTATTTTTTTAGAGAATTTAGTCAAAATTTGAAAAAAAAATGTGCAGTCAGTCAAATAAATCATACCTTTTAATCATCAAATTATACCAGTAAAAGAAAATCGGAAATAGTCATTGTACTGGAAATTATGTCTTCTTTCATTTTATGTTTAAAAATTAAGTTCAAGCAAAAATTGCACCAATACGAATAAACAAATATGACATCATACTTAATTTTTTCAGTAAATTTTACTTTAAGATTACAAGCGTGAGAAATAGTTGGTTAAATAGATTAGGAATTGTGGAGGTTTAAAATTTGGAACTCTTAATGTTAAATGCTTTTTTAATCGTTGAAAAATATATCGAAATGCGGATATTTTATTTAAACATAACTCAAAAACAACTTGCTGGAATCCGCTGTAATTTTGGAATCGCATATTTGAAACTTTTAAAAATTGATTTCTGCTTCAAATTTTATAGATTTAAATTACATATATCACAATATGAATTGTGGTAGATATGTGGTTTCAAACAGAAATTCATTTTTAGAATCTTTAAATTTTTGGATCAAAAATTACAGTTAATTCCACAAAGGAATTTTTGAGTCATGCTATAAAACCCGCATTGTAGTTTCTTTTGCAACTATTAAAAGGAAATTGAACATTAGGATTTCCAAACATTAAATCTTTATCTTTCTTAAACTGTTAGGCCGAATGACTTCCTGTTTGGTATCCGAAGGTAAATTATACCAATATATATATATATATATATATATATATATATACTATTAATTATCAATTTTATAAATTTTGATATATTTTGAATTGTTTATGAATTATTTAATTAGATATTTAAATTAATCTATGAAATATAAAATATATTTACAATGTAGTATAAATTAAACATTAATTATTTAATAATATGTCTATAATATCAGTGGATTAACACAGCTGGCAGCAAAAACAATTTGAATTAAAATAATATCTCTTTTACATAATATATTCTTGTTAAGAATATCTGAAATGCTGTGCAAGTTGAATTAATTCTGTGTAGATTTATTCATATAGTAGTATTATATTTTATTTGAATTTAAAGTAAAACTACAAGTTAGTATTTTTTTTAAAGTTTATTTATATAATTAAATCTAATGAAGTGAGTATGTAACTAATAAAGTGGATATCTAACTAAATATTATTTATGAATTATTATAATACCAATAGATGGCGACACTTTACCTTTCAGGTAGTTGTTGATAATATTGTTAATATTATATTTAATTTAACTATAGAGGGAGCTATTGATTGTATATTAATTTTACTTTCAGGAATTAAAATTGGATGGAGTAATATATATTCACGGATATAATTTTGTTATAAGTGTATTGAAACCAGAATTATTTTGTGTGTTTTTGAATCATTTTGTGTTTGGGTGTCATCGATGGGGATGTGTTTTAAAAAAAGTGAGCTCTCAACTTGTCTTTCAAATCATTTCTCTCAACTCGACTTAGTCAACATGTATGATGCATTGCCATGTGGATGTGAATATTATGCAGAAGTTGTGACATTTTAAGGATTCTGTATAATTATTGTGAGTAAAATATTTTATCTACACTTTACGCGTTCATTTTCCAATTTTATTATTTCAAAACTGTTATCTCGTGGTAATTTCGTGAGGTGTTAAATACAGTTTTTGGGATAATCGATGTGAGTGAAATATATTGTATATTCTTAATGGTTTTTTATTTCCTATTTAAATATTTCCAAATATTTATTTCCTTTTTAAATATTTCCAAATTTTAATATTTCCAAATGTTGTCTGGTAATAATTCAGTGTACCTGGATGATTCTACTGATCTTAGCATTATGCCAGTAGAATTATGAAACACTGAATTATTATTTAAAACACATGTGGGTGCATCCAGGCTGATGAGTGCATGTGCATGTGTTTTTTCATATCCAATTCATATTTAATTCTCATGTGATCCAATTTTCCATTGTATATAGTTCATATTTAATTTATTAATCCATTTGTATTTACTTAATTGCAACTCCAATTTATAATTTTTTTTCCCTTTCTCTCTATTTCTTTTTTCTTTTTTCAATATTCTTTAGGTATGAGTAAATTTTGGCCAATTACCATTGAAGCAAAAGCTATGGTAATATTATGTTTGCACATGTTAATTATTAGCTATGTGGTATTCTGTATACACAATATCATTAATTATCTCTTTGGAGATTTAAGTAGAATGATAATAGAACTTGATATGTTTTTTGAAATTCATAGATATTATAATTATATATATATATATATATATTTCAAAATTAGGTATTTGTTCTGAAAATTTCAGAATGTGGCACTATTTCAGCATGAAGTGGCCGCTAAGTTTATTGCCTTAACATAAATTGAAAGAAAGAAATTTTAATCAAATGGCTATTTCCGATTATTATTATGCGGATAGTTTATTTAAATATAACTCAAAAACTACTTAGTTGAATCCGCTGTAATTTTGGAATCGCATATTTGAAACTTCTTGAAATTGATTTCTGCTTCAAAATTTATAGAGTTTAATTTACATATATCACAATATGAATTGTGGAAAATGTGTGGTTTTAAACAGAAATTCCTTTTTAGAATCTTTATATTTATGAATAAAAAATTACAGTTAATTCCACCAAGGAATTTTTGAGTCATGCTTTAAAATCTACCCGCATTGTAGTTTCGTTTGCAACGATTAAAAGGGAATTTAACATTAGGATTTTCAAACTTTAAATCTTTATCTTTCTTAAACTATTCGGCCGAATGACTTCCTGTTTGATATCCGAAGGTAAATAAAAAAGAAAACAAAAATCCAAAAGAAAACAAATATTTTCTCAAAATTAGGTATTTGTTCTGAAAATTTCAGAATGTGGCACTATTTCAGCATGAAGACGACCGCTAAGCTTAGTGCCTTAACATTGAAATAAATAAATTTTAATCAAATTGCTATTTCCGATTATTATTTTTTTGTGGTTATTTAGATATTAAAATGTGTTTTTTTTTTCAATTGTTCATAAAAATATAGAATTAAAACAAATCTCACAGTAAAATATTTAACATTAAAATAATAAAATATTATGTATCTGATCACTTTAAAGCTAAAATTTTACTTTATATACTACATATAGTTATACATATCCTTTATCTGAAGCGGAACATTTCCGCATGAGATATTCATTTGTTTAAAATTGTTTTTAGTTAAAAAAATATTTTTATTTCATATCAGGAAATACCTCAGGGAAATGTCAACCTAGAGAATATTGGAAAAGTTTGATCCAATTTTATCAAATTTTCTCACGTAGAGATTCCTTGTAGCCACATGAGAATCAAAACTATTGAATGCTTGAAGATCGAAAAGTGAATTTTACGTACAGTCCATTTAATAAAAATTTACTTTGGGTGAAAAAATGTAATACTCTTTTAGACATATGAAAAAATATATTTTCTAGAAAAAATTTTAACGCCTGAGCAATGGAGTTAAAAATAAGATAAGGACAAAATACAGTTCATGCGTATAAATAAAAGTAAAACATATCATAAGAAAGATGAATCAGTTTAGTACAAATAAATTGAATTCTTTTTTTATATCTATTTATTTATTAGTATGTTTCGAAAAATTTATTAGTTGTATGTTATTCCTAATAATAATATAGTAATGTATTTTTAGTATGATTACCACAATAATCAAATAGCATTTATGGTGTGAAGATGATCACGCCTCTGGACTTCAGGCTGAACTTTTTTTATCAATTGGAGGCAGAATTATGTTACGTGCAAATCTGTGGACAAAAAAAGATTTGGTAAATGGTGCACTTGGTACGGTAAAGATATTGTCTACTGCCCAGGACTTCGGCCTCCAGGCTTGCCATTAGCTGTAATGATTGATTTTGTTGATTATAATTAGCCACTTCTGACTGAAAGACATTTCACTGTCGTATCTATTTCTAAATCCTGGAAAGAAAAAAGTGTATCATGCTCACGAACTCAGTTGTCTTTAACAGGTGCATACTCTGTCACCATACACAAATCTCAGGTTGAGAAAAATTGCTGTGGCCATCGTTCCAAAGGAGTTATCACTACTTGGAGCAACTTATGTCTTTTTTCATGGAGCACGTCGTTCAGAGTATGATCTCATTGTGTGTCTTTAGTAATGGATAAACTTAATGAAAAAGAAAATGAAGGCATTTGGAGACAGATTAGCATTTGAGCATTACCTGATGCAACTGAACACTGAATAAATACTTGAAAATGAAGATTCAACATCTGTTATAGTAAACTTACTTTTATACTACTAAACAGTAAACCTAAATATAAAATATTTTTCTTAAATGTTATCTTTTAAATTTATGCGAGTGAATGCTCCGACATTTCGGCCTGACGGATTCTAGTAATAATATTAGCATTACTATTCATTAGTATAATAAAAATACTAATAAAATACAGTTTTTGCGTGTAAATAAAAATAGCATTTATCACAAATCAGCTTACTAAAAATGAATAAAAAATGTGAAATTTAGCTGCAAAATTGCAGTATAAAATCTGTAAAAAATAAAATACTTTCGAGTACCTACTGCAAAATGAGGCGATTTGGTGAGGTACACTTCTCCACGCCAAATGCTAGCTATTTTAATGCATTTGAAAACTGCATGTCAAATGAGTGTTTCAATGAGTAGTATTTAATGAATTTAAACCTAAACGATGAAGTAGTTTATTATTATTTCTATCAGTTCTTATAATATGAATAAATTGCATATTGCTGAAGGTATTTAGTATTACACGGTTTCACTGGCTGGATACGTTTTAATGCAATTTAAAAGTAACTGCCCGATTAAGAACTCCGTCTTTAAACATTTCGATATAGAATAAGTTGTTGTTTCCATGACAACAATATTGCTCTTTTGTTGTCTCTGACACATACAATATCGAAGTCTAATTGACAGTTCTCAGAATGGAACCCCAATTTTGAGTTTGAAAAAATTTTAATTATTTTAAATTTTGTTCTGAACTGTATAATACGATCGTTAAATTTCATTATATATACATATAAATGTATATGACAAAACTGTAATTATAAAGTTGTATTTATTTAAGTTAAACTTTTTTAAACAAGTTGAGCATGAAAAATCTTTTCCTTAAAGAGTATTTACCATGAAGTCGTATTTTTTTTTTATTTCGTTTTGTCTCCAATCGACAATAAATGAACAAAAAACAAAATTTTCATTTTTTCCCCCGGTTGCTATATTCAGGTTCCGTATGATTTTTTAATGCACATATATATATTTATGAGAAGATTATTCTTTAAATCGTTTATAATTTTCTAAGTATGCGTTTACGGAAACATTCCTTGTAAGTGCTTACTTAACACTAAAATCACCATAGCGGTCAATTTAACCGGGACCAAATAAATATAATTAGATTCGAGTCAGATATTTCTCCATAAAATTCGAATATACAAAACATTAAATCAAGCTAAAGTATTAATTTAAATAGTATTAAGCACACATTCCGGTTTAAAGTATTTCTTATATGACCCCGAATAAACTTTTGGGGCGTTCTTGTATTACAGCAACACATTTCAATTATTATTGCATTTATAATTATCAGTTTAGCATATCTACACAGTAAAATGGCTTATTAAAATTCAATTTATAGACGATGTTAAATTATATCATTTTAAACCTGTAGGCATATAGTAGCAATAATTAATTATGCATTATTGATCCTGTTTGTACATTATTTCCAAATAAAATATATAATGTTATTATTCCACACAGATAATTACCACTGTCGCTTACATTTTAGCAGAGAAGTGTAAATACGACAGAGATGGTATTTTGAATTAAAGGAAATTAATCATTTTACTGTCTAATTAAATATTATTTAATTGTTTATCGGGAAATATAAAAGAAAAAACACAATTCAAAATATTATGTCTAGCTTTATTTAATGGGCGGTAACACAAACATATATAAACGTAACGTAAATATAATAATAAAACATAAATATAATACAAACATAAAACACAAACAATAATATAATTTAAAAGATCAAAATACTTACATTTCTTAATAAAATTTTCATCGAACATATTTTATTGTCCAACCAAAATATCAAAAATTGCAATTTTAATATTTAAACAAAAAAGAAAAATCTTGCGTCGAGCATAGATTATGAAACACACCTACTATACTGCAACAAAACTTCGCCGTTTCATAAGGAAAAGAGGATACCTCGGTAAATATTTTAGAAAACGCAAAATACATTTGAAAGCCAAAATTTAGTAACTACGCCCATAGTCGTAAAGGTACTCCAATTCTTTTGTGTAGCACTGCATGTAATATATAGATTTGTATATAGGCATAGTATATTATGGATATTATCCATTGTATATATCCATAGTATATTAAAATTAGATGAGTAAGAAAACGCAGAACATAGTTGACAATTCACCTTCAGCAATTTCTACCAATTAGCGTAACCGCATTTGAATTCTTTTGTACAACCGTGTATGTCAGCTACGTAGTTTCATATATATGCCCCATATTAAGATTAAAGTTATAATATGTAAATAGACGCTAAAAATACTGAAATCACACTTCCAGAAATTAGCATCTATAGGTGGTCATATATCCAGTTCTTTGTAAAGCCCAGTATATGATTTTATTCATATTTTACAAACATATTTTAGTATACTAAATCTAATGATCCATGAAATAGAAAATACATAATTCAAATTAAAAAACAACTTTGAGCAAATTATGTTCATCCCCATTATTTCTTACTAATTCTTTTGTATGCCCAGTATATGATCTATAGCATTTGTACACGCCTTGTAGTATGCAAAGATTTTGTTAAACACATACCTATCTGAAAGCAAACCTCCAGCAATTATCGCTTATAGATAATACTTCGGATACAGTGCTGTATACGAAATCCTTTGTGTGTCCTTTTAAATCAGCTATAAATGCTATGCACATTATATTTTACAACAAGTATATTGTAGTAAACTTCAGTAATATATGTACATGATATGAGAAACCTCAATAATGTGTATCAGTTACATGCCACTCCGAGTATATTTACGCGAGTTAGAGTACGGATAAACAGACAGACGGACAGACAAACTGATTTCATAAACACTTTTCAACAACGTTGGAAAGTGCTTAAAAACAAGTTATATATACTTTTACTAGTACACCAAAAAATTCCGAATTGCTGTATTACAGATCAGTAAAATTAAAATAAATCGTGTTCAATCATTATACATACTTATTGGTTTTAAAACATTACAGTTAGTCAATTTTCAAGGCATTTACATCGGAAAATAATTTGTTGATTGAGTATATATATATATGTAGCATTTTGACGAAGTTGAGATATTACGATGAATAATATTCGATGAAAAATAAATGGCAGTCCTTCAACGATATAGCAAGTTGCAGTTGATATTAGCGAGTATGGCGAAGTAGAAGGCAATGAAATGAGTCCACCAAAGTTTTCCAATAAATCCAGCCAATCTCCAGACAAATAATTTTATTAGAAGACGAACAACACAGAAACAATTCCCAAAGGTCTAAAACTTATAGCCCTCGGGCTAACGTTGCTTCACTTCATTGAATTAAGATGTTACTGGGCCAGTTGAATATTCTACGGACATAAAAACACCAGATACATATTTGTTTATGCTTTCGAAAACGTCAAAAATCTAGTGCTCCGACCGATGCGACCTGGTTTTGTTCCTTCAGCGGAGACATACAGTAATTTACGTCACGAGCGTACAAACCAATGAGTGAGAGGCTAGCTCCAGCCCAGCAAATGAGGTGCGAAGGAGGAGCTAAGACGGTAATGAATTCCGAACCTGGTAGCGGATTAATTTTGGAGTGAAACTACCTCAGCTCGCGAAAAATTTAGCATAATAATAATAATAAAAAGAAAATGGCTTTTAAAAAACATTCGAAATGAGAACGCGTCTCAGACTTTTATAGATTGGGGAACTGATAAAAGCTACGAATGAACTTAAAATTTTAGAATAAGATAATTATTAATATACGGATATTTACTTTTAAAAGGACATTAAATAGGAATAAATATTATTAAGAATTAAGGAAATACTGACTATGACAGAAGTTAGATTAATTTTAAAAGATTAATGCGAATAAAATGGAAGGATACGAAGGAAATAATTTTTTTATATAACATATATATATATATATATATATATATCAATTTTGTGTTAATGGCAAAATATCCATTAAAAATTTCTCGTGACTTACATTAATAAATTGAACACTGCTTTTAATTTATGCAATAATCCCTGAAAAAATATCATCCTTTTTTCGTTTTCGAAAAAAAAAGTATTAATGTTTCTTAAGCTTAACATCAATGCTTTTACCCTCAGGCAAATTAATTTCCTGCCTCATTCAGAGTGCTTTCATAAAGAAAAAACATTGTATAATCATTTTTTGTGATTTCTATGAGCTTCAGGCAATTTTTTTTTTGCAGAAATTTAAATATACATGCTATGTAGATTCACGTATTGAAAAAGTGTAATTAAATTATTGGTGTCAATTTTTAATGGATTATTTTTTAGGAACGTAATTAAATACAAGGTATACATAGGTAAAGATATAAAAACTACAGAACTCCGGTAATCCATATCCCGATTATCCAAAAATCGGCTTAACCATATGAACTTAAACATTTATTTTAATTTGTAAAATATACTAAATATAGAATAAAATATATTTTATTTTAAATTTCTTATTAAACAACAGAGCTTTAACTAGACAATTTTTTTGCAGAATGTTAAATATACATGTTATGTAGATTGACGAATTGAAAAATTGTAATTAACCTTTTGAGTGCTGAAAATTCGGCCTATAATACGCGGAACAAACAATTGTGTTTCAACCCAGAAATTTTATCTTATAAAACGTAACTCACAAGATTACTGTAAATACTTTAATCCGGAACAGTCCGGAACAGTTGATGCCGGTTCAGGGGCTTCCCAGTTGCAGCAACTTTACGCCCAGTCGAATGTGAGTTGATTGTCTTTAAGTAGTGAGCCATTGGGAAAAGATAAGATTGCATTAAATAGCAATTTAAAGGAAAAGAAAAGAAATTTAAGGAATGGAAGAATAAGTTTGGAATAATAAGAAAAGCAAAAGAGATTAAGGATAGAGTCGATAGTAGGAAGTAAAATGGTATAGCTGTAGTAAAATACTACTGATTAAAAGTTTAAGGATTAAAATAGGGTTCGGGACATGTTCCATAAAAACATCAAAAATGCCAGGTGGAAAGGCGGGCAAAGCAAACTTAAAAAAAAAAAAAAAAAAAAACACTTTTCAGTGACCATACAATATATTTTATTTTAAATATAACAAAAAGGAGTGAATAAGTGGATAACTTATATAGCACAGAGTGGTGAGCACTAATGATCACCGTCAGTCTAACATGAGTATTTAGGTCGCTTGCGGTGTTGCGGCTCGGATGCGTCGTAGTCCGGCAGCTCGACGATAATTTCGTTGGGGAGATCGTAAAGTTTGTCAAAAAATTTAGTGGAAAGGTGATTTATACGAGTTATAAGGGTGGTAGTGTTGAGTTCACTGCGGACTGTACTGTTACGTAGGTAACGCGAGGCACCCCTAACAATGCGAAGGTGTCTGTTATGTAGCCGACTGAGGTTTTTCATGGCAGTTTTGCATATGAAGGCTTAGACCGGACATGCGTAGGTGATTATAGGTAAAATGCATGAATTATAAAGGAGAAGTTTATTGTGGATAGCCAGGGTTTTGCTATTAAAAAGAGGTTTGAGTGCAATGGATGCTCTGGCGACTTTACACCTAATGCGGAGGATGTGTTTGTTGAATGTGAGTCTACGGTCAAGGGTCACCCTTAGGTACTTTGCTTCGTTTGTCCAAGGAATGGTGGTATTTTTAATAGTGATTCTGTTAGGATAGATAAATTTTTTAGAGAAATAGACAGCAGAAGTCTTGTTTTCGTTAACTTTAATGCGCCAAAGGTCGCACCAGTGTAAGAAGTCATCAATGTGGGTCTGTAGGTACCTGTATAGTGTATACGGGTGGGAGCATAGGCGTATATTGTGGTGTCGTCCGCATAAAGAGCAAGGTGAGTGAATGGTGTTCTGGGTATGTCGTTAAAGTAAATGTTAAACAACAAGGGACCGATTACGATCCCTTGGAGGATGCCTGATAAGATATGGAATATAGCAGAGAGGATGTTGTTAATGCGGACGCGAAAAATGCGATCGCTAAGGTAAGAGTAGATAAGGTGTATGAGTCTGGCAGGGAATTTAAGCAAAATTAGTTTGTAAATGAGGCCCAAGTGCCAGACTTTGTAGAATGCCTTAGCGATGTCGAGAAAAATGGCAGCAGCAGGAATCTTCGAGTTAAGCTTTAAATACTTCAACTGTTGAATAAAAATTAAGTGATTGCAATTATTGAATAAAATTTCTAGGTTGTAACAAAATTTGTTTGATCCGCAGATACATTGTGGCGCTATCGCGCTTCATAGCACTCAAACGGTTAAATTACTGCTATCAGTTTTTAATGAATTATTTTTTAAGAAACGTAATTAAAAACAAAAATACAAGATATACATAGGTTAAAATAAAAACTGTAGAATTTCTGTAATCCGTATACCAAATATCCAGAAATCAACTTAACCTTATAAACTTAAATACTTCCTTCATTTGTTAAACGTACTGAAGTACAGATTAAAATTTATTTTATTTTAAATTTCTCATTAAACAAATTGGAATGAGTTAAGCGAATATTGTTTAGTGCAAAATTATATAAATAAAAGTAAGAGTATGTGTATAATAGTAAAATAAATAAAGCATTAGAGTGCAGTTACTTTCTTTCCAAAAAATGGAGTTATTGTATTTTTCTCCTCAGTTTGACATCTGTTCAGTGTTCATAGACGCTTTGTCTCTCCATCTTCTGAACAGTTGAATAACAGAAATAATGGCATCCTCTTTTTTTTAATAGACTGAAGTTGTGTATCTAAGTATTTTAGTATTTTGCATTAGTAGTAATGTTAATTCTGCTTGCACAATCTTTAACCTGCCAACGCCCATTGTCACCTGTAGGTAACACGTCTTTGGAAGGACCCCTAGTCTTAGAGTTTAAGTAATATATATTGTGGTGCCTTTATTAGGATTTAGAAGAAATTACGTAATCATAGAAAAAAGTCCTATATCTCTCTTTTCTTATATGATACTATAAACTTCCAAAATATTGCATCTCTTCCAAACAAGCAAGGACTTGGGTTTATCTATTTTTGGAGGATAAAAATGTCAAAAAAGCAGTATGTCTCTTATTTGTTTTGGCTCATTGTTAAAGTTAACTAAATATTGAATTGTTTTTTGTGGGATTTCGAATGTTCGATTAATTTTTGATTGCTATCACTTTTTTAAATAAAAATACTCAGCCTATTCAATGATATATTAATGATAAATTAAAGAAGGTCAATATTATAATTTCAATTAAGTGATATCAATTTACCAATCTGAATAAAATAAAAAGTAGGTTCTCTGTTAACACTTAACCCCAGGGAAATGTTCGGGCCGGTAACATTTTAATGTTCAAATCAAGTTCATCGCCATTATAAATATGGTCAGTAGTTAGTTTTCATTACGTAATTTCATCTTATTTTTCATAAATACACTTCAGAAGATTTCCACTATAAAAAAGGATTTGGAGCATGCCAAACTCTTTCCTTGATAGATCTAAATAGACCATGAAAGCTAAAAAAATAGAATAAACTAGTACAAGCTGAGCCTCAAATTTTGTTTTACCGTTTTACTGCGAGCATCTAGTATGCAATGTTTAATCCTTTAGCCCCACTATATTTATATAACAATATCACTCTAATTTAAAATTCAATTTAAACTTCTTGTCTAATTTTTGAAAAAAAAATACTGTTTGAAAATTCTGTTAGAAAATGTAAAGAATTGCACTCATCTTATACGTTGCTAATGGGGATCAAAAACGTTTTCGGTAATCCAAAAAAATTCTCCACCGGCAGAACTGGTTATCAAACGCTTCGGTCTTATGTTTGTCATAACCGGGACTATATTGTATCATGTAATATCTATTGTTTTTTTTAATATTGTTATATTTGTTTTTCTCTCTTTCTAGATCGCTAATCGGACTTGTATGTTTGTATTTAAGTAGAATATATAAGTATATTATGAATCATTACACCGAAACAGAAGTCAAAATGGAAATCTCTCTATTACCAGCTAGCGTCTAATCACTGGCCAAGATTGTGGGCGCATTTACGAATAAGAAAAGCTAAAATTATTCGTTTCGACGTAGCATTATGGTTCTGCCCCCCCCACCAAGTTTGTATTAATATACTGTAATCCCTTAACATTCCCGAAGGTTACGTTCCAAGAAAACCTCACGAATGTCAAATCCGCGAATGTTGAGTCTATCTCTCTGCACTAAAAAAGGAGTAACGTTCTATAAAATTTTAATTACAGTGGCACAGTATTTCAAGAAAACAAAAGGATATAGGTATTAACAGTATGTTATGCATAACATATATGTACGAATGTACACACATATTCATATTTATAAAATTTATTTAATGAAGATAATTCAAATTAGTTGACTGGAGAAATAATTACAGCTAAAAAGTTTTTTTTAGCTGTAAAAAAAGTTTAAAAGGTTAAAAAGCTAAGAGGTTTTTTTTTCCCCTACGAGAACCTGCAGAAGCACATTTTAAATTAATAGATTCAAGATGCCATTACCTTACCACTTGTAATACCCCTATTGCAATGAGTATTCTTCTGCTGTTATTATTTTGTTTCCCTACAACACTCGCTCCTTTTTCACTAGACAACTGAAAATTGATTTGCAAATACATACTGAGAAAACACAGGGGAAACAATCTATAACTAATGTAAATTCTGAAAAAGCAAAGATGTAACTTTAAAAAAATCGCGAATTATCAAGTCAGATTCTCGCGAATGTTAAGTTTTCCGCATTTTCATGTTCGTAAATAATCAAAACTCGCGAATGTTAAAACCGCCAATGTTAAGGGATTACCGTATTTTATGAATATTTAATTAAATGTAGAATTATGTATATCACATATCATTCTCTGTTATAGTCTGGTACCAGTGAACAGTAACGAAATTTGTGCATTCCTTTTTATTGCATATTATGTTTAAATTTCATATTGCAATTTGAATCGTGAAAGAAACATTTAATAATTAAATAAATAATTTTGTCAATTCTCTCAATTTTGTCATACACTTATATTTTTCTACGAAAATGCAATTCAGTAAAGCAGAAATTTATTATTTTTTAAACATAATGCAGGAAAATAAAGTATTCCGAGTGCTTAGATCTGAATATGTTAAAGAAAATAATAATCTTTGGAAGTTAAAAACACAAAAGTTGCATTTTTTATAGAATAGAAAGATATAATAAATCAATAATAATAAAAAATCTTTTATCAAAATTCCTTTGTCCAACGTTAAATTTTTTTATAGAATAGAAAGATATAACAAATTAATAATAAAAAAAATATTTTATCAAAATTCCTTTGTCTATAATACAAGGTAATAAAAATGCTTAGAAAAAGGTATGAAAGGAAAAAAACAGTGCAAACATAAAAAAATATGCAAAAAATCTACAACTGGCAAAAAAATATATATTAAAGTTTTTTTCGCGAAAATTTATTCAAATGTTAATTTCTATTCTAATGTATTTTTTGCATATATTTCGTTTTATTTAGATACTTTATGTCAATAAAGGTATTCATTTTCTCCTTGTTTGTGTATTGAATATTGTTTTGAGGTTTGGCTATATCTTCTATAAAAAAAGTTTTCTATAGTTTAAAAAATACATGTGTATTTTTTTATGTGTTTTATATGTATTTCAGAAATAAGTAAATAATTAAAAAGTTGTTAACTAGGATATAAATTGCAAACCATTTCCCCCCTCATTAATTGGACTTATGCATGAAAATTATAAAAAGTTTTTAGTTAAGGAGAAAAATAAGAGATGGGAAAAACAGAATGTTGAAAAATGTAAAATATATACAATTAATCATATTTATTTAGCACAGATATATTGAAATAAATCATTTAAACACAATCTTCATTAAAATAATTTGTTTTCTTTAAAGTTTTCTCATATGCTTATTCTAAACTTATTAACAATAGAACGGTCTTAGTGATCAATTTAACCAGGATAAAATGAATATATTTTAATTTGAACGAGAAATTTTATTATAAAATATGTATAACACAACATAAGTTAAATAATTTCTTAAAAATATATTAAATATTTTACATAATTTGGTTTCAACTTCTGGCTTTTCTAGTGTTGAAAAAAGATTAAAAAAAAAAACATAACTTTTCCTTTTCTGAATGCAATATAAAACATATAGTAACAGCTTAAATTTTAAAAGGAAAAACAAAATTCAGCAAATTCAACCATTAGAATCTTTCAAGGCAAAATAGATCAAAATATTCCTTGCTTTGAAAAACTAAATATTTATTTTTATTCTACCAATAATCCGTTCCATTCTCTATAACATTTTCTATTTACAATTCAGAGCAGTTTCGTATTTTATAAATCAAAAGCTAGCAAATATTTTTCGAAACCAATCTATGCATAGATATAATTTTTTCTGCATAAAAATTGAATGATGTAAAATATTGTTTCATATGTTTCAAATAGTTTTGATATATATATATATATATATTCAGTTTTATGCTGCGAAATTGAAAAAAAAAATCATAATACATTGATTTCAAATTTGAATTATATTTCTGATGAAAACTCTTAGGGGATTTGATCATAGTACAAAAATAAGTTTTAACTATTTACTAAATGTATAAAAATAAGAAACTATATATATACAATTACACACAATATTTTTTATTTAAAAATTCCCTTTTCAACGAATGCTAAAAAGTAAGAGTTTTTCGTTAAAATTTTGGAAAACATTTTAATCGAAAACAATACAGATTAAAAACAATCCTGTGAAATTAAAACAAACCACACATAATAAAATATAGCAATAAGACATCTCCCACTCTAGAAATTAAAATTTTGTATATAGTCAGTAACAAAAAATAAACCTGTCAATATTCGCAAACCGTATAAAATTAAACACCAAATGCGTCATTAGACTCAAAATAATGTCTTATTTTAGAAAATCAATTATAATTTTTGAAATTGGGTTCGTCTACATATAAAAATATTCATCAACGTCGATGTTATAAATGATAACGTCAACTTTCGCCGCTCTTTTAACTTCCTTGGATAAAACCAGCCCGAAAAATAGAAGAATTTTGTACATATATATATTTTAATTATTTAGGGGATTTCATGAAGTCAAAATTTGAGTATACAAAAATTAAAATCATGTGACAAACTAATTTATATCGTGATTGTATCTATGATTATACCTATCTATCGATTTATAGCTTGATATCTTGATTTAAAATTTTTGTTTTCAGTGAAATACAATGAAATAATCCAAACATTTTCTAGGCATTTGTTTTTCTCAAAAGCATATTTTAAATTACGAAAAAAAAGATTAATAAATACACATTAAAAATGTGAATTACATGATCTACATCAATTTTTACAGAAGCAGAATGCGCATTCACAAAAACTCCAGTGTGCAATTTCATTCAAATCTTTATTTTTCGTGATGAAGTCTAAAGGTACAATATTCTGATATCATGCAATCGCATGTAAGAAAATCGACACAGAGAAGTATATTCGAAACATATATGTGAAAGTTTTTCTTATTTTTACTCATTTTATAGTAAGAGTTTCTACACATTGTTAATTACACAAAATGTATCGGTATTTACGGGTGAAGAATAACAGTTCACGACAGATTATTACCAACTCCTTTTTATCACTTCCCAACATAATTGAATAACGTATTTGGCTCATCTGTCTCTCCGTCTTTCTGACTGACTACCTGTGTGCGCTTTAACACACATAAATATATATTTGAAATGCCGAATATTACCATCTTATTGATGTTCATTATAGCTTATTCCGTATAACAAATGAAGTATGTAGCTGTTATAGTTCATTTGCAAGACACAAAAAATAATTTCATAACATTATGGCCTATGGAAGAAGAAAAATTTCGTTCTATTTTACTGATGGTACACTACTTCAAATATAGAGAAACATATGCATCACTCAACTGGACTGCAAGATATAGTGTATACAATAGGGAATGTGTAGTATTTATAGTTCGTTTAAAAGGACCCATCAAGAATATCGTCAGTTTTTTCGTTATCCACTTTAAAACATAAGGGAAGTGATATTCATAATTGAGGTGCATTGGAAAGGCAAATGAACATAAAGATATGCTCTGATATTTCTAGATTTTTCGTGTTCTGATCAGTAGTCCTGAGGGACATTTTTAAAAATTCTAAAAATCACGAAAAACACCGAAACGGTTCTCGACAAACATTTTTTTTAAGCCATTAACATTGATATTGTTTGGAACATATTGCGGCGTTTTAAAATATAAACGTACAATCTTTTATTTTGTGTAATCGGTTTTTTCCGTATTTTGATAAATTCGTCGATACGGGCTTCGAAATCCAAGGAAAAAAATAACATGAATTCTAGGTTTCTTAATTATTTTTCTTTTTTTTTACGTGCCAACTTTCGTATTTCTAGAAACCTGTTGATCTGCTAGAAAACATAAAGTACGTAGACGCGGTTTGGCGTCTTTCGTTTTTCCGTATTTTGAACGGTTCGGCCGATTTCCGATTTGAACTACGGGGGAGGGGGGCAGCGTGAGTGTGGAGCCGCTCTTGCACTTTCTGATCTTCTGTGCTTGCGGTCTTCTGAAAAGGGTTTCTGGTACGCACCAGCGGATTTTTCAGTCGGCATTCTAGTCCAGTCAATCTAGGCTTCTGATTGGAAAGTTGTGGAGAAGCTTTTTTCTCTTTCTTCCTTTATGTTTTTGGGTGTGCTGAACACGAATTTAAAATTGCAACCTCCTATCTGGTCTGCTTAAAAAATTATAAGCGAGTTTAAGAGTTTTTTCGGTTTTTCCCTTGTGTTCTCGAAAGGGTTAATTTTTTTTTGAAAAAAATATTGCACCAAATTAAACTAGAGAACATTTACTACATTTTTTATATACAATTTTTTTTTTCCTAAGATGAATAGTTTTGGCATACGAGTAAAAGGAATTTTAGTGATATAATTGAAATTCCATCATCGGAGGGCGAAAACATGATACAATCACTATGCATCCATTTTAAACTTCAATTTGAAGCTGTTCAGTTATTTCTGGTTGCATTTCAAATATGGTTACATTTTCTTACTAAGTTTTAAACCTTTTATAGCACTAAGAAAATAAATTGAAATCAGGTGATTAGGAAGGATATAAAAACTTTGGTTTTTATATCTTTCCTAATCACCTGATTAATCATAGATGAGCGAACCAATTTTTATTTTTCTAGTAATAGTAATCTCATTTAAGTACAATTATAAGTATTGTCAGTTTAATATAATAATAACATACGTGGAAGATTATAAACAGGAAAAAAGGGGAAAAGAGTAAGCTTTGAAGGGCCTGGTCAGCGTTCTTCAACATGAGGTTCATCAGTGTCCCTCCTTCATCATCATCACTTGATGGCTCAGATTGTATCTCCACTTGACTTAAAATATCCTGTAATGGGTCACCAACTTTTGCTTCCAAGTCATCTTCGGCGATGAAGGAGCTTTGTCACAATGGCCATCGCAGTTCAGGCAGATGCGCGAACAAAATAAACCTGCTCTCCTACAGCCACACACTTCACTACAGTTTGTTTTGCATTTGCAGGATATTTTTCGCAGAATAGTTTCTGGTGCGCGAGGTTTGGTAGTTGTTATGGGTATGATGCCTCTCTTGATTTTATTCAAGCCCCATTCCTCAGTATTTTTACAGTTACCTAGCCATAGCTGTACTTGGTGGTAAATTCGCAGACAGTGATATCGAGCTGCATCTTCTGTTCGAGGGAGCAATGGAATATTTTGAGCGGTCTTAAAAGCAGATTTTATGTAGCACCTGTACCTCAGGCTGCTTAGGGAAGGTGCTCCTTTCCCTATGAATCCGTACAGGTGTACCAGAAGCAACAGCCCAGCTTTAATAACATTTTCGGCTACAGCACTAGGGTTTTTAAATATATATAACCACATGTTGCAGGTCGGCAAATTTCTTCAAAATTTGAAGGTATTTTGTTTTTTTCTTGACTGTACAATGCAGAAGTGTATTGCATCCACTCATGGCATGTAGAAATAGGATGTGTTTGGAAATTAATTTGTCGACTGCACCCAAAGGTGAATAGATCTTCTGAAGACTTTTCCAATTTCCTGGTTTCAGGAAATAAACATTGGGAAACTTGCAAAGTCCAATTAAGATTACCAGACGGTCTACATCTCCACCAATGACTATCACGTTCTCATGGTTAGGTGCCAACTTAAGAGCAGTGTTGATAATGAATGTGTCGGCGTCTTCTTTTGCCTACTTGCAAATCATATTTTCAGAGCCAAATCTACACATCAGCAGTGCAATAAAACCAGAAATATGCGTGCTCATGATGACATTTCCATTTTATGCTGCGGTTGCAGCTTGTCCGACATACATAAGTGTGAGAAATGCCGACCGGGGATATCGATCCTTATAGCTCAGTGGTAGAGCCTCACAGCGCTAATTCTGAGTGCCCGGGCTTGATTCCCGTTTGAAAAAGCGGGATAGAAATTCACTAGTTATTATTCAAAGATTACAGGCGGAATTCACTGCTGAAAATGAATTAAAAATTAACCATTACTACCTATTTAGGTAAATATTTTAATGCAGATTACTTTGCATGCACATCAAACGAAATAATGAATAAAATATTGGATATTATCGTTGAGAAATGCTGTCTTGTGAACATGATTACACGTCCATATAGAAATACGTTATCTTGCAATAAATAACGTTGTTAAAATACTTTTAATTATTTTATAATATAACAGAGTGAAGATATTTAAAATAAAAAAGAAAACTATTCGAATAAATGTCTACTAAAATTCGTATAAAGACAATTATTAAAAAGTACGAATAGACAACTCATATTATTCTGCAAATAAATGTTAGAATAAAAAACCAGAACAAATTTTGCAGATATAAGAAAATAATTAATTTGAGTAGTATTAATATATTCACTCAAAAAATCATTTTAACTATGAGTTATTACGCAATTTTTTCGTTCGTTTTCTTTCTACAGCTAACCAAAGAATTTGATGATAAGCATCCCAGCACACAAAAAGAAAATTTTACGATCGAAATACCTTTCTTGACTATTGATTAACTAATACTTAATTATAAACTTAACAAAACAAGTACGTAAGTTACTAATATAAAAAAAATGTTTTAATATAAACACAATCCCTTTTAACTGTGGATAAACAACTGAAGATATTTAAGAGAATAACAATAAATTAATATCTTCTACGGAAAATACCACAGTACGTTCCATTTCTGTTTAGTTCCTAATAATGTTTTAAGGGTAATAAATATTTCCTTTCTATTTAATTATATTTTCATTTTTTGCCTTTAATAAATTAGTCTTCAAGTAATGAGAAGAAGAAATATAATTCAAATTTCTGTTGAAGTTTTGAAAAAGAAAATTTCCAAGATTGATTATGTTTTACTTTTTCATTGATAAACTTTTAGATTTTATTTTCAGATTTTTTTTTAATTTTCTGGAAAATTGTAAAGTTTTTGGATTATACAATTTAATTAAATGCACTTGGATAAATATATTTCATGAAATATAATGCTTGATGTAATTAAAAAGAATCCAGTGCTGATTTTTTTTGTTCGTGTCCAACTTGAAATTAAAATTAGTTTTTATTTCAATGTAGAGTTGAAATGATTCGGAACATGCAAAATTAATTACGTAATGATAGTTACCAGTACTGTATCACTACAACGTTTTCTTTTTCACTAATAGAAGTTTCCCATTTGCAAATTTTGTAATAAAAAATAATTTGTTTTAATCAAATTCCGTGTAAAAAATTTATCAAAATAAATAATAATAGTAATAAAAATACTCATGAACTGATTGACCGTCACCACTAGTGCGATTTGCGATTCTGTAATTTCAAATGCATATATCTTTGTTAGAAATATAGTGATGATGAAATATGACAAAAAAATTCCTATACAATCATAGGAATTTCTAATTCTGCATTTTGTTTTAAATTACATTACAGTTAAATAACTAAAGTCTGATGTTTGTTTTTGCCTATAAATTCTACAATATCCTATTATTTAATTACATTTGAAATAATCTGTTATTTAATAACGAAAATTTTAAACTATTGTTAATAATAAAATATTTTATAACGGAGTAAACTATATTTAAAAAAAACGTCTGTGCCAGTAGACTGCTAGAAAACATTAAAAGGCAACTATATTTTATAATTTAAGATTTTAAAGAATATTCTCTCATATGGTTATTAATTAATACATGATTCATGTCAAAACTCTAACTATGTTACAGCCAAATTGGTCCGGGACGCAAAAATCTTGAAAATACTACAATTCTACTATTTTCATTTAAAACACACTTTAGAGTTTGAGGCAGGATGCCTGCGTAGTCTTTTACTAGAGTATTCTATAAATAAATATATATAGTGATATAGCATATATAGAGAGAAATATATATATAGTTCTATAATAAATATTTTATAGTGAACAACAGCGTTTTTTTTTTTTTTTTTTAGTTAGCTTGCAATCGTATTACCTTGAATCGCTAACTTTGGTGCGTGAGTGACAGATCTATTGTGTATTTCTTTAACACTAGAGCTACCGGAAATTTTACTCAATTTTTATAAAGCTGCTTCACACCAGAATTTTTATTTAAAACTACGTAACTTATTCATTTAACATACTCCTGCGAGTTTTTCTATATTTAATTTATTTTGAAAAGAAATTTCTGGTTCGAATCGGAATATATTCATTTGATAGCCGTCAAAATGACGGCTCATGGTAGTTCTAGTGTTAAGCTTCGCAAAAATCGTATGAATTTTCACAATTATTTGGAAGTGTTATTTTGCAAAAAAAAAAAATGTGCATTAAGTGACTGTGGTTGTTTATTGACTGTAAATAGTGAGGTGTTTGCAGAGAAATCGGCTTTACAACTGATCTTGTTGAAAGGTTTTCTAGCCTTGAAATTTTCCTCGGGATAAAAAAAATATATATATATATTAAGGAAATCGTATTTAAATGTAATATATGCACGAAAATCATTTGTATATTGTATTCACTGCGGTTATCTATGCTAGGCATTACTTAAAACGTTACAACGATTTATCATAGAAGGTAAGATTCATCATATTTAAACAGATATATTTATATTTTTAAGAAAGTTGGAATTATGCGAATTCGTGAAATTATTTTGTTACATATTTATTAAATAGATTTCAGGAGATTTGAGATTGAGAGGAAATTTCGTAAACATGATTATTGTAGTAAAAATTACTTACAAATGACTAAAACATTATTTCTGAAATAAATAATCTGTATTTATTTTGTATTGAAAAGCGAAAGAAAAAAAATAATCAAATAATATTATATTACCAGAAGATGTATAAATTTTTATGTATGTCTAAAATTATTAATTTTCAGCTTTTTTAAATTATTTTTTTAGAGAATTTAGTCAAAATTTGAAAAAAAATGTGCAGTCAGTCAAATAAATCATACCTTTTAATCATCAAATTATACCAGTAAAAAAAAACGGAAATAGTCATTTTACTGGAAATTATGTCTTCTTTCATTTTATGTTTAAAAATTAAGTTCATGCAGAAATTGCACCAATACGAATAAACAAATATGACATCATACTTAATTTGTTCAGTAAATTTTACTTTAAGATTACAAGCGTGAGAAATAGTTGGTTAAATAGATTAGGAATTGTGGAGGTTTAAAATTTGGAGCTCTTAATGTTAAATGTTTTTTTAATCGTTGAAAAATATATCGAGATGCGGATATTTTATTTAAACATAACTCAAAAACAACTTGGTGGAATCCGCTGTAATTTTGGAATCGCATATTTGAAACTTTTAAAAATTGATTTCTGCTTCAAATTTTATAGATTTAAATTACATATATCACAATATGAATTGTGGTAGATATGTGGTTTCAAACAGAAATTCATTTTTAGAATCTTTAAATTTGTGGATTAAAAATTACAGTTAATTCCACCAAGGAATTTTTGAGTCATGCTATAAAATCACCCTCATTGTAGTTTCTTTTGCATCTATTAAAAGAAATTTAACATTAGGATTTCCAAACATTAAATCATTATCTTTCTTAAACTATTCGGCCGAATGACTTCCTGTTTGGTATCCGAAGGTAAATTATATCAATGTATATATATATTTTCTCAAAATTAGGTATTTGTTCTGAAAATTTCAGAAAGTGGTACTATTTCAGCGTGAAGACGACGGCTAAGCTTATTGCCTTAACATAAATTGAAAGAAATAAATTTTAATGAAATGGCTATTTCCGATTATTATTATGCGGATAGTTTATTTAAACATAACTCAAAAAGTACTTGGTTGAATCCGCCGTAATTTTGGAATCGCATATTTGAAACTTCTAGAAATTGATTTCTGCTTCAAAATTTATAGATTTTAATTTACATATATCAAAATATGAATTGTGGTAAATGTGTGGTTTTAAACAGAAATTCATTTTTAGAATCTTTATATTTGTGGATAAAAAATTACAGTTAATTCCACAAAGTAATTTTTAAGTCATGCTTTAAAATCTACCCGCATTGTAGTTTCTTTTGCATCTATTAAAAGGGAATTTAACATTAGGATTTTCAAACTTTAAATCTTTATCTTTCTTAAACTATTCGGCCGAATGACTTCCTGTTTGATATCCGAAGGTAAATAAAAAAGAAAAAAAATCCAAAAGAAAACAAATATTTTCTCAAAATTAGGTATTTGTTCTGAAAATTTCAGAATGTGGCACTGTTTCAGCATGAAGACGACCGCTAAGCTTAGTGCCTTAACATTGAAATAAATAAATGTTAATCAAATTGCTATTTCCGATTATTATTTTTTTTTTGTGGTAATTTAGATATTAAAATGTGTTTTTTTTTTCAATTGTTTATAAAAATATAGAATTAAAACAAATCTCACAGTAAAATATTTAACATTAAAATAATAAAATATTATGTATCTGATCACTTTAAAGCTAAAATTTTACTTTATATACTACATATAGTTATACATATCCTTTATCTGAAGTGGAACATTTCCGCATGAGATATTCATTTGTTTAAAATTGTTTTTAGTTAAAAAAATATTTTTATTTCATATCAGGAAATACCTCAGGGAAATGTCAACCTAGAGAATATTGGAAAAGTTTGATCCAATTTTATCAAATTTTCTCACGTAGAGATTCCTTGTAGCCACATGAGAATCAAAACTATTGAATGCTTGAAGATCGAAAAGTGAATTTTACGTACAGTCCATTTAATAAAATATATCTTTGGGTGAAAAAATGTAATACTCTTTTAAACATATGAAAAAATATATTTTCTAGAAAAATTTTTAACGCCTGAGCAATGAAGTTAAAAATAAGATAAGGACAAAATACAGTTCATGCGTATAAATAAAAGTAAAACATATCATAAGAAAGATGAATCAGTTTAGTACAAATAAATTGAATTCTGTTTTTATATCTATTTATTTATTAGTATGTTTCGAAAAATTTATTAGTTGTATGGTATTCCTAATAATAATATAGTAATGTATTTTTAGTATGATTACCACAATAATCAAATAGCATTTATGGTGTGAAGATGATCACGCCTCTGGACTTCAGGCTGAACTTTTTTTATCAATTGGAGGCAGAATTATGTTACGTACAAATCTGTGGACAAAAAAAGATTTGGTAAATGGTGCACTTGGTACGGTAAAGATATTGTCTACTGCCCAGGACTTCGGCCTCCAGGCTTGCCATTAGCTGTAATGATTGATTTTGTTGATTATAATTAGCCACTTCTGACTGAAAGATATTTCACTGTCGTATCTATTTCTAAATCCTGGAAAGAAAAAAGTGTATCATGCTCACGAACTCAGTTGTCTTTAACAGGTGCATACTCTGTCACCATACACAAATCTAAGGTTGAGAAAAATTGCTGTGGACATCATTCCAAAGGAGTTATCACTACTTGGAGCAACTTATGTCTTTTTTCATGGAGCACGTCGTTCAGAGTATGATCTCATTGTGTGTCTTTAGTAATGGAGAAACTTAATGAAAAAGAAAATGAAGGCATTTGCTGACAGATTAGCATTTCAGCATTACCTGATGCAACTGAACACTGAATAAATACTTGAAAATGAAGATTCAACATCTGTTATAGTAAACTTACTTTTATACTATTAAACAGTAAACCTAAATATAAAATATTTTTCTTAAATGTTATCTTTTAAATTTATGCGAGTGAATGCTCCGACATTTCGGCCTGGCGGATTCTAGTAATAATATTAGCATTACTATTCATTAGTATAATAAAAATACTAATAAACTACAGTTTTTGCGTGTAAATAAAAATAGCATTTATCACAAACCAGCTTACTAAAAATGAATAAAAAATGTGAAATTTAGCTGCAAAATTGCAGTATAAAATCTGTAAAAAATAAAATACTTTCGTGTACCTACTGCAAAATGAGGCGATTTGGTGAGGTACACTTCTCCACGCCAAATGCTAGCTATTTTAATGCATTTGAAAACTGCATGTAAAATGAGTGTTTCAATGAGTAGTATTTAATGAATTTAAACCTAAACGATGAAGTAGTTTATTATTATTTCTATCAGTTCTTATAATATGAATAAATTGCATATTGCTGAAGGTATTTAGTATTACACGGTTTCACTGACTGGATACGTTTTAATGCAATTTAAAAGTAACTGCCCGATTAAGAACTCTGTCTTTAAACATTTCGATATTGAATAAGTTGTTGTTTCCATGACAACAATATTGCTCTTTTGTTGTCTCTGACACATACAATATCGAAGTCTAATTGACAGTTCTCAGAATGGGACTCCAAATTTGAGTTTGAAAAAATTTTAATTATTTTAAATTTTGTTCTGAACTGTATAATACGATCGTTAAATTTCATTATATATACATATAAATGTATATGACAAAACTGTAATTATAAAGTTGTATTTATTTAAGTTCAACTTTTTAAAACAAGTTGAGCATGAAAAATCTTTTCCTTAAAGAGTATTTAACATGAAGTCATATATATTTTTTTAATTTCGTTGTGTCTCCAATCGACAATAAATGAACAAAAAACAAAATTTTCATTTTTTTCCCCGGTTGCTATATTCAGGTTCCGTAGAATTTTTTAATGCACATATATATATTTATGACAAGATTATTCTTTAAATCGTTTATAATTTTCTAAGTATGCGTTTACGGAAACATTCCTTGCAAGTGCTTACTTAACACTAAAATCACCATAGCGGTCTATTTAACCGGGACCAAATAAATATAATTAGATTCGAGTCAGATATTTCTCCATAAAATTCGAATATACAAATCATTAAAACAAGCTGAATTATTGATTTAAATAGTATTAAGTACACATTCCGGTTTAAAGTATTTCTTATATGACACCGAATAAACTTTTGGGGCGTTCTAGTATTACAGCAACACATTTCAATTATTATTGCATTTATAATTATCAGTTTAGCATATCTACACAGTAAAATCGCTTATTAAAATTCAATTTCTAGACGATGTTAAATTATATCATTTTAAACCCGTAGGTATATAGTAGCAATAATTAATTATGCATTATTGATCCTGTTTGTACATTATTTCCAAATAAAATATATAATGTTATTATTCTACACAGATAATTACCACTGTCCCTTACATTTTAGCAGAGAAGTGTAAATACGACAGAGATGGTATTTTGAATTAAAGGAATTTAATCATTTTACTGTCTAATTAATTATTATTAAATTGTTTATCGGGAAAATATAAGAGAAAAAACACAATTCACAATATTATGTCTAGCTTTATTTAATGGGCGGTAACACAAACATATATAAACGTAACGTAAATATAATAATAAAACATAAATATAATACAAACATAAAACACAAACAATAATATAATTAAAAAGATCAAAATACTTACATTTCTTAATAAAATTTTCATCGAACATATTTTATTGTCCAACCAAAATATCAAAAATTGCAATGTTAATATTTAAACAAAAAAGAAAAATCATGCATAGATTATGAAACACACCTACTATACTGCAACAAAACTTCGCCGTTTCATAAGGAAAAGAGGATACCTAGGTACATATTTTAGAAAACGCAAAATACATTTGAAAGCCAAAATTTAGTAACTACGCTCATAGTCGTAAAGGTACTCCAATTCTTTTGTGTAGCACTGCATGTAATATATAGATTTGTATATAGGCATAGTATATTATGGATATTATCCATTGTATATATCCATAGTATATTAAAATTAGATAAGTAAGAAAACGCAGAACATAGTTGACAATTCGCCTTCAGCAATTTCTACCAATTAGCGTAACCGCATTTGAATTCTTTTGTACAACCGTGTATGTCAGCTACGTAGTTTCATATATATGCCACATATTAAGATTAAAGTTATAATATGTAAATAGAAGCTAAAAATACTGAAATCACACTTCCAGAAATTAGCATCCATAGGTGGTAATATATCCAGTTCTTTGTGAGGCCCAGTATATGATTTTATTTATATTTTACAAACATATGTTAGTATACTAAATCTAATCATCCATGAAATAGAAAACACATAATTCAAATTAAAAAACAACTTTGAGCAAATTATGTTCATCCCCATTATTTCTTACTAATTCTTTTGTATGGCCAGTATATGATCTATAGCATTTGTACACGCCTTATAGTATGCAAAAATTTTGTTAAACACATACCTATCTGAAAGCAAACTTCCAGCAATTATCGCTTATAGATAATACTTCGGATACAGTGCTGTATACGAAATCCTTTGTGTGTCCTTTTAAATCAGCGATAAATGCTATGCACATTATATTTTACAACAAGTATCTTGTAGTAAACTTCAGTAATATATATACATGATATGAGAAACCTCAATAATGTATATCAGTTAAATGCCACTCCGAGTATATTTACGCGAGTTAGAGTACGGATAGACAGACAGACGGACAGACAAACTGAATTCATAAACACTTTTCAACTACGTTGGAAAGTGCTAAAAACAAGTTATATATGCATTTACTAGTACACCAAAAAATTCCGAATTGCTGTATTACAGATCTTTAAAATTAAAATAAATCGTGTTCAATCATTATACATACTTATTGGTTTTAAAACATTACAGTTAGTCAATTTTCAAGGCATTTACATGGGAAAATAATTTGTTGATTGAGTATATATATATATATATATATATATATATATATATATATATATATATGTATATATATATCAATTTTATGTTAATGGTAAAATATTCATTAAAATTTCTCGTGACTTACATTAATAAATTGAACACTGCTTTTAATTTATGCAATAATCACTGAAAAAATATCATCCTTTTTTCGTTTTCGAAAAAAAAAAGTATTCATGTTTCTTAAGCTTAACATCAATGCTTTTACCCTCAGGCAAATTAATTTCCTGCCTCATTCAAAGTGCTTTCATAAAGAAAAAGCATTGTATATTTTATTTTCATATGGTGTAATCATTTTTTGTGATTTCTATGAGCTTCAGGCAATTTTTTTTGCAGAAATTTAAATATACATGCTATGTAGATTGACGTATTGAAAAAGTGTAATTAAATTATTGGTGTCAATTTTTAATGGATTATTTTTTTAGAAACGTAATTAAATACAAGGTATACATAGGTAAAGATATAAAAACTACAAAACTCCGGTAATCCATATCCCGATTATCCAAAAATCGGCTTAACCATATGAACTTAAGCATTTATTTTAATTTGTAAAATATACGAAGTATAGAATAAAATATATTTTATTTTAAATTTCTTATTAAACAACAGAGCTTTAACTAGACAATTTTTTTGCAGAATGTTAAATATACATGTTATGTAGATTGACGAATTGAAAAATTGTAATTAACCTTTTGAGTGCTGAAAATTCGGCCTATAATACGCGGAACAAACAATTGTGTTTCAACCCAGAAATTTTATCTTATAAAACGTAACTCACAAGATTACTGTAAATATTTTAATCCGGAACAGTCCGGAGCAGTTGATGCCGGTGCAGGGGCTTCCCAGTTGCAGCAACGTTACGCCCAGTCGAATGTGAGTTGATTGTCTTTAAGTAGTGAGCCGTTGGGAAAAGATTAGATTGCATTAAATAGCAATTTAAAGGAAAAGAAGATAAATTTAAGGAATGGAAGAATAAGTTTGGAATAATAAGAAAGGAAAAGAGATTAAGGATAGAGTCGATAGTAGGAAGTAAAATGGTATAGCTGTAGTAAAATACTACTGATTAAAAGTTTAAGTATTAAAATAGGGTTCGGGACATGTTCCATAAAAACATCAAAAATGCCAGGTGGAAAGGCGGGCAAAGCAAACTTAAAAAAAAACAAACACTTTTCAGTGACCATACAATATATTTTATTTTAAATATAACAAAAAGGAGTGAATAAGTGGATAACTTATATAGCAGAGAGTGGTGAGCACTAATGATCACCGTCAGTCTAACATGAGTATTTAGGTCGCTTGCGGTGTTGCGGCTCGGATGCGTCGTAGTCCGGCAGCTCGGCGATAATTTCGTTGGGGAGATCGTAAAGTTTGTCAAAAAATTTAGTGGAAAGGTGGTTTATACGAGTTATAAGGTTGGTAGTGTTGAGGTCTCTGAGGTCTGTACTGTTACGTAGATAACGCGAGGCACCTCTAACAATGCGAAGGTGTCTGTTATGTAGCCGACTGAGGTTTTTCATGGCAGTTTTGCATATGAAGGCTTAGACCGGACATGCGTAGGTGATTATAGGTAAAATGCATGAATTATAAAGAAGAAGTTTATTGTGGATAGCCATGGTTTTGCTATTAAAAAGAGGTTTGAGTGCAATGGATGCTCCGGCGACTTTACACCTAATGCGGAGGATGTGTTTGTTGAATGTGAGTCTACGGTCAAGGGTCACCCCTAGGTACTTTGCTTCGTTTGTCCAAGGAATGGTGGTATTTTTAATAGTGATTCTGTTAGGATAGATAAATTTTTTAGAGAAATAGACAGCAGAAGTCTTGTTTTCGTTAATTTTAATGCGCCAAAGGTCGCACCAGTGTAAGAAGGCATCAATCTGGGTCTGTAGGTACCTGTATAGTGTATACGGGTGGGAGCATAGGCGTATATTGTGGTGTCGTCCGCATAAAGAGCAAGGTGAGTGAATGGTGTTCTGGGTATGTCGTTAAAGTAAATGTTAAACAACAAGGGACCGATTACGATCCCTTGGAGGATGCCTGATAAGATATGGAAAATAGCAGAGAGGATGTTGTTAATGCGGACGCGAAAAATGCGATCGCTAAGGTAAGAGTAGATAAGGTGTATGTATCTGGCAGAGAATTTAAGCAAAATTAGTTTGTAAATAAGGCCCAAGTGCCAGACTTTGTCGAATGCCTTAGCGATGTCGAGAAAAATGGCAGCAGCAGGAATCTTCGAGTTAAACTTTAAATACTTCAACTGTTGAATAAAAATTAAGTGATTGCAATTATTGAATAAAATTTCTAGGTTGTAACAAAATTTGTTTGATCCGCAGATACATTGTGGCGCTATCGCGCTTCATAGCACTCAAACGGTTAAATTACTGCTATCAGTTTTTAATGAATTATTTTTTAAGAAACGTAATTAAAAACAAAAATACAAGATATACATAGGTTAAAAAAAACTGTAGAATTTCTGTAATCCGTATACCAAATATCCAGAAATCAACTGAACCTTATAAACTTAAATACTTCCTTCATTTGTTAAACGTACTGAAGTACAGATTAAAATTTATTTTATTTTAAATTTCTCATTAAACAAATTGGAATAAGTTTAGTGAATATTGTTTAGTGCAAAATTATATAAATAAAAGTAAGAGTATTTGTCTAATAGTAAAATAAATAAAGCATTACAGTGCAGTTACTTTCTTTCCAAAAAATGGAGTTATTGTATTTTTCTCCTCAGTTTGATATCTGTTCAATGTTCATAGACGCTTTGTCTCTCCATCTTCTGAACAGTTAAATAACAGAAATAATGGCATCCTCTTTTTTTTAATAGATTGAAGTTGTGTTATCTAAGTATTTTAGTATTTTGCATTAGTAGTAATGTTAATTCTGCTTGCACAATCTTTAACCTGCCAACGCCCATTGTCACCTGCAGGTAACACGTCTTTGGAAGGACCCCTAGTCTTAGAGTTTAAGTAATATATACTGTGGTGCTTTTATTGGGATTTAGAAGAAATTACGTAATCATAGAGAAAAGTCCTATATCTCTCTTTTCTTATATGATACTATAAACTTCCAAAATATTGCATCTCCTCCAAACAAGCAAGGACTTGGGTTTATCTACTTTTGGAGGATAAAAATGTCAAAAAAGCAGTATGTCTCTTATTTGTTTTGGCTCATTGTTAAAGTTAACTAAATATTGAATTGGTTTTTGAGGGATTTCGAATGTTCGATTAATTTTTGATTGCTATCACTTTTTTTTAAATAAAAATACTCAGCCTATTCAATGATATATTAATGATAAATTAAATAAGGTCAATATTATAATTTCAATTAAGTGATATCAATTTACCAATCTGAATAAAATAAAAAATAGGTTTTCTGGTAACACTTAACCACAGGGAAATGTTCGGGCCGGTAACTTTTAATATTCAAATCAATTTCATCACCATTATAAATATGGTCAGTAGTTAGTTTTCATTACGTAATTTCATCTTATTTTTCATAAATACACTTCAGAAGATTTCCACTATAAAAAAGGATTTGGAGCATGCCAAACTCTTTCCTCGATAGATCTAAATAGACCATGAAAGCTAAAAAAAAATAGAATAAACTAGTACAAGCTCAGCCTCAAATTTTGTTTTACCGTTTTACTGCGAGCATCTAGTATGCAATGTTTAATCCTTTTGCCCCACTATATTTATATAACAATATCACTCTAATTTAAAATTCAATTTAAACTTCTTGTCTAATTTTTGAAAGAAAAATACTGTGAAAATTCAGTTAGAAAATGTAAAGAATTGCACTCATCTTATACGTTGCGAATGGGGATCAAAAACGTTTTCGGTGATCCAAAAAAATTCTCCACCGGCAGAACTGGTTATCCAACGCTTCGGTCTTATGTTTGTCTGATAACCGGGACTATATTGTATCATGTAATATCTATTTTTTTTTAAATATTGTTATATTTGTTTTCCTCTCTTTCTAGATTGCTAATCGGAGTTGTATGTTTGTATTTAAGTAGAATATATAAGTATATTATGAATCATTACACCGAAACAGAAGCCAAAATGGATCTCTCTCTATTACCAGCTAGCGTCTAATCACTGGCCAAGATTGTGGGCGCATTTACGAATAAGAAAAGCTAAAATTATTCGTTTCGACGTAGCATTATGGTTCTGCCCCCCCCCCCCCCCACCAAGTTCGTATTAATATACAGTAATCCCTTAACATTTCCGAGTGTTACGTTCCAAGAAAACCTCTCGAATGTCAAATCCGCGAATGTTGAGTCTATCTCTCTGCACTAAAAAGGCACTCTGCACTAAAAATTTCCAAAACGTTCTATAAAATTTTAATTACAGTGGCACAGTATTTCAAGAAAACAAAAGGATATAGGTATTAACAGTATGTTATGCATAACATATATGTACGAATGTACACACATATTCATATTTATAAAATTTATTTAATGAAGATAATTCAAATTAGCTGACTGGAGAAATAATTACAGCTAAAAAGTTTTTTTTTAGCTGTAAAAAAAGTTTAAAAGGTTAAAAAGGTAAAAGTTTTTTTTTCCCATACGAGAACCTGCAGAAGAACATTTTAAATTAATAGATTGAAGATGCCGTTACCTTACCACTTGTAATACCCCCATTGCAATGAGTATTCTTCTGCTGTTATTATTTTGTTTCCCTACAACACTCGCTCCTTTTTCACTAGACAACTGAAAATTGATTTGCAAATACATACTGAGAAAACACAGGGGAAACAATCTATAACTAATGTAAATTCTGAAAAAGCAAAGATGAAATTAAAAAAAAATCGCGAATTATCAAGTCAGATTCTCGCGAATGTTAAGTTTTCCGCATTTTCATGTTCGTAAATAATCAAAACTCGCGAATGTTAAAACCGCCAATGTTAAGGGATTACCGTATTTTATGAATATTTATTTAAATGTAGAATTATGTATATGACATATCATTCTCTGTTATAGTCTGGTACCAGTGAACAGTAACGAAATTTGTGCATTCCTTTTTATTGCATATTATGTTTAAATTTCATATTACAATTTGAATCGTGAAAGAAACATTTAATAATTAAATAAATATAAATAATTTTAATTAGAAAACTCTCAATTTTGTCATACACTTATATTTTTCTACGAAAATGCAATTTAGTAAAGCAGAAATTTATTATTTTTTAAACATAATGCAGGAAAATAAAGTATTCCGAGTGCTTAGATCTGAATATGTTAAAGAAAATAATAATCTTTGGAAGTTAAAAACACAAAAGTTGCATTTTTTATAGAATAGAAAGATATAATAAATTAATAATAAAAAAATATTTTATCAAAATTCCTTTGTCCAACGTTAAATTTTTTTATACAATAGAAAGATATAACAAATTAATAATAAAAAAATATTTTATCAAAATTCCTTTGTCTATAATACAAGGTAATAAAAATACTTAGAAAAAGGTATGAAAGGAAAAAACAGTGCAAACATACAAAAATATGCAAAAAATCTACAACTGGCAAAAAAATATATATTAAAGTTTTTTTCGCAAAATTTATTCAAATGTTAATTTCTATTCTAATATATTTTTTGCATATATTTCTTCGTTTTATTTAGATACTTTATGTCAATAAAGGTATTCATTTTCTCCTTGTTTGTGGATTGAATATTGTTTTGAGGTTTGGCTATATCTTCTATAGCTATAAAAAAAAGTTTTCTATAGTTTAAATATACATGTGTATTTTTTTATGTGTTTTATATGTATTTCAGAAATAAGTAAATAATTAAAAAGTTGTTAACTAGGATATAAATTGCAAACCATTTCCCCCCTCATTAATTGGACTTGTACATGAAAATTATAAAAAGTTTTTAGTTAAGGAGAAAAATAAGAGATGGGAAAAACAGAATGTTGAAAAATGTAAAATATATACAATTAATCATATTTATTTAGTACAGATATATTGAAATAAATCATTTAAACACAATCTTCATTAAAATAATTTGTTTTCTTTAAAGTTTTCTCATATGCTTATTCTAAACTTATTAACAATAGAACGGTCTTAGCGATCAATTTAACCAGGATAAAATGAATATATTTTAATTTGAACGAGAAATTTTATTATAAAATATGTATAACACAACATAAGTTAAATAATTTTTAAAAAAATATATTAAATATTTTACATAATTTGTTTCAACTTCTGGCTTTTCTAGTGTTGAAAAAAGATAAAAAAAAAAAAACAACAAACTTTTCCTTTTCTGAATGCAATATAAAACATATAGTAACAGCTTAAATTTTAAAAGGAAAAACAAAATTCAGCAAATTCAACCATTAGAAACTTTCAAGGCAAAATAGATCAAAATATTCCTTGCTTTGAAAAACTAAATATTTATTTTTATTCTACAAATAATCCGTTCCATTCTCTATAATATTTTCTATTTACAATTCAGAGCAGTTTCGTATTTTATAAATCAAAAGCTAGCAAATATTTTTCGAAACCCATCTATGCATAGATATAATTTTTTCTGCATAAAAATTGAATGATGTAAAATATTGTTTCATATGTTTGAAATAGTTTTGATATATATATATATTCAGTTTTATACTGCGAAATTGAAAAAAAAATCATAATATATTGATTTAAAATTTGAATTATATTTCTAATGAAAACTATTACGGGATTTGATCATAGTACAAAAATAAGTTTTAACTATTTACTAAATGTATAAAAATAAGAAGCTATATATATAAAATTACACACAATATTTTTTATTTAAAAATTCCCTTTTTAACGAATGCTAAAAAGTAAGAGTTTTTCGTTAAAATTTTGGAAAACTTTTTAATCGAAAACAATACAGATTAAAAACAATCCTGTGAAATTAAAACAAACCACACATAATAAAATATAGCAATAAGACATCTCCCACTCTAGAAATTAAAATTTTGTATATAGTCAGTAACAAAAGATAAACCTGTCAATATTCGCAAACCGTATAAAATTAAACACCAAATGCGTCATTAGACTCGAAATAATGTCTTATTTTAGAAAATCAATTATAATTTTTGAAATTGGGTTCGTCTACATATAAAAATATTCATCAACGTCGATGTTATAAATGATAACGCCAACTTTCGCCGCTCTTTTAACTTCCTTGGATAAAACCAGGCCGAAAAATGAATGAATTTTGTACATATATATTTTTTAATTATTTAGGGGATTTCATGAAGTCAAAATTTGAGTATACAAAAATTAAAATCATGTGACAAACTAATTTATATCGTGATTGTATCTATGATTATACCTATCTATCGATTTATAGCTTGATATCTTGATTTAAAATTTTTGTTTTCAGTGAGATACAATGAAATAATCCAAACATTTTCTAGGCATTTGTTTTTCTCAAAAGCATACTTTAAATTACGAAAAAAAAAGATTAATAAATACACATTAAAAATGTGAATTATATGATCTACATAAATTTTTACAGAAGCAGAATGCCCATTCACAAAAACTCAAGTGTGCAATTTCATTCAAATCTTTATTTTTCGTGATGAAGTCTCAAGGTACAATATTCTGATATCATTGCAATCGCATGTAAGAAAATCGACACAGAGAAGTATATTCGAAACATATATGTGAAAGTTTTTCTTATTTTTACTCATTTTATAGTAAGAGTTTCTACATATTGTTAATTACACAAAATGTATCGGTATTTATAGGTGAAGAATAACAGTTCACTGCAGATTATTACCAACTCCTTTTTAACACTTCCCAACATAATTGAATAATGTATTTGGCTCATCTGTCTCTCCGTCTTTCTGACTGACTACCTGTGTGAGCTTTAACACCCATAAATATATATTTGAAATGCCGAATATTACCATCTTATTGATGTTCATTATAGCTTATTCCGTATAATAAATGAAGTATGTAGCTGTTATAGTTCATTTGCAGGGACACAAAGAATAATTTCATAACATTATGGCCTATGGAAGAAAAAAAAATTCGTTGTATTTTACTGATGGTACACTACTTCAAATATAGGGAAACATATGCATCACTCAACTGGACTGCAAGATATAGTGTATACAATAGGGAATGTGTAGTATTTATAGTTCGTTTAAAAGGACCCATCAAGAATATCGTCAGGTTTTTCGTTATCCACTTTAAAACATAAGGGAAGTGATATTCATAATTGAGGTGCATTGGAAAGGCAAATGAACATAAAGATATGCTCTGATATTTCTAGATTTTTCGTGTTCTGATCAGTAGTCCTGAGGGACATTTTTAAAAATTGTAAAAATCACGAAAAACACCGAAACGGCTCTCGACAAACATTTTCTTTAAGCCATTAACATTGATATTGTTTGAAACATATTGCGGCGTTTTAAAATCTAAACGTACAATCTTTTATTTGATGTAATCGGTTTTTTCTGTATTTTGATAAATTCGTCGATACGGGCTTCGAAATCCAAGGAAAAAAATAACATGAATTCTAGGTTTCTTAATTATTTTTCTTTTTTTTACGTGCCAACTTTCGTATTTCTAGAAACGTGTTGATCCGTTAGAAAACATAAAGTACGTAGACGTGGTTTGGCGTCTTTCGTTTTTCCGTATTTTGAACGGTTCGGCCGATATCCGATTCGAACTACGGGGGTGGGGGGGGTGGCGTGGGTGTGGAGCTGCTTTTGCACTTTCTGATCTTCTGTGCTTCCGGTCTTCTGAAAAGGGTTTCTGGTACGCACCAGTGGATTTTTCAGTCGGCATTCTAGTCCAGTCAATCTAGGCTTCTGCCTGGAAAGTTTTGGAGAAGCTTTTTTCTCTTTCTTCTTTTATGTTTTTGGGTGTGCTGAACACGAATTTAAAATTGCAACCTCGTATCTGGTCTGCTTAAAAAATTATAAGCGAAAAACCATGAAAAAATCGGAGTTTTTTCGGTTTTTCCCTTGTGTTCCGGAAAGCGTTAAATTTTTTTGAAAAAATTATTGCACCAAATTAAACTAGAGAACATTTACTACATTTTTTATATACAATTTGTTTTCTAAGATGAATAGTTTTGGCATACGAGTAAAAGGAATTTTAGTGATATAATTGAAATTCCATCATCGGAGGGCGAAAACATAATCCAATCACTATGCATCCATTTTAAATACCAATTTGAAGCTGTTCAGTTATTTCTGATTGCATTTCAAATATGGTTACATTTTCTTACTAAGTTTTAAACCTTTTATGGCACTAAGAAAATAATTTGAAATCAGGGGATTAGGAAATATATAAAAACACAATCACTCTGCATAGATGAGCGAACCAATTTTTATTTTTCTAGTAATCTCATTTAAGTACAATTATAAGTATTGTCAGTTTAATATAATAATAACATACGTGGAAGATTATAAACAGGAAAAAAGGGGGAAAGAGTAAGCTTTGAAGGGCCTGGTGTTCTTCAACAGGAGGTTCATCAGTGTCTCCTTCTTCATCATCGTCACTTGATGGCTCAGGTTGTATCTCCATTTGACTTAAAATATCCTGTAATGGGTCGTCAACTTCTGCTTCCAAGTCATCTTAGGCGATGAAGGAGCTGACTTTGTCACAATGGCCATCGCAGTTCAGGCAGATGCGCGAACAAAATAAACCTGCTCTCCTACAGCCACACACTCCACTACAGTTTGTTTTGCATTTGCAGGATATTTTTCGCAGAATAGTTTCTGGTGCGGGAGGTTTGGTAGTTGTTGTGGGTATGATGCCTCTCTTGATTTTATTCCAGCCCCATTCCTCAGTATTTTTACAGTTACCTAGCCATAGCTGTACTTGGTGGTAAATTTGCAGACAGTGATATCGATCTGCATCTTCTGTTAGAGGGAGCAATGCAATATTTGGAGCGGCCTTAAAAGCAGATTTTATGTAGCACCTGTACCTCAGGCTGCTTAGGGAAGGTGCTCCTTTCCCTATGAATCCGTACAGGTGTACCAGAAGCAACAGCCGAGCTTTAATAACATTGTCGGCTACAGCACTAGGGTTTTTAAATATATATAACCTCATGTTGCAGGTCGGCAAATTTCTTCAAAATTTGAAGGTATTTTGTTTTTTCTTGACTGTACAATGCAGAAGTGTATCGCATCCACTCATGGCATGTAGAAATAGGATGTGTTTGGAAATTAATTTGTCGACTGCACCCAAAGGTGAATAGATCTTCTGAGGACTTTTCCCTTTTCCTGGTTTCAGGAAATAAACATTGGGAAACTTGCAAAGTCCAATTAAGATTACCAGAAGGTCTACATCTCCACCAATGACCATCACGTTCTCAGGGTTAGGTGCCAACTTAAGAGCAGTGTTGATAATGAATGTGTCGGCGTCTTCTTTCGCCTACTTTTGTAAATCATATTTTCAGAGCCAAATCTACACATCAGCAGTGCAATAAACCCAGAAATATGCGTGCTCATGATGACATTTCCATTTTATGCTGCGGTTGCAGCTTGTCCGACATACATAAGAGTGGGAAATGCCGACCGGGGATATCGATCCTTATAGCTCAGTAGTAGAGCCTCACAGCGCTAATTCTGAGTGTCCGGGCTCGATTCCCGTTTGAAAAAGCGGGATAGAAATTCACTAGTTATTATTCAAAGATTACAGGCGGAATTCACTGCTGAAAATGAATTAAAAATTAACCATTACTACCTATTTAGGTAAATATTTTAATGCAGATTACTTTGCATGCACATCAAATGAAATACTGAATAAAATATTGGATATTATAGTTGAGAAATGCTGTCTTGTGAACATGATTACACGTCCATATAGACGAAATACGTTATCTTGCAATAAATAACGCTGTTAAAATACTTTTAATTATTTTTATAATATAACAAAGTGAAGATATTTAAAATAAATAAGAAAATTATTCGAATAAATGTCTACTAAAATTCGTATAAAGACAATTATTAAAAAGTAAGAATAGACAACTCATATTATTCTGCAAATAAATGTTAGAATAAAAAACCAGAACATATTTTGCAGATATAAGAAAATAACTAATTTGAGTAGTATTAATATATTCACTCAAAAAATCCTTTTAACTATGAGTTATTACGCAAATTTTTCGTTCGTTTTCTTTCTACACCTAACCAAAGAATTTGATGATAAGCATCCCAGCACACAAAAAGAA
The DNA here is from genome assembly GCA_963931845.1 of Maratus michaelseni. Classification (NCBI taxonomy): domain Eukaryota; kingdom Metazoa; phylum Arthropoda; class Arachnida; order Araneae; family Salticidae; genus Maratus; species Maratus michaelseni. Next base: position 136,830,551 of record OZ007595.1, read on the forward strand.
AATTTTACGATCGAAATACCTTTCTTGACTATTGATTAACTAATACTTAATTATAAACTTAACAAAACAAGTACGTAAGTTACTAATATAAAAAAAATGTTTTAATATAAATGCAACCCCTTTTAACGGTGGATAAACAACTGAACATATTTAAGAGAATAACAATAAATTAATATCTTCTACGGAAAATACCACAGTACGTTCCATTTCTGTTTAGTTCCTAATAATGTTTTAAGGGTAATAAATATTTCCTTTCTATTTAATTATATTTTCATTTTTTGCCTTTAATAAATTAGTCTTCAAGTAATGAGAAGAAGAAATATAATTCAAATTTCTGTTGAAGTTTTGAAAAAGAAAATTTCCAAGATTGATTATGTTTTACTTTTTCATTGATAAACTTTTAGATTTTATTTTCAGATTTTTTTTTTTAATTTTCTGGAAAATTGTAAAGTTTTTGGATTATACAATTTAATTAAATGCACTTGGATAAATATATTTCATGAAATATAATGCTTGATGTAATTAAAAAGAATCCAGTGCTGATTTTTTTTGTTCGTGTCCAACTTGAAATTAAAATTAGTTTTTATTTCAATGTAGAGTTGAAATGATTCGGAACATGCAAAATTAATTACGTAATGATAGTTACCAGTACTGTATCACTACAACGTTTTCTTTTTCACTAATAGAAGTTTCCCATTTGCAAATTTTGTAATAAAAAATAATTTGTTTTAATCAAATTCCGTGTAAAAAATTTATCAAAATAAATAATAATAGTAATAAAAATACTCATGAACTGATTGACCGGCACCACTAGTGCGATTTGCGATTCTGTAATTTCAAATGCATATATCTTTGTTAGAAATATAGTGATGATGAAATATGACAAAAAAATTCCTATACAATCATAGGAATTTCTAATTCCGCATTTTGTTTTAAATTACATTACTGTTAAATAATTAAAGTCTGATATTTGTTTTTGTCTATAAATTCTACAATATCCTATTATTTAATTACATTTGAAATAATCTGTTATTTAAAAACGAAATTTTTAATCTATTGTTAATAATAAAATATTTTATAACGGAGTAAACTATATTTAAAAAAACGTTTGTCCCAGTATACTGTTAGAAAACATTAAAAAGCAACTATATTTTATAATTTAAGATTTTAAAGAATATTCTCTCATATGGTTATTAATTAATACATGTTTCATGTCAAAACACTAACTATGTTACAGCCAAATTGGTCCGGGACGCAAAAATCTTGAAAATACTACAATTCTACTATTTTGATTTAAAACACACTTTAGAGTTTGAGGCAGGATGCCACGACAGCTTTTTTAGGTGCGTTCGTAATTATATAAATACGTAGCACCTATTGTCGTCGCTTGGTCCGTTCGTCTGTCTGTCCGTCCGTCCGTCTGTCTGTCCGTCTGTCTGTCCGTCCGTCCGCATATAACAACGCAAAAACTACCCATCCGTATGGTTTGCAATTTAAAATATATTATATTTGCAGAATTTTGTCGAGACATTTTAATTTTATTAAAATCGAATCAAAACTTTCGTAGATATTAATAAAATATTTATTAAGAAATTTGATTTTTTTTTTTTTTAATCGGAGCTTTTTTGTTATAGGAGCATCCGAAGTTTAATCGTCAAGCGACCGAGATACTTATTTTATTACAGAAATTAATCTGCACACGATATAATTCATTTCACAGAATTAAAAATCAGAAAAGATCTGAATATTTATGTAACTAGTTATAGTACGAATCATTTGTCACGTTTGACGTACAATTTCCAACTTGTTTTTTTAGTTAGCTTGCAATCGTATTACCTTGAATCGCTATTTTTTTTGCGTGAGTGACAGATCTATTGCGTATTTCTTTAACACTAGAGCTACCGGAAATTTTACTCAAGTTTTATAAAACTATTTCACACCAGATTTTTTATTTAAAACTATGTAACTTATTCATTTAGCATATTCCTGCGAGTTTTCTATTTACTTCGTTTTGAAAAGAAATTTCTGGTTCGGATCGGAATATATTCATTTGATAGCCGTCAAAATGACGTCTCATAGTAGTTCTAGTGTTAAGCTTCGCAAAAATCGCATGAATTTTCACAATTATTTGGAAGGGTTATTTTGCAAATAAATTTGCATGTGCATTAAGTGACTGTGGTTGTGTATTGACTATAAATAGTGAGGTGTTTGCAGAGAAATCGGCTTTACAACTGATCTCGTTGAAAGGTTTTCTAGCCTTGGAATTTTCGTCGGGATCAAAAAAAAATATTAAGGAAATCGTATTTAAATGTAATATATGCACGAATATCATTTGTATATTGTATTCACTGCGGTTATCTATGCTAGGCATTACTTAAAACGTTACAACGATTTATCATAGAAGGTAAGATTCATAATATTTAAACAGATATATCTATATTTTTAAGAAAGTTGGAATTATGCGAATTCGTGAAATTATTTTGTTATATATTGATTAAATAGGTTTCAGGAGATTTGGGATTGAGAGGAAATTTCGTAAACATGATTATTGTAGTAAAAAATACTTACAAATGACTAAAACATTATTTCTTAAATAAATAATCATGTGTCATTTTTTTGTATTCAAAAGAGAAAGAAATATAATCAAATAATAATATATTACCAGAATATGTATAATTTTTTATGTATGTCTGAAATTATTAATTTTCAGTTTTTAGAAATTACTTTTTTAGAGAATTTAGTCAAAATTTTAAAAAAATGCAGTCAGTCAATTTAATAATATATTTTAATCATCAAACCATACCGGTAAAAAAACGGTAATGATCATTTGACTGGAAATTATGCTTTCTTTCATTTTATGTTTAAAAACTAATTTCATGCAGTAATTGCATCAAACGTCAATACGAATACCCGAAATATGACATTATATTTGAAACTTCTAGAAATAGATTTCTGCTTCAAATTTTATAGATTACAATTTACATATATCACAATCTGAACTGTAGTCAATGATTGTTTTAAACAGAAATTCATTTTTAGAATCTTTAAATTTGTGATTCGAAAATTACAGCTAATTCCAACAATTAATTTTTGAGTCATGCTTTAAAATCTACCCGCATTGCAGTTTCTTTTGTAAAAATTAAAAGGGAATTTAACATTAGGATGTGCAAACTTATCCAAGGGTAAATTGTACAGAATTTTCTTTTCTCAAAATTAGGTATTCGTACTGAAAATTTCAGAATTTGGCACTATTGTAGCATAAAGAAGACCAGTAAGCTTATTACCTTAACATAAGTTGAAATAACAAAATTTTAATCAAATGGCTATTTCCATTTTTTTTTATAATTTAGATATTAAAATGTGTTTTTTCCCCAGTTGTTCATAAAAATATAGAATTAACACAAAAAATAATAAAATATTATGTATCTGATCACTTGACTCTAAAATTTTACTATATATACTATATATAGTTATACATTTCCTTTATCTGAAGTGGAATATTTCCGCATGAGATATTCATTTGTTTAAAATTGCTTTTAGTTAAAAAAATATTTTTATTTCATATCAGGAAATACCTCAAGGAAATGGCAACCATAGAGAATATTGGAAAAGTTTTATCCAATTTTATCAAATTTTCTCACGTAGAGATTCCTTGTAGCCACATGAGAATCAAAACTATTGAATGCTTGAAGATCGAAAAGTGATTTTTACGTACAGTCCATTTAATAAAATATATCTTTGGATGAAAAAATGTAATACTCTTTTAAACATATGAAAAAATATATTTTCTAGAAAAAGTTTTAACACCTGAGCAATGAAGTTAAAAATAAGATAAGGACAAAATACAGTTCATGCGTAATATAAGTAAAACATATCATAAGAAAGATGAATCAGTTTAGTACAAATAAATTGAATTCTTTTTTTATATCTATTATTATATTTATTAGTATGTTTCGAAAAATTTATTAGTTGTATGTTATTCCTAATAATAATATAGTAATGTATTAATAGTATTAATAAATATATTTTGGTTAATAATAATATTAGCATTACTATTCATTAGTATAATAATAATAATAATAAACTACAGTTTTTGCGTGTAAATAAAAATAGCATTTATCACAAGAGAGATAAATCAGCTTACTAAAAATGAATAAAAAATGTGAAATTTAGCTGCGGAATTCCAGTATAAATTCTCTAAAAAATAAAATACTTTCGAGCACCTAATGCACAATGAGGCGATTTAGTGAGGTACACTTCTCTACGCCTATTTTAATGCATTTGAAAATTGCAGGTTAAATGAGTGTTTAAAGGAGTAGAGTAGTATTTAAGGAATTTAAACCTAAACGATGAAGTAGTTTATTATTATTTCTATCAGTTCTTATGATTTGAATAAATTGCATATTGCTGTAGTTATTTAGTATTACACGGCTTCACTGGTTGGATACGTTTTAAGTGTAATTTAAAAGTAACTGCCCGATTAAGAACTCTGTCTTTAAACATTTCGATATTGAATAAGTAGTTGTTTCCATGACAATAATATTGCGCTCTTGTTGTCTCTGACACATACAATATCGAAGTCTAATTGACAGTTCTCAGAATGGGACCCCAATTTTGAGTTTGAAAAAATTTTAGTTATTTAAAATTTTGTTCTAAACTGTATAATACGATCGTTAAATTTCATTATATATACATATAAATATAAATGTATATGATAACACGGTAATTATAAAGTTGTATTTATTTAAGTTAAACATTTTTAAACAAGTTGAGCATGAAAAATCTTTTCCTTAAAGTGTATTTACCCTGAAATCGTATTTTATTAAATTTCGTTGTGTCTCCAATCGAAAATAAATCAACAAAAAACAAAATTTTCATTTTTTTTTCGGTTGCTATATTCAGATTCCGTAGGATTTTTTAATGCACATATATATTTTATGACAAGATTATTCTTTAATTCGTTTAAGATTTTCTAAGCATGCGTTTACCGAAACATTCCTTGTAAGTGCTTACTTAACACTAAAATCACCATAGCGGTCCTTCACCGGGACCATATAAATATAATTAGATTCGAGTCAGATATTTCTCCATAAAATTCGAATATACAAAACATTAAAACAAGCTAAAGTATTAATTTAAATAGTATTAAGCACACATTCCGGTTTAAAGTATTTCTTATATGACCCCGAATAAACTTTTGGGGCGTTCTAGTATTACAGCAACACATTTCAATTATTATTGCATTTATAATTATCAGTTTTGCATATCTACACAGTAAAATGGCTTATTAAAATTCAATTTATAGACGATGTTAAATTATATCATTTTAAACCCGTAGGTATATAGTAGCAATAATTAATTATGCATTATTGATCCTGTTTGTACATTATTTCCAAATAAAATATATAATGTTATTATTCCACACAGATAATTACCACTGTCGCTTACATTTTAGCAGAGAAGTGTAAATACGACAGAGATGGTATTTTGAATTAAAGGAAATTAATCATTTTACTGTCTAATTAATTATTATTAAATTGTTTATCGGGAAATATAAAAGAAAAAACACAATTCAAAATATTATGTCTAGCTTTATTTAATGGGCGGTAACACAAACATATATAAACGTAACGTAAATATAATAATAAAACATAAATATAATACAAACATAAAACACAAACAATAATATAATTAAAAAGATCAAAATACTTACATTTCTTAATAAAATTTTCATCGAACATATTTTATTGTCCAACCAAAATATCTAAAATTGCAATTTTAATATTTAAACAAAAAAGAAAAATCATCCGTCGAGCATAGATTATGAAACACACCTACTATACTGCAACAAAACTTCGCCGTTTCATAAGGAAAAGAGGATACCTAGGTAAATATTTTAGAAAACGCAAATTACATTTGAAAGTCGAAATTTAGTAGCTACGCCCATAATCGTAAAGGTACTCCAATTCTTTTGTGTAGCACTGCATGTAATATATAGATTTGTAAATATGCATAGTATATTATGGATATCATCCATTGTATATATCCATAGTATATTAAAATTAGATGAGTAAGAAAACGCAGAACATACGTTGTTGACAATTCACCTTCAGCACTTTCTACCAATTAGCGTAATCGCATTTGAATTTTTTTTGTACAATCGTGTATGTCAGCTACATAGCTTCATATATATGCCACATATTAAGATTAAAGTTATATCATGTAAACCTACGCTTAAAAATACTGAACTCACACTTCAGAAATTAGCATCCATAGGCACGGTCATGTATCCAGTTATTTGTGAGGCCCTGTATATGATTTTATTTATATTTTACAAACATATTTTAGTATACTAAAAGTAGTCATGCATAAAATAGAAATTACATACCTCAAATTAAAAAAACACTTCTATCAAATTACGTTCATCCACAGTATTGCTTACTAATTATTTTGTGTACCCTGTATATGATCTATAGAAGTTATACACACCATGTAGTATGCAAAAAAATTAGTTAAACGCGTACCTATCTGAAAGCAAGCTTCCAGCAATTATCACTTATAGATAATACTTTTGTATGTCCCTGTAAATGAGCGATATATGCTATGCACATCATATTATACAACAACTATCTTGTAGTAAACCTCAGTAATGTATGTATATGACATGATAAACCTCAATAACGTATATCAGTTACATGACAATCTGAGTATATTTACTCGAGTTAGAGCACGGACAGACAAACCGAATTCATAAACACTTTAAAAAAAAAAACAAGTATCTTTCCTTTTACTGTTACACCAAAAGATTCCAAATTGTTTTATTACAGATTAGTAAAATTGAAATAAATCGTGTACAATCATTATAGTTATTGTTTTTTTAAGAGGTCTCAGGAGTCTTACTTTTCCTCCGAAGATGCAAGTTTGCATCATGTCACATTTAATTTTATTTCTGATTTCATATAATACACAATAAATTGAAATTTTTACCACTAATAGGACAATATATGCTTGATTTAACGTAATTATTTCAATGTTGTACAATTCATATTTAATTATTTAAAAAAAGTTTAAATTAAAAAAAAAAAAACTTTTTCGCTTGGTATCCACTGCGCGCAAGGTTGTAGAAAAAATATTGCTTCAAAAATAACAAACAAAACTGATAATGATGTAAAATTGATATATCTTGAACTTATACTTCAATTTCAAGCAATTAAAATGTAATTATTTTTTAATTAGCATTTTTTTCAACAAAAAATGAATTTTTTCAACATTTTACAGTTTAATTTTAAATAAAAAAAAATTAATTGCTTGAAATTGAAGTATAAGTTCAAGATATATCAATTTTGTATCATTATCAGTTTTGTTTGCTATTTTTAAGCAATACTTTTTCTATAACCTTGCGCGCAGTGGATACCAGACAATTTTTTTTTTTTACTTTTTAAAAAAAATTTAAAGATTTTATAAATAATTAAATATGTATCATACAGCATTGAAATAATTATGTTAAATCAAGCACATATTGACCTATTAGTGGTAAAAATTTCATTTTATTGTGTGTTATATAAAATCAGAAATAAAATGAAATGTGACATGATGCAAACTTGCATCTTCGAAGCAATTGTAAGACTCCTGAGACCCCTTAAAATTAAAGTTGGTCATTTTTCAGGGTATTTGCACGGGAAAATATTTAGTTGATTGATGTATACATATATCAATTTTGTGGTAATGACGAATTAATTATTAATAATTTCTCGTGACTTACATTAATAAAATGAACACTGCTTTTAATTTATGCAGTAATCATCGAAAAAATATCATCCTTTTTTCGTTTTCGAAAAAAAAATAGTATTCATGTTTGGCAAGCTTAACATCAATGCTTTTACCCTCAGGCAAATTAATTTCCTGCCTCATTCAAAGTTCTTTCGTAAAGGAAAAGCATTGTGTATTTTATTTTAATATGGTGTAATCTTTTTTTTTTCTATGAGCTTCAGGCAATTTTTTTGCAGATAGTTAAATTTAAATGTTATTTAGATTGACGTATTGAAAAACTTTAATTAAATTATTGGTGTCAGTTTTTAATGGATTATTTCTGTAGAAACGTAATTAAATACTAGGTATACATAGGTAAAGAAATATAAACTCCTGTAATCCATATCCCGATTATACAAAAGTCGGCTTAACCATATTAATTTAAATACGTACTTTAATTTGTAAATATACTAAAATACACAATAAAATTTATTTTATTTTAAACTTATCATTGAACAACTGAGCTTTATGCAAAATTTTCGCAGAATGTTAAAAAATATGCACGCTATTTAGATTGACGTATTGAAAAACTGTAATTAAATTATTGGTGTCAGTTTTTAATGGATTATTTTTTTAGAAACGTAATTAAATACAAGGTATACATAGGTAAGTAAATAAAAACTGTAGAACTCATGTAATCCATATCCTGATTATCCAAAAATCGGCTTAACCATATTAACTTAAACACGTACTTTAATTTGTAAATATACTAAAATACAGAATAAAATTTATTTTATTTTAAACTTCTCATTAAACAACTGAGCTTTATGCAAAATTTTTGCAGAATGTTAAATAATATGCACGCTATTTAGATTAACGTATTGAAAAACTGTAATTAAATTATTGGTGTCAGTTTTTAATGGATTATTTTTTAGAAACGTAATTAAATACAAGATATACATAAGTAAAGAAATAAAAGCTGTAGAACTTCTGTAACCGTATGCCGAATATCCAAAAATCGGCTTAATTTTATGAACTTGAACACTTACTTTAATTTGTAAAACATACTGAAGTACAGATTAAAATTTATTTTATTTTAACTTTCTCATTAAACAAACTGGAATTAGCTTAGTACATATTGTTTAGTGCAAAATTATATAAATAAAAGTAAGAGTATGTGTATAATAGTAAAATAAATAAAGCATTTACAGTACAGCTACTTTATTTCCAAAAAATGGAGTGATTGTATTTTTCTCCTCAGTTTGACATCTGTTCATAGACGCTTTTCCTCGCCATCTTCTGAACAGTTGAATACTAGAAATAATAACACCCTCTTTCTTAGGTGCGTTTGTAATTATATAAATACGTAGCACCTATAGTCGTCGTCTGGTCCGTCCGTCTGTCCGCATATAACAGCGCAAAAACTACCCAAACTTCAACAGAATACCAAAACCAAATACCAACTACCGAATGGTTTGAAATTTAATATATATTAACGTTGCAGAATTTCGTCGAGTATTTTCAAATTTTTTGAAAATCGAATCAAAATTTAAAAATATATTAATAACAGTTTTCTTTATTCTATTAAATTCCATCGTACTTAATCTATATAAAAAAAAGCCCAAGTTATGTGACTGAGGTAAACAAATACAGGCAAACCACTTCATTTTTCATATGCCAGGCATCCATTTTTATTCAAAATTATTTTTTCTAATAAAATTGCATAAAATTACATTTTTAGAAAGATCATTCAAAAAAATTGTTTGCTTGAGAGATAAGTTACATTAAAAAATATATAAATTCTGAGATAACTTCAGTAGAAATTACGTTAACAGCCGAATACCTCAATAAATTAGAGTAAATAAACACAGGCGATTCGTTCATTGTGAGTCATAAAAATATTAAACCATGGAGGTAATAATTCGCAAAGCAAGATCTCCATGGTGAATTTTGCAGCGCTGTTGGTGTCGAAAAAAATATTCGCATTTGTAAACGTTGCATACATAATAAGACAAAAAAAAAGGCATGCTCCTTTTGCTCATAGCAGAAGATATAATTCATTTCACTGAAATAATAAAGATGATATTTTTACACTGTCAAACTAGTTATAAAACGAACGCACTTCATTTGTCAGGTTTAACGTACAGTTTCCAATTTGTTTTAATATACTGAAGTTGGGTATCTAGTATATTGCATTACTAGTAGTGTTAATTCCGATTACACAATCTTTAACTTGCGAGCGCCCATTGTCACCTGCAGGTAACACGTCTTTGGAAGGACCTCTAGTCTTAGATCTGAATATGTTAAATAAAATAATAATCTTTAGAAGTTAAAAACGCCAAAAATAATTTTCTTTTATAGAATAGAAAGATATTATATAATAATAATAAAATATTTTATCAAAATTCCTTTATCTTTAATGCAAGGTAATAAAAATGCTTATAAAAAAGTAAGAAAGGATAAAACAGTGCAAACATAATATATATATATATATATATATATATATGCAGAAAATCTGTACTTGACAAAAAATATAGATTAAAAGTATTTTAGGCGAAAATAATTTAAATGGTAATTTCTATTCTAATATATATTTTTTTCATATATTTCTTCGTTTTATTTAGATACTATATGTCAATAAAGGTATTCATTTTCTCTTGTTTGTATATTGAATATTGTTTTCACTTTTAGCTTTATCTTTTATTAAGAAAAACGTTTTCTATAGTTTAAAAAATACCTATTATGTGTATTTCAGAAATAAGTAAGTAATTAAAAATTTGTTAACTAGGATATAAATTGCAACATTTTCTTTTTCCCGTCATTAATTGGACTTCTACATGAAAAAATAAGGTTTTAGTTAATGAGAAAAGAAAAAGAGATAGGAAAAACAGAATGTTGAAAAAATGTAAAAAATATACAATTCAACATATTTTTTTAACACAGATATATTGAAATAAATCCCTTAAACACAATCTTCATTAAAAGAATTTGTTTTCTTTAAAGTTTGCTCATATGCTTATTCTAAACTTATTAACACTAGAACCGCTTCAGCGGTCAATTTGACCGGGAATAAATGAATACTTTAATTTGAAATAGACATTTTATTATAAAATTTATACAACACAACATAAGTTAAATAATTATGTTAAAAATTGTTAAATTATTTATATAATTTGGTTTTAATTTCTGGCCTTTCTAGTGTTGAAAAAAGAGAAAAAAAAGTTTTCCTTTTCTTAATGCTATATAAGACATATGGTAACAGCTTAAATTTTAAAAGGAAAAACAAAATTCAGCAAAATCATCCATTAGACTCTTTCAAGGCAAAATAGATCAAAAAATTATTTTCTTTGAAAAACTAAATATTTATTTTTATTCTACAAATAATCCGTTCCATTCTCTATAACATTTTCTATTTACAATTCAGAGCAGTTTCGTATTTTATAAATCAAAAGCTAGCAAATGTTTTTCGAAACCCATCTACGCATAGATATAAAGTTTTCTGCATAAAAATTGAATGATGTAAAATATTTTTTCATATGTTTGAAATAGTTTTAAAATATATATGTATTTTTTTTCAGTTTTATACTGCGAAATTGAAAAAAAAAATCATAATACATTGATTTAAAATTTGAATTATATATCTAATGAAAACTCTTAGGAGATTTGATCATAGTACAAAAATAAGTTTTAACTATTTACTAAATGTATAAAAATAAGAAATTATATTTATAAAATTACACACAATATATTTTATTTAAATATTTCCTTTTTAACGAATGCTTAAAAGTAAGAGTTTTTCGTTAAATTTTGGAAAACATTTTAATTGAAAACAATACAGATTAAAAACAATCCTTTGAAATTAAAACAAACCAAACATAATAAAATATAGCAATAAGACATTTCGGATTCTAGAAATTAAAAATTTGTATGTAGTCAATAACAAAAGATACACCTGTCAATATTCGCAAACCGTATAAGATTAAAAACCAAATGCGTCATTAGACTCGGAATAATATCTTCTTTTAGAATATTAATTATAATTTTTGAAACTGGCTTCGTCTACATATACAAATATGCATCAACTTCGATGGTTTAATCAGCGGTTCCCAACCTGGGGTACACGTACCCCTGGGGGTACGTTATGGGACTGTTGGAGGTACATGGAAATAATATCGGTAATGGCGAAAATCAAAAAAGGATTCAACTGAAAACACGTAAAGAAATTGGATAGTTTTGGATTACAAATATGGTGTCTTGAGTAATTCGAATACGTTATTGACAAAAGGAAGGAAAAGGCCCATTAAATCTAGTAATTCATTGATAATTCCATATCATTAGCTTCACACACTTTTATCATATTGCATGATTACTTATATGTTCCTCCATTTTCGCAAAAATTGAAGAGATCAAAGAACTCTGTGATAAAGCATCAATACTACTTCTAGCCTTTCACAAATACACGGGGTGTCGAACGAGCAGTTTCGTTTTATACATGCATTACGAACAAATATTACAATAAGCTGGACGCTGCCCCCGACTAGGATCATATCTGTCTTCGTTTGAACTTTATTTAAAAAAAACTCAGATACAAGAAATATGCTCAAGCATTCCTATTGAGAATAGTAAAAGTCATATTTGACTACTTGTATATCATGATGCAAAATTGTTATAGACTTTCATCATAAATTATTTAAAAACTCTTATTAATATATTCATGTTAAGCTAATATTATGACAAGTAAAATTAATTTTAAAATGTAGAATAAAAAATATTAAAAGTCAGAAATGTCAATGTAATTTGACTCATTTTTTTTAGAGTTGCTAAGAAGATTAATAATAATAATAAAAAGCATATTTGTGTTACTTGAGTGAGTAGGTGCGTGTGTTTATAAAAAAGGGGGTACTTCTCAATGAAACACATAAGCAATGGGTACGTGAATGAAAAAAGTTTGGGAACCGCTTGTTTAAATGATAACGCCAACTTTTGACACTCTTTTGACTTCCTAGGATAAAACCAGCCCGAAAAGTAGATGAATTTTGCATAGGTTTTTATTATTCATGGAATTTGAAGAAGTCAAAATTTTATATAATATACTTTGTATATTATATTGGGATTATAAATAGTTCCCAAAATAAGTTTTTAACTATTTACTAAATAAAAAATAAGAAATTACGTTTATAAAATTACAGGCAATATTTTTTATATAAAAAAAATATTTTTTAACAAATGCTTTTAAAAGTAAGCGAACAATTTTGTATATTTGTTTCATAATTCATAGAATTTTAAGAATAATTAGAAATTATGAAAGTTTAAAATTCGGAACCCCTAATGTTAAATTCCTTTTGAATCATTGTAAAACATATTTCAATCCGCTTAGCTTTAAATCATATCTAAAAATCTACTCCGTGGAATGTGTTGTAATTTTGGAATCAGATATTTGAAGCTTATTAAATCATATATTACTATTCATACTAATTATCAAAATACATAATTATCAAAACTCAAATATGTATATTTTCGAAATTAGTTTTTGAAAATAATAGGAATTGTGACCTATACTTAATTTTTAAAAGAAATCGATTTATAGATGCTCTTAATATGTAAATCCAAAATTACAGCTTAATCCGACATGTAGTTTAGAGTTATTCTATCAAAACTACCCTCATTGTAATCCGCTTTGCAACTTCTAAAAAATAATTTCACATTACAGTTCCAAATTTTAATTTTTCACTATCTGAACGAATAACTTCCTCTTTGTCTTCCTAAAATAAAATTTACCTCAAAATCTAAATATCCTATCAAATTTCGTATTGACAATGTCAGAATTTGTTTTAATTTGGACTACCCCTGGGCTTTTCTTTTTTACATAAATTGAAAGGAGCTATAATTTTCAATCAAAGCAATTTCTTTTTCCTGTGACAATTTGCTGTTACAAATTACGGTGTTCCCCCCCCCCCTTTTTTTATGCCGACCTTATTTTTATTGCAAATAAATGTAAAAAAACTAACACCAGAAAAATTAATTGAAAAATAGGATACATATTTGAAAGTAGCATTATTACTGATAATTCCTTGTAGCTGCATAGTGTTCCATATCGAGTTATAGAGTGGTCTCTTAAGACTGCCTGAAAGCTTTATAGTTGAAAAAAACGGCCTTTGAGGGGCATATCATTCTTAACACTTTGTAAAATAGGTAATAAATGTTTATGACTTCGATTTGTTTGGCCGTCTGTTCATGTTTTAGTTCGCTTAAATACACTCTGATTATTTTTTAGGTTTACTATAACATGTTCACTATTGAGAATGAAGTGTGTAACATTTATAGTTCCCTTACAGATACACTCAAAGAATATCGTTATATTTTGGTCTGTGTGGAGGGGAAACTTTTCAAGGGCACTATAATGATGATCACTATTTCAAACATATTAAGATTGATATAAATAACCGAGGTCAAGATGATTTCTGTAGAATATGGTGTACATAGCATTTTATCGTTCACTTACAGGAATTCATAAAAGACTAAGATTAAGTACTTTCTATTAGCGAATTGCTGGAAGTGCTTCTTAATTTTTCGTATGTATTTTTAAGTTTAACTAATTTTGTGCATATTATTTGATGTGCATAAATTCTATAGGTCATATACAGGGACTCAAAATTATTTCAACGATATTTCCTTTTATTGATGGAAATTTCTGAAGAAAAATTCTCAACTGCTGTATGCGTTTCCTAACTGAATTAAATTTTAGCATAGTACGTCGTTTGTATACAAACCTATATGTAATATAAAGGGCTGCACATAATAATTCGGATAGTTTTCCAAATATAGTTTAAAAATTGCTAAAATTGGTTTTTCAAATGTGTTGTGCGTTTACAAAATTGTTTATTTGGGTATCATCTTTCAAATTATTAAACAGTGAAGTTTCGTTTCAGTATTTTAAATGTGTTGGAAGTTTAATAATCTATGATTGACACATGATGGATTTTATTTCTTGTTGAAATTAACTATAACTTTTAAAATATCTATAATTAAAAAAGCAATAAATATGGTGTCAAATTTGGGTGGTTGCATTGAAAATGCTAGAATTTGGTACAATCTCAGTATAAAAACAACCCCCTCATTTTATTTCTTAATATAAATTGAACTAAAATATAATTTCCTGTCGAATGACTATTTACGTTTTTATTTTCTGGAAACATATAGAATAAACAAGAAGGAAAATGCAATCCTTCATATTTTACAAAGATTAAATTTTATTATAATCTGGAACAAAATTAACCTATTTTAGCAAAATAACAAACAGTAACATTTTCACACACTGTTAAAAATTTGCTGCAAACTGTCCAGTCATCTGACTGTTATTATAGAAAACGGTTACCTAACAGTAATTTAACTCTGTTTTGACCACATTATTGCCAATATTATTTTCAGAATAGTGTTAAATTACGGTTATGTATCCGTTTTATATAAAAACGGTCAAATGACTGGATAATTTGCTATAAATTTTTAACAGTGCATAATATCATCTTCTAACGTAAATATACTTATCTTTAAAATTTGTATAAGTTAATAAAGTAAAACTTTAGCATATTCTTTTTAGCACTTTCCAACCTAATTGAAAAGTGCTTATGACTTCGGTTTGTCTGGCCAGATGGCTGTCTGGCCGTCTGGCCGTGCTCTAACTCCCGTAAATATGCTCGGATTGCTCTGCAATTTTTATATGTTATTGTCGTTATCTATGGCACGTTCCCTATTTCAACTGAAGTGTGTAGCACTTATAGTTTTCTTACAGGGACACTCAAAAGAATTCCGTTACATTGCGGTCTATGGGGAAAAATCATTTGCAGTTTATTTTTAAAATGTTTCAATATTGTAAACGCATTGAAATTTATATAGATCACTAAGATGCATTAGAATAAGCTTAATATGAAATAGTAGGTGTATAGCACTTAGAGTTACTTTACAGGGACAGTCAAAAGAATTCCGTTACATTACGTCTATGGAGAAAAATCGTCTGTGGCTTATTTAAATAATGTTCGACTATTTTAAACGCATTGAAGTTTATATATATTACTAAGGTGCATTACAAGAGGCTTACTACAGAATAGTGTGTGTATAGCAGTCATCGTTCATTTACAGGGACACACAAAAGAATTCTCTACTGTCTGTTAACAATAATTCCTGGAAGTGCGTTTTAAGTTACTGAACGCGATTTTAATCTTAACTAGCTTTTTCTCTATTACGTGGTGTGTATACATTCTGTAGATCCTATACAGGGCAGCACAAAAGTTCGCGAACACATTTCCGTTTATTGACAGAAACTCCAGAAGGAGAATTTTGCACTGTGCTACGCGTTTCCTAACTAAACTAAAATTTAGCATCCTATGTATATATACAAATCTATAGATCCTATACAGGGCTACATAAAAGTATTCGGATATTTTTCCGAATATTGTATATATTGAAAATTCCTGAAATTACGTTTTTAAATATGTTATGCGTTTTCCAAATTGTTTACTTAGATGTCATCTTTCAGCTTATTAAACGGTAATGATTTGTAAAATTATTTTAGAAGCGTTGGAAAGTGCTACATAATCTATGCTTGACGAATGATTTTTCGTTCTTGTTTGATATTAATAAAATTATATTTTAGATAAAAATTTTAAGAGCTTTTCAAACGGCAAAGTTCATAACTGTTCGCTAGTTGCATCTAAATAATAAGAATTTGAAATGTATGTTTGCGCTGCACGTATTCTTCATATCTGAAGTGGTTAAACTAAAAATCTCTATTTTTAGAACATAAAACTGATATGCTTGATGAGAAAGTAGATAGCAAGTATTTTTAAATCAGATTTGAAAACAGCACAAAATCTCCGGTGTTTTCAATTCTTCATACTATATAAACATTAACTTTTCTTATAATCTAAAACAAAATTAGTATATTTTAGTTATAGAACAGACGGTGACATGCTCACATTTTATCATATTCTAACATAAATATATTTTTCTTTAAAACTTAAATGGGTGCTGAAAGAAAAATGCTAGGATTTTCTTTTATCTTATATTAATAAAATATATATTTTATATGAAACTTTCAAGAGCTTTTAAAGCTGAAACGTTCATAACTGTTTGTTACTTTTGAATCTTATTAATAAGAACTTTAAATATGCATATTTTAAATGCACTACACGGATCTTCAAATCTGAAGTGGTTAAACTGAAAACCTCTATTTTTAGAATAGAAACTGTTTTGTTACGGCGTAAAAAGTTTATTATGCCTGATGATAATATAGATAGCAAAACTGTTTAAATTTGATTTAAAAACTGCACAAAATCTCCATTGTACGTTTATATTATTTATATTTTTGTCAACAAAATTCAATTTACATTTTTTTTAGATTAAAAAGTACACTGAATAATTCTAATTCATTAACAATTTAAATCAAGAACAATATAAAATTACCTACAATTATAAAGTTATCTACAAAGAACATTTGCTGAAGAGTTTGGGTACTTCAAGGGATTATTTATCATAAGAGAATAATAAAATAATGTATTTTTTCTGGTGAATTAAGCGATACACGAAAGTAAAAACATGCTTAAACAGGTTAAATTTCTCTGCCGTCCTGAAATTATTTTTAAACAGAACATAGACGGTTGATATTAATTACATTTTTATAACTACTTGGGAATTAAATAGAATAGACTGTGAATAATTGATTTTAAAGGTTTCAATAAAAAATATTACGTTTATAGAACAATATTTTTAGGTACAGCTGTCGCAGACGCACGGGGTATCTTTTTGGCGCCAAAATGGCGTTTTTATGTCTTAGTAACCCGGCGACATTGGCAAGATTTTGATTTGTCTGGCAATCTGTTAGAGCAGTTTCCCTGTAATTTATATTAAATTAAACATTGTGTATTTTATAATAAATTATGCATTGTGTATGTTTTATAATAAAATAATTTGTGTGTCTTTATAATAAAAATTTGTGTGCGTTTTATAATAAAATAAACTGTTTCGTAATAAAATAAAACTCACATGCTGTTAAACAAGCTATGTCTAATAGGTACCCGAAAGTGGGGGTTTTCTCGCCAAAATGGCGCAAAACGAAAATTGCGCTAACCCCGGTGCGTCTGCGACAGCTGTTCCCAATATTCCTATTACTTATTAGATTTGTGCAAATATTCAATGTGTACCAACATAAAATCATATTACGAATACAAGTAAAATCGAATATATTATTATTTTAAAGAAAATAAATGGTAAAAAATTACATATATCGAAAGGAATTTTTAAGCATTGATTTTGTAAACGACAATCAAAAAATAATGTTAACAAAAAAATTCACCATAATTTATCCGGTTCACGATTGACGCACAATTCTCATTGTATTTAAAAACAAACATCAAGTAGCTTTGTGTTAATTTGTTCTTAGGCATGCTTTTATTCCGGCCTGTGATCTTATGCGGAAAAGATAGCCATAAATGTTATTAGTAGAACAAAAATCCAGCGTCAAGCATATATTATGAAACACAATCCAACACATCCATAATACTGTAACAGAACTTCACCACTTATATTTCCCCATTTTAACTATGATATATAGATTTTTATATGTACTGGATGGTTTGCAAAAATTTAGTTCAGTTAGAAAACGCATAACGCCGGTTTAAATATCCCATTGAGCAATTACATTAAGTAATTATCTTAAGCTTTTATTCTGGCCTGTGATCTTATGAGGAAAAGATAGCCATAAATGTTATAAGTAGAACAAAAATCCAACGTCAAGCATATATTATGAAACACAATCCAACACATCCATAATACTGTAACAGAACTTCACCACTTATATTTCCCCATTTTAACTATGATATATAGATTTTTATATGTACTGGATGGTTTGCAAAAATTTAGTTCAGTTAGAAAACGCATAACGCCGGTTTAAATATCCCATTGAGCAATTACATTAAGTAATTATCTTAAGCTTTTATTCTGGCCTGTGATCTTATGAGGAAAAGATAGCCTTAAATGTTATAAGTAGAACAAAAATCCAACGTCAAGCATATATTATGAAACACAATCCAACACATCCATAATACTGTAACAGAACTTCACCACTTATATTTCCCCATTTTAACTATGATATATAGATTTTTATATGTACTGGATGGTTTGCAAAAATTTAGTTCAGTTAGAAAACGCATAACGCCGGTTTAAATATCCCATTGAGCAATTACATTAAGTAATTATCTTAAGCTTTTATTCTGGCCTGTGATCTTATGAGGAAAAGATAGCCATAAATGTTATAAGTAGAACAAAAATCCAACGTCAAGCATATATTATGAAACACAATCCAACACATCCAGAATACTGTACAGAACTTCACCACTTAAACTTCACCATTTTAACTATTATATATACAGGGTGTAACTGAAATGCTTCAACAAACTTTGAGGGATGATAGTACTCATGAAGATGAACAAAAAATGCAATAGAACACGGGGTCGCAAATGACATTTAACCCTTTCAGGGACAATGGTATGTCTAAAAAACCACTTAATTTTTATTCCAAAACGCCACAATGGCACCAGAATTTTGCTAAAATCTTTTCCATTTAATATTTATGTGAAATATAGCCTTTTTCTTATTTACAAACAATTTTTTTTGTAAATTCCGGTGCCAGTCCATTTTCAGACGCATTTTCTCTATTTTTATCCTTTAAGCATTTTAGGGGCAAACTACTTTTAGTACTAAAATGTTGAAATAAATGACTGGCACCGGAATTTATAAAAAAAAATTGTTTGTAAATAAGAAAAAGGCTATATTTCACATACATATTAAATGGAAACGATTTCAGCAAAATTCTGGTGCCATTATGGCGTTTTGGAATTAAAATTAAGCGCTTTCATAAACATACCACTGCCCCTGAAGGGGTTAAACGTCATTTGTGACCCCATGTTCCATTGCATTTTTTGTTCGTCTTCATGAGTACTATCATCCCTCAAAGTTTGTTGAAGCATTTCAGTTACACCCTGTAGATTTTTATATGTACTAGATGGTTTGCAAAAATTTAGTTCAGTTAGAAAACGCATAACACCGGTTCAAAACAGCAATTACTTTAAGTAAAAAGAAATGTGCTCGAAATATTTTGTGCAGTCTTGTATAGAAACTATGTAATTTATACACACCTACTACTATGAAAGACATTAGTTAAGTTTAAAAATGCATACCACAGCTGCAAACGCATGAATCATACTGTAATATAATTATTTAATATATATTCTGTATTGTATAATATATATTCTGTATAAGTAACATAGTTTCTGTATCCAAGTAAATGAACGAAAAATGTTGTGCACACCATATTCAACAGTTAGTAACTTGTCGTGCATCTTAGTAATGTATATGAATAAATATGTTTGAAATAATGTAACAACATTTATATACATTGCATTTTTCCTCATAAACCATAGTAAACGGAAATTGTTATAAACGTTATAATTGTTATAAATATTGAACACACAATATTCTACAGCGGATATTGCATAGTAAATCACTACTTTAACGTTTTACCTCTTTATTAAAATAATTTATTAATTTCAAATTTGCGAAATATTTTATTATTTATGAAATACTTTTACAAAATAAATGACTAGATTATATCAATAACATGCATCAATTGCATGGAAGCAGAGAGACAGACAAACACACACAGTACCAGTCAAATAAAAGTCTTAAACACTTTTCAGTATGTTTAAAAATGTTAAAAAAGCCGAAATATAATTCATATCCAGATTTGAAATACACACATTCTCTGAAAATTATAATTAAAATTTAGGATAAAATTATGTACATGAAATTAATAAATTCCACATGATTTAAGTCTTTAAAATCGTTTATTAATTTAAAATATAGGAAATTTTTTTTATATTTATGAAATACTTTTACAAAATGAATGACTAGAGAGCTTTTGAGAAGTTATTTTTACAAAATAACATGATACTAAAAAAACGAATATTACTGTTTAAATACAATCGTAAGTTACAGAATGTGCAAAATTAAAAATACGACAAGTACTTATACCCAGAAATTAATTAGTTTCAATATACTACAGCTGTTTGTCACACAGAAATGTCAAGATGCAGAGAAAGGAATGCATAAACATAATTTCTTGGCACAAATATATTTTCTAGAGAAAGACTTCATACTTCAGTGTGTGCTTCTTTTGACGTTAGAATATTTCATTACATATTTGGTTAAAAATTAACATATTTCATGAAAACTATAAATAACTTTATTTTAGGCTTACACGGAAACAGAGAGACAGACAAACACCACAGAGCTCCAGTCAAATCAAAGTCTTAAACACTTTTCAGCTAAGTTGAAAAATGTTAAAAAATACTGAAAATTATTTATATCGGGATTTGAAATACACACATTCTCTGCAAATATAATTAAATTTAAGAAAAAATTATGTACACGTGGAATTAATACATTCAACTTGTTTTACCTCTTTAAAATCGTTTATTAATTTCAAATCTACGAAATATTTTATTATTTATGAAATACTTTTACAAAATGAATTACTAGAGAGCTATTAAAAAGTTTTTTATTATTTTTTTTACTACATAAAATAATACTAAAAAAAAACAAATATTAGTGTTGCAATATCTTCGTAAATTCCATATTTTGCAAAATTAAAAATAAGACAAGCACTTATACTGAGAAATTAATTAGTTTCAATACAATACAGCTGTTTGTCACACAGAAATGTCGAGATACAGAGAAAGGAATGCATAAAAATAATTTCTTGGCACAGATCTATTTTCAGGAGAAAGGCTTGATTCTTCAGTGTGAACTTCTTTTGATGTTAGAATATTTCATTACATTTTTGGTTACAAATTAACATCTTTCATGAAAACTATAAATAACTTTATTTTAAGCCTTTGTTTTAACTATAGAGAGAAAAGCATAAAATCTATTTTATACATTCAGATTCAAGAATTGAAAACAATTTTCTTAAATTTTAGAATAAATTGGTTAATAAGATAATTATTTGAAAAATTATCATCGATTTTTTAAAATTATTTTTTCAAGAGTGCTTTTATTGATGTGACATTTCAAGATGTTTGATGGACATATGCTTCTAATAAATAGTCATCATCTTTAAACCCCCATTTCTAAAATTGAAATAGGAATTCTAAAATTTAATTTGCCTGCACATTATAAAAATATTTCTTAACGTGTGTTATTAGAGTATTTAGGCAATTAATTTATATATTTATATATATTTGCAATTACCTTTTTTAAATACTATGTTTCAGTTTAAAGTGTAATTGCTTCGTTGCATAAGATTTGCAATGTTCTTTTAATATTATGCAAATTAAGCCGCAAAATAGCTTATTATTTAAGCAATAACCGACATATATTTGCTGTCTATTCCTTCTTAGGCAAATGCATATCAGTAATTTTCATTATAATTTAAAATAAAAAAATCACATCTATAACAATCTATATGCTTTGCAGCATTAACCTCTTCACTGGTATAGAAACGTATGAAAAAACACACGCCGTAAGATCCCACAAATTCTAGTATTCGTACTTTTTTTTTACTTTAGCGTACTACTATTTTCAAATAGTAATATTCGTCTTACCTAATGCCAGAATTTCTGTCAATAAATAAAGGAGGTATATATTCTAGTTCACTATTAAGAAAAAGGCTTTTCAAATTCAAGGACGTACAAACCCCGCATGATCTCAACAACGTACGCATCGCACTTTGGCGTAGTCAAGTGGTTAAGTAAATTTATCATATATATATATATATACTTATTGCCATAAAAATTTGCGCACCAAGAAATAATTGTGGGATCGTAACGAAACTTGGCATGAAGGTACATATCAGGCAGATATGCAAATAATTAGAAATGCAGCGTGATTGCGCATTGCGTAATGCTACTAGAGGGCGTTGAACTTCGTGTTCTTTGGAGTATAAAACTGGTAAGCAGAACTTGTCTGAGTGTATCTTGTCTTTTGCAAAGGAAACGCTGAGGTAGACATGCCGTTACGCAGCCATCGAAGACAATATCAGCAGCTGTCAGAGTTAGAGAGGGGAAGAATCATCGGGATGATGGAAGCTGGGTGGTCAGCTCGGCGAGTAGCTCGTCAAGTAGGCCGTTCTGATTTTACTGTGAGGAGGTGTTGGGACCAGTGGACTGAAGAGACGTCATTTACACGTTGACCAGTATCGGGACGCCCTCGACAGACCAGTCGTCGAGAAGACCGTCACATCATACGAAACGCACGCGTAGAGCCAACTGCCTCATTGGCCGCTATACAGACACAGGCACCACCTTCACTACGGACCCCTGTGTCTTCCCAAACCATCGCAAAGCGCCTGGCTGAAGGACATCTGGTATCGCGGCGCCCATTACGTGTGCTGCCAATGATACCCACCCACCGACGCCTCCGTTTGGAGTGGTGTCGCGCACGACGGGATTGGACTGCAACGGAATGGAACCAGGTCGTCTTCAGCGACGAGTCTAGATTCAATTTGAGCAGCGATGACAATCGTGTTCGTGTGTGGAGGCCCCGTGGTGAACGCCTCAATCCTGCCTTCGGTTTACAGCGACACACCGCTCCCACAGCTGGTGAGATGGTATGGGGTGCCATTTCTTACGATACACGGTCACCCCTAATATTGTTCCGTGGCACAATGACAGCCCAGCGGTACGTCCAGGACATCCTTCAGCCACATGTGTTGTCACTCTTGGCAGGGCTCCCAGGAACCATTTTTCTGAAAGACAATGCTCGGCCACACACAGCAAGGATGTCACAAGCCTGCCTCCACCACATTACCACCCTTCCCTGGCCTGCTCGATCCACAGATTTGTCACCAATCGAGCATATCTGGGATCATTTGGGACGACAAGTTGGACACCCTACTTTTTGGTTGAACTCTAGGCGCGTTTACAGCAACTGTGGAACGAGACGTCTCAGGACATCATACGGAACTTGTATGTCTCAATGCCCGCTCATATCGCATCGTGCATTCGCGCTAGAAGGGGGTCCAACTGAGTACTAAAATTTCCGTTCATTTGTACTTTTTTCTGCAATAAATGATCCTTTTTCTTTGGTTTTCGAATCACTTACTTATATCACAGTAGTACTTAAGCGTGTAAAATTTCGTTTCATTTGGACGTCTTTTTCTTGGTGCGCAAATTTTTATGGCAATGAGTGTATATATATATATATATATATATATATATATATTATTAAATAAAAAGGATAATTGTATTTTTGTTCTCTAAAGCATAATTCATGCATAATTTCATGCATAATTTTTACTAAATTTGCATACATAAATAAAGCTGCCACGTATCCGGAATACATAAATCACATATTTTTAATTGAAATCTTATCATCCTTTAATAGCAGAATACTGCCGTTAAATAAAACGAAACAATTAAAAATAGTGGGTAATAGATTCTGAAAACATTAGCATGTCTACAAAAACATTTTATATAGAAAACGTTTATAATATATCTGGTCGATAAAAATAATGATTTTAAAGGATTTGAAGTGTTATTTATAGTTTGCCATTTTCATGAAAATAATATATTTCATAAAATTTTAATTGATATTAGTTCAATTTTACTTTGTATTTGGTATCCAAATATTTACGTATTCTTAAAATTTAGTCGTAAATATTGATTGAAAAGACTACAACAACAACAGGTATACTATATATATATATATATATATATATGTCTCATCGAATATGAAAACCCATGTCGATCTTGAGGGAAATGAGATCTCGGACACCTTGGCCAAGGCGTGTGCATGTGATGTCTCGGTGCCTTCTGCACCCCTCACATATCATATATTCTAATACGAGCAAATCTTGTGTGTGTGTGGTTATGCAAATTTGATTTTAAAAACGGCTCTAACGATTTTGACGAAATTTTGTATCCTACCGTTTTCGGGCACCAGAAAACCATTGGGCTAGGTTACGTGTTCGAGAAAATTCGATTAGTGGGTCATTTTGGGTCATCAAGGGTCAGGGTCAAGCTAATTCTATTTAAACGGTTCAAACGATTTTGACGAAATTTTGTACCTTACCATTTTCGGGCACGAGAAGACTATTGGGCTGGGTCACATGTTCGAGAACTTTCGATTAGTGGGTCATTTTTGGGTCAACGCGGGTCAAATAAATTTTATCTAAAAAACGGCTCTAACGATTTTGATTAAATTTTGTGTCCTACGAGTTTCGGGCGTGAGAAAATCATTGAGCTAGGTCACATGTCCTAGAAAATTCGATTAGTGGGTCATTTCTGGGTCATTGTGGGTCAAGCTATTTTATCTAAAAAGCGGCTCAGACTACTTACACTAAATTTTGCATCCTATCGTTTTCGGGCATGAGAAGACTGTTGGGCTAGGTCACATGTTCGAGAAAATTCAATTAGTGGGTCATTTTGGTCATGGGTCATTATGGGTCAAGCTATTTTATCTTTCTTAAGAACGGCTCAGACTATTTACACTAAATTTTGCATCCTATGGTTTTTGGACACGAGGAGACTGTTGAGCTATGTCCCATGTTCGAGAAAATTCAATTAGTGTGTCATTTTGGTCATGGGTCATTATGGGTAAAGCTATTTTATCTTAAAAACTGCTCAGACTATTTACACCAAGTTTTGCATCCTATGGTTCTCGGGCACGAGAAGACTGTTGGGTTAGGTCACATGTTCGAGAAAATTCAATTAGTGGGTCATTTTGGTCATGGGTCATTATGGGTCAAGCTATTTTATCTTTCTTAAAAACTGCTCAGACTATTTACAGTAAGTTTTGCATCGTATTGTTTTCGGGCACGAGAAGACTGTTGGGGTAGGTCACATGCTCGAGAAAATTCAATTAGTGGGTCATTTTGGTCATGGGTCATTAGGAGTCAAACTATTTTATCTTAAAAACGGCTCAGACTATTTAAACTCAATTTTGCATCCTATGGTTTTTGGACACGAGAAGACTGTTCAGCTAGGTCCCATGTTCGAGAAAATTCAATTAGTGTGTCATTTTGGTCATGGGTCATTATGGGTCATGGTTCATTATGGGTCAAGCTATTTTATCTAAAAAGCGGCTCAGACTACTTACACTAAATTTTGCATCCTATGGTTTTCGGGCACGAGAAGACTGTTGGGCTAGGTCACATGTTCGAGAAAATTCAATTAGTGGGTCATTTTGGTCATGGGTCATTAGGGGTCAAGCTATTTTATCTTAAAATAGCTCATCTTAAAATAGCTCATCTTAAAATAGGTCATTTTGGTCATGGGTATATATATGGGTTATGGGTCATGATATTTGAACTCAAATTTAATTTCTTCCCTGCTTGTTTGGAGACTTACTCAAGAAGAAACTAGTCGTTGGGGGCCACCGTAATACTTACCCATCATGGATATGCATAATGTAAAATATTAAAATAAAAATGTGTAAACTACTTATAAAGTGCATTGCAATTCAAATAAAATCGTGGTTTGATGACGTCACAAACTTTAAAGGCTCGATTACTGAATTGCTTGAAAGAAACATCCTTATAACTCCAAAAATAATAATCCTATTAACTAGCGGTTTATTGCATCTGATTAAGCGTCAAATTTCCAATTAAAATATATCTTTGAAATGAAATTTGGAGGAAATACAGGGTCATGAAAAATCGAAGAGTTGGGAAAATAGGATTCCAAATATCTCGGCAACTAATTATCCGATCGACTTCATGCTTTATGCAAAATTTGTTTTTTTTATTGTCTTTTATATTCATTTCTTAAAATAAACAATTTCGAAAATTTTTATATACCTTTCATCAGAACGAATATTTCGAGAGTCCGAAAAAAATTGTTCCGGTTAATCGAGGTTATTGAAATGAAATAAGCTTCTTCCCATTATTACATACTACGTACATACCAAATTGCAAGTCTCTATCTCAATTTAATCGGGAGATAGAGCGTTTACAGACACACAGACACACACACAGACACACAGACAAACAGACGGACGGCAAATTTTTTTTTCTAAAAATATGTTTTTCGGAATCTCTAGTGTCTGAAACGTGTAAATCCGTCAAAATTTTTTTTTCGATTTTCAAAACGATTACAAGACTTACCCTATACTATGTATGATGGGTAAGTAAAAGTAATAATAGGATCACTTGAATCGTTCCACCAGAGCACTACAGGGACCAGAGTATTCAGTCGGGAGGATCTCTTGCTCTCGGTTATAACAGGCAGAAACAAACCACTCTTGCTCGATTTCGTAGTGGGGACTTTTAGAACTATGAGTACCAAGTGCTTTGAAATATGCACGCGTGCCTGGGATTGTCCAAGCAGGATCTTCTTTTCACCATTTTCTTAGTCCTTATTCTAAATTATCATCATTCTATTAAATTACTAAATATTATCTATTTTATTTATTTTAATATTTCTCTGTCTTTTATTTATATCTTAAATCCCCTGTTAATTTAATTCCATATCTTAGTCAAAATATTCTTTAAATCCCTATTCTAAAAATTATTCTAAATTGCAAAAATTTCCTAAAAAGCACTTGATTAAATTCCTTTTATTGAGACATTGAAATTTATTCTTTCAGAATATTTTTTCTTTACATTCTTTTTCTTTTATTATTTTCAGACATCGTTCGATTTGTCCCATCATTCCCTGCTTTCGCGTGCTTATTTTTTCCTCCAAAAGTCATCCGATTCCTGTGATGAGTTCTTACATTTACGTCAGGTTAACCCGCCCTGAACCTAATTTCTTAGCCATTGACGCTTGAGTTTTTCGGCGCTCTCTTCTTGGCCACACCCCTTTTTACAAACTATTGGATGGTAAATTTCGCGCGTTCGTGTTCCTACACCATTTTTTTTAGTATATAACATACTGAATCGGACAGGACCGTCAGAAATTTTGCTCAATTTTTGGTTGTTAAAAAAAATGCGGCTCCAGCGACCCCCATTCTTTACTCAACATTGTCTTTCATCTTGTATATAGTGGGTCATCTGAGAACATTGTATTCCATTTTGTATATAGTTTGTTTTTCTAAGTGTGTGGTGTTCTCTTTAGTGTCTATCATCTATTCGAGAGTTGGCATCGTACTCCTGTGCTGACAAATTATTACTCTGCATCATGTAAACGGATGACGTTGCTACGAATAAATACATTGATTCGCCTACAACGAGTTTTGTTCTTGACTGCTGCTCTGGTGTGTGTGTCGATTATTCGGTGGAGTTTCTTCAGTACCTGATTTTCGGCGAATCAATTGCCATACTTAAGAATGTGACGACTGCGTAATTTCTACGGTAAAAAAACCGGTAGTCACTAATGACATTCATTATTACCTGCAATATATCGTAATATATATATATATATATATATATATATATTAGGGTGGTCCTTATATGATAGATTTTAACTTTTTTAAAATTTTCTTCTGTCTCACCCTC
This sequence comes from Maratus michaelseni, assembly GCA_963931845.1. Lineage (NCBI taxonomy): Eukaryota > Metazoa > Arthropoda > Arachnida > Araneae > Salticidae > Maratus > Maratus michaelseni. The sequence continues at coordinate 136,858,785 of OZ007595.1, forward strand.
AAAATTTGTTCCAATACAGTAAAAAACAATGTAGAAAAAGTTTTAATGAAAAAGAAATATATTTAGAGGTAGCTCAAGATTGCTCAAGTTTGGCGATTATACTTAAAACCATTGTGTTATTGACAAGAAAAAACTAAGTCAAAATGATAATTTTTATTACGATAGTAAATTATTTTCATATTTTATATCACATAAAAGCACAATATTAAGCAAATAAAAAGTTTTAAGTATGAAAATTTTAGTAATTAGATTAATTTGTTAAGTCCATTTTTCTAAAGTAAGGATAAGCTTACCAGTGTTCCTCCACAACATCCACCAATAGCTGAAACAGGTTCATTTCGTGCAAGGATTCTAGTGTATTCTTTGGTCAAAGCAATACCTCTCTCAGCATGATCATTTACCACTTTAACAGATTGCACCATTTCTAATGCAATCCTATTATCAGAATTAGCGTTTCAATGCCCAGTGTATACTTGAAAGAATCCTTGGGGTAAATTCATTTCTTTGAACAGCTTGAAAGATTCTTCTGTAAAAAAATCTCCAAACTTCTTTTCATGAAAATGTTTCAGGGAAACAGTTATCTTCTTCTCAGGATTCTAATACAAGTACATGGCTATCGAAAAGAGACAGTCCAGAAAAATCTAACAAATATTACAGATTCTTTGAAATATTTTCAGATGCAGCTTTTGCAATTTCTTCATGTATTCTTGAATACTCTAATAAACTATTCATTAACTGAAAGTCATTGTTTGGTGACGTTTCTGTTATTGAAGCAGTAATCCAAAATTTAAAATTCATTCATTATAAAAACACAAACATCACGAAGACCTCTTTCTTCCTTTTTGGTAAGCATGAATTGGGACTTAAATATGAATATCTTCAATGAATATATCATCTTAGACATCCAAGGAGCACGATGCATTGCCCTGGAAAGCATGAAGCGACGAATTCCCCTGAGAGGTATTCCTCCAAGGAAAATAACAAGTTCGGCGAATTCTTGATAATCATCTCTTGGTCCAGGTGCTGATGGTGTTGAACATGATTCTTTTTTAGTGGCAAACTCCAGAATTTCATCTATACATTTTGTACAAGAACTCTAATATCATCTTTCAAACCTGTTTCAAATTTGTTTCTATCTAGAAAGCTCCAGTACCATTGGAAACGTTTGAATAAAGGTACTTCTAGACTTGATGACAAAGTTCAAAGTATTGTGAAATACTTTTCTAATAATTTCCATATTATGATGACGGTAGGCAGAAAAAAAGTTTTTTCCCAAGTTTTTCTTCTAAAAGGACACAAGAACATTTATCATTTCCAGTATTTGCTTATGTGCTATTAATGCTCATTCCAATCACTTTATCTGCAATATCCCTATCATTCAGAACTTTATAAATTGCAAGTCTTGTGTTTTGCCTGTTGCAGAAAGTAGTTTAGCAACTGAGAGCATCAGATAAACTCCTTTTCTGGAAATTATAATTAGTAGTTTATCTAGTTTCTCTTTACCAGTTAATTCTGGTAAAAGTTTCCCATTTATATGGACAATGAGAGGAACATTTCTTTGTAGCCGTTCTTTTAATTTTTGTGATTGTTTAATTCTATGAACAATTATTTTTCAACGAGATTGACTTCTTTTATACACATCCTAAACTCCGCAGTTTCGGCAACTACAAATACTGCCTGATACTTTTGTCCTGTCTATAGCTGTTGCTAAATATGGAGTTATAATATCCATTCCATACGCCCTCCCCTCTCTTAGCTTTGGATGGACCAAGAACTCATGCTACATCCTCTAACAGTTTTACTTCTTGATCGCGATGTTCATTTTCATTCATTTCTATCTTCTTCATTTGAGCTATCTGTAGAGGATTTAAGTACTTCTATTTTTGTTTCTTTCTTCTGTGAACATTTCATTTTTTTCTAATCTTTTCTACAGAAGACTCTTCTTTTTATAAGCAATCAATTCCTTCCGCAAAAGATTTATGTCAGTACCAATCTCTGATGCTCGTCTGCCATCTTCTCACTGTGCTAGCAAGAAATTTCTATCTTCAGCTATTTTGATTATGTTTAATGCATTGGCATGAGTAATATGGAATAAGTTATCTAATTTTGAAGAAAATGCATGCTTTTTAGTTTCCTTTCTTCTTCTTTAACCAGTCTTCATTCTTCAAATAATTCCAGATATTTCTTATCTTTATATCAATGAATTATTTTTGGATAATTAACTTAATAATTACATTTACAAAAGGCTTTTATGATAGTGTACATAAGTGACTTTTTAATGCATTGAAATAATTTTATTACTACTGGGATTAGCTATATTTTTTCAAGTAAAAAGAGAAGAAAACAACAAAATGACCCCAAATTATGAAACTTATGCTTGTTTGAGCTACCTATAAATATTAGTTTTCAATGATTATATTTTGCAAGAATTATTTTTAGATATAATGGAACAAATTTAGAGGGTGAGAGCAATGAATCTTAAAACTTCAAAAATAAGGACCACCCTAATATATATATATATATATATTTATATATATATTAAGGATTATTGTGAAAGAATCAGTATATGCGATAGCCTACTCCCCAGGACTTAGCTTATAATTCATTGAAATAATTTTAATATTTATATAAATTCTTAAAGGATAATTTTATCTACACAGATTAAGATAATAGCACAAAAGCAATCAATTAATTGAAGTTAATATTGTTTCCTTATAAACATTTCAGCAATTCATAAAATCCTTTTCAGTTTCTTGATAAATTTATATTCAACGAAAGCAACATATTCCATATTTTTCTCGATTTACTTCTAATAAATACTTTAAGTAATATGTATATTTTTTTGTTTTGCTAAAATAAAAATAAAAGCAGCGATCCTTTCTTCTTCAATGGGAAAAAATACGTGTTTTATCTCTTTTGCTAAAGTTCGATGCTTTTAACTTCAGGCAAATTAATTTCCTGCATCTTTCAATGTACGTTCAAGAAAGAAAAATAAAGCATTCTAGTTCTTTTTATTTTAATATAAAGTATTTTCTTTCTTTTTTTAACTTTTATTTATCCCTTTAAGCATAGTTATAACAATATATTGAACATAGTTGTTATGTAAATAGATGTCTTGTAAAAAGCGCAATTAGTGCATAAATAAAGCTGCATAAAAAAGTGATAAATAAGTCAAAATAAAATATTAATTAAAATAATGGTGTTATTATTTAATCTTTAAAAAAATCAAGAATACACACGTAGATAAGGAAACATTTTATGCATAGTGAGTGCCTGGGCGGTGGAAATTGATATTAAGATCGTCTTTATTATTTTATTTGATCAAAGCATTCAATAAAGCATGGAAAGCCGTGAAAAACAAAACGCTCCATCCCACGGTAAAATATTATAATCTAGCCGAACTTCGTCCGCTTCGCTGGTTGGCTTTTCTCAAACGAATCTCGGATTATAGCAACCAATAAAGACCCAATATATTCGATATCGTACGCTCCCTCTGGTCTAGAATCAAATGAACCTTGGATTATTGGGATTTTTTTTTTAATGCAGATAAAATTCAAATTCTCAGCATTTTCTTTCGCGTGAAACATCATTAGTCGAAAAACAAAGGAAGATGCTTTTTTCTACAAAGAATTTAAAATCTAGTTCATAAATAGATTAAGAAATACATCCAGGGAGGACTGCAAAACACAAGATATATTTTCTTAAATTTTATTGATTAATAGTTTCAGAAATAACTGTAGTAGCAAACCAATATTAATACATTAGGACCTAATAGTTCTCCAATATTACATATATAAGTAATGAAATATCGTTATTGCTTAAATATCGATTTGAAATTGGAAAATTTTGAAAGGAGCTAGTCATTACACAAACATGGAATTTACACTGGAACAATGGAACATAAATATTTAAGAGATATTGCCACTACTTTGAAAATAGTGAGAAAGGTTTCGAAGGGTTCCAACATTTCTTACCACTTTTGACAAAATACCATATTCTTATCACTATTGATCAATATTTTATCCTAATGTTGCCAATATTACCCAATATATAATTTTCATAAAGCAAATAGGGCAGATATTGTTTTTTTATCAGGAAATACAGTAAAACATCTGAACAGCTGATATCTCAAAACTGAGCTATTCGGAGGTTTTTGCTATTCAGAAACAAAAATTTACAAATAATACAAATGGAGAATTGCAAAAGTGCCCGCCAAACAAAGGTGTCCGTTTTTAGGTTTGGCCATAAATATATTACTTTGAATTTTATTTTTATATATCATTCAACACAGAAATCAGAATTATAAGTGTGTGGATATTTTTTTAAGTACAGTCGGCCAGACAAAAATAGAACAACACTCCATACATTTTTAACCTCAATTTCTCACCGAAAAAAACACAAATAACAATTTAATTGGGAGTTATGTATTCTTTAGATTTTTGTTATAAAAAGAAAGCTTAGGAGTCCATCTTCATTAAATTATATAAAATTTTATTCTTATGAAGAAGATAGGAGGTCTAAATCGTTAAGTTATTAATAAAAACGGTAAGCCAAAAAAATGTTTTTTTATTATGTGACAAATATGAAAAATATTTAAAATATTTTTTTTTTCTGAAAAATCATGCAATTGTTGATAGTGAAAAACATTATAAAACTTTTTAAAAAAATGTTCAGTTTTGTGAAACCGTTGAACTTTCTGTCTTCTCCAACATTTTTTTAAACAGTACTGATATCATATTGACATTAAATACGTAAGTAATAGCAATTTAAATATTAACATAATAAAAAAAAAATAATTTAAATTATCTAATTCATCTTCGACAGATAACCATTGCCATTGTATTGTTAAAAAATAGAACTAGTTTAGCGATAATTTTTCCACAATAATCAGTTATGAGATTTCTCCGCTTTTTTTCATACTAGTATAATCTTAGAGAAAACGTTGTTCTGTTAAATCGCAGAATGTTCCGATTAAATAAAAAAACAGTTTCTGTAAGATTATACTGGTATGCAAAGAAGCAGAGAAATGTCACCCCTGAATAATGTAATATTTTCAGTAAATTATACAATACATATCCAATATTCTATTACAGGTTATAAACATACTCTCCCCCCTTATTGATTCTTTATTTATTTTAAAATAAAAGTATATGCATAATAATTTTTATAAAATCAAATAGAAAATTTAAACGTGTTTTCAATTTATTTGAAAGCAAGCTTAGTTTCAATAAAATTTTTAAATTATGACACACATTTAATAAATAATAAATGTCCGGAATAGTCAGGTAACAGTTCCCTTAATTACTAAAACTGGTTTTCCAAGTAACATAATTACGAAATATAATAATAAAAATATAAAAATAAACATAATGCATATATTTATGTTAAGAAATGATATTACTTCACTGTGTTAAATCTATTTGTCACACAGAAATGCGTTAGGAAGGAAATGAGTTCATAAACATTATTTCTTGGCACAGATATATTGTCTAGACTACGACTGGATTCTTTAGTATATACATCTTCTTATGTAAAAATATTTCCTTAGATTCGTCTTAAAATTTAAATCCTTCAGGAAAACTAGACATAATTTTATTTTAAACTTGTGTTTTAATCATTCTGAGAAACACATATATTATGTTTTAGACATTTTAGAAAGTTTAGTCTTGTAGATTTTAACATATTTCAGCAAGGCATAAAGAAGTTTTTCATTTACTATTTTCTAACTGTTGTAGTTTTAACTCTATTCCATTCCAGACTCCTTGGTGGCGTAGACGAAAAAGTGTGTGAATTGAACTGAAAAGAATACTTATTTGTTAAGTGGTTCTATGTATTTATTTAGTTAGATATTTGATTAGTTAGGTATTTGATCGCAATATGATAATATGCAAATATAGATTCTCTGTCAATAGTTTATTATTTTTTTGTGTCAGTGTTCTTCTTTTATGTCAAATTCAAAAGTTCTTTGTCTAATGATGCAATTTGCAATTAAAATAAAAATTTAAACTTGCACAAGAGATCGACCATTATAAAAGCGTTAATAACACATGCCTGCGATGAAAAAATTGCTGGTATAGTAAGTGGTATTTTTTATAGTTATTTGGATGCTGATTACTAGAAAATTAATGAAAAAATTCCATCACGTACAGTTTCATCACAAATCACAATCTATTATTTTATGAATTTAGTATATTTCGTATTAAAACATTATTATTTATATGAGTTTGTCCAATACATTTATGGACATAAAATAGTAAATTGGTGCATTAAACTAATAAAAAAGAAAGAAAAAACTATTTCCATACAGAATATTTCTCTTAATCGGTAAACTGCCTATTAAATACAATATTCAAGACAGAGGAAACCAGTTAAAATCGGATCTTTTCTGCTTGCAGGTGTCTGTACGCCACCCCTTCTTCATACCCCTTTTCACTGACCTTATCTCTATTCCTGAATCAGTGTCTTTCTTTACTCTTTGCTGTACATATGTATTTTTATTCCGAGCTGTGAGTTAGAAGTTATAGTAGTAATTTTAACTTCTAGTTTTTACTGCATTAAAGAACATTGCTTCCAGAGGATGTGATAATTCACCGAATTGTTTCTGCTATATTTGTGGTAACTAACTATACAGTGAAAAAACAACAAAGAAGCATTTCTGATTTTGTAAAAAAAAGTGTATTTCGCTTATTTTAGCATGAAATTGGGTGATCAAGACAAGCCTTGGGCTCCACACAAAGTTTGTTGCATTTGCGTAGAAGAATTGAGGCAATAGTTTCAAGGTAAAAAGCAATCCTTGCAGTTTGGTATACCAATGGTTTGGAGAGAACCTAAAAATGATAGTAGTGATTGCTATTTTTGAATTTGTAATGTGAAAGGTTTCAATTTAAAGAACAAAAAGGAAATATCTTATCCTGGCATTCCGTCTGCCATACGTCCTGTTTATCATGGACCTGGTATTCCGGTTCCTTTCCCTCCAGAAACTGTGGAAAATATTTTTGATTATTCAGATACTGTACCCGAATGTGAAAGTGATGATGATGTTGATGAGGTATATGACTCTATTAGCGATGAACCTAAACTTTTCATGCAGTCTGAGTTAAATGATTTAGTCAGGGATATAAATCTTCCTAAGGATTCGGCAGAAGTTTTAGATTCCAAATTAAAAGACAAAAAATTGCTAGCTCCTGGTACGTCCTTTTCTTGATTTCGGAACCGAGAAAAAGATTTCATTCCGTTCTTTTCTAAAGAAGGGGAACGTGTTTATTGTAACAATATTCCGAGCCTCATAGCAAGTTTCAAAGTCCAATATGAACCTGACGAATAGAGACTTTTTATCGATTCATCAAAAAGAAGTTTGAAAGCAGTACTATTGCATAACGGAAATGACTATGCTTCTGTACCTGTTGGACATTCAGTTCATTTGAAAGAGTGCTATCAAAATCTTGATTTCATCCTAAATAAAATGTCGTATTCAGATCACAAATGGACAGTTTGCAGTGATCTGAAGGTGATTTCTCTGTTGCTTGGTCAGCAGAAAGGGATACAAAATTTCACTGCTTTCTTTGTGAATGGGACAATAGAAACAGAAAACAACATTACATTAAGAAAGAATGGCCAATCAGGAAGACATTAGGTCCTGGAGTCAAAAATATTCAAAGGAAAAATCTTGTGGATTCAAAAAAAGTGTTACTTCCACCGCTTCATATAAAATTAGGTCTTATGAAACAATTTGAGCAAGAAGGTGAGAAGGTGAATGTTTCAAATAACTTTGTGAGCAGTTCCCGGGTTTATCCGAAGTAAAACTGAAGGAAGGTAAGTTTGTAGGACCAGACATCAGGAAAATGATGAAAGATGAAAATTTTGAGAATAAAATGAAAACAAACGACAGAAAAGCCTGGAAATCTTTCAAACTAGTTATTACTAGTTTTCTTGGCAACAAAAAGGGCCCAAACTGCAAATCTATTGTAGAAGAGATGGTAACAAATTTCAAGATTTTATCGTGTAATATGAGCTTAAAAGTTCATTTTCTCGATTCACACCATGACTATTTTCCAGAAAATTTAGGTGCAGTTAGTGAGGAACAAGGTGAAAGATTTCACCAGGATGTAAAGGAAATGGAGAGGCAATATCGAGGCAAATGGAATGTCAGCATGGTAGCCGACTTCTGCTGGATGCTACAAAGAGACAATCCTTGCAAAGTTCACAAGAGGAAAAGTGATAAAAAACTTTTGATGGAAAGAAAAAACGTTACTCTAAGGACTTGTAACCTTCTACATATAATTAACTATTACTTTAAGTCAGATATAAATGTAATTTATAATGATTTATAAATAAATGAAATTTAAATGGAATGTCAAAATTTCGTGATTTCACCTCTTTCTTTAAAATTATGCAATCATTTTGTGAAAAATCCTTACGTGATAGAAAAAGGGGATTTCATTTTCGAAATCAGCAATAAAAAAAACCAAAAATTACTTATCAAAATTAATGCAATTTTCAAAAAGTATTTTTTTGCAGGTCTGTGTAATCCAAAACGATGGAAGTAATTTTTTTTTTTTAATTTATCAGTCAAATTATTGAGAAGACTTTCTTCTTAAAATTTAGACAAATTATTTTTTTCTATTTGAATGATTTTTAGAGGAAGATAATTGTTGAAAAAATTATTTGAAACATTATTAGAAACTTTCTAATATAACCCGAGAACAATCGCGTATTTATTTAAAACTCTATTTGTTGCGAATGGTCGTTTGGCTCTCGGTGCACGCTGGCGGATAATCGATGGGAAATACGCATTTATTATTTACATTCAAATATTATTTTTCAATGAATTTATAAAGTTGAAGTTTACTAAAATTATACTGTTTTCTAAAAAGCTCTGGATTAATGGGGAAAGGTAACAATGAAATTTACTCTACCAGAGGTATCGGCGTCCTATATATTTTTATATTCTCGACACCGCTTTATGAAAACTATATCCCACTGTATCCCACTACATCTTCTCAGTATATCTATTCAAAATGATAGTGCTATTTAATTATAAAAGTTTAATATATAAGCGTCATATAAAAGCGTTATATATTATATAAAATCATTATAAAAGCGTTAATAATCCAAAACGATGGAAGATAATTTTTTTTTTAATTTATCGTTGTAATTATTGAGAAGACATTCTTCTTACGATTCAGAATCTTTATTTTTTTTATTTGACTAATGTTTAGAGGAAGATGATTGTTGGGAAATTTATCCGTATCCCAGCTATCGCGAAAATATTATTTTGAAAAGTGTGGTCGTAAATAAAAATAATACATAGAGAGATCTCTGTGATCCCTGCAATAGCGATCGTGGCGTGATCTTTTCGACGAATTTCAAGTTTGCTTGCCAATATATACATAATAAAGAAATGCCTTGTAATTTTACTATGAAGGAGTAGAGACATTTAATGTCAGCTATGTTCGAAATTCCTTTTTTCTATTTTAAAGGAGAGATGTGGTAATTGAGATAACTGATGTGCAGCGCACAAAAAACAATACCTGACTACTGCCCAGTAAATGTATTTGTATGTTGTGAAAGTTTACGTAATTTTACTAAGCGTAGAACCTAAAGACCATCTTCATTTAACACATATTTCTAAAAATAGGTATTTTTTTGCGTCTGTCTGCAGGCACGTTTTTACTTTTAGTAACTATTTTACTGGAATGGGTTTATTTGTATTCGATAGTTCTGTTAATTTCATTGATAGATTGTTTACTTATTTCTTTCGGAAAAGAGGAGCTATATATATAGAAGCAATCTGTCCTGTTTCGTATTCTGTTAATTTACAATTTTCCGCGTTATTTATACTACACAAAAAAATAAAACCTTTAAATGAACAAATATAATTATCAGGGTTGAATAATTATCCCTCTCTATAATTTAGTCCTGCTCGACCGTATGCTGTTCTTGAATTCATTTTGTGCAGCGCCACAAGCTGGGCACATAAGTAAAAATTATATATAAATATCTACAGATATAAACTTCGTAATTTTTTTAATCTTCCTAGGGTGTTTTTTTTTTTTTTATCCATATTAAATTTATTTCATTCATATCATATCTATTATATATTTTTTAATTTTTCCGAAATATTTTGTGACTCTGTTACCATAGTCATAGTAAATATTTAATTATGTGTAACTTTTTATTTCATATGGTAGTTTTTTTACAGTAAAAATTGTAACACCTAAGTCGTTCGGGTCATTTTTGACCCGTGTGGAATTTTCAGCGCTTACGATATACGATTCAATTATTTTTGCTGTGACAACACATTTGTGCGCTTGTTCCTTTCAGTATATGTTTTTTCTATTGATTAAAATTATGCAAAATAGGTTGTGCTACAAGTCTTGTGCTTCCCTCACGATTCAGCCATTTTCATGCTCGCCTCTTCCTTACCGCTTTCGTAGATTGCGTATATGGATGTTGTTCTTCTCATTGTTTATTTATTTTTAACGTGTTTTGTTATAAACTCTCCAAAGTTTCTGTACGATATACCTAAGTGTGGTCTTACTAATGAAAAAAAAAATCGGGGAATTGATGCGAGCATCGTCCGACGAAGAAGAAGTTGTTTCAGAAATCGACAATCACGTTTCCAAAAACGAACTATCATCCGATGAGGAAGAATATGTGAAATCTAACCCGCTGGCAAGTCTCACCTTGATTCTACTTGGTAAAGACGGTAAAATCGAGTGTAAATCAGAACCACCATGTGGCCCATAGACGTGACCCTGAAAATGTTGAGAAAATGACTCCAAGATCAACCAGATCCGTCACATATAGAATTGAATTCTGATTATCTGCTTTCATGATGTTTTTTTCCTCAAGAAATAGTGAACATCATTCTAAAATATAGTACCATACAAGGAAAAGAGATGTTCGGTGACAGCTTGAAGAATTTGAATAATACAAAAGGAAATAATAATAACAAAAGGAAAGGAATAATACAAAAGAACTTGGAAGCATTTTTGGGCTTGTTACTGCTGCCTGGGCAAAGACGGTAAATCTCAAAAAAGTCGATAGAGTGTCTTTGGGATGCTGCAATGAATATTTTCAGAGCAACTATGTCCTGAGAGAAATTCAAAATAATAACGAGGGTTCTTCGATTTGATGATCGAAAGATACGACCAAGAAGACGGGAAACAGAATAAAAATTGAACCGTAAAACAAATTGTGTGGCAAACAGAAGGAAATTTTGACGAAGTTGTATAGTCCTGAAATGTACGTTACTGTTGATGAACAACTGATAGCTTTACAAGGAAAATGTCTATTCTATCAGTACACGCCCAGCAAACCAGCCAAGTACACTATAAAAGTTAGGGTACTTTGTGACAACGCAACCGTATATGCCTGTTATATGCAGCAGCCGTATCTTGGAAAGCAGCCTGGCTCTACACCGGAACGAAACGAAGATCTCAGGTTTGTCATTGATCTCGTTCAAGACTTGACAGGATCTAATGTAAAATGTGATAAATTTTTCACATCATATGACCTTGGACAGATTCTTCGGAAAAAGCAACTGACAATGTTTGGAACATTGAGAAAAACAAACGAACAATTCTTCTGCAGTTGCTTGCAAAAGGCACCCGAAAGTACACATCGACATTTGCATTCAAAAAGGATACGACTCTTGTATCGTAAATCCGAAAGAGAGGAAAATGCGTAGTCAGGCGGAGAACACTTCACCATGATAGAAAAATAGCAGAGAAAGACACAAAAAAAATTCAACTTATTCTGGATTACAACATCCCAAAAGAGGAGCAGACGCGTTAGATAAAGTGACCTCTCACTATTTCTCTCGGAGGAAGCCAAACAGATGGCATAATGTAGTTTTTTCTGATATCCTAGATATTTCTGAGTATAATGCATTTGTATTATTCATAAAGATCAATCCAGTATGGAATATGAACTCATTTCACGGAATGAGAATCTTCAATGAAAAACTTGGCATGACTTTGGCTGCCTGAAAATTCCCGGTGAATATTCGAAAGTCAGGACAACCTGAACCCGACATATGAAACATCCGAAAGTGTAGCAAAAGTGAAACATGTCACTTGTACCCATAGACCAATAATAACAGTTCTGTAAAGTGTTGCAAATGTGGTATGTTCACTTGTAAAACACATTTCATTGAAATGTGTAATGATTGTGCATAATTCAATGTTTTCTATAATTTTTTTGTTCTATTAAACGAACTTAAAAAAAGAAATGTGTAATAAATACTGAAAAGATATATCTTACATTGTATTACTTGAACGTTTACAGTGATTTTCGGGAGTGAATGATGGAAACAGCATTTTTTTTCACAAATACAGAGAGCTTCATTAAATCCACACTCCCTTAGGATTATGAAAAATTGTCTGCAAGGCAATATTAAACGATAGAGCCATGCAAAAAAGTGAATAAAACAATAACTGAATGAATAAATTTACTAATATCAAATAAAATGGGAATATAACTCCATCTCCATAACATTAAATATCACAACATGGATCATTTTTTACCCGAACATCTTAGGTGTATGCTTCATTGGAACAACCTAGGAAGGTTAAGACCTAGCATTTAAAAAAATCTGAAACAATAAAAATAAACATAATGATTTAAGGTAATTTGTTTCGAATTAATAACACCAATACTGGAGAATAATATTGCAAATCTAGTCCAAAGAATACTATCTGACCTTTAGGAACCGTCCTGTTGGCTAATGCACTGTATCCTTTACGCAGTTACAGTAAAATTTTAACATTGATTATATTTAATGTTTATGTATTAATAACTAGTATATAACTGTTGTTCATTATAATATGTAGACATATGATTGTAAACGTTTGATCTTCGACTTCATTTCTCTACCAGACATTTTAGTGAGAACGAATAATCTGAAGGCTAAAACAAAAACAAGCAAATAAAATAATAATATGTCATTACTAGATTATACTACGTCCACTAGATTATAAATCAGCGATATTTAAAATCTAGTGGACGTGGGTGTTTTAACAATTTTACTCAGTTTAGATTGTTTTGCATAGTTTTTTTTTAATTACTATATAAGATTAATATTAATACTAAAATACGCAATGGAACAATGGAACAGTGTAAACTCATGTATAAACTTCCAATTCGCGGGGAGAATGGAGATCTGGATCCATCATCCCAGAGTAGGCGACATTCCGAGATATTAACGAGTTATTGAAAATTTAAGTACAGCTGTAATATGGTATTATTTAGTTTATTTGTTTTTAAATTCTGTAAATACTATTTGAGCATACCGATTGGGGATTTTTTAAGAAATGATTTAATGATTATTTAACTATATTTGGTAAAAAAAGGTTGATTTTGAAGCAAGACCTTTCCCTCACGACCAAATTTCCTGAAGAGGAGCATCCGTATCTAAAATAAAACATAGCAGTTATTCAAAAATAAAAACTATTTTATAATTTAATCATATTTCGTAAACAGCATGTAATTAAATTTGAAATAGATATCAACATTTTAATGCGAATATTTTTCTAATTTATTTATTTTATAAATTGTACGGTGTGAGTATTATTTTTATTTCCATTTTATGTTGTTCATTCAGAAGTACAAAGAAGAAAACGTCCATCATTTATAATATGAGTGCCATTCATATATATTTTCTTATTCTTTCTTTAACTATATCAAAGTTTTGGGCTTTAATGTTGCCATCTAGATAAACTATGTAAGAATTTGTTTTCGAAATACACAGAATAGTTTCAGTACATAATAATTTAGATAAATATTCAGTTTTGATTAACTGGAATGCAATAATAAATTATTACAAAACAATAATGTAATTGTCATTAATATAAAAATAATTGTAAATTTCTATCATACTTTGTTGAACACTAGAATGATCAGACATTTTACTGAAGCTTTGAAAAAATAGTTTAAGCCATAATGTTTATATAAAGCAATTTAACCAATTTCTGTGAGTTGTACATTTAATCTTTTTTGTAGAAGAAATTTCTAGTTCGAAACGAAATATATTCTTTTGTTACCTGTCAAAATGACTGGAGAGTTCTAGTGCTGATATATCGAAATACATACAGTACAGTGAGACACGAAAGATAATTGCTAACTGCGCCGTTAGTGTTAAATGTTAAATCATAGCACAAACATAATTTCCGTTATTTTTTTATGTTAAGTATTATGCTCTATTATATGCGAACTCACGAATCAGTGAAATTTATTTTAAAATTATTTCTAGAAAATATGCTGAAGCAAATATTATATTCAGATATATACGCATTTTGTAAATACTTTAATTTTAGTTTTATATCTTTGTCTCTTTTATTCTCTGAATATCAAAATAATGCCAATGATCATAACGCTGAGCCATTAAATGTTAAATACACAGAGTATTTCTATGATTAAATATTATTTCATAATAGAAATAAAACAAGAAAATAATTGTACAGACATTTTACATTTTTAATTAAGTTCTGCACCAGTCAACAGTAAAGAATTAATGTTCTAGCTCAGATGACGCTGGCAGATCTTAGAAAGAAATTGTCCGTGCAGTTTAATATAATTGTAAAGGTATCGATGCAAAATATTTTGCTCAATAACATCAAAGTACCTGTATTCGTTGAACTACATGTTTCAGAAATAACTATAATTCATTTTCACGATGTTTGAAACATGATATCAAGCTGTAAAATTGTTTCCTAACATGGGTTCAATCAATAAAGCTTTTTAAGAATTCCAGCAAGGAAATGTCTCAGGAATTAGGTGTCGAAATACATGTTGATTATGATTCAGAAAATTAATAACTAACCACATTGCCATAGATGAACGTGTGTTAAATATTGCATTATGAACAATCCTATTCAAAGTTCTGCTACCTCATACATGGAGGTGAATGTTTCACGTCATCGCCAATAATGAGTTGCTAAAATATTTATACATTTTTTAAATAACTATGTGGCTGAAAAACATGACACAAGGGCTGCAGGACTAACTTTTAAAAGGAAAAATCAATTTAAAATGATAAATGTCGTTTCGAAAATTTGTGCATATACGCTAAAACGTCACGATTCGATAAATGCAGAGGTACTTGTAAGATGGAAACGACAGGATACCATGATCCCTATGCTGCAATTTCTGTCGTTTAAAGTTCGCTAGATTTGGATATAAGTTTCTAATTGGCATGGACGATTGAGGAAAAAATAGGATATTTTCTTTGCCCTCAACTAAAAAAGGTTCGAAGGCGAATGATCATATACAGGTACGATTGTACCATTTTATTCAAAACATTCAACCTTATGTATGCTGTGCTTGGATTTCCCGTGGTTCACGAAGAACATTATAGTAATCAGCATAATTATTCTTGACTGTGCTACAAATGTTGGTGTAACACTTTGAAATACATCAGTAACAAAGACGTTTATTCATTCTTTCTTAACTGTTAAAAGAAATTACCAATCAATATACGGAATTTAAACAATTTTAACCCAAAAGCATAAGAAATCATCTCTATATTATATTTCATAATTTAAACAAAATGCATTTACACAAAGTTCATTTAAATAAACAACATTTACGCGAAATTATTTTACACAAAATCGTTTAATTATTTAAACAAGCTAACAAGAAATTTTAACCGTATAATGTACGAAGAATTAAATAATCTAAGTTGATTAATGCAAACACGCAAACACAAAATTATTCAGTTATTTAAATTCAGTTAACATTTTGTACATCCTTTTAAGACATTTCACAAAAAATAATGATGAAAGAAAAAATATTATAGCTTACATAACGAAAAATAAAATATATATTTCTATATTTCCTAATGAAACGGATACCAGCAATAACTTATATTTTCTTTTAGATAAATTTTAATACATTTTATTAAAAAACATTCAATGGAAATCTAATTAAATACCAACAAAATATTTATTATTCTGAAAACAGCATTAGAAATGAAGTAGAATAAAATAAACATTTCGTCTGATTTCCCCTTGAGATATTTTATTTATGGTTATTTTCACAATCTATTTTCACAGATTAATTAGAATAACCCTCATTTACATTATTTTAACGCTATTTTGTCGATAATGGCTTGTTTTTTTTTTTGTTGTTTAGTTCAACTGCCGACTTAATGTAATTATTATATGCTACAAATATTTGTAATATAAAATTTTATGTGAAATTCTTTGGGCTGCTTTTATGTATTAAATTTTAAAGAATCCGAAAAATCACTTAATATGAACATTGAAATTAATACGAATTGTAATATTTTTGTGATGTTTATTTTATTATTTATTGAAACTACGTTTTTATTTGTATTTGCGTAATTTTACTCGTAGGCTGGTTGATAACGGAATATCTGTTACTAAACAATCCAGATAAAAGATACAAAACCAAAGAGAAGATAAATGTGCGAGACATTCATAGTTAGAGATGTGACGGGCTTAGCTATTTAAGGATTCTAGAAACTGATTTCTGTTAACATTTTTTACAGATTAAAACTTTTTAATAAATAATTCAAAAATATATTTTTCTTGAAGCGAATTTTTCGTGATTCTCTATAGATTTATATTTTCTGATTGAAGCGTAATTTGTATTTCAAAAATAATATCCTCGTCCAGTTTAATTACATTAACGATGCTTTTCACGAAGTTTTTCAGAGCAAAATTTAATTTTAAAATGATTTTATCATTCGATGTTCGTAAGTATAAATATAGCAGTTTTTAAACTACTTCAGTTTTTTCGCATTTTGCTAAAATATGTCTGCAAGATTTCAGAATGAAAAAAATCTAAAACATTTGTTAGACATTTTAACTAAAATGTTAAAGAAAATTGTTTGTCTTATTAAACCCTGAAACTGTCGCGTAAAAGTTATGAGGATTATATCGATAAAATTGCGAAACGTCTTTTATGACACTTTCCAACAGAGTTGAAAAGTCTTTAGGAATTTGCTTTATTTGTTTGTCTGTCTGCAGTCTGTAAATGTTCTCAAGTAAATGTACTCGGATTGCTGTGCAATTAATTTATATTATTGAGGTTTACTATGGCTTGTTTTGTATTGAAAATTAAATATGTAACATTTATAGCTCATTTATAGGGACACACAAAACAGTTTCCATTACATTACGGTATACGGAGAAAAATCGTTTTCGATGTACAGTAATAATATTAGACTATTTCAAACGTATTGGAATTGATATATATCACTGAGGTGCATTTCAAGAAGCTTACTATAGAATAAGGTGTACACTATAGCCTCCTCAGTCCTGATGTCGGCTGTAGGAGACACTAAAACACACCCTTTAAATTAATTTAAATATTTCCAGAATTGTTCAAATTACTTCTAGCCCTTTTTAAAAGATGCATATCAGAAGCATCGATATATAGTCTTCAACATCTTTGGAGATGTTTCATAATAATTTTAAACTGGTTTTTGCGGTTCCTCGTAATAGTTGTCTCAGGACTGAGGAGGTTAGAAGAAGGAGTATTTTTTAATTTAATTCATATTTTGCATATAAGTTGATGTATATAAATTCTATAGATTCAATACAGGGCTCCATAAAATATCTCGGTTACATTTCCGTTTAGTGGAGGAATTTGCTGTAAAGGAATTCTGCTATGCGTTTCCTTACTGTAGTAAATTTTAGAATGCTATGTAGTAAATATTTAAACAAATATAGACCCTATACAGTGCTGCACAAAAGAATTTGGACTTTTTCTGACTATTGACGAGAATTACTGGCTTTGAGTTTTCAAATGTGTTATGCATTTTTTAAATTGTTTACTTAGACACCATCCTTCACTATATTATACAGCAAAGTAATATTACAGTATTCTAAATGTGATGGAAAGTGTTTCATAATCTATGATTGACGCATGATTTTTCTTTCTCATTTAATCTTCAATCTGATTTACGAACTTGTTACTCAATTATAAAATTACTAGATGGAACCCGTCAAAACGTGACGGAAAAAAATACTATAACAATATCAGTAAAATAAGCTTCTTTATTATTTAAGTAGGGCTTCGTATGAAACAGTCTTTCAAATATTTTATTTAAAAAAATCCCCCCCCCCTCCCAGTGAAATGCTATTTCCGATGCAAACTCCAAATGAACACTCCGTAAACAAATGTTTAATACAAATCAGTTTGACATTACCCCCATATTCCCCACGACGAAAAAAAAAAAAAAAAAAAAAGGTCATGGAGCTATAAAGTATCATACAAATAGTCCTATCATAAAGTATCATACAAATAGTCCTATCATAAAGTACCATACAAATAGTCCTATCATAAAGTATCATACAAATTTCCTACTTTCATCTCATATTCAGTAAATAAAAGAACATAGTATAAGCACCCCCCACCCCCCTGTGATAATGCAATCGAATGAGCTCCTATGCGCATATGTATTGCATTTGCCCAAAGGCACCGTTGAAATTCGACGTTAAAAGAAGTTTTAAAATGTTTACATTAAAAGTTTTAAAATGTCCTCTTTAATCATTGTTCGTTTTAAATCCATATCTTCTAAAACGCGTTTTATAAATGTTAAAATTAAAATGCATTTCAAGCTAAGCATAACGTCATTTTCACCGGTACAAACTTTTCACACGTACATTTATGCTTAAGCACCATGCATACAAATAAAAATATATTTTGCATTTAATTGTAATGAAAAAAATGGCATCAACAAAGTTATAATGCTTAATGATAAAATGAACCCAATGGACAATATTTCCGTGACGTCACAGTAAATATGAATTTTTATTTGCTTATAAAACACACGGATGAATATTTTTACCGAAATACTTAAACATTTTAACTATATTTTAACTTACAAATTAAAAAATTCGGCCTAAAAGTCACGTGCTTTTAATATTTAATATTTATTTTTTATGCTCGCAATCATTGAGTTCAGAAAATAAACTCTGTACGTCGCAACAGTGGGCGTTAATCCGATTGCCGACTTTATGACGTCATAAGCAGAAGTAAAATTTTAATTTAAGATTACGGCTAATTAATTAAATTTTCGAACAAACGAATGTACGATAACAAATCTGTGACCAAATATCTTTCATTTAAAAAAAGAATGATGTAATTTGATATAGTAGTTTGTTCTCACGGATTGTCGAAACAAAACGCTTAGTGTTTTAAATATATAGACTAGATGGAACCCGTCAAAACGTGACGGAAAAAAATACTATAACAATATCAGTAAAATAAGCTACTTTATTATTTAAGTAGGGCTTCGTATGAAACAGTCTTTCAAATATTTTATTTTAACCCCCCCCCCCCCCCCAGTGAAATGCTATTTCCGATGCAAACTCCAAATGAACACTCCGTAAACAAATGTGTAATGCAAATCAGTTTGACATTACCACCATATTCCCCACGACAAAAAAAAAAAAAAAAAAAAAAAAGGATTATGGACTTATAAAGTATCATACAAATAGTCCTATCGTAAAGTATCATACAAATTTCCTACTTTCATCTCATATTCAGTAAATAAAAGAACATAGTATAAGCACCCCCCCCCCTGTGATAATGTAATCGAATGAGCTCCTATGCGCATATGTATTGCATCTGCCCAAAGTCACCGTTGAAATTCGACGTTAAAAAAAGTTTTAAAATGTTTAAATTAAAAGTTTTAAAATGTCCTCTTTAATCATTGTTCGTTTCAAATCCATATCTTCTAAAACGCATCCATTGTTTTAAGCTAATCAATTTTTATGTAAAAATGAAGAAATTTTGTTAAAAATAATAAATTAATAAGCAGATGAGGGAGAATTTTAATGTTTTCAATTGTAATTTATTTGTATCGTTTCTTCTATCCCTTTACATAATCAGGATGATTAATCCTTTTCCATCACAGTCGGTCTCTTATACAGTTAAATATCCAATGGATCTTTAAAAAATAATAAATAACAGTTCCTAGCATATTATGATTCAACATATACATCAACGAATTCAACATATCAATTTTATGTTAATCATAAACTAAAAATAGTTTTTTTTCTTTTGACAGATTTTATATTAGCGCCAAAATACTCTATCTTATGCATAATCTGATCTTATGATTTATCATGTTTTTATTTTTATTTTTTTCACTTTTCATGAAGGTTAGGGATACCTATTTTCAATTGTTGCAACTTTCCAAGGGGCTATTTTACATTATTAAAACAAACGGATGGTCATTGTTGAGATAGAATTGAAAAATATTTCATGCTTGAAAATTATTTAAAAAGTCGTTAAATTAAGCGGCAGATTTCAAATAAATTTCAATCGAAAGCTAATTTTTTTTTTCTAATTGAGGATGTAAGTATTGAAAGTGTAAAATGTAGTAAAAAATTAAATTTTTAGTATTTAGAAGTGATGTAAGCGCGATGAAAGCTAAAACGATAGTGCCATTTGTTGTCACAACCGTTATACATTTCTAAATATTGCCACTGTGACGTCCAAAAGTTGGTTGGCGTCCAAAAGTAGACTACCATTTTTTGACATCGAAAGAAAAATTCACAGTGAAAGAAATAAGACTTTGCCGCTAATAAGGAACTGTTAAATGAACTTATAACAAACCTACCAAAATAATTCCTATAAAATAATAGCCTTACATTGTTTATTCTAGCTAAAAATACAATAATTATTTCAAGGGTTTTTTTTTTTCCTGAAATTCTTTACTTTTGTGATTTTTTTTATTAAAAAAGGAAATCTTAATAATTTAAATCCTATAAGTCCTATAACTTAATAATATAATTTAAAAAAAGTAATTGGTAACATGTAATAAAGGTATGCAATCAAGATGAAGCAACCAATAAAGGCTCCAGTTCTAATCTTTAAAATAAAAAATTGAAATATCAGTTAATATTACGCCATGTTGACACAATCATATAAATTTTTCTTTTTAGTTTTATCAATGTTAAAATGCATTTCGAGCTAAGCATGACGTCATTTTCACCGGTACAAACTTTACACACGTACATTTATGCTTAAGCACCATGCATGCAAATAAAAATATATTTTGCATTTAAATGTAATGAAAAAAATGGCATCAACAAAGTTATAATGCTTAATGATAAAATGAACCCAATGGACAATATTTCCGTGACGTCACAGTAAATATGAATTTTTATTTGCTTATAAAACACACGTATAAATATTTTTACCGAAATACTTAAACATTTTATCTATATTTTAACTTACAAATTAAAAATTCGGCCTAAAAGTCACGTGCTTTTAATATTTAATATTTATTTTTTATGCTCGCAATCATTGAGTTCAGAAAATAAGCTCTGTACGTCGCAACAGTGGGCGTTAATCCGATTGCCGACTTTATGACGTCATAAGCAGAAGTAAAATTTTAATTTAAGATTACGGCTAATTAATTAAATTTTCGAACAAACGAATGTACGATAACAAATCTGTGACCAAATATCTTTCATTTAAAAAAAGAATGATGTAATTTGATGTAGTAGTTTGTTCTCACGGATTGTCGAAATAAAACGCTTAGCGTTTTAAATATATAGATATGTCACGTATCACTAAGGCATTTTATTTTTTCACAATGCATTTTGTAAGTGTCTATCATACACTCTTAATAATTGTATACTGCGTATTTCCACAAAAATAATATAATATCCTACATCACTTTTTATATAAAGCTAATGTACAATGCAGACTATTTTGCATACACATCGATTTAAACGTTGAATAAAACATTGAATATAATATTCGAGAAATCCTATTTTGAGAACACGATACATCTACGATAATACGTAACACGATTTATCTACGACCATATATATAAATATAAAACGGCCAGGTTATTTTGTTGAAATTTTATCTATTAAAAAATTAAATAATTAAACAAATATTTCACATAATTAATTATATTTTCACTCAAAAAATAATCATTTTAACTTTTAATTTTTAATCATATTATTTGTTTGCAAATAAAACAAAAAAAAATAGATTTCAAATGATTAAAAAATATTTAACGGTACAACATAATCATGTATCGTATAGTTTTTATGCATGCTTTACATTGGTTTTATTTCTACATTTGAATTTATACCTATCACTGATCACTTTAGGTGCAAAAAGAAGTACATAAACAAGATCATAATGAAATGAACAAGAACAAAAGAGAACATAACAAGTTACTAATAAAAATTCAATAATTCATTTGTAGGGAAAAAAATTAAAACACTGAATAAAATGAGTGCGAAATCTATTTTTATGTATACACTTTGAAGTGCAAATAGACAGTACAATTTATTGAAAAGTAAATTCTGGTACTAGTTTTTTTTTAATTTTAGCTATATGACAAGGCATTTGGAGTATTGTGAATACTGGTTATACTTCATGATAATTTTAAATTATGATTTAGTTATGCCAGAAGATGCAACTCGGGCTTCCCGGGTCACATAACGTATTACCCGGTATACAGCGCATCGATGAAAATACTTTTTTAATTGAAAATTTTAATTATAGATTTTTAACATTTAACATATATTTTTTAGATTGTCCACTATCAACAACAAAAAACTCCATTCTTTGTTTAAGTGCGTAGTTATATTACATATGTGTTAAATTTGTGTATTGTTTATATAATTATAAAATGTATTATTTTATTTATTGACAGAGTGTTATTTTTGGTACGGAATATTAGCCTAAGACAACTGCTAAACCAGGCCTGTCCAACCTTTCAGTAAGCCAGGGCGCACCTTAGCTCGTGGCACACAATCAAGTTCGCCATTATTCATATGATTCGAAAAATGCAAGAATATTATTTCCCTTTAGCAGTGATAGCGATACCCACATATCTACAGGATACACAGGCAAAGTGATATGCGTTATTAAAATGGTATGCACAGTAGTTAATCATTGGCGTCCTGAGTTGGAGGTGGCTTATCTAAAAAATTGAACAAAAAACATATCATAGTAAATTTAACGTTGCATTTTTCTGAGTTTTGGGGAGGAAAAAGGGGGGGGGATTTTAAGGACTTTTGCATGTAAAGGACGCAAGACCCTTAATAACACCTGTAATAAAAAAAAGTATGTAAATATTAATTATTTTAAGGCAAATTAACTTTGGAGATGGAATTATGTTTAAAGAAATCTAGAAAAATTAAACATT
This sequence comes from Maratus michaelseni, assembly GCA_963931845.1. Taxonomy (NCBI): domain Eukaryota; kingdom Metazoa; phylum Arthropoda; class Arachnida; order Araneae; family Salticidae; genus Maratus; species Maratus michaelseni. The sequence goes on from OZ007595.1 coordinate 136,881,940, forward strand.
TGAAGGGGCGCCAAGAAAATCTTCAAAGGGCGTCATGGCGCCCGCGGGCACCGCGTTGGACAGCGCTAAACTATTTCGATTGTTTCAGGTGCAGAAGGGTTAATATACTGTAATCGAGCTGTACGCAGTATATATATATATATGTGTGTGTGTATATATATTGGCTCATATATATATATATATATATATATATATATATATATATATATATATATATATATATATATATGTGTGTGTGTGTGTGTGTATACATATCAGTGCCTTTTTTTCGTGGTTGAAAAGTATTTTAAACTGTATAAAATGGGTAAATTGAAATACAGTTTAAAAACATATTTAATTTGAAAGCATATTATTTCCGTAGTCGATAAAGTAAAAAACTAAATTATGCAATGTTTAGAAGTAATTAAATTTTCGTAAAATGAAATTTATTTTTTAAATCATACATTTGATATGTTACCAGCCTTATTCACGTACATGTTTTGATTTATAATATAGATATTACACAGATTAATAATCAGTTGAAATTTATGTTTCCATGTGTAATATTTTTTATTCGAAAAAAAAGGCTAGTGGAATTTTATTAAATTATAAAGTAAATGCAACTTTTCTCTCGCAAAAATATTTATTCAGTTATACAGAACAGTTTTCAGGAAATAATATGAAATGTTTAATGAAAAAATTGTAGTTCAAGAATACAATTAGATTAATACGACATTTAAAGAAAACTTCGCTTACATATTCTGAAATCATTTATAAAAAAATACTTCAGCTTGACTTAAGACAAATCTATCGTAAAAAAATCCAAAACATTTTTTTTCTGTATTCTAATCTTATTTAGAGTCTCATGAGAGAAGTAGAAATGATTTGTCACGTTTTGGTGAGAGAAAGTGTGTCTGAAAAGATTTTTCTTTGGAAGTTATCTCACGTTTTTGATATATCGAAATTAGTAAAATAAAAGTAATTAAAAAAAGTAATAAAACACTCTTTTATAAGCGTCAATGTTTGTCTTAAAAATTACGCCTTATTTCATGATTGCATTTCAAGAAGTTTCTAAAGATTTTCGTTACAACATGTTAATTTGGCATTGTCTCGAGTATGGTAAATTTTCTGCTTTGATATACGCATGATAAACAGCGGGAACTAGTGAATTTATTTTAAAAATATATAATATTTGCTCTTTTCATTTTTATCTCACAGGCTATGAAAGCCTGTGCCCACCGGATGTGTAAGTACGTATGTATGTATGTATGTATGTATGTACGTACGTACGTAACGTGATAACTCTTGATAGAAATAGCCGTTTTGCTTCAAATTTTGTTTATTGGTTCATTGTGATAAGGCGCTTCCCTAATTAGTTTTGGGGTTCATTGGTTAATTATAAAGGGGATACGGGGGAATAACCTCCCCCTTAATTTTTAATATATGTCATCAGGAAAGAAAATCAAAACCATTATTTAAACTATATATTCGGTATATGAGAAGTAATTTCCCAACTGGGCGAAACATATCCGGGCTAGGATTCGAACCAGGGATTTCTTGGCTTCAGCTGCCAATGCTTTACCAACTGAGCCATTAGGGGCGAATCTGGAGGACCTAATTCACTTAGTTAACCTTATTGAACCCTTAATGGCCAGGACATTTTTCGCCAAGTTGGGAAATTACAACTCATATGATTCTTTTACCAATTTGAATAATTGCGTTAAAATTAATCTTATAGTATGTATTCGGTATTTCTAAATTGAGTTCCCATCGTCTAATAAGAAGTTATTTAATATTGACTATTCAATAATAAAAGCGTGTTCTCTTTTTAAAAAAATTACAATCTTTATTATTCACATTTCCTACTTTTTAGTGCTTCAAATATTACGTTGTTGCAGTTTTACAGGTCGTTGGCATATTTTGTCCAGAGGTGTTTGGTGCGTAAGTAACTCCATTGCTTTTGTATCTCGTAAATATTGGTAACCTTACAAAATATTTTCCGATTTATCGGAAAAGTGTTAACATTAAGTTATTAATTTAACAATAATTTCTAAAAATATTAAAATGTTGTATTGTAATCGGAAACACACGTGTGGACACCCCCCCTTTTTTTTTTTTTTCTTTAAATAATAGTAATGGAAATCCACTCATAAAAAATATCATTACCTATTTATACAAATTTTTTGAGCTAATTACTTGGAATGCACATCAAATGAAAAGCTAAATAAAATTTGGTATATTAATATTTCAAAAATTCTGTCTGGTAAATATGATTATACGTCCATATAGGCGCAATGTGTTATTCTAAAATGAACAACGCTATTAAAAATATATTTTAAATGATTTAAATTATAATAGATCTGAAATAAATAAGGATTTTCCAGGGAAAACATATTAAATGTTGGCTGTCATGCAGTTTCTTTTTATTTTTTCCCATTTTACAACAAATCTAGATATACACTCAGAAAAAGGAATTGATTAAAACTACAAAACATGTTTTGTTTACATTTTGGTTGTTTTAGCAAAATTCAAGTAAAATTGAACCATTTTACTTGAATTAACAAAACATTTTTTGTTGAGGATACAAAAATTTGTTTTGGAATTGCAAAAAAAAAAAAAAAAAAAAAAAAAAAAAATTGTTGATTCTAACAAAATTTCCATTGACCTATATTTAAACAAAAAGTCTTGTTTAAATATAGGTCAATGGAAATTTTGTTTGAATCAACATTTTTTTTTTTTTTTTTTTTTTTTTTTATATAATTCCAAAAACAATTTTTGTATCAGCAAAAAATGTTTTGTTAATTGGAGTAAAATGGTTCAATTTTACTTGAATTTTGCTAAAACAACCAAAATATACTCAACAAAACATGTTTTATAGTGGTAATCAATTCCTTTTTCTGGGTGTAACCAATAAATGAGACTTATTTTCATAAAAGTAGTTACCACTGATTAATTAGTCATTAATCATACGTTTAAGAAAACAAGATCAAAAATTCTTATTATTAAAATTGTTTTAAAATTATGATATTTTTTTTCTAGATAAAAATTAAATTTTTGGAATAAATGACTTCTAAAATAATTTTCATGAAAATGATTTAAAGTAAGATACACAGCACGCGTTGTTGTGAAAATAAATCGTACAATAAAAAGCACAAAAAAAAATTAGAGACAAACCAAAAACAAATATTTGGAATATTATGAATATGTTTACTAAAAAAATATAATTTTAACTATGAGTTATTACGCAAATGCTTCTTTGTATCTCTCGTTTTTTTAATGTCTACATTTCCCAAAACTTTAATAAAAAACTTTAAATACCTTTCTTTACTATTGGTTAACTAATCCTTAATTATAAACTTAAGTCAACAAAAACTTAAGTTAGTAATAACACAATTGTTTTAATATGGAATCCCATTTAACTGTAGATAAACAACTGAACATATTTATGAGAATAACAATAAATTAATATATCCTAAGTAAAATGCTACAGTACCTTGAAGTTCTGTTTAGTTTCAAATGATGTTTTTCCCGTTCTATTTAATTGGATTTTCATTTGTTACTTTTAATAAATTATTTTCTAAGTAATGAGGAAAAAAAATAATTCAAAATTTCGAAAAAGAAATATTCTAGATTGATATATTTTGCTTTTTTTGTTTTTAAGCTAGTTATTTTTATTTTCGCATTTATTTTTTTTATTTGTTTGAGCATCCTAATTTTTTAAAGATAAATTTGGATTTAATGTACTCGAATAAACATATTTGATGAAAAACTCCAGGACTATTTTTTTTTCTTTCTCCCCTTGAAATTAAGATTTGTTTTTATACTAATGGGAAAGCAACAATGGCTGTAATGTATTGCTGAAACGATTTTAAAAATACATAAATAATTATGTACAGATTGTTGCCAGTAGCATATAGCTGCAGCAATTCTTTCACAACTAGAGTTTTCATATTCGTGCTTTATGTTTAAGAGTTTTCGTTAAGAAAAAAATGTTTGCATCAAATTCCGGGCAACATTAACCAAAAATGGAGTAGAAAAACTCAAGACATTGATTAATGAAGCTTTTGTAAATAATTCTATGTTTATTTCAAAACGATTCTGTTGTGTAAATGGTTAAAAAACTATTCGGACTATATAGTACAGAAGATGTTGCCTGCACACCACAGCCATCTACATCAGTAAACGGTGTTAAACAAGAATAAGTCCACGGATACTTTATATCATTGTTGCTATCTTCTAATAAGTTCTTTTATTCTAGACATTAATTTAGAGCCCCATAGATCGAGTTGAACAACCCCAAAAAATCAGTGATGCCAACTATATTGGTCATACATAATGGGCGCTGCCACGAATATATAGTAAAGTAAGAAAATAATAAAACATATTGGATATAATCTCTTGCGTAACATAATCAATATATATTTCCTAGCCTACACGTTGCTTATATAAGATGAAAAATTCAAAATAAGATTATTTTTCTAACGGAAAAATATAAATAAAAAATATTAAAGTTCAAAATTTTAACTGTATTTCTACACAAGAATGGAATTTTATGTAGAAATACCCTACCTGTAAAATCTCTTAAAACAACACAAATTTTTGCCTCTAAGTATAGACAGAAAGTTTTCAATCAGACAACAGTGATTGACATTAATGTTTTATAACGTTAACTGGAGAAAAGTGTCAATAAATCAGTGTACATTGTAGAAAAATCAACAATGGCTGTCTCTCCAGAAGAAAAAGCAATCACATATTGCTACTACAGTACAGCAATTCTTGGTTCTAAAAGATCTTGCAATTATTCCTTAATTTTAATGTTTACCAGCCTTGTGTGTAGCATACTTTTTCTTTTCACGTAATTGAAAAGAAAAAACAAACTTTAAATGGACAAAGGTTTCAAACTAGAGAAAAATAATACAAGTTGGAAATTGTACGTCAAACGTGACAAATGAGGTGCGTTCGTACTGTAGCTAGTTATATAAATATTCAGATCTGGATGATTTTTAATTGTGTAAAATGAATTACATCGCCTGCAGATTCATTTCTGTAATAAAATAAGTATCTCGGTCGCTTGACGATTAAACTTCGGAAGATCCTATAACAAGAAAGCACCGATTTTTTAAAAAAAAATTCACATTTCTTAATAAATATTTTTATTAATATCTCCTAAAGTTTTGATTCGATTTTTATAAAATTTGAAATGTCTCTACAAAATTCTGCAACGATAATATATCTTAAATTTCAAACCATTCGGTTGGGTAGTTTTTGCGTTGTTATATGCGGACGGACGGACAGACAGACGGACGGATGGACAGACCAGACGACGACAATAGGTGCTACGTATTTATATAATTACGAACGCACCTAATAACGAGAGTTACTTTTACAAAATCAACAAAAGTAGGTGAAGGTGGCCAGAAATGATCCCCTTAAGGGAAAAACTTGTGTAAAATAACATAACTGTTCTAATAAAACTTTGGCCCTTTGCTAGTATGTTTTACACTATATTTCGCATTATAAACATATTGTAATAATATTTTACACCCAAATTCAGTAATGAAAAAAATAGATTTTTTAAAAAGTGTCCAAAGTATTATTTTACCCTCACCAAAGGGCAAAATGATCCTTCATTTAAAAATAATTGTAAATTGTTTTTTATCGGCAAAATAAAGTATATAAAAGTAATTATGACACTACAAAAGTGTAATTCACATCTAAAAACATACTCCATTAAGTAAACCAAGTCATATTTCTGTACATGAAAGACTCTATATCTAAATAAATATGAAAGTTACTGCTTACCTTATAACAGATGTTATAAAACCTTTTTTCTAAGAATTCTATTCAGACGCGTAACATTACGATCGCTTGAATACCGCCATTACTTCTTCTTCACTTATCACAACTAGTTTATGTGTTACCTTGCAGATAGCGCGACCTGTCTAGAAGAAAACATATGTGGATCGTTTTGCCCGCTGGGATCATTTTAGGCCACCTTCACCTACTTTCAGCAGTAACACAAAAATGTTTATCGAACAACTTTTGATAAATGACAAGGAAAAAAACTAATGAAATTAATTTTAATTAATTAATAATTAATTAATTCAATGCAGAAGAAAGGTTTTTTTAAAGTGACTAGAATTAAAGGTTGTATAAATTCATTTGCTAATTCTGTGTAACTTATAATATTGATTAATAAGTTATGCTATACAAGCGGTGCAATTATATTTTACAAGCTTTACACAATTGCGTTTAATTCATTGTTGCTATCTTCGGCTAAGTTTTTTTTTATCCCCCTAGATCGACTTGAACAACCCCAAAAATCAGTGATGCCAACTATACTGATGATACATAATGGGGGTGGCTACGGACATATTGTAAAGTAAAAAAAAAAAAAAATAAATAAATAAAAATAAACGCATTGAATATAATCTCTTGCGTATCATATTACGCATATACTTGTACATATTACACGCTAATATGTACAAGCGGATAATGCTTAATTTCATCTTTCTAATATCTGTTAGCCCATTAACCACTGATGTTGCGTTTGCGCATATATTTGCTAACTTGCGTCAGAATGCATATAATTGCTAACTAGTTACTACTAGTTTAGAATTAAAAAAATATCTTATTTCATGACTGAAACTTAGTTTCATAATTTCAGGTACAAAACGAGCTTTAGCAAAAACTAGTCGTTGGGGACCACCGTAATACATGCATAATATAAAATATTAAAATAAAAAATGTGTAAACTACTTATAAAATGCATTACAATTCGAATAAAATCGTGGCTTGAAGACGTCATAAACTCTAAAGGCTGGATTACTGAATTGCTTAAAAGAAACATCCTTATAACTCCAAAATTAATAATCCTATTAACTAGCGGTTTATTGCATCTCATTAATCGTCTCATTTCCAATTAAAATATATCTTTGAATTGAAATTTGGATGAAATACAGGGTCATGAAAAATCGAAAAGTGTGGAAATTGGAATACAAATATCTCGGCAACTAATTATCCGATCGACTTCATTCTTAATGCAAAATTTGTTTTTTTATTGTCTTTTATATTTACTCCTTAAAAAAAATTTTCGAAAATGTTTATGTTTTTCGAGAGTCTGAAAAAAAAAATTCTGGATAATCGAGGTTACTGAAATTAAATAGACTTCTTCCCTATACCCCCTTTGGTACATACTAAGTACATACCAAATTTCAAATCTCTATCTCAATTTTTTCGAGATATAGAGCGTTTACAGACACACAGACACACTGACGGACGGCAATTTTTTTTTTCTAAAAATACGTTTTTTCGGAATCTCCAGTGTCTGAAACGTGTAAATCCGTCAAAATTTTCTTTTCTATTTTCAAAACGATTACAAGACTTACCTATACTACGTATGATGGGTAAGTAAAAGGAAAACTCCTTCATTATATTTTTCGTGTTTAATGAATTATTCTATTCATTTAGTAAACCTAAATAAGTCAGTTTTTATTGTTTTAGCACTGACATTCTTTTCTAAAAAACATCATCTTTTCGGATTTTTAAGGCTTCTTTAAAGCCATTCAATCCTTCTGGTAGCATATATCAATCCTATTATCCTGTAAGATACAGTTATTTTGCGGCAATATTATCAAGAGAAAACCCGCAAAGACAAAGCAAACATAATAAGGTATCAAATGTCATTTCAGAAATATTTCATACATATGTTTCAGGGTAATCAAGCGAACAGAACTATGTAAAAACATGAATATTTTCAAATCAGAATGTAATTCTACAGTACAACAAATATATT